>OV170224.1:18414307-19691958 GCA_921882275.1 Brenthis ino | reverse complement strand
ATCGCAGTAGGTATAGTAAAATGATATAGTTTTAAGGCTTTACCTAAGTTTGACAAACATTTTACGTTGGATGGGTATGATTTATGTTAAATTATTTTATGTCCAACTATAGCATTCCAGTGTCAGTGATGTCTTTTCAACCGACTTCCTCAATAAATCAAATAATACTAAAATTGCTTACTAATTCAATTCTAAATTTTTAATTTCACAAAGTTCATTTCCTTCTAACATTATTGGTAATTCTAAATCTTTTTGCAAATGTTCACATTATACAGAAAAAGGTCCGTTTGCGATAGAAATTGACAAAGTTTGAAATGTTCTGACGAGGGCCGAAACGTCTCAGACAGGACGTTTTTTATTGAATTGATGCGACCCTTCAGTTTTGATGAAAAAGTTATTGTATTCCTCTTCATGTAAAATAAGCGATTCGTATAAAAGTTTATGATTGCAAGGTTTAGGTACTACTTTTTTGAAATGACGTAAGTTTGATTTTGAAAAAAGGAGGAGGTTCTCAATTCGACTGTATGTTTTTTTATGTTTGTTACCTCAGAACTCCGTCATTTATTAACCGATTTGGACAATTTTTGTTTGTTTGAAAGTGTATACTTCCAGATTGGTCCCATTTAAATTTAAAAAAAAAACTAAGGGTGGAAAAATAGCTAATGATGAATTTAACCTACATTTAATTGTCATTTTGACTTGAAACTGAGTGTTTGTTGTTTGTTTGATAGTGCAGTGGTTCGGTATCGTTGACTTGATCTGACGGTCCAGAAAGTGGATAAGTGGACTTGAGTTTGGGCTTATTTTGTTTTATTTGACAAGCCTAACACTTTAGAATCGGATTTTATAGCCAGAATTTTTAGTGTTACTAATAAAAGCGAATTTTAGTTTGTAAGTCTTCGTATAAAAATTGGCATCAAAGTAACTTCAACGGTTTAAGCGAAATATTTTATTAAAATACTTTCTTCTAACTTTGGTACTACTATGTCTACACTAAAAAGGGAAAAATAAAAACTTTTTAACAAAAAAATAAAAACCGACTTCAAAAAAAGCACTAAAAAATAAAAAATCACTGATTGGTTGTTTTCATTTACTATACATACTTACCTAACCAAATATTTTCGAAGTCGATGCCAGTCGATACAAATCAAAGCACATCGACTTCGAAAATATTTGTTTATATATGTATAGTAAATGAAAACAAACCAAATCAGCGATTTTTTATTTTTAGTGCTTTTTTTGAAGTCAGTTTTTATTTTTTTGTTAAAAAGTTTTTATATATTAAACTGATAATTTAGCGGTGATAAAATATGATAGTAAAAATATAGAACTTGGATTTTTAAGTTTGTTCAAGATACACATAAACATAGGTATAATAGAGACAAAAAATGCTAGTTATTGTGATGATTTACCCTTAAAAAACTAAATATTCTAGATTTAGGTTTATTTTATGATGATATTTACAGCATCTCATTTTTACTATATGCGTGAACGGTGTACAGAAAGATGAAGTGAGCCATGGGGAAACCAGCAGTAAAAAGACGGAATGATGATACTGATCACGTATATGTATTTTCTATTTTGGTATTCTTTGTAAAGATATGAGTCAATAAGTGAACCAATAGAGATAAATATATCGAAGCTGTAACTTGTAAGGAGAAGCTTTTTTATAAGAAGCTTTCAGTCTTCGATCTATGCTATGCATATCGGACTACTATTGTAAATGCGAAAGTTTGTATGTTTGTCTGTATGTATGTTATTTCTTTACGTTAAAACGGTTGGACGGATTTGATTGTTTAGTTCACATATTATATAGACTTGAATTGGAGCAACAAATGCTACTTTTAAGCGTCTAGGGAAAAACTCGTTTGAAGCGAGCTTCCCAAGTCGCTCATAAACATATTATTTAAAAAAAAGCTTTTGAAGCTTTTAATATATTGTAGCAAGATTTAATTAAAAAAAAAATTAATTTGTGTTGCATAGTGGGCGCTTCATAGTTTAATTAATATAGAACCTTCATAAGCCTAAGAACTCTGAATGATCGTCAAGAAAATCTTACAAAATCATAGTTACGCAAGGTGATAATGGTTTTGTTCTTTAGTAGAAGACCAGTGTTGCAAACGTTTAGTTATAGGTATATATAGAAATAATATTGTGCCATAATATTTAGTTTAGATTTCTTACATATTATGAATAAGTTCTTTTAGTTAGTAGAATAACAAATTGTTACGTTGAATACTTACATAATATATGTATTTTTTTTTAATTTTAGTATTAGATACTGTTACTGTACTGTATTTAATACAAATGTCAAAGATTATGGTTTAGAAAACCCTATTTTCTTACCTCTTTATTTAAAAACAATCTTTTAATTTAAAAAAATATACTCGTACGAACTACATATGTATGTAGGTATTTAAAGATAGCAAAAGGATACTACTTATACGTACCGGTATTTTAATTTTTGTCATTTCGATGTCTTTTAACTTAAAGTAAGGATATATATATATATATATATATATATATATATATATATATATATATATATATGCTATTTTATTTAGAGCCTTGTCATATAGATTGCAGTTTTTAGTTATTATTATTATCGTTGCCACTAATTATATACACATGTTTTCACAGTAAAAAAACTTCATACGTCTCGTTATGACAGTCGTCTGGCAGCGTTTCTAAGAAATAAAAACAGACTCTTTATACTTTTTTAACAGACTTCCAAAAAGGAGGAGGTTTTCAATTCGTCGGAATCTTTTTTTATGAATGTTCACCGATTATTCGAAGACGCCTGAACCGATTTGGAAATATTTTTTTTGTTTCAAAGGGCATACTTCCCAGGTGGTCCCATATAAGTTTTATCGAAATCAGTCGAGCTGTTTTTAACTTTAAAAAAAGCGACTTCCAGGCACTAAAATGTAAAAAATAACTAAATTGAGGTTTTCATTTAGTATAGATACCTACCTAATCAGATATTTTCGAAGTCGGTGCCAGTCTACAATATTTTAAGATATGAATATCTAATAGGTTAATATGTATTTTACGTATCGAAATATGTATATTAGATTTGCTTTACATCGGCTGGCGGCTTTAAAAAAGTTTTTTTATCATTGCAGTAATTCCAAGCATGTCGACGAGGCACATCCATACTTCCATACTATTATTATAAATGTGAAAGTGTGTTTGTTTGTCTTTTTTTCACGTTGAAACGTAGTGACGGATTGGCGTGATTGTTTTTGTAGAGATATTTGGAAGGCTGGAGAATGACACAGACTTTTGCCGAAGGAGATTATCTCATTCCCATGGTAAAATACGTTATAAGATAACCGAAAAATATATTTATAGTCAGACTTAGTATTAATGCTCTTCAATACAATTAAATAAATATGTGTTTAGCATTTTTCGGAATTCATCCCAAAGAGGGTAAAATAGGGGATGAAAGTATGTATGAAACCTACCTTTTTTAGAGTTTTTTTGTACTTTAGCGCGAGCGAAGCCGCGGGTTCTGTTAGTAAAGTAGTAACATGCAAAGGATAACTTCGTTAAAATTTTAAACCAACTTCAGAAAGAAAGAGGCACTCAATTTGTTTATACGATTTCGGTTCGGTGTATGGTGTAACCAGTTTATTTTTTTCCTTTATTATAAAAATTGATAATAGTAATTAGGTAGGTAGGTAAGTGAGCGAGGCGAAAAGCGGTAATTCGTGTTAAAAATGTGTCTTGGAATTTGAGGATGATTTAATCGGATGTATCTACGACATTTATTAAAAAATCGTGATTCAAGTTTTTTTCAATTTCATACCTATGTAATATGTATAGATTTACCTATATATGTAAGTATCAATTTTTTTTATATTAAAAATAATAAAAAGTAAAACCTCTTTATTGTACACGCAAAAAAAAAGAAAATATACAGAATATAGGAAAATGTTCAAGAGGCGGCGTTATCGCTTTTATCGTGTACCCATTCTTCTTTTTCTTCTCCCTACCCATTTCCCAATCACTTGGGGTCGGCGCAGTACATCTTGTGTACTGCTGATAGGATTTGGCAAAAGTTTTACGACCGGCCGCCTGCCTGACGTCAACCCTCCTTGAGAATATCGTGTACCCATTAGAGATCTCATTAATATTTACATGAATAGTTAGGTAGATTAGGTTGTAATATTTGTGGGTAGATCATAATTCATATCATACCTAATGGTACTTAAAAAAGTAATAATTTTTAATTAACGCGAAAAACCTACAACCAGAAAAGAATTTTGTTTTCAAATATAATTTAGCACATCTATAGTAATATTATAAAGAGGTAAAGTTTGTGAGTTTGTGACGTTACATTGTAGGGGGTAATCTCTGGTGCTACTGAACGATGATTTAGATGCAATTTGGTAAGAAGATAGTTTGAGACCCTGGTAAGGACATAGGATACTTGTTATCCCGAAAATCATTATTTAAGGGAGTGAAAATGGGGATGAAAGTTTGTATGGGGAATCATCCTAGGGACGGATCCGAGCGACGCGAGGGTGAGTCGCTAGTTTCCTATAAGTATAATATTTATTGCTTGATAACATTATATATGCCGGAATGTTACTAAAGTTTTGAATTCGATCTTTGCGTGGGAAAATATTTTATAAAATTATATAAAATCTGGAACAGATAAAAAAGAAGTACCTAGAATATAGTCCTCACGATACTAGTATAATTTAGTTATCACATATATTTTTATAATCATTTACACCTATAGATTATAAGTCCGGGCTAATAAACTACTGTTAAAGGGTTGAAAATATGACAGCTTATGTCTATAAAGACGGTAGTATATAAAATCAAAGATTGTATAGAAAATCACTGATGCTACTACTTATTAATTATTTTAGCTTATTTTTTTTATATTTATATTATCTGCTTATGGGGTTAAGTAAGTTCATTAACCCTGGCATGTTCGGATTGTGCATAAAACTTAACCTCTCAAGGTTTAATTATGGCTTCAAAGAGAGCAAAACCTTTTGCAGACGACATTAACCAACATACACTAACGATCGTTGCAGTACTAACGAAACACCTAATGAATAATATTAACAATCTATAAAAAATAACAATTTATACGATTATTTAAAAGTTATATAAATAAATTAATAGAAAAATCGGCACAAATTCAGAATTGGGGACTTGGCCCCTAGCGGAGTGGGTGGTATTTCTGGATAAGGGACGTGATAGGGAGTCGAAATGTTAAATAAAAATTGTCCGCGAACGTATGAGTAAAAAGTTATTGAGACTTAAAGTTACAACATTTCCATACATTTTCATATATTTCTTTACCACCATTCAGAGTGGGTGGTATTTTTAGATAGGGGAGGTGACAGAGAGTCAAAATATATTAAAAATATTTGGAGGAAACGTACGAGTAAAAAGTTATTGAGACTTAAAGTTATAACATATCTAACACATTTCCATACATTTCTTTACCTAAATAAGTGATTACAACAGATAAACATACCTTTAACGAATAGTACGCATCCTTTTTTATGTACATTACACATTTTCACAACAATTAATGCTTTATTGTATTTAATATTTTAATAATTTCACAACACAAACAAAATGATCTTACATTTTGACAAAAGCAAAACTGACACTTTGTTTTATATTACCGCTTAAATGACAACAGATTATATTTGATTATTTTTGCTTTTTCTGTTGGTAAAATATTAATATTAATAAATAAATAAATAAAAAGAAAAATATTACTTTCATTTCATAAATACATTTATGATTTTTTATCTGATTTATGTAAAATATATTGTTTTACAATTGTACATTTAGTAAAAAAAATCATTTTTTTATCTGTGAATATTTTTAATTATTTATTTATTATTCGTCATATCTGGGTTAGGTTAGGTTAGAACATTTAAGATCATATATTTATTATTCGTCATATCTGGGTTAGGTTAGGTTAGAACATTTAAGATTATTTATTTATTATTCGTCATATCTGGGTTAGGTTAGGTTAGAACATTTAAGATTATTTATTTATTATTCCTCATATCTGGGTTAGGTTAGGTTAGAACATTTAAGATTATTTATTTATTATTCCTCATATCTTGGTTAGGTTAGGTTAGAACAGTTGCCACAACGCCATGCCATAAATGTAACTTTAAGTCTCAATAAATTTTTACTCATACGTTCGCGGACAATTTTTATTTAACATTTCGACTTCCTATCACGTCCCTTATCCAGAAATACCACCCACTCCGCTAGGGGCCAAGTCCCCAATTCTAAATCGCAGCCGAAAAATCACCAATACGCTAGTCCTGATTCATCTTAAATAAAATCAGTCATAATTCACTGATTATACGTAGCTTTGTCTTTATTTAAATACAATACAAACCTTAAAAAATACGAAAAAAAATGAATCTTCCCAGTGAAATTCTAAAAGAAAAACTGTAATGCGTCTATCACCAAACAATTTAACTGTTTCTTTAGACTACAGAGTCGCACAGAAACTTTCTCATAACCGTTATTCAAATACCACTTACCGATATTCTTATTTGAAATCCCATTAACAACGGATAATTTAAACGAACATAAGGTTTTTTTTTAAATGCTGTCTGTTACTTGAGAATTAGAGATCGCACGGCATATCCGTGCGCACGCGCATCGGACTTTTGTCGACTGTCGCTCTGTCCGCTTGCGCCGGCACATAATGTATTGCAATCTGATGAATATATCACACCGATTACAACCCACGTTTTCAATGGCAATTCCATTGATCGAACACGTCATTTCGCCAACTGTTTAGTGTTTATCATATTTACTTCATTAACATTGGCGAAGTAATACGTGCTCAACTAACACGCTTAGAAACTATTAACAAAAGAATTGAAGAACCTCATTCCTAACTAATATTATAAATGCAATAATCTTCTGTTCTTTATACGCAGCAATGAAGAAATAGATCGATATAATAGAAAAAATCGTTGCTTTTTATTACGGTAAGTATAGCAAATCTCGCGAAATCAGCCAAAAGAAGCCAAATAGAGTAGTTACCTACTTAAAGATGTTCTTGGCTGTTGGTTCTTTAGTGAATCAAGGGCGTCTCATCTCGTTTGTACTTGGTTGTATTATCTTAATAACAATGAATTCTGTTTATATTAGTTAGTCGGAGACATACACGTTTCATCCTTGCCGCGAGATGTACATGTACATACTCGTATGTATGTCTCCGACTACATAATAATACTATATTATTCCATCGTGAATTTGTTTTCATCTTCTTAGTTAGCTTTTATGCAGTCGGGTTTTTTATTTTTATAATTTATTTATTTATTTACAGCTCTTTAAGTATTTTTAAGTAGGAAAATTTAAAAAATAATGAAAGGCACCTAAAATAATTTTTAAATACCTATTGAACGATACCCCATTTGACATAGTTCGTCGATTTTCATTTTTTTCTTTTTCACATTATGGAATCTAGCAGACCCCATATTTATTTATTTTTTATGTCACCTATCTAAGAACACTTGAACTAATGAGACGAATCTAACGATACCTTAATTAAGGAAATCCATCGAGTAGTTTGGAAGATATGAGGGAATAAAGAATAGTACAAATAAGCATACAAAGATATGCACGAAAAACATAACCCTTTCCTTACAGTCGGGTTAAAAAAAGTTGAAATATCAGTCAATATCAAACAATTTTATTTATCAAGATAAAAATAGAGAGATAAAATATTTTATCGGACAAGTATTATAAATGCGCTAGTTTTAATATGTATCTTTGTTACTCCTTTACGCTGAACTGACTGGACGGATTTGGATGAAAAGTACACCTGATATACATTATTGAAAAATTTTTAACTGAGTCGAATCTGGACATTAAATATTTTTTGGAAAATCTTATTGAAATAGTCATTATTATCGATATAGAGGCCGAATCAATAGTTTTTAAAATTTTTTGTCTATCTGTCTGTCTGGGAACGCATCACGAGAAACCACGGGACGGATTTTGATTGATTTTGATGATTGATTTTGATGAAATTTGGTATAATAATAGCCGGTGCGAGAGAATATCGCATCTCTGAGAAACTTATGCTAAACTTTAAAACGTAACTAGGGGCGAACCCAAGCGGAGCGAGAGTGAGTCGCTATAATGGTAGAGTATAAAGGGGGATAACGCGTAGGCTACATACAGGGAGCAACAGTAAGGCACCTAGGAAAGCGAGTAGCAAAGCTGAGGTATGTTGCTAGTAATCAATATAAAAAACGTAGATATAATAAAATAGAGTAAAAATTACATATCGGTGTGATAGTGTGCCACAGGCTCCGGCTGACAGTGACCTCGGCACTAAGTCGCTAACCGCCACCTCGCCAGAGTACCGTAAGATCGGAATACGTCCCCTTTGGACATTGATAGCTCTTTCCTCAGACTACATGATACAATACTCTGATAATTAATTCTATTATTTTGTCTTAGCAAAAAATAATTAATTGTTCGTCCAAAAAATGGTATGACTTGTACAAAATAAAAGTACACCTAAAATAACTATTGGGTGTATTGCTACTTTGTATAGGTATACTATAAAATTAAGTATATTTGTAACTTCACAGTATTTACTTTATTTCGAAATTAATAAATGTATATACCTACTACTGTAAATAAATGGTATTATTGTGTGTACACAATGCATCCATGAACGAATTGGCTTATTCGTTCATGAATGCATCCTACATCATATTTTTTTAAAATATATAAATAAATCATTTTAAAAATTTATAAGTAAGATTTTATAATGTTATAAATCGTTTTTTGGTAATTGGCACACAGTGTGAATTTAGTGAAAGAATGCCGTTTGATCCTTTGCGCGAAATCCTAAAAATGTAGAGTGCAGTTAGTTTAGATTAGATTGAACGTGTCCATTGCCAATCTGAGTAAATAAATCATAAATGCCTAAATTATTTATTGAAAAATTTGGGGAAAACAATCACAATATTTTTTTAAAGTATTTTAAATTATTACGAGTGTGTAAAAAATTCTCTATGCGATATTACGTTTATAATATGCAATGCGACTCGATTACATGCAACCCGTATCCTAGACTCGTATTACTCGTTGTACACTCCGATAGGTCAGTGTTCTTTCTGCACATCTGCCTAGCCTTGATACATTTATTGCAAACAAGATATCATTTGCATATATTAAGCCTTTTACTTTATATTTTTAAGTAGTTTAAATTCTACTACTTTATGTTATGTAACTAGATTTATAAAGTTGGCCCATTTTTTTAAAACTGTGTACTTACATACATATTAAGTAACATTTTTTTATTTTCATTTTCGTTACAAAAAAATTTGCATATATTATATAAAGCTTTTATTTTAGAATTTCTTCCAACCTTTGATACTATTTAGCTTAAAATTTTGAAAAAATATGAATTACGAGTACCTAAAAAGCTTTTTACTTATAGAACGAGACCTGAAAATAAAAATGTAACAAATCCATTCAGTGTACAAATTCTTTATGTAAGTTAGATTCACAGTTGAAGCCAGATTTTTAGAGCTGTAATGATGATAATATTAAAAAAACCCAACACAGTAACCTATTTAGCAAGGCCATTTCAATGAGCCTAAAACCGATACCTACGCAGTATGCAGTATTTTAGTGAGTTAAGTATTTTGCAAATTCTAGGTGACGTTGCAGCATCAGGCCACGGTTGTATGTTTCGAATGGATTAGATCTGAGGAAGTAATTCATATCCTTTTACCGTATAGAAAAAAGTTGATAGCCTGCAAACGGCTGAATGGATTTTCTTGATTTATAGCTAAGAACATTCTGGATTAAATTCCTCCCGAGCAAAAAAAAACAAATTAAAATCGTTTCAGCCGTTTGGGCGCTACGATGCCACAGACACACAGATACAAACGTTAAACTTATAACACCCCTTTTTGTGTCGGGTCTTAAAAAAACGAAACCATTATAATTTTGCCTTGTATGTAAAAATGTATATCCGTATGTCACAGAAATTTTTCTCAAAAACTATTGGAGCTACAGTGCTGGAATTTAGGTAACTATCTCATGTTAATTGCTAGACGATTCTGTAAAATATAAAATAGGAGAAAAATAAAAAATAGAAGTGACACTCCATACATGTAACTGAAGTGTGATTTTGACCCGACTGCGGCGAAACCCAAAAGAGGGTTATGTGTTTGACCTGTATTCATATGTATTATGTACATATGTGTCAAGTATGTATGTCCGACTCTATATTTCCTCGTAATTACTAAACGTTTTAACCGATTTTGATGATTTACACGTCGTAGGTTATATAGAAATAGTTAAAAATTAAATGGCGGAGTTTAGGTGCCAATTTAAGTATCTGTAAAAAAAAATTTTGTCGTTCAAACCTTTTGGAGTGGGGTATAAAAATGAAGGTTTTATTAAAAATATAGACAACTTATATGTTTAAAACATGAATGAATTAGCCACAATTCCTTCATGGTTTAAACGTAATTTAGAAAAAGCATTTGGTAAATATAACTTCAAATGTCTAATAGATTTTTTAGATAGATTGACTAATAGATTTCATTAAATGATAGATTGAAAAGTACATAATTATGTACTTACTACTTTAATACATTTAACATGAAGTCAAGTAAACTACAAACTTGTTTTTAAATAATATTTAAAAAAGCAACTGGTTTTGCGTTATACTTTAACTATCTAACTGGGTCGAATCTGTATATTAAATATTTTTTGGAAAATCTTATTGAAATAGACATTATTATCGATACAGAGGCCGTATTTATAGATTTTAGAATTTTTGTCTGTCTGTCTGTTACCGCATCACAGAAAAACCACTGGAGGGAATTTGATGAAATTTGGTATGGTGATAGCTTGTTATCCGGGTCAACATAAAGAATACTTTTTACCGCGGGAAAATATCTCATATTTGAGAAAAAATACAAATACTGCAATGTAAGAGTATACTAATATGTAAAACCTAAGAATTTGGTTTTTGGTCATCTAAACGCGGGCGGAGCCGCGGGCAAAGCTAGTAATTAAATATAATTAATGATGACGAACGTTTTAGTTGTTTTACCTAAAGTTCGTCAAGCTTTTTTTCTGTATTTAAGCAAAATTAATGGAAAAGTTGTAACTTTGGGTACCTAACTGACGATTCATATTACCTTTCAAAAAGATTTTGCTCATAATAATAGAAATGTTGGATTTCTGGGATCGGTCTTTTGCATATAGAAACTCTTGCAACTAAAAATCACTTTTTAACCAATTTCCAAAAAGGAGGAAGGAGGTTCTCAATTCGTCGGAATCTTATTTTTACACTTAAAAATTCTCGTACTTAAAAATCGTTGGAGTGTAAAAGAATAAGTTTTGAGCTCGGTAGCTTAAAGTTAATATATTTTTTTCATATGGAAACGCCTGAACCTAAAAATCACTTAAGTATTATAATACATTAGAAAATAAAAAAAGTGGTAGCTGTTCGTACAAACCGACAATATTCGGACGAATAGCACAGCCATTAAAAATACTCAGTCAAATTTTCCTTAATCAACTTACACAGGCTGTTAGTTCCACCGCAAACTGACGCTCAGAGCTTCAATGTAGTAAAGAAAACTATTATTATTATTAATTTTAGTCGGTATAAAAAGACTAGGTGTAATGCCACACCATCTCTTATACTATTAGAGCTTAACTTATGGGTTGATGAAAGAAAAACAATGTAATTTTTTTTTAAATGAATTTATTCCTTCCTTTATTATTTGACAAATTGCTAACAAAATATAATAATGTGCTAAATAAAACAGTAGTATTTTATTTCATTTTCCACGAAACCAATAGACCTCATCGCTAGCACCCTTGCGACTTGGCCAGTGTTTTCATGACATCAAAATTTATAATAATTATTATTTAATATTATATATAAATATTTAAATTATATTTTTTAAATCAATTTTATTATGCTATGGAAGAAAGGAAGTCGAAATGTCGTAATTCGTTTCGCATAAGCTTAAAATAAATAATTACAACGCCCAAATGTTTCACAAACCACACTCTTAAAGAACAATACTTTCATGGACATGTTATATAGTTGTAACAAAAACAATTTATTAATTAATTAAATATAATATATATTAAAAAACATAAGTTACGTAATATAAATGTCAATTTAAAATTATAATTTTTAATTTTAAAATTTGGCAACTTTGGTACTGCAGGTAACTTTTTAAAAAAATCGAATATAAGCAAATTAATGTGTACAATTAGGAACCCTATATGGAGAATATATAAAGCACACAATAATACTTAGAAACAATACACCGTCATACAAATTAAAACTTAACTTTATGACTAGTCAAACTTAAAACTAACTAAAACTGAACTTTGGTCGTTGTGCCATTTTTTTATGTTTTGATAGGTTTTACTATTTTTTTTTATATTTTTTTTTAACATTTTATTCTCTTAATTATGCAAATAATTAAAAGATACTGTCGCAGTTAGTATTGTCGGTGTCAGTTGATGAATGTATAGAAGCGACTGCGACCTGAAATATAATAAGTTAATATTAAAAAAACATGTTTCAAAACAAGCTTTTATATCATATAAATTGTGTAATGTAATAAATGGGTTTGATTTCATTTAAAGTTTTTTACTATAGGTACTCATTTGTATTTTTCTCAGCAAACCATTCAATTTGACATCCATATCATGAGGGTGCATAAAAAAATATAGTTCGCCATTGTTGGGAACCCGCCATGTTGGATTTAAAATGACTTCACTTATCTGACAATGCATTGTCATCTAAAGTAAACATGTATGCAAAATTTCGGCTCAATCAGTTGAGGATAACTGCTTTAAAATTCATTTGCAAGATTTTACCCGAACAAACATTGATACAAACATTGGAAGTTAAATAAAAGCTTGTAAAATATACATCTGAAATATAAATATTCATAGCACTATTATAAATGTAAAAATGTGTTATGCTTGTTACTCATTCACGCTATATGGGTATAAATACACATATAGACCATGACCTGGAGTTACTCATTGGCTAATGTTAGGCAACTAGCAAATAATAAATTGTCTTACATATGGCAACATTTAATTGGTTTTCTTGGCATCTTTAGTCTCCTCTTTGGGTTGTCCCCTGCCGAGCAGCTTGGCGAGCGAGTCCCAGATGCCGCCCATGAATAAAGCGCAGAATAGATTTTCAAATGGCACAAACGGATCGTGTATTCCCAACAGGATGGAAGACAACTGTTCATAAAAAAGAAATATCTATATGTAAACAATAAATCAATGAAAACTTTTTAACTGACTTAAATACTTATTAAAAAACTGTTTCACAGTACAAAAATGCTACTACTCTGAGTTATAACTCCTCATATTTGACTCATACTTTTAGATATTAGCGCGTGCAAACAAACAAATTCCTCAGCTTGTATACCTACATACTGAATAACAAAAATATTGGAAATATCATTTTTTTTGTCATTGCAAAGACGACAAACTACCAGTTTTTTCGTCTATGTATCTAATTTAGTACCTAAATGAGTATAAACGAGTGTCAAATAATGTTGTAGATACAAGTAATTAACTGATGAAAATATAATTATATTAATTTCATTTATTCTGGCACATTATAAGTAATGTTAACTTTTCTAAAATATTTGAACTTTCGGACCTTGAAGTACACAAAGAAGATCACGATACCGAAGTAGACGAGGGCGTGCGGCGCGGAGATGAGGTCGGTCTTCTTATCGAGCACGAATATCACCGAGGCCACCAGAGATGCTTTTGTGTAACTGTAGTTGAAAATATAAAGGAATTTAAAGAAAATATTTATCTATGAAAGAAAACACTTTGTAAAAAATAAATATGTATTTTCCTTAAGTTTGGATAGATAGGTATATTATGATGGATGAGATTTTAAACAATGATAATTGATAAGTAGCTTATTTACGTGTTTACTATTTACATGCTTGTCAATTGTCGCAATACTTTTTATATTATATTACTTTTTTATCGTTTTAACGTTTAGCAGGTTTTTCTAAAGTTATAATAGAGGTTTTAATTTTAGTTAAATAATGACTGCTTTTGTAAGAGAGAACTTATAGTTTTTTACACTTCATTTATTAAGTAGGTATTTTTAAATAAAACTATCTTTTCGGATTATTTCGCGGATTTATTTTGATTTTTGGTTAACGACGTTTGTTAATCGTGGGTAGGCTGTCTGTAACAACTATACCTTCAAGACATGTAACACCTTAGTCTCTCCCGTGACCATGGATGCTGTAAAGCATTCGAAACGTCGGGAACCAAAAATCAAAATAAATCCGCGAAATAATCCGAAAAGATAGTTTTATTTAAAAATGTCAAACATTCGCGTAAATCTAAGAAAGTATTATATCAAGTAGGTCGGTAAAACCAGTGCAAAAGTGAATGCCTGAGTGGTTAAACGACATTTTACTTTCAATAAAAATATAAAATAAATCTACAAACATTTACAGGAAGGTCAGTTATTAATATGTACAAGACAATTTTAAATATACAGTGCTTGCCTATAACTAACCGAAGATATTTATACATTTTTAAATTTCATTTAAAAAATACTATTGTACCTACTATTAAAGAAATTTACAAATATACTTAATTATATATACAAAACAAATGTACAAACATAGATAAAATTTTCTTTATTGTAAATAAATTACTTACTATTTTTAGCATTATAATAAATTATTTAAACTTACAAGCTTGGCTGCATAGTTTCCATGGCGGTGGGCGTCCAAGCGCCTCGGATGAGTCGCTCGACTAACTTTGTAAATCCAGCTCCATTTCCTTTGAGTGTGCCTGAAGTAAAATTCATTTTTAATAAGCAACTAGCTCATTCTTACTTCGTTACGTGCTACTTTATCTTTAGTATTTTTTTTCTTTGCAATATAATACTGATACTCTGCATTTTCCAGCCACTCATCTCGGTCGACAAATCGACCTTCCGCCGATTTGAGGGAATTAATGTTAAAATTTACTTACGTTTCTTTCAAAATTTTAGTAATCTATACATATAATAAAATTGTAAATAAGCCTAATCTGTACATTAAATATTTTTTGAAAAATCTTTTTGAAATAGATATTATTATCGATACAGAGACCGAATCTATAGTTTTTAGAATTTTTGTCTGTCTGTCTGTTACCGCATCACAGAAAAACCACTGGAGCGATTTTGATGAAATTTGGTATTGTACTAAAATATATGTAGCGTACTTCAATACGGCTGTAATAGTTTTGAGCCACCCATAAAAAAGATTGGCGAAAATTAGAACGAAAAATATTGAGACATTTCAATATCTACATAACATTATTTATTTGAAATTATATAAATCGGATAGAAACTTACCGACAATAACCATAATAATGTAAGCGTTAGGATATAACTTGGCAGCGTGAGTGACTCCGTCGTACACTTTTTTAGCGCGGTATATTTCTTTCATTGCAGATGCTGCTACTTTCACTGGAAGGAACTTGGCGACTTTGTAACCGACGTCAAATGGAGTGTAAAATACCACGTACCTGAAAAAAAAAATTAATATTTTCGTTAAACTTTTTACATAATCTATACATATAATAAAATTGTAACTAAGCCGAGTCTGTACATTAAATATTTTTTGAAAAATCTTTTTGGCTTTGGCTTACAGAGGCCGAATCTATAGTTTTTAGAATTTTTGTTTGTCTGTATGTTACCGCATCACGGAAAAACCACTGAACGGATTTTGATGAAATTTGGTGTGATGATAGCTGGTTAACCGGGTCAACATATAGGATACATTTTACTGCGGGAAAATATCTCATCTCTGAAAAATCTATACTATACGATAAAACGTAAGCAGGGACGAACCCGAGCGGAGCGAGGGTGAGTTGCTAGTATAAAATATTTTTAATAGAAAATTAAAAATACGTTAGTCAAGTGGGTACTTTTCAATACAAATATTACAAGAGATTCTGTAGGTATGTCATAGTATATAATAGAAACATACATATATGTTTAAATGATACGAGACAAAAATATTTCGTATCAATTTCGTATGAAATATTTATAAACAAAGCGTAGGTAGGTAACAAAATACATATAACAGAAGAATTTAGATTATTTTAATTTGTCATAGTCAGTGATGGAATATACTATTTTTTAATTTTATTAATATCTAATTTATGAAATTATATTTTTAAATCTTATAATCCATACTAATATTATAAATGTGGAAGATTGTGAGGATGGATGGATGTTTGTTACTCTTTCATACCAGAACGGTTGAACGGATCCGATGATGAAGTATTATTTATTATATTTAATTTAAATAGTTATTTTTAACTGAACGAAGATATAAATAATTTCTGATCTGGTAGATACTTACGCACACTATTTATATGGCTCGTTGGTCTAGGGGTATGATTCTCGCTTCGGGTGCGAGAGGTCCCGGGTTCAAATCCCGGACGAGCCCGATTAAAACTCTATTTATGGTCCTATCAAATATGTATGAAAATAGAGTTTTGGTACCTATTTAGGTAACCGATGTGTACTTCAGACGTTATTTTATTAGAGTATATTTTAATTATTCTAGTTCTAGTGTTTACTTTAACTAGTATTCGCCCAGTGGTCGAAATTCGATCATGACATAAAAAAAACTAATTGATTTTAATGAATTATTATTAACAACACGATATGCTCTAGATATATAAAACGAAAAGGAAAATCGGTTGACATACAGAGGAGAGAAATGCACTAAATTGTTTTCTTTTTGCCGTTTCATTTACGTAATAGCGATTCACCTTCGCTTAGCTCGGGTTCGTCCCTAGTTTGATTCCCCATAAAAACTTTCATCCCCATTTTCACCTTCTTAAAGGATGATTTTCGAAATAAAAAATCCTACGTCCTTGTCAGGGTCTCAAACTATTTTCTTACCAAATTTCATCTAAATCGGTCTAGTAGTTTATGAGTTTATTCGTTACAAACATACAAATCTTTCCTTTTTATAATAGTAGTGTAGATATAGAATATAGATAAATATCGCGTGACGCACATACGTGCCAAACAAAAATAATTTCATTGATCATGAAAGCATCATAAAATGTCATATTATTTCCTCTCTAAGAATGCAAAAAAATATGTATATAAAAATTAATATGTAGGTATCTACTTATGTTATTAAGGGATTAATACTGCGTAATGGAAATTAATTTTGAGCGGAGAAATACAGTGACGTGTTTTATAATAATAATTAATTTGCAACTAGTGTTCCTAAGAGGCGTAGCGTGTTAGTCAGCACTCAGCAATAGGTATAAGTATAAATTTTTCCTTAATAAATAAGCTACAAAATGCAACAAGAATTTTTCAAACTGCATGGGTAGATTCATAGATCAGCAAGTTTGAACAAACTTACTCTACACCTTTATAGTATTAGATATACCTACCTATACTCGTAGGAGTACTAACACAAGAATAAAAT
The DNA here is from genome assembly GCA_921882275.1 of Brenthis ino. Lineage (NCBI taxonomy): Eukaryota > Metazoa > Arthropoda > Insecta > Lepidoptera > Nymphalidae > Brenthis > Brenthis ino. The sequence goes on along the minus strand of OV170224.1, from coordinate 19,674,427 downwards.
TACGAACGAGCGATTATAATATTTATTGACATTGGGTAAATAAAATTATAAAAAGCTATTAGCAAACTAATTATAGCACGCGCCAAATAATGTGGCCAAAGATAACGATTGCTTATTATTCTATAATCTAGAAATACTTAGATACAGATAGAAAAAAAACCAGATAGATCTGGTTTAATTTATAGGCTACTTTAAGACACCTACGGGTTTTCGCTAGTTTAAAATTAAAAAAGATAAATGCTTAAAAATAGATAAAGATAGCAAAGAGGCTATATATAATATACTCGTATATCTGGGTATTTTCCTGTATTAGCAAGAATGTGTCACTGTTTTTAAATTCCGTAGTTAGTTGTGTTTAAGCGGACTATATAAATGCGAATGATTGTAAATGTGTTACATGTATGTTTGTTATAGCTTTATACTGATACTGTTGTATAGATTTGGATGAGAACACAGATAGACTAAAACCTAGATTAACACATAGATTACTCTTAGACAGAGTATTTCGCTAGTTAAAATGAAATGAAAAAGTTAAATATTTAAAAATATTTATTATGGATATAAAATAAAGATTATACGAGAATGTTATATCCCTTTATTCTGACAAGAAAAGTTTAGGATTAATTTAGGTTTATTGTTTAGCATATTTCTTACCAAGTAACAGTGCCTATGACCAGCTGCGGCGTGTTTTTGAGCGGCGCAAGTATAGGCTCTCCTAGAAGCCCATTGGCCACCATGCCCCCCGCGAAGATCACGAGCATTGTGGACAACCAGCATGAGAGGGGATGTTTGCGAGAGAACGCTTGCGCCCCTGAAAATTAGGAGTAAATATAAATATAAATAAATAAATACGTTGGGACATTAACACACAGCACCATCTAGTTCCATGGTAAGCTACGAGGCTTGTCTTATGGATACCAGATAGTTGATACACTACACATATATAACTTTAAATACATACATATTATAAATATAAACACTCATGACTGGAGTACAAACCTTCGTCCTCACACAAATGAATGCCCCCAGCGGGACTCGAACCCGCGACCGCCGGCACAGAAAGTAGGGTCACTACAAAACGGAACCAAGCGTGTCGTCAAAAAAAAAAGAAATTAATTACATAGTTTAATCTTCACAGTAATTCGATTTGGGCTGGACTCTATAATATAGAGTTACCCATTTATTGCTATTAAGTAATAAAAGTTTCAGGCATGCCACTTAAGTGCAATCATCTCCCAAGTTTCTATGTTCTTTCTATTCTTGTCTAGTTTGTTTTATGATTTTGGTGATTTGTATTATGTTTTGATGATAATCAGATATTTTTTTATGAGCAATTGTCAATACAAATATTTATTATTACATATATATGTACATATTTCACAAACTCCTATTATTCATCTTCCGAGACTATTACTTCCACAACTTAAGTTTTGTACAAATATCTGCAATCTGCATGGTTGGCAAAAAATACTCTTTTGATGGTAGGTTATCGTAATGGATGTAATGTCGCAGATGTGTCGTTGCGTAGGTATAATACGTACAAAGTAAGTTTTTTAGGCTAATTTTCCTCATCCACAAAGTTTAACGCAAATTATCTGGTAGATACATAAAGTTTGAAAAGTGCTGAGGTACAAAAAGATTTTTGGTTCCTGTGTTTCTGTTATTAAAAACTAGCGACCATACACTCGTTTCGCTCGGGTGCTCTTTTCGAACTCATAAATTTGTATGTTGCATAATTTTCAAGGGTTTTTGATTTTCACGCTGTATCTAAAATATGCTAGGCTGGCGCTAATTATTTAGGAGTAAAACATACTCTTTACAAAATCCGCTGTTTCAGTGAAAGTCCCATTACAATCGGTTAAGTCGTTTTATCAATTCATTCGATTACCCCGGAAAAACAGAAAGACAGACAGACAAAATTTAAAAAAAAGTTTGTTTAGGTAGTTATTTTGAAATCATAGGCAGACACTTTTATATATTTATATATGTATATGTAGAGCATTTACATATAAATTAAAATTTCTATACAACTCATTCTATATAAAAAGTAAAAACTTCTATTACAAATGATTATAACGCATTAGTATTAACTTAATCAGTTTTAAAATTGTCGGATATGAGTACTTACTACACACCTAGTACCTAATCGCATCTTTTGTAATATAAACAATAAAAGTTGCTGTTTTAAAGGAAAGTGGCAGAAAATAAATAGGGACATAAATACTTATAATTATTTAATGATAAATCTTATCTATATAAGTGTATATCTTATCTATATAATATGTACATACATAAAGTATATAAAGCATGGTATAAACTATGAATACAGCACAGCATAAGATTATTAAAATAATAATAAACTTAAAATATTAAGTATTTAAAATCGTGTTAGTGTAATGTTATTTCCGTATGAAGACATTGTATTGTTATCTATTACAATTTTGTCATAAAAAAAGTAAATGGCACGTAATTTGCCGTTTTGTAAGGCTTTATAGGTATGTATGGTAAAAGATATAAGAATTTGTGTACGTTTAATACAAATGATATTCATATATTCAATGATAATAAATATTAAATACCTATGCACGATATATATATATATATATATATATATATATATATATATATATATATATATATATATATATATATATAAATAATTAAATAATAATTATCTATAGTAAATAGTAACTACATGGTATGTTTGCATTACTATTCTAAACAAATAATAAAATTATAACTAAGCCAAATATTTTTGGAAAATCTTATTGAAATAGACATTATTATCGATACAGAGGCCGAATCTATAGTATTTAGAATTTTTGTCTGTCTGTCTGTTACCGCAAGCTTATATAAAAGTAACAGAAAACGAATGCAGTAATTACGTTATTTTGATTTTTAAAGTACTCTCGATTTACTTAAACGGTATTTGTCTCATTTATCGTTTAATTTATTTAAGCAATAGGTTACAGTGTTTAATGTTTATCGTTGTATTTTGGCACCTCTGTATATCATATTGATGACGTAGACGATTGAAGAACTTGTTTTTTAATTTCACTTACTAATATCATGGCTCGTTGGTCTAGGGGTATGATTCTCGCTTCGGGTGCGAGAGGTCCCGGGTTCAAATCCCGGACGAGCCCAATCTAATCTTTTTTTTCGACTCTTAACAGAATTGTTATTATTAGCTATAGCATGTGAAACTTTAAATTATTTACACACTAACACTAATTTAACGCAGACAGATTACACCAGCTTCCGACCTATTTTTATTTCAAAGGGCGCCATCTATTTAGACTTCTGCAAATCGTTCATATTCCCCGCCAACCGGCAATATGAGAGGTTCTTATCGTAAACATTTCATTGAAACATAACCTCTCCGACTCTACCAAATAAATAATTATTTTATGCAAAAATATATGCATCGAGATTATTAGCATTAAGCAATCATTAAAATCCACGTCAGCGTTAGATAGTAAATATATAAAGATAAAGTCGACCTTTGATATAAAATGTTGCGAAAAGATACGAATATTTTTTCTTAATTTATAACTTTTTGTACTGAAAATGTTCATTACATCTAATAGAATTACTATTTCAATTTTCTAAATGATTATATTTATATATAAAACTAAATGTGCGGTTTATTTTCTAATGAAAGCAACTGGTTCTATTTATAAACTCTATCGGTGGCTTAATTTAGTTCCATATTATAGGACGATAAGAAGCTATTGCTGAAAACAAATTTGCTGCGACATTAATATTTATTTGAACGCGTAAATTCGCGGGTTTTATTTGAAATATAATTTATTATAACTCTTACCTGCTCCCAAATCTTCTCGCACCGCTAAAGCGCATAGTAAAGAATGCGCTATATCAAAATATGGGTACATTTTCAGTTTTATGACCTGGTTGGCCAGGTCTAAGAAGGCTTCGGGATCCATGGCGGTATATTTTTGTGCAGCTTACGATATAAAAAAGGAATTGAGTCCAACTTAACACCGACAATAATGTCACGGTGACGTGTCCGCGACTATCCGCGGGCGAAGTAGCCGCGAGACTGGCTCCCAGTAGAAAGCGATACTATCGCTTTTTTTTTGATTATTTTGGTCATCTCTCGGACGGAGCGCTTGGAATGTCTCCGTGGAGGTTTCGCTTGCTATAAACTATAGTTGTCAAATATAATTTTTATTTGTTACTTGTTACTAAACAAAATATTAGGTTTAATATTTTCAACAATAACTAATAAGTTTCCGTAGTGTAGCGGTTATCACGTGTGCTTCACACGCACAAGGTCCCCGGTTCGATCCCGGGCGGAAACAGTTCCTGTTTTGACTTTTCTTTTTAATTTTTCGCTTTCATATTTATATATTTTTACATACTAAAAAGTTTTTTTAAATATTCAATTTTAAATTATGTCAGAATAATCGTCTTTAATGCTTATTATGAATTACTTTAGTACACAACTTTAGTACTTGTTGTATGACTGCAATTAGGCAATAAATATATAGAGAGTAAAGGAGGAAATAAAACACTGTATACAGTTATATAAATATATTTTGAATGGTAAATCCATCAAATATTAGAAAACGCCTTACATAAGTTACGTATAAAAATAATATTAATATTATTATTATAATTCGAGAAAAAGCATAATTAGGAACAGTATTAACAATTTTCTCGTCAGTCTTGTTATTTGTTACACAGCCAGAACTTTGGGAATATTTTAGTTAACAATAATTTTGCTTTTTCCTTCACACTATGAAGTATTATTGCATTAGTTGCCCAATTTGCAAATATATAACAACAAGCTCTCGCCTGCGGCTATATTAAGTATGTATTTTTAACATTATAACAATCCAGGACCCACTCACTATCGAGGACTTCAAATTCTAAGCAAAAATAATGTAAAAATATTTTATAGAAACATTTAGAACCTTTTCACCCTTCAGTGTTTTGTCTTGGCTTTTAAAAAATAAAAATAAATATTCTAAGGTAAAAAATAAAAAAAAATCTCAACATCACATACACAAAGGAGTCAATTACTTTTAAACGTACTTAGTATAGAAAACATTTAAAATTAAAAATATATTATCATATAACCATGTTTTTAGTTCTTATGAGTTTCATATTTATAGTACACTTAAAACTAAAATATGAATAACTTTAAACAAAAAAAACTTTAAATTATTCTAGATTTTTAGCAATAAAAGTTTCATATACCCTAAAAATAGTACTAGTTTTAAAAAAAAAAACAATGTTCATTAAAAAGGTTAACAAAACAAATTTTAAGAACAAACAAACAGCTGCCAGAAATTAAATTAATATTAAAAATCATGTTATAAAATATAAATAGGTATATTTTTAAAGTTTAATTGTGAGTTTGTTTAGTATAATAGCTCAATCATAGCCGCCAAATATATAAAAAGATTTTTTTTATAATTATTATATATATTATACATTACGTAACTAATTTATAGATAGTTTTTTAAAGTGTAAAATAATTTCTTTAGAAAGGATAAATATAATATATATAAAAAAATATATATTATTTATGAGAATGTAAAAGTATAAGGAAATATTTCCATTCTAAATTCTAAAACTAATATATAATTTATCAATGAATCAATTACATATTTGTAATTTTATTGAAAAGGCAAATTTATAACAAATATAAAAATAAATATATATTATGGCGAATCTCTTACGGTTACTTAAGAGATATGTACTTTTGTATGGAAGTTGGTTCTTTATTCTGAGAATTGTAACAAGAATAATTTAACAAGTCAATAACTTTCAAAAATTTTTTTTTTTGACTACTTCACGTTTCGCATAAATTTTAATCAATTCTATAGCAATCTTAATGGTTTGTACATTTTAAGTATGAGTTTTTATTAAAATAAGGACAGATTTTTCTTAAAATTTAATATCTCTGAGACTTTTTTTTAATTTAATCTAGGTCTTTAAATGTGTTAATTTAATTAAATGTAAATTTTGTGATGTGTATCTAGATATATTTATCTGATTCCTGTTAGAAATTTCGTGAATATAAAACCACTTTTGGACACGTCCCTTAAATGCACAAAAAAGGTACTTATGATAATATTCAAGCGGGTAATATCAAAAGTAAAAAAAAACTTACGTGCGAGTTAATTAGTAAATAATTGACGTTTGATGTGATTTGTAGTATATTGTGTTATTAATACATTAAATTAATTTTATTTTTATAATAAACGCGATCATTTATATAAAGCTTTTTATAAACGAAAAGAAATACAGAATAAATGTGCTTTTATACATAATCATAAGCTTCAGTATAGTAAAAAACGTTCAAATTGATAATGCGAATTGCATATTGCCTCACAAATGATATGTATTTTGTATTTATATTATTTTGTGTAATATTGTGACATAAATAGTTAATATCTGATGATATAGACCATCAAATAAAAGTTGCTTCCACACAGGAGTTAAAAAATGTTAGAAAAACATTTTATCACAAAGAAACAACATTTGATAATAAAAGTTATTAAATTTATTCTTTATATTAAATGTTTTTTAACATTGCTGCTTGTTTTTTTGCTATTGCTACCAAAACAATTTATATATATATATATATATATATATATATATATATATATATATATATATATATATATAACAATTTGTAACTTTTGTTAGAAAACATTAAATCCGGGCGACATCAGGGTTTGCAGAATGGTTATAAAATGTATGTAATGTCGTCTACAACATGTTTTATCAGTGTGGAAACTTTGAAAATATCTAACAACAGAATTAAGTTTTCGTGTTAAAAATTTTATGTAATATTATATAACATTTTGTACAACTGCTGTATGGAAGCACCATAAGAATCACTTTTTTGACATTTTAGGATTCACTATTTGTAAGGATATTGCGTAACAAAAATTGCAAAACGTCACAATGTGTTTCTTATTGTTTGATAGACTGTAATCATAAGTCTACATATTTTACTTTGTAGTATGTATTAACGAATAAAACATTCTTAATAAAAAAGATAAAAATTATAATAAAAATATTGTATCAATCAACTGTCACGGTATATTAAATAGATTAACGAAGTAGAAAATATGCGTGTTTAAATAAAGCTGAAATATTTTGTTTTATAACCTTTAATGCTTCTGAATTAAGCCTATATTAATATTATTTTAATGTGATTCCTTTTGATTAAGTAATATTATTGAAAAATGCAAAAATAGGTGGGAAATTCAAAGTATTGAAACGCAACGCTGGTCAGACCGAATGTGACGTCAAAGTCTATAATAACAGAGCGCTGTTGTTTGGTGTTTGCGATTGGTACTAACATTCTAGACCTGTTCATTCGTTAATTGCATTGTTGTTATAGACTGTGACATCACGCCAAGCGCGCCAAAATGATAGGCGTTTAAAGTATCCGTATCTATGATATATGTATGATATTTTTAAATATTTTTTATACTAAATTTGAGTTTTTGGAATCGGATATTTTTTCCAATTATATAACGATGTAAGCAATTGCATAAAAAAACACGCATATTCCTATTATCGCAGCATAAATTAAGTTCATCTGTCACATAAAAAATAAGCAAACCAACATTCTTATGCTATATTATTCAATATTCACTTTATCTTCCATAACGAATGTAAAAACGAATTCGTCAATCTAACAAAAAAATAGCCTCGTGAAAATAAAAGAAAATAAAATATTATCACGATCCCCCTAACAGTGTATGATATGCCATTATTAACCGATTTCCAAAAAGGAGATTATGTGTTCGGCCGGTATTTTAATAAAACATAAATTAAAAAAAAACAGATCTCAGATATTTTTTGTACAAAAAATATTAAGCATAATTAAATAACAATGAATAATAAACGTACACGTAATCTAATATAAGATATAAGCTTACAATAAATTGACGAGTCTCGGGATTACATTTAAAAAATTGAGAGCAACACCAAAAAAAACTAGCTCGTGGAATTCAGTTCATTGTACTTCACCATATCTGTAATTAATATATAGCAAATAGTTAATAAAAAATGTGCACCAGTGCATTAAAATCCATACAAATATACCAAATTTAAATATTTTATTCAGCATAAAATAATTTCAATCTTTTACTGAACGACATGAGTCGGCAACCAGTTTGGAAAGAGAAAGCCTAAAACCTGAGAAGAAATTTCGAAAGCACTAGCTTCTGCCTGTGTCTATACTCGCATTTTTAAACCCATTCAGACAAAAACAATAAAACATTAAGTATCTCCGCTGTATATTTCTGAATAGCGACTTTACCTCGCTTTTCCGAGTTTTTGAGCGGAAAACTAATTCTTTTTAAAAATTAAAGTAACCTAAGTTACTTCTTATAACATTGGCTATCTGCCAGTAAAAGTTCCGTCAAAATCAGTCCAGCCGCTTCGGAGATTAGCCAGAACAAACAGACAGACAGAGATTTTTTTTTAAATTGTGTTTTTCTTATAAGTACCGTATATAATTCCATATGCATTTAGTATAAAGCGATTATTTTGAGTTTATTTAATTTATTACAGAAAGATATATGCGATAATAGCGTGCAGAAAAAGGGAGTTCAAGCCGTCTTCAAATAAATAACACTGATTGATTTGCTGTAGCTAATGAGTTATTTTGGTTACACAGACATACAAAACTTTTATATTAACTCTTTCGAAATCCAACTTATTTGATAAAAAAAATTATGTTGCGATAAAATTTTAATTAACTAAGATACATTTTAAAAATAAAATGAAGTTAACTTTTACTGCAGTCATCTTAAATTCTAAAAAAAACATTTTCAATTTTGTATTATAAGGTTAATAAAAATCGTACCTTTCGATATAAATAAATATGGAATGGTCTCCAAGTCGATTCATTGCAGCGGGTCGATGTCTGACAAACTAAAAACATTTATCACGTTATTATATGCACATATTAATACTTTTATTAATAAAACATATGAAAAAGACTACCATAGTCTAAATACAGATGTAACGATTTCAGTAATTAATTTTTATTTATATAACATTTCAATTGGAAATGGCAATGCAAAGAGCCCTATACGGCTTTTACAAAATAATTTGTATTCAGCCTTTTTTAACGTCCCACTGCTAGACACGGGCCTCCCTTCAGAACGAAGAGGGGGGGGGGGGGGTATTAGACCATAGTCCACCACGCTGGCCAAGACAAAATAATTTAAAACGATAAAATGATACGACAAAAAAAATAAAGGTATGCTCTTTACGAAATATGATTTATAACTGAAACTAAATAATATTTACCTTTCTTCAATAGAAATATTTTTTGGTGGCCGTCCATTTCCTGAAAATAAAAATATATCCTTTAGTAATATAATTTGTAAATAGTTTATATATATTATACCTATATAAACTATTTACAAATTTATCAATTATTCAAATTGATAAAATTGTATTATTGTTCATATTTCATGAAACTTTAAGAATTTTCTTCAATTTATAGCGCAAAGAGATGAGTTAATTTTTTTTAACCATTACGAATCAATGTGATTTGAAAAGCATCTACAGTGTTTTTTTTTTAATTCATATGGGACCACCTTATTGGCGAAGATATAACATACCCAAACAAAAAAAATATATAAATTGAACATCTCCTTTATTAATTTCGGTTAAAATATTAGTCTTATAAATAAAACTTAAATTTGTGCGTAGATACTGCCTGTAACAAATATAGTATGACTTTTGAGACGTTAAAACCCTCAGTCTCTGCCGCGACCATGATTGGTGTAAAGCATTCGAAACGTCCGGAACCAAAAATCTAAATAAATCCGCGAAAAAGGCCGAAAAAATAGTTTAATTTAAAATGTCAAATTTTGTGGGGAAATGTTGAGACATTTACACACAGCACCATCTACTTCCACGGTAAGCTAAGAGGCTTGTGTTATTGATACACTACACATATATAATTTTGAATTCATATATATTATAAATATAAACACTCATGACTGGAGAACAAACATACGTGCTCATCGCACAAATGAATGCCCCCACCGGGAGTGGAACTCGCGACCGCTGACACAGCAAGTAGGGTCACTACAAGCTAAGCCAAACGTCTTGTCAAAATATTCGCGTAAATCCAAGAAAGTAATATCCTCACCTATTTTGAGACTGTTCTCACTCTGCCCATGAGTGTGAATTTCATGAATTAAAAAATTAAACGTATCTTCTTTTGCCTCATGGCTTTTAGAATTTACAATCAGGTCGTGTCTCAATTTGAATATTTCTTCTGATGTCTCATTATCTATATTGTCTATGGAAGGGTATGCTACTTCTATTTCGCGGTTATTTTGTTCTATTTTGTTTGTGTCGTTAGTTTGGTTATGACTCGACCTGGCGCCATCTTGGTCGGATTCTGTGTGGGAATCGGATATTTCGCTTCTTGGGTTGGTAACATTTGTTAACTGAAATTAATGAAATATAAAGTTTTTAGTATATGTTTGTCGATATTTAGGCTATATTACTATCCCTAACCTAACGAAAAAAAAATCAAAATAATAATAATTATCATTGATTTAAAAATCTAAACAAAAAGAACATACTGAAAGCTCATGCTAAAAAGTGATAAACAAAACCACTTAGGTACTAAATCCTTTTCCTTATGACCTAAAGCTTAGGTACTTTAAGTGATAAGACCGCCTTTACAGTGAATACTTCTAGTTTTTATATATTTTTACACTGTATTTTAGTGTAATGAAGGATTAAATAAATAAAAAAATCCTGACTCCATAAAAAATCTATTATCTCAGTTTTAAATCAATACAAGTATTAAATGTTAGTGAAAATCGACTTCCGAGATTTTTTTATATACTTATTACCAATGAAGCGTTTTAAAAAATATTTTACACTTTACTTTAATTTTAATATCCACCAATAGATTCATTACGAAACATAAAATATCTTTATCAAAACAAATACTTACAGTATCAGAACAATCGTCGGAATCTTCGATGTCGACCATGATCTTCTCTACGACACGCTCCATGCTGGTCTCACTAGTGGTTGGCACCGGGTTTACCTGCTGTCGGACGCGCTTACTGCGTTTTACTACCTGCGAAAGAAATTAAAGGACTTTTTCGTCAAAAAAATACCTACATCTGTTTCAAAATAACCCTCAAATTAAAGAACTACTCCCGCTGTGTTGCTTTCGCAAATTCTTTCAAGGCCAATTATTTCCAAACTGGTAGTAGACTTACGACGCGAGCGTTCAATAAAAACTGTAATAATTTAATGTTGAATTAAATATTTTATATTTGAAATTAAATATTTTAAATTTAATTTTTTTTGCCAAAAGCAGGCGCTCCATCATTCAACCCTTTTATGACGTATCTTATGTACGGGATGCCCTCGCATTGCAAGAAGAATCAGACAATAGTCCACCACGCTGGTCAAGTGCGGTTTGACAGACATCACATGTCTTTCGAAAATTTCTCTTATTCTATAGAGAAAGTAAACGATTTTTATAGCAAAATCGAGAATAGTAACATAAATAGCAAACATACTGATTTTGACTTTTCATTTTTCTTGGGCTCTGGCTGTATAATTCTTTAGTCCTGAGTACTAACCATTATTTCATCGCCATTGCTTAACTGCGTGTTATTGTTTCCGTAGTGTTGTCTTCTAAAGCACAGTGTAAATTCGAACAGAGACTGCAATTGGCTGAACCAGGATTGATGGGTAGCGGGTTCACTTCTCGCACGCATTATGCGATTGCCTTGGTACTTTAATGTACGGAGATAGCGTCTTTTACTTTGAATGTAACAAACCTGTAAAAAAGAAAAAATATTATGTTTTTTTAATGAATTGCTTGCTGCTTTTATTTTATGTTTCAAAAGTTATAATTATTAAAAATGGTGTATACCAAATAAAATTATACAGCAATTAGTAAGAAGAGTTGCCATTTCTCACACAAAAAAAGTGTGAGTAAAACGAAAAATTAACTTTACTTAAAATAATTCAAATATTAGTGAAAGTCTAAGAAACTTTGTCAAATCTCTTTCTCTAGTGAGAGAAATTCAGATTGACACCTTATTGAAACCGTCATAAATAAATCCTAACTAACATCTTGATGTATCTGTAGTTATTTAATCATTATAATCAGGGTGGAACGTAAGCTTAGGGGGCCCTTTTTTTTAACGTTGGGAAATGCATTTACGCACGAGGTGTGGGACTCACCGGCAAAGCCAGTACTACCCACTAAAACCCAACAAAGCCTTCCCCCGTCTTAATGGGGCGTCGCAGGATCGCTTACGCATTCAACTACGACGCCCCGACGGCAGGTCTGCCGAAGCAGACCACAACAACCACGGGGTTGCTCCAAGGTCCACTCTGCTATCAGAGAAGTACCAGGAGCAACCCGCATGGTACACCGCCCTCCGAAGAGGGCCACCTCCCACCGCCCACCGAAGTGGGCCACCTCCCTGTGCGTTTCTTGGCTTCGCGCCCGGTTGGGTTGCCGGGCACTACTGAGCCCCCCCACCACGACAAGGTGAACGCACGTTGGGGGGGAAGCTTAGGGGGCCCTGGACTAACACTTCTTGAGGGTCTAAAAATGGCAATCAGTTTGTGTGTGTGTGTGTGTGTGTGTGTGTGTGTTCCCTTTTTAACATCCCACTGCGGGGCACAGGCCTCCCTTCAATACTACCCCCTAGTATTAATATGTATATCAGACCATAGTCCACCACGCTGGCCAAGCGCATGTTGGCAGACTGCACATATCTTTCGAAAACTTTGCTATGCTTAGATATGCAAGTTTCCTCATGATGATATACCTTCACCGTAAAACAAGTAGTAATTATGCTGGAAATGATTTGCACATGATAATATCAGAGGTGCGAGACCCGGCATTTGAACCCGCTTCACTCGGTTTCCCAAGCAAACGCGTTACAACTGCCTAAATCAGTTTAATTAATTACAATTAGTCATTGTCATTTTGCCTTCATAAAATCTATATTGATAGATGGTATGGTACTACACGAAATTAAGATAATGATTTTTTTTTGTTCTGGTTAATTGATCTTAGGATTATCAGGCCAACCTTTTATGGACTTAATTTTTTATTTTATAAGTATACATTGTTTCAACAGGGGCCCTATTATATCATATCCCTGGGCTGCAGCCCAAAAAACCTATAAATAGATCCGCCCCTGATTATAATGCTAGGGCGACACAAATTTTAATGTAGTTATTATTGCATCATTACAGTCTACAGACACTACATTGTTGTAGTCACGACTTACAGACTATTTTTGCGATGGCATTCGCAATGACGTTTAGGCATTAGATGATAGCTGGCCTAGAGAGTGTCGGTCTTTTTTGGCATCAAAGAGATAAAGCGTGTTATTATTTACTTAAGTGGTCACTCACCTTACGTTTCGAGCTGGGATCACACAAGTTTATTGCGTAATTTACAAATTAAGGACTTACTGTGTCAAAACAGGCCTCTATGTACGTCTTAATTTATATAACACAGATATATTAACTAGTGATCGCACAGTAGTCGGTAATCGACCAAATTAATTAAGTTTGAAATTCATTGAGGTTCTTTTGACAAAGTTACATAAGAAATCTGTAATCTTCCACAAAAAAAATTCACAAAAATTTCCTCAAAAAGAAGATATTTCCAAAGTTTTTAAATCCAATCTGTAGGTAAGTACTTCAAGAGTGTAGCACTTTTCAACTTTATATATTAGTACAAAATTGATGAGTGCCATAGGCTATCCAACGTCACACTGAAGCCACTCTATCCATACCAAAGCTTACAACATACCCTACTGTATGCACAATATTTTTAAGAAGGAGAAACAAAGTTTTCTCTTATACATAGATACTTACCACATCAGCAGATCGAAGAGGAGGTTTCCCACGCATTAGATTTATCAGAGAAATGGACTCCCGTGTCACACGTAGTATAGCGAGTAAGGCAAGGAAAAATACCCATGGTAATGGACGGACTAGTTCTGGTTGCGGCCTTTCTTCTTGGTCCACTTGAATAAAAAAGTTTATATTATTTTTTTGTATTATAACTGACCAACCTGCACTTAGCTAGCGTAATGGATTATGAAGTATTGGAGAATCGCTTGCCCAGCAGTGGGACTCTTAAAATAAAGCTGAAGTACAAAGTTGGATGATACGCAGTAAAACTACAATTTATTTGACAATTTCCTGACACTCCAAAAATATTATCATTCGTGTAGTGAAAACTAAAACACAAATTAAAAAAAACAACTTTAGTCAATCAAATATATCTGATCGGAAATCATAGTAGCGAATATAAAAGATTTTTCAACTAGAAACAAAAGCATCTACAAAAGGAACTATCCAATTATGGTTACAGCATCCGCTTTTTTATTTATTTAATTATATATTTATAGCCAATAATAAATTTAACTTATTTTTAGTACGAAACTTATTAAACTTTGCCATAAAAACAATAGAATGAAACATAAAAAACAGTAATATATGTAATATGTATATTTATTTATTTTGTAAGTTAGAAAACAGACAGCGTATATAAGCATAAAATGAAAAATACATAAGAAATAATAAACTTAGCCAATAAAGTTTCCACTTTACACAAATATAGCAGAGTAAACTTACAATAAAATTAAAACAGATACAAATAAAATTTGTAGCTACAAAATAAAAAGAAATCTATAAAAATAATATTTATCAGACTCTTGTGTTTTTTTTTAAGTTCAGCAATACACATAATTTTATATTCAATACATAATTTTAGTATTTGTAGAGTTAAGTAAATTCATTTATAATTCAGCCATTGGTCGTTCAGAGTTAACTAACTATAATAGTTGTTATTTTGTACGAGTATATTTGATATATTCACATAATATTTTATATTACCATTAAAAAAATGAAACAAATTATCTATAGTAAATAGTACCTACATGGTATGTTTGAATTGCTATTCTAACATATAATAAAATTGAAACTAAGCCAAATCTGTACATTAAATATTTTTTGGAAAATCTTATTGAAATAAACATTATTATCGACATAAAGGCCGAATTTATAGTTTTTAAAATTTTTGTCTGTCTGTCTGTTACCGCATCACAGAAAAACCACTGGAGGGATTTTAATAAAATTTGGTATGGTGATAGCTGGTTATCCGGGTCAACATATAGGATCTTTTTACCACGGGAAAATATCTCATTTCTGAGAAAAAATGCAAAAACTGCAATGTAACAGTACCTATACTAATCCTAAGAATTTGGTTTTTGGTCATCTAAACGCGGGCGGTGCCGCGGGTAATGCTAGTTATATAAAAAAGTGAAGTTACTCTCAGTTATATCATTTATAGTATAAATATACAGATTAAATATTAATTAATTATATTGCAACATTTTCACAGGATGTAGAATAAACAAATCAAGCAATCTAGAAGCAATTAATGAATTTGACCCGAGTCGACTCTTCAAGTTATTCACACTATATCCGGAATAATTATAGACTTATGTACTAACTGCTAAATACTTAATGATAACTAGCCTTACTATTATTATTAACTAGCGACTCACCCCCACTTCTTTCGGGTTCGTCCCTGGGTACCTTTTAACGGTTAGTATGGATATCCCACGGGAACCGTACATTTTTCCGGGATAAAAAGTAAACTTTGTGCTATTCCAGACTATAATCGATCTCTGTATTGAATCATATCGTCCAGATCCGTTCAGTCGTTATAGCGTGATAGAGTAATAAACATCCATCCAAACTTACGCTTTTATAATATTTATTATGGGACATATATATTCACAAATACTAGTTTTTGTCTACGTCTCCATTCTCTTGGTGGGATCGTCGATAAAATGTACATTTGGTAATTTAACTCAGAAATTTCTATAATTTATTCAAACCCATTGAGACGTTACCGAGACTAATGAAGTAACAAACACACTCATATTCATATCTAATCACAAACCTATAATTTCAGTAGGTAATATAAATACTGATATAATTTTATATACATAATTAATATAAATTATAAAATACACATACACGGAGGCGGCACTGCCCATCTCGCACTCTTCTCCACTATCCACAGAGCTCGGTCCGAGTATCTGATCACCGTCTGACCCACGCGGTAGCTCGCGGCGCGCTCCGCTACATTCTGCAGCACCTCCTTTGCGAACGACACCAGTTCCATCACTGAAACTAAACATATTCATATAGGTAATCTATAGTCTATACTAATATTATAAAGAGGTAAAGTTTTAAAGTTTGGATCTCGGAGGAGTTAATCCCTAAACGACCGCGGACACGCCGGCGTTACAGTTAACAATAGAATTCTTAGAAATTTAATTAATTTCTTAGAAATTTACTTATCAGTTTTTTTATACATTAAAATGTTTTTAATATTTTAAATAAAACTATCTTTTCGGACTATTTCGCGGATTTATTTTGATTTTTAATTCCCGACGCGCGACGTTTCGAATGCTTTACAGCAATCATGGTCACGGAAGAGACTAAGGTTAAAGACGTCCAAAACACATACTTGTTATAGACAGTGCCTACCCAGTTTGAGACGTCTATAACCTTAGCCTCTCCCGTGACCATGATTGCTGTAAAGCATTCGAAATATTGGGAACCAAAAATCCAAATAAATCCGCGAAAAAATCCGAAAGGATAGTTTTATTTAAAATGTCAAATATTCGCGTAAATCTAAGAAAGTAATATGTTTTTAATATTCAGATTAATAGTCTTTAAATATTTGTTATATTATTATTTATTATAGATTGAAAATAGCTCAAAGCGTGTATTCTGTTCAGTTTTGTTAATGCTAGAATTAAAATAATACCTAAATAAGAGTAAATCACTGTATGTCATTGATTTTTCTTTTTTTAATCAGTATTAACTTTTAACATTCTAAAGTCAGGAACAAGCAAAAAATAGATGACAACAAAATAAACACCAAATAAATTAAAAAAAAATACTCTAAAATTATATAAGTGAGAACGAGAGAGACATTTTTTATATTCATATGCTTTCCTTAAATCTAAAGTTTTACTCAATACATTGTTAAATCTATACATATAATAAAATTGTAACTAAGCCGAATCTGTACATTATTTTTTGGAAAATCTTATTGAAATAGACATTATTATCGATACAGAGGCCGAATCTATAGTTTTTAGAATTTTTGTCTGTCTGTTTGTCTGTCTGTCTGTTACTGCGTTACAGAAAAACCACTGGAGGGATTTTGATGAAAATTGGTATGGTGATAGCTG
The DNA here is from genome assembly GCA_921882275.1 of Brenthis ino. Lineage (NCBI taxonomy): Eukaryota > Metazoa > Arthropoda > Insecta > Lepidoptera > Nymphalidae > Brenthis > Brenthis ino. The sequence continues at coordinate 19,657,124 of OV170224.1, read as the reverse complement.
GTTATCCGGGCCAACATATAGGATACTTTTTACCGCGGTAAAATGTCTCATTTCTGAGAAAAAATACATAAACTGCAATGTAAGAGTATACTAATATGTAAAACCTAAGAATTTGGTTTTTGGACATCTGAACGCGGGCGGAGCCGCGGGCAATGCTAGTTGACTAGCATAAGCACAACATTCAACGTCCGTCATAAAAATAAATGTATTGTGAATGTAATCAACGTACAAAGATGATCAAACCTCGCGAGCGTGATGTCGCCTTTCCCGATTTTACAATCAGTTTACAAAGAAAGAAGGGCAGGGCAATTCATTCATCAAGTTATGTACGTACCTACTACAGTAGGTCATATTGTAGAGCGCCTCAATGGGTAGAAAAATATTCTACATATAACATGGCATTTATTCATATTTGTTTTTAGAGTATTTAGTTCCTGTGTATAATTATAATTAATTACCTACATAAATATAAAAATATTATTTCTTGGAAAAAGCTTGTTCAAAGGAGGTTTTTATCTTTTATTATTCATAAAGTATTTCTCCGTAATATCTAATTGTTCGCATTAAATATATCATGCAAGGTTAAGTAAATCCATTTATATACAGTTAAAATTAATTATTAACTCTTAGAAAAACACGTGTAAGACGAAAAAAACATTTAAGATTTCTATTTAAATACAATTCTTGAAAATTTGTAGCCTTAAACTTTGCTCATTTAACTCTCAGTACAATAATTAACTTTAATTAGATGAACATTATACGGTAACCTTAATCTGCAAATACGAAGAAACAGTGATTTATATAATGTATTATTTTTTAGTTCATAAGCAACATTTTTTTTTAGTTTTTTGTCAGTTTGTTTACAAAATTGGTCTTTACAGAACCATTCGAATAAAATAATATTATATATCAGTATCTATGTTTACCCTAAAGGTTGTTCTAAATATTAGTGATAGAATTTTCGAGGTTTGGAGATTCTCATTCAAACTTACAAACTTTATTTCCTCATAAATTTAGTGTACCTAAATTTCTTTTATCTATACTTAATTTTATAAAGAAGTAAAATTTGTGAGTTTGTGAATTGTGAGTTTGTGACGTTGTATGGGGTAATCTCTGGAGACTGGATCTCCTGAACCGATTTAAATGAAATTTGGTAAGAAGATAGTTTGAGATCATGGGATACTTTTTATAACAATATTATGTAAGGGGTTGAAAATTTGGATGAAAATTTGTGTGGCCAATCGACCTACGGACGGACCCGAGCGAAGCGAGGGTGAGCCGCTAGTTACAGAATAAGATTATTAATCACGAAGAATAAAACTGAGCTCTACTGTAACTATAATATATTATATTTATTACTAGTGACTCACCATCGCTTCGCTCGGGTTCGTCCCTAGGTTGATTCCCTATACAAACTTTCATCTCCATTCTCACCCCCTTAAGAGATGGTTTTCGGGATAAAAAGTATCCTATTTCCTTCTCAGTGTCTATAATAATCTTCTTACCAAATTTAATCTAAATCGGTTCAGTAGATCCAGAGATAACCCCCTACAACGTCACAAACTCACAAACTCTACCTCTTTATAATATTAGTAGCTACCTATAGATAACAATAAGTAGTCAATTAATTCCATGGCTAATGAAATGATAAATATGGAAGCTAATTTGCTTAATTAACTTAATGATAGGATTTATCTACTGAACTTTTGCTCAAAACATCGCTCACGTACATTTCTTGTCGAAATTATTAAATATATATCGTACGGAACTCTTAAAATTTATGTTATGTATTGAAATATAAACAAATTATGAAGATTATTTTAACAAACTATGCATTAATTTAAAAATCATATTAAAAGATTTTTTTTCTAAATTTCTATGGGACCATTTACGAGTTACGCAAATATAATCTATTCATTTAGAAAAAAACATTTTTTGTTCCTATCGCTATCGTTGAAAAGAATTTTTTTAGTGCGGCAGGGCTAATAAATTTAATATAATAATTGTTAGCGCGTAAAGAGTCCTATCAGGATTTTAAATAATTAATCGTAAACAAATAAATTAAATATTGACTTTTCTTAACTCTTCTTTTAAAGCAATAAAATTTATTGTGTCGTACTTTGTCTGCCATCAATCAATCAATCAGGAATGGCACAATCTTTACAATAATCTATACGTATAATAAAATTGTAACTAAGCCGAATCTGTACATTAAATATTTTTTGGAAAATCTTATTTAAATAGACATTATTATCGATACAGAGGCCGAATCTATAGTATTTAGAATTTTCGTCTGTCTGTCTGTTACCGCATCACGGAAAAACCACTGGAGGGATTCTGATGAAATTTGGTATGATAATAGCTAGATATCCGGGTCAACATATAGGATACATTTTACCGCGAAAAAATATCTCATTTATTTGAAAAAATACAAAAACTGCATTGTAAGAGTATACTAATATGTAAAACCTAAGAATTTGGTTTTTGGTCATCTAAACGCGGGCGGAGCTGCGGGCAATGCTAGTCATGAATATTAGTGAAAATCCGCGATAAAAAGCTTGTAAACAGTAAACGTTCAGTACCATTTGACATTTCTCACTCTACACTAGCGCCATCTCGCGGCGAATTCAAGCTCGGTAACACCCAATAAAAATTCCTTCCATTTTCAAAATGAACTTTAAACAATATTTAATTTCAGGTTCGATAGCCAAATAGTAAAAATGGAAATCTTAAAAATTCTTCCATTCGTAAAATTTTCATATTTTAATATTATAATCCATATTGAAAACTATAAGATACTTATCAATAATAACACAAGGACTACTCGACATAATTTAATGATATTTTAAGAGTAAACTAATAAAATTGTTTAGCAAATATTATGTATGTATCTACCTACTTAAATAAACATTAAAGTTAATTTTAATTTGCTTGTTTTGTTTTTTTATTGACGCAGAGGTCTAAGTCCAGCGAGCCTAAACATTAATAATATAAATGTATTGTATATAAACAATAGAAAAAAATATTGTAAGTTGGTAGGTACTTTAGTAATTTATATGAAATAAAAACGTTTTAACAAAAAAATAAAAACCGACTTCAAACAAAAGCACTAAAAAGTAAAAAATAACTGATTGGTAGTTTTCATTTACTATACATACCTAATCAAATATTTTCGAAGTCGTCCTCCTTGTTGAGGAAGTCGGTTGAAAAATGTCAAATTTTATAATCAGTGAGTTTATTAATTTTAAATCTATATGTACTAGTATTATAAATGTGAAAGTTTGTGAGTATGGATGTATGGACGTATGTTTGTAACTCTTTCACGCAAAAATTACTGAATAGATTTTGATGAAACTTTTCAATAATATAGCTTATACATAAGAATAACACATAGACTATTTATCCCGGAAAAATGTACGGTTTCCGTGGTATAGATTTGTTTTTGTTTTTGTAGAGGCGAACCTGAGCGGGGTGAGCCGCTAGTTAAAAAATAAAAACGAAAGAAAGTAAATAATGCATTAAAATGAAATGTTAAATACATTTACATATGTATATCCACGGTAATTTGTTAACTGTATAAATGATTACCACTCCAAAGTGTTATCTTAAAGTTTACATTAAATTATTTTACTTACACACACAACGGTTAAAATTAAAATTTAATATGATAGCATTTGAAATCCTATTTTGTGAGTTTTGGAGTTAGGAATTTGGTTTCCTCAGTTTTCAAACAGCTTTCACTCTCGGCAATAGCCATAATAAAAGTGAAAATCATGTAATTTAATATAAAACAAAATTATACTTAGATATTTTTGGGCAATATAATTCAACGTGCCGACTAAATGTTAGGAAATGTTAAATTGCATCCCAAGGTTTGTTGTCGCTTTTTGATTGATGGCCAAGGATGTCGAAGATTTCCGCATGTAGACAGACATTCAGTTAATGCTACTACGTTAAAAAAACCTATTCAAACTGCCCACCACATCGAGATAGAGCGACAGTGTCATTATCAAGTTTCTTATTATATTTAAATACCTACATACATTTATTGTATTCTCATAACATCATCTATACATATAAAAAAATTCTAACTGAGTCGAATCTGTATATTAAATATTTTTTGAAAATTCTTATTGAAATAGTCATTATTATCGATACAGAAGGTGAATCTACAGTTTTAGAATTTTAGTCTGCCTGTCTATCTGGGAACGCATCTCGAGAAAACCGCTGGATAGATTTTGATAAAATTTGCTATGATAATAGCTGGTTATCCGGGTCAACGTATAGGATACTTTTTACTACTATCTCATCTCTGAGAAATCTATACTAAACGTTAAAACGTAATTAGGGATGATCCCGAGCGGAGTGAAGGTGAGTTTAATAATAAGTAGTAAGTACTTCACATGTAGGTATATCTACACTTCACTAGTATTATAAAGAGAAAAAGTTTGTAAGTTGGTAAGTATAGGGTTAAATCTGTCAAACTACTGATCCGTATCTAAAAAAAAACTTTCACTAATAGGAAGCTACATTACCAACAAGTGCTATACGATATTTCTATAAAATTTGTTTTTTGGCAGAAATAATTATAACTTTAACTGAAGTAGGTAAAAAATGGTCAAGTAAACTCATAAGTAAATTCTCATCGATTTGTATACTAAAGTAATGCTACAAATTTTACGGCCTCACTTGGATATCTTGTGTCATAGGTTGTTATCTCTCCACAGAACACATGAACTCTATCCACTCTATTCTAACCGTTCTACTTATTTTCGAAGCTCATGCTAAGCAAATTGTCGTGAGGGTGAGTCGCTAACTATAAGTATTTGTGCTGTACCTATTTTGAATATTTTTACAGAAGGTAGGTAGGTTAGGACATACGAGGTGTGATCAAAAAGGTGACTTTTATTTTTATCGAAAAATATTTATTTAGTCATTAATATTTAAGTTGTCAAAGTAATTCCCCTCAGATTTAATACACTTGTGCCAGCGCTTTTTCCGAAGCACTTTTTAGTATGAGCTCTTCCAGCGACACAATCTTTATCTCCTTAATCGTTGCAAATCTCCGACTTTTTATGGGTCTATTCAGTTTTGGGAACAAGAAAAGTCGCAGGGGGTCAGTTATGACTCTTTTGGGCAAATCAAAATCATCATTGACCTTATTCAACAGCTCCCGAGCGATGCTTGTGCGGCGGCCTTTTTGGTCAAAATTAAGCAGTTTCGGAAGAAACACGTCTCATTTCCAAAACATCCGTTATAATTGCTTGGCATGAACTAAAGATGCTGACGTCACCAGTAATTTCTCTAATGGTGATTCAACGACACTATTTTATTTACTTCTTCAACGTTTTCATCAGTTGTTGACGTGCTAGAGCGTCCAGGGCGAATATCATCATTAACATCTTCTCGGCCTTCTTGAAAGGCTTGTAGCACTTATAAATATATTTTTTACTCAGAGAACACTCATATGCTACTATCAACATGTCAGATGTTTTAAGCACTAACTTTTTTTCGACTCATTTTTTAAATACATACATATTATAAATATAAACACCCTTGACTGGAGTACAAATATTCATGCTCATCACACAAATGAATGTCCCCAGCGGAACTCGAACCCACGACCGCTGGCACAGCAAGTAGGGTCACTACAAACTGAGCCAAACGTGCCGTCGAATTGTAAGAGAAGCTAACTTCAGTATTCATTTAGGCACAGTCATATAATTATTATGATACCAATGTAATCAGTGGTATAACACAATATTTTAACTCATTATCACGTTAACTATTTAATTAAAATTCGATTGAACACATTAAAGTACTTTTATTATATGAAAAGTTTTTAATTGGTTAAAGATAAACGATCAAATAAATATGCAATACTAGCGGCTAACGCTTCTTCGCTCGGGTTTGCCTAAAAATGAAAACAAATCTATCCCACGGGAACCGTACATTTTCCAAGATAAAAGTAGCCTATGTGCTATTCCAGACTATAATCTATTTCTATGTTAAATTTCATTCAGGTCCGTTCAGCCGTTCTGACGTGATAGAGTAAAAAAAATCCATCAAACTCCAAACACCTATTATATATTTTCATATTTATAATATTAGTAAGATTGTGCTCTTGAGAATTTTAGCTTTATCTATTTCCGGATCAAAAATTTTTATGTATCTATTGTGTCCAAATATTTTTAATAAATATATCCATCAACATTCATGTCTATTGAGAGATTTATAACATTGATATAATCAAGAAAAATACGTTAGATCGCACAAGTTATCTATTTTTATATGGAATAGTTTGACGGCACGTTTGGCTCAGTTTGTAGTGACCCTACTTGCTGTGCCAGCGGTCGCGGGTACGAGTCCCGCTGGGGTCATTCATTTGTGTGGTGAGCACGAATGTTTGTACTCCAGTGATGGGTGTTTATATTTATAATGTGTATGTATTTAAAGTGATATATGTGTAGTGTATTAATATATTATGGTGTAGTGTATCAACATGGTATCCATAACACAAGTCTCGTAGCTTACCATGGAACTAGATGGTGTTGTGTTTAATGTCCCAATATAGTACTTGTAATAAAACTAAAGTCGTTCTTAGTGTGGGAGGGGAGGGGGAGGGGGCGAGGCTTAATTGATCCTGCGACGCCCCATTAAGACGGGAGATGTTCTCTTTGGTTTTAGTGGGTAGTACTGGCTTCTCTAGCCAGTGAGTCACATCACCTGCATGTATGCAGATGGCATGCATAAATGCATTTCCCACCATTAAAGAAAAAAGATAACGCTAATAGAAAACGAAATATGTATATATTTAATATGTAATTATTAATCTTGAAATTTATATGAAGCCATTCTTGAGGTTTCACTATCTATACTTATTATAAAAATAAGTCCCCCGGCCGCGTCTTTCTGTCCTCCTGTCTGTCTGTACGCGATAAACTCGAAAACTACTGAACGGATTTTTATACGGTTTTCAACAATAGAAAGAGTAATTCTTGAGGAAGGTTTAGGTATATAATTTATTATGCTTTTATGTAAATTAGCTGAAATACGGCGACAAATGTTGAAGAGGTCGCAAAAAATCTCGCCAAATGGGAACTTTCCACGCGAACGCCGCGTAAACTAGCAAAGATACAGTTAAGTAATGTACTAGAGAATTCAAAATCTATAAAAATGCTACAAAAAAGTCCGCGATAGCATATCTCTATCTCTTACGGTTGACTTACAATAACCACTTTTATGTTAACATTTTTAATTAAAAACATTACGTTATTTTCAAAGTTATTTTCTTTAGTTCGGTATTAATCCTTATCCAAATGAATATTTTAGTTAGCTTAGTCATTTAATGCAGATTAAAATTGCTCTTTACACTAAATCAATCAGATGAATAGTTTTTGAGATATCGTTGTTAGAAGTAATTAGTAGCGAAACATTTTTAATGCTTGGCGAGCATTGAGATGCCTACGGCGAGTCCATCCCCTCTGCCCCGCATCGCTCGACCGCCTGCTCAAGCTATATAAACCGGGCGATGTAGCGCGCGATCCTAGGATACTTTTTACCGCGGGAAAATATCTTATTTCTGAGGAAAAATACAAAAACTGCAATGTAAGAGTATACTAATATGTAACACCTAAGAATTTAGTTTTTGGTCATCTGAACGCGGGCGGAGCCGCGGGCAATGCTAGTATTCTACTAAAAATTAGCGGCTTAACCTCGCTTCGCTCGGGTTCTCCAAATCTACCTCACGGGAACCGTACATTTTTCCGGAATAAAAAGTGGCCTATGTGTTAATCTGATGTATGAGCTACATATATTATTGTAAAATTTCATTAAAATCCAATCAGTACTTTTTGCGTGAAAGTGTTAAAAACATAGTACATATATACCCCGACATACTCACAAATTTTCGAATTTATAACATTAGTAGGATAATGAAAATAATTTCATAGTTATATATAAAAGTTCAATTCAGTTATTGTAAGATCCTGCAATATGTATAATAAGCAATCATGACATCGACTTATTCAATAATGGGTTCAAAAAATTCGCTCACCTATTAAAAAAAACATAAATTGTGTTAATGTTTAATCATGGACGAGTGGTTAATTCGTTCATGTGTTTAATATTCTTGCTTTTTGTTCGATTTATTCCTGTCAATTTTAAGTTCACTTCGTTTTAGTGGAAACTTTATTGGATCAAGATTTTTGTTCAGAAGTGTTTAACATAATTTTATTAACTATACGCTGTATGTTTCCCAATGATAAATAAATAAATAAAATAAAAAAAAATAAAAAAAAATAATAGTTGGTAAAGACATTGCGTTAATACACATGTAGGCAAATGCACAGATCGATACAAATGATAATTTTGAACCTTTCTAGCGTAGAACCCAATTAGAATAAGAAATCAGTCAAATTAATAGCAATAGTTTTTAAATACCTCCATTCAATAATGCTATTATAATAATTATATTATAAAATACTTACGAAATATTGATAAAAGTAATGTAAAATATTGATTTACGTATTCACAATCAATAAAAATTCAAGGCAATGCGCGAGATGATAAACAAACTAAGTCACCTTTCCAATATACTATATGACACGACAATAAGGCCTAAATATTATAATATATCGTTCACTGGTAGCCGATATCAGTAAAAACATTAACTCGTATCAACACTTTTCCTTTGCACACCGATATAGAAATACGGCGCCGGAGTAAACATGCGGTCCCCTCATCCAATCATACTAAATGATCCACGTCCATCTGTATATTTAATGTTCTTTTTTTTATTTATTTAAAACTGAATCTACAAAAATTGGTATTCTTGTATAAAATGAGGGCTGTAATAATGAAATGAGATGCAAATATTTTCAACTTATTTTTCTACATTACTCACTTATTACTTATTCAATTCAAATTTCTTTTATTCTTATTATCAATTTGAAAAACCTATTGCTATCACCAAGTGACGTCGGGTAAATGGCTTGTTCAGAGTAATTATAAACAGGGTCAAAGGGCGTAGGTTAGTGCAATCATAGTCAGATATCGAGACAGCCAAGACAAATATGCAGTGACAAATTATTTAATAAATATATACCTTGTAAATTTGTTTGTTTTCTTAAAGTATTTGTTGCTAATTGTCTTCATTATTATTTCTAATATTTCTACATTGTATAAAACAATTGTACTTAAGTTATTCTTGTATCTATAGGACTATAGTTCAATGATAACATTTAAAAAATATATCATAAATACTTTTTTAGCTACTTTAACTGAGAATTATTATAGTATTCAAACTGTGTACTAACTACAAAACAAATATAAATTTACTAAACTATGTATATGTGAGATTCCTGTTTAAAAAGTAGATTCTGTTATGTGCAGTACATGCAGCCAAGAAATAGAAATAATTTAGATTTTTTTAAATATATATTAAAACATGAATTATATTTACTTTTGTAATTTATTCTTTATTAAACACTGGCAACTTAATCAATTAGCAAGGTGCCTATCAGTGGACTATGTTGTTACTCCAGGTCAAAGTCTATATTGAGTCTACTAAATTTCCTCCAAATTGATTGTTAGTGCCTGTCAAAAAACCTGTGCCTACCTACTAGAAACAAACTCACCACTTTCAGTATTTTATTATTTATATATACATATTACCACATTAGAAAGGAGCAGAACATATGTGTATATATAGTAGAGATGGGCCGACTATGAGTTTTGCCGACTAGCCGACTAGTTGGTTGGAAAAAGGCCGACTAATTGGCCGACTAGTCAGCTTAGCCGATCATTGCTTTTCGCGATGTTTGTCGCGTTTCGCATCCCGTACACGCGTCGCGCGTAGGGACATATATGTATGAAAGATTTTGGTTTATTGTGAATTTTGTTATTTGTGATTTTATTTTTGAAAAATAAAACAGTCAGTGAATAATATAGCTAAGACAGTTTGTATTAAAGTGATGATGTTCTCCTAGCCGATTCCGGCCACGACGGCCAATCTCAATGAGATTAGCCAACTGCGCAGGAGATATTATAGTGCTCAAGTGTACGCGCAGACACAAGTGCACTCTCTATTCCTATCACTCTCATACTCCGGTGGGACGACCACTCGACACGACCGGTGAGAGTTAAGGCGCAGGATCGACGGCTTTACGTGCTCTCCGAGGCACGGGGGTGAAACACCGCCAACTTCCCAACTCCGGGCTGTTACTGAGACTTACTATATAGGAAGACTCAATAACTAAACTTGGACCGACCCGGGACTCGAACCCAGGACCTCCGGGTGTGCAGCCGTACATGCTAGCCACTACACCACCGAGGCAGTTTAGTATTAAAGTAAAAGTAGGGTGTACCTACATAACAGAAATTAAGTCATGTCATACTTTCTTAGATTCACGCGAATATTTGACATCTATACATATAAATAAAATTAAAGTATCTGTTTGTAATGTCAACATAACAGTTTTCTACTATTAAATGCGTATGAAATACAGTACCCACAAAATTACAAAATGAAATTTAATGAAAGAATGTTTTTCATTAATAATAATCCCGCTATTTTAAAAATAGTAATACAAATAATGGGCCGACCAGTCGGTACTTCTGGCCGACTAGTCGCCGACTAGAAATATGGCCGCATAATCGGCTTTCACGACTAGTCGGTACATCTCTAGTATATAGTAGAGTATTATTGTAATTTATAAGATTTTAGTAGAGTAAGTGACTCAAAATTCCAATAAATAAAAAAGAATAAATTTAATTTCATATAAACAAATAAGAAACTAATATTCTAATCTCACATATTTTTTTTTATTTTAATGATAAAATTATCAAATATGTGTTAGGTAGTGCTTATTATGTGGCAAATATATAAACATCATTAGTCTTACATAAACTAATGACACAGAGTAAAGGTCAGTTAAATATTGAGTAATAGATTTGTAAATCTAACATTTATTGCTTTAAAAATATATAATAATAGTTTTTTTAGTTAAAATCAACAATATAATACAAACCTATGAGTAACATTTAAAATATCAATTTAATAAATATAATATATTTAAAAAAATAAGTGTTAGTTTTACATATTTCATTTGACTGAACCATTTGATAAGTAAAATATTGGATTGTGATATGCTCTAATTATTCTTTTCCAATTGTAATTTTCTAAAGAGGTTTCAAGTAGCTCCTCTTTTAGATACTAAATTATCTACTACCACTACAAACAAAAATATTTATCAATACATGAATTATAACAGGTATAATCATATCAATTAAAATAATTATCAAATTAGAAGCAATACATACAAATTGATATGATATATAAGTACAAAACTGGGAAACTTTTTTATCTTATTATTCACTGACTTTATAATTTTTGAATAATTACCTAAATATAATTAAATTTGAGAAAAAGAATAAAATAGTCAAGTAACAATTGTAATGGAAATTTAATTAAAACGTTTCCTATTTAAATATAAATAATATGACTGAAATATGATATTTAATTACAAATTTAAATTTATCTTAGCTGCATTCAGAATTCAGAAATTGTTAACTTTATTGTTTTTAGTAATAAGCTATCGATAAATATTATTATTATTATTTGTAAGATTTATTTAAAACATATTTAATAAGAGATAAATTAATACTAATAAAAACTTACTCGATACGCCGCTAACCAAACTCCGATACACACAGAAAACTCTTATTTACTGTAAATTTACAAAAAAGAATTCATAAAAAATACAATACTACTCAACAAGGTTCTACAGTTCACTTTATACTAGAGTGAGAGTCGTCTACAAATAAATAAAACCGCGATAAACATTTAATATTGACAATTAACTCAAAATAGACATTTTGACGTCTGCGAATTGCGATCCTTGGGCTTGACAAATGTGAAATTACTTATGAATTGACACATGACATTTGACAATATTATCCAATGTTACCAGCCGTAGCTCCCGTATTCATAAAAACTTGAAGCATTAGCATTACACTTTAACAAAAGAATGCGGGCACTGTTCTAGTCACAATTCCACGATCATTACTTGTAAAGTACCTAATTATTAAGTGAACATCTGTATGATTATTTATATATTTAAATACCTGGTGAGTGTGACACAATGGCTGCAGGTGACATCATAATTATCAGTGTGTAATCACTGTACTATGTATGCATATCATGTAGAATGTAACACCGTCAACTTTTAGAATCGCCGTATTTTAGGAATGTTGATAGTTAGGAAAAAAGAATTACGACCATTTTTGTAGATAATTTTATGATCTACAATTTTTGTATGAGCTATATTTCTGATAAAACTTACCGTTTCGAGAAAAATCCAAAAAACCAAAAATGTTGAAATTTGGCCTAGAATAACTTTTTTAGCACACATGGGATCGATGGGGACTTTTGACACTTTATTTCTAATGGTGTATCCAAGATCTCTACCAAAATTCAGCTCTGTGGGAGTTTTGTTATTGGAAATGTCTATTTTGTCGGACTATAAGGAACAAATACGTTGTTTCTTGTTTCATTTATGGGCAATGCGCATCCTCAAGAAAATGAATGAAAATGGAATGTTACTGAAAAATGATAATGTATTAAAATATACATTGATATCCTATTCCTTAAGCTGCAACTTTTACATATATGTTATAAAAGTAAATCTTAAAGTAAAAGTAATTCATAACTTCAAAAATCTATTTTTCTAGATGACATTTATTTAATTTAATTATAGCATCCTTGCCACTATTCCACGCGGACATAACTTGTACAGTAATAACTAAGTCTACATTTGTTTTGTATATATAATCGAGTATATTTGTAATTTTCTTTATTTTTAAGAAATAAAAAAAAATATTAAACAAAATAATAATTTCTAGATAAGTATTGGTACATTTTATATAATTTTATTCTAATAATGTGCACGAATAAATAGGTCTGAAGAACTATTACTGTTAAATAACTACTGTTTTTGTTAGTTCCAAAATCACTAAGGAAAGGCTCATATAATACATATCGGCAACCTGTTCGCAAAAAAAAAGTTATTTTTGATGTGGAACATCTGTTGGTGCGCCTTGGCAGTACAACCGTGTGACGGCAAACAGTGACGTGACGGTGTCATGTTATCATACCTCTTCTATGATACCGCTCTCTACTCCCTTGGACGTGTGCGCGCGTATACTATACACGCTCCATTGTAAAACAGTCTCTATTAAAAATACTTACATAATATTTTCTATTCTATTTATTAATATATATATATATATATATATATATATATATATATATATATATATATATATATATATATATATATCATAGGCCTTGTTCCATCTACAAAAGATGATTTTATGTAGCATCCGGTAGTTTGCATTTCCGCTCATGGCTGAACAGACCGATACGGGAGTTACAGCTACGATTACAATTGTTGCAGACGTATTGATTTTGCTGCGACGAAGAGGGTTGATGGAGTTGGTTGGTCTCACGCTGGTGTCTGCACGCGCGTTTACGGGCTAACTCATTGAGCCAGACGTGGTCGTGCAACTTTACGCCGTCCCCACATAATTTTCTCCAACGGGCACGGTCCTCTGCAGCTTCTTCCCAGTTGGCTACTCCTATGTTGAAGCTGGACATATCGCGCTTAACGCTGTCCTTGAACCTCAATAAGGGACGACCGACTGGTCGCTTGGCGTTTGCTATTTCACCGAGGAGGACCTGTCTTGGCAAACGAGAAGGTTTCATTCGATGCAAGTGCCCTAGCCAGCGCAATCTTCTCTGTTTGAGAAGACCTGTTACACTAGGCAGTTGTGCAGTCTTCAACACTTCTTCATTTGTCACTCGATCTTTCCATGAGATGCCCAACATGCTACGAAGACAGCGCATGTGAAAAGCATTTAATCGCCTCTCCTGTCGAGTATACGATGTCCACGTCTCAGCTCCGTACAGGAGAATACTCAATATGCATGCTTGATATACGGTCATCTTGGTCTTGATTGTTATGTGTTTGTTGTTCCACACTCTTGAACAAAGCTTTCCGAACATCGTATCCGCCCTGCCAATTCGCACGTCGATCTCTCCGTCGAGAGAAAGATTACTAGATACGGTCGACCCAAGATAACAAAAGCTCTCAACGACTTCCAAAGGTATACCGTCCAGCAAAATCACTGGTTTCTCCATGCAGCCTTGCGCTAATATAACGGTCTTTTTAGCGTTTATGGACATGTTAAACAATGCACATGCTTTCGAAAATTTATTCACTATGTCCTGGAGTTCACCTGTAGTGGTAGCGACAAAAGCAGCGTCGTCAGCAAATAAAAGGGAATCAACAAACTGGCCCTTGCGATGGCGTTTGGACTTTAAGAGAGATATATTATATAGTTTACCATCTTCTCTCGTATGAATGTGGATACCCTGTCTGGTTTCGCCAAAAGCGACTCTTAAAAGAAGCGAAAAGAATATGCCAAAGAGTGTAGGTGCCAAGACACAGCCCTGTCGCACTCCTCTCTTCATGTCGAATGGTTCGGACGTATCCCCATTGTAGACAACTGAGCCTTTCATGTTGTGGTGAAACGACTTTATGAGAGATAGAAGTTTTGGCGGACATCCTATTTTCTCCAACATTGAATAAAGACCTTCTCTGCTGACAGAGTCAAAGGCTTTGTTGAGGTCTACAAATGCAATGTACAACGGTGACTGATGCTCTCTAGACTTTTCCTGCAGTTGACGAAGGGTGAAAATCATATCCATCGTAGAACGTTGGGCACGAAAACCGCATTGGGCCTCTGGATAGACACGATCTGCTAACTTTTGCAGTCTTGCCAATATTATACGACCGAATAGTTTACCAGGTATGCTGAGGAGTGAAATGCCGCGATAGCTGTTGCAATCACCGCGGTCGCCTTTCCCTTTGTACAGGGTGATGATATTAGCGTCACGCATCCCCTGAGGTACATACACCTCAGCCCAACATTTTAAGAATAGCTTGAACAGGACAGGAGCTACGCACCGTATCTTTACTATTTCAGCTAAGACGCCATCAGCCCCTGGACTCTTGCCACTCGAGCTCTGCGCAAATAGGCAACTCAGGAATTAAGTGTAGTGCCTCGGATGAGATGTCAACCGGTTGGGAGTAAAGTCCGCTGTAGTGTTCCACCCACCGACGAAGCTGGCGATTTTTGTCAATTATAATGGTGCCATCTGACTCCTTAAGAGGAGCTAATTTCTTTGGAACAGGTCCTAGTGCGTTTTTGATGTATGCGTACATTCCACCAAAGTTCCCTGTATCTGCGCAAGATTGAATATTTTTACAGATATTGATCCAGTATAAGTTTGCGTAGTATCGAGCATTGCGCTGAAGTGAGGCTTTTGCTTGCGAGAGTTCACACCGTGTGTATGGATTCGGATCAAGACGATGTTTGAGAGCTGCTTGCCGTTTGGTGTCAAGCAACGGTTGAAGATGGTCAATATTTGCCTTATACCAGTCTTGATTTAGGTTTGTTTGGAATCCAAAGGCCTTAGCTGCGGTGACCGTGAGAAGCCGTTTTACCCGCGCCCACTCTTCGTCCGCAGAGATATCAGGGCTCCATGTGGCGATTTCGGCACAAACCAGCTTCTCATATGTTTCCATAGAGGGACTGTGACCTGAGCTTGGAGGGCTTATTTTCTTTTTACCGACGGGACGAGCACAGTGGATTTTTTTCGGATTCAAGCGAACACAAGACATGACAAGGGAGTGATCGGATTCGCAATCAGCACTGTGGAAGGTTCGTGTGTGTAAGATATCTTGAAGATTCTTTTTCCGATAAAGCACAACATCTAGTTGGTGCCAGTGCTTTGACCGGGGATGCATCCATGAGACTTTTCGCATAAATTTGCCTTTAAAGTAGGTGTTAGTGATGCAAAGCTGATTTTGAGAGCAAAACTCTAAAAGGCGCTGTCCATTCGCATTCAGCCTGCCCACACCATGTCCACCGATACACTCAGGCCCCGCAGTGTTATCCTGTCCAACGCGAGCATTGAAGTCTCCAAGGATGAGAAAGCGGTCACCAGAACGCACCCCGCGCACTGTTTCACTGAGTTGGGTATAGAAATGGTCCTGTGCTTCTAGCGCTGACGACAGTGTTGGAGCATATGCAGCGATAATGGTCATGAAGCCGCCTTCTGTACTAATGCGCAGGATCATTATACGCTCTGAAATTCCTCTAGGTCCTTCAACAGAACTTAGTAGGTCGTTTCTTATAGCAAAGCCCACTCCGTGCTCGCGAACTTGAGTGGCATCTTTACCTTTCCAATAGAAGGTATAATTGGTTTCGCGTAAAGAACCTTCATCAGCTAATCGAGTTTCTTGAAGAGCCGCTATACTGACATTTAGTCTTAATAGTTCTGAGTCGATAATAGATGTCTTGCGAAGATGGTTGTCGCTGTTAAAACTTCCACAGATGTTCGGGAAGCCTGTCTGCATTGTGCGGACATTCCACGTTCCAATGCGCACGTATCGATGGTTGTGTTTTTTGCTATTTTTATTATTTGTGTTATTTGTAACCGCAGGTGAAGCACATAACGACACTGCCTGTCTGATTTGTGATCAGTATCTCCTTCACCCCAAGGAGACAAGACAGTACCGAGGCGGACACGTACCTTATTGGCCGGGGGCTGCCCGGATTAAAGCGGGCGGTAACGTGTCAATGGGCCTACGATGGACCCTCCCACTGTCGAGAGTGACCCCTGGTGCCCGCACCTTCGCCTATCTGCGCGGACTTATAACCGGTCACTGCCACTCCCCGTGTTATTTTCCACTCGCAGCTGAACTGTAGTGGGTGAAGTGACCTCTTCACGGACGCTACGTCGCCTGGGACTAGATTTAGATAACACAGGCTTGCCCAGTACCTGTATCATCCTCTCGACCTAACCGGCAAGACCCACAGGAATGACGAGTCAATACGTGTGGAGCCGGATCGGTTGCAGGACCTAGCTCATGCTTTACGGAGGTTCCATTCCGGGTTTATTTCGAGTCTTCCTTCTCTGATATTGGCGCAGATTATAGAGATGATCAATCTGGTAAGTTTCAAGTCACCAATATACATATATTACCTTAGTCGCCTTTTACGACTCCTCGGTATGCAAGAGGGAGGTACTATTCTACTCTGCCGGTAACCCCACGGCATATATATATATATATATATATATATATATATATATATATATATATATATATATATATATATATATATATATATATACATATTGCAATTATATTCTATATTTATAAAACAAAGTCCAGTTAGTTACAATATTTTTAACTCAAGAATGATTGGACCTATTTTTATGATCTTTGATATGTTGGATTTGTCGCCTCCCCGAATAGCAGAATAACTATTAAAATATCTGAAAAAATCACGAAAAAGAAGTACAATTTTGAATTTACATAGCTAACGCTGGCTAATAACTATATTTATATCTATTTAAAACATACCTAGAGACGAACCAGAGCGAAGCGAGCCTAAGTTGCTACTTATAAATAAATAAGAAAAATAAATTGATTTTATTATCGAAACTATTTTTTTTATTTTACTCCATATTTCATTAAAGGTTTTTATTGAATATAATTCTATTATTGGTATAGATGTTTCACATCTGCCGGGCCACATCGTTTTCTTTTTAAGTTAAATATATATACATACTCGAGAAATATTTAGTAACCATTTCATGATTCCACATTTTTTTTAAACTAACGACTCACCCTCGATTCGCTCGGGTTCGTCCCTAGCTTGATTCCCCATACCTCTTTCATCCCCATTTCCACTCCTTTAAGAGATGATTTCCGTGATAAAAAGTACCCTATATCCTTCCTAGTGTCTCAAACTATCTTGTTACCAAATTTGATCCAAATCGGTTTAGTAGATCCAGAGATTACCCCCTACAACGCGAACGTCACAAACTCACAATCTCTCAAACTTTACCTCTTTATAATATTAATATGTATTTAAACTCATATTAAGTCATGCCAACCGACCACTGCCCAACCGAGTCAAAAATAAGCAATAGTGATAAATAGTCTGGACCGGCAATCGAATTCAGGTCAATATTTCTGATAATACATTATACTATTATTTTGTGCTGGCAATTTTACAAGCATAAGTATCGGGCATGCATCGGCGAAGAAACAAGAGTCTTCTGTCTTGTTCATAGAGAAATTTTTACATAAGGTAGTCTTGTTCAAAGAGTATAGATATATGTCTTGTTGTTCTTGGTCTATGATAGGTCCTTGTATTTCAGAAAACTGAAAAAGTGAATTGTGAATTTACAATCAACAATGGTGCCCGTGCATTTGGCGCTGCGCGCCAATATTTTATAGTTATGACTTGTATATTTTAACGACACACACAAATTGTAACCTTACGTCTTGTAAGATATGTTGAGTAATGAGTTTCCAGTTTTAATGTAATGGTTCTAATAGTGGTAATACAATTTTGAGTATGTAATGTTGATCAGAATTGGTAATGGAATCTTTCGAAGACTCTAATTGCCGTTCAATGAGCGATAGTTTTTCCTTATATGAGCGCTATATGAGAAGTTTTAATGTTGTTGATAATTACGACAATAACCATGAGGAAATAAGTGAACTCTCAAGCAATTGTGATAGTTCTAATAGTGGAGGTAATATTGATTTGTCTACAGTTACACAATCCAAAATAACACAACAAAATGATAACCAGTTCAATAAATCAGAATGCAGTCCTTTGCACCTTATAAATTATAATTCTGAAAAAGTTTTGGATTCCGAATTTGTCAAAATCGAGTCACCGTGTATCTCACTCGCCACTTCGTCAGAAACCTCATCTGCAACGAACCAATGCTTGAATGACAAATCGAATATCACTGATATACCGGTGATCTCAGAAGAGTCCAAATCTGAAGGATTCAAAACTATATTTATAACCTCAACAATGGAAAATAGTAACAACGCGGTGGATAGTGTTCCTATGTTTCGTGACGTAAAAGCAAATGAGAGTGTTTTCAAATTGCCTATCAGTGAACTTTCTTTTAATGGTACAATCTTGAAGCATGTTCAAAAATTGAAACCCATTGTAGACCCTATTACTGCTTTGAGTACTGTTAGTAGTGTGCTAAACTTAAATGTTGAACATGTTCAAACAAATTCTGAAGTAAATAGTAATATGTGTGCTGAAAATAAAGGAATTGATTGTGTAAGTGATAGTGAGGAAAAAAATACCTTAGACTCAGTACAGATTGATAAACTTGCAACAAGTAGTTGCTACCAATATGATGAAGATACATCTAAGAAGGAACCAATTGCTGATGGCAGTTTGAAATGGAACTTGGATCAGAGCTACTCATCTCTTGAGGCATCCTTTGACAGTGGTATGCGTTCACCTGACATGTTTTCTGATGAAGATGCAGAAGAACTTAGTCCACAACCAGAACCATTCTGGAATTTTTTTAAAGACTTTGAAGCCTATGATAAGAAAAAAGTTAGAAAAATTGAGGTTAGTCCTTACTTTTATGTTAATTCTAAGAAGCCTTTATCTATACATATAATAAAGTTCTAACTAAGTTGAATCTGTACATTAAATATGTTTGGAAAATCTTATTGAAATAGACATTATTATCGATACAGAGGCCGATGATAAATAATAATGAAAATAGCTAGTTATCCGGGTCAACATATAAGATACTTTTTACTGCGAGATAATATCTCATTTCTGAGAAAAAATACAAAACCTGCAATGTAAGAGTATATTAATATCTTTAATATCTAAAGCCTAAGAATTTGGTTTTTGGTCATCTGAACGCGGGCGGAGCCGCGGGCAATGCTAGTATATTATAACATGATTCATTCTTGTCTTATTTTCAGGAAACACTGCAAGGGGTATTACCTCCACCATCTGTCACAACTTTAAAAACTGATGTAACACAAATGCTTAAAAAGTACTATTGTTTCTTGCCAGCATTTAATGGTGAAGAAAATTTAAATATTGAAAGTAATTCAATGACACCAACTAAAAAAGTTTCATTTATTAAAATACCTCCAGAACCTGGAGTCATGGATGATTTGCAAGAAATAACAGATGGTGCAACAATGAAATCTCTACAATGTAACTTGAATAATGCTAGAAAATCAGACATGAAAGCTAATACAAGCTTAACTGATAAAAGTATTGATTTGAAAATGTGTACAGAAACAGAAGCGCTAGAGACGGGTTGGCCAGATATATTAAAGTGCAAATATTATGATGTCTAGTAAGTAAATTTAATAATTTGTTCTTATTGGCTATTTTATATCACATTATTTGACGACATGTTTGGCTCAGTGTGTAGTGACCCTACTTGCTGTGCCAGCGGTCACGGGTTCGAGTCCCGCTGGGGACATTCATTGTGTGATGAGCACGAATGTTTGTACTCCAGTCATGGGTTTTTATATTTATAATATGTATGTATTTAAAGTTTATATATGTGTAGTGTATCAACTATCTGGTATCCATAACACAAGCCTCATAAGTCGTAGCTTACCATGGAACTAGATGGTGCTGTGTGTTAATGTTCCAACATATTTATATTTACATATTTATTATTAGGTAATGGTATCATAATTACTAAATTGAACTTTAAAGAATTTCCTTTAATGAAAGTTAGGATATACTTAATTGATGAAGTCAAATGACAAATGTTGCAAGTTTAAGCTTCATATAAAACAGTTCTTTGTTATTATTTAAATATATTTCAACATTAAAAACTGCTTTCATTATTTATATTTATAAACTTATACTATGTACTTGTAGTATGTAGTAGGGAGACAGCTTGCACCAGAGTATTTTTCCATCTGTGAGATTAGTTGCAGTGTCCTTTAATGTTGGGAAATGAATTTACACATACCACCTGTATATATACATACTGGTGGTTATGTGGGACTCACTGATTAAAACAGTACTATCCACTGAAACCCAACAAAACCTCCCCCGTCTTAATGGAGAGTCACAGGATTACTTACACACTCAACCACAACGAACCGACGGCAGGTCTGCCGAAGCAGACCACAGCAGAAATGAGTTTACTCCACTCTGCTATCAGAGAACTACCAGGAGCAACCCGCATGTATAAAAAGAACTATACTGCTACTGATAATATTATATATTTAATATAAATAGTATATACTTGAACTTTTAAGCTAAACTTGTTTTAATAACTTAAACCTAACCTAAGTCTTCTTTTCCAGTTATAATGTAACTGCCTACTCTGAAAAATTGGAGCAATTGATGCAACGTTACGGAGAAAGATTTATAGGAGCTGAAACTGATACAAGTGTTAATATTTATTCTGGAGGTCTCCAGTCTCCGAGCAGTGCCAGTAAACGCAAAGCATTGAGACTGAAGTAAGTTTGCTTTTATACATATTTATTTTTTTATTTATGTGTTAGTTCAACTAGTATTGAAAGTATTAATAGAATTTCCTTTTTTTTAATTGAGTTTTCGAAACACTTGTGAATTCCACAAACCTAAACTTGATCACCATGATGGATTATGACCTGATTCCCTTCGCAATGAAGGGATGCTCGTGCCCAGCAGTGGGGTATTAAAAGTTTGAATACATACATACAAATATGCAAATTTCAAAATTTATAATCTACTAGCAGTACCCGCGGCTTCGCTCGCGTCCAAACTTCCGATCGCTAACAAAATTGACAGGACCAATCGCTGGGCATTAGCCCAGATTACTGAAGATTACCTGAAAATTTCATCAAAATCGCTCTAGCTGTTTTGGAGTTCATAGGAAACATACATACACTCTTCGATTTTTATTTTATTTAATCAACAATTCAAAGTTATTTATTGCTCGGAAAATGGAGTCTTTTATGAAGATTTAGGGACACACCGACTGCAGCGCCACCTACTGGTTCCAATCGTGTTTTCAAACCATCCATGCGCCCATTGAAATATACACACAAAATTTTATCAAATCAGTCCAGTCCTTTAGGAGGAGTAGGTAGTGGAACAAACACACGTACAGAAGTGTTGTATATATTAAGATAATCTATACATATAAAAAATCCTAATTGAGTCGAATTTGTACATTAAATATTTTTTGGAAAATCTTATTGAAATTGTCATTATTATCCATAGAGTCCGAATCTATAGTTTTTAGAATGTCTGTCTGTCTGTTTGTCTTGGAACGCATCACGAGAAAACCTTCTTCTCCCTGCCCATTTCCCAAATCACTTGGGGTCGGCGCAGTACATCTTCAGTGTACTGCTGATAGGATTTGGCAAAAGTTTTACGACCGGCCGCCTGCCTGACGTCAACCCTCCTTGGGAATGCTATTGTCTTTCTTTGTCTGAATGGTGTTAAATATTATGCACTTTCGATTTTGTTGTGTTTTAAAACATTTTTTATACTATTAATTCAATTATTAATGTTATTTTTGGATATATTTTAAAATAAATTTCGATTACACAATAAATTTTGTATTGCATCACGAGAAAACCAATTGACAGATTTTGATGAAATTTGGTGTGATGATTGCTGGTTAACCGGGTTAACATTTAGGATAGGTACTTTTTACTGCGGGAATCTTATCTCTGAGAAATCTATACTAACCGTTAAAACGTAAGGACGAACCCGAGCGGGGCCAGGCTGAGTCGGTAGTTATAAATAAATACAAATACAGATCAGATATTATTTTCATAGGATGACAGATATTAAAATGTTTAAAGAATAATATAGTTACCAAATATTCTATTCTATTCTATTCTTTTGTTTAGTGGCTTCCAGGAGTGCCAATTGGGCACAAAATACTTCGCCAATGTCGCGTAGAATGGAGAAAACACGTTATATTAAGAAGGACTGGTAAAAGAGAGAAAAAAACATCACTAGATCTGATTACGTGTTGAAACGGAGCAATTCGTTGTAAAATCAGGATCTACAACAGACAACACAATATATATAAAAACACTAAGAAAAAAATAAATACTGGTTGTTAGTAGTGATAATAATCTAATTATAACTACATTTTAATTTTATTAATTTTAATATATGTACACAGAAATCTACATAGTGGACTAAACACAAACATTAACAAACAATTAACATTAATGGGGCGAGGGACTTTAGAAGGAAGAATGTCATAGAGAGGGTGGAGGAGTTTAGGACAGCTGAAAAGAATATGGGAAGGGGAGCCTTCGTCAAGGCCACATTCACACAAGGAGTGGTCCCTGACTCTAATCTTAGCCAAGTGTACAGGAGTACTTGCATGCCCAAGACGTAGACGACAAATTGTAGATACAACCCAACGTTCCGCCAGTTTGTAGCAAAAGAACCAGGGGCGTCTTGGAATCTCTGGCTGAATAGCAGCATAGTGCTTACCTTTAAAAGATTTTGAGAAGTTCCAGTTATCTTTCCACGATTTGTCCAAGTACTTTTTTGCAAGATATAACAAATCCTGCGCCGAATTTGAGAAATGCTCTAATGAGCCACACTGTATGGCAGATTTGGCACAAGAATCTGCTGTTTCGTTACCAGGAATTCCGGAGTGACCCGGAACCCAAACTAGTGAGATCGCTAAGCCATTTTGATCACATGAGTACAGAGCTTCACGAATCCTTAGAGTTATGGAACATCTTAATTTACTATGAAAGGGGTTCTCCTTAATAGCCATTAAGCAGCTTAATGCGTCAGTAAAAATAACAGTCTGTTTATAGTTATGGGAGCGGGTAAACAGGATTGCTTCTAACAAAGCAACAGCCTCGCCTGTAAACACCGATGATTCGGGAGGACACTTAAATAGCAACATAATTTTGAATTTCGGAATCCAACAAGCTGCACCAACACAGCCATCCTGAGATAGTTTTGCCGCATCGGTAAAGATCAGGAGATGATTCGACCAGTTTTGATGTACCATTGCTTGGAATTTTGTGTTGGTGTCAGGTGCTCCCTTAGTCAGACCAAGATCTGTGATTATAGAAGGAGCCATGGCTAGAGCATCATAGGGAGTACAAAAGATAGGATTAGAGGGGAAACAAGACATGGGATGTGGAAGTTTAGTGAATTTAAGGAAACTGTCCAGTAAAAAGGATAATGGTTTATTTGAAGGGCTTAGTTCAGCCAACTGCCGCAGCTTCGGCCACAAGGGATGGGAAGATAACTGTAATGACTTGCAAACATAGCGGTCGGACAGATACTGCCGACGGATAGGTAAAGGAGGATCGACACATTCAACCTGAAGGGCGTTGGTAGGAGAAGACCTCATTGCACCTAAAATTAATCTTAGGCACTTATACTGTATTTTATTTAGCTTCTCTGAAGCTACTTTATTAAAGGGGTCTAGAACAAATAGGCCGTAGTCTATATGACTACGTATGACAGAATTGTACAGTAGTTTTTGAGTATATGGGTGTGCCAAATATTCTAACATTTATATAAAAATTTATGCACTCTGACATACATGGTGCCAAATATTCTAACATTTATATAAAAATTTATGCACTCTGACATACATTGTGACATTTTAAAATAAAAAAAAAATGTGTGTGTGTGCGGACGTACGCACGTAAGAAGTTATACTTCTTTGGCGTAAAAATATCTAAAGATTTCATCCCGTATGTTACAGCTCTCTGTTTGTAAAAGGAATGCTGCTAACTTCATGTCGCTTTCAGCTAACTTCATCATGTCGTTTTTTGGCTGTCGGTGTGCGCGCGCATCGTAAAAATTTTACTCTCATATCTTTTTCTAAAAGAAGTATAATTTCATAAAAAAACCGCTCCACTGATTTCTATAAAATTTATATGGGAGCATCTGGGAAGTATGTATGTACCTTTTGATACAAAAAAAATTCCAAATCGGTTCAGGCGTCTTCGAGTAATCGGTGAACATACAAAGGTTCCAACGAATTGAGAACCTTCTAGTTTTTGGAAGTCGGTTAAAAATGTAAACTAAAAATTATTCTAAAATTCACTACATCTGAGGGGACTTTGGCAAATAGAAGATTCTGGCAAGAGTGATATAAACTACATTTATCGTGGAAAAGAAAAAGCGTTCCCGCAGGAGAGAAGACAGAAACCCTTTTTTGTCTTGACATTTACTATTAAATTCATTTAATTGTGTTCATTAACAGTATTCGTGAGTGATATTGATAATTTTTTTAACGTTGAAATTCATGTCACGGACGAAAGCTAATACAAGTTACAGAAGCTTCTAGTTTCTTTCTAAGATTTGTCAATAAAACATCTTATAGCTAAATTTAAGAATCTATTATCAAAAAAAGTTCAACTGTATGTACGTCATAGATAAGAATATGTGGAAATAGGGCGAGTTGACGGTACTCCACGATAGAGATCCACGATAACAGTCGTATTAAAAAAACTATAGCAAAATTACTGTACCTACTGCTATGTGTTCAAAAAGGTACTTAATACGGTTTGTATATTTTAGGAAATGCTACTCGATATCTTCGTGAAGTGTGGATTGATTTTTATCCGACTGCGGCCCAACGGAGGGTTATTTGTTTGATTTGTATGTATGTAGTGTGTATGTAGATCCTATGTTGCCTAGTAATTACTAAACGGCTCAACCAATTTTAATTATACATACATGATTAGATTCGCCTTGATAACGCCTTTTACGGAAAAACGTTTGACGTGGTTTGTATAGAGATATTTCATGAATCGGAGAGTGACATAAACTATTTTGTTCGGATATTGATTGAATGGTGGCCAGAGTGCCACGCGGTCTATTACTCAATATTTTCTAAAGGAAGCTGATGGTGTAGTTTTAGTGTGAGCAAAGTAATTGGGCACTAATAATGTAACCTTCTTTACAAAAAAAAAATCCTTCTAATTTACATCTGATAAGTAATAAAACTAGCTATGTGCTAATAGCATTCGCATCAAGAATATTAACCATTATACAATATGTCTAGTGGTAGCATGAAACATTAATAAGCTAATCCATTACCTACCATAAAATATGAAGAGCTTGGGTTTTGCAAACAGTTATATTGATATAATCTCGCAGATAAATACTTTTATTTGCTGTAAATTATAATACATAACATATTAAATATATAAATATAGTAGCAGTGGTAGTCCAGTGGTAAAACGGTCGCTTGGGAAACCGAGTGAAGAGAAGAGGCTTCAAATCTCGGGTTTCGCACCTTTGACATTTTCATGTGCTAATCATTTTCCAACATGATTACCACTTGTTTTACGGTGAAGGAAAACATCGTGAGGAATCCTGCGTGTCTAAGAGAACCTAGCAAGTTTTCAAAAGACTTGGGCAGTCTGCTAAACCGCACTTGGCCAGCGTGGTGGACTATGACCTGATCCCCCTCGTATTGTGCCCAGCAGTGGGACGTTAAAAAAAGGCTTAATACACTAATATGTTACTTAATTCACATGAAATCATTTTTTTCTTAAAAAAATTACAAGAATTATACCATTAAGCCGTAGAATCTATGCATTTTAACTTCTTTCAACATTGCATACCCTATATCTTATTCATCCATATCTATTATATATCTTTGCAGAATGGCGCAAGCAAAATCACCAGGTAGAAGGCTGTCTCATTTAGCACGTCGACGACAGGCGTTCTGTAGCGCGGCCACTATCAACGAAAAGGCGCAAGCGTCTACTGCTAAAATGGTCCTTATTGATAAGAAGTAAGTGTTAAAAATTGTATTTTTTAATGTAATCGTATTTAGTCCAGCCTTTTCGGATTTGATATTTTTTCCAGTCTGTAATTATAGATATGTTAATATTGGCAATGGTTTAGTTAGAAGTTAGTAAATAAATTAGCTTAATATTCTTCTATAAATTTACCAACAAACTAATGACAATTTTCGTTTAAGTTTCTTCCCACACAGAAAGCTTATCAACTCCGCTGAAAGGAAAAGTCCTAGAACTCGACGGACACCCGGTAAGAAGACGCCATCACGGAAGACTCCCGGGAAAAAGACACCAGCGAAGACCCCGAAGACTAAAAGTGGGGGTTCAAGCAGAAAGAAGGCCATGCGAAGACTATTAATGGATGATACACTATCAAAAACACAACCTAACCTCAAGAGGGCGTTATTTATTAGTCCAGAACATAGAAAAACTGAGCCAGCCCCGAGCTCGTCAGTTCCACATCAGGCTATGAAATCCAAGCGAGCTTTATTTGGGTCCCCAGTAAGACAAGCTGAGACAAAAAGTCTAGATGGTTCTTCAAGTGATCAATTCTTAAAAAGAAAACGAGATACGCTCGACGATACGCCTGAAACGAGTAGAAATAAAATAGCTAAGAGTTTGTCCTTTGGTGGTGATACAATAAATTCGTCGCAATCTATCACGTTGAACCGTCGCGCCTCTGAAATATCTTCAAGGAATATGGCTGAACTGAATGAAACTCACAAAAAGGTAATATACGATTTCTAATTATGTAGTTTTAAACGAATTTTAGCAATCTCTGGAGATATTGTTTTTTTAATACTTTCTTAGATTTACGCGAATATTTGACATTTTAAATAAAACTATCTTTTCGGATGACCAATAAATCCGCGAAATAATCCGAAAAGATAGTTTCATTTAAAACAAGATTTATTTTCATTTGTGGTTTTCGGCATTTCGAATGCTTTACAGCAATCATGGTCAGGGGAGAGACTATATTTTTATTACATATATTTATAAACGAAATTAGCTGAATATTGTTGTTTGGTAACATTGTTGGCGGTCTTGATGGTAAAATGGTCATGAAATTGAAAAATTTGAAAAATACATTACATGATCTGCGTGTCGTAGACTTGAGTGAAATTGGGAATGAACATAGCTAGCTATCCTTATATTATTTATTGACCATCGATCACTAATAAAGAACTAGATACACAATCCCATGTAAAATGTCTGTTAAAACTATCTTGTTAAGGTAATTTCAGTTGAAATACGTAAATATACAAAAATGTTAATTCAATATTAAATATAATGCTCTAAGTTGTTTTCATAAAGCTATGTAAGCAATTTACGGCCGAGACTCGTTGGTAAACATACATCAAAATCAAAATTCAACCTTATATGCATGTTTTAAGGTCAGAATTACACTGTAAGAGTCCTTACAATTGAGATGTTTTATAACTCTTGCTGTTTATTACGACTTAATTTAAAAACTGTTTTTACGATGGTTTCTTAACAAAATATCAGTATTTATAATACAGTGTAACTTCGATCGACCCACCTAGCATACTAGCGGCGCTGCGAACGCACTAACTATTAATTATAACTTCAAAATAAATATTTTGTATATATAATTAGTAATTTGTACATTCCTTTTATAAACATGTTTATTAAATATTGATATATTTATTTCAGAAGCTTCTCTGGGCGGTAACGGAAGCGCTGCGGCTGCACGGCTGGCGCATGTCCTCGCCAGGGTTCCGGGAGAAGGCGTCGTCGCTAGCGCGCCTCACGCGCAAGCTGCTGGCGCTCCCGCAGCACGCGGCTAAGCTGGCCGCGCCCAAACTGTCCACTTCTGATACTATGTTTAAGTGAGTTGTTTTATCTTTAATGTGTCAAATGTATATATGAATTTACTAGCGACTCACCCTCGCTTCGCTCGAGCTCGTCCCTAACTTGAGTCCCCATACAAACTTTCATCCCCATTTTCACCGCCTTAAGGGATGGTTTCCGGGATAAAAAGTATCCTATGTCCTTCCCAGGGTCTCAAACTATCTTCTTACCAAATTTCATCTAAATCGGTTCAGTAGATCCAGAGATTACCCCGACAAAGTCACAAAACCTCTTTATATTAGCAGTATAGATACATGCAACTGCCTCGGTGGTGTAGTGGCTAGCATGTACGGCTGCACACTCGGAGGTCCTGGGTTCGAGTCCCGGGTCGGGCAAAGTTTAGCTATTGAGTCTTTCTGTAAAGTAAGCCTCAGTAACAGCCCGGAGTTGGGAAGTTGGCGGTGTTTCACCCCCGTGCCTCGGAGAGGACGTAAAGCCGTCGGTCCTGCGCCTTAACTCTCACTGGTCGTGTCGAGCAGTCGTCCCACCGGAGTATGAGAGTGACAGGAATAGAGAGTGCACTTGTGTCTGCGCGTACACTTGTGCACTATAATAGCTCCTGCGCAGTTGGCTAGTCTCAATGAGATTGGCCGCCGTGGCCGGAATTGGTCAGGAGAACATCATAGATACATGTAGCTATTTATTTATAATAATTATTTGTGTATGTAAACGTGTCTAAGCAAGTATACCGCCTACCGTTTTATTTTAAACTTACTCCTCCACCACAAGCCTGGAAGAGATCGCTTCCAGCGATAAGCGACTTTGTGCATCTTTTCTATGAGTTTTTATGTTTCTTTTTTGGTGTGGAATAAAGTATATTATTATTATTATTATCGTTTACTCGTTGTAAGTCAATAAGATCTTTACTAGTGATACAGTAACAAAACCTTCTGCTTAATATGTGATTTGTCACGATTTCAATCAAACATTAAAAATATGTTGAAAATGAAATGAAATTTTCTTTATTGCACACCATTATTTTACATTATTATGTTATTATATATGTTATTGACTAAAGATAATATTATTCCGTCATAGAATACTTTGCAGATGCAATTGTGTGTGACTAATTTTAATTGACACTTACATAGAAGAAGCACATATCTTATTGTATTGCAAAATTTTAACTAAAGATCATTTCTGCAGTCAATTTCTGTGGATGTTTATTTATATTTAAGCAAATAATACATTAACTTATTACAATCACATACATATTTAAATAATATTGTTTATTTCATATTTGTTTAGCGTAAACCGTTTCTGTACGTTCAGTAAATATTAATCATCAATCTAGAAAATAAATCCGTATTTAATACCTATTTTGTTATATTTATATTGTAAATATTATTTCAGACTAGCTCGACAATATGTGTTCGCAATAATCCAAGGTCGTACAGTAGAAGAGTGCTTTCAAGATGAACAAATAAAACTAACCAATGAGAGCAACAAAATAACCGGCTATATCTCAGCTAGCGCCTACCAACAGATAAAAGCCAAACAGACCACATCAACCTTCACATCGCAAATAAAAGAAAATTTCGCTAGTTCCATAAAACAAGAACAACCCAGAAGTGGATCGAAGAATATACTACAAGATAAGTTGGTAAATATCGATTCCAACTCAAATAGTAGTAGCGGTTTTAGTGTAGATAAAGCCATTTACAAATCGAACTCCATGCCCTCTTTCGAGGAGGCCGCTAAAATGAGAGCCAGACGACAGATCAGCTTTGATAATGTTGACTTTCCCAAAAGATGATTTGAATGCTGATTTCTTTAAAATCTTTAAAAATTCACATAGATTTTTTGTCTTCATTTAAGTCAGTTTTGGGATTTTAAATAAATCTTATCTATTCAGACTTTTCTTTGGAAGGGACCATGATTGCTGTAAAGCATTCGAAACGTCGGGAACTAAAAATCAAAATAAATGCGCGAAAAAATCTGAAAAGATAGTTTTATTTAAAATGTCAAATATTCGTGTAAATCTAAGAAACTATTAAGTTTTGGGATAAAGATATATAAGGGTTCACTGTATCATTTTTGAAGTTATACTTCTTTTGGCACGTTTGGAAACAAATATGAGAGTAAAATTTTTACGATGCGCGCGCACACCGACAGCCAAAAATCGACATGATGAAGTTAGCTGATAACTGTCTCTCCGGCTTCCGTGAAAACTCATAACTGTATTAATTGTAGTTTTTCAAATATTCATAAATATATATCAAGTGTTTTTAAATATCAGTGGAGATAAAAAAAATTATTTATTAATTTATCATTCCTCTTACAAACAGAGAGTTGTGACATACGGAATGAAATCTTTAGCTAAATTTTGTTCTGTTACGCCAAAGAAGTATAACTTCTTACGTGCGTACATAAGTACACACACACTTTTTTTTAACAATGACAGTTATGGTTTGCTTACTAGTATTTTAGTTGTGACTTCATACATTTATTGGAAGCTAGTTAGAAATATCTTATAATTTTATTATTAACCTGTAATAAATTCGCTCATTTAAAAATTTATATTAATTGTTCTTTAAAGTTGAGCAATGTTGGCAGCTGCAAAAATTAGATGAATGATCTCTTCTTAGTCGGAATGATTAAAGTTTCAGTGGCACATTAATTCTTGAGGTCTTGGTTGTTATCGTTGGTCTAGTCTAAAGCTTTCTAATAATCATATGCGTCCCTAGGTTCACAGATTTGTTTACGCTTCGAAGAGTTTCTTTCGTGGAACCCTAATTCTTTTTTCAAAATAAAAGTCTTTATAACATCAGCTATCTGCCAGCGATAGTCCTGTCAAAATTGGTCCACCTGTTTCAGAGATTAGCCGAAACAAACAGAAAGACAAACAAAAAAATATTAAATTTTAGTTTTTCTTATAAATAACGTCCATGTATTATATCATATGCATTTAGAAGGTGTTATTTTGACATTACAATCACACTAAAAAATTTTTAACTGCATAGATTATTTGTCAAAGATGTTTGTTTGTTTTTATGTTGGTACTCGATATTTCTCTTAACACTTTACCGATATTAATGATTTAGTCTTCATTTTGAAGATAATGTTTTCAGCTAATGACGAAAAATCTTTTTGTTTTGAAAATATTTTACATAAACTCATGTCATCTGTTGACCGTTGATTGATTATTATACTTTATATCTGATATTTTAAACCAGTATACCCAAAACAG
The DNA here is from genome assembly GCA_921882275.1 of Brenthis ino. Classification (NCBI taxonomy): domain Eukaryota; kingdom Metazoa; phylum Arthropoda; class Insecta; order Lepidoptera; family Nymphalidae; genus Brenthis; species Brenthis ino. The sequence continues at coordinate 19,625,366 of OV170224.1, read as the reverse complement.
ACGTCCTGCTTGTACCATTTTTTTACAATGTTTGAGCTCATAAAAAATATATAAAATAAAACAATTTCAGTTTCTCCCAATTTTCCCGCAAATATTTAAAATTTTAAATTTAAAAGAATTAGCCACATCAGACCAGCCGTTCTCAATTGATGCACTTACCCATGAATGTAATTGAATTTTAATATATAGAAAAATTACCGATTAACCATCGCTTTGCTCAGGTGCGTCCCTACGGTAGGTTTATATAGTTAGCCAACTATATTAAGCTATTGCATAGCTTCTATCGCGGGTCTTGAGCGTGGGGACCGAATCCAGAAATTCCGTAACGAAAAAAACCTGACACCCCCCACTCCGACCGGCACAGCGGTGATACTTTTTAGTTTTTCCATCTATCGATAAATACCAGTACTTTTAATGACTTTTTGAAATATCACGCTTGTCTCTTTAGTTCAGCAACCCGCCTTTAAGTGGCATTGGTTGTATTGGAAAACTACCGTAATCAGCTGTTTGTGAGAAAGTATATAGGTGTATAGGTATTTATCATCTATGTACAACAGTGAATATCTGTACTCGTATAATTTGTGTACAAAGTGTTTTAAATATGAATAAACAAAGTGCATTTATTAATAAATAAAGTCAAGGAAAAAAAAATACTGCATTAATAAAATAAATAATTATAATTGCATAAGTTGATAAAAAATGCTATGCAATAGCTTTACCGCGGCAGTCTCCGAGTGCCACATTTAATTTAATTATTGTTTTTCGTGACTTTTCCGATGTTTTAATAGTTATTCTGCTATTCGGGGCGGAGATAAATCCAAGAAATTAAACATCATAAAACTCGCACAAAGAAGGTTCATTCTTGAGCTATAAAAGATGTAACTAACCCCATTTTGTTTTATATATACAGAACAATTTCTGATTAGCTTCTAACAAATGGTAGTATTATTTATTTCAAAATTTTAAAACTAAAAGCTTATTCATGTAATCGGCTCAATTTACTTTATCAAGCATTTTATGGGTTCATATTAGTCGAGATTCGTAAGTGCTTCCTTTTGTTGATTTATTTATAGTATAGCTTTATATTGTTATTTAGCGTGTCTCTTATGTTTAATGGCTAATGTATACATTGCGCTTTATATTGTATGGTGCAATTTTTGTAATTTGACGACACGTTTGGCTCAGTTTGTAGTGACCCTACTTATTGTACCAGCGGTCGCGGGTTCGAGTCCCGCTGGGGGCATTCATTTATGTGATGAGCATGAATGTACTCCAGTCATGGGTGCATGTATTTATAATATGTATGTATTCAAAGTTATTTATATGTATATATATGTAGTGTATCAACTATCTGGTATCCATAGCGCAAGCCTCGTAGCTTATCATGAAACTAGATGGTGCTGTGTATGAATGTTCCAATATATTTATTTAAAAACCTGGTTTGAGCGGCCCTGGTTTCGCTCGGTTTCTTTTAAATTTGACACATACATATTTTGTATGCCCCTTTGCTCATGGAGGGAATTAATGATATTTATGTAGATTACATTAGAATGTGTGTTTTCTTATTTGGGTTGAAAGTCATTTAAGGTAGGTAGATTAGGTCCGGGCTTTTAAGTTTTAACAAATAGTTAAAACATATATTTTTATATATTATGTATTACATTTAATATGTTCAATGTGAACTTGACAAAACCATCTAATTAAAATATTTGAATGGCCTCGTATTTAGGCAAAAATCAAACCACCGCACATAACGCAAACGTGAGTTTTTCCACCACTGAGCTATATGGTTGTTATATTATCTGTTGAAGGATTTTTTTACATTTTAGCTGAATCATACAGATTGCATGTCTATACATAGTATTTTTTTATGTAATACAAGACAAATTAAATAAACTTTATTTTGCATTTTTTATATATTTGAGATAAACTTTTGCTTTAGGAAACATTAGTACTTATTTTTGAAATTAAGCTTGAAGCAACCATTTTTTTATTATTTACCAAAAGGAAATTTTGATAAGCCTAACAAAAATTCTATGCTAATGTTATAAACTTATAACAGTATAAAAATAATATGTATGCTGTAGTTTGTAAGTAACTTTGCTTGGAATTATTTTCAGGCATGAAACAAAAAAGATTTTTTAACGGTAATGTAGTATCGACATTATTGTAAATGTAAAAAAAATTTACTAGTACGTGTGACTGAAAATTAGAAGTAATTTCATATTTCTAAACGAAAAAAAAATGGATATTTTACTAACAGGAATTAAAACATTTTTTTCTTTAATTTTGTTTAATATATTTGGAAATGAATGTACCTACTTGTATTAAATTATATTTAATATTAATTGTAATACGTGTTAGATTTCAAGAAAAAAATAATATATAGTACTGCCGTTATAAAAAGAAGGCCGCAACTTCGTCAAAGTTTATTTTGAGATATTTGAAGTTTTGTCTTAATAGTAGTTTTGACGTAGTTACGATGAAAATGGATATAGTATCTCCGGATTCATAAGACTTAGAGCTTTATGAGTAAGACTATCAAGTAGCATTTTTTTACTGATTCCGAGTGTGCATTTAAGTCATTTTTGACCAAATTTTTAGTTAGGGCCTTCTTTATTATGACGGCAGAGTAGGTTTTATATCGTAAATTTCTTATTAAAACGCAGATGTAATACCTTTCGATGATGCTTTCTGTTTGAACATCCTAATATTAATATCTTTCATAGTTCTAAATTTTATATACGCTGGTTGTATACAGTGTGTGTTAGGTATTTAAAATTATAATATGTAAGTAGTATATTATAAAGTTAAAAATAGGTAATATCGTCTATTAGGTAAATTTTCGAACTGAAATTTAAGTGTGAACTCAAGTAACTTCTCTTTATAAGTGTTACTATCCCTGAGTTTGATCTCAGATGTATTTGTAAGCAATAAATTATTTTCTCTGAAAAGTTATATATTGGATTTTATTTAGTTTTATTCCTATTGTATAATGAAACTAGTGGATACGATATTAATATTCAAATATGTACAAAGTTCAAAATTCTAACAGTAATTCTACATATTTTTTACATTGAAGTGATGGCATTTCTAAAAAAATTCTATGCTTTTAACTAAAGAAAAAACTGGATATAATTTATTTGTCGAAAATCGAACCCACGAAATTAATAATGCTAGCCGCCATCGACATATACTATCGTTAGTAATAAACTAATGAATAAAACTGATATCTTCACAAGTAACAGTTACTTCCTTTCCGATAATTTTCATTTTTATCAGTCGACATTTTGCATTTCACAATTCGCTACACATTTATAATTTTCAAGTGGCATGCCATAGAGTTGAAAAGCAATGTTTTAAAATTAATACTGTTCATAGGAAATCTATTGTTTATCGATTGAGATTGATGATAACTTATCAGTTTATTATTAATGCTAATTGCAGTGCTATAATCGATTATAGTACGCTTTAAAATTTATATAAAAGTATATGAAGATGGGTATGTGTCAAACTAAATATCCCGGTTTAACGCAGGATATTCTCGAGGACTATGCTGCGTTGACTTTTTTAAGTAAGGGCGAAATTATGCAGTAAGTGTAATGATTATGTTACAATTGTTAGTGCTTTTGTGTGTATAATTGTACTTCATATACCTAACGAATTTAGTTGATTAATATTTTAAATAAAACTATCTTTTCGGATTATTTCGCGGATTTATTTTGATTTCTGGTGATTTAGTGACGATTCCGTGACCATGCTTGCTGTAAAGCATTCAAAACGTCGGGAACCAAAAATCAAAATAAATCCGCGAAATAATCCGAAAAGATAGTTTTATTTAAAATGTTAAATATTCGCGTAAATCTAAGAAAGTATTATTGATTAATATTGTGAGAAATAGCTAAAATAATTTTTAATTTATACTAATATTATAGAGGCAGAGTTTGTTTGTTTGAACGCGCAAATTTCAGGAACTACTAATCTGATTTGAAAAATTGTTTTTGCATTAAATAGCCTGTTTATTGAGGAAGGCTACGGGCTATATATCATCCCGGAAAAATATACGGTTCCCGTGGGACAGATTTGTTTTTGTCTTGTTAATATGCGCATAACTAAGTCTTTACAGAAGAGTGCATGGCTGTTTAGCGTATCCTTTAATTTAATATTGTGTCTATAATGTAACTTTTTGTTTTCATATAGTTTAATGAAAAAATTTTATTCTATTGATCCTGAGAAAATTGATGCGAATTATCATCATAGATTTCACAAGGACGATATAATAGAAAAGTTTGATGTTTTAAAGGTGAGCTGTAAATATAAATAAATTTTATATTTTTAAATAGAAATTCGTTTATGATTGTAACGGGTGGCGGGCTTACTTTTTTTATTATTATTCATAATATATATTTCAGAATAGTCCGTTTCAAGATCGCCTATTCCGGGTGTTTTCATCTCAGAAAGACGACTGTTTTTCATTCGAAGACCTCTTAGATTTATGTTCTGTTATGAGCCCTGAATGTCTCCCTGAAGTAAAAGCGTCATGGGCTTTTAAAGTTTATGGTAAAGTATAAAATATGCTATAAATAATATGAAATAATTAAAAAGACAGGCAAGTGCGAGTCTGACTCTTATACCGAGGGTTTCGTAGTGTGAAACATTATTTTAGATACATTTTAGCTAGAATAAAAAAAAACATTTGTAAACATATATCTCAAGACTCAAATAGCGTTTTAACGTTTAGTATAGCTTTCTCAGAGATGAGATATTTTCCCGCAGTAAAAAGTATCATATATGTTGACCTTGATAACCAGCTATCATCATATCAAATTTCATCAAAAGCCCTCTTAGTGGCTTATCCGTGATGCGGTCAAAACTATAGATTCCGCGTCTGTATCGATAACAATCTATTTCAATAAGATTTTCCAAAAAAATATTTAATGTACCTACCTACCTACGGATTCGGGCTCGGCTTATAGTTACAATTTTATTATATGTATATTGTATAGACTTTAACACCGCCAGGTAAATTTCTAAGAAATTAATTAAACTAAGAAATCTATTGTTAACTGTAACGCCGGCGTGTGCTCGGTCGTGGAAGGATTAAAGACATTTCTAGAGATATTTCATACACTGTGTGGATTTTAATTTTTTTACACGCAGTTATTTGTACAAAATGCCACCATTTTTTTTATAATTTGATGATGATGTGATTATTCCGTTTAGCCACCAGCCGTTTAGTGGATATTCGAAAATTGTGTGTCTCGAGTATCTATTCTGGATAATGAGCAAGATAGTAAAGAAGAATTTGGATATTATTTATTTTTACAGCCCTTTATGGACTTCAGGGTGGAACTAAGGATTTGATTTAAAGGGTGTTAAGGTTTGTGACCAGGGTGGGTCAGGATTCAGGACTCAGGATATTTTGGCACACGATTTAAAATAATCATTCTCAGATTGGCTACCGGAATAACTCCGAAAAGTTTTATAATAAATCTTATCAGAATTTTATTCATTTTTTTAGATATAGATGAAGACAATGCTATATCTACCCAAGATATATGCGATATTTTGGACAGACTTACAAGTGATCCAGATAATAGTGAGGACCATCTGGATAAAGAATCTAAAATGGAAATAGCGAAAGGAGTATGTTATTATTTTATTACTACGTTTTTATAGAGATCGGGCAAGGGTTCTAAATGGTACTACACATACAATGTCGGAGATTTTAGGTTCGATTTCTAAACAGTTGAATATTTGCGGTGATCATAACATAGGTATATAAGTTAGCTTAATATGGCATCTTTTGCTAAGTTCAGTACAACTCCGCTGTGTTCGGAAGGAAAAGATAAGCGCCACGACGCGAAAATTCGTGTTGTGATCGTTTTGACTTACCCACAAAGCGTTGTGGCACAAGTTACAACAAAGTTTTTTTCGCGGAATGATTATTTTCGGTTCTCGACCATTCATAATATTATGTTTGTTGCATTGGGTACTTACTGAGATGTCACAAATTTATTTTGTTTATGCATAAAGTCGAAAAGTGAATACATTGATGTATAGAACTCAGGATACTAATATAATTAGCTTTTCAAAAATGTCCTGAAAGAAAGGTGCACAATTTTGAATTGTGCGTCTTTCTCAATTAGTCTCCAAATGTGTGAGCTACTGAGTCTCATATCAATTTCGGAATAATTTAAAAATGTGACATTACGTATAATCAGAATTTACGATTTTTGGGTTTTATGTTCGGTTTGACTTAGGCCCTTCTCCCATTACGACACACGTAGGATACAATACTCAAGTCGCATACGAGCTGAATAGTTGTTTGCAACTCGACGTTCGCACATCACGCTACTGAAAAATAGCAAAATGCATCATTTGGTTTGTGTTTTATTTATGAACGGACGTATTTTTTCGAGATACGTAGGAGACGCGACGCGCGAACGCGTACGATGCGTAGTGTGCGAGCACCGATACAAATGTACCTATGTGAGATACTCCGCGGTGATTAGTCTTCAGGATTAGATACTAGAGACATAGAGATAAAATAATAAATATTACCATCCTATTAAAATTATTACAAATATTAAAGATAACCTTTAATATTTATTTTCAGATAATGGATAAAATGAATTTGGATAACAGTGGCAGTATCAGTGTGAGCGAATTCAAGATGGTATTGTCCAGAATTCCTGAATTTTCATCATCGTTTTATTTTAAATTATAATACCACTATAAAATCTAACTTTTAACAATAAAGTTCTTATAATATTCCATACGTTTTAGTTTTTTTATTTTGAATATAACTGATATTTAGGTAAATAAGGTATGGTTCAAGATCACAGTTCTTTTATAAAATTTCGTCAAATAAATAATTAAATATTTTTATACCCATCTTTATTTCAAAAGAGTGACAATTTATCGTACAAAAGCTTTGCAGGCCGCCTTATTGTAACGTCCTGCGAGAGTGCGATCAGGGAGTGAGGGGAAGCCACTCGTCCGTCCCGCGTCACTCGGCAGTACTAGAGGCTGCTTGTATTTAACATGGTACATTGGGAACGATAGATATGTTCTGGAATAATTAAACTTATGTATTTGTTATTGTTATTTGTTGCGGTTCCATTATATTTATAAGTATGATATAAAAAAATGTTCTTTAAGGCTATTCGCTACAGTGATAACATGTAAAACATTATTTTACTCTAACATCTAAGTAATATGAAGAGGTAGTATATATTGTATTTTGTGATTAAATAAACGGTTATTTATGAATTGTGATATTATCAAGCTATCGACAAGCCAATATAACAAATTTAAAAATAAAATACTTAATACTTTCGATTAGCGCGAATATTTAAAATAAAATAATTTAAATTTTTCCCGTAGTCAGAAAGGTACTTGCGTAGAATAATAATTATAAATGCAATTTGTATATTTTTAAACAGTATGAAATATTCATTAAAGTTCGTGTCGGACAGTGTTACCGTCAATACGTAGTTATTTTTACGAAGTACATAGCTACAATTTATTTAACTTACGGCGTCATATCAGGCGGACATTGCCACAAATATTCTGGTTCTTTAAAGTATAACAGGGGATGATGGGCTTTTGTGTAACCTCGGTAGTAATCTCTATGTCGCTGGCATGCCTTAATAAACAGATAAGCAATCATTAGTATGTCATTAGAAAGCCAAGTTAGTTTTATTGTGCAAATAAATGGGCATGTATATTATCTTCACGTTAGAGAATAGATAACGATTTTTTAGGCACATAAGTAGGTACTTCTTTGATTTTTCGCTACATACAATATTTTATCATTCTGTTTATAATTACGCACGTTTGTTCGACGATACTGACCTCTGAACCGAACCTTTTTTGATTAGATAGAAAAAAAAACACACGATCTTAAAGTTCCTATGACCTTTCCCTACTTAGTATTCTAGCTTCCAAGGCAGACTGAATGACCCTGCCAAGGTTCACTATAATATATCTTTTACTCATACTTTCCATGCGTACACATCATCCTAGTACTTATGTTATTTTAACAATCACAGAACCACCATGCTATGTATCATCATTACATGGTGGTTCTAGATTTAATTAATAATTTGACAGATTCCTGGAAGCGAAAAATTTATATTTATTTGTTTACAAATAGACAGCAATATAAATATGACGAGGGAATTACTTTCAAAGAGGTATCTACTTAAATATTTATTTTATACTGTTATTATATACGTAAATATTTTTCCGCACTACCTCATAAAATGTTTCAATTTCGTCTTGCCTTGCGTTATCAACGAAGTAGATATCCATGTTACCCAAAAATTGTATTTATCTACTTGATGAATACGAATTATTTACATTGAATTTTGAAATATTTATGAAATATGAATAGTACTTAGTCAATAATGAAATTTGTTTATGGCGCCTTTTTATCTTGATCACAGATAAAGAATTGCTTATTGCGCAGATTATAGAATATTGTTGTGACTACCATTTGCTATATCTGTTTTTTAAGGTTTGTCTTGTTTCGATAAATTTTATTAATCTCGGAGAAAATTATTTAGCGATTAAAGAGGCATAAGATATTAACGCGCGAGGAAGTTTCTAACTTTAACTTGCGAGTACAGGACGCTAATACATTTCGATACGTAAAATACATATTTACCTATAAGATATTCATATCTTAAAATATTGTATATAGGCTGGCACTGACTTTGAAAATACCTGATTAGGTGTCTATTCTAAATGAAAACCTCCGTTTCATTATTTTTTACATTTTAGTGCCTGGAAGTCGGTTTTTTAAGCTTTTATTTTTCCATTTTTAGTGTAGACGTAATAAACAGGTAATTTTTAAGAAGAAACTTTTTTATAACATATTCGATTTAACCATTTTATTTATAAAATATATTTATTGTAGATTTTTTTAAAAATCGCTCGATCGATTTTGATAAAATATATATGGGACCACCTGGGAACTACCCTTTGAAACGAGAACGTTATTCATAAAAAAAAAACAGGATGAAGTATTTTTGATGTTGAAAATTTTTTTTACCGGTTTCAGAATATTTCCGATTAGTACATCCCTAGTTTTCTTACCATTTGCTGTCGTCTTTACGTCTAATGCGGAGAAATGTCAAAACAATATTCTCTAAATTTTGTTTTACCATTTTTACTTATTGATACTTAACTACGATTTCATATTCTTTAGTATATTTTCATAAAAACTGTCATTAGGATAGTAAAAGAGGTTAATTGAAATACATGTGAAATCTAGATCAAGCTCTCTTTGTTATTTTTGGTATACTATTTTTGTCCGCTCTACATTCGCTGATTCGGTGCATTGGAATATATTTTGACATCTACGAAAGAATGTCTTCTTACAAGGTGAGTAATTTTAGCTTAATTGCTTATATCATTAAAGTATAATTAATGCGGCAACACATATTTCTAGTCCACTTCTTTCAAGGTATTCGACGTTAAAGTTAGCTATATACGTACACATGTGTAACTTTTGCAGTAATTTATTCATTAAGCGAATACAAATACGTTTATTTCTTTAGTTAGCTATATATGTGATTAGCAAGTATTAAAATTCACACATGCTGTTAATTATATATTTCCTCTACAGCAAGTATAATATTAATTTGAAATTGTGTGATTAAACTGAAATAACTACAGTTCAGTGTTTATTTTGAAATTGACTTTATAACTTTATACCCAATACAAAGGATAAACAGTAATTATAATTTTAATATTTTGATAATAGTTAAATTAAAGTTTCTTAGCACTACACTAGAATTGTTACAAGTTACTATATAGAAAAATGTTAATATTATAGATATTTGTATTTGGTTTTACAGAAAATAATAATTATTCAAAAAAAATTCTTATCAAAATCTTAGAATTTGTAAGTCTAATTAGCTAGGAATGATAAAGTACAAGTTATTATTGGTACCATTGCTGTGTTTGCATATTTCATATATTTGATATTAAATGACTAATGTTATATATTGTGTCCTATTAGTTACTATTCATATTTACATTCATTACTGTTAATACTTGTATTATTTTTTATACATTGCTTGTATACATAATATGTATATGTATATTTATATTATTTGTTACATATTTCTATAGAAGCTTTGGTTGTCATATAGTTAAATATATGTAGGATCCAGGCATACAAATAAAATTGTCTATAACACACCAACTATTTATTTTATTCAAACTAGAGAAAACAATGTTTATGTGTATTGTCATGCCGCCGTTATGACAAAACATCCTCCGTTTATTTTATTCATCTTTTATTCCATTGATCTCTCAAAATCACATCGTATGTTTCTCTTAAAATATAATTTCACGCATACTCATCACACAAAACCCACATAATTCATGGCAATTATTTTAAAACCTTTTCAGTTATAAAACAATAAATATATTAAAAATTTATATTAAAAAAGTTGAATAAACTTTTGTTTTGCACATTGTACCTATCAATAAAATTCAATAAGCATGAATCATACAGAAGAGTATTGTATTTGTTATGCCCCAACGGCTACTGATACACATTGATAGGCTAAACCTCATTTATTTACAAACTACAGATGTTAAAAATAATGAGTTGTCATGGTTACTATGGCTTGCATCTGACTCACTTTATTATGATAACTCTATGTTATCTATTGAATATTTTTTTGATATTGAGTTTTGATAATAATATTTTACTGAGATATCAATATTATTTTATGTGATCATATATTAATTTGAAATTCTATGTTGACCTAATTTAGTCTAAAAGTAGGTAACTACAAAAGTAGTATAGCATTAATACTTTCTTAGATTTACGTGAATATTTGACATTTTAAATAAAACTATCTTTTCGGATTTTGTCGCGGATTTATTTGCATTTTTGTTTCCCGACGTTTCTAATGCTTTACAGCAATCATGGTCACGGGAGAGACTGAGGTGTTAGATGTCTCTAAGGTATTATATAGTTGTTACAGACAGCCTACCCACAATTAACAAAATGAATTCAAAAAATTGAAAAATGGCACTAAAGTACCTTACAATATTTTAACTTTTAACTTTAAACATTTTTATATAATTTTAATTAGCTTTATAATTGAATATAGAATATTATTTATTTAATTTGAGCTGTTATTATTATAATTATTACAATTTTAAAATTTTTAAAAAAATATTAATTATTAATCTATGGTTATAAATATAATAATGGCAACACTAAAAACACTAAAAATGTAGATTAATAATTAATATTTTTTAAATTTTTTTAAAATTGTAATAATTATAATAATAACAGCTCAAATTAAGTAAATAATATTCTATATTCAATTATAAAGCTAATTAAAATTATATAAAAATGTTTAAAGTTAAAAGTTAAAATATTGTAAGGTACTCTAGTGCCATTTTTCAATTTTTTGAAATCATTTTGTTAATTGTGGGTAGGCTGTCTGTAACAACTATATAATACCTTAGAGACATCTAACACCTCAGTCTCTCCCGTGACCATGATTGCTGTAAAGCATTAGAAACGTCGGGAAACAAAAATGCAAATAAATCCGCGACAAAATCCGAAAAGATAGTTTTATTTAAAAAAATAGTATAGCATCAAGCGAATGATTGCAAAATTAGTAATATTTTGTTATGGTATATACAAAAGATTATATCCTTACTAATGTTATAATTGTGGGCCAGTGATGTTTTACCCAAACTTGTTATTGGTTATTGTAAAAAAGTATTTTGAGTACTATCTACTTGTCTATCTACTTTAATTATAGTATCTTCTCTAAGAATTTATTCCAATTTAATAAATGATGATAGATGATGGAATAAAAAGCTATTAATCCATATGTTTTGTTTATGGGTTTAAGGTGTGCCGATCTAATAAAACACATGCTAACTTAAATTATGTGGGTGTGTAATCCTCTTTGAGTCTCTTTCCGATCTCTATAATAATTTAAAACATTATTCATCAACACTATTTATACTTCTTAGTCAGATCTTAAAATTTAATCATAGAGCATATCTGCCAAAACTAAATACTGCTTGCAGACTTCCTTAGAAAACAAAAAAAAATATGTTTATATTCCAGTATTCTATCATTAAAGTACCTGTACTGTGATGGTAATGAATTCGTGCGTGGGCATGGGGGACACGGTGCTGCGTGAGCGGTTGCCAATATTATGGAGACGTATTGAGGATGCGCACTACAGTTACCTCGAAATTGACGATAGCCCTGAAAAACTTCAGCAGAAGAAGAAGCTTGAAGGTAATCAAAATATACATATTATTCCGTTTTATCTTGTATGTTGGTGGTGGGAAATAAATATAAAAGGGTCTAAACGTGCTTTTTTATTTTGATTTCCAAAGGTTTGTTTTTTCAATTTCTTAAGGTTAATTTGTTGGTTGGACTAAAGCGTGAGTTCGGCTCGCTAATATACTACTATTACCGTTGTCACGTACAACAACGGTACATTTTAACGGTTAATATGGGATAGATAGACTTTTTTTTAACGTTGGGAAATGCGTAAGCACGAGGTGTGGGACTCACCGGCAAAGCCAGTACTACCCACTAAAACCCAACAAAACCTTCCCCCGTCTTAAAGGGGCGTCGCAGGATCGCTTACGTATTCAACTACGACGTCCCGACGGCAGGTCTGCCGAAGTAGACCACAACAACCATTGGGTTGCTCCAAGGTCCACTCTGCTATCAGAAAAGTACCAGCAGCAACCCGCATGGTACACCGCCCCCCGAAGAGGGCCACCTATGGGATAGAAAGACTATATATTATTATTGCTTTCTCAATAAACGGGTTACCGGGTATAAACGGGTTAAAAACGGGTTTTCTAATGCAAAAAGAATGTTTAAAATCGGATTAGTAGTTCCTGAGATTGGCGCATTCAAACAAACAAACAAACTCTACCTCTTTATAATATTATATGGTATATACCTAATAGTATACATTAAAGAAATTCTTAGTAATAATCCATAGATAAAAAGAAATGTGTATTTGTATGTGTTGTATTTTTGAAAACATAAAGATATTGCTGCTTTTGATTCTTTGGTGGTCTAGATTCGTCATCCTCCTACATCCAGACATTGTTTATACTAATTATCGTATTACGTAGTTCCATACGTTTTAGGAACATACATACGTAGTTGGCTAGTCTCAGTAAGACGAGCCGATGCGACAGGAATAAGTTGAAAATATTAGTAAATATGTATATTACATATAATTTTGGAGATAATTTTAAACATTATATGTATGTCTTTTTTAAAATAACGGCAACTTCGTAAATAAACTTTTCAAATATCTTAAAATTACTTATTCTTTATTTTTCTATCTATTTTTAACACGTCTCTGATGTTAGTTGGTATTGTGTGATACATTTAATTAAATTTTACTATATTTTGCAAAAAACATTGCTTACAACAATATATCTCATCTCGTTTCAGGATATATTCTCGAATATCTCACACTAGTGCCTCACGAATGTAAGTTTGGTTTAGCAGAAACAGGCAAAGTGTTTCAGCGGACGATCAACGAATTGCCAGAGTTCAGCGCGTACAGAGCCGGTATAGGATGGGCGGCCATTGCCAGGTATGCCGGCAACCTCCTGGCACAACCCTGGCGGAAGGAGTATAGGGTTATACGAGTGAGTATTGAGGATGTTTTTTAATTATTATGAATGTCGATGATTCAGTCTTTAGGTTTTTTTTATTTAAAAAATGATGGCTTTACGCGTCTTTTGAAATTGGACTTAGTTTTTAATTAAATAGCATCTCATTTATAGTATTCGGAAATAAAAATGCAGTCAGTATAGTATTTATTTATTTATATATTCCACTGGCAACAGTGGAATATATAATTGTCCACGCGTTTCAGTTAAGCTGATTATAAAATGCTGCTAAAATTTAAATATGAAGGGCGCTCCTTAATATTTTCACACGAAGTTATAAGCAGAAGTTAGTAAAACAAACCTATTTTATGAATAATTGCAATTGGAACTGTTTTTGACGTTTTATTGGCATATTTTCAATTATTATTAGGGCTAACGTGTGTACATATTTTTTTAAATATTTTTACAATCGCCATTATATTTTCTATAATAGAAATTTAATTTCACAAAGTCGCTATAATTTATTAATTTGTCACATGTTACTATTTTTCTATTGAAAACCAACACTAAGTCGATAGTCGGGCATTATATCTGTTCTTGGTTTATATTTAGCCGTAAAGCCACTTCGAGATTAATACTCCACTAAGTAATTGTATCGATTTTAAATAATAAATAACCTGCAATCTCGCGGTATTCATTGTGAATGCATCCATGTATGACTACGTATCTATTGTCGTCGTGTTGTATTCAATTTGATTTTGTTTTCAATCTATTCAATAAACCGTATAAAACAGCCCAACTCTTTATTCTACGAGCTCTCTATATATCATATACTAGCGACTTACCCTAGCTTCGCTCGGGTGCGTCCCTAGCGTTTTAATGTTTTTGAGCGGAACCCTAGTTATTTTACTAAAATAAAATAATAAAATAAATAGCCTATGTTACTTCTTATAACATCAGCTATCTGCTGGTGAAAGTCACGTCAAAATCGGTCCAGCCGTTTCGGAGATTAGCCGGAACAAATAGATAGACAGAAAAAAAATTTAAAAGTTGTGTTTTTCGTATAAGTACCGTATATAATTTCATATGGATTTAGTAAAAAGCTGTTATTATGTGCTCAATTCAATATAATCATGAAATTAGCGACACCTACTCGTCTTTGTCAGGAATGTGTTTCTTTCAACCTCATTAAAGCCGGCTTTAGTTTCAGACGTACTTACATGACGATGTACAGTTAAAGTAAATTCTAAATTGATTATTTAAAAAAATGTGGAAAAGTTTATTTGAATATAATAAAACTAGCGACTTACCCTCGCTCCGCTCGGATTCGTCTATACATACGTTTTGACGTTTAGTACAGATTTCTCAGAGATGAGATATTTTCCCGCAGTAAAAAGTATCCTATATGTTGACTCGGATAGGCAGCTATTATCATAACAAAATTTCATTAAAATCCCTACAGTGGTTTTTCCGTGATGCGTTTACAGACAGATAACAATTCTAAAAACTATAGATTCGTCCTGTGTATCGATAATAATGTCTATTTCAATAAGATTTTCCAAAAAAAATTTAACGTACAGAGGCTCGGTTACAATTTTATTATATGTATATATTTGCATAGTATTCGTTTAATCATTTAAATTGAACTGAACTGTTAATATTTGAAATTGGAATGACAATACAACATTTTGATATCATTAAACTGACTGCTCATCAGATCAGATAAATGAGGACCAATACTATGTTGGTATAGAATTTGATAGTAAGGGTACTTCTGAAATATCAATAATGATTGAAGAAGCGTATGTCACTTAAGTAAGATATTAAAGGTATTGGTAGCCCAGTGGTAACACGCTCGAAATCCGAGTGAACGGGTTCAAATTCTGAATCATTTCCAACATCATTACATCTTCTCTTACGGTGAAGGAAATCTAGCAATTTTTCGAAAGACATGTGAAATGCGGGTTCATGTGGCCAGCGTGGTAGACTATGCCCTGATCCCCTCGCATTGAAGGGAGGCACGGTACCCAGAAGCGAGACTTTCAAAACAGCTCAAAATATGTCACTCAAGTGAGATATTAGTTTGTAATCTTAACTAATGTAAGCGTCTTACTCTAATAAGAAATATAATTTTCAGCTCTACTCAGGTTTCTACAAACACGAAGTAGAATCTAACATGGTGGGTGCAGAAACAATGCTGCAGGCGATGGGTTACCGCGCGGTGGGTGCGGGTCGCCTCGCATTAGATGGACCCGTGTGTCCAGATATGGCCGCGGCTATATCTAGAGACGCTATTATAGCTCATTGCGAGTGTCAGGTTAGATGTGAATTTGTTGCTTAGTCTTATAATGTACTTAAGTAATAAATAAATACAGATTTTGATAATAAGAAAATTAGATAACAATATGAAAATTGTCATCTTTGTTTTTCATAGAAAGACACATTTTTTTTAATATAAATGAAATACACACACACACACACACACAGTCATTACTCATTATATTTATTAGATAGCGCTGTTGCTACCAAAAGCTACAAAAAGAACCAAAACATTGGACATAAATAAAAAGTTTAGTTTACTATTGTTATATTCTATTGTACAATGTTAATAAGTTACTAAAATAAAATGCATTAAAATTAGGAACAAAATTTAATGTATATATTTAATAATAACATATTTTAGGATTTAGGGGATTTTTTATTAGTCTACGAGCGACCGACCCTTGCTTTGCTCGGGTGCGTTCCTAGGTGCCTAACAGTGTGTCTGGATATATCTATCTGTATACCAAGTTTCATCCAAATCCGCTTAGCCCTGTTAGCGTGAAGACGTAACAAAGACATATACACAAACTTTCGCATTTATAATAGTAGTCTAGTACTAGTATATTAAATTACTAGAGTATCATACATTTTTTCGCTATGATATTATATATATATATATATATATATATATATATATATATGATATATAGCCTTATAGCCTTCCTCAATAAACGGGCTGTCTAATGCAAGAAGAATTTTTCAAATCGGATTAGTTGTTTCTGAGATTTGCGCGTTCAAACAAACAAACTCTTCCTCTTTATAATATTAGTACAGATAACAGTAATTATAATTAATAGTAGTGGTCAGACTTCAACTGCTTGTCATCCACAGATAATGTCGCAAATATGGGAAGCTGTGTGGAGTGGTGGTGCGCGCGTGTCGTGGGCGGAGATAGTGAGGGAGAGATCCGCACACGTGGCCTCAGTGACGGCGGCTGCGGCTCGCTTGAGTGGTTACACTGATGGTATGCTGGAATTATGATACAATGTTATAATTGTTAGGCTATAGATATGTACGGCTGTATATCAGCAAATCCTGGGTTTGAGTCTCGGCGTCGAGCCGTGTTTGGCTATCGAGTTTGTCTATGAAGAAATTCTGAGTAAGAAGTTAGGAAGTTGGCGGTGTTTCGCCCTCGTGCCTTCGAGAGCACGTAGCGTGTCGGTTCTGCGAATGATATCGGACCGGTCGTGACAAAGCATCGTCCCAACGAACTTTGAGCATGAAAGCAATAGAGGATGCATTTTTTCCTGTGCGTTTACTATTATGCACTTAATATCTCCTGCAGAGATGATTAGTCACGTGTATGCTAGTTATCTTACGGTATACAAATTATTGTGTATATAAGACTTCTTTTGTAGGAAAAGTCGTTTGTTTTTAATAAAAATGCAGTTATTTTGATTATCTGTTAAATTATCAACACTTTCTTTGCAGATGGCGATATTTATACGAACGTACCTGCAACAACATCAGATCCTAATCGGAGGCTAATAGACTCGCAATATCAAGTCACACCACAGTGTCACTGTTCAGAATCTCTAGAAGAACCTGTTCAACCTGTGATAAATCCGTACATGATGTCCAATATGGTTCCACCACACTTGATGTACTCCATGCAACACATAAACCCCGATATACCAGTGACGGTGCCTCAATGTAACCCAATTCCCATGATGACCCCTTATGGGCCTGTACCCTATTACTACCCTGTACAAACACCATACATGATACCCACCCCCGTATACGCTCCAATAAAACATGCGACAACCATTCAAGTTAATGGATATCCTATGCCATACAGATATCCATCAGTACCAACGGCCCAATTAATAGAACTAGAAGCGCCCTCTTTATACGAAAATGGTAAATTCGAAAGGCATGAAGATAGGAATCATAGAAAAAATATGCACACAACAAAACGTACCTCGAAGTCTGCTTTTAGTGATGTGTCGATACCGAGCTTGCCAAGATCCGATACACAGCCAACTTTGAGTAAAGCGAAGGAAGACGGTATGGGGACGTATGAAAGTTGGGACTATGTGTTTCGGAACTTGTCAAGTAAAGAACAGGACGGGGATAGTAGAAGTGGTTTTTCACAATCGTTGGACAGAGATTCTAGAACGCTTGACAGATTAGATAGAGAAGAAAGGAGATCCAAATATCAACCAACAACCCTTGATTTAGAGGATGGTCTACAAGCGTTAAACCTTGATAGATCTTATGATGAAGAAATATACAGGACAGCAAAAGTAAATGAGAATCTGATGAGGTTAAAATTAGAACAGGAACAGAAGAAGGCTAGGCAGCTAGCAAAAAAATATCCTGATGATAGGAAGCCTAAGAAATCTTTAGAACCCATTGGTAACCCAAAGGCAGATGGTCTAGTCACACAGAAGGTGGCACCAGATAAAGTGAAACTATTAACTAAGAAGGAGATAAAAGATAGAAAAGATATAATTAAACAACAAAATTCGGTGAATGGTTCTGTGCCAAATACAGCTGAAGTTAAAAAAGTGAAAAAGCCAACGAAGCTAGTTGCAGTTGAAGTGGACAAGACGAAAACCAAGCCAGTGGAAAATGGAGTACACAAATCTGGTCACAGCACCAGAAGTACAGTGGGTAAGTTACATTCTAATCGTTTTGAGATTAGTTTTGGGTAATG
Organism: Brenthis ino; assembly: GCA_921882275.1. Classification (NCBI taxonomy): domain Eukaryota; kingdom Metazoa; phylum Arthropoda; class Insecta; order Lepidoptera; family Nymphalidae; genus Brenthis; species Brenthis ino. Next base: position 19,606,735 of record OV170224.1, on the reverse strand, counting down.
AATAAAATTAAAAACATTGTTTATCTATTTTTTTATAATTTCCAAATGTTTGCTTTTATTATTAGGCTTGTTTGTTTAATGGAGTCTTTAATTGTATTATGAAACATCATTATATTTAAAAAAAAAATGTGCGTGTAACCTTTACGCGTGATTGAAGTAAAACTTCTTTGACGTTATGGCAATTAAATTAAAACAAATCAAAATATGTATAAATATAATAATATTTTTTATAAAATTATTAGTAGTAAATATTCATTTTTATAAGTAATAATTATTATATATATATATATATATATATATATATATATATATATTTTAATTATTAATAGTATATTATACTGTTACTTCCGCGACACTCATTTTTCCAAGATATTGACTTACCTATTAGTCACGCCTGAAGAAGTTTTACTTCAAATTATATAACTATATATGTGGCTACTGAGATTAGGGACATTTTATAAGTTGCGATGTGCAGATATGTTGTTTGTTTTCTCTAATTTTGGAATAAAACACTTTTTTTATTATTATGATTTAACTATATACATAGTTATATTGCATAAAGAATGTTTTTGAATATACTTTCATTAAAAAATCAATTATTCACATAATACTCACAAATGGTTTATTTTCAGTACCCACCAATCACCAAGCGAACTACGACATAAAGGCGCAGCTAGTGGTTTCACTCGACGAACCGGACTTTATACGACGATCGCCACCGAAAAACCAAAATGGCGAACGTGAAAAAGACCGTGAACGCGAACGTGAACGTGAACGTTCTTCGAGCCGAGCGAGCACCCATGACACCAAAACCGACAAATGGCAGTGCGGTACGTGCACATATCTTAACAAACAGTCTGCAATAGCGTGTGAAATGTGTGGAAAGTCTAAAAAGGGGCCAGAAATTGAACCCCTTACCTCCGGTGGACGAGAGTGTCCCGTGTGTACACTAGTCAATAAGAGAGACGCTACTACGTGTGACGCGTGTGCATCGAGTCTAGAACATTGCCCTACATATATATAAATTTGATATATATTGGACTATACAGAACTGAGTGAGGCTAATTGGACTATTTTTTTTGGACTAAATGCTTTTTTTAACCGACTTCTTTGGAAGTGTGAATTTCTATGTTCGTCTGTATGTTGTTTTTTATTTTTTTTTCTTCAAGTGAAAGTAAGACTGGTAACTTGCTTATTCGAAAGTATAGGCTTTATTTGTTTTATTTTATTATGTATTGTAATGTCATATTTATAGCCTTAGCTATGTATATAGCAAGTGACGTAGGCCTATGTAACTTTTTAATTTATTATATTTAATGTGTTTGTATACGTTATAAAATGACTTTTTTTATTAATAATATTTAGAAAAGAACATTTTTTCCTACAACATTATGTTTGTTTGTCCGAATCTTAATTTTTGTTTGACCTTGTCAATTATATAGGACATTCCTACCACATATAGATATTAATTGGCTCACTAACTTAGTACAATTGAATAACATATGATAGACTTTTCCAGAATATTTTTTATAACACAAGTTTATTTTATTTAACCTTGTAAGGTATGCCATAGTCCAGGAGCCCTTAGCGTAAAGGCCTAATCTACATTTTTGCTAATAACTTATGTATACATCATTGTCTGTAATTCTTACAGATTTACAAATAAATCTAATATTTGCATATATTTCAATTAATGTAATGTATATATAAATATATGAGTATGTTATTTATTTTATTATTTGACATGATTATTTAGATAACCTGCATAATTGACTTTAAGAAAAAAATAAAAGGCCTTTTTGTTGTTTTGATAAAAAAATCTACATCATTATTTATTTATTTAAAATAAAAGAGAACATTCAAATTTAAAGTTTTGTAAACAAAGATAAAAATCACTATTTTTGCTGGGGCATAATGCATGGGGCAAGATATTGGGCCTCATGACATTGGACATATGGGGCACTATATGAAGAGTTACGACAGCGGCATTCTTTACAAGTTTAAATATTCATAAATATCTACTAATACAATATAAAAACGTTATCTATTGTAATAATTACTATAAATTATTATTTATTATATGCATATATAAATTAACAAAAAAGTTGTTTGTACAACCCTACATATGTACAATGTTTATGTAACAGCCCTATTGACATTTTTTATCTGTTTAGATATTCGCTTATTTTATAAATGCATAAAATAAAATAATAAAGGGTATTGTAATGATTTAAAGTCAAATCAAATAAGGTGTTTTAATTCGATTTTTAATGTTTCTTCCTTAGAGTACATTTGAAAACTCTATATTAAAAGGAAAATATCTTAAATGTTATTGCTACATTGTTAATATGGTGAAAAAGTATTTGTATTAAATAAATAAAATTATGAGAAATTATTGTCAGATTAATTTATATTTTTGACTTTATTTCATTATTTTTATCGCATTTGCTCAGTTTTTCGTTTATAATTAACTCAAGAGTGCCAGATACAGGTTGGATCTATCTATCATCTATCTATTTATATGTTGTATTGTAGTATAACTTATGTTATTTATAACTCGCTTTAACACAGGGTAAGAAAATAATATATTTGGTTTTTGTTTTTTTTTTAAATTATTATATTTATGGATACGATTCTAGGATATACCTTCTAGGATGTAGATGAGTATATGTTTAATATGTAGAATGATTCATAATTATCATAAATTATAGAGGGATACGGTTATGCCAATTTATGCTTGCTTTTGAACTTGACAAGGTCAATTGTAATAAAATGTTATTAATTAATAATAAATAAAAGATACAAATGATGTATATTGATTTTATGAAAAAAAAATAGTGCGTGAAATTTTTAAGCGCGATCGAAATAAAACTTCTATTTGGCGCTGTGGCAGATATGATAATATAAATATAATATTTTTTATGAAATTAATAATAATAAATATATTATTTCTATGAATAATAGTAAATTATTATATATATATATTTTTTTTTTAAATCAATATATGTATGTATATAAAACAAAGTCGGGTTTGTTACAACATTTATAACTCGAGAACTGCTGGACCGATTTTCATAGCTTTTGATTTGTTAGATTTGTCTCCGCCTCGAATAGCAAAATCAGTTTTAAAACATCGGAAAATCTACGAAAAAAAAAATGAAATAAAATCTATGCCGTGCTAAGCGTCAAAACTAAAAAAACGTGAAAAATAAATTAGATTGTCACTTCCGCGACACTCATTTTTCTAATGTATTGACTTACCCATCAGTCATGCCTGAACAAGTTTTACTTCAAAAACAGTAAAAAATAAATATCAAGATTTATTTATTTAAAATTTATTGAGATTCAAATAAGCAAATGTTGGCATAATATTAAATTTATTCTAGATATAAAATCTTAGAATCGTGCCAATTTTAGATATACATATATAATGTTAAATTTATCATGAAATTGCATTATCATCATGGTGTTCAGTTATTCGCCTTCAAAATGCTTTAATGTTAGTCGCTATACGACGTCTCGTTTTCTTTTTTGTTAATATAATATGAATAATATATAAAATTATTTAGTATTTGTATATAGTTGTTAGAATCTGTAAATAACTAGAAATTAACATAAATAACATATATATATATATATATATATATATATATATATATATATATATATATATAACTTGTCATTATTATTGTATAGTAATGATGCAATTAAATATAGGAGTCATCATTGTCGGTGCATTTGTTAAAGCTATAAGTAATTTTATTGTCACAGTTTACAAAGTAACGATGTATCATGCACTGCGAGAGTGAAACATGTTGTTAAATGTGCTGAATTTGGATCTTTTTAAATATAGATTATATTATACATTAATTCAATAGAATATTTAATGATACTTATGGTTTATTTAAACAAAAAAATATATATAATATAAATAAAATTTGTTATAAGTGTTGAAATACTAAAGCATAATTTATTTTGAAAATCATTTAGATACTATTTTAATGAACACTAACAATGTGTTTCTCTCTTAACTATACGAATAGCAGTCATAGTATAGTGTAAAGCACTGAGGACGTGTATTTTTTTAAAAATAATGTAGATTTTGTGAAAAAATTTTTAATGAATATATTCGTGCTTTAGATTGAGTTGCCTTCGTTTGTTGGATAAATGATAACTGAGACGGTATTCTGATAGAAGAGATTATGTATTAAAAGAATAAATTACTATTGTTTTACCAAAAGCTTTCTTTCATTTTTTATCCCATCATTAATAATGAAGTTAAGAAGTAAAAAATAACCAAACGGGGTTTTTCAGTTAGAATAGATATCTAATCAGGTATTTTAGAAGTCGGTGCTAGCCGATACAAATCGGAGCACACTGACTTCGAAAATATTTGATTAGGTATCTATTCTAAATGAAAACTCCAGTTAGTTATTTTTTACTTTTTAGTGCCTGGAAGTCAGTTTTTTTAAGTTTTTACTATTTTTCGCCCGCCTCTCCGCTCAGGTGGCATGTTGATTAAATTATTTTATTCGTGAACTACTTACGAACACGCCATTGACTTTAGTTTATGTAAAGTATAGGAAAGTGTCTTCGATAGTGAATCAAATGTGAAGGTTTTACTAGAAGTCATTGAAAATTTCTATTATCTGCCTTCTGGCATCACCTTCAGACCAGCAACAAATAATTGTAATTTCATTTGTACTTCACATTTTTGCTAGGTTTTACCTTTTTTTTTACTATTTGACCTTTAGCATGGTTATTCTCAATCAACTTAAGTGTCTGAAAATGAATATAAAATATCTTGTAGTTATTTCAAAGTATCTGTTATATATATATATATATATGTAAAGTTCATATTTTTAAGGTTATTTAAGTAATATCCGTTTGCACCTCGTAATATCCAGAGGGGCTTAACTGATGTTAACTTTCATTGAAAAGCAAAAGATTTATGCGCAAGGATGTATGCTTATATCTTGGGATATGAAAGGATATCCGCAGGATAGAAGTTTTACGAGATATTGCGAGTCACATCCAACATCGCGAAGACCATGTTGAAGAGTAATTAAATATTTGTTGAAATATTTGTGAAGTCCGTAAACTTGCACTTGGTGGACTATGGCCATATCCTTGCATTGAGAGAGGATCTGGGGGCGTAAAAAAGGTGAATATTCAATTTTTATATTATATATGTCAACGTCGTTAATACTAAGTACTTATACTTATTACCCGTATTTGAAGATCTAAGATTATTTAATTAAATATTAATAAAGGAAATATTCCTTTGTAATCTTACTTTTAAGTGTTTCTTGAAACTATTCTGTAGGAAAACCGCAAAAATATACGATTTATTTTTATCGATAATACAACTGTTTACATAAAAATGCATATGTTATTAAAGGTTATTATGTAATTAATATACAAGTAAACGATTCTGAAGAACGATATTTAATAGTTAATAGGAATTCGAAAACGCTAATGCGGCTTTCCTTGTTCAACATATGAACTAGAATGCATAGCATAATATTGTACTTAGCATTTTATGTAGCGCTATTGATCCCCTCTCGCTTTGATAGCTCTACTAATATTAATAAACTAGCGACTCACCCTCGCTTCGCTCGGGTTCGTCCCTAGGGTATGTATACGACTTCCCTATTTGAATCGAATATTATTAAATTTTTCATTGGTTTTAATTTTTTTCGTGGGACCCTATTTTTTTCTAAAATAAAAGTAGCCTAAGTTACTCCTTATTACATCAGCTATCTGCCAGGGAAAGTCTCGTCAACATCGGTTCAGCCATTTCAGAGATTAGCTGGAACAAACAGACAGACACAGACAAAAATTGTAAAAAATGCTGTTTTGGTATATGTACTTATTTGATGTATGTATTCGTCCATATGCATTTAGTAAAAAACTGTTATTTTGACATTACAAACAGACACTTCAATTTTATTTATCTGTATAGATATACTAATATTTATAAATATTTTTATTTATGTGAAAAAAAGTTTAAATAAACTACAATACTCTATCACTAAGTTGAATTCTCATGATTATTAACTTCTAATTTAATTAAAAATTAAAGAAAAATGCATTCGTTTTTATGCTTATGCATTCATAGCTTGTATTTTTATGCATTTGCATTAGTATTAACTAAAGTTTTTAATTCTGCATAGAAAAAAGCCGGTAGTCTCTTCAAAATGAAGCCACTCACAAACATTCAACCTGATTGCTTGTGTAGTATTATGTGATCACTATCAGCACAGACCAAAGTGCTGATCGTGATCATCTTTAAAACAGTAGTTTAAAAACATTTTACGAGCGCAGGACTGGGAAAACGCACCATTCAAATTGCAGGACAATGTCATTAAAGTCATTAAATTGTGTAAGTAAATACTAGCGACTCACCCTCGCTTCGCTCGAGTTCGTCCCTAGCTTGCTTCCCCATACAAACTTTCATCCCCATTTTCATCCTCTTAAGGGAAGATTTCCGGGATAAAAACTATTTTACTAACTCAGTTTTCATACCATGAGATTTTAAAAATTCTTTTAATATTCTTCTATACGAAACTTCCTGACAATAACAAACAAAAAAAAAGAATTATCCAATTTTGTGCGGTCGATCGCAAGTTATGCGCGTACATAAATTTCGGTGATTCATTTTTATTTATATAGATTAATTAACCAACAGTAAAAATAAGGTGGTTAGTAATAATTTATTCGGATTATCGGAGATTTGTTATCATGTTTTACACCTGTGCCTTTTTTTACTTCTACCGTTTACAACTTTCTATAACTATCAAAGAAAAAAAAGTTGGTTATCTCGTCAAAACGAAGCTACTCACGAAAACTTAGCTTGATAGTAGTCATTTTTTTAGGGTTCCGTACCTCAAAAGGTAAAAAAAGGAACCCTCATAAGATCACCCTCTTGTCCGATTTTCTCAGGAACGGGTACTAGCAAGTTGAAATTTATACCAGATACTGAGGTCTATTAGGTGTATAAAAATCAAGATCCTGAGTCAACACGATAAAAAGATTTGGGCAAATTTAGATTTTCGTGAAAACTTGTAAGTACCAAAATTTACCTTAACTTTCCACTTTTTTATTTTTCAGAATTTTCCCCTTACTTGTGCTGTAAGGCCTTGCTTTTAACAAAAATGGACAATTCTAGGTCAACCGGAAGTACAGTACCGGAAGTAGGTTTTGGGTCGAAAACGTATATGGTAGTTCCCGTTGACCTACAATCACGAAATTTGGCAGAAAGCAAGGTCTTACAGCACAAATTAAGGAAAAATTCTAAAAATAAAAAATGTTGACAATAATTAAAGTTAAACAGATTTCCTACAAAGTACGGAATCCTCGGTGTGCGAGTCCGACTCGCACTTGTCCGGAATTTTTTAAAATGGCTTTAAGTATCACTGACTACTCATTTTATTATGATTAACATAATCAGAAAAAACATAATTTTTTTCACAGCACTATTTTATGAAGCTTGGTTAAATCCAATGCGAAATAATATATTTTAGTGCATATTTTATATTCAAAAAAACTTGGATTGTCAAATGTTAGAGGCACAATCAAAACAAAGTTATTTTTGGAGTAGCTGGATGCAAGTTTCAGTGACATAAAATGAAGCGAAGCACACTATAAAAGCTTAGACAACACATACTACATACATACATACATATACTATTACATATTGTGATTGTCATTTTGTTCTATAATATTCAATTAACATTAATATCTTTAATACATAGTTATACGCGTTTATAACGCACAACCTGTTTAGAATTATTTGAAAACGTCAAATATAATTATATTCTTTAGGGCTCATATGAGGGCTGACAGTAATATTATATTCATATTAAATATTAGAATATAATAATAATTTAGACCAAACATTCAATGTTTTAGTTTGAAGTTTGATTTTAGAGCCTATTTGATTTAAAATTTTGCTCTCGTGCTTATAAAATATGTCCTAATTTATTTTATTTAGGAAAGATAATTTAAACACCGTTTACATAATTTTTATTTTCATTTAATTTTAACGTTTATAAATATCACAATGTTCTACTTAAATAATAACCTAATAGTGTCCTTGGCTGTATCCTCCATGTCCATGTCCACCATGGCCGTAGTCTCCACCGTGGCCGTAGTTTCCACCATGGCCGTAGTTTCCACCATGGCCGTAGTTTCCACCATGGCCATAGTCTCCACCATGGCCGTAGTTTCCACCGTGGCCGTAGTCTCCACCATGGCCGTGGTCTCCACCATGTCCGTAGTTTCCACCATGGTCGTGGTATCCGCCATGGCTTCCGCCATAACTACCATCATCATAGCTACCATGACCATGGCCGCCTCCAAAGCCCGCGTCTCCACCGAAACCTCCGTGGCTGCCGTGACCAGTGCTATGGCCTCCAAATCCTATGTCGATACCGAAACCTCCGTTGTTACCCTCATGACTACCACCGTGGACTCCCTTAAGGCTTTTACCCTTAACGCCTTCATCGATGCCTGCACTGACCTCCGCACCGACGCTTGCACTATGTTCTTCACTAATGCCTCCACGAATGTCTCCACCGATGCTTGCACCTTGGTCTTCTTCACTACTGCCTCCACCGATATCTGCGGCTTTGTCTTCACTAATGCCTGTATCGATGCCTGCACCGTGTTCCTCACTAATGCCTCCACCGATGCTTGCACCGATGCCTGCGCCTTTGTCTTTACTTATGTCTCCACCAATGCCTGCCTCGATGCCTGCACTGTCACTGCCTTCAAAACCGCTGTCGTGACCGTGATTGTCATGGCCATGTCCGAATCCTGCACCAATCCCTGCGCCGTATCCTATAAAAGAATTTGAATTTAATTGTACAATACTTAAAAATTACACACATATAATGTTTAAATTTTTAATGGACTAAATTATAAATATCTCTATCGCGAATGTAAACTAGTTTTACTTTTCTTTTATGTTGATTGATAATGGTGTAATAAAATAAATAAAAAAAATCGGGTTCGGACGGATAGACACGAATTCTTACACAATCATCACAGGGTTTGTTAACCCATTTGTGAGCACAACTTGTCGCGGTGAGGAGGCTAATTAGTCAGTCGGTAATACAGTCGGGCGTGAAGCCAAGACACACAGTGGGAGGAGACTCACTTCGGTGGGCGGTCTACCATGTGGGTTGCTTTTGGTACTTCTCTGATAGCAGACTGGATCGAGGGAGTAACCTTGGTTGTGTGGTCTGCTTCGGCAGACCTACCATCGGGGCGTCGTAGTTGAGTGCGTAAGCGATCCTGCGACGCCCCATTAGGACTGGGGGAGGTTCTTTTTGGTTTTAGTAGGTAATACTTGCTTTTCTGGTTGTTGAGTCCCACATAACCATCTGTATGTATACAGGTGATATGCGTAATTGCATTTCCCAACATTTAAAAGAAATGTTAACGACTTTATAAGTAGCTCTATCGGTCGGCTTGAACAAAAAGGTTACTTCGGTTTAAAGAACTTTATTTCTCATTACGAACAAGTCTTTTACATGAGAAACATATATAAAGATATAGGAAATTATGACAGTTGATCAGTAGAACTGGGAACATTAGTTACAAAGAATATATTTATATAACCTAGACTTAAAGTTTTGAAAGTTTTTGAATTTTTTATTTCTTTCGGTAAACTGTTATAGAGTTTTGCTCCCTCAAAAGTTATAGTTTTCTATCCAGACTTGGTTCTAGTAAAGGTGTAGTAGTAAAGTACTTAGAAACATCTATCTTATTGTAAAGATCTACTTAGTTACTTACTTACTAGTTACCCCAGCGTTTCGTTCATCCCTCATTTAAATGAATGGAGAGCGACACTTTTTTTCTATTCTTCGTAGTTTAAGTACTGAATTGTATATTCCTCTACGGCTCACATGAGACAATTGCCTAGTTCAGTAATATAGCTCCAATAGTATCGAGCAAAATAGGCTTAAAACATTTATTTTTTCCTTTAAGCTACGGAAAATTTAATTTTATATCTATACATATAATAAAATTGTAACTAAGTCGAATCTGTACATTTAATATTTTTGGGAAATCTAATTGAAATAGACATTATTATCGATACAGAGTCCGAATCTATAGTTTTAAGAATTTTTGTCTGTCTGTCTGTCTGTTATTGCGTCACGAGAAAACCACTGGACAGATTTTGATGAAATTTGGTATGATGATAGCTGGTTATCCTGGTCAATATACAGGATTTAATTTCTTAGACAAAATATTTTTCGTTGTCTTTATTTCTTGTACAAAGGCCATGCATTTATACATATAATAAAATTGTAAATAAGCCGAATCTGTACATAAAATATTTTTTGGAAAATTTTATTGAAATAAACAATTATAATTATCGATACAGGGGCCGAATCTATAGTTTATAGAAGTTGTCTATCTGTCTGTCTGTCTGTTACTGCATCACAGAAAATCCACTGGAGAGATTTTCATGAAATTTGGTATGGTGATAGCTGGTTATCCGGATCAACATATAGGATACTTTTTACCGCGGGAAAATGTCTCATTTCTGCGAAAAATACAAAAACTACAATGTAAGAGAATACCTACTAATATGTAAAACCTAAGAATTTGGTTTTTGGTCATCTGAACGCGGGCGGAGCCGCGGGTAATGCTAGTTTATGTATAAGGTTTATTAAAATTTATAATATTCGTACCTGGATACGCCGCAGCTACCGCGACTAGCGCTAATGTTACAATCTGGGAAAAAAATAGAGAATCTTATTTAAAATAAATAAAATAACGAATTATGTAAAATAAATTTTTAAAAGTGATTAAATATTTAAGTTTAATTTATTATCTTTTATCTAATACTAGCTAAGTTGCTTCGCTTCTAAGGGTTGTAGCGGTGTCAGCCTATAATTTTGTTCAATAAATAGGCTTTAAAATGCATTTTTTAAATCTGACTGGTAGTTTATACACTAGACCGTTTAGACAAACGAAACTATTTTCAGCTTTACATTATTAATTCAAATTTTTATTTTTGTTACACTTAAGTTTACATACAGTTATTTTATACACTTAAGTTTTAGTAGAAAAGTTATATTATCTATTTAATATTAAAATTTAAAAATCATGTAAATTGATATTTCTTACTTACCAAAATCCTGGCCATTTTGCGAACTGTATAAGTTACAAGTATGTCTACGGCTATCTCACAAATAATTCCAATTTTAACCCCTTCGCGTCTTATATACGTTATGATCGGACGCGCTCCATCTGACCTCATAATACCCGATTTTGTCAATAATAAAGTTCCAGTTAAACTTTTTATGTCGATATTTTACAAAACGTCTAAATCTTCTGATATTTTTTAAGAAATTTATTTTTGTCTATTTAAAACTGCATATAATTGGTTTGTGCTTAATACTGTTCTTTTAATATATCTATTTTGGTTCATAATAGGGATATTTAATTTATTTCTTTTATATAAAGTAACATTTTTTTAATATATTTTTTAATATAAATAATTATGATGACGATGTTCTCCTGATCGATTCTGGCCACGGCGGCCAATCTCATTGAGACTAGCCAACTGCGCAGGAGATATTATAGTGCACAAGTGTACGCGCAGACACAACGTGCACTCTTTATTCCTGTCACTCTCATACTCCGGTGGGACGACTGCTCGATACGACCGGTGAGAGTTAAGGCGCAGGACCGACGGCTTTACGTACTCTCCCAGGCACGGGGGTGAAACATCGCCAACTTCCCAACTCCGGGCTATTGCTGAGGCTTACTATACAGAAAGACTCAATAACTAAACTTGGCCCGACCCGGGACTCGAACCCAGGACCTCCGGTGTGCAGCCGTACATGCTAGCCACTACACCACCGAGGCAGTAATAAGTAATATAAATAATAAGGCTAGGTTGACATATTCTTATTATTTTCAACCGACTTCAAAAAGGAGGAGGTTCTCAATTCGACTTTATTTTTATTATAAGAATTGCTTTCAACTATTTAAATCTAGCAGCTGCAAAAATGAAAAAAAAGTCAAGTTTAAAAAAAATTGTTGTGCAAATATATTTCATAATAAGTTTTGTGAGGACAAGTCCTGTGATTTTTATATACATACATACTAGCGGCTCACCCTTCGCTTTGTTAGGGTTCATCCCTACGTACGTTTTATCTGTTAGTATGGAATATATAGACTATATACTATAGGATATATATCCTATATCCTTCCTCAATAAACGGGCTATCTAATGCAAAAGGAACTTTTCAAATCGGATTAGTAGTTCTTGAGATTAGCACGTTTAAACAAACAAACTCTGCTTCTTTATAATAGTAGTATAGATTTTGCCATAAAATCCGCCGCATTAAATATTAAGAATTTAACATTATCTTAATATCGAGTTATTGTTTTAACGTTGAAGTGCTGTACAATATCCGTGGAAAGAATTTAAAACTCACATAAGATTAAAAAACTGGCTTAGGCTTTGCAAAATGTAATCTTTATCGAAGTCGAACTATAGATACTAATTTTAATATAATTAAGAGGTGATGTTTGTGCCCTTGTAGAAGTTAAACTCCCGAACTGCAATCCTAAATGTAAGTACAAAAGGCCTGGTTTACATATTATGCTTTTATTCTTGTAGTCCTCGAGTAAATGATATAAAATGAAAAACTTACTAAACGGTAGGTATAATATTAAATTAATATGTAGGTACACATACATTGTAAATACATTTTAATCAGCATTACAAGCCGTATAATATGCTAATATGTAATTTTAATGCATTATACAGATTTATGACTAAGTATGTTTATTTTAGTTTAAGTTTAAAGTACCACAACACAGTTATTTTAAATAAATACGTATTTTTTTGTTTCACTATAACTCAAATTAGATATAGATGTTATACTCGGAAATCTAAGGAGATTGTTAATCAGGTTATGCAAATAATATATAAACAATAATATATGAGGAACTGGTTCGTTTATCGGTTTTTTTCACAAACTCACTAAGTTGGAATCTTACTATTACCAATTTTATATGTATTTTCATGTTAATTTTTTATTTTTCTGTCCATAATTTATAAAGTTATAATTTTTAATAATTTAAAATTGATATTCATTTTAAAAATTATATAAAGTCTATGAAAAAGTACTAATTGATGATTTACACGCGAATTTAATACATTCATACAAAAATAGAAGCTTAAAAGTTTATGTTACTTAAAATCTGTTTACGTTTAAAATGAAGTTTCTTGTTACCTTGTCAGTAAACAAATGCAAATCATTGTTTTTCAAACCATAATTATAAAATATATTATAGTTTAGTTGTTAAATTATATATTTGCTTTGGTATTTTGTTTTCATTCGATTATTTTATTCGAACAACTTAATTTCCCTTCATATAAGATATGCATGGGATTGCATGTCGTTTGGGAAGCCCAGTCATGTTGCATGGATCATAATGATCTTATATTATTTCTATATATCAATATAAACTCAGTATTAACACTATTATTTATACGAATATAAAGCTTTATTATTTTTAGTAATGTTTTTTCCTTTTCACTTGGCAAAGGAGTAATGGATCTACGTGATTTTTTATGGATTTGAAGCGACAGTGTAAAAAATGAATGCGTGTATTACGAGCGGTTGAAGTAAAACTTTTTTGGCAAATATTGCAATTAAATTAAAACAAATCAATTATTAAATGAGGCCTATTATTCTTAATCTGAAAGAATATAAATATATAATACTAGCATTGCCTGCGGCTCCGCCCGCGTTCAGATTACCAAAAACTAAATTCTTAGGTTTTAAATATTAGTATACTCTTGCAGTTTTTGTATTTTCTCTCAGAAATGAGCTATTTTCCCGCGGTAAAATGTATCCTATATGTTGACCCGGATAACCAGCTAACATCATACCAAATTTCATCAAAATCCCTCGAGTGGTTTTTCCGTGATGCGGTAACAGACAGACAGACAAAAATTCTAAAAACTATAGATTCGGCCTCTGTATCGATAATAATATCTATTTCAATAAGATTTTCCAAAAAATATTCAATGTACAGATTCGGCTTAGTTACAATTTTATTATATGTATAGATATACTTGTCAGACAATAGCTACGGTTGCCATGGCAACATGGCAATGCAATCCTATAAATTTATGTGTTTGTCTCTTTCTCGTGTCGCATTTCCGTTTCAAATCACAACGATTCTAAAGAAGTTTCTTTTCAAAAAAAAACTATATTAAGTGTATTCCTTGGGATGGGCAAAATGTTACTGAGAGGAATTCACGCTTCAAAGAGTGATGGAGACACTGCCTACATTCAATGTGCAGGGCACTGTGAGATTCTCACTCAATAAAATCCTACCTTATTGCCACACTAATCGGATGATGTAAGCCCAATTATAAATCAATAATGTATAAGACTTTAGTATTAAACAATAAACAAAACATTGAATTTCGAAATAAAATATTGAGTACATTTTAAAATTACTTGTCTTACAAGCAAGCGGTTACATACAAGTAGCGGTTTCTTGTCGAAATGAGTCATAGGTTTGCTTTTATTTTACTTTAATTATAATTCTGTGAAGCAGGCTGTTTTTTTTCTAGATAACATAACATCTCATACCATTATTATCTTTCCTTAGAAGACTGCCGAGGTCAATAACTTGGCTAAGCACGAGGTTTTTAATTATAATTGGTAAGATGTGAATCTCAGCTACCAAAATATACAAAACATAAATACCAAAAATCAAGTAACAATTAATAGCCTTAGGTCTCGATCTATGTTTTTTTTTACTAAAAATTCCTTTAGCTTGGAGATCTTTTGGTATGAAAACCCAATATCTTGATATAAAATTGTCTACATTTGGACTTGGTTCGTTCCGGAAATCGATACGAGCAATTAACTACTTCAATTTACCTGTTTATATTTGGATGTCAGGTAATGTGTTCGAAAAAGGCCGCCAAACGTATGATTGAATTTTCTAGAAGTCTTTTACTTTCGAATGATACTATCTTGTTACAGGAAAAGAGTTCTTGTACTTAAAAAAAAAACTATTAATTTTTTTTCATTTAAAATCGCCTGGAGTAATTTTTTGGTGATAACCTCCCTGGGTCCTGTTTGTTAATATGTTTTATAGTTTAAAAAAATCGTCTGGAAAATGAGCAAGTGGTTCACCACATAGATCAGATTCATCTACTATAAGTATCATAGTAGGATAATAAAGTTCCTGCTAATAATGTATGGTACCAGTACCTATATTTTTCTTTATAAGTATAATACGTAGTGTAGATTTCATGTCTACCTTCATTTTATTTACATATGTGTATTATGTACATATATTTCATATACACATATGAAAATGAAATGAAATAATATATATATATATATATATATATATATATATATATATATATATATATATATATATATATATATATATATATATATATTCTCTACTATTTTCACATAAAAGTAACAGTACTACCTCCATAATTTACCTCGACAGGTTACCTCGACAGTATAAGGTTTTAGGAAAAGTATTAATAGTGTTACTACTGATTACAGTCGCACTTGAACTTGACTCAACCAAAAAAGTTCTCACTTTTTATTGTATCGCCCGGGCACAAAAATAGTTTTTTTATGTCTGATCTTTTTATTTACGCATTTGTATATGTTTAAATATAATTCTACTCAAATAATAAAGATGCTGAAATAATGAGAATAATTTACATACTATATGAGATATCAGCGACTCACCTTCGCTTCGCCCGAGCGAAAACTAGGGACGAACTCAGGTTCGTACCGCACAGCGTACGCCAAATAATGTCTATTAAAGATACATTTTTGATACCTTAGGTTAAAATATTGCAATTTTCGTGAGGAAATTTTTTTTTGAAAATTAAATATGACCCATGTTATATACCAGATCGCTGGTAATGTTGCTTTTGATAGGTGAAAAAAATTTTTAGCCCAATACATATTTTTTTAGTTTATTCATTACAAACAAAAAAACCTCTTATAATATTAGTATAGTAATTTTAAAACATACATAATACAAAATATAGAAACCATATTTTATTGCTAATATTAATGAAGTATAATATATTATTTTAATTTTTTCCTCAAGACTTGGATAGGAAACAAAGAATATTGTCTCGTTTCTACATTATATCTACATACTATGTAGCTGAGTAAAATAAGCCACAATATATACTAGTTTCTGTATTTGAAAAGGCGTTTCAAACAAGAGTTTATATATACCTATATAAAACAAAGTCGGGTTTGTTTACCTAATCAAATATTTTCGAAGTCGGTGTGCTTTGGCTAAGTAATTAAAGTCTACCTATTAAATACATACCTAATCAAATATTTTCGAAATCGGTGCCAGCCCATACAAAGCAAAGCACACCGACTTCGAAAATATTTGATTAGGTATGTATAGTAAATGAAAACTACCTATCACTTATTTTTTACTTTTTAGTGCCTTTGTTTGAAGTCGGTTTTTTCCCACTTAATTATTAATTATACCAGTAGATGATTTTGTATTTTTTTAATTATACCTTCCCAGATAATTCCTTACTCTATTGGTTAAAGTACTATAAAAATCTGTACAGTAGTTTCTGAGATTGCCCGAGCAAACTCAAACTCTAATCTATACATATAATAAAATTCTAACTAAGCCGAATCTGTACATTGAATATTTTTTGGAAAATCTTATTAAAATAGACATTATTTTCGATACAGAGGCCGAATCTATAGTTTTTAGAATTTTTGTCTGTCTGACTGTCTGTCTGTCTGTTACAGCATCACGGAAAACCACTGGAGGGATTTTGATGAAATTTGGTATAGTGATAGCTGGTTATCCGGGTCAACATATAGGATACTTTTTACCACGGGAAAATGTCTCATTTTTGAGAAAAAATACAAAAACTGTAACGTAAGAAAACTCTTATCGTATACACTGATCTGTAAAACCTAAGAATTTGGTTTTTGGTCACCTGAACGCGGGCGGAGCCACGGGAAATGCTAGTAATATATACCTACTTATTTATAAAAACATTTTGTTTTCATTACAGATGTTTTAAGTAATAAATCTAGATATCTAAACTTTTTACTTCTCCTGATCCATGTAATTGACAAGTTTATAGCAACGTGTTATTAAAAGGAACAGGTTTATCAAGTTTTTTCACTATTACGGGATAGTTAAGAGGCGGTATAATTTAATAATTATCTGTAAAATACTGGTTATATTTTGCCAAATTAATTACTAACGTTCGTCTAGTTGTCGAAATTCGACTATAATTATTATTGAAAATTTGAGGAAAACATTAAACAAAATTGTTTTATTGATTAAACTAAAGCTCATCAACATAATAATCTATACATATAATAAAATTGTAAGTTAGCCGAATCTGTACATTGAATATTTTTTGGAAAATCTCATTAAAATAAACATTATTATCGATATAGAGGCCGAATCTATAGTTTTTAGAATTTTTGTTTGTCTGTCTATCTGCCTGTCTGTTACCGCATCACAGAAAAACCACTGGACAGAATTTGATGAAATTTGGTATAGTGATAGCTGGTTATCCGGGTATATAGGATACTTTTTACTGCGGGAGAATATCTCATTTCTGAGAAAAAAATACAAAAACTGCATTGTAAGAGTATACTAATATGTAAAATCTAAGAATTTGGTCATCTGAACGCGGGCGCAGCGGCGGGCAATGCTAGTAATCAACGAAACGTAAAAGATCGGTTGACAAACAGAGGAGAAAAAGGTACTGAACTGTTGTGTTCTTGCCTATGTCAATATATTTCTCGTATCTCCATCGTTAGGTGAGATGTGCAAATAATATATGAAAAACAAAACTTAATCTTCAAAGTAGGCTAAGTAAAGCTTTTAAGCTCTGGTATCTTATACTTAAACATTTTTGTTCTTACAAATATCTCATTTTACTTAAATTTTATTAGATGCTTTTTTATTTTTAAAATGAAATATATCATATTGAAATGACAGTAATTAAGTAATGCTATTTTGTTTCTCTGACGTGATATTTAAAATGTGTCTTTCATAGTTATAAATAACTCTAATCGTATATAGGCAAGATATGACACATATAAATTATGAAGTTTTATTATAATTATTTGGAAAAAAAAATCAATAAACTTAACAAATTTTTAATGTTTATAATAAAACTACCAACTGACTCTCGCTTCGTTCGGATGCGTCCGTAGATGCCAAGCAGTAAGACTATGTGTTCTATTTCCTAAATCTTTAAACTAAATTTTATTCCATTACGTACCTATAGCCGTTTAAATTGTTAGTATACAAATGCTTTCATTTTTATAATAATAGTGTGGTCCCTTATATTCAATCATGCGTTGGTTATTAAAGCAAGCCCAGCTAAATTAAATATCCAGAGCTTTTTATATAGATTATTTACATTTTAAATTGACTTTATTAAGACATTTGTATGGACTTATCAAATTTCATCGTTAAAAACGTAGTATTAATACTAATTATAACTCGTATGCATTAATTTTAATTCTGTTATCCAACTGCCTCGGTGGTGTAGTGGCTAGCATGTACGGCTGCACACCCGGAGGTTCTGGGTTCGAGTCCCGGGTCGGGCCAAGTTTAATTATTAAGTATTTCTGTATAGTAAGCTTCAGTAACAGCCCGGAGTTGAGAAGTTAGCGGTGTATCACCCCCGTGCCTCGGAGAGCACGTAAAGCCGTCGGTCCTGCGCCTTAACTCTCACTGGTCGTGTCGAGTGGTCGTCCCATCAGAGTATGAGAGTGACAGGAATGGAGAGTGCACGTTGTGTCTGCGCGTACACTTATGCACTATAATATCTCCTGCGCAGTTGGCTAGTCTCAATGAGATTGGCCGCCGTGGCCGGAATCAGTCAGGAGAACATCATCACATCAGCATCCAAGGCAGATCTACGGTCTCTAGGACTGTGTTGTTATTACGATGTATCAGTATGATTTCACAACAATTACTGTAATAGAAGCTTTGAAGTGCAATAACATTGAAAAATCAAGCTCCTATGTATTGCTCATAAGATTCATATCTTTAAAGCCAAAGGTTTTGTTCATCTTAGTTTGAAACGGAATTCTTTGCATCGTTAACATTTAATAGGTTTCCGTGTCTAATAAAATTGTTAATTATATATTTTTATTTGACTTTATGTTACTTCACGCACGATACGTGTATCAAAATCTATATAAAAACTTAAAAAAATGAAGCCAAATTCCAGGCACTAAAATGTATTATTAAAATGTGTATTAATATGTAAAATTCAAATGTAAAAAATAACTAAACGGAGGTTTTCATTTAGAATAGATACCTAATCAGATATTTTCGAAGTCGGTGCCTTGCAGGGAAGGTATTAACATTGAGATCGAATATGGAATATACTATAATATATATTAATAAACATTAATATCTTTAATAGTTATACGCGTCTAAGGCCTGTTTGGAATTATTTTGAATGTTATATATTCATTTTAAGTTTTATAATATAATAATAATTTAGACCAAACATTCAATGCAGTTTGAATTTCGATTTTAGACCTCGTTTGGTTAAAATTAAAATTTTGCTCTTGTGGCTATAAAATATTTCCTATTTTATGTTATTTAGGCCAGATAATTTAACCACTGTTTACATAATTTTAATTTGCTTTTATTTTAAACGTATATACATACATATTACAATGTTTTATCAATAATAACTTAATAATGTCCGTGATTGTATTCTCCATGTTCTTGTTCTCCATGTTCTTGTCCACCATGTTCGTATTCTCCATGTTCTTGTCCACCATGTTCGTATTCTCCATTTTCGTGTCCACCATGTTCGTGTCCACCATGTTCGTATCCACTATGTTCGTGTCCACCATGTTCGTGTTCATTATGGCCTTCGTAACTGCTGTCGTGATCATGACCAAATCCAATGTGACCACCGACACCATGGCCTCCATGGCCATCACCGAATCCTGCACCGATACCTGCGCCGTATCCTATAAAAGAATTTAAATTTAATTCTACAAACCTTAAAAATCGCATACATATAATGTTAAAATTTTTAATGGACTAAAATATAAATCTCTAGTGCGATTGTAAGCTAGTTTTACATTTTTTTATTAATATTGATTGCTGATGGTGTATCTTAATATTATTATGTAATTCTTCTGTACGCAGTACGTGTGTTTGTTACCTTACTCCTCCTAAAGCGCTGGACAGATTTGGATGAAATTTTGTGTGTATATTTTAATGGGCTCCTGGGTGGGTTGAAAATACAATTGGACCCGGTAGGCGCTGCAATCGGTGTGCCACTGATCATCTCCTACACGGCAGGGACGATTTCAATGATATTTTTTGTGCATGTTCGAGTGGGTCCCTGCAAGGTTTGGAAATACAAATGGACCCAGTAGGTAACGCTGCAGTCGGTATGCAACTGAACATCTCCTAAGCGGCAGTACTGGCTTTTCTGGCCGTTCAGTCCCACATAACCAACCGACCATAATGTATGTATACAGGTGATATGTGCAAATGCATTCCCCAACATTAAAAAAAAATTAGTTATCATTATGTCTTTTACTTATATAACTATTTTAAAATAAGCATATAACTAGGACGCTTGGCTTGAACAAAAAAGCTACTTACAAACATCTATCTTAAAGTAATGACCTACTTAGTATTATCCCAGCGTTTTTTACCCCTTATTTACATGAATGGAGAGCAACCCTTATTTTTGATTCTTCGTAGCTTAAGTACAGCTTTTAGCCGCCTACCGGCTCACGTGAGACAATTGCCGACCAAATTTAGCAATATATATAGCTCGAATAGTCTTGAGGATAATAGGTTTTATAAACATTCCTTTTATCCTTTAAGCTTACGGAAAATTTAATTTTGCATAGGTATATTATAATTTATATATATTTTTTATTTACGTACCTGGATACGCCGCAGCTACCGCGACTAATGCTAATGCAACAATCTGGAAAAAATAAATAAAATAATGCATTAGGTGAAATAAATTTTGAAAGTGATTTAATATTTAGTTTTATTTACATGTTATTAGTTTTTTGTAGTTAACTATCTTTTTAATACTTAGCTTAGCTAGATTGCTTCGCCGTGTCAGCCTATAATTTTTCTCAATAAATGCAAATGGCTTTGAAATGCAATATTTTTTTTTAAAGCTAACTGGTACAAAACAAAGAAGACTGAATAAAAGAATTCAGCTTTATATTAATTAAAGTTAAATTTATTTTCGTTACGCTTAAGTTTTTTAGTGTAAAGGTATATATTTAATATTAAAATTTAAACCTACATAATATACATATAATAAAATTCTAACTGAGTCGATTCTGTACATTAAGTATTTTTTGGAAAATCTTATTGAAATAGTCATTATTATCTATATATCAACTGCCTCGGTGGTGTAGTGGCTAGCATGTACGGCTGCACACCGGAGGCCCTGGGTTCGAGTCCCGGGTCGGGCCAAGTTTAGTTATTGAGTCTTTCTGTATATTAAGTCTCAGTAACAGCCCGGAGTTGGGAAGTTGGCGGTGTTCACCCCCGTGCCTCGGAGAGCACGTAAAGCCGTCGGTCCTGCGCCTTAACTCTCACTGGTCGTGTCGAGTGGTCGTCCCATCAGAGTATGAGAGTGACAGGAATGGAGAGTGCACGTTGTGTCTGCGCGTACACTTGTGCACTATAATATCTCCTGTGCAGTTGGCTAGTCTCAATGAGATTGGCCGCCGTGGCCGGAATCGGTCAGGAGAACATCATCATTATCTATATAGAAGCCGAATCTATAGTCTGGGAACGTATTACGAGAAAACCACTGGACGGCTTCTGATTTTAGTATGGAGATAATAGCTGATATCCGAGTCAACCTATATTATACTTTTTACTGCGGGAAAATATCATCATCTCTGAGAAAAAATAAAAAAAAACTGGTTTGAATAAAACCACGCAATAATATAAACAGTAAACATAAAATAAAAAAAATTCTATAAACATTTTAGCAAGGTAATATGCAAAATAGGTCAATAAATAATTATGAATAGCTTCTCTTGAAAAAAACTATATAAATAACGATATTTTATACAGAAAATTAACTCGAAAAATATTTAGTTAGGTGTAATTTAGAAAACCATCACTAGATGTCGTCATATATTTTTAAAATACCTAATTTTAATTCTATAAAAAATTTATGTAAGAATTATTAGCATTATCCGCGGCTCCGTCCGTGTATTTCAAATGAAAATATTTATAAATTTTTGCTATTTTTAAGTAATGCTAAAAATGTTTGTAAATTTTCAGATATAAAAATCGGGCAATGCCAGTCCAACTCGCACACCAACGGCTCCGTTTGGCCAAATACTGTTTTATTTTTGCTTACTTACTGCCATATTATTACTAAAATGAAGAATATTTAAATCTTCACAACATCGACATTTTATCGTTCAAAAAAAAACAAGTTTGTGTTTCATATATACTATCTGTTTACTCATTATTATTATAGAAAATAAAGTTTGCGGTTGCTAAACACACAAAGCGGGTCACTGTAAATATTCTATATCCCAAAAACTACATAACATATATTATTCTCAAAAGCAATTTTACGTTTAAAGATTTAGAAATATCTCAATTATTTAGATTAATTTGACACCATTTCTTGAAAGGTAAACAAGGAATGATTTTTCTTAAGCATTATCTCGTACATGATTGCGACTTTATCTATACTAATAAATGGAAAGCTGATTTTTTTTGGTCGGTTATACTGCGATAACTACTGAACCGATCGGAATAATACTCATACCATAAGATGCAGCGTGTTTCGGAGAAGGGTTTAGTATATGATTTGTTGGTGATTAATGTACTATGAAACTAGGAAAACGCTAGTAATTTATAGTTAAAAAAAAATTGCTTGGAAACATTTAACTTACACTTTCGACACTTTCGAAAGTATCACTTGCCCGATTTTTATATATCAAGATAAGAACAAAAATTTACAAAGATTTTTAAATTGAAAATCGTTTCGGACAGTAATAAAAAGTAAATAAATCTTTCCTCTATATAATATTAGTATAGAAGTATATATATATATATATATATATATATATATATATATATATATATATATATATATATAAATAATTTTTAATCTGAAGATTGTAATATAACAAAATTAAATATAAGATTAAAGAGGAACCTTTGTGGCGTAAGGAAATGCCACTCAGTGACTCACTGCCATTTTTTATTTAATCTTGCGGTGTACAATAAATCTGGCTTGTATAATAATAATAAAAAAAAATAGATACAGTCTAAAGGTTTGATTTTAAATAATACTAGTATTGCCCGCGGCTCCGCCTGCGTTCAGATGACCAAACACCAAATCCTTAGGTTTTACATATTAGTATACTCTTACATTACAGTTTTTGTATTGTTTCTCAGAAATGAGATATTTTCCCGCGGTAAAAAATATCCTATATGTTGACCCGGATAACCAGCTATCATCATACCAAATTTCATAAAAATCTGTCCAGTGGTTTCTCGTGATGTGGTAACAGACAGACAGACAGACAAAAATTCTAAAAACTATAGATTCGGACTGTGTATCGATAATAATGACTATTTCAATAAGATTTTCCAAAAAAATACATTATATATATATAATAATATAAATATATGTATACATTAGTGACTTACAAACAAATAAATCTTTCCTTTTTATACGAGTAATATATTTAGTCTAGAATTAAAAACACACTATAAATTTTGTTGTTAAAAAGGAAAATGTAATATTACGAAATTAAATATGAGATTAAAGTTGGAATATTTGTGGCATTGCCAATCACCGCCATAATAACACAATTTTTAAAATGTTTGTCTCTCTGTGTGTCTGTATGTTTGATCCGGCTAATCTCCGAGACGGCTAGACTGATTTTAACGGGACTTTCACTGGCTGTATATGTTATAAAGAGTAACTCAGGCTACTTTTAATTTTGAAAAAGAAATAGGGTTTCGCTCAAAAAAAATAAAACATACCTGAGTGAAGCGAGAGTAAGTCGTTATTGTTTTATAATACTTAAAAATTTGTTTTTTGTTCGTCCGAACGCGGGCGGAGCAGCTGGCAATATTTGTATCATATAAATTAATATTTTTTTACTTACCATAATCTTGGTCATTTTGCGAACTGTTCAAGTTATGTCTACGGCAATCTCACAAAATACTAATAATGCCAATTTTAACCCCTTCTCGTCTTATATACGAATTGATCGGACGCGATCTCCTTCTGACGTCATAATACAAGATCTTCATATTGTCAATAATAAAGTTCCAGTTAAACATCTAAAATCGCTATTTTACTAAATGTATAAATTTTCTGATATTTATTATGAAATCAAAATTTATTTTCGTCTATGGAAATTTAAAATGCAAATTTAAATCTGCTTAGGTAATACTGTTCTTTTAATACATTTATTTGTAATACGAATATTTAAATTATTATTTTTATATAAAATAAGTAACATTTTTTTAATAAATAGTTTCAATTAAATAATAAGGTTAAGCCTAGCTTGACTTATTTTTATTATTTTAAATTAGAATAATTGTTTTTAATTATTTTAAACCTGGTGTTCAAACCCAGAAGTAGCTAAAATAAAAAAAAACATGTTTAACAAAAAAAAAAAAATGGTGTGCTAATATTTTTTATAATAAATATAGACACAAGACAGGTCTGCCCTTTATAATATATTATTTTATTTATCGCATCGTATCACAGTATATCAAAATCGCAAGAACATTTGATTTTTATATACATTTTTTGTCTGATGATAAATTGGTGTACTTACTATTATTTAAAAATTGTCATGAAAATTTAAATTTCAAATTAATTATAATAGTTTTTAAAATTCAAAATGCTCATCAAATATATATTTTTATTATATTTCATATATTAAGGTTTTTTACACCATAAACTTAACAAATAACAGTAATAAAAGCAATAAAAATTAAATGTGGCACTCGGAGACTGCCGCGTAAAGCTATTGCATAGCATTTTTTATCAACTTATGCAAGCTTATTTTAATATCAAAAATTTTGGTTATCTTTATAGCAGTATTATATATAAATTAACAAAACAAAAAATAATACTGCATTTGTGATAATAATAATAAAATGAATGTATATAGAGTACTAACTCATTTTCTTTCACTATTTTTTCGTGACTTTCTTCTTTAATAAATGCACTTTGTTTATTCATATTTAAAACACTGTACACAAATTATACGAGTACAGATATTCACTGTTGTACATAGATGATAAATACCTATAAACCTATATACTTTCTCACAAACAGCTGATTACGGTAGTTTTCCAATACAACCAATGCCACCTAAAGGCGGGTTGCTGAACTAAAGAGACAAGCGTGATATTTCATGGGCTTAGGCTTATCAAAATGTAACTTTTATCGAAATATAAATACTAATATAATAAAGAGGTGATATTTGCGCATTTGTAGAAGTTAAACTCCCGAACTGCGATTCTAAAGGAAAGTATAAATTGCCTGCTTTACGTCTCAATGCATTATAAAGATTTCACCATGTTTATTTAGTTTAAGTTTGCAATACCACAACGCAGTCTTTCTAAATAAATACGTGTTTTTTTGTTTTACTATAACTCAAATTAGGTATAGATGTTATATTTTCAAATCTCAGGAGATTTTTAATCAGGTTATGTAAATAATATATAAACAATAATATACCAGGAACCGGTTCGTTTATCGGTTTTTTCCCCACAAAATCACTATGTTGCGGTGCTTAACAATTGTGTATTTTCATATTTATATTTTACTAGCGGCTCACACCCGCATCGCTCCGGGTTCATCTCTAAAAAAACAAGAACAAATCTATCCCACGGGAACCGTACATTTCCCGCGAAAAAAAAGTTGTGTTATTCTGATTTATGAGCTATTTATTCAGTAGTTTTTGCGTGAAAGAGATCACCAGATCCATATCCATACATCTAGACATCCATACATCCTCACAAACTTTCGCATTTATAATATATATAGGATTTTTCCTATTTATAATTTATAAACTCATAATTTTTTTATAATTTAAAAAAATCTGTGAATTTATGATTAGTTAATTTATGATTTGCACGTGAATAAAATAAATTCATACAAAAATATAAGCTTAAAGTTCGTGTTACACATAATCTGTTTACGTTTAAAATTTATTAGTATTTTATAGTGGCTAGCATGTACGGCTGCACACCCGGAAGTCCTGGGTTCGAGTCCCGGGTCGGGCCAAGTTTAGTTATTGAGTCTTTCTGTATAGTAAGTCTCAGTAACAGCCCGGAGTTGGGAAGTTGGCGGTGTTTCACCCCCGTGCCTCGGAGAGCACGTAAAGCCGTCGGTCCTGCGCCTTAACTCTCACGGGTCGTGTCGAGTGGTCGTCCCACCAGAGTATGAGAGTGATAGGAATAGAGAGTGCACTTGTGTCTGCGCGTACACTTGTGCACTATAATATCTCCTGCGCAGTTGGCTAATCTCAATGAGATTGGCCGCCGTGGCCGGAATCGGCTAGGAAAACATCACGTTTAAAATTAAGTTCCTTGTTACTCATAATTATAAATATTACGGTGTAGTTGTTAATAATTGTATAAAAACTACATTTATGATTTTTATTTAGTTTCCCTTCACGTAGTTGGGGAGTGATATTATATTATTTCTATTTGTTAATATAAACTCAGTATTAGCACAATTATTTATGCGAGTAAAAAAGTCATTATTAATAAAGATTTTTAATATTATTTGTCCTTTTTGTCAATAGAAATTCAGTCGGAAATCGAACCCGAAATCTTCGACATTTGTAGTAATTTTAACGTTATTGAAATTAAACCTGATTTTATTTCCAGAGAATAGTTTTTGATTCGAGCACAATTTATTGATAGTTTTAACGATTGTAAGTTGTTATATCTGATGACGCATAGAAGATTTCCGGTTAATTTGATATGTAAAATAAAATGTTATGTTTTTATATTATGCATTTACTTTTATTAGGTTTGAAATATAATAAATATAATTTAAAATTAATTAACAGGTTTTGTCAGAAGGTTTTTACCAACACTGACCTTCACATAATTATTACAAGGTTTTACTTTATTAATTATTTATTTTTCTAACACGTGATATTTTTCTTTAAATCGATGATAATTTGGAAATTATTGAATTTATTCCATTCAACTTTTAAAATGACGAATTTTCATACAAAAATGAAACTCCTTGAATTTTCAAACCTTCTTTTTTAGTGGACTTTATGAGCAATTTTTAATTTTATTGAAGCCAAGTTTATATAGTAGGTACACTAGCAGAACTCGCGGCTTCGATCGCGCTAAAACTACAAAAAAATACTCGAAAAAAGGTAGGTTTCATACAATCTTTCATCCCCTATTTTACCTATTTATTTAATTATATTGAAGAGCATTAATACCAAGTTTCAAGTAATTCTGATCATAATTTTTTTTTTTGGGTTGTATTATGACGTACTTTCCTGTGGGAATGATATAATCTCCCGCAGTAATAGGTAGCCTATATCAGTCTCCAGCCCTCCAACTATCTCCACACAAAAAATCACGCCAATAAGTTACTCCGTTTCAACGTGAAAGAAGGACAAACAAACAAACAAACACACTTTAACATTTATAAAAATATTAAGTATGGATTTTATACTTAGACTAGCATTACCCGCGGCTCCGCCCGCGTTCATATGACCAGAACCAAATTTTTAGGTTTTACATATTAGTATACTCGTATTAGTATATTAGTTGAGCCGGATAACCAGCTATTACCATACCAAATTTCTTCATAATCCCTCCAGTGTTTTTTCTGTGATGCGGTCATATACAGACAGACAGAAACTCTTAAAACGATAGGTTCGGCCACTATTAGCGATAATAATGTGTATTTCAATAAGATTTTCCAAAAAATATTTAAAGCACACAGATACGGCTTAGTTAAATTTTAATGTATCTATAGTAGACCAGGGTAGAAGCCTTTAAAAATAATAAAAAGTGAAAAAAAATAATAGTAGGACCCATTAGAAAAGGAGGGGAATATTATAAAAATGAAAGGAAAAACAATTTACGGGCGATCTGAGATCGGGAAGGGGGTGGGGGGGAGCTTAATTAATAATGCCTTCACTATTCTTATATGAAGACATTATTATTTACATCTTTATATGAAGGCATTATTAATTCGATGTTGTCTTTTCAGATTATCAGTATGGATGAATCTGTTTGTATCATCTGCAATAAGGCAGATGATAAGCAAGTGTATGAAATAAAAAAGGTTTTTTGTTTTTTGCATTTTCTCAGAAGATTTACTATAGTAACATATTTTTTTTTTCACCATCGGAAAGTAGAGATTTCAACGAACAGAAAACACACCAACTTTTTGAAAAAAGCTGATATTTTGACGGGTGAATTTTCGATTGAAAATTAGGGTGCTTTTTCGATATTAATTCAAAATAAGGTGAAAAAATAAATATTTTTAATCAAATAAATTACAGCGTATTTAGGACATAAAAAGGTAAGTTTTCACCAAATTTCGTTAAAACAAAAACATTTTTGTAAAAGATAAAAATAAAAAACCAAAAAGTTGGTTTTTTGAATTTTTCACATAAATTTTGAGGTTATGTGAAAAAAGTGTAAATAAAAAAGTTTTAGATCTTTTTATTACCTACAACTTTGCCATTTGATTTTTTTCGATAGGACTTTTAGTTTTGCCGGAAATCGAGAAAAACCGTTTTTTACCCTTAAAAGCTCCCCCCCACCCCCTTCCCGACCTCAGATCGCCCGTAAATTATTTTTCCTTTCATTTTTATAATATTCCCCTCCTTTTCTAATGTGTTGCATCCTACTATTATTTTTTTTGGTTTCAAAAATTATCGACTCTGGTCTATAGGTGTAACTATTTTATGAAGCCAAAAAGATTGTTTTTTGATAATTTGAAGACGGGCGGGGCCGCGGGTAATTTAGTGTTAATTCTAATAAAATCATAGAAAGGTCTAATTTGTAAATTCAATTTTTTGGAATTAAAACTACGTATTTTAAAGACATATAGGCAGTGGTAGCCCAGTGGTAATGCGCTCGCTTGGAAAACCGAGTGAAGCGAGTTCAAATCCCGGGTCTCGCACCTCTGATATTTTCATGTGCGAATCATTTCCAACATGATTACCACTTGTCTTAACGGTGAAGGAAAACATCGTGAGGAAACCTGCATGTCTGAGAGAACCTAGCAAGTTTTCAAAAGACATGTGAAGTCCGCCAATCCGCACTTGGCCAGCGTGGTGGACTATGGCCTGATTCCCCTCGTACTGAAGGGAGGCCCGTGCCCAGCAGTGGGACGTTAAAAAGGGCTGAATACATTTTAAAGACACATGGCGACATCTATTGACAAATTGAAATATCTAAATAATACAAATACCATTAAAAATATCCATTAAAATAACTTTTTTAATGAATAAAATAGTGCTATTGATATACTTTTTCAAGATTAGCTATTTTTAATAGTTTTTGTCATATTTAGTAAGTCAAGTTGCTAAAATGTATATAGTATCATAGTTTTTTAATCTAACCAGTTTTTGTATTTTTTCTCAGAAATTAGATATTTTTCTGCGGTAAAAAGTATTCTATATGTTGACCCGGATAATCAGCTATGACCATACCAAATTTCATCAAAATCCGTCCAGTAGTTTTTCTGTGATGCGGTAATAGACAGACAGACGGGAGGACGGGAGGACGGGCGGACGGGCGGACGGGCGGACGGGCGGACGGGCGGATGGGCGGACAAAAACTGTAAAAACTATAGATTCGGCCTCTGTCTCGATAATAATGCGTATTTCAATAAGATTTTCCAAAAAATATTTAATGTACAGATTTGACTCAGAATTTTATTATATGTATAGATTTCGTGATTTAGTTTCTTGAGATTACTTTAGTTACAATGGTTATCCAAAGTAAGGCCAGAGACACGAGATGCAGATAAAATATGATCAATAGTAGTTTAGTCTCTCTATCTAAGCTCTACATATTTTACCTTAATGCAGAACACTCGCGCTAAATCTACAAAAAAAAAACTCCAATATAGTAAGTTTCATACAAACTTTCATCCGCTATTTTGCCCCCTTATGGGATGAATTTCAAAAAATGCTAAAACACGTATTTAATTAATTGTATTGAAGAGCATTAATACCAAGTTTCAAATAATTGTGATCATAAATAAATTTTTGGATTGTATTATAACGTGTTTTCCCGTGGGAAAGAGATAAACCTCCCGCGGTAAAAAGTAGCCTATGTGACTCTCCAGCCCTCCAACTACTTCCACACAAAAAATTACGCCAATCCGCCAAGCCGTTTCCACGTGAAAGAAAGACAAACAAACAAACACACTTTCACATTTATAATATTAGTATGGATTTAATTAAACATACTAGCGGGCATATTTTAATAGGCAAACATATTGTCCCTTTCATTATTGTATATAAAAAAATGATTTTGATTAAATACGCTACGAACGTAGCAATCTTGCAGCCGGATCTTGATCCATTAGTAATTAGTTAAATAACAACATTTTATAGTGACCGTATCAATATTAGACATCTTTATTTCTTTATAAATAGAATGACTTGGACATCGGACGGAAACATAATCATATAAGAATAATCTACTAATATATATATATATATATATATATATATATATACAAGAATTGCTCGTTTAAAGACATAAGACAAGAATTGCTCGTTTTAAAGATATAAGATAGATGAGGATATTTGTCGTATCCAATATTATACTTTTGTAGTATTCCCTTGTATATTCTTATTTTCTTATTATTGTCAGTTTTTGTAATCGATTTCCGAAAAATTCTAGTAAGGCAACATGTCTTTTTCTTGTATTTTTCTATTAAAAAATTTAACATTAAATTAAACAGATCATGCTTCGCGATCCAAAGTTTGAGTTTACGTTTTTAACATTTATTTTCAAGTATTTGGTTTACTGTTTAATTCTCGTAAACTAAATAGTTTTAAGAACTCAAACTATGTCAGTATTTAGACGTACGTGGGCTAAACTACATTATTACAATACAAACTAGCATTGCCCGCGGCTCCGCCCGCATTCAGATAACCAAAATCCAAATTCTTAGGTTTTACATATTAGTATACTCTTACATTGCAGTTTTTGTATTTTTGTTCAAAAATGAGATATTTTCCCGCGGTATAAAGTATCCTATATGTTGACCCGGATAACCAGCTATCACCATACTAAATTTCATCAAAAAGTGGTTTTTCTGTGATGCGGTAACAGACAGACAGACAGACAGACAGATAGACAGACAGACAAAAAATTCTAAAACCTATAGATTCGGTCTCTGTATCGATAATAATGTTTATTCCAATAAGATTTTCCAAAAAATATCTAACGTACAGATTCGGCTTAGTTACAATTTTATTAATTATGTCTATGTAGATGATTATACTAAATCTCGTGGCATACAGTGCTCTCAGAATTCAAGTATTAACCATATCTCTTTTTTATCCGGCGCTTAGTCCGCCATGATTGAGACATGCGAAGCTTTTCTAATATAATATAAAATATTTTATCTATATATAAATCAAATAAAAAACTTTTTGAAATAATAGTTTTATTTTATAATAAATTCCTGTTGAAAATCCAAAAGTACACAATATACTCTTTTATTTGCAATCGAAATTAATATGATATTTGGGATCATTTTAAAAATATCATATAATTTTATTCTTCAGGCCCCATGAGGGCTGACAGTAATGTTATTTTACATTAAGTTTATTAAGCATTTATTCAGTCTTATATTTTGAATTTCGATTTCAGAGCTTATTAATAAAATTTGATTTAAAATATTGGTCTTGTATTATTATATATATTTTTAAATTTTAAACGCACATAGGTACATAACACAATATTCTACTAAAATAATAACTTAATAGTGTCCGCAGCTGTATGTCCGTGTCCTCCATGCCCGTGGTCACCATCGAAATCTCCGTGGCTGCCGTGATCAAGGATGCCTCAGAATCCTATGCCGATACTGAAAGTTCCGCGACTACCCTCATTACTACCTCTGCGGCCGGCACCGATCCCTGCACCGAAGCTCCCACTGTGGCTTGCACCGATGCCTCCACCAAGATTCCCACCGTGGCCAAAACCTATGCCTCCACCAAGACTCCCTCTTTGGCCTGCACCGAAGGCTGAACCGCCTGCTCCTATGCCTGCACCTATGCCTGCACTGTGGCCTCCACCAAGGCTCCCACTGTGGCCTGCTCCGATGGCTCCACCAAGACTCCCACTCTGGCCTGCACCGAAAGCTGCACCTACGCCTGCACTGTGGCCTCCACTAATAAGGCTTCCACTGTGGCCTGCACTAAAGCTTTTATCATGGCTTGCACTGATGGCTGCACTGACGGTTTTGTCATAGCTTGTACTGAGGCCTGCACTTGTGCCTGCACTGTAGCCTCCACCAAGGCTCCCACTCTGGCTTGCACCAATGTCTGCACCTATGCTTGCACTGTGGCTTCCACTAAGGCTTCCACGGCGACCTGCATCGAATTTTTTATCATGGCTTGCACTGAGGCCTGCACCTATGCCTGCACTATTGCCACTACTGAAGCTCCCACTCTGGCCTGCACCAATATCTCCACTTATGCTGGCACTGTAGCTTCCATCAAGGTTCCCACTATGACTTGCACCGATGCCCGCACCGACGTTTTTATCATGGCTGGCACTAACGCCTGCACCTATGCCTGCTCTGTGACCTCCACCAAGGCTCCCACTGTGGCTTGCACCGATGCCTGCACTGATGCTTTTATCATGGCTTGTACTGAGGCCTGCACTTATGCCTGCACTGTGGCCTCCACCAAGACTCCCACTCTGGCCTGCACCGAAAGCTGCACCTATGCCTGCACTGTGGCCTCCACTGTGGCCTGCACTGAAGCTTTTATCATGGCTTGTACTGATGCCTGCACTGACGGTTTTGTCATAGCTTGTACTGAGGCCTGCACTTGTGCCTGCACTGTGGCCTCCACCAAGGCTCCCACTCTGGCTTGCACCAATGTCTGCACCTATGCTTGCACTGTGGTTTCCACTAAGGCTTCCACGGCGACCTGCATCGAATTTTTTATCATGGCTTGCACTGAGGCCTGCACCTATGCCTGCACTGTTGCCACTACCGAAGCTCCCACTCTGGCCTGCACCAATATCTCCACTTATGCTTGCGCTGTAGCTTCCATCAAGGTTCCCACTATGACTTGCACCGATGCCCGCACCGACGTTTTTATCATGGCTGGCACTAACGCCTGCACCTATGCCTGCACTGTGGCCACTACCGAAGCTCCCACTCTGGCCTGCACCAATATCTCCACTTATGCTTGCGCTGTAGCTTCCATCAAGGTTCCCACTATGACTTGCACCGATGCCCGCACCGACGTTTTTATCATGGCTGGCACTAACGCCTGCACCTATGCCTGCACTGTGGCCTTCATCAAGACTCCCACTGTGGCTTGCACCGATGCCTGTACTGATGCTTTTATCATGGCTTGTACTGAGGCCTGCACTTATGCCTGCACTGTGGCCTCCACCAAGACTCCCACTCTGGCCTGCACCGAAAGCTGAACCTATGCCTGCACTGTGGCCTCCACTAATAAGGCTTCCACTGTGGCCTGCACTGAAGCTTTTATCATGGCTTGCACTGATGCCTGCACT
The DNA here is from genome assembly GCA_921882275.1 of Brenthis ino. Classification (NCBI taxonomy): domain Eukaryota; kingdom Metazoa; phylum Arthropoda; class Insecta; order Lepidoptera; family Nymphalidae; genus Brenthis; species Brenthis ino. Next base: position 19,572,901 of record OV170224.1, on the reverse strand, counting down.
GACGGTTTTGTCATAGCTTGTACTGAGGCCTGCACTTGTGCCTGCACTGTGGCCTCCACCAAGGCTCCCACTCTGGCTTGCACCAATGTCTGCACCTATGCTTGCACTGTGGCTTCCACTAAGGCTTCCACGGCGACCTGCATCGAATTTTTTATCATGGCTTGCACTGAGACCTGCACCTATGCCTGCACTGTTGCCACTACCGAAGCTCCCACTCTGGCCTGCACCAATATCTCCACTTATGCTGGCACTGTAGCTTCCATCAAGGTTCCCACTATGACTTGCACCGATGCCCGCACCGACGTTTTTATCATGGCTGGCACTAACGCCTGCACCTATGCCTGCTCTGTGACCTCCACCAAAGCTCCCACTGTGGCTTGCACCGATGCCTGTACTGATGCTTTTATCATGGCTTGTACTGAGGCCTGCACTTATGCCTGCACTGTGGCCTCCACCAAGACTCCCACTCTGGCCTGCACCGAAAGCTGCACCTATGCCTGCACTGTGGCCTCCACTGTGGCCTGCACTGAAGCTTTTATCATGGCTTGTACTGATGCCTGCACTGACGGTTTTGTCATAGCTTGTACTGAGGCCTGCACTTGTGCCTGCACTGTGGCCTCCACCAAGGCTCCCACTCTGGCTTGCACCAATGTCTGCACCTATGCTTGCACTGTGGCTTCCACTAAGGCTTCCACGGCGACCTGCATCGAATTTTTTATCATGGCTTGCACTGAGGCCTGCACCTATGCCTGCACTGTTGCCACTACCGAAGCTCCCACTCTGGCCTGCACCAATATCTCCACTTATGCTTGCGCTGTAGCTTCCATCAAGGTTCCCACTATGACTTGCACCGATGCCCGCACCGACGTTTTTATCATGGCTGGCACTAACGCCTGCACCTATGCCTGCACTGTGGCCTTCACCAAGACTCCCACTGTGGCTTGCACTGATGCCTGCACTGACGCTTTTATCATGGCTTGCACTGAGGCCTGCACCTATGCCTGCACCGTGGCCTCCACCAAGGCTCCCACTGTGGCTTGCAGCGATGCCTGCACTGACGCTTTTATGATGGCTTGTACTGAGGCCTGCACTGTGGTCTCCACCAAGGCTCCCACTCTGGCTTGTACCAATGTCTGCACCAATGCTTGCACTGTGGCTTACACTAAGGCTTCCACGGCGACCTGCATCGAATTTTTTATCATGGCTTGCACTGAGGCCTGCACCTATGCCTGCACTGTGGCCTTCACCAAGACTCCCACTGTGGCTTGCACTGATGCCTGCACTGACGCTTTTATCATGGCTTGCACTGAGGCCTGCACCTATGCCTGCACCGTGGCCTCCACCAAGGCTCCCACTGTGGCTTGCACTGATGCCTGCACTGACGTTTTTATCATAACTTGTACTGAGGCCTGCACTGTGGCTTCCACCAAGGCTCCCACTCTGGCTTGTACCAATGTCTGCACCAATGCTTGCACTGTGGCTTCCACTAAGGCTTCCACGGCGACCTGCATCGAATTTTTTATCATGGCTTGCACTGAGACCTGCACCTATGCCTGCACTGTTGCCACTAACGGCGCTTCCACTCTGTCCTGCACTAATATCTCCACCTATGCTGGCACTGTAGCTTCCATCAAGGTTCCCACTATGACTTGCACCGATGCCCGCACCGACGTTTTTATCATGGCTTGCACTGAGGCCTGCACCTATGCCTGCATTGTGGCCTTCACCAAAACTCCCACTGTGGCTTGCACTGATGCCTGCACTGACGCTTTTATCATGGCTTGCACTGAGGTATGCACCTATGCCTGCACCGTGGCCTCCACCAAGGCTCCCACTGTGGCTTGCAGCGATGCCTGCACTGACGCTTTTATGATGGCTTGTACTGAGGCCTGCACTGTGGCCTCCACCAAGGCTCCCACTCTGGCTTGTACCAATGTCTGCACCAATGCTTGCACTGTGGCTTCCACTAAGGCTTCCACGGCGACCTGCATCGATTTTTTTATCATGGCTTGCACTGATACCTGCACCTATGCCTGCACTGTTGCCACTAACGGCGCTCCCACTCTGTCCTGCACCAATATTTCCACCTATGCTTGCACTGTAGCTTCCATCAAGGTTCCCACTATGACTTGCACCGATGCCCGCACCGACGTTTTTATCATGACTTGCACTGAGACCTGCACCTATGCCTGCACCGTGGCCTCCACCAAGGCTCCCACTGTGGCTTGCACCGATGCCTGCACTGACGCTTTTATCATGGCTTGCACTGAGGCCTGCACCTATGCCTGCATTGTAGCCTTCACCAAGACTCCCACTGTGGCTTGCACTGATGCCTGCACTGACGCTTTTATCATGGCTTGCACTGAGACCTGCACCTATGCCTGCACCGTGGCCTCCACCAAGGCTCCCACTGTGGCTTGCACCGATGCCTGCACTGACGCTTTTATCATGGCTTGCACTGATGCCTGCACCTATGCCCGCACTGTGGCCTGCACTAAGGCTCCCACTGACGCCTGCACCGAAGCTTTTATCATAGCTTCCACTGATGCCTGCACTGTGACCTACACTAAGGCTCCCACTGTGGCCTGCACCGATGCCCCCACCAAGACTCCCGCTCTGGCCTGCTCCGAAAGCTGCACCTATGCTTGCACTGTGATCTCCCCCAAGGTTTCCGCTTTTGCCTCCACTGATGCCTGCACCTATGCCTGCACTGTGTCCTTCACCAAGGCTCCCACTGTGGCCTGCACCGATGCCTGTACTGAGGCTTTCACCATGGTTTGCACCGAAGCCTGCACCTATGCCTGCACTGTGGCCTTCAACAAGGCTACCACTGTGGCCTACATCGATGCCTCCACCAAGTTTCCCACTGTGGCTTGCACCGAAGACTGCACCAATGGCTGCACCGAATCCTATAAAAGAATTTAGATTTAATTCTACTACTACCATTACTTAAATATAATACATATAATGTATACACTTTTAATGGAATAAAATATAAAACTCTAGCAGGATTATAAACTAGCGAATATAAATACACAATAATATTTTTTTTTATAATGTTGATTGAAAATAGTGTAATAATCTAATAATAACCGTATTGTAAACAGATTAAAGACCCTAAAATAATAGTTATTAAAATTTTTGTCTCTTAGGGTGTGCGCGTTTCACGCAAAAAGTACTGAACCGATTTCTACTGAATCTTTTGTAGTGATGGGTGATAACTCATTACTCGGGTCAACATTTAGGTTTACTATAGAAAGATATTTCATTCACAAAACACAATAACTGATTATATTAAATCGTCTTTAGAAATGTATATGGCTAACGCTGGCTAAGCCATAAGAGATATATCAAAACAATGCACTAGAAAAGCATGGGTCATCCTTCTAAGATACAGTCGCAATAACTATTCATATATATTTAAAACATTCCTAGAGGCGCATCCTTTTTTAATATTGGGAAAAGCATTTACGCATACCACCTCTAGACATACACGTGGTTATGTGGGACTGATCGGTTCCAAAAGCCAGTACTACCCACTAAATCCCAACAAAACCTTCCCATCTTAAAGGGGCGTCGCAGGATCGATTACGCACTTAACTACGATGCCCCGACGGTAGGTCTGCCGAAGCGGATCACAATAATCCATGGTGTTGCACCACAGTCCACTCTGCTATCAGAGAAGTACCAGGAGCAACCCACGTGGAACACCGCCCAGCGAAGTGGGTCACCTCCCACCGCCCACCGAAGTGGGCCACCTCCCTGTGCGTTTCTTGGCGTATATAATATTATAAATATAAACATCCATGACTGGAGTACAAACATTCGTGCTCATCACACAAATGAATACCCCCAGCGGGATTCGAACCCGCGACCGCTAGCACAGCAAGTACAAACTGGTACAAACAAAAGGTCACTACAAACTGAGCCAAACGTGCCGTCCAATAAATAAATAAATACATGGTAATAAACAAAAGAATATCTGGTCTTAATGATGCCTTAATTATAAGCAACACTGCATTCTAATAAGACAACAACATAGTAACTTAATAATAATTGTTTACATTAATGAGCAAAAATAAAATTGAAATTAAAATTAAAATTTCCTTAATCGTTTAAGATACGGAAAATTTGATTTTACATTCATATATAAGGTATATTATATTATTCGTACCTGGATACGCAGCAGCTACCGCGACTAACGATAATGCAACAATCTGGAAACAATAAATAATAAAGATAATAAAATAAATAATAGTTATTATTATTTAGACTCGTATGTGACAAACATGCTTTTATTATTAATAAATAATAATTGAATGTTTGTATGTTTGTTCTCGATGTGTTCCTGAACCACTGATCGGATTGTGATGAAATTTTGTTGGGTTCTTATGTGTAGGTATGTCTGCATAGATTCCTGGTCCAAAACAACGTATGTTTATATTCTTAAATCATCCATCCCTAACGCACCCTTACAATAAATTAAAAATAGTTAAAATAACGAATTACTGTGCGTTCAAGCGATCAAAAACGGTTTGATATAATATTATGATGTATAGATGCAAACAGAAAAGAAATGTAATTGTGAAGATATTTCTTTTTAATAAGTCTATTATGTTTTTTTTAAATGTATGTAAAATATTCTAGCAAAGTACATTACATACTATTAATCTACCTATACATACATATAAAAAAATTATAACTAAGCCGAATCTGTACATTAAATATTTTTTGGTAAATCATATTGAAAGAAACATTAATATCGATACAGAGACCGAATCTATAGTTTGCTTTGCACTGCAAGGATTTTGATGAAATTTGGTATGGTGATAGCTGGTTATCCGGGTCGACATATAGGATACTTTTTACTGCGGGAAAATGTCTCATTTCTGAGAAAAAATACAGAAACTGCAATGTAAGAGTATAATAATATGTAAACCCTCAGAATTTGGTTTTTGGTCATCTGAACGCGGGCGGAGCCGCGGCCATTGCTAGTGTAATAATTAAATCATATTTCAAACAAATGAATAGCTTGATGACACAAGTACCTACTTTCTATTTTTGTTAGTTAAACAACTTAAAAACTAAGTCAAAGTATGCAAATTACTTATTTAATGGCTAAAAAATACTTTATAAAACATAAAAAAAAACTTATAAGCAATGCACTCCTAAACAATAACAATCCGCTATAATGATTTATAATTTTTTCAGTTTTCACATTGCTGGCCTAGCTTCTTAAATAGTGACGTTATGTAATTTCTGACCAATAACAAGTAGAATAAGGTGTTGAGAAGCTTTTCCAGCAACAAAAATTTGATTAGTGCGCATGCGTAAAATGCTAAAAATGACTGAAGTCACGTGACAATCTTCAATACAAAAGTATGAATGAAACACAATTTAGTATGAACACGGTAAGCTAAAATACAACGTCTTAACGTCGCATTTCTATAAAGAGACGCCTAAGCAATTTGGAGCGCAAATACATATAAATACTTATAATATTTTGTAGGCGTTATATTATTTTTTAAAATTGACGTAGTAATAATAAGTTGATTTTTTATTTACTAATTATTATGTGTATTATTAATATGGAATTATCAAAAATATAATATTTATAATGAATGATCTGTAAAAGGTAAGACGGTGGGAATCATCTTGTATAGTCAGTTCGCCACTGCTAGCAACTCAACCTCGCCTTGGACTCGACCCTAGGTACTATTTAACCGTTAGTATGGAATAGATACACTATATTTTAGTATACACATACATATTACATATATGACGACACGTTTTGCTCAGTGTGTAGTAACCCTACTTGCTATCCCAGTGGTTGCGGGTTCGAATCCCGCTGGGAGCAGTCATGGGTGTTTATATTTATAATATGTATGTATTTAAAGTTATTTATATTATTTATATCCATAGGTATTACGAGTTTTATATCCCTTACTTGAGAAATGATTGATTCCTCAAACAAAATTTCATCACCCATTTTCACCACCCTAATGAATGATTACCGGGATAAAAACTATCCTTATCTATCCTTCCCAGAGTCTCAAACTATCTTTATACCAAATTTCATCTAAATGGGTTCAGTCGAAACAAAAATACATTTTTTTAATGTTAGTATAGATTAATTGAAGTCTATATAATAATTTCTTACATTTACGCGAATATTTGACATCTATATAAATGAATCACCGAAATGTATGTATGTACGCACATAACTTCGAATCGATTGCACCAAATTGAATATTGTTTTTTTTTGTGTTTGTTATTGTCAGGAAGTTTTGTATAGAACAAAATTAAAAGAAACATACTAAAACTAGTTTTTTTTTAATCTTATGATATGAAAAGTGAACGAGTGAGTGAAATATTTTTTTATCTCGGAAATCATCCCTTAAGGGGTTGAGAATGGGGATGAAAGTTTGTAGAAAAGCAAGCCAGGGATGAATCCGAGCGAAGCGAGGGTGAGTCGCTAGTTTTAAACAAAACTATCTTTTCGGATAATTTCGCGGATTTATTTTGATTTTTGATTCCAAATCAATCATGGTCACGGGAGAGTATAAGGTTTTAGACATCTCAAAGGCGTTACATTATTATGTACTTGTTACAGACAGTGCCTACCCACAATTTTACAAAAATGATATCAAAAATTTAAAAATGGCATCATTTTTTTAGTAAGTATTATTATTAAATCAGTAATATTATTTATTTAATTCTAGCTGTTATTATTATAAATATTACATTTTTGTAAACTTAATTAATAATATTATATAGTGTTGCTATTACTATAATATGTATAACTATCAGTGATACTACCATCATCGTGGGATCTTGTAATAAACATAATAAAATGTAACAACAAAAATATAACAGACCATTATATGTAGTTAGTTCATACTGCGTGGATCGCAATAGCAGTAATTCAAATTTATATATATTTTTATCTGTAAAGATAGCAATAGTGTTGCTTAATTTTTAAATCGATACTAATATTATAAATGTGAAAGTTTGTTTGTTTGTTTGTCTTTCTTTCACGTCAAAATCCAGTGACGGATAGGCGTGATTTTTTGTGTGGAAATAGTTGGAGGACTGGAGAGTGACATAGGTTACTTTTAACCACTTAGAGATTATCTAATTCCCACGGGAAAACACGTTATAAAATAACCCAAAAAATATTAATGTTCAGAATTACTTGAAACTTGATATGAATGCTCTTCAATACTATTAAATAAATACATGTTTTAGCATTTTTCAAAATTTATCCCATAAGAGAGTCAAATAGGGGATGAAAGTTTGTATTAGACCTACCTTTTTAGAGTTTTTTATTCGTAGTTTTAGCGCGAACGAAGCCACGGGTTTTGTAAGTTACATATAAAACAACTATAATTTTTAAATTACATATAAAACAATAATATTGCTTAAATAAATAAATAAATATTTTTTTAAAATTTTAATTTTCTTTGGGGTTATAGATAATATTATATAGTAATAGCAACACTAAATAATATTATTAATTAATAAAGTAAAAAAAATGTAATATTTATAATAATAACAGCTAAAATTAAATGAATAATATTACTGTATTAAATTATAATAATTATTAAAAAAAAATAATATTCAGAATTAAAGTCAACAAATATAGTAAGGTACTCGGTTTCTTTTACTTTTTGAATTTGTGAAATCATTTTTGAAAAATTGTGGGTAAGCACCGTCTGTAACAAGTATATAACGCCTATGAGATATCGAAAACTTTAGTCTCGAAAACCTAAGCATTCGAAACGTCGGGAACCAGAAATTAAAATAAATCCGCGAAATAATCCGAAAAGATAGTTTTACTTAAAACTACATACGTACGTACGGTACATTTTAAATAGATATAAATAGTTATAAGCTAGCGTTAGCCATATAAATTTTAATTTTTTTTCGTTAATTTTTCATTTTTTCTCTTTATTAAAACTTTCCGTGGACCTTAAGGAAGTAGAAGAAGAAGAAGAAGGAGAGTTTCGGATACACATAGAAGTGTCTTTAAAATAAAGTAAATGTTTCCAAGCAATTCTTTATGGAGCCCATATTACCGGACTAATATGAATTAATTAAAATCTGCATCGTGTATTATGTCTGACTTAACTGCCTCACTGGTCTAGTACGGCTGCAGATTCGAAGGTACTGGGTTTGAGTCACGTGTCGGACCAAGTTACTAATTACCGTAATTACTGAGTCGTTCTGTCAATAAATTCTCAGTACTAATTGCTTTCCTTTACAAGAAAATTGCTTAGTAAAATATTCATAAATGGTATTTTTGGTAGAATATATTTAGTTATCCGCTCAATCAGTTTAGCATTTGTAAAAAAACTTTGTTTTTCTATACAATAATATGAAAGATCAACTTATTCTTGTATTGATAAGAAAATAAATAAGTAAAAAAAACACATTGCTTGTTAATATGGAACCCTTGATATGCGAGTCGGACTCACACTTACTGAATTTTTATATTCAAAAATTTATAAACTTTTACATTATTTACTACATGATAGCAAAAATTTAGTATATTTTGTAACATTATTAACATATAAAGTCGAATAGTTTTTTTTGATCATTTGACGCGGGCAGAGCCGCGAGTAATGCTAGTAATTCTAATAAAATTATAAAAAGAAAAATCTTTGCATTACTATTATTTTTTGATTTTAAATAACGTATTATTAAAATACATGGTGATATCTATTGCTGGTTTTCTAAATGTCACATGACTAAATATTTGTGGTATTATTTTACGTATAAATTTACACTTATTAATATATTTTTTTGTCAAGGCATTATTTTGCTTAAATATTGACAGTTTCGGCGTAGTTTTATTCTAACCAGTTTTTGTATTTTTCCTCAGAAATTAAACTTTATTATTATTTAATTTTAGATTAGAAAATTATTTAATTTTATAAAAAATCATCTAGTGGTTTTCCTGTGAAAGTGAAGAAAGATAGACAGAGAAAAAATCTAAAAACTTTAGGTATGGTCTCGGTATAATTACTATTTTAATAAGATTTTCCAAAAAAGTATTTAACGTACAGATTTGAGTCAGTTACAATTTTATTATATGCATATGTAGAAGATTAATTAATTATTAACATGTTCCAAATGTACTTAATAGCTAGATTCCCTACTGCTTCGCTGCGAACGGCTGTAACAATGTTAGCCTATATTTGTCCTTGATAAACACGCCTTGACCTGTAATATATTTCTTTATTCAAGCAATCCCATTAATTTCATAAATGCGTAAGTTTGGATGGATGTTTGTTATTGAATCACGCCAGAACGGCTGAGCGGATCTGGACGTTTGGCACAGAGATAAATTAGAGTCTGGAATAGCATATAGGTTACTTTTTATCCCGGAAAAATGTACAGTTCCCGTGGGAGCGTTTTTGTTAATCACAGAGTTTTTCTATTTCACACTAACCGTTAAAATATTTTTAAGTAAAATGAGAAAGAAAATTACAAATATACTTAATTATACATAAAAAACAAATGTACACTTAGTTATTACTGTACAAGTCATGTCCGCGTGGAATAGTGGCAAGAATGCTAGCCGCATTCCCCCGTTGAATGGCAATGCCGATTCTTTGGGCGAAAAATGCGCCAGCCCTCCTGTCACCAGTAGAGGTGATAAGACGAGATGTTATGTCTTTTAAAAAGAGCTTAGCACTTTGGCTCCATGGGCCAAGGGATTCTACAGCAAATGGAATAAAAACATAATTTTGACTAAGGGAGGTGTATTTACGTAAATTTTAGTAAAATTAAATTTGTTATTGTTATATTTAAGTTTTAGTGTTAAGTTATATTAATATTTATTTTATTGTTATATAAATAAAATAATAAATTTACAACTTACCATAAACTTGACCATTTCGCAAGTTGTCTCTACGACTATCTCACAAACAATGCCAATTTTAACCCCTTCGCGTCTTATATATAAATTGATCAGACGCGCTCTCCTTCTGACCTCATAATACCCGATCTTCAAATTGTAAATAAAAAAGATCCAGTGAGACATTTAAAACTGGCATATTACTAAATGTCTAAATCTTCTGACAATTTTATAAAATTTAAATTGATTTTTATTATTATATATTTAAATTTATTCTCGTGATGTCGTCCTGACCGCTTTCGGCCACTTAGACCAATCTTACAGAGACTAGCCAACGTACTAGAACGCAAGAGATGTGTACGCGCAGACACAAGTGCACTCTCTATTCCTGTTACTCTCAAATTCCAATTTCCAATGGGATGATAATTCGACCGGTGAGAAACTCGGCTCAGGATCGACGATCGACGCCCTCTCCGAGGCATGGGGGTGAAGAACCGCCAATTTCCCAACTGTTACTGAGTCTTGCATGCTCATGCTTTATGTTTGTGTGTACTTTTAATTAGTTTAAACGTTTTTGAATTAACCATTGGATGTAAAAGAAGTAGCAAGCTGACCAACTGCCGAAGGAATCTATCACCCACCATGTATTTATATATATATATATATATATATATATATATATATAGATATATGTATATATATAGACATGTATATCGTAAGTAATACAGGTCACTTTAATTATGATTTTATAATTTTTAGTGCGTGATAAAAACGTGTTTTTTTAGTTTTCTAGAACTGAACTACATATTTTTATTTCTAGATAACATATCTCATACGATTATTATTTATTATCGTTCATTAGGAGACGAGGTCAATAACTTGGCTAAGGATACAGTAGTTAGAGTCATCCCAGTTATTTATAGTTCTATCTGAAAATTAAATATCATAATATAAAAATAAATAAACCGCTAATAATTTACGGTGCAAGTATTTCTCCATATAAGTATTGTACGTGGTGTACATTAGGTACTCTTTGATTACAGGTACATATAAATATCATGAGAAAATAGCGCGTACATATTTTTTTATTTAAGTCGTATTTTATGCAAATAAAAGTAATACAAAATTTAGTTTAAGGTCTTGGTCTGGTACTTCAAACACTATTCCCAAGCTTGTCTATTGCTTGTATAATAAAATATCTTAACACTGACGGTAATATTAAATGACAAAAAAAGTAATCCAATAAATGCTCCAAAGTAAAAAAATCTAGGAAAAGTATTGATAGTATTATAAAGGACTGATTATAATCGCACTCACTTGAACTTGACAGAACTAGAAAAGTTCTCGTTTAACGAAACCTTATTATTAAGCCTCCGGTGTCCGTCCGTCCGTGTTTCAGAGGGCTTTGTATCTCATAAACCGTAATAGATAGAGAGTCATAGATTACCATGTATACCATGCCACTATAACAACAAATAATAAAAAAACAAAAATAAGAGAAACTTTTTTTTAACGTTCGAAATCAATCGTCGAAGTTTATTATACTGCATAGACTAAAAGTTATATTAATAAAAAGTACATGTACGATGGTAGAAAACCCTTCGTGTGTTAATTCGACTCGCACTTGACCGATTTTTTTATTTGTAACCTTTTCTCGTACGAGCAAAAAAATAGGTTTTGACTTGATTTATTTAGGTACGCACTTAAAAATATATGTATGTATGTTCAAATATATTTTAATAAAAAGATAAGGATGCTGAAATGATAAGAATATGTTGACATATTATATTAGATTTTATTTTAATTTTAAAACATTATACATATTATCTAAACGTGGAACCATGTTTTGTTGCTAATATCAATTATATATTATTTTATCTTTTATTTATTTTAATCTATATTTTTTGTGTCCTCCAAAACTTATTGTCTCGTATTTACAAATATCTACATCTTATGTTTGTATTTTAAGAGTTATAACAATACCAAGAGTTGTCGGCTATATACATAATATTTATTTATATCATAAAAGATAAATGATTGTATCTGTGTTCTTGCTTAGTTTTTCTTTAGATTCTGCCTGTAATTAGATTATTATGGGCCTTGAAATTTAGATTCTTATATATGACTAGCATTTCCCGCGGCTCCGCCCGCGTTTAGATGACCGAAAACCAAATTCTTAGGTTTTACATATTAGTATACTCTTATAATGCAGTTTATGCATTTTTTCTCAGAAATGAGATATTTTCCCGCGGTAAAAAGTATCCTTTATGTTGACCCGGATAACCAGCTATCATCATATCAAAATTCATCAAAATCTGTCCAGTGGTTTTCTCGTGACAGACAGACAGACAGACAGACAGACAGACAGACAGACAGACAGACAGACAGACAGACAGACAGACAGACAGACAGACAGACAGACAGACAGACAGACAGACAGACAGACAGACAGACAGACAGACAGACAGACAGACAGACAGACAGACAGACAGACAGACAGACAGACAGACAGACAGACAGACAGACAGACAGACAGACAGACAGACAGACAGACAGACAGACAGACAGACAGACAGACAGACAGACAGACAGACAGACAGACAGACAGACAGACAGACAGACAGACAGACAGACAGACAGACAGACAGACAGACAGACAGACAGACAGACAGACAGACAGACAGACAGGCAGGCAGGCAGGCAGGCAGGCAGGCAGGCAGGCAGGCAGGCAGGCAGGCAGGCAGGCAGGCAGGCAGGCAGGCAGGCAGGCAGGCAGGCAGGCAGGCAGGCAGGCAGGCAGGCAGGCAGGCAGGCAGGCAGGCAGGCAGGCAGGCAGGCAGGCAGGCAGGCAGGCAGGCAGGCAGAGGCAGGCAGGCAGGCAGGCAGGCAGGCAGGCAGCAGGCAGGCAGGCAGGCAGGCAGGCAGGCAGGCAGGCAGGCAGGCAGGCAGGCAGGCAGGCAGGCAGGCAGGCAGGCAGGCAGGCAGGCAGGCAGGCAGGCAGGCAGGCAGGCAGGCAGGCAGGCAGGCAGGCAGGCAGGCAGGCAGGCAGGCAGGCAGGCAGGCAGGCAGGCAGGCAGGCAGGCAGGCAGGCAGGCAGGCAGGCAGGCAGGCAGGCAGGCAGGCAGGCAGCAGGCAGGCAGGCAGGCAGGCAGGCAGGCAGGCAGGCAGGCAGGCAGGCAGGCAGGCAGGCAGGCAGGCAGGCAGGCAGGCAGGCAGGCAGGCAGGCAGGCAGGCAGGCAGGCAGGCAGGCAGGCAGGCAGGCAGGCAGGCAGGCAGGCAGGCAGGCAGGCAGGCAGGCAGGCAGGCAGGCGGCAAGCAGGCAGGCAGGCAGGCAGGCAGGCAGGCAGGCAGGCAGGCAGGCAGGCAGGCAGGCAGGCAGGCAGGCAGGCAGCAGGCAGGCAGGCAGGCAGGCAGGCAGGCAGGCAGCAGGCAGGCAGGCAGGCAGGCAGGCAGGCAGGCAGGCAGGCAGGCAGGCAGGCAGGCAGGCAGGCAGGCAGGCAGGCAGGCAGGCAGGCAGGCAGGCAGGCAGGCAGGCAGGCAGGCAGGCAGGCAGGCAGGCAGGCAGGCAGGCAGGCAGGCAGCAGGCAGGCAGGCAGGCAGGCAGGCAGGCAGGCAGGCAGGCAGGCAGGCAGCAGGCAGGCAGGCAGGCAGGCAGGCAGGCAGGCAGGCAGGCAGGCAGGCAGGCAGGCAGGCAGGCAGGCAGGCAGGCAGGCAGGCAGGCAGGCAGGCAGGCAGGCAGGCAGGCAGGCAGGCAGGCAGGCAGGCAGGCAGGCAGGCAGGCAGGCAGGCAGGCAGGCAGGCAGGCAGGCAGGCAGGCAGGCAGGCAGGCAGGCAGGCAGGCAGGCAGGCAGGCAGGCAGGCAGGCAGGCAGGCAGGCAGGCAGGCAGGCAGGCAGGCAGGCAGGCAGGCAGGCAGGCAGGCAGGCAGGCAGGCAGGCAGGCAGGCAGGCAGGCAGGCAGGCAGGCAGGCAGGCAGGCAGGCAGGCAGGCAGGCAGGCAGGCAGGCAGGCAGGCAGGCAGGCAGGCAGGCAGGCAGGCAGGCAGGCAGGCAGGCAGGCAGGCAGGCAGGCAGGCAGGCAGGCAGGCAGGCAGGCAGGCAGGCAGGCAGGCAGGCAGGCAGGCAGGCAGGCAGGCAGGCAGGCAGGCAGGCAGGCAGGCAGGCAGGCAGGCAGGCAGGCAGGCAGGCAGGCAGGCAGGCAGGCAGGCAGGCAGGCAGGCAGGCAGGCAGGCAGGCAGGCAGGCAGGCAGGCAGGCAGGCAGGCAGGCAGGCAGGCAGGCAGGCAGGCAGGCAGGCAGGCAGGCAGGCAGGCAGGCAGGCAGGCAGGCAGGCAGGCAGGCAGGCAGGCAGGCAGGCAGGCAGGCAGGCAGGCAGGCAGGCAGGCAGGCAGGCAGGCAGGCAGGCAGGCAGGCAGGCAGGCAGGCAGGCAGGCAGGCAGGCAGGCAGGCAGGCAGGCAGGCAGGCAGGCAGGCAGGCAGGCAGGCAGGCAGGCAGGCAGGCAGGCAGGCAGGCAGGCAGGCAGGCAGGCAGACAGACAGACAGACAGACAGACAAACAAAAATTGTAAAAACTATAGATTCGGCCTCTGTATCGATAATAATTTCTATTTCAAATAGATTTTCCAAAAAATATTTAATGTACAGATTCGACTTAGTTACAATTTTATTATATGTATAGATTATACCTACCTACCTAGGTAGTTTATATAGTCAACTGAAGTTATGTTAGGACATTGACAAGTGGTTAACAAGTGTATAGCAAGTGTGTGGCTGAAGTGATCGAATAATTAACAAAATTTGTTTTTGAGATATTAACAATCAGTGTATGGGAATAAAGCCAGTTAAGGTGAAGTTTATTCCATGTTGTGCCATATACTCTAGACCAGACCAGGTCTCCACAACAGGAGTTATAGCGGTATGGTCAGCATATGGTATAACTTTAGCACTTGGGATTTTAAGGTTACATACATGTTGATAAAAACTAGGAATAGGGTGGGACCGTAGTATGCTTTCTAGCTATAAGACACTTAAATTATGGCTACAATAAATTGTGATCCTTTATTTTGTACTAGCATTGCCCGCGACTCCGCCCGCGTTCAGATGACCAAAAACCAAATTCTAAATAGATCTTGCTTTGCGATCCAAAGTTGGAGATGACGTTTTTAACATTTATTTTCAAGTGTTTGGTTTGTTGTTTAATTCTCGTAAACTAAATAGTTTTAAGAACTCAAACTATGTCAATATTTAGACGTACGTGGACTAAACTACATTATTAGAATATAAACTAGCATTGCCAACGGCTCCGCCCGCATTCAGATAACCAAAATCCAAATTCTTAGGTTTTACATATTAATATACTCTTACATTGCAGTATTTGTATTTTTTCTCAGAAGTAAGATATTTTCCCGCAGTAAAAAGTATCCTATATGTTGACCCGGATAACCAGATATCACCATACCAAATTTCTTCAAGATCCCTCCAGTGGTTTTTCTGTGATGCGGTAACATACAGACAGACAGACTAAAATTCTAAAAACTATAGATTCGGCGCCTGTATCTATACATATAATAAAATTGTAACTAAGCCGTATCTGACGAAATAGACATTACTCTTACGTTACGAGCGGAGCGAGGGTTAGTCGCTACTCGATAATAAAGTATATTTTAATAAGATTTTCCAAAAAATATTTAATGTACAGATTCGGCTTATTTTTAACCGACTTCAAAAAAATGAGGAGGTTCTCAATTCGTCGGGGACTTTTTTTTTATGTATGTTCCCCGATTACTCGACGATGGCTGGACCGATTTGTAAAATTCTTTTTTTTTTGAAAGGGTATAGTTTCAAGTTGGTCCCATAGTCACCAAGTCACGATCTGATGATGGGATCCCAGGGAAATCGAAGGCAACTCTTAAATTTTATAGGCACTTATTACGTTTTTCATATATTTCCTAAAGCTGTTCAAGTATTTGCGTCTGATAATCATAATCTCCTGTGGTTGAGCTAATGATGGAAGGTACAACTCCTCAACGGTTAGGAGTTTAAAGGAAATTCTTTCAATATTATACGTAATTATAGACCGATAGTTAAATTCTTTCAGGCTCTTATTAACCGACTTCAAAAAAAGGAGGAGGTTCTCAATTCGTTGGGGACTTTTTTTTATGTATGTTCCCCATTACTCGAAGATGGCTGGACCGATTTGGAAAATTCTTTTTTTGTTTGAAAGGGTATAGTTTCAAGTTGGTCACATAGTCACCAAGTCACGATCTGATGATGGGATCTCAGGGAAATCGAAGGCAAATCTCAAATTTTATAGGCACTTATTACGTTTTTCATATATTTTTGTGTTGTTTGAAAGTGTATACTTCCAGATTGGTCCCATTTAAGTTTCAAAAAAAAAACCACCCCTAAGGGTGGAAAAATATCTAATGATGCATTTAACCTACTTCTAATTGTCATATTGACTTGAAACTTTGCAAGTGTTTCTATTTCCGTTGATGTTTGCAGTGGTTCGGTATTGTTGACCTGATCTGATGGTAAGGCCAGAAGGTGGATAGGTGGAACTCTTCAACGGCTAATAGTAGATACTTTGAGTTTGGGCTTATTTTGTTTGATTCGACAAGCCTAACACGTTAGAATTCTTACTTTGCTACTACTGTCTACACTAAAAAGGGAAAAATAAAAACTTTTTAACAAAAAATAAAAACCGACTTCAAACAAAAGCACTAAAAAGTAAAAAATAACTGATTGGTAGTTTTCATTTACTATACATACCTAATCAAATATTATCGAAGTCGGTGTGCTTTGGCTAAATAATTAAAGCCTACCTATTAAATACATACCAAATCAAATATTTTCGAAATCGGTGCCAGCCCATACAAAGCAAAGCACACCGACTTCGAAAATATTTGATTAGGTATGTATAGTAAATGAAAACTACCAATCAGTTATTTTTTACTTTTTAGTGTTTTTGTTTGAAGTCGGTTTTTATTTTTTTGTTAAAAAGTTTTTCAATTTTATTTTGTGTTTAGATTGATTCTTATTATATTATACCTGATTATGTAATTTACGTTATTCTGTAATTAAATGTCTCGTTGGTGTAGTGTCTAGCATGTACGGCTGCACACCCTGAGGACCTGGGTTCGAGTCCCGGGTCCGGCCAAGTTTAGTTATTGAGTCTTTCTGCATAGTAAGCCTCAGTAACAGCCTGGAGTTGGGAAATTGGCGGTGTTTCACCCCTCTGCCTCGGAGAGCACGTAAAGCAGTCGGTCCTGCGCCTTTCTCACCGGCCGTGTCGAGTAGTAGTCCCACCGGAGTATGAGAGTGACAGGAATAGAGAGTGCACCTGTCTCTGCGCGTAGACTTGTGCACTATAATATCTTATTTTATATTTTTATCCTTCTCAAAGAACGTTTTATTTTTGAACCACTAGTTATTTAAGTTTTGCTCGGGTATTAAAGAAAATAAATTTTAAGGTAATCTGTGTAAAATATTCCTAATAATAATGCTCAGATAGATATGTGAAAAAGTTCTTCTTCTTATTAATCATATAATTGACGTCAAAGTGTTATTAAAACGGACAAGTTGATCAGGTATTTTTCACTATAACGGAATAATCAAGAGGGAGTAAGTATACTTTAATTATATTACCAGTAACGAGTTTAATCAAAATACTGGTTATGTTTTGCCAAATTATAATACAATATATTAACAAATTCAACCTCGTGGATAATTTTGTATGTCATCATGGTATGAAGCATACTTGAATACTGTTCTTTCGTATGGAAACGAGACAGACATTAATATTAACAGAATCGAGGCTATACAATGTAAATTTCTAAAAATATTAAGCAGACGGCAAGGTCTCAAGCGTGTGGTACCTACTTATGCTGACAGACTTGATAAATACAAACTAAAAAGCCTGGAAGATCGCTGTATTATGTCAGATTCTCAATCAGTTGTTAGAAAAATTGGAATTTAAAATTCATACCCACTCAATTCGTCAGCCACAACTTTTAATATACCTTCGGCAACTAATAATCTTGTTGTTCTTGGTCTATGAACTAATAATATTTTTCAAAACAACCCTTTAAATAGAAAATGTAAAACATACAATAGTTTAAATAATGAATACGACTTTCTTTAAAATCGTTTTTTTTTATTCAGGAAAAAAGAAATAAATTATTATTTCTTTTTTATCTTTTACATTTTCGATAATAAAGGCTTGCTGTCTCTCTGTTTCTTCTTCTTTTTTTTCTTTCGCTGTTTCTTTTTTTAAATGAAATGTATTTTTTTATGTTTTCAATATTTTTATCTAATTTTAAATGCACATACTATAATTAGGTTAAGAATGTTTATATAATTATAAGTTTGTATATATATTTGGTTAAGTTTGTTTATATAATTCGACGACACGTTTGGCTCAGTTGGTAGTGACCCTACTTGATGTGCCAGCGGTCGCGGGTTCGTTTCCCGCTGGGGGCATTCATTTGTGTGATGAGCACGAATATTTGTACTCCAGTCATGGGTGTTTATATTTAATTATTTATAATATGTATGTATTTAAAAGTTATATATATGTAGTGTTTCAACTATCTGGTGTCCATAACACGAGCCTCGTAGCTTACCATGGAACTAGATGGCGCTGTGTGTTAATGTTCCAACATTTATTTATAATATGTAATTATTTGAATAAGCAATTTATTGTGATATCTCTTTAATACCTGGTTTTTTGTTTCTATTGTATTTGCATCTTACCTGTGTGATGTATTGTACCTAGAAGTTAGAACAGCTGAAGGAATAATTGAGAAGGAGAGGTGCATCCTGTGGTGGTCCTGACTAACTGATGGGTCAACACACAGCCTAAACCGCTGGTTATAGGAACGTCAAATTTGGAGGACGTATTCTTTATAAGATGTAGGCATCCGTTAAGAATCTTTCGAAATTCATCCCCTAAGAGGGTAAAATAGGGGATTAAAGATTGTATGAAACTCTGTCATTCTTAATGTGAAATACACAGAAAGTGGTGTTTAGATTTAAGATAAACAATAAGAAATATATTTATTTCACTTTTTCGAAATTCATCCTTTAAATGTTTAAAAGCGGGTAATAAAGCAGTGGGCAAAGAATTATTTATGATCAGAATTACTTGAAACTTGGTATTAATGCTCTTCAATACAAGTAAAAAAAATACGAGTTTTAGCATTTTTTGATATTCAATCCCATAAGGGGGTTAAATGGGGGATGAAAGTTTGAGTTTGTAGGAAACTCTGTAATTATTATGTAATAAAGTACAAAAAATAAAAAAAACATATTTACCTGTAGATAATTTAAGAGTTTTAAAATCACTTTCTGTAAAATGATGTCCCCATAACTATAAATATAAAGATTGTGATTTCGCCAATTTTGGTCATTTTATTGCTTTAGCCCACATTTATTTAGTTTTTGTCTTTTGAGAACAAATGATATAAATAAATGTGTTGGGACATTAACACACAGCACCATCTAGTTCCATGGTAAGCTACGAGGCTTGTGGTATGGATACCAGATAGTTGATACATTACACATGTATAACTTTAAATACATACATTATAAATATAAACACCCATGACTAGAGGTCAAACATGCGTGCTCATCACACAAATTAATGTCCCTAGCGGGACTCGAACCCGCGACTGCTGGCGCAGCAAGTAGTGTAACTACAAACTGAGCCAAACGTGTCAACATATCCATTTTCTTTGCATCCTGGCACTGCACAATTTGTCATTTTAATTAAATATTCAATAAAATGAAAAAGAAAAACTATCCACACTATAGAGCTTTACAATATACTCAGGGTCACAGTGATCGGGATATCTGGCGGGAGAAAAAGGCAAAATTCTACCCAATTGAGACTCTAAAGCTCGTTAATGGCTACTAAACAAATAAAAGAAAATCGATTCATAAGCTAGCGAGAAGAAGTACTGACCTGTTTTGTCTTTGTCTATCTATATTAAAAAAAACGCGTGTGTGTACTTATGTACGCACGTAAGAAGTTATACTTCTTTGGCATACAGAACAAAAATAGCTAAAGATTTCATCTCGTATGTCACAACTCTCTGTTTGTAAAATGATAAATTAATAAAAATAAATGACAGGTATTAGCTAACTTCAACAAGTCGCTTTTAGCTAACTTTATCATGTCGCTTTTTGGCTGTCGGTGTGCGCGCGCATCGTAAAAATTTTACGCTCATAATTTTTTCCAAACGTGCCAAAAGAAGTATAACATCAAAAAGTGTTTCCAATTTTTTTTTGGTTACATTAAAACTCGTCAAAAGCTATTAAGCAATAAAAAGAAAATCGGTTGACAAACGGAGGTGAAAAAAGTTGTTTTATTTTGCCCGTTAAACGTTGATTTTCCAAACCATACAAAGTGCAGATAAAAAATACATATAATTTTATAATATTACCTAGCGACTCACTCTCGCTCCGCTCGGGTTCGTTCCTACTTACGTTTTAACATTTAGTATAGATTTTTCAAAGACGAGATATTTTCTCGCAGTGAAAAGTATCCTATATGCTGACTCGGGTAACCAGTTGTCATCATACTTCATCAAAATCCCTCCAGTGATTTTTCCGTGATGCGGTCACAGATAGACAGACAGACAGACAAAAATTCTAAAAACTATAGATTCGGCCTCTGCGTCGATAATAATGTCTATTTCAATAAGATTTTCCAAAAAATATTTAATGTACAGATTCGACTCAGTTAGAATTTTATTATATGTATAGATAAATTAGATATGGGTAGGAAATCACACTAGGATTTTTTATATTTATTTTGACAAATTTATTCATATTTTAATAAATAAAAAATCACATCATTTTATTTCTAAGTTATACACTTAAATACAATTAAGTCTTTGTATCAGCTTAGCCTTTTATTTACATAATAATATTTACATCCATCAAATTACTGTAATATTTGACATCAACTGATAGTCGCTCATACATTTAATACATGAAGCTGATGTCTGAAGGAAAAGCAAGGCCGTAATGTAATGCATCTAATATTCATTGAAAGTAAAATATTAGGTATATTTTTTTGAAATTTCAATGAATAACAATTATATATTTGCTTATATACTAGTGTTTAGTACAAAATTTACCCTAACTGTAAGCAGATGGATGAAGAAACATTTTACATGAGATTTCAGGCTCTTTAAGTTAATAAAAAAATAAATTATTTTGACAAAATAGCTTAGAATTTCAGGCTGTTTGTTGTTGTTGCATTATGTACAATATCGGTAGGTTTAGCTATCAAGAAACACTCTGCATTAGTGAACTTAAGTCATACAAAAAACTATTTCTTACTGAAATATTATACACATAAAATATTATATAATAACGTTATAAAAAGTAAGTAATTGGCGTTAAATATATTTAATGCAATTAACTATTCATTTTATGTAAATACATATATGGATGATATCCTGTTATAATCGAAAAGGTACATGTACTGAACTGAACTCTTTGCCTGTGGTTCTAAAGCACATTCGTTCCCATTTTCGGCCAAATATGTTGACCGACAGTGTGAAGAAGTGAGAGACTCATATATACACTCTTTCCTTCACTTTCACATTTGGTTATATTAGTGTGATAACTGTATATTTTAAGCAATATAGTTAGTTCTAAAAACTTTCGCTTTCCATTTTAATACGTTTCAATATTTTCTACATTAGTTGTTTCCATAAATAATAACAATTTTACGCTCCTTGCATTCTCCTCAAATTATTTTCATATGGAAATTTAAAATATGGATAGTATGCACCACTTTTTTTATTAAACACTAAATAAGGTGGCATGTTTTTGTAAAACTCTGTATTGCTTGATTTTGTTGACCAATTCCTTCGGTATGCTTTTGCATAATTGACTCTCTGAGACATGGGTTTTGATTTTCCATCAAATGTTGATATCGTGTTGTACTCCGTGATACGTTTTGCGAGCACTATGTTCAAAATTATAGTTGATAATATTATCTGCAAATATAAAAATAGAGATATTTATTTTCACCAGTACTAAAATATTATATATATATATATATATATATATATATATATATATATTATATATAATTACTAATTAAGTAACAATTTAAATATTTTTTTTTTGTTTTTTTTTTGGCGGATTTCTCTCACGTAACCATGATTGCTGTAAAGAATTTCAAACGTCAGAAACCAAAAACAATTATAAATTAGCGAAAAAATCCGAGAAGATAGATTTATTTTAAATTTAAAATTAGTAATGATAAAGAAACTTAGTTAAACTAAACAATAAGTTACCAGCGGTTTTCTTATTTCGATTGCTTCGTGAGTAAGGTTAGTGAAGTAACTAAACTAAAGAAATTTCAAAGCATTGAATTTAAATGGTCAATAAAATATGTAAATTAAATTGATTTTATGGTATATATAATTTCTTAAAACGTAATTTAATAACATCTAAATTAACACAAAGTTGGAATATGTATACTAATGCCAATTTTAAATTAGTATTTTTTTATTATTTTACCTATTATTTAAACGAAGAAAAATATGTATATTAATTCATATAACTACTTCAACATATTTGTATGAAAATAAATTAATGTCATTTTTTATATTTAATATAACATTGATTGATTTTTATTTAATATTCAGCTGATTTTAATACCCATGCTGTCTAAATTTTATTTTTTTTTGTGATCTTTGTTACTTTTTATTTGTTTGTGACGATTTAATCATATAAAGTAAATAAATTTCAGCAATTTTCGGCAATTTTCCTTAAAATCTCCCTCTCCTCTCCTCTCCTCTTAAAATATATACGTTGTTCAGACCATTAGGAAGATTTATTAAAAATAATCAAGCCTTGCAAGAAGCAGAAGAAGAAGAAGAATCAAATCGGTCCGGCCGTTTTCAAGAGATTCTCTTACAGAGAGCATTTCATTTTTATTTCTATAGAAGACTAAGGATATTTTTATTATTTTTTTCTCTCATTGTCTTATACGTAGCGCGCAATTATAAGTGCGGAAGTCGGGACAATTACAAGTGCATTTGACAGACGTTTGTGGTCGTTGAACTCTTTTATATGAACTTTATTATGTTCTCCATTATATTTTATTAGTTTTTGCTACGAAATCAAACGAAAAACTGACAGATTTATTAAGAAAATACATTGTTATGAAAAAAGAGTAAACTATCTAATTATTTAATGCAAAATATATATTCAATTTCAATAACCTTACCTTTAATAAGAAGAGTCTAATAGAGTCCATGGTCCAAACAGTTTAATAATCACAAAAAAACTCTTTCAATGCATAAGTAACAATGTACTCTCCTTGAACTTGGTTCGGTTTTATATTGCCCATATTCTAACTGACACACATTTGGAGAATAAAATACCGTAGAGTCGACATTAAATATTTATTTTTCATATCGCTCATAACAATTGCGTTGCCAGTTTTAACTGAGAGACTATACGTTATACTTGTATTAAACATATTATATTACAAATATCTTAATTTGTTAAATTATTATAGTTGCTGTAATGCTAGTGTATGTGGTTGTAATCCAATGGATAATTTAAATTTTAACTTACTTATTTAAATCGATTTGTTTACTTGTAAATTGAAATTATCAAGAGCTTAAATTTTTAACAAAAAAATAAAAACCGACTTCAAAAAAAACACTAAAAAGTAAAAAAATAACTGATTGGTAGTTTTCATTTACTATACATACCTAATCAAATATTTTCGAAGTCGGTGTGCTTTGCTTTGTATCGGCTGGCACCGACTGGTAGGTCCAATCCGGAAGTATACGATTTCAAATAAAACAAAAATTGTTCAAATCGGTTAATAAATGACGAAAAAAAACATACAGCCGAATTGAGAACCTCCTCCTTTTTGTGGAAGTCGGTTGAAAATTCCATAAACAATATATTTTTACAAAGAGGGTTGATGTCAGGCAGGCGGCTGGTCCTAAAACTTTTGCCAAAACCGATCAGCAGTATGGTAGATGTACTGCGCCGACCCCAAGTAATTTGGGAAATGGGCAGGAAGAAGAAGAAGAAGAATATATTTTTACATAGTCATGATCGAAGTTGGATTATAAGTGTGGACATTTGAGTTTTTAAATACATAAAAGAAAGTTGCTACTAAAATGTACGAGTACATTAGCATGCGAGGTCGCAGGTAAAAGCTAAGTATTTTATTATAGCAACCTACCATGAACTGTTTTAATAAACTTTATTTTTTATGACACATATTATTTGTAACTTATATCCTATACATTTTAAATAACAAAACCGGCTAAACAACAAAAGAATTATTATTCTTTACGTCAATTAATCCATACTAATACGTAAATGTGAAAGTGTGTTTGTTTGTTTGTTTGTTTGTTTGTTTGTTTGTTTGTTTGTTTGTTTGTTTGTTTCTTTGTTTGTTTGTTTGTCTTTCTTTCACGTTGAAACGGCTTGGCGGGTTAGCGTGATTTTTGTGTGGAGATAGTTTGAGGGCTGGAGAGTGACATAGGTAAAGACATACTTTTTATCGCGGGAGATTATCTCTCCCACGGGAAAACACGTTATAATACAATCCAAAAAAATATATATGATCAGAATTACTTGGTATTAATACTCTTCAATACAATTAATTAAATACGTGTTTTAGCATTTTTGAAATTAATCCCATAAGGGGGTAAAATAGCGGATGAAAGTTGGTATGAAACTTAACTTTTTAAAGTTGTTTTAAAGTTTTAGCGCGAGCGAAGCCGCGGGTTCTGCTAGTTAATTATAAATATTATTCATATATTATATATAGCAACTCTATATATTTTAGAGCGTATTTAAATTATGCGCATTAATATATATAATATGCATTATTATATGTTATAAAAGGTCTTTTTTACGTTTGCGCTAATTAAAACATTATTGTGAGGCCAATTTCTCTAGAATTGAAAGCGTTTAAACTTTTTTTGCGCAGAATAAGTTTCTTTAGGTTATAGTTTCATTTTTCATTTCTAAATAAATAAATTGTATGTTATAAAAGTAACAATAAAATCTATACATATAATAAAATTGTAACTAAGCCGAATCTGTACAATAAATATTTTTTGGAAAATCTTATTGATATAATCATTATTATAGATACCGAGGCCGAATCTATAGTTTTTAGAATTTTTGTTTGTCTGTCTGTCTATCTGTCTATCTATCTGTCTGTTACCGCATCACAGAAAAACCACTGGAGGAATTTTGATGAAATTTGGTATGCTGGTAGCTGGTTATCCGAGTCAACAAATAGGATACTTTTTACCGCAGGAAAATGTCTCATTTCTGAGAAAAAAATACAAAAACTGTAATGTAAGACTATACTAATAAGTAAAACCTAAGAATTTGGTTTTTGGTCATCTGAACGCGGGCGGAGCTGCGGGCAATGCTAGTTTAGTATAATTCAGTTTTTTTGAAAGTTTTGTAATATATGTATACACATATAAAAAGGTAAAGAAGATAAGAAGTTCAGTATCTTTTCCTCTTCTTTGTATCAACCGATTTTCATTTTTAGTAGATATTGACAAGATTTAGTATTGTTAATAAGGAAAAATTGGAGACTGTTAGTTTTTTTATATAAATAAGCAAATTTTATGGATATATGTGCACTAATCAAATTTCGACCACTGGACGAACACTAGTATAAATAAATATATTATTCATTTGATTTATTTGAATGAAATACTTCTTAATGCAAGGTAGAAGGCTACTAAAAACATAAAAAACATTATATTTTAGTGTTCTCACGCATTTAGGTAAAAAAGTAGAGATATCGGTGCCATTTGGCATTTGGGTTTGAAATAGGCTAGGTAGTATCGTTTTAGGTCAATTTACGTCGCTCATATAGTGCAGTACAAAAATCGTTTCCGCTTTTTATAGAGTACTAATTTTTGCTCCACTTGCGTAGATACTGTATGTGTTAACTCCAGGATATATGCTGTCCATAAAATCTATTCCATATCACATGGTTTTTCCCCTATTCCAAGGTCAGGCGAGTCGAGTGAATGCCACCGGCTCTATCGCTGGGAATTCTCGTGATTTTAGCACTGATTATGGTGGAGACTCAGAATAGAAATATATATTTGTAGGTATATCTTAAATATGAATAAGTATATTTGTAATTTTGTTTATTATAAATATCTATATGTACATAATGGCGAGGTAAATAGATTTTTTTTTGGTGGCTGTTCCTGTTTTAAGCTGAGTTATTGATTTCTAGTCTAACAATTACCTGCTACAAGCCGCTACTTTAAGTATTCTCTTAGAAATATTGAGACAGTAATAAGCACTTTAAAAGGAAATTATATTTAAAATGTTTATACCTCGAATGTAATCATGTTATGATTAACATTTTAATGTCTCTTTAATTAAAATAACTAGTTTTTTAATGTGATGTCTTCAGATACGTTTATGTATATTATTATTAACCTTCTCGCTTTACTTATAGCACAGGTGATATAATGCTATAATATATGTACGTATATAATATTGTAGTTTTGATCTATATTGATGATTGTGCAGTCAAAGTGGTAAATAATTAAAAAAAAATAACATAGAGAATATTAGCAGTTTTGAGAAGACTAGCTCAGTAGTATATTAAACTATGGTTAGCTTGTGGGCTTATATTTTACAAACTAGCGGCTCACCTTCGCTTCGCTCGGGTTTGCCTCTAGAAAAGCGTCAATAAATCTATCCCACGGGAACCGTTCATTTTTCCGGGATAAAAAGTAATCTGTTGTTTGACCGGTAATATAAGGTATCAGCATGCCAAATACTGAAATAGGTGCATAAGTTGATGTGTAGTAAGCTGTATAAGTTACTATACCATGCAAAATTTCTTTTAAATCGGTCTTACAGTTTCGGAGATTAGCCCGTACAAACAGACAAACAGACAGAGAAACAAAAAATTGAAAATTGAAAAAAAATGTTCTATTTGTCTTCTTACATCCCCCTGACAGACATTCGATCTCTACATCTTTATTATAGTATAGATATGAAGTTTTGGATAAAAATGGGCATGGGTGAACTAACAAAATTGTAGTTATCATAAGAGTGAGTGACTTGCAAGATTTGAGAAGAATTGTAAGAACTACATACAAACAACTTTGACACAATATCTTATGCATCGTTCGTCAGTCCTTGTGCGATTGGCCGTGGTGAAATCCGGTTAGGAATAGATTATTATTTCCAAATAACAAAAAATATTATTAGTTTGTCTCCACGTGATTACAAGTTTTTATAAAGTCTTTATCTCATCTCATTTATCACTCATTTTTTACACGTTATTTTTTAATTTTTTAGAATCTCTACTCAACAGTAACTACGCTAAACTGGTCCTATGCAGATAATTATTGTAGAGACAAGCAGCTTTTTCGTTTTGTGCTTAATTCATTTAAATAAAATATTATATATATATATATATATATATAAGCAGGGCATACCTGATGAAATTTGGCAGAGGGGTCTATTTTTATCGATAAATAATATATTTGTAATATTTTTGTTTTCGATTATTTCATGTACTTACCCTCGGTTGCTGCCGGGTCGTGTGTAACATCAAATTGTACGTGCAATGCTATCCGATTTTTAAATATATTTTACCATCCTTTTTTTACGTTGGGAAATGCATTTAGGCACGAGGTGTGGGACTCACTGGCAAAGCCAGTACTACACACTAAAACCCAACATCATCTTAATATGGCGTCGCAGGGTCGCTTACGCACTCAACCACGACGCCCCAACGGCAGGTCTGCCGGAGCAGACCACAAGCAAAGTGGGTGGACCATGAAGGACCACTCTAAGAAATAAACAGTTGTTATACTTTTATTTATTGGATAATTGAAACAAATAAATGATTAAGTAGCACTTTGTTCTATTAATTGTAACTTATAAAACATTTTATTTTATTGCAGAGTTAATGATTATTTATTAAATTTAAGTTTTATTGAACTTTTCCAAGGTAGCCTTGCTAGGAACATACAAGATAGGCTTCAAATAAGGCCGATATACTAAATCAATGGTTTTGCTTAAAACTAACGGTGAGATAATCAAAATATCTGATTATACTCAATCTTCATGAAAAAAATCTTTCATTAAAATGAAACATCAAATGCATATCATAACATATTCATATAAAAAATAGTCAACGAACATTACTTGAACACTATCGTAAAACTAAGCATTTATTCGTGAAAATATTTAAAAAATAATTTTAATAATAAATATCGATATCAAATAACTTGCCAATAATCTTTATAAAAATAAAAAAAAACTCGACTATACTGTACATATACCGATACATATACCGACTTCGTAAGGATCTGTTCCTTGTAAGGCCAAAAGGAGTTTTAAAATAAAAAAAATTAAAACATTATTATAAGCAATAATATTATGAATCCCCGATACGTATTTACAACTAAAAACTAAGTATTAATATTTTCGTGATTCCTAAATGTTCCTAGCACGGTCCTTGTGCCCTAGCAAGGCCAACTGTCAAGTTTTTGATGATTTTTTTGGCCTTACAATGAACCACTGGCTTTCTTAGGAACACTACCGATATTTTAACTAAAATTAAAATAAAATCATATAGTTTTTCTTTAGTATAACAGCAAATTCGTATATATCAATTGAGATTAAAAAAATAATTAAAGAAAATAATAGTTTATTTACTTGAAAACTAAAGTTTTGCTGGGAGCGCATATTATAATTTTAACTTCAACGAAAGAAGTGAGAGATCGCATAGACAAACCAGCAGCGCCAGCGTCTCTCCGCCGTGTCTGTGTTCTTAAGTTCGATGGGTGCTAGTATGAACTCTGAGTAGAAGGAATTTGTTATTGCATGGCAATAACTATGACTTTTTTGTTATTGACCTTAGAAGAAGCATGGCTTTTCATGGTCCATCCACATTATAACACGTATATGTGGCAGTTATGTTGAAAATGATTCGTACATAAAAATATCAAAGGGGCAAAACTCATAGTTGGAGCTTGCTTTGCTTAGTTCTCTAAGCGAGCGCGTTACCAATGGGCTACTACTTTAAATATTTAGTACTTACGACTAATAACTTACTTTAAGTACTATTAAACTAACTATAAAAATGCTATTATTTGGTATACCTACTAATGAAATGCCGATATAATAATAGAACCGGTATAGCAATTATTAATATCATCGTCACCATAATTTAGATAAACAAATCAATTACTTAGAATTCTTTTAAAGTCGTCTTTAATTGGTATACATAAATGTAATAAATATTATATCTAATGTTAATTAAAAATAGTTTTTTTATATAAGGACTACATGTAGTATGTTATTTTTATGTATACTGTGTTTTTTTGTACTTTATATTCATATTACCTTGCACTTTTCTGCTCCGCTAAATGATAATCTTTCTCACGTCCTTTTTTTTTTAACGTTGGGAAATGCATTTACGCACGAGGTGTGGGACTCACCGGCGTAATAAAGCTAGTACTACCCACTAAAACCCAACCAAACCTTCTCCCGTCTTAATGGGGCGTCGCAGGATCGCTTACGCATTCAACTACGACGCCCCGACATCTTTCTCACGTCCTAGGTTGACTGGAAGAATTCTCTTATAGAAATAAGCCCACCTTTGCCTTCAACTTTCTGTTAATATTTGTATTTTTGTTTTTATGTGCAATAAAGAGTATATACTCGTATATTAGCTAAAATTGGTGAGGCGTGCTGGAATTTATATGCATAACATATTTATTTACTTAAACACTTACGTCTCAGCTATTTTTAAAAAGTTTGGACAGATTTTCGACATTCTTCTCTAAAGAAAACTGTTGAAATGAGCCTTTTCATTCATTAATCAATCTGGAAATGCGATATCGGTAACTTAAGATTTAATGCTGGTTTGATGGGAAAGCACCTACTTATTACGGAGGTTAGAGAAAGGGTACAATATTACATTTATTTGGCTTATTTTTAATTCATATTAAATTTTATCTTTCACTAACGTCTATTATAATGATAGCGTATATACCGTATTAAGAATGTGATTACTCGTAGTTGTATAAAAAGATGTACGTACAAAGAAATTGAAAAACAGATATTAATTCAAAGTAAATATTAGGCTAACGTGATAAATACTAGAAGTAAAAGAGTAAGAGTTTGACGACACGTTTGGCTCAGTTTGTACTGACCCTACTTGCTGCGCCAGCGGTCGCGGGTTAGAGTCCCGCTGGGGGCATTCATTTGTGTGTTGAGCACGAATGTTTGTACTCCAGTCATGGGTGTTTATATTGTTAGGATTTTATCTATGCCTAACTGGCAAGTGGCAACACTATATTGTCTTTGCTTAGTATATATAAAAAATAGAATATGTCGTCAGTCGTGATTTGTATATAAAGTTAATAAGAAGAAATAAAGTATTAATTATATCATCCACCCATATATACATTAATATATATTTATAATATGTATGTATTTAAAAGTTATATATGTATAATGTATCAACTATCTAGTATCCATAACACAAGCCTCGTAGCTTACCATGGAACTCAGCGGGACTCGAACCTGCGACCACTGACACAGCAAGTAGGGCCACTACAAACTAAGCCAAACGTGTCGTCCAAATCGTGTTCTAATAATATTTGTTTATTCTTATATACTATAGAACAAAACCATATAATAATATATATGATATTAAAAAATTTTATGCACAACATGATTCTATAGATAGCTCTGTTCCAAATGTAGAGCGAATCAATTATCATTTGTATATGAAGTGTGACAGTAACATCGATTTGTTACTTCCAGCTTTATGTTAGTACAACCACTTATAAACGAAGAAGCTATGCATTTATGACTAACAAATACTCTATCCTTTTTAGCGCAGATACGAAATAGGTAAATAGACATTTAATATAAATAACTTAAATAAGTTGGTACACTAACATACATTACCATCTAGTTCCATGGTGAGCTACGACGCTTGTGCTATGGATACCAGATAGTTGATTGGTTATATATGTGTAGTGTACACATATATA
Source organism: Brenthis ino (assembly GCA_921882275.1). NCBI lineage: Eukaryota > Metazoa > Arthropoda > Insecta > Lepidoptera > Nymphalidae > Brenthis > Brenthis ino. The sequence continues at coordinate 19,541,969 of OV170224.1, read as the reverse complement.
TCTTTAAATACATACATATTATAATTATAAACATCCATCACAACAAACTAAGCCAAATGTGTCGTCAATTCAATTCATTATATTTTTCATTACGTCTATTATACTTTCCATTGCGTATTTTCCATTATTATTACGTGTTCTTAGTCTAGATTTTTGGGTGAAAGTGTAACATAAATTGAGAGAAGTGCGCAGCGGAGGTTAAAGTTAGTACAACTGGCCCAAAAAATAACAATATTTTTTCAACTAAAACTTCTGTGTGAGCCTGTTGCTTACTTATGTTCCAATATCGAACACAATGAAGAATACTGTTTGTATGTATTCAACTAATATAAATACTTATCTGCGTCGAATTATATGTACACTATAACAATACATTGACCCTGTACTAAAGATTTTTTTACAGATAACAGAGTTAATTCAAATAAGCAAAATGATAGACAGGATCATTTGCTCATGTAATAATAACAGGCATTTTTGTTCCACACTACGCATAAGACTAAGTCGTACTTTTAATGATTACTAGCTGTGCCCCGCGGTTTCACCCGCGTTTAATTTGATTATACTTATATGCTAGTTTCATATGCCTACCCTCTACACGATGAGTATTTGTCCAAATTTTCTGAGCTTAAAGCTCTTAAACATATTATAAATATCAATTTTACACTAATGTATGGAAGTCTGCCTGACTTTATGACTACTGCCCCGCTCCATTGGGTAGTAGCATAATGATATTTAGCTTATAGACTCCCTCAATAAACGGGATATCTAATGCAGATTTTTTTCAAATCGGATTAGAAGTTCTGAGATTATTAGCACGTTCAAAACAACATACGAACTCTGCCTCTTTATAATATTAGCACAGATACTGAAGTTTTGATTTCTCTTACTCTTCTTTATCTCGCTTCATTTCATAAAATTGATCGAGAAGAAATCAATACATAGAAATACACTCACATATGTATACAATCAAACATAAAGATATAATCCTACTAATATTATACTCGTATATGCGAAAACTTGTGGCAATGTATGGATATCTGGATGTATAGATGTAAGGATGTTTATTACTCTTTCACGGACAAACCACAGAATAGATTTTAATTAAACTTTAAAATAACATAGCTCATATATCAGAAAAACACATAGGCTTCTTTTTATCCCGGAAAAATGTACGGTTCCCGTGGGATAGATTTGTTTATGTTTTTCTAAAGGCGAATCTAAGCGAAGCAAGGGTGAGTGGGTGAGTTTACTATATTTTAAAGTATATTCGCAAGTATTTGACGGCACAAAAATTAACCATGAGCAGCACCTACAGCAATCAGCAAAAGTCATTACATAATTAATCATATTGTGCGTATTAGCCTAATGTTATTTTGTAATATGTCTTTAATGTTCATTAAATACCATATAAATATAAATGAAATTCACATTTGTATTTATTTTTACTTGTGACACTTGAAAATGGAGTATAAAATAATCATCTTGTCGGTAAGTAATTCTTATAAATATTCAATGTGTTTCCTAAAATGCAAACAGAGTTCAGATGAAATTGTGGTGTTCAAAATGATTTTTGTTTGTTATTGAAGGAAAGAACCTTTATGTTCTATTTTAGTAGTTTCGTAGTTATTAGCAGATTCACTTTTAAAATCTGTATATATATTTGACGACAGGACTGGCTCAGTTTGTAATGATCCTACTTGCTGTGCCAGCCGTCGCGGGTTCGAGTCCTGCTGGGGGCATTCATTTGTGTAGCACGAATGTTTGTATTTCAGTCATGGGTGTTTATATTTATAATATTTATGTACTTAAAGTTATTTATGTGTAGTGTATCAACTATCTGGTATCCATAACATAAATCTCGTAGCTTACCATGGAACTAGATGGTGCTGTGTGTTATCGTCCCAACATATTTCTATGTAGTGTATGAATATGCTAATATAGTCGTAACATGGGATCTAGAGTTATATATATGTCTATAATGAAAAATTGTACACTGTGTACACTTCCGTTTAACTGTTAAGATATGTTTAAAATTGTATAGTCTTGTTAATCTGCCTTACATGCCAAGGAGTCCTGAGTTCAAATCCTATCTCGGGTCATAAGAGCTAATCGATTTTACTGTCAGAAATTTCTGCGTAGCTAGTTGGAAAACTGTGCCTCCAATTTATTTCAATAAAAATCGATGTTTTAGTAAAACGATATCATTTACTATTTCTTTTTTAACAGGTGGCATGTTTCTCATTGTTGACGCCACCAGCACTTGCTTCGGTTATCGTAGCAAGGAAAGCGGACTGTATGGAAGCACAAGAAGACACACCACTTGTTGCAGGGCTAGCTTTAAAAGGTGCCGCGGCCCTTATGGCGATGAAAGCAGTAGCAGCGCTCGCCCTTAAGGCTGCTATATTTAAAGGTAACTTTACTATTGATATTGACTTTTTTGTTTTTTATTTTAACCTAACTAACTTTTCTAAGAATTACGACATAAAATTAATACATATATAGACATTCATACGTATGAAAATAAAGTATGTACGTATTTATAATTAGAGAACATATATCTATCTATACATATAATAAATTTTTAACTGAGTCGAATCTGTACATTAAATATTTTTTGGTAAATCTTATTGAAATTATATTCTAATATAAAGCTTATTAAAAATACATTATTATTATCTCAAAATTGACTCTAAATTGTTAATTAAATATCTATATATAATTAAACTCTAATTGTGTTATAATTGAAACGTCGCCTCAATAAAATTAAGATAAAATACTGCAAGTGTCGTAGAAGTCGATCCTGTGCTGGTTATCGCTCCTCGGGTCTTCTGCACGACGTTGGTAAACAACAGCATTCCCAAAGAGGATTGATGTCAGGCCGTCGGCTGGTCGTAACATTTTTGCCAAAACCGATCAACAGTATGGTAGACGTACTGCGCCGACCCCAAGTAATTTGGGAAATGGGCAGGAAGAAGAAAGAAGAAGATTCATTGTTATAATCGATACAGAGGCTGAATTTATAGTTCTTAGAATTTTTGTCTGTCTGTCTGGGAGCGCATCACGAGTAAACCACTGGACAGTTTTTGATGAAATTTAGTACGATGATAGTTGGTTATCCGGATCACCTTATGAGATACTTTTTACTGTGGGAAAATATCATCTCTAAGAAATCTATACTAAACGTTAAAACGTATATGAATAAAATTGAGTAGTACCTATATGTACCTAGTCAGTGAAAAAAACATGCGTGTGTACTTATGTGCGCGTGTAAGAAGTTATAGTTCTTTGGCGGAACAGAACAAAAACAGCTAAAGATTTCATTCCGTATGTCACAACTCTCTGTTTGTAAAAGCAATGCAGCTTTCATCATGTCACTTTTTGGCTGTCGGTTTGCGCGCGCATAGTAAAAATTTTACACTCATATTTTTTTCCAAACGTCCCAAAAGAAGTACCTATAGCTTCAAAAAATCCTTATTTTACGTTTGTGATCACATCACACACATAGATTCATCTAAGGATTTTGTTTATCGTTTTGTCGCACGAATGTCACCGGATCCATGGATTGACCTTATACGGTCAACAAAATTAATTCATAAAAGTAGTATTATAAGTCTTATTAGAGTCATTTTAGGCGCTTTTATGCAAAACGGGCTCGAACATATTTAGTGTTTTTCGACTATCGTTAGTCATCCATCCACATTTACCAATGGAATAAATTAGTACCCCGAACTTTTAACTATTTCTATAATATTATTTTTTTGGTAATAAACCTTTAATATAGAAGATGATAATTCTGCTTATTTGTAGGAGCCATGATAGTTAAAGGTATCGCGGCTGCCTTCGGTATTGGATCTGCTTTAATGGGTCTAAAGCCGATCGGTATTCCTGAACCGCCGAGCAAACCGTCTTGTCCTGTAAGTATTTAAATCAATACAAAATAACAGTGATTGTGATTTTAAAGTACATATATATTATGTTCGCTTTATTTTAATGTTAGCCTTGCTTTGGATAACGAAAACAATGAAAATAATATATTTCACAGATCTTACACGTTTGGCTCAGTTTGTAGTAACGCTACTTGCTGTGCCAGCGGTCGCGGGTTCGAGTCCCGCTGGGGGCATTAATTTGTGTGATAAGCACGAATGTTCGTACTCTACTCATGAGTGTTTATATTTATAATATGTATGTATTCAATAGTTATATGTGTAGTGTATCAACTATTTGGTATCCACAACACAAGCCTCGTAGCATAACATGGAACTAGATGGTGCTGTGTGTTAATGTCCCAAAATATTATTATATTATTATTATCTTACGAACACGATCTTAAAACTTACAAGTTTATTTACCTATTTATTTGTTTATTTCATGAATTACCAAAAAAATGTACAATGGCTAAACACATTTGATCTAAGCAATACACTTAACATTTTAATTGCACTTTTAGTTATAGGTAAATACAGCATGATAATTATTATTAAGATTTTTAAATGATCATGTGGATAAAACTATAAACACAATTTAAGAACAAAGAAAAAATCAATTATAATTATAAATTTGCAATTAAAACGTCACATAGATATACCTATATAATATAAATAAAGATATGTTAAACAATTAATAATACATAATAAAAATAATAATAACAGCTGCTGTAATGTCACGTCCAAATTAGAATTAAATACTTGGAATAAAATTGTTGAAAAAAATAGTTAAATTAAATAAATTGTACTGTTCTTTTTTCACTCTTGACTAGTGTGATAATGGCTTTATATTAATTCCTTACTTTTCAGGATACCATGGAACCGAAACCTGAGGTCCCGAAACCTGAGGTCCCGAAACCTGAGGTCCCAGGTCCTGCACCGGATGGTGCAATGGAAAATAAGTTGCCGGTAGCTAGTGAAGATGTTGGTCCCGTAAAAGAAAAACAAAGAGTTCTTGTTAACCAACCAGTTGTGTATGAGTGAGTATACTTGTCTTTAACACCTCCAGGAAAATTTGTAAGAAATTAATTAAAATTCTAAGAAATCTATTGTTAACTGACTCGCCGGCGTGTCCACGGTCGTGGAGGGATTATTGTATGGACCGTCAAACTTCTAGACCAAAATGGGTCAAAAAATAAATAATTTTCCTTTCTACCGTTTTCATAAACAATAGTTAGAACTAAAGTTGAAGTATTAAGCTCGTTTTTAATATGTTTTAAACAAACCTAGCAAAATGCCTAAAAAGCTTGCATTAAAATAAATGTTGTTACAAATTTGTTTAGCTTGAATGTTAAGTGGAGGATTTGATTTATAAAGAGATGGTTAAAAGCTTTTTATCGACAGTTCTCAATATTAAATAAAAGTATAAGTAAAATAACGTGTAGTAAGATTTTTCGTAACTTGTGTTTAAATACTTAATTTACTGTTTTTTTTTCAGGCATGAAAGATCTCGAAAATATTATTCAATGCCAGTCGTCGAGGAGTATGAAATGGATAATTTTAAATAAATATTTGCAACTTACTCATAGTTTTTTACACAATGTTTTGATATAAATAGTATAAAAATAATAGTAATTCTACAAAAAAACCTTGCAATATTAGAAAATTACTGTATATTTTGGTTGGATTTCTATTAGTACTGAAGCAAGCGTCTATATGAAGAGAGAAGAGAGTTTTTTATTCTGTATTGTTCAATAAAATATAATATGTACTTACTAGTATTATTGAAATTATCTTTTGAGTTTGATTATTTCAAGAAATCACTTCACTTACTTTATGAATTTAATAATAATAATCAAATATGCCATTTTGTACTTTACGTTTTCTTTTTTACGTTTATGTTGTAAATGTTTAATGATAAAAACTTAACATATATTTAAAATAAAAATAAAATCTTCTGTATTTAATTTTTTCAATCCGATAGCTCACTAAAGTAGTTCGAGAGTGTGTGATATTTCTATTTTCTTTACGCTGTAACGGCTCTATGAAATTCAATTCATTTCGTAAAAAGAATTTTCCCTAAAGAGATTTTCTCCTGGATTAACCCACAAAATATTTTTTATCGAAGCACCCACAGGACGAGAGGGACTAGCGGGCAATAACTTTAAATTTCCACTGCAGTCAACTATGAATTAAAAATTATGCCTTTATGTATATATATGCTGTAGAAACTTGCTAGTTGAAGCACTAAACACTTCTTAAAAGACATAACACGTCATCCTATTGCCTCCATTGGTGACAAGAAAGCTGGCTTGCTTTTTGCCCAAAGAGTCAACGTTGCTATTCAGCGGGGGAGTGCGTTTACCATTCTTGCCAAATTTCCACGTGAACATGAACAGTTATACGTTAAGTGTACTTAATTTAGTGTAATTAATAAGTACACTTGGTTTGTATATTAAGTAAACAAGTTATTTTTTATTCATAACTAGCAACTCACCCTCGCTTCGCTCGGATTCATTCCTAGATACGTTTTAACGATTAGTATGGAATAGCATATAAAAATATGTTTTCCGTGGAATAGGATAATCTTTTGCGGTAAATTGCCTATGTCACTCTCCAGCCCTCCAACTATCTCCACACAAAAAATTACTCCAAACACTCTGTTTCCACGTGAAAAAGAACAAACAAACAAAGTCAAACTATAGGTATATCGTAGAAAGAGAAACCGTCCCATTTACAGATACATTAAAATATGTAGTTTATATTAATTTTAAGGGTGCGTTCATAATTATTAAGAATTAGTAAGGAAAGAGGAAAATATGTTTTTTTATGTTTTTCCGTGACATTTTTCCAATTTTTCTCTTCATAAGAACCTTCCAAACTTAAACAAATATTTGAAAAAAAAATATACGAATTGGTATAGCCGTTCTCGAGTTTTGCGCTTAGCAATACATTTAACCATTCATTTTTATTTATAAGAATATAATATTTTTCTCAATAACTTTTAAGTCTAATAGCCGATGATCCGAAATATAAACATTGAAAACAATTTGTAACATTCGCATTGCTCAAGTGAATCGAGTGCAAGAATAGCAATGACACGCGATATGCTGCGGTTTTTGTATAACAACAAATTTTAAATATTTTACTTAACCGATTTAACGAGTTCGTTGCGGCCGGTCAAGAAGCGACCTCGTGATCATTATTTGCGTAAATATTGTTTGAATAACTATGCATATATGTTTTAAGTTTTTTATTTACGACACTCCTTAAAAATTTTATGACTTAAAAAAAATAACACTGAGTAGTATATTTAATATAAAATAGTCTTCTAAGAATTGAGGTATTTTATTTTCGAATTCATGATTGAGTTATGACTTAGCGTAAACAGAAGTATTTTATTTATTTTATTTATTTAATACTATATTAAAAAAATGCTTTTGACTGTGGAGGATACTTGAGTAAAACAAAATTATATTTTAAGAATAAATTTGTCCGTGAGTCCTGGAATTTAAAATATTTAAGTAGTATTAAGTAATTTAAGCAGATGTTTCAAAAGATTGTATTAAAAAAATTCAATGTACTACAATCTTATAAATAAGAATGTGAAATTCAAACAAAAAAATCTCTAAATGTGTTGCTAAGCGCAAAACTCGAGAACGGCTGTATCTATTTGGCTAATTGCAAGGTTTTTAGAAAGATTTTTTTTTGGAAAATCCGCTGGAAAAGTCAGAAATTTGGATATTATGTGTGAATATCAATGTTATAAGATGACTGAATATGTGACGTTCAGTTTGACAGATCTGCTGCATGTTTTCATAACAACAAAAAAATCGTCGCGGGGTACGTTTTAAATAGATATACATAGTTATTAGCCAGCATTAGCCATATAATTTTTTTTTGTTAATAATATTGACAAATATTGACATTAATATTCATACGATTCTAACGTCACTCAATTGCCATCAATGTTTTGCCTTCCCGGAACCTCTCCACTAACACTTAAACTTTATGTTATGGTATTAAAGTTCAAATTGACTTTTAAGTATTATTACGAATCTTTTTAGGAGTATAAAAAAGTGTTGTTTTTAGATTTTTTCAGGCAATTTTTTAAATTATTCTTTCCGTAAGAACAATCCTCGTACTTCAAGGAATATTCTAAAAAAAGGATTAGCGAAATCGGTTCAGCTGCTCTCGAGATTTGCGCTTACCAACACATTCAGCGATTCATTTTTATATTATAGATAATTTTATTTATAGATGTTTTTTGTTTTGTAAAATAATTCTTCTGAGAATGAAAAGACATCCCATAGGTACATATAAAGTGATGAAAAAATAAAAAATAAAATCTGAACATTAAATATTTCATATATAAAGTCTTTAAAACGTACTTAAACCTAGAGATCTGAGCGAAGCGAGGGTAAATCGCTAGTAATATAATAATAATGTCTTTCTGACCCATTTCGACCACGGTGGCCAATGTCACTGCCACTCTCATAACTTACACTCCGATGGGATGATAATTTGAAACGATTGGTGGGAGATCAGGCCAATGATGATGATGATGGATGGCTTTTCAAATTCTCCGAGGCGTTAGGTTAACAACAACGCCTATATTCCAACTCTGGATTCTTACTGATGATTTTTTGACAGAAAAAATTAAATAATAAACTTGGTCTGATCAAGGCTTATTCGAACCCAGGACTCCGTATCTGTAGCCGCATATGCTAGCTACTAGATCACTAAAGCCAATATTTACCATTGAAAATGTTACATTTACAATATTTAACATATTGAACTCTATTGTATGGGAATTCGATTTACGCTTTACAAACATCTACTTTTCCATCCCCATTATTATGAATTTTATCTTGCGATTTATTAAAGCAGAGAGATAAGACTTTATTGTTTCTCCACTTCCTATCGATGTAGGGTGAGTCTCATTGGGGGCTGGTTTTTTTAAAATATTTATTATATTAGTTATGCCCAAGAATGAATAGACTATCTTTAACCTATCAAATTATCTATACTATAATAAAACTGTAGAGGTCGAATGTCTGTACATAGAACAAAAATGCTAAAAACCAAGTCAGGGGGATGTAAGAAGACAAATAGAACAAATCCAGATTTTTTCAAATTTTTTGTTTCTCTGTCTGTTTGTCTGTTTGTACGGGCTAATCTCCGAATCTATTGAACCGATTTAAATGAAATTTTGCATGGTGGTACCTTATATCCCCGGGCAACATCTTAGATACTTTTCATCGCGGAAAATTATTGCCCGTGGGATAGTTAAAAAACGATAGTAACTTATACAGCTTAGTACACAACAACTTATGCACTGCAATTTGGTAAAATTTAGCATGCCTTATATTGCCAGTCAAACGACAGGTTAGTTTTCATCCCGGAAAAAGGAACGAGATAGATCTCTTTGTTGTAAAATAAAATTATAGACATGAATTTCTTCATTAGTGATATTTCAATTACGAATTTCATTAACATATAATTTTAATTATATAAATAAATATTTAATGCAAACAAATCAATTATTTTAAATGTAGTATACTATTTATAAACTAGTTTACATGATCCTATCGCTAACAATATAATAAGTGAATAAAAATAGCATAAGTGTATTATTAACCGGGAATATAATCTACCTTCATTCTTCATTACAGGCACACATTATGGAGAAGTAACAAAAACATTTTTTTTATATAGGTATAATACTAGCAGAACCTGCGGCTTCGTTCGCGCTAAAACTACAAAAAAGTCTCTAAAAAGGTAGGTTTCATACAAACTTTTATCCGCTATTTTACCCCCATATGAGATGAATTTCGAAAAATGCTAAAACACATATTTAATTAATTGTATTGAAGATTATTGATACCAAGTTTCAAATATTTCTGATCATAAATATTTTTTTGGATTATATTATAACGTGTTTTCCCGCGGGAAAGAGATAATCTCCCGCGGAAAAAAGTAGCCTATGTCACTCTACTGCTCTCCAACTATCTCCACACAAAAAGTCACGCCAATCCGTCACTCCGTTTCGACGTGAAAGAAGTACAAATAAACAAACAAAGAAATAAACAAACAAACACACTTTCACATTTATAATATTAATATAGATTAGTGTGTAGGCAGTAAACATAAAAAAAACTGAACTGATTAACTTCGAATAACAATTTTCATCGCAATCCGTATTGGGTACAATATGTATGTCAACATTGATGTCTTAATGCACCCGCGTGCTAAATCGTAGGCGCGCATAATAACCGTTTGTTATGTTAGATAATATGTTGCTTGCAAACTGCAATATGCATATATACATTTATTGTACAGTGTACACGAATTGATGTAACAATATTTAAGTTTTATTTGGCTTCTATTCTATTACTTTATCCTCCGATATTATTCTACCTAGGTCTTAGTGACCTTTGTTTGGGTTATGTCCCTAGGTACCTAGCACTAGTGTATAATATATAGTATGTTACTTCAGGTTTATCCGTATACTAAATTTCATGAAAACCCGTTGATCTGTTTCAACGTGAAGGAGTAACAAACATACACACACGCATACGAACTTTTGCATTCATAAAAGAAGTTCGATATTTAGATTAAGTTTTTTGAAATGACAGTTAACATTTCGACACCTGCAAAATATAGTTTAAAAATCTTATTTTACCGACCATCTTCTTCATGTTTTCTCCATTTTACATGACTAGAAAATTAACTAGAAAAAATAGAACATTAACTAGAAAATTGAATTGAATTGAACATTCTAACCCAGTATTGTAGCAATTTTTGATTTAAAATATATGGGGAAAATAAAACTAATTTCTATTTCTAAATTATTATATAGATATTATATCAATCAATCTATAGAAATATTGTTTGGAATTATAAAAAGAGTTACGCAAGAAGTATATATACTCGTGAGTGTATACAATAGACTGTACAGATTTTTAGTTAAAAATTTTATTTTTTTATTCATATGGGGTAAATAGCCTCTTATATATAACTTGCAGACAGTTTTGTCAAAATTTTTAAAGACAGCTTTTCACAAATATGTCTGAGATTGTTAATAAACCATTTGCAAGCAAAAAATTATAGGGCTTCAATTTATCTCGGTATTTCATCAGTGTTTTCATTGGAAAATAGTATTGTTGGAAATAGTTGGAAGCATTTAAGCCAAGTGAGAATCGAATATTAATAATATATACTACTAATTTGCTGCAAAGATAACTTATTCATGATTGCTATATTACACCTTGTGTAGACAATGGATTCCAAATATGAAAAGCCGCAGTTAATCTTATCTTTGATATATGCTTTAAATTTTCTGCTTTCTCTGATGGTTACAAGAAATTAAATTAATAATTTACAAAACCCCCAACACAATAACCTATATTCATTGAGGCCTTTTTCAATGAGCATAAACACGATATCTGTGCAATGTGTTAGTAAAGAGTTCGTGTTAGTAGAGAGTATCTTGCAGATATGCTGCATCTTGATGCTGCAGCATCAGGCCAAGGAGACGTGATGATGATGATGCTATAGAGAGACACACAGATACATAGATACACACGTTAAACTAATAACACCGCTCTTTAGCGTAGGGGGTTAAAAATAACATGATTTTTTATGAATTAATTCTAAAACTCTAAGGAATTCATGGAATTTTTAAAATATATCAAATTAAATTATTAACTTACTAAATTATTAATATCAGTTCATACAATATATATACAATATATATAACATAAAAAATATTGGGCATTTATATACAAATAAATGCCCAATATATTTTTTCAAATTATTTTTAATCTACATACCTTTTGTAATTAAAATATTACGTTTAAATGTGCTTATAAACTAAAACAAAATATGAGAATTACTTTCATCTAAATCGTTCAAGCAGAAGAAGGTTTATTTTTGTACATATTTTGCATACGATAGCCTATTTCAATTTTTAATTATATTTGTTTACTGCAGTATTTGCTAATTACCCAATACTTACATCCTAGCAGTAATTCACTCACGATTGTAAAAGGAAATTGTTGTCTAGGGATGTGGACGATTTCTGTTATTATTATAAGGTACTATAAATAAATCAATATTATATATTAGTGGATAACAATTTAGACTTTCTGTTCTAATTATTAAGGTTTATTTTGAAATTATTTTATGTAATTAATATTCAAAATTGTGTGGTCAGCCGTATCATTGCAGTACAGGTTCAGCGAACAGTTTTTACAGCGGCAGGTAATGATATTCAAATAGGACGGTACAGTAGGGCTACTTAGCAATGTTAATTTAGTTGCCTGTAGTTTTGGTGGTGTATAAAAGTGCAAACGTTTTGAAGAAGTTATCATTTACTCATATCAGTTTGATACAATTGTTTGTAGCAGCATAACAAATTAGCGATGTCTCGACTTACGGTAAGTTGAGGCAAAAACGCAATGCATAAGAAGATTTTTGAAATAGTGCTTATAATTCAAATGCATAAATACTGGGTTTTTAAATATAACTTATTATTTTTTAGATTCTCTTTGTCATCGCTGCGGCGTATGGAGTACTTGGAGATGGTCAGTTTCTATGTTACTAGATATTTTTACTTCAATATGTAATAAAAATATTCTCAAAACTACCCAAATGCTTATTAATATGTCTTTTTCAATTTTTTAAAATATTATTTTAATATTTTGCAGTGAGGAAAGACGCCCCCGCTGCTGATTCTCGTGCGGACGCGAGTGGATTAATCGGTTATGGAAATGGAATCGGTGGATATGGGCTTGGTGCTTCAGCAGCCGGTATCTCTAATGGAGCAGGTCTCATCGGTTCCTCCGGTGGTATCATTGTTGGATCTGGTCTGATTGGCGGAGGTGGTAGCTTAAACAACGCTGCCGCTGTCGGTGCTGCTCAGCTCAGCGCTATCCAAAACGCTCAGGCCGTGCAGGCTACTCAAATCGCCAACGCCGCTGCCGCCGCTATCCAGGGTGCACGTGTTACTGAAGCTGCTGCTAGAGCAGGACAGGCTAACGCTATTCAGAATGCTCAGGCTCTAGACGCAGCACGTATCGCTAATGTTCAAAGAGCTCAAGCTGCTGCCTATGAAAACGCTCGTGCTGCTGATGCTGCGAGACGCGCTGCTTCTGCTGCAGCGGCTGAATTCGCCCGTGCTGTTGAAAATGAGCGCGTTGCTAACGCCGCTCGCGTGCAAGCTGCCGCTATCGCCAATGCCCGTGCTGTAGAGGCGGCACGTATCGCCAATGCCGCTAGAGCTCAAGCTGCCGCAGTCGCTACAAGCGCTGCTCAAGCTCAAGCTGTCGCTGACACGGTAGCGAGAAACGCCCAAGATGGTGCTTTATTACTTGGCGGTGGTTCCGGACTCATAGGAGGAGGCGGTCTTGGCGGTCTTGGAGGTCTCGGCGGCCTCGGCGGAGCTGTTTATCAATCAGTCGCCATCGCACCCGTCGGCATCAGTGACGGATATGGCCTTGGTGGCGGATACGGTCTTGGAGGCGGATACGGTCTTGGTGGCGGATACGGTCTTGGTTATGGGAAGAAACTATAAGCTAATTCTGTTCTAGTGATGATACCAAATGTTATAAATAGAAAAATTTCTCCATCCATTTCGACACATTTCGAAGAAATGGTTAGCGGCATATTATTGTTATTATTTTGATTAAAGCTAAGGACTGGTTGTGTAAATATAATATTAGAATACATACCATTGCATCCAGAATATATTCTTTAATTTTTCTCCTAATTGTCCCTTACTAATAACAAAGAAATCATAATTAATAATGATGGCCAAAAAAATAATTTTAACTGTCTTTATCTTTAAGTTCTAGTTTAACTAGACACAATTTCTAATAATAAATAATTAACATTGTTTTGCCCTAAACAGCGGTTTTACTCAGAGGTCATGTATTCGCTTCGCGAGACGTTAAAAGGATTAGGTAAATTATTTTTGCCTTACAATATATATTTTATTTTTATTTTATTTACTTCTTTTTACACATTGTATCAATTCAATGATCACTTGTGTACGTCAATTAGAAGACTTAAACTAAAGCTACGAGGGTTCGTAACGCGCCCTGGTCTGAGAAGAACCCACAAGAAACTCAGCCAAGTAACATTTTTTTTTTATTGTGATCATTGTTTCACAAACATCCTTACTTCAGTATAAAGAGCAATTCATTCCCAAGCTTTTTTATCACTTAAATAATCCTTTTCATTATAATAGGATTTATTTATTAATTGTCTTTTAATGTAAATTTTAAATTTATTTATTGACAGTTTTAAAGTATCATCTGGTAGTTTATTGTAAAAGCGAATACTATTACCAATAAAGGAATTACCAATTTTATGGAGCCTAGTGGTGGGCTGAACTAGCTTATTTTTGTTTCTAGTGTTTACATTATGCAGGTCACTATATTTCTTGAATTTATCAATATTTTTATGTACATATATTAGATTTTGATAGATGTATTGGCAGTGTACAGTCATTATTTTAATTTCTTTAAACTTATTCCGCAAAGATTCTCTTGGGCCTAAATTATATATAGCTCGAACAGCCCTTTTCTGCAGCACAAAAATTGTGTCAATATCAGCAGCATTACCCCATAGTAAAATACCATATGACATAATGCTGTGAAAATAGCTAAAGTATACTAACTTAGCTGTCGTTACATTTGTTAATTGACGTATTTTCTTAACCGCGTAGGCTGCAGAACTGAGCTTATTCGATAATTGAGAAATATGAGGGCCCCATTGGAGTTTGGCATCTAATGTAATGCCTAGAAATACAGTGGTATCAGCTAGATCTAGTTCCTCATTATTCAGTCGTACATTGGTTTTTACACTTTTAACATTTGGTAAAGTGAATTTTACACATTTTGTTTTTTTCTCGTTTAGTAAAAGGTTGTTGACGTTAAACCATTGTACCACTTTGGATAAAGCAATGTTCACATCGTCAATTACTGCTTGTCGTCTGTTAACTTTAAAAACTAAAGATGTATCATCAGCAAACAAAACTATCCCGTGGTCATCCTTTACGAGGTATGGTAGGTCATTTATATAAATGAGGAACAAAAAAGGACCCAAAATTGAACCTTGTGGTACACCCATTTCAACAACTGATCCAGGGGAACGCTTTCCATTCACGTCTACCCTCTGGATTCTTTCATTCAAATATGATCTAAGTAAATCCAGAGCCTTATCTCTAATTCCGTAGTGGTGTAATTTTCTGACCAACGTTTCATGATGAACGCAATCAAATGCCTTGGACAAATCACAGAAAATGCCAAGTGCATCACGTGACTCCTCCCAGGCCTCAAATATATTTAGAAGTAACGCGACTCCAGCATCGGCTGTTGAACGACCGCGAGTGAAACCGTATTGCTTTACATGTAATAGTTCATTATTATAAAAATGTTTCGTAATTTGAGTTAACATTATTTTTTCAAAGATTTTACTAAATGTAGGTAATATTGAAATAGGCCTAAAATTAGTGGCATCAGAGGTACAACCCGATTTAAACAAAGGAATAATTTTACTAAGTTTCATTAAGTCAGGAAACACACCAGATTCTACACACTTATTAAATATTAATGCTAAGTCAGATGCAACAACATCAATAAGTGGTTTAAGGATGCTAACAGAAATTCCCCAAAGATCTTTTGTTTTTTTAACATTCAGTAATTTAATTACATTTATAATTTGTTGTGCATTTATATTTTCGAACTTAAAGCTAATATTGCATTCTTCCACATTTTGTTCCAATAATTTGATCGCAGTGGCAGGTGAAGAGTTCAGAGACCTAGTAGTGGAAACTGGTATGTCGGTAAAAAAGGTTTCAAACGCGGCGGCTACCTCAGAGTCAGAACTAATGTATTTATTATCTATATTTAATTTAAAGCTATTGTTTAGAGTTTTACTCTTTCCAGTTTCCTCGTTAATTATTTTCCATGTAGCTTTAATTTTATTACCACTATTTTCTATCTTGTTACTCAGATAATGAGACTTTGCCATTTCGCAATCCTTTTTAAATAATTTGGAAAATGATTTAACTTTGTCTCTAAACCGTTCACTAGTGTTATGCTGCCTTTCTGCGTACATTTCGTATAATTTTTCTCTTTTTTTATATAACTCTGCAGTTGCCCACTCACTAAATACCAATGTATCAGAAACTGTAACCGATTTGGTAGTGAATACCGAATTGTAAAGTTTACTAAAAGATTTAAAGAATTGGTTATACATCTCATTCGCACTTAAATTATTACTTAATAATGGTAAATAACAAAATTATTACTTAATAATGGTAAATAATATATGTCATACGAATCTCATTTCCTACTATGTCAATTATTGTAAAATTTGCAAAAACAGCCAAATTGAATTCAATGTTTTTAATAATATTTATTTTAAAACTTAAATGATAGCATGTTTTATTGACAAAAAATTGTATACAATAAACACAAGAATTGACTAAAATCAGAATTTTGAATAAGGCGAAAAGATGTTGACTCTTTTTTACATACGCTGCCAATGCTGGAAGCGTAGGACGTGGGTATTGCTTTATTTTGTCATCTTACTAATATTATAAATGAGAAAGTTTGTAACTCAATCAAGCCAGAACGGCTGAGATAGATTATAGTCTGGAGCAGCACATAGGTTACTTTTTATACCGGAAAAATTTATGGTTCCCGTGGGATAGATTTGTTTTTGTTTTTCTAGAGGCGAACCTGAGCGAAGCGAGTATGAGCCGCTTATATAATCTATAAATCGGCAAAGATAAAATAGTTCAGTACATTTTTTCCTATGTTTTTCAATTTTTTTTCTTTTTTACTTAGTAACTATTGACGAGTTTTAGTTTTATCAATAAAAAAAATTGGAGAAAAAACCAGTTTTTTTCATGTACTTAATGGTTATTGTCGAATTTCGACCACTAGACAAGCTAGATTATAGATAACATTAATAAGACTATAATTTATTTGCAGGATCAATACAAGAATTCTTCACCATTCATGTTAATTTCAATCTTATCGACAGAATTTGTTAAATGTTTAAAATACAGCCAAAGAGAAAGATAAACATTATAAATATTGTTGAATTTGCTTGTACAGATGTTCGACAATACAAACATTTCATCAAAACGTTTATCTTTTTGTATATAATAATCAGACAAATTCAGTTTTTATATTATTACAATATGCCTTGAAGGCGACATACAGCAATTTTCAATATCTATACATATAATAAAATTGTAACTAAGTGGAATCTGTACATTAAATATTTTTTGGAAAATCTTATTGAAATAAACATTATTATTGATACAGAGCCCGAATCTATAGTTTTTAGAATTTTTGTCTGTTTGTTACCGCATCACAGAAAAACCACTGGTGGGATTTTGATGAAATTTAGTATGGTGATAGCTGGTTATTCGGGTCAACATATAGTATACTTTTTACCGCGGGAAAATATCTCATTTTAGAGAAAAAATACAAAAACTGCAATGTAAGAGTATACTAATATGTAAAACCTAAGAATTTAGTTTATGGTCATCTGAACGCGGGCATAGCCGCGGGCAATGCTAGTGTAAAAATAAATGCTCATCTTCTATGCGTACTTAGATCTTTCATCCCATTGCGAAGAAACATTGCTGAGTTGTTATAATACATACATAACGTATGTATGTTCCATTATTTTCATTAACGTACCACAAGGTGGTAATCCATACTTCTATACTATTTTTGTTTGTTTGTTTGTCCTTCTTTCATGTCGAAACAGAGTGACACAACAGAAATACACTATAATAATACAACCCACAAAATATTTATGATCAGAATTACTTGAAACTTAGTATTAATGCTATACGTGTTTTAGCATTTTTAGAAATTCATTCCATAAGGGGGTAAAATAGGGGATGAAAGTTTGTATGAAACTTACTTTTTTAGAGTTTTTTTCATAGTTTTTTTACACACTTTAAAAAATACAGTTTCTATATAAAAAAGCATTCAACATATTCTACAAAAAGTATTAATATTTCATATTATTACTATTATTTTTTTATATGAACCTAAACGTTATGTATACTTATAGGGTTCGGAGCGGGATTGTAATAAGACAACCACTAGGTTCGAATACACTTTAATAAGTCTCTAATATAATAAGATATAATAGCTTAAATACTAACTTAAAGTAGGTTAATGACATCACCCTATTATGACACCACACGCCCCATCAAAACGAAAAAAAAAAAAATACATTGTTTGTTTTTTTTTTTACTCTACATACAATTTCGTCCTATTCTTATGTATAATTTCTTCCTTATTATTACGTAAAATTTTAACATTAGGATCCATATCCTTTAAAACTTTATAAGGACCAGAGTACACATCACTGAATTTATTTCCTACTTCGTTTTTTACTAATAACATATCATTTTTATTATACATCACAGGTTTTAAATATTCATCATATCTCTTTTTCCTTTTTTCTTTAGATAAAATTAAATTTTTTCTTGCATCAGCATGTGCTTTTTGAAGTCTAAATTTTAATTCTAGTGGATAATTTTCAAAGTTATATAATGGTTCAATTGTATGATTTCTTAAATTAGAAGGTATATTACATGGTTTACCGAAAACAAGTTCGTACGGCGTAAACTTAGTTGCTGAATGTACAGAAGTATTGTACGAAAAACACCAATATGGTAGCCAATAACTCCAATCTCTAGAATTGTTGTCAGTTTGGATTCTCAAATATGCATTAAGACATTTATGTGAGTTCTCAAGTGAACCAATAGATTCATGATGATATGCGCATGACAAAGTTTGTTTTATATTTAGTAATTTACATACCTCAGACATTGTATTAGAGATAAATTCCGATCCTTTATCGGTGGCGATCTCCCGTGGTATACCATACCTTAGAATGAAGTTATCTACGAAGGCTCGCGCTACACTTACACTATCCTTACTTACTAATGGGAATGCTTCAATATACTTACTTAATTCACACTGAAGAGTGAGTATATATGAGTAATTATAGTAATCCTTATCTAAGGGCCCAACTATATCTAAGAAAACCTTATCAAAGGCAGACTGCGCAGTCGTAGTAATAACCATTGGTTGTTTAGTGTGCAACGAATGTTTCTGTTTTTGACATTTGCTACACTTTTTTACATATTCCGTTATATCTTCTACCATTTTTGGCCAAAAGTAATATTTTTTAATATTATTGAGCATTCGACGTATGCCCGCGTGTCCACTTGTAGGAAGTAAATGAAAATCATTAAGAATAACTTTTTTGTCGTCATCGTTTTCTATGCTTATTACATTTTTTATAATATAAATACGGGGACTTTCCCGGTTATTATTAGTTTTATAACTTTTGGTTAACCATTCTATATACTTTTTACTTTCATTATTTTTTATTACATAAATTTCATCGATCGCTAGCTTTTTGCAAATAGCATCCAAATCTCTCACGAAGACGTCTCGCGTCGAACATGATCGAGAAAATGGGTCTATAAAAATCTTATCCTTGTTAGGTACGTATACGAAATCGTTAAAGTGCACGTATTTTACATTTTTCCCTACTTTATAAGATGAAATAATTAGTTCAGTGCAATGTTTTGGCTTTTCAAGAATCTCAACGACTCTCGGTTGATCAGACCAATTGTCTTCGACACTCTTGTCAACCAAAGTACTCGTATCATTTGGTTTATCGTATAGTTTGTTCGCCATCCGCCGTGTCATTACATTCAAATATTCCGTATTCATGTTTTTTAACTCATCAGATGTTAAAATAATGCGCGATAATGCGTCTGCAGCCACATTACTCACACCTTTAACATATTCTATTACGTAATCATACTCATCTAAGGTTAATCGAAATTTTAACAGTCTACTGGAAGGATTATTAATACTAAATAAATAGATTAAAGGCTTGTGATCCGTTTTGATTGTAAATTTCTTGCCAAATAAATAAGGTCGGAAATATTTCACAGACCAAACAATAGATAAAAGCTCTTTTTCTATTGTTGGATAGTTTACCTCGGCTTTATTTAAAGAACGACTCGCATATGCTATTGGTAAATCATTTTTATTACATAATACCGAGCCTATAGCTAATCCGGAAGCATCTGTGCGCAATATAAATTCGTTTTCTTCAGCAAAATTCGGATATTGTAAAATGGGTGGATTGATAAGGGATTGCTTAAGTTTATTAAATGAATTTTTGCATTCGGTACTCCACACAAAACTAGCACCTTTCCTACAAAGTTTGTTCAATGGTATAGTTATATTAGCGAAATTCGGGATAAATTTACGATAATAATTTGCGAAAGCTACAAACCGTCTAACTTCATCGACATTCTTCGGAGTTTGATAACATTGCAATACTCTGGTTTTTTCTGGATCAGGTAAGATACCTTTAGAAGATACTACATGGCCTAAATATAACAGTTGCTTCGTTAAAAATTTACATTTTTCGGGATTTAGTTTTAAATTTACTTTCCGAAATCTCTCAAAAATGTCAATTAAATTATTATTATGGGAATTTAGACTCCTCCCAAAACATATAACGTCATCGAGATAAATAAGACATTTTTCATATTGTAAACCAGACATTGCTACTGTCATCATTCGACTAAAAGCACCTGGGCTAATTTTAAGACCCATTGGAAGTCGTTTCATTTGGTATTGCCTGTCGGCAGTAAATGCAGTATACTTTCTACTGTCTGGGCATAACTCTAATTGATAATAACTTTGACTGAGATCTAAATGTGTAAAATAAATAGCACCTGATAAAGAGTCAAGTATCTCTGTTATGTTAGGCAATGGAAACTTATCATCTTTCAACCTATCATTCAATTTCCTATAGTCAATTACAATCCTCCATTTTTTGTTTCCATTACTATCACTTTTCTTCGGAACGAGAATAACTGGACTAGACCATTCGCTTCTACTTTCCTCTATAATATCGTTATCTAACATTTGTTGAATTTGCCTATCGATTTCATGTTTTTGACTTTTTGGTAATCTATAAGGCTTTGTGTACGTAGGAATAGCATTATCTTTTAAATGTATTGATTGCTGGTATAAATTTGTAACTCCTAATTTATCTCCTGGCAATAAAAAAATATCGGAGTATTTAGCACATATATTTTCGATAGAAATTTGTTCTTCTTTGGTAAGATCTTTAAGATTCAAAATAGAAAATAACTTTTTCACACGTTCAGCATTCACGTTACTTTTTTCAAATGAACACAAGGAATAATCACTAAGACTAACTACCTCAGGAACGAAGTAACTTAGTTTTACTTCTTCTTCTCTAGTATTTAAAATTTTCAGTGGAATTTTACCACAAATAGGGCTAACCAAAACGGATGCTAAAAATACTCCATCACTCAATTGCTTAGGCATAACTACATACTCATTTTTTAAGTCGGTTCGCATAAAATAAGTAAATTCACACCTTGGCGGAATTTTTATATAATTATTATAGCCAAGTTTACCCATTTGTAAAGGTATTTCAATAGATAACCCTTGTTGAAGCGTTAAAATATTTCGTTCAAAATCTAATATAGAATTAAATTTACTTAAAAAATCTTGTCCTAATATACCATCTGTTCTACATGAAAAGTTTTTCAAAACATAAAATTTGTGTTTAAAATAGAAGTTATTATAGTTTAATTCTAAACAAACAAAACCATCGCAAAATATATGTCCTCCAATACCGTTTATTTTAATGCGCTCTATATGGAAAGGAACATCCCATTTATGTAATAACTCGTGTCTTATTACCGACAGTGAGGCACCGGTATCAATTAGCCAACTACAAGACTCATTAAAAACATTTATATGAACCGCATTAATATTTTCGCAATAAAAATGATCATGCACGAAAAAAACAATTTTTGTCCTTGTTACTATTGTCTTGGACCTCAGACTGTTGTTTTGAATTATCTCTAATATTCATTTCAGCAAAGTTTATCTGATTCCGTCGCGCCTGACTACGAACCCATGCTTGGCCACGAAAACCGCTAGAACCGTGATAATTATTTTTTCCGCGAGAAGCGAAATTACGACCATTACCACGATTACTAGAACTATAACAGTGACCACGATTATTTAAAATCCGAGGAGTGGGCATCCCTCTAGAATTCCCTCTAGAACCATTTTTATGAAACCCTGCTGGTTGGTTACGGTTATAAAAAGTGTTATGAAAACTAGACCTACCTCTGTTATGATGACAATTCATCATTCGCTCTTCCCTTCCGCTCGATAAGGTCTCATCCAACGCACCTTGAATAGCGTCTTTTAGCGAGCTATAGTTTCTAGCCGCTATGATCGTACTAAGACGACTATTCCGCAGGCCATCGGCAAATCTCTTTATCGCAATACGCTCGTTTATTGGCTTTAAAATTTCATAAGAGCTAGAGTTACCGTTGGCCTGAGAAACTGTCAAATCAACAAATAATTTTTCAATTTGCTTACCGAACTCTTGAATACTTGTGTTATCCTGTCGAATATATTGTAGCTGAGACTGTATCGCTGTGTCAGATTTTTTAGGCAACAATATATCTCGCATATCCTTGATTAAGTCTGAAACAGATAAATAATTAGAGCACATGCGCAGCTTGGCGCTTTCTGACAATCTAGATTTTAAAACAAACTGTATCAGTAGCTTTTTGCTATCATCATCAATCATTGACTCATACATTTCTATATTAGAAATTAACTGTTTAGTGACATTCTCATCACCCGTCATAACTGGCAACAGAGAAACTGCAGTTTTTAACTCAAACTTCTCCATGATTGTTGTACTATGATACCTACCTATGTTTTCAGAACAAAGTTGAAATATTTTCGAATAAATCGAATTAATTGTATCGAATATTTCACAAAGCTTTTGACTCTCCGAACTTTTTATTTCCTTAGTTTCTACTTGCTTTATAATCGACTTACTTAATAACCAAAATTTATCATATAAAAATTTTGCTTCGGCCTTCTTTTTGTCTTTTACACTAGATGTCCTTCTACTAGGCCTTAACTTCGTTAGGTAATCTTTAATATGCTTTAATTCTATTAATATTTCATTAATTTCATCTGCCATAACCTAAGGATACATAATACATTTTTTTTAATACGGTTACATAGGTTTACACTTATATTAGAATGATTACAGATTAATACATAATTAATATGTTAAACTAGGATTACACTAACACTCAATAACCACATAATATTCTTTACGCATTTTTAAGAACCATCACGCACACACACTCACACTGGCGAATTCCCTGTAGCAGCAGACCCACGTTCTCGTCGCTGCAGCGTGCTCATAGACCTTCTCAAGTCATAAGCCTCTATCCCACGCTGGATCCATTCGCCATGGCATTTCCGATAATATCGGAACAGGATTATCGCGGCCCCAACAAAAAAAGAAGAGCACACATTGCGATTAGAGCATAAGATGTTGAGGTGGCATGCCACAATAATTGCTCCGTGGAGGCAGAGTTCCCAGCTCCGTTTTGAGCGATTATAATTTCTTGCTCCTTGGATTGCTGCTTGCCCATATTTTTAATTTTTGATAAAGTCTTTGCCACAAATTCACAGTCACTCTGGATGGGATTTTGCAATATAAAAACGCCATAATTATAATTATTGTCTTTAACTTTACATTTCACTTAGTGTTTATTTTATCATTGCCATATACGGCCGGACACCGGACTCGCGCACGCGCTGGCAGGGTCGCCATATAGGGTTCGGAGCGGGATTGTAATAAGACAACCACTAGGTTCGAATACACTTTAATAAGTCTCTAATATAATAAGATATAATAGCTTAAATACTAACTTAAAGTAGGTTAATGACATCACCCTATTATGACACCACATACTCATCGTTTTCTATTAATAATATCGTTTGCGGAAACGTAGGTACAATTGGTTGCGGAGTTATAATAATTTATGCTATCTGTAAAATTATTAAGGCCATAAAAAATTAATATTATGATTGAAATAAATGCTTATGCGAATTATCTACATATTTTATAGTTCATTGAAAATTAATGATAGGATATGTAAATAGCAGGATACGTGTATCATTAAGTGTATACGAATATTTTATGTTCCTATCCGCTGATTTCATTAGTATAATATTTTAGATCTGTTCCAATTCAAATTCCACAAAAAAAAGCTTTTATACCATATACATTGTGTAATGTAGTAAATGGTTTTGATGTAATTTAAAGTTTATTTTTTATTTTTTAGTTATTATCTTCTCAGCAAACCCTTTCATTTGGTATCTATATCATATAATTTCAATGGCATTGTGTAAGTACAAATGACAATTGTTATTCTTTCTAAAGAAAAGTAAAAAAAAGCAAAATAACTAATATCTAAAATACCTTGTACTAATTATGTTCTATTACCAAGTAAACATTAAATATTTATAACAGGTACATGAATAACGTTTCAAAAAAATATTACAACAAAAAACAATTAAACACAATGTTACCGACTCCGATTAATAGTAATCATTTTGTTCTAGTTGTATATTCATTTTGTGTTTAAGAGATTTACAACACACAGTCCTGTATATACTTGTCTGTAACAAGTATATAACACCTTTGAGACGTCTAAAACCTTAGCCTCTCCCGTGTCCATGATTGCTGTAAAGCATTCAAAACATCGGAAACCATAAATCTAAATAAATCCGCGAAATAATCCGAAAAGATAGTTTTATTTAAAATATTATATTTAACTACATTTATTCGATAGCGCTTTTTGGCTCTTTACCTACAGCGCTATCTAGAGTTTACTAACCGATAATATACCAAATAAGGCCGATCTAATTTCTCTGCAGGGTATCTGCACTAGTAGTATACGCTTATGTCACCTGTGCATTAATTAAGTACACACAAATAAATTATAAATGTCAAATGTACTTCATTGATCGATTCTATTAACAATTTAAATCTTTATTAGACGATTTGCTTAACAAACAATACAGTTAAATGGATTAATAGTTGCAGGAGATTTTTACGTCATTTTCGTGAATTTCTCGACCCGGAACTCTAACCTAGGACCTTATTATTGGCACACGAATATGCTACTACATCAACCGGAAAATTAGTTAGCGTTTAATAAATAAAACGATAAAATATTTCTATTATTAATAATTTAAACAAGCATTCTCGGATTAAGTCTTTGACTGCGTTACCGTAATTGTCATCATTGCGGCAGACAGCCGAAAAAGAATAATACATAAAATAGTTGCCTCTTTTAAAATTCTTACTTAACATTGGGATTGGTCACACGAATTTTTACGTTCCTTTATTTGTGAGAATGTGATAGAATATTAGGATATTATATTTTAACTGCCTCGGTGGTGTAGTGTCTAGCATGTACGGCTGCACACCCGAAGGTCCTGGGTTCGAGTCCGGGTCCGGGTGAAGTTTAGTTATTGATTCTTTCTGTATAGTAAGCCTCAGTAATAGCCCGGAGTTGGGAAGTTGGCGGTGTATCACCCCCGTGCCTCGGAGAGCACGTAAAGCCGTCGGTCCTGCGCCTTAACTCTCACTGGCCGTATTTTGTGTCGTCCCATCGGAGTATGAGAGTGACAGGAATAGAGAGTGCACTTGTGCCTGCACGTATACTAGTGCACTATGATATTTCCTGCGCAGTTGGCTAGTCTCAATGAGATTGGCCGCCGTGGCTGGAATCGGTCAGGAGAACGTCATGATTATATTTTTATTTTTTATATTTTGAAAAGATCTCTGATCTAATTCTTTCGAAGGAACTTTATGATAATCAATATCCTGCTTCTAAATGTATAGAATCATCTCTAAATTACTTAATATCTGTATAAATATGCCAACCGTATCCCAAAAACTGATATTTTCATTATAAAATTCATAATCCGGCTGTGAATTGTGAGGTGTTAAATTGTGCCAAAATGTGAATAAAATTCAAATAAATTATGTGTTTTTCAGAATTATTTAACATATTTTCAGCATACCAATATAGCATTTAAAGTGAACGAATATAGACGATTTTCAATCAACTTTTTCTTTAAAGATTGGTCGAGCGTTATATTTCTCGTGTGTTCAGGTTCGCCAATCATTTTTTTCATAGCGACTACACGTAATAATATTCAAATAGACTAGTATCGTACATCTTTTTAGAATTGTAAATAGATTCATTTGTAACAATTGGGTGCAGTATAAAAGTGCAAGCAATTTGTAGAAAGCATTATTAACTCATATTACTCCTTTTAAGCAACGTCTACTAACGGAACAAACAAAATGTCTCCATTTACGGTAAGAATTTAGATAATAGTGTTCAAAATTTTATATTCAATAATTTTATATTTATTATAATTATTTATATTATAAACAACAGTTCTATTATAAACTTCTTGATTTTTTTTTAGATTCTCTTTGTCATCGCTTTGGCGTGTGATGTTCTTGGAGATGGTAAGTTGTTAAATAAATAACTTTTAAAATATAAATCTATGAAACTTTATTTAAGAAAAATATAATTTGCTGTTTTAGTAAGCAGAAGAGGAAGTGCCGTTAGAGACTCAAGTGCCTCCCAAAGCGGTTATTCTGGGGCTATAATTGCCGCCCCTGCCGTATCTTCTGGGTATGAGCTTGGTTCTGCAGCGTCTGCTATCTCAGGAGGATCAGGTGTTCTAGTCGGTAACGGATTAGGACTCGTTGGCGGCACAGGCCTGGGAGGCAGCAGTGGCTCACTTAACAATGCTGCCGCCGTTGGTGCTGCACAACTTAGTGCCATTCAAAACGCCCAAGCTGTACAAGTAACTCAGATCGCCAACGCCGCTGCCGCCGCTATACAGGGTGCGCGCGTTGCCGAAGTTGCCGCTAGAGCCGGACAGGCCAACGCTCTTCAAAATGCGCAGGCTTTAGATGCTGCTCGTATAGCTAATATTCAAAGAGCTCGTGCTGCGGCTTATGAGAACGCCCGTGCTGCTGAAGCCGCTAGACGTGCAGCTGCTGCTGCCGCAGTCGAAGTCGCCCGCGCCGTTGAAGCAGAACGTATTGCCAATGCTGCAAGAGTACAAGCTGTCGCTATAGCGAACGCGCGCGCTGTAGAAGCAGCCCGTATTTCTAACGCTGCCAGAGCTCAAGCTGCCGCCGTTTCCACAAGCGCAGCGCAAGCTCAAGCTGTTGCCGATGCGGTTGCAAGAAATACTCAAGATGGAGGTTTATTCCTGGGTGGTAATGGACTTGGTTCTGGTGGAGCGATTGTAGCAGCTGCTCCGGTCGCTGTTGCCAGCGGATACGGCATTACTGGTTATGGAGGTTACGGAGGTTACGCAGGTTATGGAAAAGGCCATTAAATTAATAAATACATCGCTCCTTTCTAGGAAGACGATCGAAATATAAAAGAAATTCGACTTCTACGTATACTTACCATCTTTCGTAGAAATGGTTTGCAGTGTTTTGTAATTAAGGAGTCATTTTGTAAATATACTTTTATCAATAAACTGATATCGATATATACTTATATTTTTTTATTTCGTGTAACCTCTTGCTATATGTTATCATGCAGCGATATATGTAGTTTTGAGGAAGTTAATACAAACGTATGACAATTCTAGTTTTTTCTAAAGGAAATTAATATACAGGGATTAAATAATTTCTAAATAATATACACAACTAGGGACGAACCCGAGCGAAGCGAGGGTGAGTCGTCTCTAGGGTACGTTTTAATTTTTTATTAGCGGAACCCTAATTCTTTTTCTAAAATAAAAGTAGCCTATGTTATTCCCTATAAAATCAGCTATCTTCCAGTGAAAGTATTGTCAAAATCAGTCTAGCCGTTTCAGAAATTATCCGGAACAAACAGACAGACATTTAAAAAAAAAGTGTTTTTATGCATTTAGTAAAACGCTGTTATTTTGACATTACAAACAGACACTTCAATGTTATTTACCCGCATTTATAGATTGAGTCCTACCAAGAGTTTAATATTAAATATATCAGATATATGATGAATGTTCTGATAAAACATTACAACAGATAAATAATAATTTAAACAATGTTAACGACCACTACTACGACGATGAATAGATAAAATAGAACATGAAGTAATCATAATAATTATGTTCTAGTGGTATACAATAATTATTTATTTTGTCTTTAGAAAATTGAAATATTATATCATCAGTTTTTAATCGACTGTAATTAGGAGCTTCGAAGTCAATTATTTTTTGTTGCTACATTTTATATACCGAGGGTAATGATTTTTTTATTTGTAAGTACAAAAATCTCCCTTACAGATTAAAAATATTACTTATAAAATAGAAGAGAACAATGTATCTTGTTAATGATTATCACTTTAATAATACTTGTTTATTGTATCTCTACATTAAAATCAAGTGTGTATGTTAAATAAATAGTTAATAAGATAATTACATAATAAGATAGAAAGTTTTTTTAGCGATTTTGGCTTAATAAATCACAACATATTATAAAGTACAGTCTTATTACACATTATAGAAATTATATTATAAAGTAAAATAAAATAAAAAAAAACCTGTGTGTGTACTTATGTACGCACGCAAGAAGTTATACTTCTTTGGTTTAATAGAACAAAAATAGCTAAATATTTCAACCCGTATGTCACAACTCTCTGTAAAAGCAATGATAAATTAGTAGAATAATTAAATATGACATACTAAGCATATAAAATCATATATTTATAGAATATCATTTAAGGAAAGAATCATTTGTCAGACAATAGCAACGGTTACCATGGCAACAAACAGTTATCAGCTAATTACATCATGTCGCTTTTCGGCTGTCGGTGTTCTTGGTGGCTTACTCTAATATCTTTTTCCAAACGTCCCAAAAGAAATATAATTTCAAAATCATGTTTGTTAAGTATCCTGAACTCAAACTTCAGAAATTACCGTACGGATTTTCATGGCGCTTTTCACTAATAGAAAGAGGTGGTATTCTAGGAAGGTAATATGAATTATGAAGCTAATCAAATCGACTTAGAGATATCATACGATCAAACAAGCGAGGAGATAAATTCTTCAGATTTATATTTGAGTGGAGATTGCAAGTACAAAAATTGCTATTGCTGCTGCTGTTTTAGTTATTCGTTCTAGTTTCATTTAAAAATACCAAATTAATATAAATATTTAGGTCTCATTTCTTAATTTTACAAAATAAAACACGTCTCCATAAAACTTATCAGTTGTTATTTTGTAGAGTTATCATATTATAATAATTTAGAGAAATTGCTTAAAATGAATTCCTGTGATAGATTAAATTTGTTTATTAACTCGTAGTGTATGTTGATTATGTTGGTAAGATAAAGCTATATTTACAAAACATAATGCGGTCAAATGTCAATTTCTAGATAGATAATTTATTATATAAAGATTGTTGAGTCCTCATAGTCATAGTACTTTATTATTTGTACATACAGAATGGCTTTCAAAGTGAGTATACAAATAAAGTTAAAAAATAAAATATTTATATAATTAGCAATAATTAATGATTTATTTTTGACACGATTCATACTTTTCATGTATATTTTTCTGTATTTACTGTAAATAAATATTAAAAATATATTTTTTGTGTAGATTATTCATTCTTTTTTTACTGGCAAAAATAAGATAACAACAAAAGATATAATTTAATATTTTTCTTTAGTAAATATTAAAATTGACATAATAATGAGTTATTATATTAATAAACATACATTTATTTTTATTTATGAACTTAAGGCTATTTATTAGTTTTTGCTATCAATTAATATTAAAATTAATTTATGTGAAATTTAATTTATTTCATCTATAAAAGTGTTATTATATTGAAAATCAATAATAAATTATTTTAAATATTTAATTTGTTAATATATTACAGATATATCTTGCATTTCATATACATTTGTCATTTTACAGACTCTACTCGTAGTCCTTGCACTGGTTATGGTAGCTTACGGTGAGTTGAATTTTACATTACTGTATATATTGTATTCAAACCTTTTCAACGTCCTACTGCTGGGCACGGACCTGCCTTCAATACGAGGGGGATCAGGCCATAGTCCACCACGCTGACCAAGTAAGTGTTGGCGGACTGCACATGTCTTTTGAAAACTTTAAACTGCTTAAAACTTTAAACTTTAAAAGGTTTTTTATCCTTCTTCTAAAAATATATTTATTTCCATTGTATATGTTTTAATAATTAATATTAATATAATAAGACATTGAGACTTTATTGGTGATATTAAAAATATTTTAAAAATACCATAATTTAATTAATATATATACTTATTTCTAGGACACCCCCAAGGCTACGCTGGCGGGGACGGTTTCGCTTATGGTCCTGGCAATAGTAACGGACAGGGCCAAGGCCAAGGTAAAGCTTATATATAACTTTTTTTTAAAACGTATGTTTGTTTGTCTGATTGTAATGTATGCAGTTTTTAACTTTTCATTTGATTGAGATGATAATCGGTGAAATGTATAAATAGATTTACATATGTAGGTACATAGGTATGTTATGTGTTGAAAAATATAATGCATGTCACGATACAGTGTCGCAATTTACTGATTTTCACATAAATACGTGATCATAATATTTTTTATTAATGCACAAATACACAAACATAAATAAATATAAAAAGATAAAAAATAAAATAGAACTATTTCTCGTGTTTTTAAAAAAATATTCGTTATTCATTTGTAGATGTTCATTGTTATATACCTACACATCTTTTTGTACGTATTTTAATTTCAGCGACAACCAGCTAAAGCAAATATCTCATATCTAATAGCTTTAAATTCATAGATTAAAATAAAATGAAACTAACCTACGCTTGTATAACAAAAAAAGCTCGTTTTCGAGTAATGCACGTTTAAAGAGACTGATAAAAAAAACAAACTGAATTAGCTTTTATAACATTCCATCAAAAACATTTTTTTATTATTATGTTAATGTATATTTTCTTTTTGTTAAGTGGATGAATGTAGAGCTATAAATATTATTATTGTTATTAAAAATAAACGCAAATGAGAATAACTTTTGCTAATAATAAGTAATAATATTATCTATATATCTAATTTTGCTTTTTATATTCAAGGTGGTTTTGGACCACAAGGAGG
The DNA here is from genome assembly GCA_921882275.1 of Brenthis ino. NCBI lineage: Eukaryota > Metazoa > Arthropoda > Insecta > Lepidoptera > Nymphalidae > Brenthis > Brenthis ino. The sequence goes on along the minus strand of OV170224.1, from coordinate 19,510,882 downwards.
ACAAGGTAGTTTTGGACCACAAGGAGGGCAAGGTGGTTTTGGAGGACCACATGGAGGACAGGGTAGTTTTGGACCACAAGGAGGGCAAGGTGGTTTTGGAGGACCACATGGAGGACAAGGTGGTTTAGGGGGATCACAAGGAGGACAAGGTGGTTTCGGGGGGCTACAAGGAGGACAAGCAGGGTTTAATGGACAACAAGGGGGACCCGGAGGACAACATGGTAAAAGCTATTAATTTTCATAATATAATATCTTGCTAAATCGCTATTGAAAATATTATGAATGATATCATTAATTATTTTTTTAACAATTTTTAACATATATTTATTTTTAATAGGTCACAGAGGTGGATACCAAGAGTTCGGATACTAGTGGCGTTACAATTAAGTAATAATAAATAAATAATATAGCAAGAGTTAAAGTTGTTATTTTTTGTGTGGTGTATGTAATCTAACTTAACCATAGCATTTTAATGCTAGTTTTATTATAAAAAATATATTTAAATATAATCTTCAAGAATAATATTTTAATATAATCTTACTTAATTATAATTCATTTAAGTTCCTTACATTACTTATCTGTTGTACGACGAAGTAAGTTGCGTACCTACAGAATAGCGTTCCTGCTTTTTATCGATTACTATTATAAATGTAGTAGTTTATTACGATTCTACCTTCAAGCTTAAAGGGCCGGGCAGATTTTGATCAAATTTAGTACACAGATAGACATGACTTGGAGCAGCACATATGTACATAGGTTACTATTAAGCACCTAGGGATGCATCCGCGCGTAGTTATAACGCCATATAAACTATAGCACCAATAAATAAATAATAAATATGAATGTAGTGAAATTTACAGTACCTACAAACCATCGGTAAACTTACATTTTTCAGTTTTTTATTTTATTTTAATTTAAATATACTTATTTAAAATAATCTATACAATAAATATAAAATAATATAAATAAAATATAAATAAAATAATAAAATTGTAACTAAGCCGAACCTGTACATTAAATATTTTTTGGAAAATCTTATTGAAATAAACATTAGTATCGATACAGAGGCCGAGTCTATCGTTTTTAGAATTTTTGTCTGTCTGTCTGTTACCGCATCTCAGGAAAACCACTGGAGGGATTTTGATGAAATTTGGTATGGTGATAGCTGGTTATCCGGGTCAACATATAGGATACTTTTTACCGCGGGAAAATATCTCACTTCTGAGAAAAAATACAAAAACTGCATTGTAAGAGTATACTAATATGTAAAACCTAAGAATTTGGTTTTTGGTCATCTGAACGCGGGTGGAGCCTCGGGCAATGCTAGTATATACAATAAGCTTCCATTGAAAGCTATAAAACGATATTGTATGTGGAAGAGAACGAAGTAGTTTCCCAAGATCGAATAAATAATAATAATTGCTACAATTATTGCTTCATGCTTCCAATGAGCTGTGTCTATAATAATGTGATTATATGTACTTAACAAGACAAACCGCTATTACCGCTTTATTATGAGGAGTAGACTAAACATTTCTTACGTAACACGTACATGTTACTGTAGAATTTAATTCGCTTTTTATTGCCACTTTGATTATACCTTTTCGTTTAGTAATATATCCATACTACTAAATAAAAACATACTAATATTATAAATGTGAAAGTGTGTTTGTTTCTGTTTGTTTGTTTGTTTGTTTGTTTGTTTGTTTGTTTGTTTGTTTGTTTGTTTGTTTGTTTCTTTGTTTCTTTGTTTGTCTTTCTTTCGGGCGGCGGTAGAATTATTTTCATGGAGGTGCATCTGCTTTTTCACATTAAACTACTAACTAATCTTTAAATAATTAAGTTTATTTTTTTTATTAATATCTTATTTATCGTCTTTCTTGGAAAATACCTAAATTTAAGCGGGGATTATACTCATATGATTTTATTTCTTTAACTTTTTCTATATATTTTCCTTCATGGCAGAGGGGTGCAAGTGCACTCCTTGCACCCTTCTCCCGGCGCCCATTGATAAGGATGTAATATTAGCCTGTCGAAGTAAAGAATACTGTACATAAAAAAAACATTCAGTAGCTACTGCTTTATTGCTTTTCATACATTAATAACACATTTGTAGAGGTACGTACATACATACAGGCATATCAGGTTTTCCGAGTTATAATAAGAATTTGCAATTATTTGCTTACATTTTGTAATCAGACCGACTACTTAATATTTCATCATCAAAAATCGATCTTTAAATCATATTTTAATTGTTCAAGCCAGGTGGTTTGCCGTCTGGCATTTTGGGCATTTCAGGCATTCTAGGGTTTGATCCTGCTTGTTTTTGATGATCATTTTGATGCTCGTGGTGTTGTTCATTTTGGTGGTGTTCATTTTGGTGATGTTCATTTTGGTGATGTTCGTTGGAGGGATGCTCCGAGGGATGGTGATCCGATTTCTGGTTCGGGTGGTCTTCGCAAAGTACCATAGTACTCAGCACTAGTACACAAAAGAATATCTGAAATAAAATGGCATAAAATAATAGTTAATTTTTTTATAGAATAAAGTATATATTATTTTATAGAATAAAGTAGGTATATCAATCATTAGTTTCGACTTTCCGTCTGATATTTACCATATAAAGGACTAAAATTGTGTGTTTAAGATGATTTCAAAGGCTATTTCTTTTTGCTTAAAAACTAGAAGTCTTTCTATCGAACAGGGGATCAAAATCATGAAAAGTACACCCTATTATGAATGAGTTACATAGATACTAGACTCAGCTAAGTACAAGTGAGATCAAGCTGTATCTTAAAATCTTTCTCTCGGCCAATGAAATTTCGATATTTATTGTTTTTTATTAAACCTATTCAAGTAAAAGCATCTAGATGTTCTGAAACTAGCACCATATTGTTAGTTTACATGTCGCTTATAAATACCAGTTTTTAAATACGACGAAGTGTCTGTATTAAAAATAATTGGGCCCTTTTTAACCACGGAAGAGAAAAACTTCCTTGTTTTTAACGATTAGGTTCTAATCCACGACGCTAACTGCCTCGGTGGTGTAGTGGCTAGCATGTACGGCTGCACACTCGGAGGTCCTGGGTTCGAGTCCCGGGTCGGGCCAAGTTTAGTTATTGAGTCTTTCTGTATAGTAAGTCTCAGTAACAGCCCGGAGTTGGGAAGTTGGTGGTGTTTCACCCCCGTGCCTCGGAGAACACGTAAAGCCGTCGGCCCTGAGCCTTAACTCTCACTGGTCGTGTCGAACAGTCGTCCCACCGGAGTATGAGAGTGACAGGAATAGAGAGTGCACGTTGTGTCCGCGCGTACACTTTTGCACTATAATATCTCCTGCGCAGTGACTAGTCTCAATGAGATTGGCCGCCGTGGCCGCAATCGGTCAGGAGAACATCATCATCAGTTTTTTCTAGGTTTTCTCAAACACTGAAGTTTCCGTCACTGAGGCGAGTAGTAATGTTTGAAATTAAACTTATAACCAATCTTTCTTTTGCAATGTTTGCGTGGTTAAATAATAATTATAGGGGCGGTATAATGTATACGTATTTTAAATTAATTGGTTAGTTTTACGTTTTAGCTAGTATAGTATTATATGATCTGTGGTTTTAGTTTAGGTTTTTACGCAACTCGTTGGAACGCACGAGCCATGCATTTGTTTAGTTAAATTATATTTACCTAATACTGTGTACAATCACTTTGTACGGATTTTCTATAGGACGAGGAAAATATGTATATTTTTATTTAAAATACGATTTAAACAGAAATATTAGGCGAAATAGTGAATTTGTTGATTGATTTTTTTGTTCTCGCATTATTTTTATGATTAAACATTGCTGACTTGACTACTAACACTGGATTAGACTACTTAAATATTAAATCAATGTTGATAGTATGGGAAAGCTGTGAAAGGCTATTTAAATGCATACATTAGTTAATATATAATTTAATGTAATTACCTATTAGAAAATTTTATATCATTTTACGAAGACATTGGAGTTAAGCCTTAATCTGTGTTTGAAAATTAAAAGAATAATAAGAAACTGAAGTAGGAAAGTGATATTTTGATATGAAACGTTTGTGTGATGTAATTACATACATAGGTATATTTAACACATTTCGGAAGCAATATTGATTAGCTTAAGAGAATCACTTACACTATTCATAAATGTAATAACTAATAAGGTTTAATAATAACACATTTATAATACTTTCTTAGATTTACGCGAATATTAGACATTTTAAATAAAACTATCTTGTCGGTTTTTTTTAATTCGGAAAACTTTAAAAAAATGTTTATAATTCAAATTAAAAAACTTTGCTGCCATTTTTGTACTTTGAAATCATTTTGTAAATATGTGGATAGGCACTGCCTGTAACAAGTACCTATATAATGACTTTAGAGACGTTTAAAACCTTAGTCTCTCCCGTGACCATGATTGTTGTAAAGCATTTGAAACGTCGGGAACCAAAATATAAAATAAATCCGGGAAAAATGCGAAAAGATAGTTTTATTTAAAACACATTTTTAAAATAAGTCCTATGATTATCATAAATAAATGAAAACAATATAGTAGCAATTTGTATTTAGATTTTATGAATACACTAGCGACTCGTCCCTAGTTACGTTTTACCGTTTAGTATAGATTTCTCAGAGATGAGATATTTTGCTGCAGTAAAAAGTATCCTAAATGTTGACCCGGATAACCAGCTATCATACCAAATATCATCAAAATCCGTCCAGTGGTTTTCTCGTGATGCGTTCTCAGACAAACAGACGCACAGACAAAAATTCTAAAAACTATGGATTGGGCCTTTGTATGGGTAATAATGCCTATTTCAAAAGGTTTTTTAACTACAGCATAAATCTGTAAAATATTAGTTCTAAATTTCGAAAACCTATTAATTAAAAAGGACAGATCACAGATAGAAAAAAATATATGTAATAATTACTTACCGCCAACCGATGCATGTCCTTTGTTTTCTATAGATCCTCTTTGATAAAGTCAGAAATACTATCATCTTTTATAGTACCTTTCTTTAATCTATGGTTAGGTCACACGTTTTTTAATACTTTGTAAAAACAACAATAGACTGATTGACTGTAATAGGCATTAAGAAGAATAAGTATTATTATAATAAATTATGTGAAATTATATCCAGAGCTCTTACGAAATCGTCAATTAAGGCGGATTATTTATGTCTCAATGCTGAGTTAACTTGTTAGCTTACCTACGTTTACTGCAGGTGGTCACAGGTTCTTTGTGAGAAGTAAATTTTGTGCAGCAGCCAGCAAGTATTGCAATATTATCTTAAATTCAACGGAACATGTCGACACCTGCAAGGGACAATAACAACAAGGCGAAACTTAGTATTGTACTAATTTTGAATTGTGTTAATATATATTTATAGTAATAGTCCACCTAGATCTATAAGCAAAATATACTAATTTACTAACTTAGTACGAAAATTTAGACAAAAGTATATGTTTTACACTTTTACCTTCTTATTAGCTATTTACTACTACAATCGATATTTTTAAACAAATAAATTTGGGCGTCTCGATAAAATGATGCTACTGAGAAGAATTCAGCTTGATAGGAATTATTTTTGAAAATAGCTTAGAGATCTCTGAATATAAATTAATTTATAGAACTTAATTACTTGACTAAGTTAAAATGTTTTTCTTGGCAGGTAATGATTTGTATTGACTATCGATCTATATGTCGCAGCCGATTAGCTTATCAGGTGTTTGATTAGCGGCCTAGCCTTTTCATTGAACGCCGCCGTTTTGTTAGCGGCTAAATTTCATCCCATCATTTAATTTAACAGCTAAGCAAATGACTTGGCTCAATATTGTTTAATAATTTGCCTAGCCAAGTCATTCAAACTATATTCATTTGATTAGGAAGCATTTATTTTAAAGTAAAGCACTCAACGGTCGCGCGACTCAGCTAGTGCGTTGTGGTCACTGTTCTAACCTAAGCTATATATTTTCATCACACGATTACCCTATTCTATGAACGGCCGAAATATCTGCCAGCCCGTTCTTTAAAAGTAGTATTAGACGCATTGGCTAGATATCATTTCGACCTTTTAATTAAACGGCGCCGTTTGACTAAAAGGCTAGGCCGATATCAAACGGCTGATTACGCTAGTTGGCTGCGACATATACGTAATAAAAATCAAGTAATGATTAATGTTTTAGTTTTTTTAAATTTATATTACTCTTTGTATTTTTTCTCAACGTAAGAAAATTTTAAATAAAACATCATAATATTTTAAGCTATGGAAAATTAGTGAAAAGGAACGTTAATAATATAAATATATGAAAAATTAAAATAAAATAATGTTTGAAAATGAAATTAATTTTATAAGATATTTTTCATTTCTACGCTATTTTTAATGTTTTACACATGCCTAATAAAATAAAAATATCAGGTAATTGTAAAATATATCTCAAATAAGTTAGGTATACACAATGTTTACAGATTGATTTAAAAAAGTGCTTAAAATAAAACAAATAACGTAATAATAATCATTTATTTTAGAAATATCAGTTATAATGTAAGGAGCAGCCATCACCACCAGGACTAGGACGTAAAAAGTATCCTGTTAAAAAATATTTGTTGTAATTTAGTGATCCAAGTGTGGGTTATCTAAATAATATTCATCTACTAATTTTTTTTAACCGGAACTCTAATTCTTTTACTGAAACTCTAATTCTTTTAATAAAAAAAGTAGCCTAAGTTACTCCTTTTAACATCAACTACCTGCCTGTGAAAACCCGTCAAAATCGGCCCAGCCGTTTTGGAGATTAGCCGGGACAAACAGATAGACAAAAATTTTAAACATTATAAATACTTATAAATACCATATATAATTCCATATCCATTTAGTAAAAAGCTGTTATTGTGACATTACAAACAGACACTTCAATTTTATTTATCTGTAGGTATAGATAAGATGAATTGAGCACCCATGAAAAAGAATCATAATTAAAGTTGATCATTTTGTGTATAATATAATGTATATAGTTTTGTATATATATTTTTTTGGAATTATACTTATTTTTAAGGTTTGAAAAAAAAATGAGAGTAACATTTTTACGATGCGCGCGCACACCGACCTCCAAAGAGCGACATGATGAAGTTAGCTGATAACTGTTTGTTGTCGTGGTAACCGTTGTTATTGTCTGACAAATGATATATAATATATTCTTTCCTTAAATGATATTCTATAAATATATGATTGTAATATGCCTAATTATTTTATTAATGTATCATTCTTTCTACAAACATAGAGTTGTGACATACGGGATGAAATCTTAGCTACTTTTGATCTGTTACGCCAAAGAAGTATAACTTCTTACGTGCGTACATAAGAACACACACACGTTTTTTTGTTTGCTACATTAAAAATATTTATTTTAATATCTAAAAATTAATTCGAAATAATTGTACAATATTTAAATATAATATTTGACCTTACCGTGCGTATAATTTCCATTGTTGTAGCGTATAAACTTTTTTATAGTCAAAGAATATAGTTATTATTTATTAAATTTCTCAATTTGTAATTAGACTTGTATAGTAATTAATACTTTATAATTGTTGAATTATTAAAAGCAGACGTTTTATACTTTACAATATTTACTTTGCATGTTTATTCAATACATACGGTTTTGCCTAAACTAGTTATTCATTCAGTTTTGTTTAAACCATTTTGTGTTTTTAGGTTAAATATAGAAAAAAAGGCAATGGACAAAATTTGTGGAAAAAATTCCATCTTCACACATATATTTATGAACAGATTTTCTGAACAAAAAAAGATATTTTGAAAATATCAAAAACAAAAACGTACTTATGTTTCAACCGACTTCCTCAAAAAGGAGGAGGTTCTCAATTCGGCTGTATTTTTTTTATGTTTGTTACCTCAGAACTCCGTCATTTATTAACCGATTTGGACTATTTTTGTTTTGTTTGAGAGTTTATACTTCCAGATTGGTCCCATTTAAATTTCAAAAAAAACCACCCCTAAGGGTGGATAAATAGCTAATGATGAATTTAACCTACTTCTAATTGTCATATTGACTTGAATCTTTGCAAGTGTTTCTATTTCGGTTGATACTTAATTTCGAGTACAGTGGTTCGGTATTGTTGACCTGATCTGATGAATCATGAAGTCGGTGTGCTTTGCTTTGTATGGGCTAGCACCGATTTCGAAAATATTTGATTAGGTATGTATTTAATAGGTAGGCTTTAATTACTTAGCCAAAGCACACCGACTTCGAAAATATTTGATTAGGTATGTATAGTAAATGAAAACTACCAATCAGTTATTTTTTACTTTTTAGTGCTTTTTTTTGAAGTCAGTTTTTAATTTTTTGTTAAAAGGCTTTTTTAACAAATTATTACTGTAGTCATCAATAATAAAATATTATTTACTAGCGATTCACCCTCGCCTCGCTTAGGTTCGTCCCTTTGTATATAATACTAGCGAGTAGCGACTCACTCTCGCTTCGCTCGGGTTCGTCCTTAACTTGCTTCCCAATACAAACTTTCATCCTCATTTTCACCTTCTTATGAGATGATTTCAGAGATAAAAAGTATCCTATGTTCTTCCCAGGGTCTCAAACTATCTTCTTACCAAATGTCATCTAAATCGGTTCAGTAGATCCAGAACAACGTCAAAAACTCATAAAATTACAAATTCACAAACTTAAGCTCTTTATAATATTAGTATAGATATATAATTTTACAATAATGTATGGAAGTCTGCCCGATTTGTTGACATTTATTATGATATGATTACTACTCCGCTCTCTTGGGTAGTATGAAAGAATGATGAAAAACCTATAGCTTTTCTCAATAAATGGGCTTTCTAACGCTACAATTTTTCAAATTGGATCAGTAGTTTCTGAGATTAGCGCGATCTAACAAATAAACTCTGACTCTAAATAATATTATAGATGAATTAACAAATAGCTACATTATATAAAAAAGTAAACGAACAAACAGAAAGCACGATGATCCTATGTGTGAATGAATTATCTAGATATTATATTTTGTATTCACAAGACCGTGGGTTGTATAATAACAAATAATGAGTCATAGCTGTTTTTATATGGAATATTCTGTTTTTTCAACTATTTAGCATAATATATACGCACAAGTACGTATTTTATTGTGAATGAAAGTATATCATTGAATAGAACTGACTAATAATATTATCTGTACAGCCGTAGCGGTTAGAGGTAAGAAAAATAAAAAATAAACCGATAAATGTTACAAATTTAATATACAAGAGTTTATTTAAAATCTAAATACATAGTATTTCGCAGTTTTATATATAAGATATTATTAAAGGACTAATTTAGTACTGGAATTTAGAGTCACGAGCACCGGGAGGGACTGAAAATAAAAATATATGTTATTACATAGACATAGGCATTGAACTAGGTATAAAATATAGGATATATATTTGACTTATATAGGATACTAGAATTGCCCGCGGCTCCGCCCGCGTTCAGATGATCAAAAACCAAATTCTTAGGTTTTACATATTAGTATACTCTTACATTGCAGTTTTTGTATTTTTTCTCAGAAATGAGGCATTTTCACGCGGTAAAAAGTATCCTATATATTGACCCGGATAACCAACTATCACCATATCAAATTTCATCAAAATCCCTCCAGTGGTTTTTCTGTGATGCCATAATAGACACACAGACAGACAAAAAATTTAATAACTATAGATTCGGCCTCTGCATCGAAAATAATGTCTATTTCAATAAAATTTTCCAAACAACAGTTACAATTTTATTATATGTATAGATATATTATGCTTGCCGTTTTTTAAATCCCACTGGAGAATAAATGAAAAAATATTTATTTACAAGAAAAGAGAATACAATTTAATTACAAATAAACTAAATATACAAAACAAATGTGCACTTAATTATTATTGTACAAGTGATGTCTGCGTGGAATTGTGGCAAGAATGCTAGTTGCATTCACCCGCTTAATGGCAATGCCATTATGTTGGGCGAAATACGAGCCAACTCTCATGTCACCAGTAGAGGTGATAAAAGGAGGTGTTTTGTCTTTTATATTGCAGAACTTAATCTTTATTTTGGAGAAAATAGAATTAGGGTAGAATCGCAACTATAATTATAATTAACTAGCATTGCCCGCGGCTCCGCGCGCGTACAGATGACCAAAAACCTAATTCTTAGGTTTTACATATTAAGTATACTCTTACAATGCAGTTTTTGTGTTTTTGTATTTTTTCTCAGAAATGAGATATTTTCCCGCGGTAAAAAGTCGCCTATATGTTGACCCGGATAACCAGCTATCATCATACCAAATTTCATGAAAATCTGTCCAGTTGTTTTCTCGTGATGCGGTAACAGACAGACAGAAAGACAGACAGACAAAAATTCTAAAAACTATAGATTCGCACTCTGTATCGATAATAATGTCTATTGCAATTAGATTTCCCAAAAAATATTTAATGTACAGATTTTACTTAGTTAGAATTTTATTATATGTATAGATTTGATTTTTTTTTTTTTTTAATTTCTATATTTAATCCACATAAATTATTAAATTAAGTACATTTCTAGTGTAAATTTAATCCTAGAAGTACATATTAAATACTATTATATTTGTTTAACAAGTACACAAACTTATATAAAACTTATAGCAAAAGGTAACATGTGCATATAAATAATTTTTATTAATAATTGAACAGTATATCATTTAAAGTATGTAGGCTTTAGAAAAGCGATTACATTTATATCATAATTTTATACAAAGAAAAATAAACCGTGGTCGGTAGATGTAAATAAAATACCAACTAAAAGCAGTCAGCAGTAAGCAACAAGAACGTAACATGTTATCTATCGCACACGCAGGCGAGTGAGCCCGCACCGCGGCGCGCGCGCTATTTCCGATCTTATATCACACGGTAATGCGATCGGGAATAGCACTCGCGGCGGCGGCAAGAGCACACGCGCCTGTGTTGACGAATGTTCCTATACAAATGGTTCATAGTCTAGGAATAAGTGATGCGGCAATTTGTATCGATTATATTTATCGACATAAGGAAGATTATTTTTACGACTTTTACATATAATATTTATTAGTTTGTTTTTGTGGTTAGTATTTTGATGGATATAGAACTTTTCGGATAATTTATAAATATAAACATCAATTGTTGGAAGACCTATTTGATAATGTAACTTGTGGAGATTAGTGCGAAAGGGAGTATTAAAGGCATATTTGATAGCTTTATTTTGTAAAGTCTGTAGCTTTTTAATGTTCGTTTTGCAGGTGCCGCTCCATACGGGGCATGCGTAGGTAATGCATGGACGTACCAGGGTGCAATAAATACGTAGCTTTGTGCTACTACTTAGACATGAGCGCCTATTTAAGATTGGATTTAGGGCATTTAATGCTTTAATACCTTTAAGTCGTAGAGTACAAGTGTTTTCGGTCCAGTTGAGTTTACTGTCGAGCTTTAAGCCAAGATATTTAACTGTTTTACTCCAAGGTATAGTATACCCTCCAATTTTCAGCGTTCGAGATGGTAAAGTTCGCTTTCTAGTAAATAGAATAGCTTCTGTCTTAGATGCATTTATTTTAAGCTTCCATTTATAGAAATAGAATAGAAGTTGATCAATGGAGAGTTGAAGTCGATCTATTATCAAGTTTATATCTGAGGAGGTAGTAAAAGAGGCTGTGTCATCTGCAAAACAGGCTAAACTTGTCCGTGGTTGAACCGGGATGTCGTTTAGGTAGAGAAGAAACAAATATGGTCCTAATATTGAGCCCTGTGGCACCCCTGCGGGTATTGATTTTGAGATAGATGAGTAACTATTGATGTGGACTCGAAAACTGCGATCATTTAAGTATGACTGGATGATTTTTATAAGCGGAAAAGGCAGCCCAAGTCTTATGAGTTTATGAAGTAAGGCATTGTGCCAGACAGTATCAAAAGCTTTTTCTATGTCTAATAGAAACATACCCGTTGATTGTTTTAAATTTAAAATTATGGGAAATAGTTTCAGCAACTCTGGCAAGTTGTTGGACTGTGGAATGGCCTCGACGAAACCCAAATTGCACATCGATGAGATGATGTTCGGATACACGAAGTAATCGTTTAAAGATTATCTTTTCAAAAAGCTTGCTAAGGCAGGGTAAAAGACTAATTGGGCGATAGCAGGTGGGATCTGTTGCATCCTTACCCGGCTTATGTATGGCAATAACTTTCGCAACTTTCCATGGAGTTGGAAAATAATTAAGCATAAGGCAAGAATTAAATATTTTAGTTAAGAGAACAATAGACTTTTGTGGGAGATTTTTAATGAGTATGTTACTGATGTGATCGGGTCCAGGGGCTTTACGGGGCTTTAAACTATATATAATTTTCTTAATTTCAACTGGGCGAATAAGCTTAATGGTTTCATTAGACGTACTTTCGTTAAGTTCAGCTATGGATTGGTCAATAGTTGGTATGATATCACTTTGCCAGTTATGAGTTAAAAGCATGTTAGTTTCGAAAGTATTTGCAAGGACGTTACATTGTTCTTGTTGGGTTGAAGTAAACGAGCCATCTTCACATTTTAATTTCGAGATAGGAGAGGTTGTGGTGGAGCGGATACTTTTCACCAGTCGCCAGAGGTCAGACCCGGGATTATCAACCCTTTTTAATTTAATATTCCATGTTTTATCATTATAGGCGCTTATGGCTTGATTAATTTGAAAATTTAATTGATTAATATTAATTATTAGTATTTTACGTATTAAAGTGTTTGATTCTAAGGTTGCATACCTGCGAAAACGATTTCTAAGCTGAATGAGTCGTTTAATACGTCGTGGGAAGGAGGAAATATTCCACGGTTTTAGGGAAGTAATGGGGACACAAGAGTCTCTGCCCTTTAGTAACAACTTTTGAAAATCAACAATTACTGAATCAATCTCATTTGTATTGTTATATATTTTAGGAGATAGTGTTATATTATTGTTAAGAAAATTACGATATTTTGACCAGTCAGCCTTTTTATAGTTAAATTTTTTAATAGGATGACGATTAAATTTAGTTTTAAATGTAACAAACACTGGAAAATGATTAGAAGATAATGCTGGAATAGTAACAATATTATAGAGAAAATTGAAATTTTTATTTAGAAGAATGTCAGGCAGGGATGGTTTGTGTTCTACACGGTAATGCACAAGTGTTGACTCATGTGGAGCATGGATAACGTAATCACTATTAAGCATGTGTTCGTAAAGCTTATTACCATGGGTATTACTTGGCCCAGGTGACCACAGCGGGTGCTTTGAATTGATATCACCCATGATTAGGACTCGGGAACCAGATGATAAAATTAAGTCTATATCGTTAGTCAGGAGAGGGAGATTTGGAGATTGGTAAACTGAATAGATTATAACATTGTAATTAGTAAGTTTTAATGAAATGCCAATTACTTCAATATTCTGAGTTTTAGGAGCAGACACTAAGCTATGATCTAGATCCGAACGAACAAGTAAAGCTACACCTTGACCGATTCTATTAACACGTTTGTCTATACGATAACAGCAGTAACCAGGTATATTGAGAGTGAGGCGGTCAGTTAGCCTAGTTTCACAAAGAGCAATTATGTCGACGTTAAATTTACTCACCGCAAGTTCAGCTAATCCTTGTTGCTTACTGTGAACGCCATCAGCGTTCCAATACATAATGCGAAGTTCATAACAACTAAACATAATGCCCAAGATGAGTTAAAATTAAGATAACTTTATCCATGAAAGTTTTACACTTGGCAAATTCTTTTTTGATGGATTTTATAACAGTGAGAATTTCTAGCATTTCTGAGGTTTCAAAGTCCTGGGAAGTCTTTGCTACAGGATCCGAAGTATTCGTATCGTGCTGAGAAAAGGCAGTATTCCTCAGGAGTGTCTTTTTAGCTACATCTACTGGAGTTACAGGTCTTGGTCTGGTCTGATCTTTCTTACCTGAACTTGCGACTTTAGCCCAGGACATGCCAGGCAGATTAATTTTTGGATTAGTAATTTCGGGAATTACAGCCTTACGTAAAGTTTCACGTTTCGATTGGATTCGCTCAATATATTGTAGTCGTGCTTGGCACTGAGCATAATTGGCGGGGTGGTTATCTTGGCAGTTGCAACATCGGGCTGGTCCGTCGTTTTCTTTCTTAGGACATTCCCATGTAGGATGAGCAAGTGTACATTTTACGCATCGAACCGGCCTATTGCAGTTTCTGGAAGCATGGCCAAAGCCTTGACACCGAAAACATTGGGTGCCTAATTTTTTGTTAGGTTTATAACGTTGAATTTCGACGACACAATTCATCACATATTTTATTTGTTTAAATTTAGTCATATCCGTCCCTCTTGGTAACTGGACAAGAACAGGTGGATATTCTGTTGGATGCAGGGTTTTGATTTCGGATACGATACATTCCGGAAAACCTATTGAGGCTAGTTCAGTGGGAAGGGTGTCATGCACTGATTTTGGTAAGCCTTTAATCACCGTTTTCGGGGATTTCTCATCTTTTCTTGTGAATGTATGAAAGGCCACATTTTCTTTGAGCAGACAATCTTTTACAAGCTGGTGATTTTTAGCGGAGTAGCATTGCACTCTTACAATGTTTCTACCTTTATATAGATTTGATTGATGTTGATTTATTTAATTAAAATATAGATTTTAGGGGATTTAATAAATGAGGATATAAGAAGAATTAAAATCTGTTTAGTGTTTGGCTATTCTCGAATTTAGCGATAAGGCCGTCTCTTGTACCTTCTTCTATATTTTGTATATTATTTTGTTTTCTCTTTTTGGGTGTACAATAAAGAGTAATTCATTCATTCATTCATTCATTCACTCGAATGCGTCTTACTAGTGTGTAGGAGTACTCCAAAAGGTGCCAGTATTTACCAGAATATTTGAAGTATTTAAAGGTATTGATGAATAAATGATAATTTCATTTTAAGAAAAACAAACATAACATTTTTTATGCAGATTACGAGTATGTAAATCTTTTACATTTATATGTATGTAAAGGGAAAGCATTTTTTTTATTTTTCAAGGATATAATAATTAGGAATAGTTTACTCACAGTGCTTGTTGCGGTAGTCCTGGGTGGGATGGTCGATGATGTGTGGCTCGGTGTCTGTTTAAATATATTTAATTTGTTATTTAATAAAACCACATAGGTAATATCTTATAACATTTATATTGTGTATCTCTAGTGATATGTATCAAATTTTGCTTTTTTGTAAAAGCTGATTTTGTAAAAAAATTAATATTTAAAATGTGAAAAAAGTTAAATCAATTTTCATGTAAATTATTTGGTTTTTAGAATTTAGCTTATAATCTTTATAATCATAGTCATATATCAACATTTTCTGTTTATTTTCTTTAATATCAAATATAGCTAGTGAATATTAAATATTAATTAAAATTTTAGTTGTCTATGTAAGTAAATTTATACGAGTAGGATTTAAATAATAAGCCATTCAAAATTTCACTTAGATCCTTTAAGCTAACCTTTAAGAATAAAAAAAATTAGATTGTTTTTTTTTAAATTATAATGTAGGAAATCTTTTTTACTTACCGATGGGTTCATAACCGCCGTTGTTCTGGTTGGGATGGTCGATGATGAGGGGCTCGGTATCTGGTTAAAATAATTATTTATATAATTATAAATTATATATATCTAATATACTTTTTTTATTTATTAAATGAAGTAGAAGAGTTTTAGCTTTGTAAAATAGATTTAAATTTTATCTATTATGAAGGTCTTTTATGAAAAAAAAAGAACTTTTTTTATCACTTTCCAAAAACGCCCAGCGAAGCTCGGTCGCCAAGTTACTAATAAAAAAAAATATTAAAAAAGAACAAAAATACTATTTTAATTAATTAAATATTTAAATTT
Organism: Brenthis ino; assembly: GCA_921882275.1. Taxonomy (NCBI): domain Eukaryota; kingdom Metazoa; phylum Arthropoda; class Insecta; order Lepidoptera; family Nymphalidae; genus Brenthis; species Brenthis ino. The sequence goes on along the minus strand of OV170224.1, from coordinate 19,494,921 downwards.
GAGAAAAGATAATTCAATTTTGATGTATTTGACTTATAGAATTTAGCTTATAATCTTTATAATCATACCTAAATTATGCATTAACATTTTCCGTTTATTTTCTTCAATATCAATAATATAAAAAGCTAGTGAATATTAAATATTAATCAAAATTCTATTTTTGCTAGTGGCAATAAAATGTAGTCCATATATAGGATTAAAATTGGATATAAACCATTCCGAATTTCACTCAAATCGTTTGAGCTGTAAAAAGAAATGTAAAAAATATTTGTTTGAATTTTTACAAGTTGAATAAAGTGAAATAAAAAAATAATTGAATATTTTTTTTAAATATAATTTAGAAAATATTTTTTACTAACTGATGGGTTCGTAGCCGCCGTTGTTGTTGGGCTGGTCGATAATGAGCGGCTCGGTGTCTGGTTAAATTTTTTTTATATAGGAATTAGTAAATAAAATCAAGACATTAGGTCTTTATTTTCTTTATTATCAATAATATAAAAAGCTAGTGAATATTGAATATTAATTAAAATTCTATTTTTGCAATTGGCAATAAAAGTAGTCCATATATGTAAATATAGGATTAAATTGGATATAAGCCATTCCGAATTTCACTCAAACCGTTTGACGTGTATGAAGAAGTGTAAAAAATATTTGTTTAAATTTTTACAAGTTGAATAAAGTGAAATAATTGTTTTTTTTTTTAAATATAATATAGAAAATTGTTTTTACTAACTGATGGGTTCGTAGCCGCCGTTGTTGTTGGGCTGGTCGATAATGAGCGGCTCGGTGTCTGGTATTTTTTTTTTTATATAAGAATTAGTAAATAAAATCAAGACCTAATGTAGCAAACACTCATTTAAATTAACATTTTTATGATTTTCTATAACAAAACGATTAAAGAGTGCGTGTATCAGTGTGTACACGCGCAAAAAGTGAAACTTCTGTAGGTTATCTGTACTTTTTATGAAATTCAATATGTTTTTTTTTAAACAATATTCATTTGAAATGATTCCATCGCTCATTTAAAAATAAATGAAAGAAGTTTTTTTTTATTTATTCTTTGAAGTTTAAAAATTTTTAATCCCTCAACGAGCGTAGACACGCCGGCGTTACACTTAACAATAGATTTCTTAGAAATTTAATTAATTTATTAAAAATTTACCTGGAGGTTTTAATTGAGTAATATATTCACTTCCGTAACAACCGTTTCCGTTACAAAAATCGTAACACAAATCCTTTTATTCCCTCTCATGGCGCGACTAAAGAAGTTTCAGTTCAATAATATTAACATAATTGTATTTTAATTTTATTTCATTTACAATGTGATTAAAGCAGTATCTTTGTTGTATTATTTTAAATGCTATATTTATTATTTATATCATTATTATTTATAAAATATTTTGTTGTTTGTTGAGATCAAGTAGAAGAGTTTTAACTTATTATGATGAATTTCTTAAGTATCAAATAAAGAAAGGTAGGAAAGATTTAATACGTTTAATTAGCCGCAAAACTTTTGTCCGCGGCTCCGATCAGAGGTAATATGTGAGTATTTCAATAAAAAGCAACCTATGTCACATCCTGAATAAATAACCAATCTTCACACTCATTCATTAAACAACTATAAACTAACTATTAAAACTATAAAATAAATATTTTTAAGAGAAATTCGTAAAAGGAGAAATTAGTTATTGGTTGCTAAGGTTATAAAATAATAAAATTTATAATACTTACTGATAGGTTCATAACCGTGGTTGCCGTTTGGTCCCACTGTAAAATTAAAACAATTAAATTAGTCAATTATAAATACTTATAGCATGAAATGTTTTATTAGTAAAGCTATGAGATTTTGTTACTGTATAGGTGCTACATTTATTTATTTATTAGTTAGATACAGTTAGATACTTCTTGAAGCTACAATACGTCGTGATTAATTGGTACAATATATATATAGTGTCATAATATGGTATTGCAAATTTTTCGAACAAATAAAATGTTCGTTTGAATAAATCGCAAGGATTGGCGTTATGGTAATAGGTATTTCTAACAGAGACTTCACAAGATTGTATCTATATCGTTACTTACGAGGTGCTATGATATAATCTGTGTGGTCTCAATTTTGTAAAAGTCTATTATGATAAAGTTATAATATTATGATTTGATTTATTAAACTAATACCAATGCTTGAAGTAGTTGCAATTACATGTACAAAAATATGTTGAGTTACCTATATAAAAAATATGTTAAGAAGCATTTACATATTTAAACTTACCTAATCAGTATATTATGTATGTCATTTCCATAAATTCTCTAGTTTTGTATTAGCGATATCGGTGGTAGAACACGTATCTTATAAATGAAATTACACGAAATAGGTACTTATATTAATTAAACGTATAATATATACCATGTAATTTATTATTAAGAGCACTGCTCCAATTTAATTAAAACTATTTAAAGTCGAAAAGAGTAGAATGTTGTGATTCAATAAATTCTCTCCGCAAAGCTGTTTCCTTTTTACTATCCATAGATAGTTGAATATTTTAAGAAAATAATCGTATTAACTAAAAAAAAACACTTGTTCTAATAACACCTCCAGGTAAATTTCTAAGAAATTAATTAAATTTCTAAGTAATCTATTGTTAACTGACACGCCGGCGTGTCCGCGGTCGTGGAAGGATTAATAACATATTTTTTTGATATTGAAGACGATTTAAAAAAACTTGGTAGTTCAAGACTTATGTTGGCCGGGCTTTGAAAAGTACTCGCCAACAATAACTGTAAATAAAATAAATATAAAATCACATAACATTATCTAAAACTTAAAAAAAAAAACAGTTATTTTGTATCAAATTTTCAGTTGAGTTTTTTTTTATATTACATTCCTTTTAATTAAATCTATAATTTAACATTTTATGTTTGATGCTTTTAAAAATAGTAATGTAATTATGTACCTAAGTAAAATTAAATGCAGAATATATTATTCTGTAGTCATAATATTGAAAATAAAAAAAAACATATATATATATATATATATATATATATATATATATATATATATATAGGTTACACTTACATCCTTGGTCAGGGTTGAAATTGTCTGAAATTAAAGTAAACATACGCGTATTAACATTTGGTATTTAAGTGTGGGTAGTACCTTTATACTTTGTTGCCGTCTTTGCTGATAGGTATTATTGAATCACTCCGTTCTACTATTTTCGACTAATAATAAATGACATGGTATATACGTTTAATTAATATAACTATTTAGTATAATTTCATTTCCTTTAGACGTATATTCTACCACCGATATCGCCAATAGCCAATTGGAGAATTTATGGAAATTAGATAATATACTGATTAGATATGTGACTTCCTAACACATTTTTGTATGGGTAACATAGGTAAAGTTGAACCCAGACTGCACTTTAAACGATTAAATTGCATTTATTTATTTTACGATATACAAGTAATTAATTAAATATCCTATTCAATATTCTAAATCATTTTAAACGTATCATAGGCATATAAAGAAAATATGTGGTACTAGCATTTTCCCGCGGTTCCGTCTGTGTAGTTCTATTATTAATTACTTTACTACTCTATTTCTGTAGATTAGTACCAAAGTGTTACTGTAATGTATAAGATATATTATTGTGAAGTTTCATCAAAACTTTCCATATATATATAGTCTCTTCAAAGGTCAAATCTTTAGGACAAATGCTTTAGATTGTTTTTTTAAAATACTGTCAATAATTGTGTTACTGGTAGATACTTAAGTATATTTACATTTTACAGTGTTATATTTTTTAACCTGTAAGTATTCCAGTACATATTTAGTTTAAATCATGAGCAGTATCAACAACTTCAACTACAATTACTTAATATAGAAATTGTTAGTGGAAGCCAAGCATTATTAGAGTTTTAAAGAGAAGATTCAAGAAAGAACTTTTACCAACAAAGTCATGGTAAAATAAATACGAAGTACTTTCACCGAAGTCAAATTTAGTTAACAATATGTAGTAATGTCATAAATCCTTCAATTTTGATTAAAAAAATCATTTGTTACATAAATATATTATAGTTGTTAAAGGAAATTTGGTATTAATAGATTTTAGTTATAAAATGGCCGAAATATAAACGTAAAGAATATGTTATTTGTGAAAAATATTAGTCCATATCAAAAATATTTTTTACAATAAAACCGTATAATAATAATGTTATTAACTTCTTAAACCTCCCATAGTTATTTGATAAAACCCTTTAACGGTTTTACGTGTAACATACCGTGTGGGTTGCGACGGACTACGTGCACTGTAATTCAAAGTAACCCGATTAATAAAAATGCCGAAAATACTCTAATAAAGATTTAAAATTATATATTTTGTTAGATGAAATACATAAATAAAAAAATATTTGTATTTGCAAAATTAGTTATTAATTATAATATTATAATTATTATTTTAAAAATTTACGCGTACCATGGCTTGGATTATAATCCACGACTTGAACTGTAATAAAAAAACTTAATAAATAAATAGCTTTAAAAATAAACGCTTTATGTAAATAAATTAAATTGGGAGTAATAATTATACTAGCGTATTTATTTATTTATTTTTTGTTTTTAAAACTATTATTATATTTGAAAAAATTATTTACAAGTACCTCAGCTAGGATTATCATCGACTACTTGAACATAAATAAATTTAAATTAATGAATTATTCAAATATAAATAAATCGTTATTTTTAATGTGTGTACATAAATTATTAAATCGAAAATAAAAATCAAACTCAATGTAAAGAATGCCATAAATAAAATTGTATCATGTTATTACTTTAGTTTTTAGTTTAATGGCGTTTCATGTCAGGAATATAAAACTTGTATAATAAAAAAGTATAGAAGTTTTAATTATAAAGGGATCGCTTGAATTATGATCGACAATTTGTACTGCAACTAAATACATATACCTAAATATATTTTTATATTTAAATTTTTTATATCCCTAAGTTTAATATGTATAGATATTATACGGTTTCGTTGAAAACGTACTCGTGTTTATTGTATGATTGAGTATTTGCATTTATATAAAAATTAATTTGTTGTTAAAAATTGTTTGTATTATTAAAAAAAATCAATTGTCGTTTGATGTTTGTTAATTTACGTACCGTGGGAGGGATTGTTGTCAACAACTTGTACTGAAAATAAATAACAGACCTATTTAATGATATAATAATTGATAATGGAACCACTTAGATATTTCGTAAGAAACCCACCCTTAAACGGGAGGTTATTTCAAAATTACATATTAATAAATATTTTAACCTAATTATGTAAACGTAAAGTATAAAAAAAAATGTTTTTTCGTTTGTTGTTTGTTTATTTACGTACCGTGGGAGGGATTGTTGTCAACAACTTGTACTGAAAATAAATAACAAACCTATTAGAATAATAATTGAATATGGAACCACTTATATATTTCACGAGAAACCCATGAAAAGAGGTTGTTTCAAAATGACATAATATTAATTAAGATTTTAACCTAATTTTTTAAACGTAAACATTTTCAAAGTAATTTAGAATGTCGTTTGATGTTAGTTTATTTACGTACCGTGGGAGGGATTGTTGTCAACAACTTGAACTGAAAATAAATAACAGATGTATTTAATGATATAATAAGTGATAATGGAACCACTTAGATATTACGTAAGAAACCTTTGAACGGAAGGTTATTTAAATATTACATATTAATTAAAAAATTTACTTAATTTTGTAAACGTAAATATTTAAAAAAAATGTATTGTCGTTCGATGTTCGTTTATTTACGTACCGTGGGAAGGATTGTTGTCAACAACTTGTACTGAAAATAAATAACAAACCTATTTAATAACAATAATATATAATTCATAATGGACACTATAACCACCTAGATATTTCGTACGAAACCCTTGAACGAAAGTTTGTTTCAAAATTAGTATTACGATTTTAACCTAATTTTGTAAACGTGAACAATTATTTTTTAGTTGTCAAATATTATTCTTTTAGATAAATAGTCGTGTTATCTGCAGTTATAAGAATAAGAAACATACATGTATATATATATATATATATATATATATATATATATATATATGTTCATATTTTTTTAATATCTATAGAGAGTACATACCTACGTAATATATAATAATTTGCGTCACCCACACAGCAAATATCACACATGCATATTAAATTATTTACATACCTTGAGCGGTGGCCATTGCTACGAGGGCAAGTAGAACAATCTGGAATAATAGACACTTGTTCATTTTCACGAAATTACACTTTGTAAAAACTCAGAATAAATAGAAATCACACAATGCTGTCTGTACCGAAATTTGAGTTCATGAGTAATCACAATGGAACATAATTTTTATATGACGTTATCTACTGATAAGATTATGTTGCTTAGTTTTATATTTTTATACTAATATTAAAACTGATTTTTTGTCTATTGAATTGTTATTGCTATAAATGAAAACTTTGGACGAAAACATCATGAGAAAACCTGCATATATGAGATATTCTAACAAGTTTTCGAAAGACATGTGAAGACCGCCAACCTGCACCGTATAGTTCATCTTTACTTTATATATTATTTTCGTTGTGTTTGTTTGTTCTAATATGATGTACAATTAAAAGATAGATATATCAATCTATTTATCTAATATGGATAATCTATGTCCATTTTATATTAGAGTTAAAAACTCGCGATTTTCTCCATGCAAGCTTTCAACTGTTTTTTTTTCTACTGCAATGATATCTGCGTGTAGATTAAGATATTACCTGTTCACTTTCATGATCACATGACCGGATATGGTGGTTATATCGAAATCGTTTACTTTACATCTACACTAGCAACTCACCCACCCACGCTTTGCTCAGCCCCCGAGTACAACCAACGCGTTTTTAAGCTAATATTCTACAGAAGCTGGATAGATTTTAAAAAAAGTACACCAATTTATCATACCATTCTTATACACCAATCTTTTTTGACTAGATTTTTTCAGCAATTTTTATGGGAATTCCTGAGTACCTACTAATTAAACAAAGTACAACTAATTTAAAAAAAGATTCATAAAAATTAATTGATGACTGGCGAAGATTGTACGTAAAAGAATAGAACCAAATTAAGTAAAAAATTAAAAATTTCATATAAATTTTTTTCCTCTAAACCCCTTGAAACTGTTTTTCATAGCGTAGGCACGGTAATGCAATGCATACAGTATTGCAACTCGGGCCTGTCCTTGAAATAATTACCTACAGCCGAGCGGCACGTACCCACGCGACAGGGCTGCCCGAGTGCCCGCCGGCCAGTATTTTAATTTCATGTACTTACTTGATATTTAATTAAAAAATCTCAAATTTATAAGGGCGGTATGTGACCCTTATAAATTTGAGATTTAAAGATATCTGCGCCTCGACTGAGACGTACGAAAAACTTATTGATAAAAAGTTTAATTAAAATACTTTAATTTTTATTTTTAATTTAATTAATTATTTTTTATTTTTAATTTAATTAATTATTTTTTATTTTTAATTTAATGATTTTTTTTAATTTAATTAATTAATTTTTATTTTTAAAACTTACGATGTCACGGTACTTTTTTGTTTGACATTAGCGAAGTTACGGGAGGAATAAAATGTTTATTTTTGTATCAAATTATATAAGTTACATAACATAACCACCTTATACAATTATCGTATCAAATTATACGATATGGCAGCACCGCACGGTTGTCTACCGAGTGTATACCGAACGCGACGCGCGTAGGTATAACTCGATTTCCGACCGTTTGTATGAAGATGGAGTACTGCATGTAATATTACCGTGGCGTAGGCTTAGGCATTATCAGTAAAATAGTTTACGACACCATGACGAATGTAAAAAGAAACCACCAAAAATCTATACATAGGTATAATAAAATTTTTATAGTTACTATGCCGAATCTGCACCTTGAATATTTTTTGGAAAATCTTATTGAAATAGACATTATTATCGATACAGAGGCCGAATCTATAGTTTTTAGATTTTTGTCTGTCTGTCTGTGTTATCGCAGCACAGAAAAACCTCTGGAGGGGTTTTGATGAAATTTGATATGGTGATAGCTGGTTATCCGGGTCAACATATAGACTCCTTTTTACCACGGGAAAATGTCTCATTTTTGAGAAAAATACATAAACTGCAATGTAAGAGTATACTTAGGTATATGTAAAACCTAAGAATTTGGTTCTTGGTCATCAGAACGCGGGCGTAGCCGCGGCTCGCGGGCAATGCTAGTATTAACTAAATTTAAGATAGTAAAGTTTCAATAAAAAAATATGCTTACATTTTTCGACAGATAATATGATTTCTTAATTGGCAAATATAGTTCACTACTTATCATCACCTTTAGGAGATGATAATAACAACAATTGTATTCTAAATTATATATTATGTACATATATTATATAATACATGTTAGTGTTATGCTCGGTCAAACATACAAACTAACTAAGATATATATTTTAATTTACATAAATGATGATTAATCTTTTTTGAAAATTTTAATAAACTTGTTAATGTCGTTTGATAAACCTATTATTAAGTTTAACAAAATACTCGAATATTATATTATTATGTTTTATGCTTGACATCAAAGAGTAGACAAACATCATTCTAGTCTTGCGAAGTAAAGTTATATATTTTATCTTTCCCACATCGATTATTGATTAGGACGTAAATTATTTTAATATTGAGCTCTTAAACATGTGAAGGACAAAATCCGGAAAACTCGTGGCATACCATCGATATAAATTAATTGTTTGTTATTGCATTTAATAACATCACTACCTGTGTTCTACACCTTGATATTGTATACAATTAATATCATAAAGTAATTATTAATTACTGCATTAATTACTTTTAATCTATTGCATAGCTTCTATCGCGGGCCTTGAGCGTGGGGACCGATGTACTCTGTGGGACCGAATCCAGAAATTCCGTAACGAAAAAAACCTAACACCCCGCACTCCGACCGGCACAGCGGTGATACTTCCATCTATCGATAAATACCAGAACTTTTAATGACTTTTTGAAATATCACGCTTGTCTCTTTAGTTCAGCAACCCGCCTTTAGGTGGCATTGGTTGTATTGGAAAACTACCGTAATCAGCTGTTTGTGAGAAAGTATATAGGTGTATAGGTATTTATCATCTATGTACAACAGTGAATATCTAAACTCGTATAATTTGTGTACAGTGTTTTAAATATGAATAAACAAAGTGCATTTATTAAAGAAGAAAGTCACGAAAAAATAGTGAAAGAAAATGAGTTAGTACTCTATATACATTCATTTTATTATTATTATCACAAATGCAGTATTATTTTTTGTTTTGTTAATTTATATATAATACTGCTATAAAGATAACCAAAATTTTTGATATTAAAATAAGCTTGCATAAGTTGATAAAAAATGCTATGCAATAGCTTTACCGCGGCAGTATCCGAGTGCCACATTTAATTTTTTTCTATATAATAAATATTTTACGGAAACAGCATTGTGTTAAATAAATTAAAGTAAATTTTGAAAATTGTCAAAAAATAATTATATATATATATATATATATATATATATATATATATATATATATATATATATATAATAAGCAATATATGTGATTAAAATTAATTTAATACGTACCGTAAAACCTTTCATGATGATATTTTATTTCACAAACAACCAATTAAGACAAGATTCGGACGTGCAATAGCTTATGAGCTTTTTAGCGGCTGTCTTATAAAGCGAGAGATAACCTGCGCCCCGAGTCAATATTTGGTTAGTAATTAAATATTGCCAGACAAACAGATTTTTCCTGTCAAAATTCTGCTAAATCGTTATGCGAATAATATACAATAACAGTAGGTATATATTTATTATTTATATAAAATAGCTGATGATAACAGTATATTTTGGTTCTGTTATTGTGGTTTTACTCCAGATTAATGGGAAGTGTTTGTGAATATATTTTACTAGCGACTCACCCTCGCTCTGCTCGGGTTCGTCCCTAGTTACATTTCAATGTTTAGCTTAGAGATGAGATATTTTCCCAAAGTAAAAAGTATCCTATATGTTGACCCGGATAACCAGCTATTATCATACTTCATCAAGATCCCTCCAGTGGTTTTTCCGTGATGCGGTCACGACAAACAAAAATTCTAAAAACTATAGATTCGGCCTCTGTATCGATAATAATGTCTATTTAAATAAGATTTTCCAAAAAATGTTTAATGATCAGATTCGGCTTATTTACAGTTTTATTATATGTAGGTATAGATAATACTAGTAAATATTACAAATTTCGCTTGTGTTAAATTAAGCCAACAAATTGTAACGTAGACGTTTACATGATATACCTATATGCCAAGAATGGTCTACGTTTATTTAAAAAAAAATTACCTATCATCATCCTGTGATGAGAAAAATTATCTATCATCGTGATCCTGTGATGATCCATCATCATCATTTTCTATAGTTTCAGTACCTACTATATCTAATCCTTTTTTAGAATGAAAAGTTGCGTTCATAAGAAGCATGTAAAGCTTGTGTTGATTTTCATTAAAATTGAGTCATCACTTTGCTTGTTAAATTTTAAAGAACACACAGACTCATTTTCCTATTTAGGAAACAAATGAAAACAACTGAAAAAGTAAATACATATAATTAAGGAAATATCATAAATATTACATTGTGTTATATAAACATTATAATATATATGTAGGTACTTACTTTATTCGGATAGGTAACTGATAAGTTGTAAAGCAACGCATGTAAGATTGGTCAAGGCGTGCAGTTCAAGGTCAACAAGATGGATCTTAAATATTTTAAACTAGTGACTTATCCTTACATCGCTCGATACGTTTTAAATAGATAATAATGGTTATTGTGAGTGTACCTTAGGAAATTCTGTAGAGAAAAGCATCAATTTCAAATTCAATTTCAAAAAGCCTACGCTTTTTTACCTGACTACGGCGAAGCACAAAGGACGGTTATGTTTTTGACCTGCATTTATGTGTGTCCGACCCTCTGTTCCCTTGTAACTACTAAACGGCTTAACCGATTTTAATTATTAATATGTCATCAAAATTATCTTGAAAACGCGAGTGTTATAGGTTAAATGGATATTATTAAAAACCAAAATGGCGGATTTTGGGCGCCGATGTATTTTTATCGAAGTTATTATGTTATCGAGGATTTGTATGTTTTGGAATTTTTTGGTGGGGTATCAAAATAAATATTTTTAATAGTCGCTCGTACTAATATTTGCATTCCCTTCTTGAATAATAGAGAATATCTGAGAATAAGATATTTTCCTGTAGTTAAATGTATGTTAAACGTTGACCCGAGTAAGTTACCTCTAAACTAAATTTAATTAAAATCCGTTCAGTACTTCTTGCGTGAAAAGCAAAAAGATAAATAGACATAACAACGGATAAAAATTTCAACACGTATGGTTTTGGGGTCTATATTCTGTACACAACACGTACCTAACGATTGTATATTTTCCGTTTTTTCATGTACCCACCTACAGATTTGATACACATTAAACAGTTCTTTCCCTCAGTTGTCTCCTGCGAAATTTAAGTTCTTTTAATAATAAATAGTAACTCGCTATTGTATCTAATACGAGTATCTTTATATGTATAAATAAGCAAAGGCAAAGCAGTTAAGTATCTTTATCTTCTATCAACCGATTTTCTTTTTGTTTGTTTAGTAAATATTGACATTTATTGAAATAAATTAGCATTCACCTCCATTCAAGTTCACTGCAATCGATGAGATGACAATAATTATAGAAGACCATTCACTACTAACATTGCCTTAAAAGTTAAACTAATAGCATATTACTTATGTTCTTACATTAGTGATGATATAAAGACGACCTAGACTATAGACTCTTGAGTGTACATAGTTTAACATACTTACGAGTATATACCTTTCAATTCGAAACGCGATTCTGCCACTGACTTCGCCAGTGTGTGTAATTTAGTATAAGCTTGTAGAATAGAGAGCTTAATTTGTATACATGTATACTAGCCAACTTTATTTAAAAAAAAAAACAATTTAACTACCCTACTAATTTTGACCCGCCTTCGACCTTATAATACATACAAGCGAACTGCTTGTTTCGCTTTGATTCTGACTCGGCCTAAAAATACTTTTTCCAGGCCTCAATGTAATTTACTAGGTATGTCATTTTTCGTCAGGGATTATTGCGTTAAATTCGATTACATCTTAATAACCACAAATATTCAAATTTTAGTTATAGATAGAAGTTAAACTTTATAAAAGTTGATTAGGTTACATAATTATAATGTAAAAATTAAAATGATTTCGGTTATGGCCACCTCAGCCATTGTAGCTAACCATGCAGCTGCGCAAATATTATATTGCAATTTGTATTAGTATGTGTGCAGAGAGATAAGTTTACTTCTTTTTCTCTATTACTTTAATTTTCATAATCCGGTGGGATGACAGTTTGATATAACCGTTAAATAATAAAGTGCAAGATATGGACAGCTTTACTCTACGAGGCACTGCGAATTTCACAACTTCGGGCTTCGGGCTACTCAGTGTATACTCAGCTTGAGTACATTAAGCATAATATATATATATATATATATATATATATATATATATATATATATATATATATATATATATATATATACATATATTGTGGGACCGACGCGACGCGAGAATCGAACTCAGTACTCGTAATACGACCTATAGTCAAGAATGAATAGGTATGTTTTATAGGTACATAACCATTAATGATTAGACTAAGGAAGTAATGCACAATAAATGAACATTAATAATATTATCTATAACATCAATTACATAATTATTTCAGTAACTAATAATAAATATAAAATATAAATGTAATCGTACAATAATAATTCATAGAACTATATTTTTTTATCAATGATATGAATTAATATAACCTACTATATTTTGTTACACTTAGACTACCTAGTTGGCAAGTACTGGTTTACATTTGCAAAACCTCAGTAGGTACGACTTACTAGCGTAGTAAAATTATTTGAAGAGTTTTAGTAGTTATTTGAAATAGTGTAAATTATAACATTTTTAATTAGGTACATTACATTTTTAAATAAATTTCGATTTTACATTCATAAATTTATTAAATTGGCTGTACGATAGATCATTTTGCATTCATTGGATTAAAAATTAAAAAAACAAAATGTCACCTCAACTTGTGACAGATGTTCATGATGGATTGCAAAGAAATTTTTCCAATAATTGTTATTTAGTAAATGGAAGCTACGAATATTACCACTATTTCTGTGATGGTTTTGATGATAGGGTAGGTTTCAGTTTTGTAAATAATAGTACTTAATACTTATTATATTTCTAAATAATTAATTGCATTTACATTGCATTACAGAGTGGTGATTTTACTACTTATTGCTACCTACTTACATTTGAAACCATTTTAATTTTCAGGGCTGGGGATGTGGTTATCGAACCCTACAAACAATATGCTCCTGGTTAAATATTAATTACAATAGCACTCAAAGTGTTCCTACTATCAGAGATGTTCAGAAAATTTTGGTTGATCTAGAAGATAAGCCTTCATCTTTTTTAGGTTCACGGCGGTGGATTGGAAGCTTTGAGGTAAATTCATAACATGAGATTAGCCAGTGCAAGAAAATATGTAGTTGATATATAAAAAGTCATATTGGCTTATCCTATACTAAAATATTAGAAATAATAATTTTTAATAGTTAATTCTATCACACTTTATTTCTTTATGAGTTTAATTTTAACTTTTATTGAATTAAATTTCAGGTTTGCCTTGTGATAGATAAATTGTATGACATACCAAGTAAAATTGTTTATGTTAATAAAGGAGATCAGTTAGAAAATATTGTTACACAATTGAAAAATCACTTTGAAAAGTTTGGTAGTCCAGTAATGATGGGTGGTGATGTTGACTGTTCGTCTAAAGGGATTATGGGCATACATGTAGACAGTGACCGATCTAGCTTATTGGTTGTGGTGAGTTATTTTATGTATTATAATTTATATTAAAGCAGTTATATAATAATAATAAAAAAATTGAATTACCTTGTACATATTACATATCATTATAAATCATTATTATTTATATTCTTTTTAATTTTAATGGGACCATTCTTGAATTATACTTCGTTAATAACATATTCATTAGAAGTTTAAAAAAATAATTTTGAAAAAAATGAAGTTTAAAAAAATAATTAAAAAATTGGCTTACAATTGGTAAAGAACATTCACTAGTAGTGGTACACAAAATACAATTTCAATATTTCTTTTAGGATCCACATTACGTTGGTAAGGAGCCATCGAGGGAATTCTTGCAAAATAAAGGCTGGGTAAAATGGCAACCTCTTCAAGATTTTTTAAGCACATCATTTTATAATTTGTGCCTACCACAAGTTAAACCAAACTGTCAGATGTAAATAAACAGGTTTTAAAAATTATGAATCATTTAAATGTTTTTAGTATTTCAATTTTATTCCAAATTTATAACTCATCTTCTTTTATATTTTTATTCTTCTTTCATATTTATGAATGAAAATGAATAAAAAAATGCATAGGTCAACCCTAAATATGTAGATAAACAAATTCATAGATAAGTTTATGTACCAGGCTTGTACCGTATTAGGACCAGATACACTAGGATATAAAAAATCTGACGTTTTCCCTATTGAAGATAGAAAATGGACATAATTTCTATAAAATATGTCAAATGTCTATAAATAAATACCTAAGGAATTTTTGATCATTTACTTGCCTAAAAAATTGACAGTACATGTGAGATGGCGTTCAAGCTTCAATATAAGTCTTAAATCTTATGAGTGAAAAGATATTTAAAGTACATTAGTCTTTATTGTTTCATAAATCAACACAATAAAACTTACAATGGTGCATTAATAATAACATAACTTTTAACAAAAACACAAATCATAGAACTACATCGGTAAAACTGAGTAAACAAGCCAAGGTGAGTATATTGTGTAAACTCCATTGAGTATATTGTGTAAACTCCATATACCTTTGAAACTTAATAGCATATGACATATCCATACTTAACATAATATTTGGAACAAATTAAATAAGTTTCTTTAATAACTAACTTGTAAAAATTAAAATTTAATCAATAATTATAATTTACTAGTAAAATTTCAGCATTCAGTCCATTTTTACCTTATACAAAATATAACTGACATCAAAATACAAAATGAAAAAAATTATATAGAGGTCAGTCACATCCTCAATTATACAAACCCATATATTTTTAATACTTTTTACTCATACCTGGAGAAGTCAATCTTAAAATTATAATATATTAATAATAAAAATAAGCATTGGTGATAATAGACAGCTCTATTCGGAAAAGATAAGACTTTTCCTGAAATTTTTTCTTTAGTGCCGAAGAAAAGTCACAAAAAAAATCCTATCCCGAACAGACAATGAAGGCTACCGCGCTTCAATTCGCCGCTAGAGGCGCTAGTGTAGAGAGGTGTTTAGAAATGTCAAATGAGACTGAAATGCTTACTCTTTGCAAGTTTTGCTTCGCGGATCTTCAGTAATATTGTAAACATTGCGCCATTCCTGATTAATTATGGCAGATACGATTTAAAAGAAGAGCTAAGAAAAAATCCTGATAAACTGGTGTCGCGCTTACAAATACTTTTCAACGTCAATGCCACCAGAAACGATTGTCCTCGTTATGGGTATACAAATTTTAATATATTTAATCTGTATTCATAACTAGACAGACACCCTGCAATACCCAATGGCTGCAATGCTCTGCCGTCCAGAGGTCGGACTCGAACACCAGACCCACGCCCATTGCATCTCGGCGTGACGACGTCGTGTATACTGGCGTGCGAAGAGTGTTCTAATAACAAAATAAATTTTGATGAGATATACGAGTATTCATTCTAATCTAATTTAATATTATAGATGTGAAAGTAACTGTCTGTCTGTTGTCATTTCATGCGTAAACCGCTGAACTGATTTTGATGAAATTTGTCGAGGACATCCAGGATAATATTTTCTAAGATTTACGCGAATATTTGACATTTTAATTAAAACTATCCTTTCGGATTTTTTCGTGGATTTATTTTGATTTTTCTCCCGTGACCATGAATCATAATTGCTGCAAAACATTCGTCAAACGTTCAAATACGTCAGAAATTAAAAATCTAAACAAATCCCTGAAAAGATCCGAAGATAGTTTTGCTTAAAAGTACATGGGTTTTGATATTCTAAGTTCTTCAACTCTACAAGTTGATAAAATCAAACATTAGATTACCTGCAACTTAAGTTTATGTGCTTCAATGGGTATAATATACATGATGGGTAACTCTGTTATCAGAACTTTAGGATGAGATCGTCTTAAACAACCGTCTTCAGTATCCCAGCGAGCGCCTTCCAAGTATAGGCCTCGGACATAGCATCCCTGAAAGAAATATTTATAATTTATATACACGAATATCTGCTATCGTGAATGGCTTTTCCATTATTCACGATGATTAAATTTTGTTAGTGGCTATTTTCGGAACTAACGACAGGTGTAAAGTAAAGCTTACAGAATAGTATATAATCTTACCGACTAAAATGCACAAAATTTTATAATCTAATAAATATATTACAATAAAGTCTCGAGATTCAGTGTTTATCCTCTAACGATCACCCATCCAAGTACCAACCGTTGGCGAAGTTGCTTAACTTTTAACCTACCCAGATTTGCATCACAAGAGACTAAATGGAAATAAATAAAAGAAAATAATATTTCAACAAAAGCAAAAGCCATACATACAGTAACAGGTCGTTCTTCTATATCATCCGGGGTGGTGTATCGGGTGACGCGCGTGAACTGCGTAGAGCGGTCGAGCGGCCACGTGTAGAGGCGGCACGCCATCTGTATGTGAGCGATGAGGTACGACTCGGGGATGTGGAGGCCGGACAGCCAGATCACTACTGGCTCTTCTATGGTTGCCTGGAATTTATTGGGTGTTTTGTATGTACCTAGTTATACAATGGACAGTATAAACTATACCCTTATACAATTTCCAATACGTTACAATAAGAGGATGAGGGTATCCGAAAATTTCCACGTATGTTTTATCTATCTGGCGAGCTTCACATAAGTAAAAATTATATTTATTATATAAAATTATATTATACGTATCTTATATTTTTGTTTATTTACCGTAAAATAATAATTCGTAAAACCATAGGCTGGTACTTTTATTATTCTTATTTATACGTGACATTTTATCTATGTAAGTAATTGTCTTTCATGGTAGATGACTAAGAAAAAAATCACCTCTTAAAGGCGCAATAATTACCTACTATTGAGTACATCAATTTCCAAATTAATATACTTCATAAATAAAACTATCCATTTGTTTTATCTAGAATTAACAATCTCTCACCCAATCTGTGTACTGTTTGGTGCGGGCCATAAAGTGATCTATCCAACCTCCCAGCCCCTTCCTGGTGTCGGGCGCGAGGCCGCGCCACACGCCCGGCAGCTGACCGTTGAACAGACTGTTAGACACGTTGTCGAGTACCGCGTCCATGCCGATCTCGCCCGCTAAAGCCTTGCGGAGTTGTGTTAGAGTTACTTGTAATTTGCTGATGAGACGGTTGAACCTGGATTGTTGTAAATAATATATTATTTTTCTTAATTATGTTATAAAAAGTAGTTGTAGGTAGTTAATAGGATTTTAATACGCGAATATTTGCCATTTTAAATAAAACTATCTTTTCGAATTTTTTCGCGGATTTATTTTGATTTTTGGTTCCCAGTCTTCTCCAATGACCATGATTGCTGTAAAGCATTCGAAACGTAGGGAACCAAAAATCGAAATAATGAAATCCGAGAAAAAATTCGAAAAGATAGTTTTATTTAAAAGGATTTTAATATACTATACCTATTGTTATGTTTACAATTTAGGTTTTCATGTACCTATTTATAATAATAATAATTAAACAATCATTCAAATACAATTTTCGTCAGACATGCCACTACCGAATAGACGAGGTAATATTGGATGTGCCTTTTTTCTCCAAATCTATATTTAGATGATACAATAATTACAAAAATACAATAAAACAAGCGTATAACCAACCTCTCGAGCTCCTGCAAGAGCACTACAACGGTGGGCGTGATGTTCATCTCGAACTGCTTGCGCACGCGCCACACCTCGTACTGCGCCGGCAGCTGGGAGAGGATGTCCACTGCGATCGTGTCTATGAACTCTTCGCGGCTCATCGTGCCACCGCCTTCGCCTGGTTAAAAATTATAAATTTACTAGCAGAACCCGCGGCTTCGCTCGCGCTAAAACTACAAAAACACTAAAAAAAGTAGGTTCCATACAAACTTTAATACCCTATTTTACCCCCCTTATGGAATGAATTTCGAAAAATGCTGAAAAACGCATTTATTTAATTGTATTGATGCGCATTAATATGCCAAGTTTCAAGTAATTCTGATAATAAATAATTTTGGGTTATATTATAACGTGTTTTCCGGTGGGAATGTAAACGTCCCGCGGTAAAAAATAGCGTATGTCACTCTCCAGCCCTCCAACTATCTCCACACAAAAAATCACGCTAATCAGTCAATCTGCTTCGACGTGAAAGAAGGTTAAACAAACACACTTTCACATTTATAATATTAGTATATTATTGTCTGTTTTATATTTGTCTGAAATCTATGATTTTTAATTAACGATTTCTAGTATTTAGCTTCGCACAAGTATACATACAGTGATGTAAATTCATTTATCTAAATTATTTAGCAGTCACATCTGTTATAGATGCAACCTAAATAATTTTGCCACTCGCGATCGTTAGTTGTAACATTTATGAACTAAATAAGGAAGAAACCTTAAAAAAAGAGTAAATTGTAAACATGAATATCCTAATATATTATAGGAATACATATGACGACATGTTTGGCTCAGTTTGTAGTGACCCTACTTGCTGTGCCAGCGGTCGCGGGTTCGAGTCCCGCTGAGGGCATTCATTTGTGTGATGAGCACGAATGTTTTACTCTAGTCAAGGGTGTTTATATTTATAATATGTATGTATTTAAAGTTATATATTATAATGTATCAACTATCTGGTATCATAACACAAGCCTCGTAGCTTACCATGGAACTAGATGGCGCTGTGTCTTAATGTCCCAACATATTTATATTATATTATTATATTATGTATGTTATAAACACAAACATATATTTTTGAAGATATTTGGTATACACATTAACATTTTTTGCAAAATCTTAAGTACCTAGAGTTATTAACTTGAAAAACTTACCGCTACTCTCCACTAGCGGCATTTAATTAAAAAAATAAAATAATTTTTAATAAGAGAAAGTCATGGCAATATGTAGATACGTGATGTCATAAAATATAAAAATTGTTACGAAACTTACCAAATTTACTTGCTAGAAGCATGAAAGAGAATAACGAAAATGATTAGGCCAAAGAGATACTTGTCAAGTCTAAAATATATCTACTTACCTATTACTTACTATAATATTATTTTTTGTTATACTTCGTGTATTTTTACAGAGTAAATCTTGTGTACAAACTGGATTGTGTATTTTGTCAACTTACCTGTAGGTAATAGTAGTTGACAAAACACACAAAATACACAATATTGAGGAGATCTATTATAATATTGAGAGCTAAAGAGAAGTGTGTGATGTGATAGATGTCATAAGTACAAGGTTAATTTGTTGCATTTATTCATTAAATTAACAATAAAAAATTGATTTAGAAAAATCAACAATAATAAACTACGAGCTCACTAGTCTGCGGCTGCAGTTCAATGAGGTGTCCCCACATCTCGCGCACCGCTTGGCTGAAGTACCCGATCTCGGCGTTGGGGTGCAGACCGAACACCTCAGGCGTGTTCGCGAGCGGCAGCGTGTCGATGGAATCTGTTAACGGTGTATAATGTATTTAACCTTTTTGAATAGTTTGTAATGGTTTTAGTTTGTAATGAACCCTATCTATACCTATGATTCTTAAGCTCTAAAATAATCTTTAAGAAAAACATCACATCAGTGTTACGTACAGACGTAACATTCAAACTATCACTATAGCACAAAAGAGATAGACAATAATTACAAAGTAGCGGTACTTGGAAGATTTAACTTTCAAATATTATTGTAAAGATTCATATAATATTTGAGTCTACGGGTAACCGTCCGTGTCATATATATCGTAATTAGTTAACGTAGTGTTACCGTGATAAAAACGGAAACTTGGGACAAGGGCTCACAAGAACTTAGAAAGCAATGGCTTAAAATGTTTTGCATGTATAAAATATGATCTACGTCAAAAATATTATTTTTTGTTATGTTAAATTTTATGATTTGATGTGTAGAATTGAGAAACATAAGTAAACTCTGAATGAAAAAAAAAAACTTATTTTAATAATACATAATTCCCTCACCGATATATTCTTCGCGTTCTCCATCAGGCGGAATCACGTAGTCGAAGGTAGAGTCGTGATAAAAATGAAAGGGCTGGAATTTGTCGAAGAGGAACTCGCCCAAATATTCATCCATGTATGTTTTGACAACTCTTCTGTCAAAATCATCTATCACTCTGCCCCCGTACATTACCTTGAGTATTATAAAATTGTTTAAATATAAAATTAAATATTTAACCAAAATTAATTTTATTACTAATCCTTCATAGTAAGAAAATATTTTGCTTACTTTTTTAATTTTCAATACATTTTTTTATATAAACATAGTACCTACTTGCACATAATATACAAAAATATTGTTTACGTCTCTACCTTCAAGTATCAGGTTAAAATAAATATTAAGACGGGGAAAATGACTTTTCGAGCCGGTAAGTCTCTACATAAACTGTTGAATAATGACATCTGCATTATTTAAAACCTTAGTCTCTCCCGTGACCATAATTGCTGTAAAGCATTCGAAACGTCGGGAACCAAAAATCAAAATAAATCTGCGAAAAAATCGCAAAAATACCTAGTTTAATTTAAAACGTCAAGTACTCGCGTAAATCTAAGAAAGTATTATATAAACACATACTTCACCAAACAAATACTTGAGTGTGGACCACGGCACGGGGCCCTTCGCAGCGTAGCAGCGGTCGAGGTAGCACTGCAGGATCTGCATGCACACCACGAAGTCCGACTCGCTGAAGTCGTACGCGATGTTCCAGCCTATCTTGTCGTATTTGCGACGCTCCTTTGCATGAAAAGGTTTCGTATTAGTACTAGCACAGATCATATAATACTATACTAGTACTAGCAAGTTATCCAGGCTTTGCTCGGGTGCGTTTTAAATGCCAGTAACATAACCTATGTGTTATTCCAGTTCATAGATTATCTGCATACTAATACCCAATTCATCTAGCAGTTTCCGTTTTACGTTTTATAACTGTAGTTTGATGAAATCAAAGTTTGTTACAGCATAAATGTACATACAGACTAGCAAATTGTATGTTTCTACATACAAAGTAATTCACATAAATTTCATTTGGTTGATGTAATAGAATAACACCCAAAGATATTTATGATAAGGATATAATGTATAAGGAACAAGTTCTAATCTTTATCTAAATAAATAAACGATAGAAAAGAGACATATATATGAGAATTTAAAAAAGAGCAATTTATAAAAATTGTTATTAACAATAATGATGTCCTAGTAGCTGTGTAACTGCGCAGGAGATATTAGGCATTTTTTGTCTCTACGCGCTATAAGTGCACTCCCAAATTCCGATGGAAAAATAATTTGACAAGATCGGTAAGTGATCAGGCGCAGGACTAACGACTTCATGTGTTCTCCGAAGCACGGGGTGGAATACCACCAACTTCCCAACTCTGAGCAGTTACTGGGACTTTCCTAACAGAAATACTCAACAACTAAATTTGGCCCGACCCGGGACTGGAACCAACGACCTTCGAATGCGCAGCCGGATGCAGACACGTTAGCTACTACATATTAACACCGGGGCAGTTTGTCTTATAAACAATACGTTCATTGTACATACGGAAAAAAACCTAGTTAGAAAGTTATTTATTCTATGTCTTATACTTGCAATATATCACCTGTACTACGGCGTGGAAGAAAGCCAGCACGTACACGAGCTTCCTAAACTGCGGATGGATACATTCCTCTAGCGCGTGGGTGCGCATTTTGAAGTAAGTGTTCCGGAGGTTTAATTTTAAGCCGTTTGGAGGTTCAGTTACCACTAGAGAAGAATAAAAAGGGCATTTTTTAAAATATCTGTTTCTATATTCCACAAATAATTAATGTAGGTAAATAATAAAAAAAAACATAAAATTAGTGGAAAAGACGAACTCTAATTGAAAATAATTAAATTAATACATTTATATTACATTAGTAGTTAAATTTATATTATATTATACGCTATATAAATTTATATATAGTCGCTAGACTCACCCTCATTCCGCTCGGGTTCGTCCTTATTTATATTTTGACGTTTAGTATAGATTTATCAGAGATGAGATATTTTCCCGAAGTAAAAAGTATATATATGTTGACCCGGATAACCAGCTATCATCATACTAAATTTTACCAAAATTTGTCAGCGTTCCCAAATAGACGAAAATTCTAAAAACTCTAGATTCGGCCTCTGTATCGATAATAATGTACAGATTCCACTCAGAATTTTATTATATGTATAAATGAAGTAGTATTAGGTTCAGTGGTAGCGTGCGCGCTTGGAAAACCGATTGACGCGGGTTCAAATTCCGTGTCTCGCGCCTATGCTATTTTCATTTGCTCATCATTTCTATAAAATTACCACTTGTCTCACGGTTAAAGAAAACATCGTGAGGAAATTGAATGTAACAAGTGAATTCTTCCAATCCTCATTTGGCCAGCGTGGTGTGACCTGATCCCCCTCATATTGAAGGGGGGGGGGGGCAGCAATGGGACGTTAAAAAGTCATACATGTATTATTTATTTGCATAATATTTACCTTTCAGTGATCTCTGAAGTATGCCAATAGGGAATGTGGGTGTGGGGTCAGTGGTGAGCCAGAGTCGGTACTCAGGGTGTGGCTTCGTCATCAACTCCAACTGCTTTTCCAATTCACGCAAAAACGAAACTAGCAAGTGACAGTTTTGTAAGATCAACCATTGTCCGTGAGATATTGCACCTTCCAGCAAGGATAAAGCGGCCTATTAGGGGAAAATATTTTCCATCATTTTTTTAGCTGCTAAAACTTAAAATATATGATTAGTAAAAATTTATTAATTGATCTTCGTGAGATATGTACAATGTACATATATATATTTTTAGGTAATATTAGACTATAATTTTAATTTTATATACATTTTTTTACCAAAACTTTTTATTTTATCTCTTATCTATTAATTTATACCTATTAATTATATTAAATATTTATGGTATAAGCCAAAACCATACTCTACTCCATACCATATTGTATATTAAAAAAAACTAGCCAATAGCCATTAAGAACTCACCCCTTCCTGTCCCTGGCCAAGCGACAGATACTTAAACTTGCCGCCTCCGAAACCGCACCTGTCTGCGAGCTTCATGAGGTCCGCGGTCGGGTCAGAGCCGGGACTGAGGATGAACACTACCGGCGTGAACGGTGTTGTCTGTTCGTAGATCATGTCCAGACTGCAAATTATATGAAATGAAAAAATTGACGCCCCCAAAAGACTTCGTTCTCCGTCCTCGTGAAAATGCACTACAACGATCTTAATACTTTTTTTGACAACTACTATGTGTTTTACACGGAGTAACTTTTTTTTTAAATTTTGTTTGAGATCTAACTTAATTTTTTTATTTCTATTTTTCTGAGTAGGTACATAACAAATATACGCATAATAAGATCAAAGTTAATAATTCTTTACTCGACCATTCCATGCACACTAATGTCTAATACCAACTGGCAAGATATTATACCATTTTATCCCCGCAAATAAATTAAGACATTCATTTTCATAATCCGCTTTTCCTATATTATAAACAAACATTTTTACAGTTTATAATATTTTGCGTTAACATAACTTACCATCTTTCTTATAAGTTTCGATTGTAGCCCGTTCGTATAAATTGTGTAAGTCCTTTATTACGAAGAAAGTTTTAATGTATCTATAAGTTTACTACAATTACATTTTATATAAATAAAACATATAAATGTTCAATGAATATTATCTCATATCAAAACAGAAATTGCAGCTGTAAGTTTCTTAAAGTATTCATTAATTTTCTAACAAAATTTCTATTTTTCAAAATTTCTATTTTTCACTATAATACCTACACATTTTCTTCATTGGAATATTTGAGCGAATGCGCCAAGTTATCAGATAGTACACTACTAAAATTTATGAACGTTAAAATCTTTTTATTATTATTTATAACAATCAAATGTAAAGCTCATATGGAAATAAAAACTAAGCTGTACGATATTTTATCAATCAACCAGAGTAATTGAATATGCGTTAATATTTTGTAGTAGTGATTTTTATTTGTGTTAGTTTTCCGTAAGAAGTCTATTTGTATAAAAAACTTATAACGTTTTCTTTTTAAATTTAATCATTAAATTACCTATTACCATTTTTCTGTGTTAGTTTTTGTATGACCAGTTTGAAGGTGGCGTGAAAAACATTAATTATCATCCTTCTGTGTTAGTTTTTGCATTATCAATGATGTACTTCTGATCGATGTCGGCCATGACGGCAAATCTCGAGGAAATCAGAGAGGAGAAGAGTAGATATTACTGCGTATACTTGATACGCGCAGACATAACATGCACTCTCTAGTTCCTTTGGCTCTTACATGCCGGTGGGACGTCGATTTGATGTTCGCGCTAAGAGATCAGACGCAGGAACGACGCGACACGTGCTCTCCGAGGCACGGGGGTGAAACACCGCCAACTTCCCAATTCTGGGTTACTACCGAGACTTTCTTAACAGAATAACTCAATCACTTTTGGCCCGACCCGAAACTCGGACCAGGACTTCTAGATCTGCAGCCGCACATGTACATTATCTAGTGGCTAACTAGACCACCGAAGCAGTTACTAATAATAATTACCTAATAACAGGCTATGTACGTTACTAATAACTATTAATACTAAAAAAAAGTCAATTGCTGGGGTGGTTTAAGAAAAAAGAAAATAAAAAAACCCAAGAAAAACAGCAGAAAAATTGAAAAATGAAATTGTTACTTTTGTATGGGAATTGACCGTTTCAGATTACAATCAAACAAAGTACAGTACAGTAGTACAAAGTTCACCGGATCATCAATGTGGTTACCTGATGACAGGCGGCGTGATGTACTCCTCGCCCATGGTGACCGTGATGTAGTCGGTGAGCGCGCGGTAGATGCGGTCCACGCGGAAGCAGCGCAGCAACATAAGCAGCTCGAACGGGTTGAGTCGTTCCTTGTAACCGTCTGGGATGTCCGATGATTCGGGCGTGTCGCTGTCGAACCACTGTAAACAGTCATCAGTAGTAGGAAACATACTCGTATGTACTAGTACATATGTGTACTAGCGGCTCACCTTCACTTCGCTCTAGAAAAACAAAAACAAATCTATCCCACGGGAGCTGTAAATCTTTCCGGGATAAATGTTACTTATGTGCTATTTCAGACTATAACCTATCTCTGTGCCAAATTTCATCCAAATCAGTTCAGCTGTTCTGGCGTTATTGAGTAACAAACATCCATCTAAACATCTAAACATCTAAATTTTCACATTTATAATATTAGCAAGAGTGTTAGTGTTGTTAAGTTGTAGTCGCGTGATAATTATTCTAGAATGTTTGCTACTTGGACTTACTTAAATCAGTTGAGACATTTGTCGTAAATAAAGCGTAAAAAAGTAATAAATCAATCAATGTGTGGTTAGAAAAAGAACAACTCTAATAACATCAACCCATTCTTTTTACGTAGTGCAGGGTATAAATAAATACTTAGTATGTTGTGTGACTAATTTTCACACATCGCCATATTTTAATTTAACCAAGATAATAAAGACAGTTGAACTAATAATAAGAGAAACTGGAATAGAATGAACAGTGAATATATAAATATATTCCCCTCATGTGGGGTTCAAACCCGATAGACTGCACTACATTACGGCAGAAAAGTTAAATTTAACACGTCCAGGTAATCTTTTAAGAAATTAATTAGATTTCTAAGAATTCTATTGTTAACTGACACGCCGGCGTGTCCGCGGTAGTTGACGGATTAACATAGAAAATTACAAACTAACTAAACATTATATTCTTATTATTCACAAGTACAAGAGACTCAGCTGGGGGGCGTACGAAAAAAAAAAACTAAAAAATGATAAGATACAGGGTGCGGTATTGGTTGACGCTTGAAATTGTATATATTCTATTCGTATGTTTAAATAATAGAGTTCCCCCGCAGTGCAACATTGACAGCGTGGTTTGACTTGACATTTATTGTTTTCTATGCTTTGTTTATTTCATTTGTTAGGTTTAAGAAAAGATATTCACCTCTTGCCATTTTTCGAGATTTGTAGTAATATGGTCTGGTAGATCTACAAAGTTATCAGCAAATTCGGCGCTTAATTTCATGATGTCCTGCCAACCCTGCAAAATTTGTTATATTATAAAAACTTAAAAAACCGACTTCCAGGCACTAAACTGTAAAAAATAACTAAACGGGGGTTTTCATTTGGAATAGGTACCTAATCAGATATTTTCAAAGTCGGTGCCAGCCGATGCAAAGCAAATCTAATATACTTCGATACGTAAAATATATATTTACCTATTAGATATTCAAATTTTAAAATATTGTCGGCTGGCACCGACTTCGAAAATATCTGATTAGGTACCTATACCAAATGAAAACCCCCGTTTAATTATTTTTTACATTTTAGTGCCTGGAAGTCGGTTTTTATTATTTTTTAAGTTTTTATTTTTCCATTTTTAGTGTAGACGTAATAAGCAGGTAATTTGTAAGAAGAAAGTTTTTTAAGTCGATTAAACAAAGTATTTAAAAAAATAATTTACTGTTGATTTTTAAAAAAACCGCTCGACCGATTTTGATAAAACTTATATGGGACCATCTGGGAAGTTTACCCTTTGAAATAAAAAAAATCCAAATCGGTTCAGGCGTCTTCAACTTCCCAGTAACGGATTGCTATAAAATCCAATAACTATACTTCGCCCGACCTGTACCTCGAACCTATGACCGATCAAACGATGCTAGCCACTAGATCAATGAACCAGTCAAATGAAAAATAAATTCCAGAATATGTGTACTAGAAAGTTAACCTGCGCGGGTATCCATGGTGCAGGACAGGCTCTGATGGCTTTCTCCAATGAAACATTGCCCTTGATAAAGAAATCCAGCTGCATCTGAGTTACATTTCCTTCGCTTTGCTCCAATTTAATGTCCATTTGGAATGAGAAAAGCAACTTATGTCTCTCAAATATTCCTATAAAAATATATATTTTTAAATAATGACAACAACAATAACGACAGAAACATTTTAGTAAATAAGCTTAATAATAAGATAAATACGTTATAATGATATACCTAATAGAACTACTACTACTATTACTTTAAAGTAAAATAATATTTTTGAATAAATAACATTTTTGCAAAGTCACATATATAATAGAAATAGTAAGTAAAGCTTGTGGGGACTTTTTTCTTTTTATTGTTTTTATTCGATACCAGCATTGCCCGCGGCTCCGCCCGCGTTCAGATGACCAAAAACCAAATACTTAGGTTTTACATAATAGTAGTATACTTTAACATTGCAGTTTTTGTATTTTTTCTCAGAAATGAGATATTTTCCCGCGGTAAAAAGTATCCTATATGTTGACCCGGATAACCAGCTATCACCATACCAAATTTCATGAAAATCTCTCCAGTGGATTTTCTGTGATGCGGTAACAGACAGACAGACAGATAGACCACTTCTAAAAACTATAGATTCGGCCCCTGTATCGATAATTATAATTGTTTATTTCAATAAAATTTTCCAAAAAATATTTTATGTACAGATTCGGCTTATTTACAATTTTATTATATGTATAAATGCATGGCCTTTGTACAAGAAATTTTGTCTAAGAAATTGAATATTTTTAAAGCCAATAAATAATTCAACGGCTTCTCCTATATTTCTCGCTTGTTATATATATCTACTTACTTTTAACTAGGGAAGTAAACCTCTCGCCACTTACCAGTACATCCGTAATCATATACATTTTTAGTCAACATGTCAATTATATTCTTCAATCGTTTGGCCAAAATGACATTCGGCATCGCTTTACGCAATGAGAAGGAAAATACCTGAAACAATAAAATATTAAAGTGAAATTAAAATACAATATATAAGTTACATATTTTAATTAAAATCATCTGCGTCAAAATGTCTAAAGATTTCTCCCGTCATTCCGACACACTCGTAACATAAAATATGTACATATGCCTCGTAGCTTACTATGGAACTAGATGGTCCTGTGTGTTAATGTCCCAACATATTTATATTTACAGTATGTTTGTGTAGTAAATTTTATCCAAAACGGCCCAGCCGTTTTAGCATGAAAGAGTAACAAACACACAAACACACATACAAACTTTCGCATTTATAATACCAGTCCGATTCAAAACGACTAACATCAAGGTACGAGGAAAGCGAGTATTGGTACATGCTGTTGACGCTGGCCATGTCCGACAGCACGAAGAACAGAATGGAGCCGCGCTTGGCGACCGGCCGGTAGCCGTCCCTGAGCTTCTCTATGTCTTTTGTCGTCGCTTCGGCTAATTGAAGTTTTTCCATCACCTATAATAAATTCTTAATTGAGTACATTTAAGAATATATTAAGCTTTATAATCCATATCATTACAAATATTATAAATTTGAAAGTGTGTTTGTTTGTTTGTCCTTTTTTCACGTCGAAACGGGTTAACGAATTGGCGTGATTTTTTGTGTAGAGATAGTTGGAAGGCTGGAGAGTTACATAGGCTACTTTTTATCGATTATCTCATTCTTACGGGAAAACACGTTACAAAACAACCCAAAAAAGTATTTATGATCAGAATTACTTGAAATTTGGTATTAATGCTCTTTAATATAATTAAATAAATATGTGTTTTAACATTTTTTGAAATTCACCCCTTAAGGAGAAGAAAGTGGATGAAAGTATATTTGTTATGACATTGTGTGTTATATAAGTGTAAGGAGCGTTATGGTTTATTGGTGTGTTAGTTGTGTTGGTGTATCCACTCTTCACGCAATATGGAACCAAGCACTATTTATCCAGTATGTCAAGTGATTCTCGAGGGAAATTAGTTTGTTATAATAACTCAGACATATCATAAAGAATTAATAATATAATATTACATGCATACAAAAAAATTAATAATTAATTAATATTGAAATAATTAAATACAAAGTTTTTACAATTACACTTTTTCACTTACCATTTTTTGCAAGTACAATTTATTATATCTTTTAAGTTTTGTTTCTAATGAGGTATATAATAAAATATATATAATAAAATGAGTTGTAATATAATAATAATTAGTGAAGTATTTTGTAATAATTTCGAATACGTGCATGTTTCTTATATAACGACAAAATTGAATTATTGCAATATTTTTGACATAAGCAATATTTTGAACTGGCATCAATTAATTAAATAAGTTTCGCTACTTTATGATATATCCTAAATATAAAAGAAGACCATAAACAAAAGTACCTCAGCCGCTTTAGACTTTGTATTCTCTAAAGTGTTAACAAGCTCAACATTGTCCAGCATGTTGCCGGTAGATGTCGCCAGTTCTCTCAGTAGCGAGTCTTCCAGTCCCGACAGCAAGCTCTTGTTGGCGCTAGTCTCTATGATGAGGCTCTCGCGCTGCTCCTCCAGGTCAGCTCTCTCTGCGCGCACCACTACGCTGAGGAGTTGGTCTTCTAGACCCTGGATTTGGTAGTTAAAAATGGACTAGACGTTATCTATAGGATAAAATACATTTAAAAATAATTTAAAGTCGAGTCAAGATATAATTTAGTAAATAAGGGTATTTTATAGGATTGAAAGTGTTTAACTCAATCACGTCATATGTGTCGTATTGCATATTAATTAATGGAAAATATGGAAAATAATACAACTTTTCCATTACCTGCACAGTGACGGTGTAGTTGATGACGACAGCCTTAGCGTACGCGGCGGGGTTGAACTGCGGGTTCGCGAGCTTTGTGGTGAGATACATACGAAAGTGAGGGTCGTAGTCCACCTCCGTGCTGCCCAGCATTACGAACGTTCTACCACTTTCCACTGTTAATATAAGTAAATATAATCATAATTATTAAGAAAGGATAAAATAGCAAGCGGTAGGTGAAACTGTTCTAAAATCTGTAAATCTTAATTTAAGAAAAATATCATCATCATGCTCATTTAAAAAAAAAGAAAAACATACCAAACTGAAAAATATTTTTTTCACATTAGTCATAAAATAAAAACAATATGAACCTTTAATATTTTTCTCTAAAACATTATCTACGACGGGATCGATGTATTCGTTGACGTCTTGGAACAGCACCGGCATGCCGTATTTGATGGCCATCTCCAAGTGTCGTAGAAATTGTGGGTCGTTAAATGATAAAACCTATTCACGAGAAGAATTTTTTTTAACTGAATTAAAATTATTATTATTATTATAACTAGCTATGCCCCACGGTTTCACCTGAGTTAAATTTGTTTCATTATAAATATCAGTTTTACAATAATGCATGGAAGTCTGCCCGATTTGTTGACATTTATGATTACAGTTCCTCTCTTTCGCTAGTTCGCTCCCTTGGATAGTAGAATGGTGATATATACCCTATAGTCTTTCTCAAGAAACGGGTTATTTAATGCAAAAAGAATTGTTCAAATCGGATCAGTAGTTCCTGAGATTAGCGCGTTCAAACAAACAAACAAACAAACTCTGTCTCTTTATAATATTATTAAAATTAAAATTATATTATAAAATTATAAATTATAATTACAATAATAAAAAGAGCACTAACCTATTGTTACAAGTTATTCATTTATGTTATTGATGGTGGATCATAAATAAGAAAATCATGACTAGACTGTGACAAAATCCGAATACATATTTATATTTAAAACTAGCATTGCCCGCGGCTCCGCCCGCGTTCAGACGACCAAAAAAAAATTCTTAGGTTTTACATATTAGTATACTCTTTCTTACATTGCAGTTTTGTATTTTTTCTCAGAAATGAGACATTTTCCCGCGGTAAAAAGTATTCTATATGTTGACCCGGATAACCAGCTATCATCATACCAAATTTCATCAAAATCTGTCCAGAGGTTTTTCTGTGATGCAGTAACAGACAGACACACAGACAGATAGACAGACAGACAAAAATTCTAAAAACTATAGATACGGCCTCTGTATCGATAATAATGTTTATTTCAATAAGATTTTCCAAAAAATATTTAATGTACATATTCGGCTAAGTTACAATTTTATTATAGGTATGTATAGGTGTCAAATATTCGCGTAAACCTAAGTAACTATAACTATAATAATCAATTGAAATATATTTCTACTATAACATAAAATTATTCACAAAGTTAAGGTGAAAATTTTGAGTATACCTTTAGATTATTTTTAGCCTCCTTCCTCTTTATCCAAGTGAGCGCCTGTGTTTGCGGATCGATGCAAAGCGGGAAGCGCGACGCTCTCGTTGTTAGAATACCATTTTGTACGGATAGTTCATCTGGCGGCAAACCCTCTGAATTCCATCTTGAATACATAAAATATCATGTTATTTTTTGTTAATGAATATATTCGCATATTTTGTTTAAAATAAGGAATTTATTAAATAAAACTATCTTTTCGGATTATTTCGCGGATTTATTTTGATTTTTGGTTCCCGACGTTTCGAATGCTTTATTTCAGCCTATATAGCATCCATGGTCACGGGAGAGACTGAGGTGTTACATGTCTTAAAGATATAGTTGTTACAGACAGCCTACCCACAATTAACAAAATGAAAATTGCACCAATTACATTACAATATTTTTAACTTTAAACATTTTTTATAATTTTAATTATAATTGAATATGGAAAATTATTTATTTAATTTTTGCTATTATTTTTATAATTATTACAATTTTAAAAATATTAATTAGTAATCTATATTTAGTGTTGCCATTATTATATTTATAACCATAAATAAAAAATATAAAAATATAGTATTAATTATTAAAGCCATATAATTGTTCTATGTGTAATTTAAAAAGTTAAAATTAATTACAGATAATCATTTTAATTTAGTTTGCTATTATTTAAAAACAACTTACTAAGCAACACTATTAATATATACTTTTACAAATGATTTTCATTTTGTTAATTGTGGGTAGGCTGTCTGTAACAACTATATCTTTAAGACATGTAACACCTCAGTCTCTCCCGTGACCATGGATGCTGTAAAGCATTCGAAACGTCGGGAACCAAAAATCAAAATAAATCCGCGAAATAATCCGAAAAGATAGTTTTATTTAATAATGTCAAACATTCGCGTAAATCTAAGAAAGTACTAAGAAAGTATTATAATAAGGAATTTGCTAATAATAATTTTCCCTTGTTAAAACTCATTATTTGCTTAAAATATTTAGGTACTTACCCACTAATTTCAACTTCATTAGTCAAATTTTTCTCAACAGTGAAAGGAGTAGTGAGAGGAATACCTCTCTCCAACACATCTCCCATCCAATCTTCATACAACATTGTCTGCCGGAAAGAGAACGAGAAAGGTCCGGTGTAACTCAAAAAGGAAGCAGACAGCAGACAATTTCCAATTAATCTAGATTGTTCTATGTATAAAGCAGCTAGATCTTCAGTCCATCGTTTCTGTTCACTCGAAAGTCCTGACATGAGTTTATCAGCGGCCACCAATCGCCTCATCATAATATCTGTTTCTTCTTGCAATTCTTGCCTCCTCAGCATTGCCGTTTCATATCTATTGTTGAGACCATCTAACGTTTTCTGTAATCGATCTATTTCACGGTTGAGAGATGCCAAATAGTTGCAAGCTTCGGAATATTCTTTTTCTAGAGCTTCCACTTTATCTTTCTTTGGTTTAACTTCTTTGTACACAGCGCAGTAGCCCAGTACAGCGATTACGAACTTTAAAAGACCATAACTGAAAACATAATTGTTATATACAATATAAATATGTTATATTTGGAATAAATATGTTATGGAAATCGTTAAGATATTTTTATTAAAAAAACATTAGAATTAAATATAATATGTACCCAGCTTTACTAATTTGTTGCATGGTATCCAGCTTTTTACTCTTTTTCATGTGAGCCTTAACCGCTTTTACTTGCGCTTGTGTAATGAGATCACAGTTCATTTCTTGAAGGTTACGTAAAAAGTTGGGGTCGGCCATCATTCCCTTTGCACCTTTCCAGCTCACATCTTTTATACCACGTATTATTACTACGCATTCACAGACGACCTGTGATTCATTAGAACAAAAGGCATGGCTTATTAAACTTTTTTTGATATTAACGTTTTTAAATTAATACTATTTAATATTATTTTATAAGTATTTTCATACAGGACATTTTAAAAATACAATATTGACGCATATATCTGGAAAATATATGTTGTTTATTTATTTATAATATGTATGTATTTAAAATTTTGTATGTTTATTGTATCAACTATCTGTTATCCATAACACGAGCCTCGTAGAAAAGCTGTGTGTTAATGTCCCGACATATTTATTTATTTTTATTTACCTGTACAGCCTCAGGTGGAGTAGCAAAAGATCTAATTTCCGTGATATCGTTCTTATCTAGATCAGCTAGAGCGAGTCTAGCCGCTTCAAGCGCTGGAAGCGCTGCAGAAAGCGCTTCCTCTGCCTCAGATTTTTCTTCGGCTATTACCTTACTTTGCTCAGTTATTTCTACACTTTTTATTGCAGCGACGTTTTGTTTAGCGACGGCTGCTTCAGTCGCTGTAATTGTGTGATTATTGTTATCATTTTTGTTAGTTTTTGTTCAAATAGCATAAATATTGAATGTGTGTATGTATATTTGGTTACACATGCGACTAAACATATTGGTAGTAATATAAGTGAGACTATAAATACAAATAATTTTCAACTTGCCTGTCGATATCTCTTTCAGTAATATTTCGCATTCCTTGGTCTGTTCCGCAACTATCACTTTCTGCACTGCTAACTTAGCATTTAAGTCTTCTAATTGGACATTGGCTTCCTCAATCTTAGCTAAGCCTCCTATCAAACGTTCGCACTAGAAATACAGCATTATTTTCACCTAATTTTTTATTATAAGGTATAAATTTGAATACTCTGTTAGATTTTATAAATTCTTATTTAACTTAATTCACCTTAATCATAAAAATGACAGTGTATCTTACTATTCACTAATTTAATTTAAATCTACTTTTTAATAAATCAATGTACACTAATAAAAAGCTACATTTATAGGAACGCAGCTTACCTGAGCAACAATAAAAGCGTCCTTCTCATTCAGCAAAGAGAGATAGTTAGTGAGAAAGTCCATATAATGTTTGGGGGTCACGTAGTTGTTCCTGCGCAAGCGCAACAGGAACTCCGCGGAGTAGTGCGCCACCGACATGTGCACGTGCACCACGTGCTCTACTATTATCGAGCGGAATTCTTCTGGAATTTTCTGAACCTGTTTTTCATTTTTACTACTGAGCCTCGATTTTAACTGTATACTAAATTACATTTAAGTTATGAAGCATTCAGCGTGGAGGAGTAACAAACATACAAAGTACTCGATTTTATAATTTATTAAATAAAAATTAAATATGTTACGAAATAATGAACGTAGTATTATTGTATAAATATTCAAGAGCAGAATATTATTTTCATCTAAAGATGCCACTTCGAGACATATTCTAAGTTACAATCTCGCCATGATATCGCGTTACACGATAAATACAGCTAAAATGGAAAGTCCTTATTGCGGTTTTACTTTAGCACTTTACTTACACTTTTAAAACATAATGATAGTATAATAAAATTTCTATATTCAACATAACATACGTCTGAGAGAAACACGTTAGCCACAGCGAGTAGGGCCTGCTTCGGCCACGGGAACTGCCAGTCAATAGTCGTGTTGTTTACCAGTCCGGGGAAACTTCGACATCTTGAATAATTGTATTTGTAGGTAAATATATAAGTAGGATTACAATAAACATTACAGTAAAAACATATTTCTTAATTAAGCTATGATTGAAATAAATATAAAAAAACGTGTGTGTGTACTTATGTACGCACGTAAGAAGCTATACTTCTTTGGCGTAACAGAACAAAAATTGCTAAAGATTTCATCCCATATGTCACAACTGTCTGTTTGTAAAAGGAATACAGCTAACTTCATCATGTCGCTTTTTGGCTGTCGCTGTGCGCGCGCATCGTAAAAATTTTACTCTCATCATTTTTTCCATACGTGACAACAGAAGCATAACTTCAATAAACCTATAATAATTAACATTGGAGTTTTTCAAGAAGACTCATTTCGTAAGATTTCTTCGCAAGAAATACTAAATTCTATGTGCCTAAGCTAAAGTAATTGGTTTCTAAATGTATCCTACCTGTTCCGCAGTATGTCGCCGCTGGGTGACATCGACAATACAACGTGTAAATTGTCAGCGCATTTGTTGCAAAAGTAATTCCAAACTGCGTCTCTGTAAATGTTTGTTTTGGCTTAAAATGCATGGTTATATAAGTTTCTAAAATTATTTTTAAACTAGCATTGCCCGCGGCTTCGCCCGGGTTCAGATGGCCAAAAAACAAATTCTTACGTTTTACATATTATTAGTTAATAGTATACTCTTACATTGCAGTTTTTGTATTTTTTCTCAGAAATGAGATATTTTTCCGCGTTAAAAAGTATCCTATATGTTGACCCGGATAACCAGCTATCACCATACCAAATTTCATCAAAATTCCTCCAGTGGTTTTTCTGTGATGCAGCAACAGACAGACAGACAGACAAAAATTCTAAAAACTATATATTCGGCCTCTGTATCGATAATAATGTTTATTTCAATAAGATTTTCCAAAAAAAAAAATTAATGTAAAGATTTGGCTTTGTTACAATTTTATTATATGTATTTGTATAGATAGTCATGTCTCACTTAGCTACACCATAGCCCGCTTCTTGACTCTCGTTGCGGACCGCATTGATGATTGCGTCTTTTTCATCATCACCGAATAAAGCAGGTATCATTCCAATCATCAGTATATTGTTGATAAATTCCAAGAAACCTTCTTCTAAAATCTGTTAGTAAAATGAGATACGGTTATAATTAAATTGTAAGCATTATGGCAATGTACAAAATATTTATTAATTTTGATATTATTTAGAATAAAGAGTGTCGCTTGGTTAGAAAATCTAAACTATTATAATACTTTTTTACAAAAAATATTTCTAATGGTGCCAGAACTGTACCTAACCATGATCTTTGTTTGCATGTTTTATGATGAAATTAGGTACAGCCAACTTTTTTCGTGCATACTTACATGTTATGTAGTTTGTGATTGTTATAAATATTTAAAAAACTAAACAACAATAATTGTAAAAAAAGACACCTGTGTGGCGGTGAATAAAAACACGGTGGGTTTTCCATCCACGCCGAGCTGGTTGTATAGTCTCTTCATATCATCCTTAAAAGTATTCTCATTGTAGTTGCGAGTTACTGTTATCTCGAACATTTCATAGCCTGTGTACGGATTTAAAAATATATATTTTAGAATTTCCGGAGTGTCAGTGTGTCGAGTATCACTCCGACACTCCGATTCCACGACACTCCAACATTCAGACACTCCGAGTCTCAGGCACACGACACTGCGACACTCTGGTACTTTGACACCCCTCATTACGACACCCCGACACTCAGAGACTCTAACACTCCGACACAGACACTCAAGCACTCAGGTACTCAGACATTCACACTCACAAATAAACAACCTACCTGCTGCAAAAGCTGCGAGCCGGCAGATGGACTTCTTGCCGGAGCCGCCCACGCCGATGATCATGGCGTTGCCGCGGTCCATGCGCAGCACGCGGTGCGCGCGCGTCAGGTGCTCCAGGCAGTCCTCGAACAGCACCATCGACATCTTGCCGACGCGCTCGTTGTACTCCTCTAGTATCTGTTGTGTATAAATGTATAAATGGATAACCGTTGTGTAATAATTACTGTTTATTCATAGCTGTGTTTACATTTTAGGATTTGTTATACAAAAACTCATGATATTAGTCTCAAAACTCAAAAGTGTCCTCAAAAAAGCGCACCATTCGAAATTGAATTGCGCTTTTTTCGAATCCATTTTTTTCATTGCTTTGCGGATGATAATAAAAAAAAAATTAAACTAAACTTAATAACTTTTGTTTTTTTTTTGAATTCTATTCTTAGGTTTGACTTAACGTGACATGTCCACGCAAAATTTTTAAAGAGATATATTTTTTTAGGAAATGTAATATATCGATGGTTTCAGGTAAGTTGGTAAAATAGGCCATTTGTACGTTAGGAAATAACTAAAAAATAGCTTGTGAGCTATTTCTATTTAAAACATTTCAATCTGTCACTTAAAAACTTTCGCATACATCGAATATATTTTTAACTAAAAGTTCGATGACATTTTTGGCCCAGTTAAATAATAGATACATAAGAAATACTTAAAGCATAATAACTAGAAAAAAATAATTTTTAAGTAGATAATAAAAATTCTCCTCTGTTATAATAAATGTTAATATTTTACTGTAAAAAATATACCTATGTATTGTAATAAATTCCATATCAGTTGCAAATCTTTTAAAAAAACCTGAGTTAATTTAAAAATTAGAGTTATGTTTCTGGTTAGGATGATAACTGTTTAAAAACAACCCAAAAAATGTTGCTCCGGATTTTATTTAAATCCATCCGCCTTTGAGCATTTTTCACATTTCCATGCAGTTGCAGATTTCGTCATCCAAGCTCACTTGAAATTCAAAATTTACCAGGATAAAAAACAAACATTTATTCTATTTAATTATCTATACTGTTTTCATTGATATTTCTTTATACTTAATCACCTCTTGGAACAAGAAGTAAACTGCTTCATAATCCAACAGATCTTCATAATATCGAACTTCCTCTTCGTCGAGAGCGTTCCGATAGTCACCAAATAGAAGTGGATCTCGGAGTACATACTCTTCGAGCTGTAAATTTATTATATTTTACTAACATATACTATTCTTTAAGGTATATCAATAATATATAGTTATTTGTATCAAAATACAAAATGCAATATGTTCGTGTATATGCATAATTTAATTTTTGACTTTTATTACAATAATTGCGTAATTATAAACAAATCAATATAATAAAAATTAAAATGATGTTCGCTGGCTGCGCATCACTTAAGAACAGCTGGACCGATTTGGCTAAATCTTTTTATAAAATCATCATAATATAAGGCTTTTCCAATTTTTGTATGACCTCAAAAGCCATAAATAAATTTATTCAAATACCTAAAGCACAGTGTCTGTCAGGTCAGCTAGTCTTTATTTATAACTAGTGACTTACCCTCACTTTGCTCGGGTTCGTCCCAAATTTGCTTCCCCATACAAACTTTCATCCAATTTCTCACCCCCTGAAGGGATGATTTCCGGGATAAAAACTATTTCACTCACTCACTTTTCATATCATGACATTTATAAAAATCTTACTTTGTTAAAAAATATTTGTATACAAAAATTATCCTGACAATAACAAACAAAAAAATAGAATTATCCAATTTGGTGTGGTCGATCGGAAGTTATGCGTGTACAAGTATATACAATTCGGCGATTCATTTTTATTTATATAGATATAAAGATATCAAATATGATAATATTAAGTCCACAGTTTCTACTATCGTTATATCACTTACCGTTAATTCCCGCTCAACTTCTACTTCTTCCTCCTCGACCTGAAACTCCTGCTCCTCAATTGTAGAGGGCGGAGGTTTAGTTTCCGCCGTCATAAATTCTGTAAATTGTTAAGTCCAAAAAAATATAGTAATATAATGATACAAGCATAATTACAATCAATATAGTAAAAAAGAAACAAAAAAATAATGTTTAATCTGGATTAAAATAATGTACTCCAAATTTTGTCCTTTTTTAGGTAATTTTATCTTACCATCTTCTTCTTCTTCAGGTGCTTTTTCCTCTTCTTCAGGAACAACAATCTCTTCGAGTAAGACGGGTTCTTCTTCGGGGAAATATTTGGCTACGTGCTCTTGGATGTGACCACGCATCAATTCATTATCCTATATTTATAAATTTAATTGTACTTATCTCGTTGCGTTGATTTTGATAAAAAATGAGTTTTTCCACGCTATGTACGGTTTCATATAGACTAAAGTACGCAAAGAAATTAAAAATATATTGAGTGTAACCCTAATATTTTTTGTACGTCAAGATTTTTACTAATTATGGAATCATAAATTTAAAAGGTCACCATAATACATATCACGTCCAGGTAAATTTCCAAGAAATTAATTAAATTTCTAACAATTCTATTGTTAACTGTAACGCCGGCGTGTCCGCGCTCGTGGAGGGATTAAATTTTAAAGACCAATAAGAAATAATTATAGCGATTTCTAATCATAGCAAATATTTGTGTTGACTATAAAGACATTCCTCCTGGTCATATTGATATTCTGTTTCTATCCTGTTACCATGATAGAGGCTAGATTTTATTAACCCACATAGTTGCCAAGCAAGCGAAGCTGCAGATGTTAAATACTTTTAATATAACACTTTGTTAATTAATAATGTTATGAAATTTTATAGTTAATCTGTAGCAAATAAATAACTTATAATAAATTAACCTGAACATTAATAAGCCTGTCGCAAATGACTCGTGTGAATTCATTCCTCCAACAGCGGACGACGCTTCTTTTCTCACTGAAGAAGTTTGGGTGCGTCAAACAAAGCCCGGCCGCCACACGCGAGAGGTCACGCAAGTTGAAGATGTAGTGAAACTTCGCTGGTGTGGGCGGTAGATCCACTATGATAATCTAGAGAGAATGAAAATTATATTATGGTTCAGTTTGGCTGCAGTATTGTAATCTATACTAGTATTATAAAGAAATAGTTTGTGAGATTGTGAGTTTGTGACGTTGTAGGATAATCTACCTACTGAAAAATTTAGATGAAATTTGGTAAGAAGATACATTGAGACCCTGGGAAAGACATAGGATACTTTTTATCTCGGATATCATCCATTAAGGGGGTGAAAATGGGGATGAAAGTTTGTATGAGGAATCAAGCTAGTGTTATTTATAAAGCTAAAGTTGTATTCAGCCCTTTTCAAGGTCCTACTGTTGGGCACAGGCACAGACTGACAGCATTTAGTGCGAGAGGTATCGGGTCATATTCACCACGCTGGTTAACATAATATTTTTGTTATAATTAACATTATTATAATTATTTAGTACTTTTCACACATAATTGTTAGTGTAAAAGCATCCGCCAAACAATATACATGTCCTTTTGAAATAAAACAATCTTTTCGGATATTTTCGCGATGAAGGCATTCTCTGTAACATCTATAAGATGACCTTTGAGACATCTAAAACCTTAGTCTCTCCCGCGACCATTATTGATGTATACCACTCGAAATGTCGGGAACCAAAATTCAAAATAAATCCGCGATAAAATTGGAAAAGATAGTTATATTTTTAAATGTCAAATATTCGAGTAAATCTAAGAAAGCATTATATAATACACGACCTTTTCTTCTTTTGAATCGATAAAAAAATAATGATTACAGTAATTTAATTAGATCTAATTTTAATTATTCATTTAATGAATGTCGACTAAAGCCATTAATTTTTAATTTACGCGCGCTATCAAATATATAAAATCAAACTTAATGGCTTGTGGAGATTATTATCCGAAGTCCAAGTTTAATTAAGTTTTGCCAAGTATTTTAATTATAAATTAACAAGTATTGGAAGATAACATAATATTAGTATACATTCTTACATCTTCAGGCATTTTGAATTAAAGTTATTAAAGATTCTGAGTTTCTGATAGATACAGAAATCATGAATGATACACTAAAATTAAATTATTTAACCTAAGAGATAAGACTAGATCGATAATATTAATAAATTTGAATGTATATTTAATATTAAAAGTATTATTTCAGAGGATAGATGTATAATTGGATATTTGTTACTCTTTCACACAAAAACCATTGAACTGATTTGATTGACAAAACTTTATTGTAGACTAGCACATAGATTATAATATATAAATATAGATATAGTACCTAATCTATACATATAATAAAATTGTAACTAAGCCGAATCTGTACATTAAATATTTTTTGAAATAGAGTTTAATTTTTTATTGAAATAGACATTATTATCGATACAGAGGCCGAATCTATAGTTCTTAGAATTTTTGTCTGTCTGTCTGTCTGTCACCGCATCACGGAAAACCCACTGGAGGGAATTTGATGAAATTTGGTATCATGATAGCTGGTAATCCGGGTCAACATATAGAGTTTTTACAGCGAGAAAATATCTCATCTCTGAGAAATCGATACTAAACGTTAAAAAGTAAGTAGGGACGAACCCGAGCGAAGCGAGGATGAGTCGCTAGTATATGCATATTTTTGTAGGTACTCAT
Organism: Brenthis ino; assembly: GCA_921882275.1. NCBI lineage: Eukaryota > Metazoa > Arthropoda > Insecta > Lepidoptera > Nymphalidae > Brenthis > Brenthis ino. The sequence continues at coordinate 19,453,093 of OV170224.1, read as the reverse complement.
CATCATCATCATAATCAGCCCGCTTTCGTCCACCGCTGGACTCGATATTCAGCTCTACGTTGCAATTTTTTACAAAATAAACTAAACTACGCGGACGGAACCGTGGAAAAACGCTTGTAGGTACCTTATATAAATCCAAAGTGATTTGAACGATTTTATCAACAATGTCCTGTATTTCGTCGGGGAATATTGAAAAGTGACCTTTTAGTATGGACACATATATGTGGTTCAGCGTCGTCTCCGACGGAAATTGTAGATTGTAGACAGAAAACATGGAAATGAAGCGTGGATCCACCTGGAAATGAAACAATATGATAAAAATCATTTAACATATGTACTTCATTTAAAGTAAGCAGTTGTACCATTTGTAAATTAAAAAAAAAATATTTTTTTTTTTAAATTTACAAGTGGCACAACTGCTAAATTATTAAAAAAATAGTATATGGACAGCTTAACATAATTAAACATACTTAAATTAGCATAATGTAATATATATATATATATATATATATATATATATATATATATATATATAGCCTTTAATATCATAATATTACCGTGAGACTCCGATCCCACAGACAAACTGTGTTGTGCCAAACAGTTTTGTGGGTCCATTGTAAAATTATAAGTTTTGTATATTTTTGCAAAAAAAAAAAGAAGTTTATCCATGTTACTTTATGCGTGGCGTGTAAATAGGATAATTAAAATTATTTAGTATTTTTGGTTTTCTTTTTAATAATATTATACATATATGTATGTACATTTAAAAGTGTGTTTGCTATATTTTATGGGCTGCAGATATATAAAATGAATGAATGTAAATTTATTAAGTAACATTTTTGAATATAACCGTGTTAATAAACAATGTTTACGAAGACAATATGAAAGTATAAACTATAAGTGTTGTAAATAGTTATCCACTTAAAGAAGTATAAATAAATAAAAAATAGAAATAAAAGGGGAATTTTCATACAAATTAAAAAGTAATAAAACATAATAAAACGCAATTTCTGAATTTACCATAATCAAACAAATCTTGCATTCAAATTTTTAAACTTTTTGCATTCGGTAAAATTTCTTTATATTTTAATGCGTTACGACGTTTTATGTGAAAAATTTACCTACAGCTTTTACCATATACTACACAGTAAAAAGTACTACCAAAGCTAACCACGAATATGTTCATTTCTTTATTTTTGATATGCGTATATTAACAGGACTTTGTTCGTGGCGAGGCGTAAAGAACGCACAATGTATATATTATGCAAAAAAAGGAAAAATATATGTAGATGCAGACTCATAATTTGTGTAAGCAATGCATCATGAATACAGCATTACGACCGACGTTTCATAACGTGGTCAACATTGTTATTTAAATTATTAAATCATACTTTATAGTCCGCTCTGTAATTATAATTTATCTTTAAAAGGAAAACATGTTTGTAATTTAATATTACATACATTAACATATTACTAAACTATTTTGTATGTATGTACAATGTATATTAATATACCTAGTACTTTATCATAAGGGGTAGATAATAAACACGATTATACACACTGATTTATTTATAACAAAAGCACAAACATATCTATCCCACGGGAACCATTCATTTTCCGGGATAAAAAGTAACCTGTTGTTTGACCGGTAATATAAGGTATCAGCATGCCAAATTTTACTAAATTAGGTGCACAAGTTGGTTGTGTACTAAGCTGTATAAGTTACTATAGTTTTTTAACTATCCCACGCGAACATTTTAATTAAGTATCTAAAATGTTGACCGGGGATATAAGGTACTATCATGCAAAATTTTATTTAAATCGGTCTTATAGTTTTGGAGATTAGCCCCTACAAACCGACAAACAGACAGAGAAACAAAAAAAATTAAAAATATACTATCTTAGCGCTTCTAATAAGAAACGCTAAGAAGTGCATATTTAGAAAACCTTAACGAGGAACCAAAAAGAAATTCATGGTGTTATTTAATATTTTACTATGTGTTTACTATGTAGTTATTATTATTTTACTGTAACATAGACGCTTATTGTAAATTGTAAATTTCCATTTACAGCTCCGAATTTTTAAGTCGATTACAGTACTTCCGCATAAATTATACCTAACACGCGTAGCTACGTACTCATATGTGAAATAACAGATCGTAAAAGAAAAAAACATTTTACGCGATATCATATTACATTAGCGATGTATTTCTCATGTTCCACGGCAGTAAAGTTTCTGGGAAAGCCTCACGAATACGTTTTAATGTAGACATAAATCGTGGCGAATAAACAGGAAAAGCCGGAAAAAACATTGTACCGTAGTGTTCCGAGACAAACAAAAATATCCGAATATTCTTACATATTCGATTGTTATATTTGGATACTTTTATAATTATTTTCTTTAAAATTGTGTAACGCCGTAATATTTAGTTTTTCGTTGTTTTTAAATCAGTCGTAATAAAATTATTTAGAAAATTAAAATAATTATGGTTAACTGCAAGTATTATTGTCCCAACATGTTTATTTATTTGTTTATTTCTTTTAAAGAGTGATAATGAAAAAATACAGATATACAGACACTAAACGAAATCGTATTTAACGTGTTCAAAGGTCTACGTTGTAGGTAGCAGTGGCGCAGGGTGAAATTTTAGCAGAGGTACGCCGTTCCAAAAATATACCATTTTTATATACGTATTAATGCAGAAAGAAATGAAGCTATTATATATATATATATATATATATATATATATATGTATATATGTATTTCCAAAAGAACATTTATAGATATAAAAAATTAAATGTATGTAAAATTATAGCAAAATAATTTTAAGGTAAGACGTCTTGTATGGACGCTTCGCCACTGGTAGGTAGAATATATTTATGTAGTATATATGTAAAAACCCTTATAATATTTACACCTTCTGCCTTCACATAGGAGAGCTTTATCTAAAAGCTTAATATTCATCTGATAAAAACGGAGCTTTTAGATAAATAACGCACATTCACTGCTGCTCGCTTCAAAGTAATGTCATCATTTATTCTTAAAGATCTACTTAAGATCGTATAAAATAAATCGAATAGCTCATGCATGGACATACGTTATTTCAGTAACGACTTTCTACAGTCACATAAGTCATGAACAGTAACAGTTAACAGCACTCATGTGTAATGTTTCAGAAATTCAAAGTGCATTTACAGGGTTATAAAATGTGGGAAATCTGCTAAGGTTTTAAAAAATATTATATAGTTTAAGTAATGATTACTAATCTACTATTACTACTGGATCCTAGTATAACGAAAATCTTATCTTACTTATATTATAAATATGAAAGTATAGATGTTTGGAGTTTGGATGGATGTTTGTTACTCAATCACGCAAGAACGATTGAACGTATCTGAATGAAATTTGGCACTGAGATAGGTTACAGTCTGGAATACCACATAGGTTGCTTTTTATCCCGGAAAAATATACGGTTTCAGTTGGAAACATATGTTTTTGTTTTTCTAGTGCGTTGTGTTAGTTAGTGTCACATAAATGCGAATGCTAGTCGAAAGGTAATAATACATTTATCGAAGACCACATCGATCATATTAGTAATAGTCCAGTCAAATAAGGTCTGAAATCAAAATTTGGCTCTCAACTTTGCATTTTTCATATAATGTAGTTTTAATGATACAAAAACAATGTGTAAAGATTTTCGTGCTTGCGACCCCCGGCAAGGGTTGAAAAAAAATTGTCAAAAATGTTTTTTCGCAATTACTCGAAAACGGTAAAATTTAGACAAAAAAGTTTTAATAACAATGTGTAGAGCTTAAAATTTTACATAAAACTATCATGACTATTTTTCCTCCGGTCAAAATTAACCGAGTTATGGAAGTTTTAAGTTTAAGGGATGAACGTAAATTTTAAAAAATCGTAGTTAGTAGAAACATAAGCGAATTTTAATTTCCTCTTTCGTCCCTAAATGTGACCTTCACATCCCTTAAACTTAAAACCTCCCTAACTTGGTTCATTTTGACCGAAGCAAAAAAAGTCATGATACTTTTTTTATGTAAAATTTTAAGCTCTACATATTTTTATTAAAACTTTTTTATCTAATTTTTACCATTTTCGAATAATTGTGAAAAAACATTTTTGAAATTTTTTTTTATCCCTTGCCGGTTGTTGCAGACACGAAAACCTTTACACATTGTTTTTGTATCATTAAAACTACATTATATCAAAAGTGCAAAGTTGAGGTTCAAATTTTGATTTCAGACCTTATTTGACTGGACTATAAATATCGCCTTCAAGTTAAGAAGATCGATAGCTAAACTATGATACACATAACTCACGTCATTCCTCCCGCCACCCGCTTTTCCCATCGCCGCGAGGAACCCAATGTCCTTTAGATTCTTCCAATTGAGGTCTTTGCCCCTATCATAGAAACCTTTGCGTTCAAATAATAACTTAAATAATGCTATAGGTTGCTGAGTTCCATACGTATCTACCTGTTAAATAAAGAAAAAAATAGTGTTAGATTCTTAGATGAGCCACATTATAATGTACTTTTAAATTTATTACAAATATAAATATTTATATATCATTTATAATAAAACTTGGAAGAAAATGCTTTCTTGGTTACTGCTTACTTGTTTGGATATTATAATTCATACCTACTAGTTTTTTAAGTTTTATAATTAAGTAATTATAATTATGAAATAAAGATATATAATATTATAGATAGTATTATAGTGTGTAGTTATAATACATAAAGTAACGTCATTTTATAAAATCTAAGCAAAAATTACGAACATAATTGTCACTATCTTATCACTAATCTCATAAGACATTATTAGGTGAAGATTAAACTCACAATAGGCATGTTCATATCGTCGATAAACACAAGCATCTTCTTGCCCACGGGAGGACCGAAGGTATCTTTAGTCCTCTTTTCCACGACGGACTCTAAATTGCGTTGCACGTCCATGGACGATGTGCGCGATGAAAAATTCATCTGCTGCACGATCTAAGGGAAAGTAAAAGTATGCAAAATAGAATGTGTCCAGTAATACGTAATAATTGTAATAGTACTAATTAATACTGATTTAGATTTAAGTGAACTATGTCCATCACGAATTAATTACATATATCCATCCACTCGCTATGTTTTCTGAAAAGTATTTGAGATGTCGAAAACAAAAAACTTATTGTAAGTAGAAACCGCGAAAACATAAAAAAAAATCACATTGGAGATCGTTGAAATCCCATTTCGTAAGACTTAAGAAATGAAGAAAAATTACTTAAGAATTTTCGAAATGACGTAAAATGATAACATAACTTGGAGGCGCCGGGTATCGATCCCGGTACCTCTCGCATGCTAAGCGAGCGCTCTACCATCTGAGCTACGCCCCCTGTGATAAGTACGACAATTTATTGAATTGAATTTTTACTTTAAAAAAATATTACGTTAGACTACATCCCCATACTACGAAGTTTATGAATAAACGTGAATTTGCTAGAACTAACATAATATTTGCATAGGTAAAATATACATTTACGGTGTATGGAAATTGAGGATGTGACCGACAGCTAAGACAATTTCTCCAATAAACTAGGTGGTAGGTATAAATTAAAGCCTTAAGGCCCAGACGAAATTGCTTTATCAGTGGTTAGGTTATTGAGGATTCCAATTTATAAGATTTAGCAACTGGATTGTTCCCTTGCTGTCTATAAAATCTGTTATATTTTTTTATTTATTACTATATTTGATGACACGTTTGGCTCAGTTTGTAGTGACCCTACTTGCTGTGCCAGGGGGTCGCGGGTTCGAGTTCCGCTGGGGGCACTCATTTGTGTGATGAGCACGAATGTTTGTACTCCAGTCATGGGTGTTCATATTTATAATATGTATGTATTTAAAGTTATATAAGTGTAGTGTATCAACTATCAGGTATCCATAACACAGGCCTCGTAGCTTACCATGGAACTAGATGGTGCTGTGTGTTAATGTCCCAACATATTTATTATTATAAATGAAAATCATAACAATGATAAAAATCTTATTAAAAATCCATTTATACTACACGTTAATTAGACTGGTTAAGTATTATTTAAATACAATAAAAAATCAGAACACTGTCATACTGTTTTAATTTCATTACAAAAAAGACATTGGAGGCGCCGGGTATCGATCCCGGTACCTCTCGCATGCTAAGCGAGCGCTCTACCATCTGAGCTACGCCCCCGTTATGCAAAGTATCTAAATTAAACTATGTATTTGCATGCGGAGAAAGTAGAACGTGCCGACATAGGAATTTCTGGCGTTCTCGTTTTGTAACATATTGTCGACCGCTTAAAATAAACTATACCATATGGCATAACACTCATTTTGCACAACAAAAAAAAATATGAGCTCTTTTTCAGACATAATGTTTATTAAACTACTAATATATTTATTAGATTTTACATTATTTTATATTTATTTTTTTATTTTATTATTTATTTATTATTTTTATTTATTATTTTATATTTACATTTAATCATAAAGTGCTACTACAGTGCTATCTCGATTTGTGTGAATGACGACGGCGCGGCGTAATGTAAATAAGACGACGCGACGATGGGAAGAGTGTATGTCGTGCTACAGTGTGGTACTTATTTCATGATTATATTATATGATTTTCATCACGTTCCTGGGTAAAACGTGAGGATTTAATGTAACTTAGATTTTTGGTGTTCTATACTTAATTCTATTATTATTTTATCAGTAACACAAATAGTCCTCATACAAAATGTATTTTGACATTGATAAAATAGTCCTCAGGAGAAGATTTGAAAGTAGGTACCTAATTCATTTAACTTTGTTAGATAACTGAAATAAAAAAAAATATTCCGGACAAATGCGAGTCGGACTCGCCCACCGAGGGTTCCGTACAATTTTGTAGGAAATCTGTTTAATTTTAATTTTCGACTTTTTTATTTTTTGGAAGTTTTCCTTTATTTGTGCTGCAAGACCTTGCTTTTTGCCAAATTTCGTGATTCTAGGTCAACGGGAACTACCATATAGGTTTTTGACCCAAAACCTATACCGTACTTCCGGTTGACCTAGAATTGTCAATTTTGCTTAAAAGCAAAGTCTTATAGCATAAGTAAAGGGAAAATTCCGAAAAATAAAAAAGTCGAAAATTAAAGTTAAATTAGGTAAATTTTGGTACTTACAAGTTTTCGCGAAAATCTAAATTTGTCCATATATTTTTATTGTGTTAACTCAGGACCTTGATTTTTATACACCTAATAGGGACTATAGACCTCAGTATTTGGTATAAATTTCAACTTGATAGATCCACCCGTTTTTAAGAAAATTGGTGATGACACACGGACAGATAGACAGACGGACAGACGGCCAAGATTGTGATCTACCTTATAAGGGTTCCTTTTTTACATTTTTTTACCTCATAAATAACAACTAACAATACCTATATCAGACAGGTATATAACATATCTGTTATATAACATTTTAAAACTGTACTTACAAATTTTTCAGGTGGCAGTCCTCGCAAGTAATTATTGATGATAGCTGTTTTAGACGTGCCCGTGTCACCAACAAGCAGCACTGGCCGTTCGACCTAAAAGATAAAATATGATTTATTTTTTAATTTTGATCAAATCATCCAATATATGTGTATTCCAGAGTGGATTTCTCAAATACGCAAGAAGGTATAGAAATGAATTCAGAACTTCTGATTTCTTTACAAAGTCAATCTTTACATTTTTGGAATTTGCTATATGTACATGAATTCACTTTATATGTCACTTATCGACTGATATGACGACATGAGATATGGCCGCTTTGTTAATTTGTAATCCTAAAAGTCTAAAATAGATGGGAAAGAACAATATATACTTACAATATAAAAAGAACATTTATCATGCAAAATACGAACCCGTGAAATTGTACAGTGCTTAAGGAGCACAAGATACACTGCGTTAGATATCATTTTGAAAAACAACTTATTGTATTTTCAAGAAAATAATAAAAAAAACATTTAATAAATATCCAATACATACACTCTCCATAATTTTTATCAGCCACGTCATCCTCAAAGTATCGACAGTCGGTACGAGGATGGAAGAGAACCTCAGGTCCCTGTCATGAATGTATTCAGGGACTAGCCACTCCCAAGCTTCCCATGTTTTAGTTGTCAACTCAAGGCAGTAATCGTATAGCGATGGGAAACCCATGGGAAAGTGTTCTAAAAAGTAAAAAATATGTCTGATCAATCGTATTGCAGTGCGATTGCACTTTTTATTTGATAAAAAGTCAAGATTAAAAAGAAACTTAACTACATGTTATATACTAGCGACTCATCCTCGCTTCGCTCAGGTTCGTCTCTAGGTACCGTTTGACGCTTAGTGTGGAATAGATGCTTTTTTTTCCAAATTTTTCGTGAACTTTTCCGATGTTTTAATAGTAATTGCGCTATTCAAAGTGAAAACAAATCCAACAAAACAAAGATCATAAAAGTCGGTCCAGCAGTTCACGAGTTATAAGTGTTGTAACAAATCCCACTTTGTTTATGTCTATATATATACTGGCGACTCACCCTTGCTTCGCTCAAATTTGTCCCCAGGTACGTTTTGACGCTTATTATGGAATAGTTTTTTTTTTCATTTTTTGTTCGTGATTTTTTCCGATGTTTTATTAGTTATTCTGCTAATCGAGGAGAAGACAAATCCAACAAAATAAAGATCGGGAAAATCGGTCTAGCAATTCTTGAGTTATAAGTGTTGTAACAAACCCAACTTTGTTTTACTATATAAAATGTAAATACTATAGGCGTATGTTTGCTTGTAGATTAAGTAGCATGTTTTCCCTTCCTGGGCTCGAATGCCGTAAAATGTAGGTACTAAGTACTACAAATTGGAAAGATTCTTAGAAAATAATAATATATTATGTAGGATTAAAGCAACTTCGCGTACAATAATAACACTTAAGACTAATTGGATATAAAAATATATAAAGATCATATTTCGTAGAAATTATCATAAATAGTCAAGGAGCTTAGAGTGCACTCACCAACATGAATATTTATTAATAAATCTAATATCTACTAGTGTGTTATTTCTCAGACGAAAACCAAGTTAAATATACCTAATAAAGATAAAATATTAAAAACGATATCGAAGTGCTCGATAAGCAATTTTAGGTATTAATAGTAGGGGAGCCCAAGAGGGGATTTTCTGTAGTTACTCGAGCGCGGCAGATTAACATAAAAGAGGTTACCTTGCACTCTATTAAGTACTTTCACCACAATATAAGTTTTCTATATAAAGGGGCGCGTCTAGGGAAGCCGATTAAAATATTTAAAAAATGTTTTGATAAGGTAACAATACTTGAAACCGTCAGATTAAGGTGTGGTAGGCTAGTCACATCCTGAAAAGTGTCCAATTTAATAATCTGCCGATTTGCACAAGCCTAAGAGGCAAAAATCATCATAAACTTTATAGTCGATTTTTGCCTCTTCGGCTTGTGCAAATCGGCAGATTATTGAATTGGACACTTTTCAGGATGTGACTAGCCTACCACACCTTAATCTGACGGTTTCAAGTATTTTTACCTTATCAAAACATTTTTTAAATATTTTAATCGGCTTCCCTAGACGCGCCCCTTTATATAGAAGACTTATATTATGGTGAAAGTACTCAATAGAGTGCAAGGTAACCTCTTTTATGTTAATCTGCCGCGCTCGAGTAACTACAGAAAATCCCCTCTTGGGCTCCCCTACTATAATAAAATATAACGTATTTTTGAATTCGAAGAAGAAACATTCCTAAGGTTAAAATGAAATAAAAAAATCATATTCTTACAAAAATAATAATTTTATTTATTAATATTAATTGAAGCTATTTGAGACTTTTTGTACTTATGAAGACAAAGCTTTCAGGACTTGTCTTATATATATGGTATATATATGGATGGAGACTGAAAATATTATATATCAATAATAATTCATCTCAAAAATAAATGCTATTTTATTATTATGTTTATAGATTTCATATCTGCGTTTTTGTAGCACTTTTACAGGAAGTGAGATTCATAAGAGTGGATTTATAGAAAACAATCGGTACAATTTTCTTCAGCTGTTCCTTTAGGCTAATCTATAGTTAACAGCTGTACCGGTAAAACTATGCAGCCCTATGCTAGCATGTACAGTAAATATATTGTGTACTATAACATTGCCCGCGTTCAGATGACCAAAATGCAAATTTTTCGGTTTTACGTATTAGTATACTTTTACATTGCAGATTTTGTATTTTTCCCCAGAAATGATACATTTTTCCGCGGTAAAAAGTATCCTATATATTGACCCAGATAACCAGCTATTACCATACCAAATTTCATCAAAATCCCTCCAGTGGTTTTTCCGTGATGCGGTAGCAAACCGACAGAGAGACAGACAAAAATTCTAAAATCTATAGATTCGGACTCTGTATCGATAATAATGTCTATTTCAATAAGATTTTCTAAAAAAAAATAATGTACAGATTCGGCTTAGTTACAATTTTATTATATGTGTAGATTCCCTTTTTTACTTTGCGTTTTTGTCTACACACTGTCTGTCAGTGAGTACATCATTAAATTTCAGATTTTTATAGAATTTCATGAAGTACTTACTAGTAGTAGCTTTTTTCTCCGGAGTATCTTCGACCAACATCATCGGGCAAGCCTTCTTTACGTAATTATCAAAGTCGAATCGTCCGTCATCAACGATCGCTGCCCCGAGGCTGTTGTACATGGACTGAAAATAATTAGCTTATTTAATAATATTATATATATATAATATTAATTCTAGAAAAAACATACAAAATGTAAAAATAATTCGTAAGCGTTTTTTTATTCTCCTTTTATAATTGGGAAATTCTTTGAAAGATCAATAAGTAGATAGTAAAAATGTTCTACATTTGCTATTTTTTTCAAATTTAGTATTAAAAGTATGAGGCGGCATGTTATTGCATTTCCTTTTAACAACACAAGCTATAAATAATATTTAGGTAGATATATTATGATTAGTCCATATCTATAGCTGGGCGAGATTTTTTGTTTGTTTGTAGTATTTTTTATTTACAAGTCCTTTTGAGTCAGAGATAAAGAGTAAATATTTACTGACCATATTCAGTACGTAACAGATATTGAGAAGGTATACAGAAATCAGTCACTATAATTAGTGTAGAGTGCTGATGAGCTCCATCGGTGTGGTTCATTGGAGTAAATTTGAATAATTACAATAAAAATAACTCAATTTTCCATATTTTAAATTCAATAATCGTTATTCAAATATACACAGTTTTCATTGTACCAAAATGTTGAATAAAACATATCGGAATCATCCCCTTTTTATATTCGCTCACAATTTTACTTCATTTTACTGAATTAATTTCTTTGTTAAATATTATTGCGCAATTGGATGATTCAGTTGCATATAATTAACATTTACATTTAAAAATACATTAATTTTAAACTTGTTCATGTTTTTTTCTTGTATCGTAAATGAAGTGTTAAAAGCGTTTCTGTAATTCTTTCCCCACAGTTTTACAGTACCTACTCAATATAAGTTTTTAGCTTAATCAGTCTAGGCCCCTAGGGCAGCCATTTGTATTTTTAATTTAATAAGAAACATATTATGCAGCAAATTGCCCCAAACGTGTTTTTAACAAAATGAAATAATACATTAACATTAAAAACATATTTTTTTCAATGGTTTGTAAAATTGCATCGCTAAGATAACGGGGGCGTAGCTCAGATGGTAGAGCGCTCGCTTAGCATGCGAGAGGTACCGGGATCGATACCCGGCGCCTCCAAAATTTAAGTGTCATTATGAATATTTTTTATATTAATATCATTTGAATAAAATTAATTTTCAAAATAGATTTTATTATGAATTTTATTTTAAGGTAAGACATGTATATTTGTTATATTGAATATTTTTGCTAAACCTTGTAATCAATTCCATTAGTAGGTAGTTAGTTTAAAAAGAACATATTATCATAAGGCTTACTTTTCAGTTTTTACACTACGTTCAGACGAGGTGATTTTAGTTAATGAATATTATCGACCTAAAAAATATTAAAAATGAATTTCCATGGTCAATTTTGACAAAATATTTTGTCACAACCTGTCCGTAATATTTTATAGTCGCGCCTACACGAAAACGAAAACACGAAAGCGTGCTCGTCTTTCGGTACTTCGCTTTCAAAAAAGAACCTGTATCAACAATTGTGTTGTTAACTTATGCGTAGCTGAACCGATTTTTGTTGCATAAATTTTATAGAAAGTCTTTTCAGGCGATTTAATTAATTTACGATGAAGAATATTAAATTGTGAACAATAAAAACTACCCCGTGTGAGCGCGGTGTAATCAAATAATTGGAATATCGAATATCGACATCCAACAATATGAAGGGGTTTGACCTCGGAATTCAGTTACAATGAATGAAGGTAATACGAGCTTATGACACGATGTTAATAGATATTACAATGTTTATCAAACGTTTCTTTTGTGTTTTTAATTTTTTTAAACCGATCTTTAGTTTTATTTTGAAGAAAAAAATATTTCTTCAAACTGTTGGGATTTTAACGTGAAGTTAAAGGTTATCTAAATGAATTTATTAATGCACAAACTTCAAGTTAAAAAAATAATGCTTAAAAATTAAATAGTTATTTCTCTAAAGTAAATTATATTTAATACTAGCATTGCCCGCGGCTCCGCCCGCGTTCAGATTACCAAAAACCAAATTCTTAGGTTTTACGTATTAGTATACTCCTACATTGCAGATTTCGTATTTTTCCCCAGAAATGATACATTTTCCCGCGGTAAAAAGTATCCTATATGTTGAGCCGGATAACCAGCTATCATCATACCAAATTTCATCAAAATTTCTCCAGTGGTTTTTCCGTGATGCGGTAACAAACAGACGGACAGACAGAGAGACAAAACTTCTAAAATCTATAGATTCGGCCTCTGTATCGATAATAACGTCTATTTCAATAAGATTTTCCAAAAAATAATTAATGTACAGATTCGTTTTAGTTACAATTTTATTATATGTATAGATTATTTAAATCATTTTCCGTATCCGTCTATTCTATATTTCAATTAATGTAATTGCATTCTGAGGTTTTCACGTTTTGAACGCTCTGGCTACTCCACCACAAGTCAAGCGTCACTGTCACTGATTCGTATTCTCAGTGCCCCTGTATTTAATTGCAAAAGTCGATGTTGGAAAGCTGTTGTTTAAATTATTTTTTTTTCCTTTATAATAGTTCACTTACATTATTACAGTTAAAATTTACAGAATAACAAATTATATGTACCTATTGAAAACGACAAAGTCATGATAAAAAACTGTAGCCTAAAAAAGGCGGCTCGCATAAGTAATATTAATTAAAAGTTTTAGTTTGAGCAAATACCTATATTTTACATATACTAATTTAGCATTCATATGATAAAACTATTTTCGAACTATTATAACATAAAAACTTGACATATGGCATAATATATATATATATATATATATATATATATATAGTATTTTGTATGATGAATTTTTTTGTAACATTACTGCAATCCGAAACTATTGTTGCATATTGGATGAAATAAATCTAAAGAAAGAATTCAGGATATTATTACAACCAAAAAAATATGAAACAAGTTACATGGTTGCTGTAACTAGTTTTTCGATATTGGTTACACGATGTAACAACAACAACTATAATTTCGTAAGTTAAATTTGCTTACAACCACATATTATACTTACAACCATGAACACACACTCGACGACTGTTCGATCTATTTCCTCATTGCTGTCCTCTCTATTGGGCAGCAGACCACTGATCATGTAGCAGAGTTGCATTACCTAATGGAATATTATTAAATTATATATTTTTTCATACTGATAATATTTTTTCATACTGATGTTCTCCTAGCCGATTCCGGCTACGGCGGCCAATCTCATTGAGACTAGCCAACTGCGCAGGAGATATTATAGTGCACAAGTGTACGCGCAGACACAAGTGCACTCTCTATTCCTGTCACTCACATACTCCGGTGGGACGACCACTCGACACGACCGGTGAGAGTTAGGGCGCAGGACCGACGGCTTTACGTGCTCTCCGAGGCACGGGGGTGAAACACCGCCAGCTTCCCAACTCCGGGCTGTTACTGAGACTTACTGTACAGAAAGACTCAATAACTAAACTTGGCCCGACCCGGGACTCGAACCCAGGACCTCCGAGTGTACATGCTACTACTACACCACCGAGGCAATTTTTCATACTACTTACTATTTTACTATAATATTACACTTTTAATATTACATGCTTCTAATTTATATATTTGTTAATCAAATAACTAATAAGTCCTAACACAGGCAGTAGTAGCCTAGTGGTGACGCGCTCACTCTAGAAACCGAGTGAAGCGGGTTCAAATCCCGGGTCTTGCACCTCTGATATTTTCATGAGCGAACCATTTCCAGCATGATTACCACTTGATTTACGGTGAAGGAAAACGTCGTGAGGAAACCTGCATGTCTGAGAGAACCTAGCAAATTTTCAAAAGACATGTGAAGTCCGCCAACCCGCAATTGGCCAGCGTGGTGGGCTATGGCGTGATTCCCTCGTATTGATGGGAGGCCCGTGTCTAGCAGTGGGGCGTTAAAAAAGGCTGAATACATACATACATAAAATATTATTTCATACTACTTACTATTTTAAGATAATGTTACACTTTTAATATTACATGCTTTTAATTTATACATTCATAAATCAAATAACGAATAAGTAATAAGTCGTTAGACTAGATGTTATATATATATATATATATATATATATATATATATATATATTTAGGTGATGCTTCTAAATGTTATTAAAAACAAAAATCTTAATTCATTTATTGTTACAAATTGTATGATTTTTTTTTGTTAAAAAATAATAATTTATATCTTATGTAACTTTAATATAAAACTAAAACAATTAAAACAACTAGAAAAATATTAAATTATATAAACAATATAGTACCAAGTTGAGTGGTGTTTGCGGTACGATGGTCTTCAAGGGTGTTTGTTGCTGCAATCCAAAGAGACCGAACACGATGTAGTTGATGGCGCCCGCCACGTAGTGCTCGAACAGGCCGGAGAGCTGCTCGCGCTCGTCTTCGTTGGAACGGCCTCGGAGCCATCTTGAAGAAATAATTGTATTATTTACGTATTACTAGCGACGTAGTAGAAGCCGTAGCTAACGAGTTACTTTTTATGTTACTTTATATGTATATTAAATGTCATCCAAATCTGTCCAGCCGTTTCAGCGAGAAGGAAGGAGTGACTAACACACAACACGCATACTTTACGTATTTATAATATTAGTTTGATGTGTTTAATCATTATTTATAGGAACTACTGGTTATATGTATATGTATTACCGAAACTGAAATGCATTATATGGATAACCTACTCAATTTTCACATTCTTCAATAATAGCGTTGGTTTTAAAAAATCCGGCACTTCGGACGAAATATTTGCTAACTATTATAATTTCTAACTATTCGTAAATAATCGTACCACCACTTACGTACATGATAAATTAGTAATATTTTGTATCTATGATGTTGTTTATCTTACTTTATTGACCGGATACCTAATTCGTAGATTAATGGCACCCTATCTATCTATCGAACAATTAAAATGACTACACAATGTAAAAAATAATAATATAAGCCCCCATTCATACAAACAAACAAACAAACAAACAATATAAACATCTATGCATTAAATATCTATAAAAATATTATAATTACCTTTCCCAATAAGGCTGATATCCAAGATTCTTGGGGTCCACAAACACCATACCGGCCCTAGACACGGTCGCGGGCGACGCATAGTTCAGATCACCGACTTCAAACAACAGAGCGCAGTATGGAGCCAGTCGGATCCTCTCTCCATTGGCGAGAGTCAGCAATTTGTTATCATCCATTACCGAGTTCATGTTTTCGATCCATAACGCGTCCACGTCACCGTCGAATAGAGAGTAACGACGCTCGTCTCTGTCTGCTGGTCTTTGATTTTAATTTTAAATTATTGTTAGTATCGTGCGATAGGTATAGTTTTCTAGAAAAAAATCGAAGCTATATAAAATGGGATTCAAACATTTGTGTTAACACTGTACTAAATTATTGTATAGCTAGCGATAGATAGACTGATTCCCCATACAAATTTTCATCTGCATTTTTACTCCCTTAAGGAATGATTTTCGGGATGAAAACTATCCTATGTCCTTCTCAGGGTCTCAAACTATCTTGTTTCCAAATTCCATCTAAATCGGTCCAATAGTTTCGGAGCTTATTCGGTACAAACAAACAAATCAAAAATCTTTCCTCTTTATAATATTAGTATAGACTATGGGGAGTCATCATCACATCATCTGTCACCTTAATCTCTCCCGTGACCATATTTGCTGTAAAATGTTCGAAACGTTAATTTAAACATTTGCGCATACATAAATAACATGCAATTACCTATTCATTTCCCGGAATATTTTGGAGTAAAGTCCATCCGTCCAATCTCTGGTAACGGGATCGAGAATGCCGTATAATTCTATCACCGAGCAAGCCTGAAATGTTTAAAGTAGTAATATAGTGTGGTATTTATTTATGTTTATTTAAAAGGTTCACTTAGTAAGAGAAGTAAGTAGTTTAGTTTGAATAGTTATTCAACGTTAGTTACAACAACTTCGAACAAAGACCTATCGAATTTCAGTAAAAAGATAATTTTTAATAGTTATTTTTATGCGTTATTTTTTTATAAGTTACCCAAACAATGTTTTTAATAATACAAAGACTCATTTTTGACAATAAATTGAAGTTTCAAATTTCATAAATTATTCAATACCTTAGGATTAACAATGGTAAGTTTGGTGGGCAATCCTAGATTGGTTTGTGCCTTCACTAGAGTCTGTAGGATGACAGTCTTCCCGCCACCGGTGGGACCCACCAGCATCGTGCAGTGTCTTGTCATCATTGTCTCATACACTTGCACTATTTTGTCTACCTGGATAGTTGAAAAGAATTGTACTACTAGTAATTTCTCATTTGGGGACACGGCAATGTCCTCATCAAGTAGAGCAAAAGAAAGGTAAGCTGCTAACAGCATTCCTCCCATTCTTTTCTCGAAACTATTCCGGACATTTTCGACCTCCTTGTAACTTCGTTGTCGATAAAGATAGAAAGAAAGAATTTTCCATGACTAAGAGAACATAATATAACAAGATATTTTTCCAAATTATACATACAATTTTAACCTGCAGTATACGAATTATTGCAGGTAAAAGTTGTTTATTTTTATCATCAAAATTCTAAGGTATTTCTAGCAGACACACGAGCTTTAAATTGAACTTTAGATTGAGGTCTCGGCGACTGCTTTAAATCGGTTTGATTGTAATATATAGCAGTCAAAATTGAGTTAGATATACGCACAAGAAGTAGTACCAGAAAATAAAAAGCAAAAGATTATAAAAAAAAAGAAATGAGAATGATATAGATTAAATGATATAGTTAGTTCTTATTCAGATTCTAAAGAACATTAAAACACAATTAGTATAATAATAAGAACAATAATATCCATCTGACGGATTTCGCCCATGATGGCCAAACTCATTTAGACTAGCCATTTCTCGAAAGATTCATATAAGGGTACACAAGTGAGTGCACAAACATAAATGTTCTCTGTATTACTACTAGTATAGTGTTATGTTATCTGTTGTATTATTGAAACCTTCATAGAACCAATAACCATCAGGTTCGCGACAAACGCGGTGAGAGAACGTAGGCATGATGTATACTTGATCATTGAGACCCCAGAGTGCAAAACAACTATAATTATTGGCCCGAACTGGGACTCGAATCAAGAAGCTCAGAATTGGCAGCCATGAATGCTAAACTGAACTAAGGGCTTCCTTAACTGCCTGGTTACACGGTATATTTGTGTATTACTACCCATTTAATCACACTACATAATAAATGAATGTGAAATATTTTTCGTATGATATTAATAGGGAAATGTGAAAGTTTTTATGTGTGTGATTGTGTATGTCTGTTCCTCCTACACGCAGTACAATATGTAGCCAGGGGTGCACCAACTGGAAGCGGGAGTAACTAGTTTCTGTATAAATTCATAGTATAAATCATTGTAAAATTTTGAATACCTGATGAGGTAGAACTATATATGCGCCCTTCTCCAACACGTCCACGACAGCGACGTTGAAGTCCGGATAGCCGACGCGAGGGCACTCAAGGCCGGGGAACAGGTCCTTGATGAGCCCGAGGAACAATGGCACATCTTCGAAGACGAACTTTGGATGATTCATGTCTCTGTTTATGAATTTTGATAATAATAGTAATTATCTATAAATTTCTTTAATATATCTAACTTATTTCAAAGTTTTTTTCTTGATTAAATTAATAACAAATTTACTATAGTGACTATTGTGCGAGAGAACCCAAAAAAAAACCAGTTTAAAGAGAAGTAAGTAATATGATATCCCTAGTTGGTAAAAAATGTTTTTTTTTTTTGTATAAATCGAAAGTAAGGAAAAAATTTTAGACAGTATATTTTAGCTCTTCCATTTATTTTGTAATCAAACTTAAACTAGAAAATATTCATATTCATTCGTATAATTTATCAAACTTAGATATTTCAGACCTGTGAAATTATATCATTAAAATAATTAATTATCAAATTATTTATACCTAAGTGCTCTCATGAGTACCATAATTTCACTCAATCCGGGGGAATCCCTCCTCAGTTTCCCCGCCATTCGCAACACTGCGGTTAAAGCTCTAAGCCCCCAATCGTAGTGAGATTGCTTGGAGAGTTGCTCTCGAGCCACTTTGTACAGAACTGTCATCTTTTTAGCTAAAACCTGATAACACCACGGAAACAGAATTCATTATGTGCAGATTACTGTTTTGATGGATCAAATAATAATTTATATGCAATAATTAAAAAGAAATTTCATTAAATCCCATTCAAAAATTTAATTGCGTACTTTTCACAAAAAATATTCTGATCAAAAGCTTAACATTTTAAATAATTATTTAGTTAGCATAAAATAATGTCCAATGCTTCATGAAATTTTATTAAATATAAGACCTTTATATAGAACGAGCACAAATTATATTTTTTTAAATTGATCAAGATCGACTGCTCTATTCGGATATTTGTTTTTTACCATGTCTATGTATGTACACATTGATAAAAGTATCCACAAAAGTATCCATCGATCCTAATCCATTTCCTTAACCCCTAAACCTGCCACTTGAAAAAACTAATCAGTAATCACCAACATTACCTTGGCAGTCAAAAACCCATCAGAGAACAATGATATCTGGCAGATCATCTCCAGATCTGGTAGTATGCAGACGACGGGTCGGAACAGCGCCTTCACAGACTCCGGCAGCTCCGTGCGCCCCGCGTACCCCGGGTTCATTGTTATGAAGATACCTACTTTGCTGTCCATAGCTATTTCTTGACCTTCAAACTATATGGAAATGTAAAGTAAAATACTAATTAAATTATTAAATGGTCAAGTTTAGCGGTTAAAAAAGAGCTATTTTATTCAAAGTATTTTAAAAACAATTTTTTTTTTAAATAGAGCATATTTTATTTTCATTTGACTTCGTATGTGACATATATAAAGTATCTGTGTACTTTAACACTTAGGCGAAAATGGGGTTTTAAAAATAATTATCTTAAACTGAAGTGTATTTAAAGTGTATTATGATATTCTTATGGGTTATTTATATTATAAGTCCCAAGTATTTTGTTCAAGCAAGCTCAGGTTGAATCACTTCAGACATCACCAAGACAAGAATATCATCCATACAATCAAAAATATAAAATATATTACTTAAAACACGAACCGTAAACCGTTTCAACTTCATAAGCAAAGCACTCCTTATACACTGTAGTTGCGTAGATATGACTGAGAGTACGGATATATCGATCCTATTGAACTCGTCGAAGCAGCCCCACGCGCCGCACTGGCAGAGCCCTGCGAGTATCTGTCCCACCGCGCGAAAGTCCATGCCTTCACCGCAGTTTGTTACAACACAGAGGAGCCCTAGGGCTTTTGCTAGGTCTTTTGTTGTCTCCGTTTTGCCAGTACCGGCTGGACCTGGGAATAAGTGGTATTGATACATGGTATAATTATTAGTCTATTTGGACTCAGATTTGCATGGTGATATGAACTGTAGATAGCCAACACTGGTTACATATTTTTTATTTCCAGATTAGTTGGCATCGAAGAAACATGGATTTTGCTAATCTTTGAACTACAATGTTAGGTATAATTTTATAGGTTTAAATTAAAAAACGTAAAAACTACCATGTCATTTTAAAAGTACAAGTCTAATTCAGTCAAATTAAGACCTTTTTGTTAAACTACGCACCTACCTAGTTTCATTTCGTATTTTCTATACCCTTGATATGTATTTAGAAAAATACTTATAATAAGTAAATGGCATTTTAAATTAAGTAAGTCCGGAGGTGTATTTTTTAATATTACATAGAGGTAGCGCAACATTCTATCAGATTTTACTACTCCTATGTTGTACTCTAAGTCAGAATATCTGTGTACAAAATTTCATCCAAACCCGTCCAGCCGTTTCAGTATAAAGGTGTAACAAACATATAGAAACATTCTTATTTATAACAGTAGCGTGAAGTGATAAAGATACATATAACAACAATAAATAACGTAAAGTAACAGTAATTTATATTATAAATGTTACCCGCAGGAGCTCCTCCAAGTTGCATTGTAAGAGCTTGAGTGATGGTCAGATATATACGATCCGTTAGTGGCGTGATGACGAGGCGACCGTTCAGACCCATGTACTCGTAGCCGTATTCAAACAGTCCTGTGGAAATAATAAATTATCCGCTTCTAACAATAAATCGACTTCAATTGATAGTCTTTCCACACGAATATTAATCTTAAAAAGCTTGTTTATATATTTTATCTTTAAGGTTAATTTTTTTTCATTTCATTTACGAGTATATGGAACGAACCTTTTAATTAAAATCTGTGTAAAATTACTGATATCGCTTAACATATTAAGTATATATTATGTGAAGTGTACACATAGAAAAGTACGAATTGATTAAAAATATCTACATATCTACATATATAAATATTCTGTCTAACTTTTAAGATCGTAAGATTAAGAAGCATGATTTTTAGAAAGTTTTCTACAAGTTTTAAATCAGTCTTTAGTCGATAGTGGAAATGAATTAATAATCAAAATCAGTATCTGCAAAAATAATCCCATAGTAATTATTAATACCTGTGCATTGTTTTATCCACAAATTATCGTCCTTCTTCATCCAGTAGAAGCGCAGCTGGCTCTCCCACTCGAACTCCGCGGCCTCGGTGACGTTGTCGCGCACGAAACCCTCGATGATGTCGCGCGCGTGCACGTCTATTGTTGTTATTGTGCGGAACTTTAAACGATCGTTTGATGATAGATCTGCGAAATCAAATATGAATAATATACTAAATTAATGGAAGCCTGCGGTTTTCCTCACGTGGTAAGCCTATCACGATAATTCACACGATACGTATCGAGATACACAGCAGTGTGTCAGCCAAGATCATATAGCAAAAGGGCAGTGGGTTTTTATATTTGACGAAATATTTGGGCCACTTTTGACTTTGAAATTTCACGCCATTCACGTGATAATAATGTCTGAAAGTTCAAATTAAATAATTGCATTGATATTGGTCCATCTGTTTAGGACTTACCATACCAGGAACAAACAAAAGAATATTTGTAATAGAATTATAGTTGCTGGAAATATAATGGTAGGCAAAAATCAACATAAACTTTATAGTCGATTTTTGCCCCTCCGGCTTGTGCAAATCGGCAGATTATTGAATTGCACACTTTTCTGGATGTAATTAGCCCACCATACCTTAATCTGACGGTTTCAAGTATTTATACCTTATCAAAATATTTTCTAAATATTTTGATCGGCTGCCCTAGACGCGCGCCCTTATATAGAGGACTTATATTATGGTTGAGGTACTCAACAGAACCCAAGGGATTCGCCCTTATGTTAATCTGCCGCGCTTGATTAACTGCAAAATCCCCTCTTGGGCTCCCCTACTATAACACCTTTTCTCACTTCTGCATCACTTAGCTAAGCTAAGAAATGTAACATACCTTGTCTAACTTTAACTACAAGCCCGTCCAGCTGCTCGTTCTGCTGCTGCAGGTGCTCCTTCATGGCGCGCTTATTGCCGTTGCGGATGCGCACGAACGTCTCCTCCGTCTCGGCGGTCCACCACACGCCGTTGGCGGCGAGGCACACCATGCCCTGGTACTCCATTATCCACTCTGTTCTGGTTATTACTTACAAATAAGTATAAAGCTATATATTTTTTAAGTTATACTTCTTGTGGCAGGTTTGGAAAAAATTATGAGAGTAAAATTTTTACGATGCGCGCGCATACCGACAGCCAAAAAGCGACATGATGAAGTTAGCTGCAAACATTTTATAAGCAGAGAGTTTTGACATACGGGATGAAATCTTTAGCTATTTTTGTTCTGTTACGTCAAAAAAGTATAATTTACTAGGCACTTACGTGCGCACATAAGTACACACACACATTTTTTTCATTTGTCTATGGCTACGCTTTGTAGGTACGTCGCATACGAATTTTAATTAACGAAAAAAGTTTTTCTAGCTCAAATACCTATATATCGTATTTGTTGTATCCCAATAATAATTACTTATCTGTTTGTGTTTTACCTTACTAGCGATAGAAATTCGACATAGTTTGTACGGATTCTCGGATCTATCTCTATTAAGGAAAACATCATTCAGATAGGCAATTGTGAACCCGCCGCGCCGTAGCGCTTATATGGACAGTTTAGTTAGGTTCCAAATTGGTATGAAGATGATGTAGTAAAATAACAATATAACCTAAGTTTTAGAAAACAAGCAGTACCTGGGAATTCTCCAATTTTTCCCATAGTAGAAAATAGCTTTTTTTGTAATAAACTTGTTAGTATTACGCATCTCATTTAGTACCAAGTTCATCCAGTCTTCCACTCTGCCCTCCGTGTAGACGACGTAGCGAAAATCCATTATCTTTAAATATTGATTAATTATAATTATTGACATAAATAGGAAAAATATTAGTAATAAGTACTGAAACGTCTATTAAATAAACACAGTTGTTATTTTATATGAAATAAAATAACTTTTAGCTATGTCCAACTATTTTTGTGGTAATTTTTCGAATGATTATTAAATTTATTATAAACATTAAACATATTTAAAAATATTTCTTTATACATCAGTAAGATATCTTAGAAAAAGACAGCATCATTTTTCAAAACTTATATATTTTAACTAGTTAAAATATATAAGTTTTTTAAATCTAGGTTTAGTTAAATTTATTAAAAATCATTTATTCTAAACTATTACTTATTTCCTTTTGCCAGTTAAAAATCACGGATAGCATTTACCCACGTCAACTTCCCGACAATCAATGCCCCGTTTCCTGTTTTCCTAGTCTTTCTATTTTTATTTGTATTTCTTATTTGTTTTTTTCATCCTGCCCATTCTCATGATTTTTAACTGCCTGATTTATAAAGGTATCTGTAATTTGTGCATTCGCGTCATTAGTGTAGCTAGTATAATCAATTAATGACTGTTTTATTATACATTAAAATAGCGAACCTTGTATATCTAATATTCTAGAAATGGTTACCGTAGTATAATAATATTTATATTAAATAAAAACCAAACCTCTCCTTCAGCGGATATCATTTTGGCAGCAACAGGGCGGTTAGTGTGATCCACGTACAGATCCAAAGCTCTTATATTATCAAACATCTGTAATAACATGTCAAGTACATCTATACATATGTATAATAAAATTGTAATTTTTTTAGAAAATCTTATTGAAATAAACATTTTTATCGCTATAGAGGCCGAATCTATAGTTTTTAGAATTTTTGTCTGTCTGTCTGTCTGTGATCGCATCACGGAAAAACCACTGGAGCATATCCTACAGGTATGTTAATCCGGATAACCACTGGTTATCCGGATTAACATACCTATAGGATACCTTTTACTACGGGAAAATATCTCATCTCTGAGAAATCTATACTAAACGATAAAACGTAATAAAAAAAACAATAATTTTATCGTTACATTTAAAATTAACAGAACAACGAAAATGTCTCAGATTTAGCACAAATGTTTTTAAAGCAAAAATTAGCAAATATTATATTTTATAATATTTATATATATACAGGATATATATTATATATATCCTGTATATATATAAATTATATACAGGATATATACACGATATATATTATATACAGGATTTTAATTAAGATCTTGTAGAATAAGTAAGTTTTTGTTAAATTAATTGTTTTTAAATCGTTTGTTGTTGATAAGTAAGCATTTTGTTTACTAATGAAATCTTTTTTTTAGCTTTTTGGAGGTCTTTTTCGAGGTTTAATGACAGTATAAACGTTGTTTAATTAGCTAAAATTTGTTCGCTATTTTCTTGATTGATGATAAAGATTTAGATTGTTATCAGATTTCTTCTTTATAGATTGTTTCTAAAAGATTTGTATTAATGTCTGTTGACTTATCTAATATATAAATCTAATATATTAATATTTCGTGTCACGGTGTTGGTCACATTCCCTTGAAACGGCTTGAACGATTTTAATGTTTTTTTGTGTATATTTGGTATACATGAGAATAGGTCGTAAAGTATTTTTCACCCTTCTACCTCCACCCCCCATTTTTTAAGTAACTAGGGGCGAATCCGAGCGGAGCGAGGGTGAGCTGCTAGTGGTATTATAGAATATTAACTATTGATTATATACCTTAATCATATGTTCCTGTACACAATTGCATTCGCTACTTCCCAAGATAGATAAAAGCTCGTCGGTTGAAATAAAGAAAAACCTTGGAAATATTCTTCTCTTTGAATCCAAATAATCATTTAAGGATTTTTGGCATCTAAAATTGATTCATATTAACTGTGATATGCAGAAAAATGTTATAGACAGTAAAAGGAGAAAAACTTGTTTCTAAATGTACTTACTTTTGAAGACCCAAACCTAAGTTTACAAACTCTTCTAATCTCCCACTGATGGTGCAACAGTCTACAACATTTAGCCTTTTGGCAGTATCCAGCATTATCTACAAAAACGAATTTTTATGAATATACATATTTTTTATTATCAATAATTTTATTCTTTTACCAATCTACATAGATTAAAAATAACGGAACATGAAATGAACAAATAATCCATTAATCTCAGACCAAACCGCCGAAACAATTGAGTTTTTTGTCCATACAGATGAAAAATACAGCTAAAAATACACAATCACTAATGTCAGTCAATAATCATAAATCCATATTTAAATGAGGTGAAAAAGTTATTACACATTTATGGGAAAAACTTTTTTTTGAGCAAATTTACTCGAAACTTTTTACTGCTCTTTGATATAATAAGTAAAATAAAAATACGAACAGATAGATGAGTTTTACCATCTTTATCTTATTACTGTGATGTACAATAATAAAGTGAATATAAATGAGGAGGATTAGGAGTTTTTGCACGATTACTAATACAAAATCTATCACGCTTATGTCAAGATTCAAAATATTTAGTAAAAAGCACAATTCACAATTATCAAATACCCACTCCCTGATACCTTTCTAAAAGACTTGTCAATATCATCGAACTTTTTGGCCTCTTCGGGCAATTGCGTACGGATGTCACCCCCAACGAATATTCCTTCCAAGTAGAGCCACTTGCGCTGTGTTGCGAACCACTCCTCTATCACTTCAGATATGAGCGCGAGGCGACGCTCCCACGTCTGCACTACGCTTAGGAATGGACCTATAAATCTGGGAAAATTGGGGTTTATGTTGGATATTGTAATATTAAATAAACTCGTATATAGAAGTTCAAGATTGAGTAGGTGGACTATTAACCCAGTGCAGCACGCAGAAATATTCTTGATGCGGAAAAAACAAGACCGGTTATGTTCAAACACAAACTTCTCAGGTTTATGTTCTATGAAATTAAGATTATGACAAATGCATAATTTCTTACATATTTGAGGCTATGCATATATAAAGAAACAGTAAAAGAATATTTATTGATTGTCAGGAACTACAATCGGTACAACAAAAACCAGAAACAGGACTCAGGAATCAGAAAAACCGTCTGATACTTGTGTCGTATAAAAACATTTAAATACACAGTAGTACTCACTGCGAGGCGGCCATGCTCTGTAATGACATGGCATCATCGTCCAACTTGACGACAACTTCATCGCAGGGGTTCAGGGTATAGCCGCGATCTTCCCCACGGTTGAAGTGTCTCGCCACTGTGAAGGCCATGTTCGCCCATGTTTCTTGCACATCGCGCACGCCTCTCTCGATCGCGAGCTCCTGTGTTTATTTATAGACAAACATCTGTAATACTTGACATTTTACTTGGGTCACATTTGATTTTTAACCGACTTCCAAAAAACGAGGAGGTTCTCAATTCGTAGGAATCTTTTTTTTATCTATGTTCACCGATTACTCGAAGCCGCCTGAACCGATTTGGATTTTTTATTTTGGTTGAAAGAATATACTTCCCAGGTGGTCCCATATAAATTTTATCGAAATCGGTCGACCGGTTTTAAAAAAAATCAACAATAAATATATTTTTTGAAGAAATTGTTTAATCGAATATATTATTAAAAACTTTCTTCCTACAAATTACCTGCTTATTATGTCTACACTAAAAATATAAAAATAAAAACTTAAAAAAAACCGACTTCCAGGCACTAAAATGTAAAAAATAACTAAACGGGGGTTTTCATTTAGAATAGATACCTAATCAGATATTTTCGAAGTCGGTGCCAGCGGACAATATTTTAAGATATGAATATCTAATAGTAAATATGTATTTTACGTATCAAAAGATATTAGATTTCCTATGCGTCGGCTGGCACTGACTTCGAAAATATCTGATTAGGTATCTATTCTAAATGAAAACCCCCGTTTAGTATTTTTTACATTTTAGTGCCTGGAAGTCGGTTTTTTTTAAGTTTTTGTTGTCTAGAAAGAACCACATAGTACAAGAAGCTAAAATTAAACCTGTGATAAAATAATATTAACATGTAAAATTTCATAAAGTTGAGAATAAAAAATGGTCAAATGAATTCCTTAATCATGGTCCCGCCACGCCATGCATGTACAAATAGAAAGAATCCTAAAAATTGTTATTTTGGCTTGAACATACGAATAAATATTTAAAATATATTTCACGTATGAACAAACTCCCAGTACCGTAAGAAATTGTTAGGGCTTCGTACAAACGACAAAAAACAGGAATCTCTATAGAATTACTCGTATAGTTCTACACTACCTTTGTTACAGTTTCTCTGAATTTATTTGTACTAAATAAGCATGTTAAAATGTTTATATTATATGTTAAAGTTATCTTAACATATCCTGATTCATTTCAAGCTAGTGGCGTAATTATGTCAATGCAACCAATGCGGTCACAAGGGGCCCCTGATTCAAGGCAGCCCTAGCGGGCAACAAACAATTCTTTTATTTTAAAATTTTTTTTTTGAGAATGGTCTTGAAATTTTGAAAACTGAAACGGCATTTTTCATAGAATTTAAAAAATACTGCAAGTAAAAAGTGTCATCTGCATTTTATTTCATTTATTTTATAATAGGCTGTATATTTATTTACCCTGTAACGTATAATATTGAGCTATATATCTACTACGCTAGAGAAGTCACGGAAAAAAGCTAATACAACAACATAACAACAAACTGAAATTCATTATGTGTTAATCAATATTTGGCACTATAAAAATAAAGTAAAATATCATTTCACCTTTATGGCGTGGTTGACTATCTCTTCAGCAACATCTTGATATTTATGTAGCTCCATAGCAAACATATTCTCCAAAGTAAATCGTTCTGGCGACATGTCGAACTCCTGGCCTGTAATAATAAGCGTTCGAGAGTAAGTACTTATTTGTATACTATACAAATATTTGTCTATCTAAATGGTAACACAGATTTTATACACGTGTATCGGAGAATCCAACGTAAACAGGATCAAATGAATACATTGTATTCATTTGATCCTGTTTACAAAATTATATTTGCAATTTTTTTTTGTAACCAAAGGTTTTGATTAGAACTATCTTTATCTTCTATTAGCGACTCACCCTGGCTTCGCTCGTGTTCGTCCTTAGGTTGATTCCCCGCACAAACTTTCATCCCCATTTTCTCCCCCTCAAGGAATGATTTCCGGGATAAAAGTATCCTTTGTCCTTCCCAGGGTCTCAAACTATCTTCTTACTAAATTTCATCTAAATCGGTTCAGTAGATCCAAAGATTACCCCCTACAACGTCACAAACTCACAAACTTTACCTCTTTATAATATTAGTATAGATAACAGAAAGTGCTACCAATTTAAGGTTTTGCATTGATACGGCGAGAATTACACCATTTATTGTCACATTTTTTTAAGTATAAGAATGATTATTTATAGACATATACACATTTTATATGCACATTGTACAATATCTAAAATATCAAGATGAATAATAAATATTTATTAATAACATACAATATATTTTATAAGTTGTGATATATCCTAGCATCTGTTATACACCCCCCCCCCCCCCACGTGCGTTCCCCTTGTCGTGGTGGGCGGCTCAGTAGTGCCCGGCAATACAGCCGGGCGCGAAGCCAAGAAACGCACACGGAGGGTGGGAGGTGGCCCTCTTTGGAGGGCGGTGTACCATGCGGGTTGCTCCTGGTACTTCCTGGACCTTGGAGTAACCCCGTGGTTGTTGTGGTCTGCTTCGGCAGACCTGCCATCGGGGCGTCGTAGTTGAATGCGTAAGCGATCCTGCGACGCCCCATTAAGACGGGGGAAGGCTTTGTTGGGTTTTAGTGGGTAGTACTGGCTTTGCCGGTGAGTCCCATAACTCGTGCGTAAATGCATTTCTAAACGTTAAAAAAAATCTTATACATATTGTATACCTAATATCTATAGTTTTTTAATTAAACACTTTTGACTTATTCGTAGAGTCCATCCATATTTGATCAATAAAAATAAAAAAGCAAACAGTATGAACCGTTAGAGTGATAGTAAAATACGGAAAATCCGTTCGAATGGTTGCTGGTATGATTTTTAGAGATAACATTTTTGATAGTTTTACATTTTTAGAAAAATATAACTCTAGAACATGTTTTTCATGTTTTAAAGACACGTTGTAAACATGAAGAAATTGTTTTTTATATTTTTTTAAACGCATCATTGTCCGGATATAAGCAAAAAAAAACTTTTAGCGTGGCATTTTTAGATTATAGGTATTTTGCATGGAATTATAGGGCAAACACTAATAGAACAACAAAAACTTTTTTTTAAATATAATAGTATTTAATATGTATTTCTAGGATTAAATTTACACTAGAAACGTACTAAATTTATTGATTTATGTGGATTTAATAAAGAAATTTTAAAATAAATATAACATAGAACTACAAGTTGGACTATAATTACCTGTCTTAGCCATCAATTCTTTCCAATGGCGTTCTCTCATCGCTTCGTTTTTAAGAGACACCATAAGGGGCACGACGTTCTTGAACTGTTTCATTTTGAGGTCCAACATCAAGCCTGTATTCGTAAGACGGACCGCCTTTGGCAATTTTCTACAAACCACGTATGAATTAAAAAATAAAGTCTCTATACCTAATTTTTAAAGAACGAATTATTTTATGAAAAAAATACATATAATACATGAATAAAATGATCGGCTTCGTTATTTTACTTTTATTATTATTTAAATTAAAGCAAAATTTAAAATATATATATTTTTACTAGTGAATATTTCATATTTTACCTGTATTCTTTAAAGAACTGTTCAATGCCGTCAACAAGCGCTTGAGGGTTCAAATTAACCCACAAAGTCTTAGCCCAAAGTTCCCTCGCGTTCTTTTGAGCTTTGTATATTTTATAAATTTGTTCCATCGCTTGGAAATCTGTTTTCGCTCGATTGAAACTGGAAAAGTCCGCAAGAGGATTGTCGAAAAGCTGTTCCGCAGCTTGAAGGATCTTTTTACGAGATTCTAATTCATCGAAATATTTCGTATATTCCTAATAATTGAAAATTTTTAAATTATTTTAAATATGAAAAACCATAATGTATGCCCGTAATTGAGCTTTAACTTAAGAACCAGTGTTCCAATTTACTGTTTTTTTAAGTGTGTTTCGTTAAAAAACAAACTTAATTACGATAGGTAAACTGGAGAACAAGTTTATAATTTATATATACATAAAAAGTATAAAATGATACCGCCTTAAAGTAAGTAATAGCAAAATTTGTATTACGAGTGTACATACTTTAGTTAAATTTAACAAAGCAATCTACCTTCATATATTATGATATTTTTATTTAAGATTTTTTATTTAAAATATGACCCGTATTTTAAGCATGAAACTTTGACTCATTTAGTTAAAAAATATTTTTTTTTAAATCTTCACATTTAGATAACATTTCGTAACCTGTCCACGTACGACGTGGCTATGTATTAATACGTAGTAGGATATTTAGACAACTCAATATATCGGGGGCGTAGCTCAGATGGTAGAGCGCTCGCTTAGCATGCGAGAGGTACCGGGATCGATACCCGGCGCCTCCAAGCTTTTTAAAATTTATTAAAGCATTTTTTAAATTTTATTTTTCCCGAAATAAATAATTAACGCATTCTTATATTAAGCCATACTGACTAAAGTTCATTTGAATGAGAATATAAAAATCAGATTATCAAGCAATTTATTATTTATTCATGATATAAAGTTTAGAAATTAATATCAAACCTCAATTAGTAATAGACCTCTATCCATATCATCGCCAACAGTGGAGGGCCCTTCATTGTCAAACTTCTCCACAAAATCATCCAATTCTTTGAGGAAATTGGAAATTTCCACTACGTTTAGTTTGGAAAACTTTTCTTTCGTCTGTTCTAGAGTATTACCTCTGAATAGTGAAGTTTGATACAAACTACCCCAGGACGATTCAAGGTTTTTAGCGAAATCTAAATCACCATCTGACACCTAGAAAACGTTATTTCAAATATTATTTTTTAAATATCATAATATGATAGTCTATACTAATATTATAAAGAGGTAAAGTTTGTGAGTTTTTGACGTTGTAGGGGATAATCTCTGGATCTACTGAACCGTTTTAGATGAAATTTGGTAAAAAGATAGTTTGATACCCTGGAAAGGACATAGGATACTTTTTATCCCGGAAATCACCCCTCAAGGAGGTGAAAATAGGGAAGAAAGTATGTATTGGGAAGCAAGTTAGAGACGAACCCGAGCGAAGCGAGGGCGAGTCCTAGTAAATAATACATTAAGAAAATAATATCGAATAATAACATAATTTTGAAAATAGAGTCACATTTATTATTTGAGTTGATTTTAGGTCTTTGTTCTTGGCTTAATATAACACTAACTAGTGGAATTTGACCAGAATTTAAAGAGTTAATGTACATTATTATAAACAATATTCTAAAAGTAAGCTTAAAAATTGTTTAAAAAAAATAACTTTTCTCACATCGATACCATGCTTCCGAAGCATGTGGAATATTTCTTGCATATTTTTGAATTTGACTTCAGCCGTTGTAGTAAGTTGCTGCACTTGAGTGATGGTCGCCATCACCAGTTTGAAGTCCTCCAATCCTTTTATATTCATATTCATTGTCATTCGAAGTGACTGAGAGGTTAAAAGTGATTAAAGTTATTGTTTTAATCTAATCTGCTAACATTTTTATATTATAATTAATGTGTAAGTTGCTAATAAGTAGTAATACGAACAATTATTATTTAAATACGTGTGTATATCATTAAACGTCTTCTAAACGGCTGGACCAGTTTTGATTAAATTGATGATGATGAATTTTTGTGTATGCTTCAGTGGGTTTCTGGGTGGTCTAGATTCACAACTGGACCCGATTGCAGCACCACCTACCGGGTCCAATTGTGATTCTAAATCGTCTAAGGATAAACATACTTAAAAATTGATTTAAATAATAATAAAATCAAAATTGATTAAAGTTTACATTTAAAAATACTATAAATATATAATAAGAAAATGCTTACTAAATAATATCAGATCAGATATACAGACACAGTATACATATATAGCATATATAATTATAATAACCTCGATCTGATTCTTCAGGTCATACATGTTCATCCGGGTCTTGGCCGCTATGCAGTGTCCGAGGATGTTTTTCCACTCCTGAGCGTGTCCCTGCACTTGCTGTATTATTGGCCTCAAGTTCACTCTAATCGCTCCAATATCCACAAATTTCACATGAGCATCTAAATCAGATATAATATCTTCGAAGAAGAAAAACTTTTCATCATATTTCTGAATTTGTTCGTTTTTTTGTATATATTTCTCACAGGACAAGTTCTTGTCGAATCCCCATAGGTGCTGATATTTTTGCCATCTGGACAAAATTATTATAGATATGCTTGTTAGAACAATAATTAAAACAATGAATGTATGCATTATATTCTGTTACTTTAAATTTACTGTATCTACTTGTAATACTCTAACGAAGAAATGAGATTTCTTTTATCGAATAACGAGTCTGCATTATCATTTTCGTAATAATTGATAGATATTTTATAAGATATAACAGGTGATAATAATAGTCTATAAAATTTTAACCAGATAGTTGTTTCTCAGATAAATAAATAAATTAATATAAATATGTTGGGACATTAACACACAGCACCATCTAGTTCCATGGTAAGCTTGTGTTATGGATACCAAATAGTTTTACTTTAAATACATATATATATTATAAATACAAAAACACCCGTTACTGGAGTAAGAACATTCCTGCTCATCACACAAAAGAATGTCCCAAGAAGGACCCGCGTTCGCGACCGTTGGCATAGCAAGCAGGGTCACTACAAACTGAGCCAAACGTGTCGTCAAATGTGTGAGGTATATAAATTTTTGAATTTAAAACACTATTTAAATTATACTCACTTCTGAATATACACATTTATGTCTTGCGTAAGTCTATAAATGGTGTCTTGTATGAGCAGAGTGACATCATTGATGGCTACAACACGAAGGATGTCCTCGAAGTAGGAGAAGACGTAGAAGTCGTTGCCGGTGGCGGCGGCGACCCGCTGCGGCGGACACGGGAGGCAGGTCTTCTTCATCCAACGAGAGAATGTTGTCAATCTGATTGAATAGACGGTGATAATACCTTTTAATATACTTGCTTTTAGTTGGTATTTTATTTACATCTACGGACCACGGTTTATTTTTCTTTGTATAAAATTATGATATAAATGTAATCGCTTTTCTAAAGCCTACATACTTTAAATGATATACTGTTAAATTATTAATAAAAATTATCTATATGCACATGTTACCTTTTGCTATAAGTTTTATATAAGTCTGTGTACTTGTTAAACAAATATAATAGTATTTAATATGTACTTCTAGGATTAAATTTACACTAGAAATGTACTTAATTTAATAATTTATGTGGATTAAATAAAGAAATTTTAAAATAAAAAAATAAAATATACTTTTTTATTTCTACTTTTGACGCTGTCCTTTCCTTACTATTACGGACTATAACGGATATTAAAAAATATAGTCTAATCCGTCCAGCCATGATTCCTGAGTGATACACTTATAATCGAACAGCATTTTATTATTTTATTTTTATTTCACGCATACGGACACGTACTCACATACACACAACGTTTTATATTTGTAAACTTACGCTGTCCGTCTATCCATTGATCTATCCATCCATCTACCCATTGGCTATTTTATTAAAAAATGTTTATTAGTCCTAATAAGGTTTTTAAGTGAAAAATATAAAAAAGTGCTATTTTTGTATACCTATACTCAAAGAGCAAAGTTATTAAAATATCCTTAAAAGTTTAATTTAAATAACAACTAACTACCTATAAAGAATAAAAAAAATCCGAAAAGATACTTGTATTAAACACTAGGATTGCCCGCGGCTCCGCCCGCGTTCAGGTGAAGAAAAACCAAATTCTTAGGTTTTATATATTATTATACTCGAACATTGCAGTTTTTGTATTTTTTCTCAGAAATGAGATATTTTGCCGCGGTAAAAAGTATCCTATATGTTGACCCGGATACCCAGCTATCATCATACCAAATTTAATCAAAATCTGTCCAGTGGTTTTCTCGTGATGCGGTACCAGACAGACAGACAGACAGACAGACAAAAATTCTAAAAACTATAAATTCGGACTCTGTATCGATAATAATGTCAATTTCAATTACATTTTCCAAAAAATATTTAACGTACAGATTCGACTAAGTTACAATTTTATTATATGTATAGATATCAAAAATTCATGTCTAAGAAAATCTAAGAAGTGTAATCTGAGAGCAACCTATTGAGAAAATGTTTGATATTATATCCAAGTATATTGCAGACTTCAGCTGCGGTGGGGCGCATGGCGATGTCGGGCGGAGCGAGCACCGCGTCCACTTGGAACAGCGGCATCTTCTCACTGAGGCTCGCTTGGAAATGCTGCAGGTTCTCTAGGGTTAAACTGTGGAGGAGTTACAGTACTGCTTAACTACCTGCATACTTCCGGTGACGAAGGGTGAAATTTTAGCACAGATAAGCCGTTATAAAAAAAAACACAAAATACATCGAAATCTATACAATTTTTATATACGTATTAATGCAAAAAGAAATAAAGCTATTATACTATACATATATTTCCAAAAGAAAATTTATACATTTAAAGATTGAGACGTCTTGTATAATATAATAGTTATAAATAGTTATTAGCCAGCGTTAACCATATAAATTTTAATTTTTTTTCGTTAATTTTTCATTTTTTCTCTTTATTAAAATGTTCCGTGGACCTTAAGGAACATACGAAAAAAAAATAGCCGAACTGGTCCAGCCATTCTTCAGTTATGCGCTTATCAACATTCATTTTTATTTGTATAGATGTGCGAAATTGAAGACAATTAATAGTAAAAAAAATTTGATATTATTTCCGAAACGTCAGTAAGGCGTTTTGCGTTGACAGAATGATTACTGTATTTTAAGAAGCAACTTACTAAATGCACCTACATAATATTAGTATTAATAATTAAAAAAATCTAATCAACGATGTACTTACGTAACTAAACTTTTGAATATTTTTTTCTCCCAAAACGTATAATAAGCGGACATAACATCTGATTTTCCGGTACTTGTGCCGAGTATCAAGTATTCCAGTTTCATTAAATTAGGTCCGATGCGATCGTAGATACGCGACAGCATCGCGGTTCTTTCTAGACGCTCGTGTTCAACTTCCACAAAATATGTCTAAAATTGTAAAAACTAAATTATCTTGGTCTAATGTTGTGTAATTATAATTTTATATTTAATGCAATAAGTAAATTATATGCAAAAATACCAATTTTGTTTATTAAACTCGCGTAAAGCGTTAGTTGCTTCGCTAAAATGCGCCTCAAAATATGAAAAGTGTAATGGAAATATTTGTCATGAATATACGAGAGATAAAATTCAGAGATAATATAAGTATAGGTATGGCGGATTCGAGAACAACAAAATGTTAATAAAATAAGTAAATGAGCAAACAATAGGCAAATAATAAAATTATTTGAATTGTCAGATGTGTATGTGTATTCAGCCCTTTTTTATCGTCCCACTGCTGGGCACGGGCCTCCCTTCAGTACGAGGGGAATCAGGCCATAGTCCACCACGCTGGCCAAGTGCGGGTTGGCGGACTTCACATGTCTTTAGAAAACTTGCTAAGTTCTCTCAGACATGCAGGTTTCCTCACGATGTTTTCCTTCACCGTAAGGCAAGTGGTAATCATGTTAGAAATGATTCGCACATGAAAATATCAGAGGTGCGAGAACCGGGATTTGAACCCGCTTCACTCGGTTTCTCAAGCGAGCGCGTTACCACTGGGCTACCACTGCCTTTTTGTGTCAGATGTACTATTAATAAAATGTTTGCTTTTAATATAAAAGTAGCCTGTATCTATACAGAATATTGGCTTCCTCAAATTTCATTTGTATAAGTTTATATAAACAAAGGGACGGACGGATAAGTATTTAATCAAAAAATAAGATATCCTTGAAAAGATAAAGAATAAGATAATAATATCTTACTTTACCTTGCAAGGATAAAGCCAAGTCTCATCGGGCTCTCCTGTTTGAGGATCGACGTAGTTTTTTGGTCGAACGAGAGGGAACAAATCGAACATTTCCAGTTGATCGAGCAAAAACTGAATTTCTTTTTCTACCATTTTCAGTTGTTGATATACAGCTTGTAGTGAATTTTCCCCTTAAAATTATATAGTAAATAATAAGCATAAGTAAAAACTGTAATATGTGCATAAAATTTTAATTGTAAGCCAGAGTTTTCTTTTTGTGCATGCGAGTATTAAGTAGCTGGTATAAGTAATGATATTTATATTTGTGTAAGAAAAAATTAGATTTTACAATAAATTGATATTTATTTATTTATTTTATAAGCACACTTACAATATACATATTTAACATTAACACACAACATATTAAGAAAATTGAAAAGTAACACACACTGATATGTATATCAATAACTAGTGTACATAACATTCACCAACAAATACATGTAAACACTAAGGGGGGAAAAAGGAAAAAAGAATATACATATATATTTATTTCAATGTAAATGAAGACTCACCGATAGATGATCGGTGAGTTTTTTTTAAATACATCATAAGAGTTGTGAAATATATCGATGCCAGGCAGAGCTCGAGATATTTCATTATATTTAGCACATATGCGAGCTATGGGAGATTGCTTACCGAGATGCGTTCTAGCGAAAGGTATATGGAATGTATTTTGAGAAGAATTGCAATAGCGAGGATATCTACTTGGTGCTGATAGGGGAATCCGTTCAAGCAGCTTGCTGCACTTGACTTTATAATTGATTACTTTATGCAAGAAACACAAATCAAGTATCTCCCGCCTGCTTCGAAGAGACATCATTTTCAATTCAACCAATCTCTGATTATAGGGTTGTCTATGTGAGATACCAGTGGCATGGAATGCAAGGTACCTTGTAAAAGCGCGTTGTACGCTTTCGATACGTTGGGAATGTATGTGATAGGAAGGATTCCAGACGATACTGGCAAACTCAAGGCAACTTCTCACAAACACGTTGTACAAAATAATTTTGGTTCTACGGGTAAATCCTTTTGTGTTGCGTCTAATGAATCCGAGGAACTGCATGGCTTTTTTAATAATATTATTTATATGTGATGTAAAATTTAACTTTCTGTCAATAGTAACTCCTAAGTCCTTGATATCTGTTAACTCTTTTAATACTACATTATCAATCGAATAACTTGAGACAAGTGGTTTTTTCTTTCTAGTATATTTTATATGGAAACATTTGTTAACATTAAGAGTCATACATTGATGCCACA
Organism: Brenthis ino; assembly: GCA_921882275.1. NCBI lineage: Eukaryota > Metazoa > Arthropoda > Insecta > Lepidoptera > Nymphalidae > Brenthis > Brenthis ino. The sequence continues at coordinate 19,415,458 of OV170224.1, read as the reverse complement.
CCAATTTGTAATTCTATCGAGATCTTCTTGTATTAATTTAGTGTCTTCGTCTGACTTTGTAATTTTATAGATTTTTAGGTCATCGGCGAAGAGTGAGCACTTACAATGTTTTATCTCAGTGGTTATGTCATTTATGAAGGCTAAAAATAACAAAGGCCCCAGATGGGAACCCTGTGGTGCCCCGGAGCGAGCGATGTATCTCTCAGATTCAAACCCATTTACTACTACAGTCTGAGGTCTCCGGCTTAGATAAGATTCAAACCATTTATTTAAAGAGGCACTGATCCCGTATTGAGAAAGCTTGTTTATCAGAATTTGATGGTCAACCTTATCAAATGCGCTACTAAAATCGGTATAAATTGCATCTATCTGTTGTCCCTTATCTACCTGTGCTATTAGATCTGAAGTGAAGTTTGACAAGTTAGTTGTAACTGATAAGCCGCTTCTAAAACCATGCTGGGCGCTTGTTAGGAAGTTGTTCAGTTGTTTGGTGAGGATGGGATGCATAAAACTTTCAAACAGTTTTGAAAAGCAAACAGAATTGGAAATACACCTTCATCGAGGGAACGATTGAAGATCAGCATGAGAGGGAATGCAAGACCGGAACCGCAACGTTTTACAAAAATGGGCGGAAGACAATCTGGACCTGTCCCCTTTTGAATATCCAATGCTTTAATTTTTTTTGCCACATCTGCCTCTAGGAATTTAAACTTGGATAGCTGTGGAATGTTACTGTTTCGGTGTAATTTATTAATTGGATGTTGACTAGCCGTTTGGGTATAAATAGAGGAGAAATGATTCGCAAATAGATTAGCGATATCAGTACCAGTACTGGCAGTTCTGTTGTCCAGCTTCATTAATGCGGGAAAAGATGAGTCACATTTCTTTTTCTGTTTAAAATAATTCCAAAAATACATTGGGTTTTTGGAAATATTTGACTCAGCGTTGTGTTTATAATTATTGTGACAGATATCGTAGAGTTTATGGCAGCGGCTTCGGATTATTTGGAATTTTAAATAGTCCCGAGGGTTGTTGTACTTACGGATTTTTTTATGAAGATTGTCTTTTTCTTTCATTAACTTAATTAATTTTGAATTTTGAATTTGAATATTAGTGATTAATAATAATAAAGTAAAATGCTGTTAATATTTATATAATACTAGCACTGCCAGCGGCTCCGCCCGCGTTCAGATGACCAAAAACCAAATTCTTAGGTTTTATATATTAGTATACTCGTACATTGCAGTTTTTGTATTTTTTCTCAGAAATGAATATTTTTCCGCGGTAAAATGTATCCTATATGTTGACCCGGATAACCAGCTATCATCATACCAAATTTCATCAAAATCTATCTAGTGGTTTTCTCGTGATGCGGTAACAGACAGACAGACAGACAAAAATTCTAAAAACTACAGATTCGGACTCTGTATCGATAATAATGTCTATTTTAACTAGATTTTCCGAAAAATATTTAATATACAGATTCGGTTCAGTTACAATTTTATTATATGTATAGATTTTTTAAAATAAACAAGTAATATTAATAATACATCGCGAGTTAATCTACATTCACACCTCTGAGCCATATATATGATAAAACCTAATAAACTAAATATGCTACACATTACCTTTTGTTATATCTTTGATGTAATCTTGTATCCCTAAAGCAGTCCAAGTGATCCTGGTGAGTCCTGGCAGGATGTGCCTCTCCATATCCAGGAGGTGTTTCTTCATGAGATGCGTCTCAGAAGGACTGAGAGAGGTGGAACTCTTGTTATATTTCGATATAACTGTTTCTAACGCTTCTAGCTCGTAGTAGAGACGAAATTTCTGCATCGATACGTCACGGATATTTGCTGGGAGATCGAATCCTAGAATTTTAACGTAGTTTTATTGTTTAAAATTTTTATCTTAGTAATAATTTTTTGCTTCTATGATAATATGAGTACTTTGTTACAAACTTTTATTTAACTTGCAATATTTGTTACTAAAATAATATTCAGATTAATATTCTAAGGAAACCGTTTTATATAAGTACCAAAACAAACAGTTCCTATATTTCAATTCATAAAGTCGATTTACATATATGAAAATTCCCATCAAATCGTTGCTCGTAAAAAAATATAAACTAATTAATACACATAACAGTCTCATTATAATAAAAATAATAATATATTATTATTATATTTTTCCATAGGACTTGTAGTTTTGCCGGAAATCGAGATAAACCGTTTTTTACCCTTAAAAACTCATCCCCTCCAACTTCCCGACCTCAGATCGCCAGTAAATTATTTTTCATTTTTGTTATACATAGATCTTTTTTGTAGATAATTAATTAATAGGTCAATCAACATACCTACATTGTGTTAGTTATTAGATTGTTACTATAAAAGACCTATTTCTCAATATAACCTTAGATTGACATAATGGTATTGTAAAAACGCGTGCATTAGTAACCTTATACCATTCTTAATTACCCCGACATGTAACTTTATCTACATTCATTGTATTTCTACATTAAGTCTTTAATTAGTTTGTAAGTAGAAGGGTTTACATTTATAAAATACTAGCTAGTCCGCCTTGCTTCGCTCGGGTTCGTCGCTAGGTACGTTTTAATGTTTAGTATCTATGGAATAGATAGACTGTATATTATATGATATATAGCCTTCGTCAATAACCGGGCTATTTAATGCAAGAATAATAATTTTTTAAATCGGATTAGTATTTCTTGAGATTAGGGCGTTCAAACAATCAAATAAATAAATAAACAAATTATGAATAAAATATTATAAATGTGAAAGTGTATTTATTTGTTTGTTTGTTTGTTTGTCTGTCCGTCTTTCACGTCAAAACGGAGTGGTCGATTAGCGTGATTTTTGTGTGGAGACAGTTGGAGGGCTGGAGAGTGACATAGGCTACCGACATTTTTACCGCGGAAGATGATCTCCTTCCCACGGGAAAACAGAATTACTTGAAACATGGTATTAATGCTCTTCAATACAATTAAGTAAATATGTGTTTTAGCATTTTTCTAAATTCATCCCATAAAGGGGTAAAATAGGGGATGAAAGTTTGTATGAAATCTACCTTTTTAGAGGTTTTTTTATAGTTTTAGCGCGAGCGAAGCTGCGGGTTCTGCTAGTTGTTTATAATTTAAATGTATATGGTATAGCATATGAAAAAATTAACATACGCTCGCTTCGCTCGGGTGTTCCCACCTACAGGAGACTACAGTAGCTTATTTGGTATTGCTGGCCATAGAACTTCTGCTTATTAAACATCTAAATCAATCGACTCATTCCCACATAAAGATTATAAACCCCACATACGAACTTTCCCGTTTATAATTGGACCCAGTTATGCAAAAAACAGCTATGTGCGTAAAAGTACCAACAGAGTTATAAGTATTTTATTATTAAAAATAAAATAATTATAAAAAATAAACAATACTTATATAAATATTGTTCAATTTTAAAATAACCAGAAAAACAAAACATTACCCAAGTGCAACTATCGACAGAAAAATTTGCATAACTGGGTCCAATTTTAGTTCAATTGCTAAATATGTTTCAAATAAACATCTCTGATAACTGAATAACTAACCCAATTTCTCCATTAGTCCCGCTTCGTGTATAATAAGGAAGATGTGCTTGTCGAAGTTAGGTTGAAACTCGATGCCGTACTCTTGCAATAGTTTATGGACCGTCATGTCTCTCCATGTGACATCAGTCTAAAATATAAAATATTTAATCAAGCAAGTTATTATATTGAATACTTATTACTCTAGATTTCACACAGAAATAAAATTCGAAAATGTATTTTACGTACAAAAATAATGGTTTAGAAAATTGTTATTAATATTATTATAATAAACACTTAAAAACCTCTAGCATACATAAATTTACTGTACAATAATAAACATTGGTAGTTACAGCCCAGTGGTTGCGCTGGCATGGAAAACCAAGTGAAGCGGGTTCGAATCCCGGTTACGCATTTCTAATGTCAAAAAGGGCTTCATTCAATATAATTTAATCGATCGATGGATCGATATGTGTATGTATGTAATATATATGTATGTAATATATTATATATGAATATATGTATGTATGTATGTAGGCACTTGCCTACACTTGTGTACTTGCACCGCCTACCATTTTGTATACTGATTCCTTTACCCTAAGGTTGCCTGGACGAGATTGCTTCTACTGATAAAGCCGCCTGCTGTTCATATCTTTTTAATGTATTTCTTGTATATTGTGCAATAAAGGGTCTATCTATCTATTCTATACCTTAATATAAAGTAAAGAGTTAAAGACAGATTCAAATTGGAAAAGATAAATACGAACACCTGCCGTAATTAACAGAATATTGGTTACATTTAAAACTGTAATGAAACTCTAACCAAACCCTCTTTCGCAAGCAGCGACACGGAGCTCGGCGACCGCACGTTCTCGTAGTGCTGACCAGGGATTCTCATTAGCATTACTGAAAAAACATTTTGAGCTATCGAAAATTCTAGAAAAAAACTTTTGTAAGGTTTACTTTAAACTAGATAGTATTTTTTTTTATCCAAAACATATAGTATTAATTCTAGAAAATGTATATATTAGTGATTTTCTCGTGGTCGAAATACAACCACGATTTATTAAGTTGGATGTTCCTTTGTCAAAGTTTTGTATGTAGCATCTACCTGCGGCCTGTGGCCTGTGCGAAAAATCATTTTCACATAGGTTCTCGCCTTTCAGAGATTAGCACGTGTAGACAAACAAATAAACTTTTCAGCTTTATTTATTAGTAAAAAGCTAATGAAGGTTATGAACTGTACAACAACACGCTGAAATTCTTAGAAGCTGAGTAATTATCTTTATATATATAATTCTTCTGTGAGTGTGTATGTCACTGAACTTCTCTCAAACGACTGGACCGATTTTGATGAAATTTTTTGTGTGTGTTCAAGGGGATCTGTGAATGGTTTAGATTCACAATTTGAATAATAATTTTCATCAAAAAGATTATTAAAAAAAGTTTGAAATTTTCAAATTAAAGACGTGTAGACAGGACAACGTCTGTCGGGTCCGCTAGTATACAAATAAATGGAGCCACGGGCAAAAATTAATTTAATATAGTTTAGCCGTCAGTTCATCATATACATTTCCACATAAACTAGGCCAATGCTTATACTTCTCTATACGCGCAATACGCTTAAAAAGTACAAAGTTTTTTCTATACATATTAATACGTAGATTTCAATATAACTTATGACTTCCAAAATAGATTAAAACACTCACAAGCTTTATCCCTTCGTCGTTTTTCAGCGATCTCTTTGTTAACTACATCAATTGGTTTGATTGACGTATTCGATGCTTTCTTCTTAGCTACGTGTGCTTTTCCTGCCGCTGTAAGCTGCATTCCACGAGCTTTTGACGGTGCAGGCTCTAAATTATATTGAAAATTTAATAATATTAAAGCGATAATGCCTTATTAGTTCTGGTTGAAAACAAGAGAAAATAGCTTTTACTACTGGATGTCTCCGACCTGTCCAGGAAAAAGAATGAAATCAAAAAATTTATCTATACATTAATAATAAAATCGTAACTAAGCCGAATCTGTACATTAAATATTTTTTGCAAAATCTTATTGAAATTGACTTTATTATCGATACAGAGGCCAAATCTATAATTTTTAGAATTTTTGTCTGTCTGTCTGTCTGTCTGTCTGTCTGTTACCCCATCACAGAAAAATCACTTGAGGGATTTTCATGAAATTTGGTATGGTGATAGCTGGTTATCTGGGTCAACATATAGGATACTTTTTGCCGCGGAAAAATGTCTCATTTCTGAGAAAAAATACAAAAACTGCAATGTAAGAGTATACTAATATGTAAAATCTAAGAATTTGGTTTTTCTCATCTGAACGCGGGCGGAGCCGCGGGCAATGCTAGTTATAATATATAATACGTAACTTACAACAAGAATGTAAGTCCATATTTATAGGAGTAGTTAATAAAGGATGTTAAACTACTGATTCAATACGAAAATAGGCTATCTATTATATGTAAGCATTAGATCTTTGTGGTTGGGTCTTTTATAGTTGGGTATTTATTTATGGTATGTATAAATAAATACGTAAGTGGATAATTATTGTATAGCAATATTGTAAACATTATTTCAAAAGAGCAACTGTTGAATTTCGGCTCTTCTCAGCAAAACTGTCTTCCTAGCCGGTGGTAGATTGCTCACGGACTTACAAACTGACATTTAATTAAAATATAGAAAATGAAAAAAATTACGGTTCAAAGGTACTTGTAAAAGTCTCTTTGAATGAAGTATATTTTCATTTTATTTGATTTATGAATACCTAACGTTTAACAAAAGAATATAAAAGTATACTAAAAACACTAATATAAATAATGTTTTTTAATATACCATCTTGTTTCTTGAAAACAACATGGAGTATATTTTTTTTCATAACATTGTCGACGAACTCTGAAGCGTCTGACACCCATTCCCTGTATTTAGTTTCTTCATACTCTTTAATAAGTTTTGAGAATGCCTTGTATTGTAAGAAGGCAGTTTTCTTTTGTTCACAATCATTTAATTCTGGCACCTAATTATAAATTAAAAAAGATATGTATTATTAAAATATATGTAGTAAAAAAATTGATATAACTTTTTTAATGTATGAAATAAAACAAATACTAAATGTTAAATGAAGCTTACCACAGTACATTAACAAAAACCGCACCCAAATCGGTTAAGCCGTTTCTAAGATTAGCGCGTATAAACACACAAACAAAAAGACAAACAGACAAATTTTAAAAATCATTGTTTTGGATTCTATTGCGTCAATAAAAACCCTCTATGATAGTTTTTCTCCAATATCTTCCGATCAATCACAATTTTATTATATGTATAGGTATTTAATTTCTGAACATTTATTTTCCTCTGTACACATCTGTATTATTGGACCATCCGAAAGGCGTTGCTTAGAAGGTTCAAATTTAAGACCAATTTCGTCATCCACACACACTTACAAAATTCAGCATGTATTGCACAGTGTAATCTACATTAAGACCCATTCAAGAGAAAATCGAAAAATACTTTTACTATTATACAATATTTATTTTTCCAAAATTTTATTATTGCGTTTTAATGACGACACGTTTGGCTCAGTTTGTAGTGCTACTTGCTGTGCCAGCGGTCGCGGGTTCGAGTCTCGCTGGGGGCATTCATTTGTGTGATGAGCACGAATGTTTGTACTCCATTCATGGGTGTTTATATTTATAATGTGTTTGTATTTAAACTTATATATATGTAGTGTATCAACCATCTGGTATCCATAACACAAGCTTTGTGCTTATCATGGAACTAGATGGTGCTATGTGTTAATGTCCCATAAAAAAATATGATTCAATGTTAGGCTTATTAGTTATTCAAAGTTATTCAATACCTTTTGGAACTTCATAATGGGCTGTTTCATTTTATTAAAGAGAGCTCTTGCCCAGTATATAGCACCGGCTACTGGTGGATGATTTCGAAGTAAGGGAGGATTTTTTCTAAAACGCTGTAAAGTTTTTAAATGTTAAAAAAAAACAAACAATTGTTGTTTATTATATTTTCCTTCTGAATGTACTTAAGATAAAAGTTTCTTTAATTGCCTTTATAAGCCACATAATTGTATTTTGATGTTGAAAAATGTTGATTTATGTATAGGTCTATGCTAATTTTAAAAAATGGACCACGCTTTTGATAAAACTTCTTTTACAAAAGAAAATTTTAAAAGTTAATAAAAAATGAGTATACTGTAAATTTATCTTCTATTGCCGTGATCTCCTTGATGAATTGTCTCATCACGAGGTCGAATTTAGTGGACAGTTGTCGCCTTATGGCTTCTCGTGTATCGAATTCTAAGAATTTCAATAATACATCCAAAGCTTCTTCTGCAGACCTACATTTTTATTGAATAAAAGTTTAAACAAAAATAAATACAAAGAATAATATAAAAATGGTGTATTAAGATTTATTACAAAAATGTATTTTTGAAGTTATACTTCTGTTGGCACGTTTGGAAAAAAGTATGAGAGTAAAATTTTTAGTATGCGCGCGCACACTGACAGCCAAAAAGCGACATGATGAAGTTAGCTGAATTCCTTTTACAGACAGAGAGTTGTGACATATGGGATGAAATCTTTAGCAATTTTTGTTCTGTTACGCCAAAGAAGTATAACTTCTTACGTGCGTACATAAATACACACACACTTTTTTTATAACAGTGGAAAAATCTTTTAATATTAACTTTTTTATTAATTTTATGGATTTATAAAAAGTGCAACCCTTACCGTAAATTACCAAAACTCTGGTTTATATAATTTTTGGCCTCTTCCTCGAGATACCTAACCTCATTCCAAAAGTCTCCCATAATGACATCCCAATTTTCTTTATTATCAAATACGAATACGCTAAAATCTATAGTACGTATTGGATAAACTAGTTTCTTCACACGCTTTCGTACATCGTCTATTTGAGTTGGATCGCTTATTATTGATTTTAATTCATTGCCGAATATACGTTCAAAGTCAATGAGAACCTAAAATATTATACGAGTATTTAATGTAAATCTTTTGTGATTTAATTTTGGATTCGAATATTAGGTAACTTTAAAAGTAAATATTAATCAATATGGAGTAATTATTATAGCAATAATATTAAAGCACTGAAAACAATGCCATAAATACAAGAAAACCTTGCTTATAAATGTTTATAAGCGCATACATAGAAATGTTACGGTTTTTTTTGTAATTAAAAAGTGTTGACCGCCTGAAATCTCTTTTAGAGATAAGTGCAGCTACATTTACCTATATTTGAGATTTATATAGCTACATTTACCTATATTTATATAATTTATTATCTGTATGTTGTTTTTACAATAGAAGATAATATATTATTAGACCGAAATTTTCATCATAAGATCAAATAACTAGTTACGAAAAACTCATAACGAACATTTTACCCTTCAATCTTAAGTTAAAACAAATTCTATTTACTTTAAAACTGATTACAAAGTTTCCAAACCTGTACAACATCACCCAAATCTCTCGCAACGGTTCCTATATAATCAGTACGCGTAAATAGTAACGGTTGGTCGAACTCCCAACGCGCGCCCTTCCCGCTTATTTCTATGTTCCGTCGCGTCTCTTTGTACAGTTCGTGCCACATCTCCATTATTCTCTGTCCCGCTCGCGCTAGTGATAAAATTTCTTCGTTTGATTTACTATAGGACAATATATGAATATTATTTTATTTACAATTAGCTGACCGAAAAGACGTTTACCCATCTCAATTTCAATTAATTCATTTGTGTTTTTTTTTTCAGTTTCTTTCAAATTTCCCAATTTTTCCTAATTTTTCGCCGTGAAAACCTTACTCGGTTTATTACGAATAATTTAAAAAAATAATCGATATTATTAAGCCGTTTTCAAGTGGTTCTGTGTTTACCCACGAATTTCATTTTGAAACGACTTCCAAACAAGAGGATGTTCTTAATTCGTCGGTTTTTTTAATGTATGTTCACCGATTACTCGAAGACGCCTGAACCGATTTGGATTTTTTGTTTCAAAGGGAATACTTCCCAGGTGGTCCCATATAAATTTTATCGAAATCGGTCGAGCTTTTACTCAGATATTTTCGAAGTCGGTGCCAGCCGATAATATTTTAAGATATGAATATCTAATAGGTAAATATGTATTTTTTACCGACTTCGAAAATAACTGATTAGGTATCTATTCTAAATGAAAACCCCCGTTTAGTTATTTTTTACATTTTAGTGCCTGGAAGTTGGTTTTTTTAAGTTTTTATTATTGTGTAGATTTATTAAAAAAATATTTATTTTATCAAACCTTCATACTATTAATAAAATTTACATAAACTATCTACGATAGTGCACAAAATATAAATAATAACATAGCTAGATAATCAATATTAAACGAAGGTATTCCCATTAATCATTTATATAAAAGAAAATGTTGGTGCAATTAAAATCTTACTCAAAAAGTTTATGGACGTTCAAAAATCTCTCCAATTTATGACACAAAGCCCATGAAATTCTCCCAAGCAGAGGTATCATTGTCTCATCAGTTCTATAGCCTTTAGAAAGCACCCACATCATGTAAATGCTTTCAACTAATTCTGGTAACATGTCTATTACTTGTTGCAATGGAGTGCTATCTTCTATTACCTAGAAGAAATATTTTTTTAGTTTCATACTGTACTAGTGACATACCCCGCTTCGCTCGGATGCGTCCCTAGGTACGTACGTACCTATAGTATGCACATATAGTGTTGCTACATTTTTAAGAGCAATAATTATTAATTTTGTGTTCATATAACTTTATTGGTTTAGGTGGCGTACGTTAATAAAGCAGTCGGCATGATTTTTTCCGATATCTTAAATAATAATCCTCATATATCAGCTATATTACATAAAACCCTAATGATTTATATCTTTTTTTTATCTATTTATCCAAGCTTTTCTTGTGAATTACTGCGTCTATTAGTGAATTCGTTCGGTAGTTTTTGAATTTATCGCGTTCAGACCAACAGACACGGCGGGGGGACTTTATTTTATAATATGTAGTGATTTAATGGCTTTGGGTACTATAGAATGGAAAGTTCTTACAGTAAAGAATCGCATTAACGTCGATAGGAATTTGAGATTGTCTCCAGCCAAGTTGTATTGCTCCATTAGTCTCTCCTTGTAGCCTTGGAATTCCTGCATCATAATTTCATTTTATTAAGAAATATATTACATACTGGGAGACCCGATTGACGTGACTCGTTATATTTAAAAAAACTTATTAGTGAATTTTGAGGTCATACAAAAATTTTAAAGAAAATCACTTATAGTTTCTCTCGAACTTCCGCATTTTCCGGACAATTCATCCTAAATTTTTGACTATAAGCCATATTCAAACGAAAACGAATACTTTAAAACGAAAATTAGCCACATCGGTCGAGCCATTCTGGACACTTACCAAGATTAAGAAATTAAGCTAACTATTTCTTACCTCTATGTATGGAGAAGCAGACTTTTTCAAAATTGCCAATATTTTAACAACCATTGGCTGCTTTAATTGTTCAACTAGTAAGGAGATTTCAGCATCCCTCTCGCGCCAGTATTTATATTCTGCTACAGGACCTTCACCTTCTCGTGTCTTATCAGAAAAAATAATATAATTTAATGTTTAGATTTAAATTAAACAAAAAAGGTTTATGTTGAAATTAGTAATTATACATAAAAAACCCCTATGCAAATTAATTGTCATTTAATGATTATACTGGCACGCGTGAAGCACTTAATCGAGTAATAACACGCCAAAATGCCTTACATATATTTGGAAAAGAGCTGATACTCTTACACTACTGGACCGATATTAACCAAACATAGCTAAGAACCACCGCAATGAAACTGGCTTTCAAATGAAAAAACCGTATCGAAATCGGTCCATCGGTTTGAGAGCTACGATACCACAGACGGACACACACACACACACACACACACACACAGGAACAAACAGACATCGACGGCATTTGACACCCCTCTTTTTGCGTCGGGGGTTAAAAATACATTTACACATCTATATAGATGTCTAAAATTCAAGCGGAAATAAAAGTTTTCAAATATATAATAATGACTAAAAATTGAGACTACTCACTTTGCCCAAACAAGCAGATATAGTAGAATCAATATGAGACTGCCACATCATAACCGCTTCTTCCAGTTGTCTATTCAACTCTGGATCATTAAACTCCACATGACCAGGTTTTTCTTCCATTAACGATGGTATATTTGGCATTGGTAGCTGAATTTCACCTTCAATGTGTTCTATAGTCCTAGTATATACATACATAATATGATCATAATAAAGGTGACATAATGTAATATATAAATATCTCGTGTCACGGTGTTTGTGATTTTAATGATTTTTTTGTATATTTGATAAGTATGAGAATAGGTCGTAAAGTATTTTTCACCTTAGTGATTTTAGTATTTTGTATGAACAATCCATATCCATACTTCCATACTAAAATTACAATTAAGAAAGTGTGTTTGTTTGTTTGTTTGTTTGTTTGTTTGTTTGTTTGTCTGTCTTTTTGTCACGTTGAAATGGCTTGGCGGTTTGGAGTGATATTTTGTGTGGAGATAGTTGGAGGGCTGGAGAGTGAAATAGGCTACCTTTTCACCGCGGGAAATTATGTCTTTCTCCCAGGAAAATACGTTATAATACAATTCAAAAAATTATTTATGATCAGAATTACTTGAAACTTGGTATTAATGTTCTTTAATACGATTAAACGAATACGTGTTTTAGCGTTTTTCGAAATTCATCATAATTTAAATTCATAAGGTGGTAAAATAGGTGATGAAAGTTTGTATGAAATCTACCATTTTAGAGTTTTTTTGTAGTTTTAGCGCGAGCGGAGCCGCGGGTTCTGCTACTATTATATAAATACATAGCGACGAACCCGAACGAAGTGAGAGTGAGTCGCTGTATAACATAAAGCCAAAGGGTTTTTTTGTAGATTGAACGCGGACGTAACTGCGGATTCTGCTAGTAATAAATATGAACTGTTTACCATATCCAAAGCTTTAACAACATAGATACGAGTATATACCTACATAACACTAAATTTAGAATATTCAGAGCAATTCATAGTTAAACTTTCTATTAACATCTCCAGGTAGATTTCTAAGAAATTAATTAAATTTCTAAGAAATCTATTGTTAACTGTAACGCCGGCGTGTCCGCGGTCATGGAGGGCTTAAGATTGACATATATTTGAAGTATGAACTTGTATTTAAAGCAAATAACTTTGCTCATACAATTTATTATGAAAAGGCAACAGACAAAAAAGAGTAAAAGTATCATATATTTAATACTAGCATTGCCCGCGGCTCCGCCCGCGTTCAGATGACCAAAAACTAAATTCTTAGGTGTTACATATTAGTATACTCATACATTGCAGTTTTTGTATTTTTCCTCAGAAATAAGATATTTTCCCGCGGTAAAAAGTATCCTAGGATCGCGCGCTACATCGCCCGGTTTATATAGCTTGAGCAGGCGGTCGAGCGATGCGGGGCAGAGGGGATGGACTCGCCGTAGGCATCTCAATGCTCGCCAAGCATTAAAAATGTTTCGCTACTAATTACTTCTACGATATCTCAAAAACTATTCATCTGATTGATTTAGTGTAAAGAGCAATTTTAATCTGCATTAAATGACTAAGCTAACTAAAATATTCATTTGGATAAGGATTAATACCGAACTAAAGAAAATAACTTTGAAAATAACGTAATGTTTTTAATTAAAAATGTTAACATAAAAGTGGTTATTGTAAGTCAACCGTAAGAGATAGAGATATGCTATCGCGGACTTTTTTGTAGCATTTTTATAGATTTTGAATTCTCTAGTACATTACTTAACTGTATCTTTGCTAGTTTACGCGGCGTTCGCGTGGAAAGTTCCCATTTGGCGAGATTTTTTGCGACCTCTTCAACATTTGTCGCCGTATTTCAGCTAATTTACATAAAAGCATAATAAATTATATACCTAAACCTTCCTCAAGAATTACTCTTTCTATTGTTGAAAACCGTATAAAAATCCGTTCAGTAGTTTTCGAGTTTATCGCGTACAGACAGACAGGAGGACAGACAGGAGGACAGAAAGACGCGGCCGGGGGACTTATTTTTATAATAAGTATAGATGATATTTAAAAACACTATATATAACACCAGCAAACGCGTGACGATATGAGAAAAGTTGCTCCCGTGCTAGATACATCGGATGTTAAAGTTGTGTTTATGTTGCAAGTTCCGACGTCTTAATGACATTAACTCTACGTAGAGTCCTGTTTAGACAGGATGCTAAATTGAGACGGTGTTGTTTGTCGACGTCGGGAACTGTAACTACGATGGGTAGAGTTTGACTGCACGTGCCATTATTTCAGATTAGTTGTCTTCATATTGTCATTATTAGAAAAAATAATTTAAATTAATTTTTGATTGATAAGAATTTTGAACTTAATTACTAAATTATTATAGTTTAATGTAATCATTATTAATAATACCTTATACATGTAAGATTTGCGAGATGAGTATACGTGAAATGATATTTTAAGAATAAAAGAGGAGGTATGATATAATTTTAAGAATGGAATAGAATGAACGATGATTAAAAAAAAGAAGGATGTTTGGATAATGACGACACGACGAGACGTGTTAATATTGTATTTTTCTTATTTAAAAAAAATAAATAGTAATTAGTGTACCATAAACGTTTTTATTGGGATCCCCAGATCCTACATACATGTACAAACACACATAAAAATAACAATATCTTTCATCTATTTGTCTAGAGGGTAAAAAGAAACTCGCTATGTGTTGAAACTTGGTAAAATAGTATTACTTTTAGACTCACCATTCAACGATACCAACGAGATTTTTAATATCCGCTATAACTTCTGATGCGGTCGGTTTCTTTTCACACTCAACTTCCTTAGGTTCCAGCTCAATGGTGCCAAATTCTGGAGCTTCCTAATTTAAACGAAAAAATGGTAAAAAAATGCATATATATCTAATTCATAGTTATCAAAACATCATACTTTCTTAGACTTACGCAAATATTTGACATTTTGAATGAAATAATTTTTATGGATTTTGTTATAGTTATATTTAAAAAAATTATTCACTATTTTTAAAATGCTTTACAGCAAATATAGTAACGAGAGAGACTGGCCTGTCTCTCCCATGTCCATATGGGAAATATAAATTCAAAATAAAATAGGGACAAAATTCGAAAAGGTAGTTTCATTTAAAATAACAAACATTGGTCAATACGATTTGAATACATGGTAAAAGAGAATATGTAAACCACAGCAATATTGCGATGAATATGGTAAAACTGCGCGAAACTATGTATGCTATATTTCTATAAAAAAAGGAAATTAATTGCATAAAGTAACATTTATATGGGGCAGAAATATGGACGGCAACCCTGGGTCATTATATTATAATCGTGGTCAAGCGGCCAAGGCGCAAGTATGACAACCACAGGTGTCTGGGTTCGTATCCCGGTCGCATACAAAGTTTTTGACGACACGTTTGGCTCAGTTTGTAGTGACCCTACTTGCTGTGCCAGCGGTCGCGGGTATGTGTAGTGTATCAACTATCTAGTATCCATAACACATACCTCGTAGGTTACCATGGAACTAGATGGTGCTGTGTATTAATGTCCCAACATATTTATTTATATTTATTTATAATATGAAAATATTTGAAATCTGAAAATACTTTTTTTTGTATATTAATTAATTATATGGGCTAAGAAATTGCGTTAGAAATAAAATTAAAGTATATACTAACTGTTGCTAATATAGAAGATGAAGGTCTCGCTACTTTGGGTTTCTTTGGAGCCGCAAAAGATTCCGATCTCATATTTTTAATCCTAAACAAACAAAAATTAACTTTTTCTGGAATTATCATATAAAAAAATCATGTTAGAAAATATAAAGTTAATAAAGTTCAAAGGAATAAATTAAAGCTTTTTTTTAGGAATTATTATTACCTTCTCTCTGCATTCTCGCCTCTGGCTACATTAGACATTCTGCGATAGTCTGATGGGCGTAAATAATTCACCTGTAAAGAGAAAAAATAGTATTATAAGTAGAATATGTTATTTTTCTTACTCTTAAATCTATCCGAATGGTAAAATACACATGTTTTCTTAACCTAAATATTTTATTATTATCTAATATATGTAAACGAGCAATTCTTATATATATATGTATATAATCTGAATCTCGGAAACGGCTCCAACGATTTTCATGAAATTTAGCATACAGGGGGTTTTGAGGGCGATCTAGATTAGTCTTATGTCAGAGAAAATGCGTGTTTTCGAGTTTTCATGCAGTTTTCTTTTGCTTTATTCCACTCAAAATATGGTCGTTAATTGCACGCTCGGACATAAGCATCGTGGTCAAGCGGCCAAGGTGCAAAATCAACAATCACAGGTGTCCAGGTTCGAATCTCGGTCGCATACAAAGTTTTTACTTTTGTTTTTTTTTTTAAATATTTATTCAAGTTTTTAGTATTAAAAAAAAGAAAATTGTACTGTAGGCCAAAAACTCCGAGCGAAGCTCGGTAGCCCAGGTACTAGGCCTAAGTACTAAAATATTTCATACCTCAGAAGTAGTATCTTCCATCGTGTAATGTTGACCTGCATAAGATATTTGGCGCGGGAGAATTGTAGAGGACACATCAGTAGTCATATTTGTGATCTCCCTGAATTGCTTCTCAAACAACGATATAAACGTCTGTTGAATGTTAAATGTGTTTATTCTGATATTTCAACAATTTAATAATATGAAAAATATTTTTTCATTTCGCTTAAATTTCGCAATGTGTAAGTTTTAAATTATTATATGTTAAAAGCATCCAAGTAAATAAAAAAAGGTTTTGTTCAGTACTAGGCACTAAAAATGTAAGAAAGTAATAGAAATTCAACTTTTGTTTCTACAGAGCCAGATTAATACTGTTTCAGAAGTTATAATATATTTTATTACGATCATAGTAAGAATTCCAAGTAATACAAGAACATATGTAGCTATAAACTTTAGTATGAAATCTCGAAATATTCAGACGCCTGAAAATGGGTGGAAAATATTGAATCATTTTATTAGATACTATAGATATTTAGTATACATATAGATAGATAACAAATATGTTGAATATAATTTTATGTTCAGATATTTTATAATATAAATTATAAGTATGATACAAATTTAATTAGAGAGATTAATTAGTTCAAGTAGATATCGGTAACATCTGTTCTATTCTCGTTTAGCAGATGGCTTCCTTATATGTATGTATAATGAACTTAAGCTATAATATGATTATGATAAGCTTTTCAAGTGCCATTATAGTCATTTTAATATTATGTACTAGCGACTCACCCTCGCTTCGTTCGGGTTCGTCCCTAAGTTGCTTCCTCACACAAACTTTCACCCCTATTTTCACCCCCTTCAGGGATGATTTCCGGGAAAAATACTAAAAAAATTTATTTCCTTCCCAGGGTATCAAACTATCTACTTACCAAATTTCATCTAAATCGGTTCAGTACTTTTGGAGCCTATTCGATCCAAATAAACAAACAAAAAAAAACTAATTTTTCCTCTTTATAATATTAGAATAGATAATAGATGTTATAAAGCTTCTGTATTATATTTCCATTTTAATACATAAAGATTTCTATACTAATTATATACATAGATGCTAAAATTATAACACCAAAATTGTTAACTGAAAGCCTCTTAAAATTTATTGTTGTGTCATCGACACACATTTGGAAAGTAATCAAAACATAAATAAAATATATTGACAGAGTTTGTAGTAATTGTCTGTGTGTCTATTTGTACGTTTTTATATCAACCATAGCTCACGTTTCGTAGCTATGACCTAGTACAGAGCTAGATCTAAGCTACTTAAGTTACTTACCGAAAGATTTAAATAATTTAAATTGTTGTCGAATGTGTATACTCAATATTGTACAGTGCACACTGTATAGCTAATTCAAAATATGAATAAAAGTTATTACTGCCAAATTTTACTACCGGATACCGGACTAAAAAAATAATTAAATATAACTTTAAAATATGATTACGATATTACCTCCTTCAATTGTATTCCTAGGCTCATCAACACTTTCCCACTCGTAGAACCCACTAATATGTATTGTGGCATTTTAAGTTTAGTTATTCTAGGTGTTTCAGACAACGGTATTTCGTCCTGGGTCTGTCTTATGAAATAGATATATTTTCTGTTCCGATGAGTCACTTGAGGAGTAAATGCTCCAAAAACTGGTACTAATTTTGGATATTGTATTATACGCGGGACGGATCTCTGGTAAAGAAAATAAATTTTATTTTAGTCTAGCGTGTCTAACAACAGCCTCGTTGTTTTAATCTGTCTTATATTTTTCATTTAAATCGGTTCAGCCGTTTCAGGAATAACAAACATATGCACACATACAAAGTTTGCATTTGTAGTAGAAATTCGATTACAGTATACGATTTAAATTGAATATCAAACTAAATCATTTTACTCACAATGACCGTGTAAAACTCCAAAGTTCCATCTACATCTGGATCTAGATCTTCAGGAGCTGTGAAGAAATTGTTAAAGCATTAAGTGATAATGATAACTATACTTATATGAAATAAGGTAAAACCATAGGAACAATATTATATATATATATATATATATATATATATATATATATATATATATATATATAAATGTGCAATAAACAACAATTACGCGGTGGAAACGAATACAAATCTTCAGCGACTACTGGTAATTCCTCTTCTATTCGTAGATCGATTGAAGTTTTCGTTCCCTCCTCAATATCGAATATATCCGTGACTGCTGCTGCCACTGTGTCTACTTCTTCATCTTTAAAAAGAAAATAATAAGTGTTAGCTTGAGCGATATACGTATCTTTCTTAATTAATTACATTAATAATTTCTTCGATTTCGATTACAAATATAAACCGCAATACAGTGCCGGATTTACCCTTAGCGCCGCCCCTGGGCATAGATAAAAAATGCTGCCTATTATCAAATTTTTTAATAAAATGTTGAAAGTTTGATTTTTTTAATTATTATTATTATTTTAATTCACAGGAATAATTTATAAATGAAATCAGTTTTTCGAAAAATTACCTAGTACTTTATATTTTTTATTTTTCATTTTTGTGAAATAAAAAAAGCATTTTCGATAACGCGAAGAATTTTTTTTTCCCACCCACTGAATTTTGCCGCCCCTAAAAATTTGCCGCCCTGGGCACTAGCCCCGAGTGCCCCTAGTGTAAATCCAGCGCTGCCGCAATAATAAGTAAATGAAAGCAAGAGGACTCTAAAAATAAGATGCATATTAATTTAGATTTATAAAAAACTTAACGTCAGACTTTGTATTAAAAAAATTACAAAGTTCTTATTATAGATAGTAGAAAAGTTAACCCCTATAGTTTGGACATAAATTATCTTGGCTTTACTCTTAACTAAGTTTTACTTCACTTTCAGTACTCACCCTCGTCTACGTCACCTTCTGCAAAAAAAAAACAAATATTAAAACCTTTTGCGATAAAATTTAAACAAAAATATACTATTGTTTGATACAATATATTATAAAATGATTATGATTAAGACATAACATGTAAGTTCTAGTTATAATAGTATTAAGACGTTAGAGTTGTTGAGTTTAGTAAAAAAGTCCTTACGACTTTCGCAGAGTATACATTTTATAATTATACATTTGGCAACCCCAATTAAATGACCATTTGTACAAATACTATTTTATTCTTGTAAATATATGTCTAATCGGTCAATGATCAGATGAAGTTAATTTATGCTTATTTATTTTTACGATTTTTTATCCTCTTCGAGTCATATCCAAAGTGCAAAAATTTTGGCGAAAAGAAAAAAAGTAAAAACAATATTATGTATTCGATATCTATGTGAACTAAAAAAAATTTTTAGTACCTTTAACACTCTTTACACTCTTCATACTTTTCATGCTTTTCATACTTTTCATACTCTTTATGCTTTTCATGCTTTTCATACTCTTCATACTTTTAGCTTGCTTATCATCTTCAGTTTCTTCTGGTTCTACTTCTGGTACCGGTTCGGTTTTGGTTTTTTTCCCTCTTTTGCCCTTTTTTACTGTTGGTGGTGGCGGTGGAGGAGGAGGAATAATTCCTAGTAAAAAAAATTATGTATTATAATTTTTTTCTTCTAATTGAAATAAGAAGTTTTAAAATTATAAGTAGTAATTATATCCATTAATATTAAATTAAAAATTTATTATTTTAGTGTACATACGTACATATGTACTCTGTATAATTATATACCAATAAGCTGAAATTCTTGATCGGACCAATATATCATGAACATTTACTAACGAATGGGATAAAATCAGCATATTTTTATATCTGAATACTTAGTTCTTATTCGTTAATTGCCGAAAGATCGGTCAGTTTCTGTAATCTACCATATGTAATTTATATTTTTTTTTTTAATGAGACCGGCCTACGCACTAAAACCCAACTTCCCCCCCCTGCCGCCATGTGGGACGCCACGGGATCGCTTTCGCATACAACCGCGACGCCCCGACGGTTGGCGGATACCACCAACTATGAGGCCGCCCCAAGCGGGACAGCCCCATTATGGGAAGACTATCAACCCTCTACGTGAGGCTGCTCCCAAGTCCACTCTGCTGGTCAGAGAAGTACCCGGAGCAGCCCCACACGACACAAACACCGCCCACCGAAGTGTGCACCTGCAAAAATAAGCGGCCTAAGCCTGAACCAGCCCACCCTATTGGGCAAACCTCCAAAACGCCCGCGAACGGGCTCACCACAAACGGCTGCAGGAGAAGAGGATGCGACAACACCGACACTCCCCTTCCCCTGCATGTAATTTATATTTGCTGACATTGATAGTAAGTATGTTATGTTACAGAAAGGCTAATTAAACTCCACTTAACACCAGATCTCACGTTTCGATTCCTACCAAGTGAATATTTGGATTATTAATGCAGGTGGTGGGTTCTGGCATAAATAAAATGACACTCGGCGATAAATAAAATTTACAAAAGACTGCAATTTTTTTAAGATATATTATATATTCAATACTTTAGGTACTTATTACTTTCGCGGTCGAATGCGAAAGCGATTCTGTGGTTCTGTCTCTTGCGATAGGGATCACCGTGGTTTAGTTGGTAGTCTATCGCGCTTCTCGCGACAGGAGTCTCACATGCCCCGTGCGTCCTCCGCGCTCGGGTACCCGTAAAGGGGTTTCCACATGAATAAAAAAAAGTTACTTATTACTCATAAAAGTTACTTACGCCATTCGGTAAATTCTTTATCCTCATGAATAAGTTTATCAACAATTATTTTTGAAACGTAAAATGTCCTTTTATCTAGCGACAATTCGTTTTGTTTTAAAGGTGATGTAACAAAAGAAGCCAACTTTTGCTTTGCATCACCTTCGTCGAGCATATTATAGAAGAGCTCTTCGTCATTTATACCGATGTAGCTAAGAATGCGTTCTTTAAACCACTGCACACGAGGGTCATTTCTAAAATCTAATTCCGATTCTACCTCATCGAATGTTGACTGTCTTTCTGAATCAATTATGTGATATTCTTTCTCTCGTTCAGCCATTCTATAATAATCAAAAATAAAGAATTTTAAAATATAATTTTTAACTTTTAGGTGTGAAAAAATGATCTATGTACAATTGTATATACGTAAATATATAATTAGATCAAGACCCATTTTTTAGATAGATTAGATTTTTAGATCAATGTGAATCTGTTTATTTTTAAGACAAAAAATATATATTGAAAACCTGAAGTTTTATAATTTTAAAATGTTAGCAGGTACTTAAGGAATAGATATTCGTAAAATGCCCCCGATGCCCAGCTACCCCCGAGAACTTAGGGGACGGAAAGCGTTGAAAAATAGTTTTTCAAAGCTTTGCGTAGGGACTCGAAACTCGAAAAATACTGTGGTGTTAGACATGTAATAAATTTCTAAGAACGACTCGATAGAACCAGTTATTATGTTTTCCAATGGGAATGAAAGATGTTTCTGTAGTAAAAGGTTTCCTAAATGTTGACGTGAATAATAATAGTTATCACTACACAAATTTTAGTTAAAATGGTTCAGCACTTTTTGCGTGAAAGTTGTATAAACAACCTCAAAAACTGTAATAGTTATTTTACTATGAAAATAAATATTTAAAAATCCAGATATTTTTTTGTGAAGATTTCTATTTTTTTTTAATTTAACAATTATTTAAATCCATTCATTACATCTGGGATCCGTTATTTTTCATTTATAATGACTAATTGCACTCGGGTCATAATGTTGGTCTCTAATTCGTCCATGAATTAAAAATGTTATATTGAAAACACAATGTTGTACCTTATTTTATTTATTAGACATATATAAAATATTTTTTAACATACCTGCCAATAATTGTTCTCCTAAAATTTTTTTTATTTAAGAACACAACAACATTTAAGTTTAAAATTAAATCTTACAAGCTTTCTTTAATTGTCATAGATTCCTAGCCAGTAGCAATATACTCTATGTTCCTAGCATTATTGATAAAACAATCGAGCATTTGTTTTGTTGGTTGTCATGGCAACCGTGACAGCAGTTCTTATTTTCGCGCCTAAATATTTTAATACAAAAAAGTTTGTATATGTCGTAGAATGATTTGATAATTAGAATTTTCGTGAAAACACTAGGGACATTGCGACAATACGGATAGTTAGACAATGGTTAGGTAAATTTTATTTTTTGATAACGCGACAGTTCCGACTTGGATAACGTAGGTTGAGAAGGCTAAAAAGAAAAGGCTAAGGCTAAGGTTGGTTAGGCTAGGTTAGAACATGTTTTTACAAAAACCCTATCTTTTTCCAGTAAGATTGAGAAATGTATTCACCATTGTCTAATTATCCGTGTTTTCACGATATCCCTAGGTATTTTGAATAATCCAAATCATCCTGCAACATATATATTGAATTTTATCTATTTTCAAGATAATGTACTAATTTGTTTCTTTTTTATTTAAAATCTGATCACATTTAGTAATTTATGCAACAAGTTTATTTAAGGTTAATTAACGTTATTGGTGTATGTAAAATATTTTCTACATGGACAGAAAAACAAAATTTTTTTTTTGTATTCTCATATAAATTAAACATTTATTCTTAATATTATATTAGTACAGGCATATTTTTATTTACATTCAAGGTAAATTCTATCCAAATAGATATTTGGTATTTTTTAAAGTATACAATACAATGCTAAACTATGAGGAGTACAATAAAAATGTATGCTAAATAAATTAAATCTATTTCAATTAATATATTTATTATCTTCTCTATTTACATTATCTTAATTTATACTTAAAATGTAAATTTCTTCGCTGGGGTAATCTTCGGATAACCGTAATCTTTATCAAAAGTATCAAATTTTTCTAATCTAGAGTTTAAGTAAGAATCTTTTATAATATTTTGATTTGCTTCTAAACTTCCTACTGAAGCTTGGCGAGCAGAGTATGAAGTCGGTCCATTGTATAGAGCATTAAAGTTACTAAATTTTTGACTTTTAGTAGATGAAGTTGGATGCATGACAGTGAAATCTATATCACTGCTGATGTCTTGGCGGCGATTAAAATTTATATTTTCATTTTGTTTATTTTTTTTTGGATTACCATACTCGTCTATCTGAAAAACATTTAAAAGATTTTGTTTTTCTTTCTCGTTGTCTAATTTATACCCTACTGACGGAATTAATTGAAACGTAGGATGTGATAGATTGCTTAGTAAAAATAATTTATTGGATAGATCTAGCTCACTATTGGAGTCATCGTTTTTATTATTATTTAAATGCGAATAAAAGTAATAAGTCTGGTCTTTTTTATATTGAATACGTTTTTCACTATTCTCAGGATGAGGTATGGTTCCAACTATGTTATCGCGGATTTGTGCTGATATACCATTTGTGGGTATTTGGAAATCATCTATGAATACATTAGCGGATCTTCCTTGATCTAACGCTACATCTTTTTCATTAAATGCTGATTGAAGAGACGAAGTTGGTATGATTTGAGAGGGTATAATTTCAACTTCAGCTTCAGAATTTGGTTGAGGGCTGTAGGTAGGCAGGAAGCTATTCGATAAAATAAAATTTGATATTGATGGATTAGGCGAGTTATAAATCTGCCTTGTTACATCGGGTACAGGAAGTTGATAAAGTTGGCCACTGTATATTCTATTAGAGTTTGCTGGTAAGTTGGAGATACTATTCTTTTTGTACTCATTCGGTTGAAGTAGGCTCTTATTATTTTGTGTAGGTAGAATATTATGTGGTGTTGATTGTAAGTGTTCACTCTGCTGTTGTGTGAATCTGCTTAAGTAGTTTGTATTTCCCGTTTGTGTTTTTGGTATAGTTTGTTCTGCTTTAATTTCAAGATTAGAAGGCCTGGGCCTTGGATGTTGTGATGAAGTAAATTTTGATATGTCCTTTGATATTCTTCCTAATTCATCATTTTGTAATTGTGAAGGTGTAGGTTGTGCAATGCTTAGTTGTGCCACATTGTTGTATTCTTTAGCAGTATTAATAGAGTCTGCTAATAAAGAAAACACCAAGTCCTGTGAATCAGAAATATTAGATATGTTATTTTGAATTAATTTACCAATAGGAATAAAGTTAGAGCCTGAATTTTCAGTTAAATTATTTGTCAGTACCAAATAATTATTATTTGGCGTGTTTAAAATCTCTAAATTATATAAATCGTTATTACCATGTTTTTTAAATAAATATTCAGCAATGTTTACTGGTATAGTAATTTTTAAGGATACAGTTCTTTCAATTGTGTTAGCTAGTACACTTGGTTCCTTCAAATGTGGTAAATGAGATACTTTATTAAAAGTTTGATTTATTTTATAAGTCTCAAAAGGTGGTTCTAAGTTTGGGGATAAGGTCGCAATAAGTCGTGAACTTTTTGGCAATATTGGAGGAGGCTGCAAAATAAGCTTTTCGTCACTTTCTTGATATGGTTCTGGATTAGGTGGTAAATAATTATCAACAGGATAGTTTAATAATTGAGTATTTTTTTGATATTGTCTAGTAATTTCTGGAGAGTCGTTTTCCAGTATTTCATTTGTGTCTTTAACGATATCGCTTACTGTTATATCTAATTTTTCTTTTGTCAGAATGTCTGAAAATGTGACATTGTTATTGTTTGTATTGATACGTGACTGTTTGTTAATGGACAATTTAGGTTCAAATTTAGTTTCTACTAAGGGAGCTTTAAACAACGGTTCAGGAGTACTGCTGACGGGAACTAATTGCTCATAATCATCATTTGGTAATAAATATTGTCGTGAGATTTGTCTAGCTCTGTCAATAGGTGGAATATATTCAACAGGAGATGGTTTGAAAGTTGTAGGAATTAAGTAAGTAGGAGATGCTTTAGTGGGTATAGAATATTTGTAACTTGTAAAGGGAGATGTTGATGATACTTGATTATCTGGAACTTCTTTTATCGCCGAAATTTGTCTATTATAAATTCTTAATGGACTATATTTGTATGGATCAGGACCATTGTTGTTTGAATCACTATATAAAGATGGCTTTAAAGGAAAACTGATATTAGTGGTACTACCAGGATTCAAAGTCTTTGTGAAATTAGTGTTATCATTATGGGGAAAAGGCGTTGTAACAGTAATTAACTTTGAACTTTTAGATGGTCTTACTATCCACGTTTTAAAGGTTATTCTAGACCTAGGAGTACCACTTTTCGGATCTTTTACTATTCTACGAAATGCTAGAGTTTTAGTTATAATCCTTGGCTGTGTTTCGTTACTTACCAAATTTTGTTTCGTTTCTTTATCCACGTGGCTAACGATATCTTTAGAAAACCGTGCTTGTGTAGGTCCAGGGGTATATAATTGTTTTTCCTGTTTTATATGTTGGTTTAATTGTTGTTTTGAATAGTCTATCGTATATGTTGTTTGCTTGCCTGTATTTGAGTTTCTATTGTTATACAAGTGTGAGTTAATTGGTGACAAATTTGGTGACCTGTTAAATGGTGTATATTGCTTATTGTTTTGTGATGATTGACCTCCATGAGCATTGGATATTAAAGCAGATTTTGTGATTGGCAAAGTTTGTGCTTTATTTAATTGCGAATAAGGGAATGTTTGTTTCTGATTATTAAAAGTATTGTGATGTTGAATAAATTGAGTGGTAGGTGTCGAAGCTGCAAATGAAATATCTGAATTTGAAAATATATCTCTAAAAGAGTTTCCTTGGTTATGTTGTGGTGTATTTGGGTAAAAAGAATTTTCACTTTTTTGTGAATTTCGGTAAAAGTTTCCACTATAGAGCTGTCCAGAAGGCGGTTTGTATTCTTGCATTATAACTACATTATTTTTACTATAGACTTTATCATAAGGGTTTCTCATAGAATGTGTTATCATTTTTTTTATATCAGACATGAATTGTGGTCCTAGTTTTAAGTTCCCAAATTTGTCATTATTCCTATTTATAAGTTCTTTTGACTTCTGGCAGTTTACTTGCATCCACCAATCACACACAAATACGGCTTGATTGAACAAAGTTCCATTTGGGCATAAGAAAGATTGAAATCCATATGTAGTGCCTAGTGTACATACTCTGAAAACTTGACAATCGGTTTCTGTATCTGCATAATACCCTGTAAGCATAAAAAGAATATTATAAAATACATAGTTTCCTCTCGATGTTTTTCTTTACCGTAAGGTACGAGTAAGTGGTAATCATATTGAAGTTGATTCGCACATGAGAATATCAGAGATGCAAGACCCAGGCTTGAACACGCTTCATTTCGGTTCCCAAGCGAGCGCGTTACCACTGGGCTACCATTGCTTATGTAAAATATAGTAATTGATAAAATCAATAGCACGTGTAAGATAATTTGAGACATGTCTTTGTTTTAGGTATTTAATAAAATCTTGCTCTGCTCAAATTAAAGTTAAAATGATTATTATTTTTATTAACAACACGTGATATTTAAAGCAATATTATCTTAACCTGAGACGTATTTCAAGTGTTTTTCAAGGGTATACGATGGATGGATGTTTACACGATCCAACCAAAAACGCTTTCAGAGTCAGCTGAATTTAGTATCACGCTCTTTTTTAATCATAGAAGAATTCATATTTCTATCCTTTTACGTTCTGATTGAAATTCATAAAATTTTTCCCATTTCAATTACCTTTTTTTGATGTGAGTTTCGAATTCCAAAGCTTTATGTTCTTTAATATTTTTTATATATCACACTTTAATGAAATAATTGTAACATGAGATTAATGTATACTCGTACAATAACATGAGGTCCTATGCCTCTTTAAATTTACCAAAAATCACAGGCTTTAGGTTGGAGAAATAAAAGAATTTGTCTCGTCATAATTGTAAAATATCAGGCCTTACGAATTTCAGGTCGACTAATGTATTAGTATTGTGTGGTATTTTGGATTTTAAAATAAGATATTAATGGATGA
The DNA here is from genome assembly GCA_921882275.1 of Brenthis ino. Taxonomy (NCBI): domain Eukaryota; kingdom Metazoa; phylum Arthropoda; class Insecta; order Lepidoptera; family Nymphalidae; genus Brenthis; species Brenthis ino. Next base: position 19,388,283 of record OV170224.1, on the reverse strand, counting down.
ATGATATAATGGATGAACTATCCATTAAAATAATAACAGTTCTCGTAAATATATTTTTATTTCAAAATTCACACTGTCACTCAACACATTAAAAAAGCAACCCTTAATTCTGTGAGGGATCTTAATAATTTATAAATAATAGTACAAATTATAATTAATATTAGCGATAGCCGGCAACTTCGCCCGTGTAGTTTATGTATTGCTCCAGTATAGTTTTTTTGTGAAGTTATACAACTTTCCTCAACAAATAGGCTACAAAATAGCGGTTTTCAAAAAGGCATGGTATTAAATAGGTCAAGAGGTTCGGATGTTCAAACAAGCAAAAACACACATAAAGAGAGAGTATAGATACCTATAGTATATAGTCTTTGTATTATTTAAAAATTGAGGAAATCTCTTTTATCAACATTTTAACTATAAAATTTGAGTTTCGAAGTGCGATACTTCAAAACTACAGATCTACTTATCTCTAAAAGCGAAATGATAAAGCTTATGCTAGCACGAAGCTTACCTGGTTCTTTTCCAGAGCACGTGAATGATGTTCGTGGTATCGAATTTAATACGGGATAATCGCTGCCGGGCTCTCCAGGCACCGCAAGCCTTATATCCCATCCGTGGCCATTGTCGAAAGGACGCTGAATTCTTTGATTTTGGGCTTTTGTGCAGGAAATCAAAATTAACGCTGAAAATTAAGCATTATTTAATATGTAAGATATTAATATTTACTCAGATATACGTGAATATTTAACATCTGAAATAAATCTTTTTGGTTTTTTCACGGATTTATTTTGATTTTTGGACTTCTGTCTCTCCCGTGACCATGATTGCTGTAAATCATACAAAACAAATCCAACATTTTCAAAACCAAAATCAAAATAAATCCGCAACAAAATTACGGAAATATAGTTTTATTAAAAAAATTAGTACATATAAACTGACCTAGTAAAACTAGTACTAGTAGTAACATTTATTGTAAAACTATATTTCTGTATAGCTATTTCCTTCAGTGGGTTAGAACTGGCGACTGGGCGACTGATTACTGTAGTTGTAGAATTGTTGCAGTTAGATAGAATTAAAAAGATAACGACTCGCAGCATCCTCGTGGCCGCAACACTTCTGATGAAACTTTTGTAAGTGTCAAATAAATAGAGAAGATCGGTTTGCACAAGGTTAAGGTTAAATTATATTTGCACTTACATAATATATCGATGTGTAGGAAAGTGCAAATTATATAAGAATCATAATTCTCATTTTTATTATTTTTATTAATATACCGATGTAAATTATATTTCGTTTGTATAGTAATATACGAAAAAGAGTTTATCTATACTAATATTATAAATAGGTAAAGTTTGTAAGCTTATGAGATTGTGAGTTTGTGACGTTGTAGGGGTTATCTCTGGGTTTACTTAACCGATTGAGATGACATTTGGTAAAAAAATAATGTGAGAACCTAGGAAGGACATAGGACACTTTTAATCCCGGAAATCATCCCTTAAGAGGGTGAAAATGGGGATAAAAGTTTGTATTGGGAAGCAAGCTAGGGACGAACCCGAGCAAAACGAAGGTGAGTCGCTAGTAGTAGTACTTAATAAAATTACTAATGGTCCCGTTTTTTTTGTTTCTTCATTAAGTGGGTTTTTATATGTACGTAAACTTAAATAAAATTTATAGCTTTCATTTTCGATTTCCGACAACTATTATCTATAAATGAATTTCGTAAGCGTAGCCGATGATAAATACCAGTAAAATTTAGAAAGCATGTTTAAAAAAGTGAAAATTAAGTTGAAAGTATATGAAATATCTCATATACTTTTCTTCCTGTTACAGATTGAATTTCCCAACATCTTCCTTTGCTCATTAGTGTTCATCTTAATTATACCTACAGAGAGCTTGGCCTAGTGCACGTTTTCTATCAGTTAAAGCATTGTTACTCTATATAAGCCAATATTTTTTTTACTCAGAAAACATATTGGTCACTTCATATTGTTATAGAGCCTATTTTGATGCAATAATATTTAAATTATCATATCTGGCTTTTATGATTAAAAATACATTTTAAAATGTTCTCAAAGATAATGATTACCACTTACAAGTGCCACAATATAATGTCGCAAACCGAGACCCATTTGTATAGATTTCTCACAGTTTTTGTAAAGGATAGTAATGGAAGTGCAAAAAACGTGTCAATGAGGTTAGGGTACAATTGACAAGGTATTTTGATAAATAATAAGAAAATCTATTGTCTCATAGCCATTTATGTATTTGTAGACGTTCTTAGTAAAAGCTATCATCTTTAATAGATACGTTTCTACCACGATTATAGGAAATTATATTCACGGATGTAATGGACAATAACATGTCAGAGTTTTTTATGCACATTTATTTTTAATCTATACATATAATAAAATTCTAACAAAGCCGAATCTGTACATTTATTACAAAAAATGTTTTTTTTTTTGGAAAATCTTATTGAAATAGACATTATTATCGATACAGAGGCCGAATCCATAGTTTTTAGAATTTTTATCTGTCGTCTGTCTGTCGTTACCGCATCACGGGAAAACCACTGGAGGGATTTTGATGAAATTTGGTATGATGATAGCTGGTTATCCGGGTCAACATATAGGATACTTTTTATAGCGGAAAAATATCTCATTTCTATGAAAATAATATGTAAAACCTAAGAATTTGCTTTTTGGTCATCTGAACGCGGGCGGAGCCGCGGACAATGCTAGTTAAGTAATCGATAAAGTTAAAATATGGTTTTTTCTTTTAACTAAAAATATAATTTTAACAAAAAAACATTCTTCTTTTTAACAAAAGAATTCAGAGAACGTCGAAAATTTGTACTTTTATGAAATTTGTCCCCAAAAATTGAGTTCTAATAAAATCTAACTGCGCAGCTTTCGTGAGACACGAGTGGGACATAAATCGCGAAACATTGCAACCTTACTCAACATATGACACGTGACACGTGAAATGTTTCTGAATTCAATCAAAAGTGAGGTTTATGGGATAGAGGCACTTTAGTAAGATAAATAATTTAGCTTCTTAATTTCTGTAAGTCCCATATTCCTTAACTTTTTTAATTTAATATTTATTAGTTTATATTGTTGAATTAAACGCGCTTATTTTCATTTGTTAATTTTATCACGCGAGAGTCATTGAGGCTCACCAGAAGCAAATTGGCTTAACCTCTTTCATAAGGAGGGCTCTGTCACACTTGCTCAAGTTTTAGTACTTTTTTAAAAATTTTTTAGTTTTCCAGTAGCTAGTAGTATTATAACAAAATATTTATTTTTAGTCTATGGCAACATATCAATCAATAACAACAAAACGAACGAAACATATTAAAAACAATAGTTTTTATATACTATTATGCCGCCTGTTTCCCATTTTCGTTCTTACGACACCTGGTACTTGACGGCGGCACTCTTCCACTCTGCCTTGATTCTTAATGTTTAAGCATTACAGTTCTATTTAATTAGTTATTTTGTATGTTCGTACATACATACTCGTGTATGTATTCAGTCCTTTTGAAAGTCCCACTGCTGGGCACGGACTTTGGGGTTGGCGGAAATCACATGTTTTCTAATATATTTAGAGATAGGTAGAAAATAAATAACAGTTTATACTCATATCGAGGCTAAGGGTATGATCTAACAAAATTCGTAAGTAGATACGAACTCTTTGTTGACATTGATTGATACCTTCCAATAGTTGGCATTCCCAATATGAATTCCGAATAATCCGGAGGTTTATAGGATTGGTTTGCTTTATACGGGTAATTTGATCTTACAAATTGATTGGACTTCGGGCTTAATGGCATTTGCAAGTAATTAAGTACCTAGTTATTTATGTATGTATTTGTGTTATATACGAGAAAAATCTATACATATAATAAAATTGTAACTAAGCCGAATCTGTACATTAAATATTTTTTGGAAAATCTTGTTGAAATATACATTATTATCGATACAGAGACCGAATCTATAGTTTTTAGAATTTTTGTCTGTCTGTCTGTCTGTTACTGCATCACAGAAAAACCAGTGGAGAGATTTTGATGAAAGGTATGGTGATAGCTGGTTATCCGGGTCAACAAATATCAATAAAATTTTAACTACTAATACTTTCTAACTTAAATAATACATTTTACCGCGGAGAAATGTCTCATTTCTGAGAAAAAATACAAAAACTGCAATGTAAGAGTATACTAATATGTAAAACCTAAGAAATGCCGCGGGCATTGCTAGTGTATTTATATAAGTGGTATACATACTAACTAAAATGAAATGTAACATTATTGTATCTCATATTATACTATTTTTAGTTTTATAAAAACCAAGAATTTTTTTACAAGTTTTTATTTAACTTGCAAATTTTATATGCAAATGTTTGTTCAGGTCACATCTTGCAACTGAATTTTAAAGCAGTTATCTTCAACCAATTGAGCTAAAATTTTGCATACATGTTTAGTTTAAATGACAATGCATGGTTAGATAAGTGACGTCATTCTAAATCCAACATGGCGGACTCCTAACGATGGTGGATTATGTTTTTTATATGCATCCCCATGATATGGATATGAAATAAAAGGGTTCGCTGAGAAGAATACGATTAAATACCTAAAAAACAAACTTTAAATTAAAACAAATCCATTTATTACATTACTCAATTTATATGATACTAGCGACTCACCCTCGCTCCGCTCGGGTTCGTCCCTATTTACGTTTAACCGTTTAGTATAGGTTTCTCAGAGATGAGATATTTTCCCGTAGTAAAAAGTATTCTATGTATATGTTGACCGGGAGGACCAGTTATCATAATACCAAATATCTGTCCAGTGGTTTTTTCGTGATGCGGTCACAGACAGACAGACAAAAATTCTAAAAAAACTATAGATTCGGCTTCTGTATCGATAATAATGTCTATTTCAATAAGATTTTCCAAAAAATACTTAATGTACAGATTCGGCTTATTTACAATTTTTTTATATGTATAGAAGGAGATAAAGGTTTGTTTCTTAAAAAAAATTATATTAATTTATTTTACACTTTATAGTCTTACTAAAATTTTCTTAATTAGTTTTTGTAATCTGTTTAAAACAAAGAGCACATTGAAATCTGATTAATAATGATTGAGCTTTCTGCACTACACTGTCTTAAATAAAGCATGCATTATACTTAATGGCTGCTAATTAAATAATTTAACATCCATTCTATTACTTTCATTTTTAAGTACTTTACAATCTTAAATTTCAAATTAATTCAATTTTCTTGTAAATGGCTTCAAATAATTTTTTATAGTTTTAGGTGTTTATTATACACTATCGCTTTCAAATAAACAAAACAAATCATTCAGCTTTATATACGAGTATAATTATGGATATGATAAAAATAGCAACCATTTCGTTTTAAATTTTCCAAATTCAAAACGAAATAAAAAATAAATAAATAAATGATGAAATCTTTATATGTTAATATCCCAAGAGATGGTCCCTGCGTAATCTTGTTGTTTATGTTTGGTTAAAAGCTTCCGAACAAAGAGAAAGATGAACAAGATAAGTACATTATCATAATTTAGCTTTGATGGAGATATCCAAATTATATTTATAATAACAGTTACTACATTAAAATTATGTTATAAATTCATAGCGGTCTTAAGTGTAAGTTACACAAATATCTAAATGTTTTTTTTTTTATAGAAAAAAGGGACAAACGAGCAAACGATCCACCTGGTAAGTGGCTATCGCCGCTCATAGACATCTGCAACACACGAGGAGTTGCGAATGCGTTGCGGGCCTTTAAGGGACCTGAAGACACGGCAGACCCCCATATTATAGTACTCAGGGAAAACCTCAGGAAGAAGATCATTCCATATTTTGCACGTGTGAGGTAAAAAAGAACGAGATGCACGTACATTTGTAGGATGCCAAGCATCTAGAATGTGTGGATGACATCCAACCCGACGGCGAAGGGTGCGATGATAGAATCGTAACGGTGGCACCAGATCAAAAAGCTCATCAGAACACTCTCCATTGTAAAGACGATAAAAATACACACAGATATCGTGTTATTCGAGTTAGAGTTCAAGATGCATTGTTAGATAATTAAATGTCGTGATAATAAATAAACGTAAATAAATGGACAATTAAGCTAAGTTAATGCACCTCAGTGCAGTGTGCTTGACCGTTGTTAACTTTCTTAATCAGTGTTTAGTTTTACAAATGCGTTTTATTATTTAAACAAAATCCATACAATAATTTATCGTACACGTTCTAGAATTGTTGAATATAATTCGGCAGATTTTTAATTATTTAGGTCAGTTATATTTTATTATAATTATAAAGTTTTGTTAGCTAATAAATTAGCTAATGTCTGATTAAGCAGTATTCGTTTAAATTGATTTTTAACAATAAAAGAGGAATCGAGATTTCCTTTTCACTTGGTGACACCGATTTTATTTCATGAAAATCAGACTAAAAAGTTTGAGTTTGCACATTGAATGAGTGCATTTACAGTTTAATACTTGAACACTTCTTGGCTTAATTTGCACTCAATATTTAAAAATAAAAGAGAAATTCAAAACATTGATTAATTATGATGATCAGGCAAATATATTTAATCCAAAAATAAATTAAAAATAAATATTATAAAAGACACGATTAAAAAAATGGCTAAAATTATATAACATCATATTAGCGTGAATCCTATTACAATCAAAAACCTATATCATTTCCTAATTAGTAATTAATTTGACGTTGAAAGATGTTTCATTCAGTTTAGCTATTAAGAAACGGTGTCATCAAAAGAATAGTATTATGCCTATATGGGAGTGACATAACGGTGCGATAATGTGGACTATATTAATTAATTTCGACATATCCATAAAATAAACATAAAATCTCCTAATTTTTTGCCTCATTGTTAATTTGAGAAAATTCTTAGCTAAACTAAGCGTTCAATATAATATGTACGCTTAGAAATTAACATTTGTTGCATTCAAACCTTTGGCAACAAATATTAATTTTCGTAGATTTTTGGTTTTTGGTAATCTGAACGCGGGCGGAGCCGCAGGCAATGTTAGTATTATATATTTATTCGTATATAGGCTTAAATGGCTCTGTTGGATGGTTCAAATATGTAATATTATCAATATCGATTTCGGCTACCGCGACAGTTTTGCAATTTTCTCTTTAATCATTCAAGTGTTGGTGTTTTACCATAACGTGGCTTATATAGCCTATTTTGACCGTACTAGTATTCTTATCAGAGATAGGTACGTTAGTTATATTATACGTATCCCCTTGGCATTAAGAAATCGTGCACTAGTTAAAAATTTAAGAGGTGGAATTTTATCTCCAAGTACGGTTCGAATTAAATCACGAATGCTTGAGTGGTTGAGGTAACATACAAGAGTAGTTAAAGAGGCTGGAAAATAATTACCATATATAATGTGGGTAAATAATATGCTTTTCTGTTTGTTTATAAGGAAGTTGTAGATAAAAATATTGTCCTGTATGCGTACATTCAATTATCCAAATACGATGAAACTTTGGTGACTTGTTGTACATGGCAAGTGTAACTTCTATATACACGTTCACAAGAGTTTCTGACAGTATTGCATCAAATTAGATATATTGTATTATTCAAAGCCAAGGTAAGGTAGTAAATTATTTCTTACATACAATTGGTCAGATGGTATATCGACAGCGAAGTACCAATACCTCCTACCTAATATTTTTCAAGAAATTTACTTTTTTATCGTTTTAAATTTAAAGTATAAGTAATTATTATCCTTAATCTATACATATAATAAAATTCTAACTAAGTCGAATCTGCACATTAAATATTTTTTGGAAAATCTTATTGAAATAGACATTATTGTCGATATAGAATGGCCGAATCTATAGTTTTTAGAATTTTTGTCTGTCTGTTACCGCATCACTGAAAAACCACTGGAGGAATTTTAATGACATTTGGTATGGTGATAGCTGATTATCCGGGTCAACATATAGGATACTTTTTACCGCGGGAAAATGTCTCAATTCTGTAAAAGAATATAAAAACTGCAATGTAAGAGTATACTACTATGTAAAACCAAAGAATTTGCTTTTTGGTCATCTGAACGCGGGCGGAGCCGCAGGTAATGCTAGTGAATTAAATATTTATATAATTTTAATCTTTACTGATTTTCAACTTGTCAAGAAATTAAATGTTTTTTTTTTCAGTTTGAGGTTGTTGGCTATGACACTTAGAAGTTATTGGCACTTCGCCGTCGATATGTTAGTTTAGCATCATAAGATGAACATATTACTATGGAAATTTGAATAAAATAGACTTAAATAGTAATCAACATATTTGCCATCAAAGCCCATAATACGGCAATCCATTAATCAATGGGCGTAAATTATAATACCAAATCAGCCCGTGAAAGCGGAAATGAGCTGGAAAGTTGACAAAGGCTTATGTAACTATTGCGCTACTTTAGGTATTAGAATAGTTTTCTTTAAATAGTTAGATGAAGTAATAAATATGAGAAAGAATCTGATAAAAGATGATCTAACCTAGCTTTACTTAGAGTTTTTCACCCAGTCGCAAAAAAATTGATGAAATATTTATGAATACTTAATATATAAAAAAATGATAAATAATAGACTAAAAAGTCTATTCCATAAGAATCCATCTCATTACCGGAAATAAAAAGAAGTGTGTGTCACTTTGGATAGGATTCATTGTCAGTTAACAAAAGTTACGTTATGAAAATCGATTTATATGAAGAATATTGAATATGAAGATCTTGGCAAACAATGTTTCATCGATTATTTGTTCATAGTGTATATATTTGACATACATACGATACCCGTATATGTAAGTTAGCTATTATAAAATTCCATACAGATTCATGCTATTTATATGACACAGCTGTGTAGATTAAATATCTATCTTGCAAGACTCCGCAAGACCAAGAGAAGTAAAAAAAACTTAGTTTTTCTAAGAAGTTGTCTTTTGTCTAACACTAAGTAGAAATTAAAAGTTGAAATGTAACTTTTTTTGTATAATTACATACTACTAAGTCAACACAGTAGCCCATTAATATAAAGCTTACAGTATTTCAATAGTGCATGAATATATTAGGCATATAATTCTGATAATGGCACACGATTTGCATATTACACCCAAATCTGTATTTGACTTTAACGAGACCATTTAGCCAGATATCTATTTGTATTATATTACACTGAGATAACTCTTGGTAATTAAATTCTATGTTATAAAAGACTTCAAAGGGAAGGGGTGTTCAATTGCAGTGTATGGTTATTGTTGTGTGTTAGTTTTATGATTAATGTAATTGATTCTTTATCAATTTTGGACTGATTAAATTTCAGGGCAAATGTCCGCCATTATAAAGAAATATTTACTTTGAGAGTGATTCAAAGTAATGCAAGTTCTTAGTTAAAAAGTATGTATATATATATATAATTTTTTTCTGCATATTCTATGAAATAACGGAATCCTTATATGATGTAGAAATATAAATTCGGTACACTATGTATAAAGTCACCCTGCATTCTATAGGACACAACACACAATACTGTTATGTATATAAATGGCAAGGCTATCTTGTATCGAGAGTTCGCGATATAAGTAGGCACATATACACCGTAAAAGTAGGTAAGAACTTTGTAAATATTAGCTATAGGTAAAAGAAAGTCGAATCAAGTAAAAATGATATAGAGACAGTAATCCTATCACTATCCTCGGCAAATTGAACTCCAAAACACACAAAATTGGGTCAGATAAAAAAGCCTCTAATTAATTATGAATCTCCCTATCTAAGGTTGGTAATAAATTGGAGAGAATGATTATTGGATCATTACCATATTTTAAATGCTCATTTTGTAGCAGGCTAAACAGGCTATTACCACACTGACCACTTTAAATATTTATTATGAGTGACTCATCCTTGCTTTGCTCAGGTTCGTCCCTAGCTTGATTCCCCATACAACCTTGCATCCCTACTTTCACCACCATGATGATTTCCTATCTTCTTACCTAACATCTAAATGGGTTCAGTAAATCCAGATGTTACCCCCTACAACGTCAGAAACTCACAAACTTTACCTCTTTATTATATTAGTATAGACTATATGTATCGAGTCGATCCTTTTTTATGATCGTTGTTGTAACAAGCACGCTTTCGTATTTATATTATTAGAATAAATAAGGATGCCCGCCCTTGCTTCTCAAGTGTTCGTCCCAAGGTGTCTTACAGTAGTTTATGTGTTAGTCCGGGTCAAAGTCTATCTGTGTGTGGTGTTACATACAGCTATGTGTATAGTCACAAAAAAACTGATAATATACGTTTTTAATATATGTATGTACTATATGTACTCTTCATTCATACCTACTGTTTAATAATATCCCACCAAAGTGTCACATATCCCGACATGTTGACACCAGATCCAGCTTAAAATTCATATCAGAGTTTTTATATATAGTAGACGTTACATCGGTCGAGATGTGAGTTAGCTTGTTTTGCCTCTATTTTACAATTAGTTGTCAAAAACCAGATCTACTAAGCGAAATAAATTACGATGACATAAGCCTTTCTGATGGTATTATTTGATCCAATAGCTAACATTTCATATTGTGTTACGTTTTGATCTTGAGTTTGATTTAGAGATATGTTTTGAGCTTGAGTTTGACTAAGAGATATGTTTTGAAATTAAGTAAGATTTAGATTTATGATTTGATCTTAAGTTTGATTATAAGTTTTAGTTAGAAGCTAAGTTGTATTTGTATTCCATACAAACTACACAGTATACACTGCTCATAATAATAATATAACAAATAAAAATGCGATATATCATATAACACAAACTGGAGAATATATTATAATTTAAATATTTGACGACATCGAAAATAGTACATACATGTATATAAAAATTAAGATGGATAATTTACAAAAGATTATGTATAATTACAGTTTTTTCGTGATTCATACATTATTGTAAATACTATGTATCTGTTTTGATTTCTAGAGATTATTTCCTACATACGTATCGCGGTCTTCCCATTACGTATATACACATAAATCGTACATTTATGGTTTTTGTAGTATTCAATATATTAAATCATAAAGAGGTCAAAACTTCTTACTATGAAACACTTCACACATAATATTGAACATTATAACAACTTTTATTACTTTCTTTAAAACGCCGCTAAACTCCAGTAGAAAAATATTTTCTTTTGAAAAGTTTAAGAGTTTAAAGCTTGAGCGTTAAATTCACCTCGCAATCCTTCCGTGAAACGAGAAGTTTTTTAAAATTAGACTCATTATTTCTATAAAACATTCTGCTATCTTTGAGTTTTTATTTCACAAAATATCTAAGCCTTCAACTATCTTGCGGATAGTTTTCAATCTTAGACAGAGTTACCAGTACCTAAGCAAATCATGTATCCAGCCCTTTTAAACGTCCCACTGCTGGGCACGGGCCTCCCTTCAATACGAGTGGGATCAGGCCATAGTCCACCACGCTGGCCAAGTGCGGGTTGACGGACTTCACATGTCTTTTGAAAACTTGCTAAGTTTTTTCAGACATGCAGCTTTCCTCACGATGTTTTCCTTCACCGTAAGGCAAGTGGTAATCATGCTAGAAATGATTCGCACATGAAAATATCAGAGGTGCGAGACCCGGGATTTGAACCCGCATCACTCGGTTTTCCAAGCGAGCGTGTTACCACTGGACTACCACTGCCTCATTTAACAAATCATACTTAAACGTATTTAAAGTTATGTATAATATGTAAAGTATTTTATTTAGACACTAGTTTTCTTTAAACAATAAAATATATTATAAACGTTATATTTTATTGAGAATAATTTTTAACTGAAATAGTAATTAGTAATAGTTTTTGAAAACGAGAATTTTAATTTTGTGAAATTTTTATTATGTTTATTATATGTAGGTATATCGCAACGCGAAGTTTTTATTAGTAGGTATATAGCTATCAAAGAGATGCAACATACACCATCTTCGTCATCAGAATATAAACAAATTATTGTAATATCATCTGGATTTCGTATATTTATAAAGTTTCAAATCGATACGATAACTAGCATTAGATTAAAATCGACTACCCAGAGTTCGATTATATATTTAAGTAGGGACTACTCACGTTTTAACGTTTAATATATATTTCTCAGAGATGAGATATTTTCCCGTGGTAAAAAGTATCCTATAAGTTGACCCGGATAACCAGCTATCATCATACCAAATTTCATCAAAATCCCTCCAATGGTTTTACCGCGATGCGGTCACAGACAGGCAAATAAAAAAAATCTAAAATCTATAGATTCGTATCTCTCTGTGTCGATAATAATGTCTATTTCAATAAATTTTTCAAAAAAAAAAATAATGTACAGATTTAGCTTAGTTACAATTTTATAATATGTATGGATTATAAGGCAAGCTAACAAAGATATGTTAAAAATTAAAAATAGAAGACAAAACTTACCAAATACCGAAAATCTCCACATACTGCCAACCTTTTGTCAATAACACTTAGTTCACAAAGGTAATAATCATACAAGCACTTTCTATTCTTTATGATGATTAATGACGCGTTCGAAACATTTCGAGTTCGCGTTTAGTGCGTAAATGAGGAATTCCATATATACATGCTAGTATAAGTTGGATGTCCCTCCCACGGTGAGACAACGAAGTGGGCTCTAGACATTGTCAGCTTTCGTCGGATAGCTCGCTATTTTATCTTATCTTTTCTTTTTGTGACCATTTTTAATTTAGTTCACGAAAGGATATGATAGGATATTAATTGTAAAAATATAATGTAAGTTAACTCTGTTAAATACAATTGAATTTATAAATCTATACATATAATAAAATTCTGAGTCGAATCTGTACATTAAATATTTTTTGAAAAATCTTTAGAAATAGTCATTATTATTAATACAGAGGCTGAACTTATGGTTTTTATAATTTGTCTGTCTGTCTCTCTGTCTAGGAACGCATCACGAGAAAACCACTGAACAGATTTGGATGAGCTGGTTATACAGATCATCATATAGGATATTTTTTACTGCGGAAAAATATCTCATCCCTGATAAATCTATATTAAACGTTAAAACCGTAAAAATATTTTGCCTTTAACTAATGAGAAAATGTTTATGTATATATACCTACATACGTATATACAAAAGAGATACCAAATCCTTTAAAATAAAACTTATTTAGTTAAATTCAGTGTTCAGCGCCGTTAATCCAAAACGAAACCCTAATAAACACCACAACGTGATCGAAATTTAGTTTACCCAATTTTCCTCTCGATTGTTGCCCAAACTTTTTAACTGAAGGCATTAATTATTCCGTAAAGTCACAATGACGACATTTTTATGAACTTTCATTATAAAAAGCAAAGACCGTTAAATAAAAGTGACTTATGTAACGTAAAATCGATCGAATACGAGTAACATTCGTGCACCGAGGGTTTCGAACCCCTAAATATATATACGAACCCCTAAATACATACGAACGAAGACAGAACTTCCTCGTTTTAAGAAGTCGGCTAAAAATTTCTACCGGGTACTTATTCTAGTTCGAAAGTTACTATACATATAAATTGAGATAGACCGACTGACAGAAGTAAATTAATTTTTTCCTGACTGATTTCAGTCACTGCGATCATTTTCACCGAAACCAGCAAATTGCACAGGATATAGTGCATAAGTGTATGCGCAAACACAAGTAGCAAAATTTCACCTAGAGGATTTTGTAAGGTACCATCGCTAATATACCATACTAGTACTGCCCGCGGCTCCGCCCGCGTTCAGATGACCAAAAACGAAATTCTTAGGTTTTACATACCCATTAGTATACTCTTACATTGCAGTTTTTGTTTTTTTTCTCAGAAATGAGATTTTTCCCGCAGTAAAAAGTAACCTATATGTTGACCCGGATAACCAGCTATCATTATATTCCATTATATACCACATTTCATCAAAATTCCTCCAGTGGTTTTTCTGTGAAGCGGTAACTCACAGACAGACAAAAATTCTAAAAGCTATAGAATCGGTCTCTGTATCGATAATAATGTTTATTTCAATAAGATTTTCCAAAAAATATTTAATGTACAGATTCGGCTTAGTTACAATTATATTATATGTATAGATAGATATACATATACTCGATTTCAATTGGTCACAATTAATAATTGAACCCTAAAAATCTAATTATCTAGATTGATTTTGAATATTACTTTAACTAAGATTTTATATGGTGGCCATTGCAATAAATGTAATGTGTCGATAAATCCAATTGGATTTGATCGACATGAGAACAATTTAACAAAAAAACTGTCTTTGCCAATGGATTGTTACATTTTATTTTGTGTCATAATTACTGTAATAAGATTGAGTTAGCGAAACAATCGTTGGGTAAACATAGATTTGTTTCAACTGTTTTATACGTGTGTAGCGCTCACACTACATTACTTACTAATTAAAGACTTATACTTTCTTGGATTTACGCGAATATTTGATATTTGACATTTTAAATGTGACATCTATACATATAATAAAATTGTAACTAAGCCGAATCTGTACATTAGATATTTTTTGAAAAATCTTATTAAAATAAACATTATTATCGATACAGAGGCCGAATCTATAGTTTTTAGAATTTTTGTCTGTCTGTCTGTTACCGCATCACAAATAAACCACTGGAGGGATTTTGATGAAATTTAATATGGTGATATCTGGTTATCTGGGTCAACATATTGAATACTTTTTACCGCGGGAAAATGTCTCACTTCTGAGAAAAAATACAAAAACTTAAACTGCAATGTACGAGTATAGTAATATGTAAAACCTAAGTATTTGGGTTTTGGTCATCTGAACGCGGGCGGAGCCACGGGCAAAGCTAGTTATTTTATAAAAGCAATTGTCTCGAAAGCATCCTATCCATTTGTATTTTATATAACGATTAATTTATATAACGGATCGATGAAATTGAATAAAGGTATCAAACTCTTGCGACACCAATTGGATTTTGTTACCGGCCCGTAGCTCACTTGTCAAAAACGAATTTATAACTATTAAAATATTATGCACATTTTCCACTTTTATTGCGGTCGTGGAACCAAATATTTCACAATTTACTATAAGGGATTCGTATTTAACATTTTTTATATAACTCTATACCGAATCGCCCTACATAAAATATTTATTTATGACACATTATTTGTATTGTATATTCATCATTTGTATATGTATTTTTGTTTGTAAATGTTGTAATAAAATCAATGATCTCATCGTATTCTATATAAGTAATTCAGGGGCCACTTATTATTAACTAGCAATACCCGCGGATTCACCCACGTTCAAACTACTAAAAAAAACCGACTGCATAAAAGCTAACTAAAAAGATGAAAACAAGTTCACGAAGGAATATAGTATTATGCATACTGTATACCATATTTACAAGTTAACTTGTTAACAATAGCTTTAATAAATAATAAGTGGCCAAATAAAGATCTTACATAATATAGTTTAAATAATTTCAATATGATAGTAATTTTACTAGCTTTATTAAAAGTAGAAACGTAAACGTTCATAATTATATATATATTATAATTGTTAATATAGCTGATTTATTAGAAAACTGTGTTAATTTCAATAATCTTCCTGAGATTTTCTCAGCAAGGACTTTAGAAGCTTATCTGAATAAGACACATAACAAAAAAATAAAAACCGTCTTCAAACAAAAGCATAACTTTGGCTAAGTAATTAAAGCCTACCTATTAAATACATACCTAATCAAATATTCTAATCGAAATCGGTGCCAGACCATACAAAGCAAAGCACACCGACTTCGAAAATATTTGATTAGGTATGTATAGTGAATGAATACTACCAATCAGTTATTTTTTTACTTGTTAGTGCTTTTGTTTGAAGTCGGTTTTTATTTTTTTGTTAAAAAGTTTTTATGTTTCCCTTTTTGTGTAGACAGTAGTAGCAAAGTAAGAATTCTAAAGTGTTAGGCTTGTCAAACCAAACAAAATAAGCCCAAACTTAAAGTATCTACTATTAGTCGTTGAAGAGTTCCACCTATCCACCTTCTGGCTTTACCATCAAATCAGATCAACAATACCAATCCACTGTACTATCAACGGAAATAGAAACACTTGCAAAGTTTCAAGTCAATATGACAATTAGAAGTAGGTTAAATTCATTATTAGCTATTTTTCCACCCTTAGGGGTGGTATTTTTTTTTGAAATTTAAATGGGACCAATCTGGAAGTATACCCTTTCAAACAAAACAAAAATTGTCCATATCGGTTTATAAATGACGAAGTTCTAAGGTAAAAAACATAAAAAAATACAGTCGAATTGAGAACCTGCTCCTTTTTGAAGTCGGTTGAAAAGTATTAGTAATAAATTTTAATTATTATTTTTTTAACTTTAATTGACCTCGTACCAAATTTTCATCATGAAACCTAGGAAGGTGGTTTAAGTTTAAAAATTTGTAGTGTACTTATAGACACATCCATATAGTTTTGCATGCGACATGCTGATGCATTCTTTGCAACTAGCAACTTCTCTCATAGTAATTAATTTGATTATGTTACTCTTATCGCTAACAATAATTAATAATTGTAGAAAAATCTTCTTAATAAATTATAAATAGTAGGTATAGTTTTATATTGAAATTATAATTTTAATTATAACAAATATTTATTTATTAGTAGCTTATATAGGTATATACATATAGGTAAGTACATATTATTAACATATTATTATTAATTATGTACACACACACATATTTATTAACTATTTCATATTTTATGATCTAAACATCAACACTATGTTAACTAATAAATAGCTAAGAATGAAGCCGTGAAGCATAATTGAAAGTCAAACTAACTTGTTAGTGAAGTTCGATTACAATTATGTGAACAGCTTCATTCGACGCGACTTATGATTACCCTCCCAATGTATTATATTATTATCCCCTTTTTGATTCGTGGGAAAACCTCTTTACGGGTGCCCGAGCGCGGAGGACGCACGGGGTATGTGGGACTTCCTTAGCGAGAAGCGCGATAGACTACCAACTAAAACCACCACGGTGATCCCTATCGCAAGAGACAGGGCTACGGGATCGCTTGCGCATTCGACCACGACAATATATTATTACCCTATATCCTGTTTAGGAAATGAAATAGTTTGCTTTAAATTAAATGAGGCAAGACGTTCATCCCCAGTGCCAACACAGATCGTTGGCGGTTGGGAAAGGTGACAGTGCCAATATAAAAAAAACTATTTATCTTTAAACATCCGTGCAAGGCTGAAGCGTGGAAATGATACTACACTACATTATTAACTAAAAACTTTGACCACGGCTGGTGCAACCCAGTCCAAACCACAGAACACTTTTACTCAGGAGGTCGAAACTGCGTCGGGAATAAGGTAAATAGCCACTAACGAATCCACGCGTAGTGTAATTATTATATAACTAGGAGCTCACACTCGCTTCTTTCAGGTTCGGCTCTAGCAAAGCAAAAACAAACCTATCCCACGGGAACCGTGCAATTTTCCGGGATAAAAAGTAGAATATATGTTATTCCAAACTATAATCTATCTCTGTGTCAAACATCCAGATACTTTAAGCTGTCCTGGCGTAAAGAGTAACAAACATCCATACATACTCACAAACATTCACATTTATAATAAAATGGATTATGGAACACGAAAATTTAAAAAGTTACATTCTATTTGTGTACTGAATTCCATCAAAATCTGTAAAGCCGTTTCAGAATGAAGGAGTAACAAAAAGTAATAGACACACAGTTTGATTAGTCTGATTTTGTGAAAGTATACCATTCTACATTCACAACACTTTTAAATCCTAGCTTTTTATACAAATTATAAGCAACTTTATTGATGATGTTCTCCCGACCGATTGCGGCCACGGCGGCCAATCTCATTGAGACTAGCCAACTGCGCAGGAGATATTATAGTGCACAAGTGTACGCGCAGACACAAGTGCACTCTCTATTCCTGTCACTCTCATATTCCGGTGGGACGACTGCTCGACACGACCAGTGAGAGTTAAGGCGCAGGACCGACGGCTTTACGTGCTCTCCGAGGCACGGGGGTGAAACACCGCCAACTTCCCAACTCCGGGCTGTTACTGAGGCTTACTTATACAGAAAGACTCAATAACTAAACTTGGCCCGACCCGGGACTCGAACCCAGGACCTCCGGGTGTGCAGCCGTACATGCTAGCCACTACACCACCGAGGCAGTTTAAGTTTAGTTCAACTTTATTACCGTCCACACAAAAAGCAAATACATACTTATTTTTCTCTAATAACCAATTTGATATAAGTTTCAGAACTAATTCGCCGTAACCTTTTCTTCTATGGTCTTCTAAAGTGTACAGATGGCCCAGTGCTCCGATTTCTTTTATAAAAACCCATGCTACTAGTTCGCCGTTCACAAAAAGTCCATAACCTAATTTAGCTTTAATTAGTAGATCGAAGTACCACTCAGAGCCAGGATAGCCACTTAGCATTGATTAACTTAGTATGTTCAAGTGATAACGCTTCAAACAAAGATGCTGGAGGTAAACTGTAATGAGACAGTGATCGAAAAATAATTTTGTTTACAAAAGTCAATTTACAATTTGAAAATCGATTTTCAGTCTATTACAGACATTTGATATTTCCGGTATTGTTGTCCGCAATAATATGAGTCATGATCCATTATATATGTATTATTTGATACTGAATTTATTCTTGTTCATATAGATTATACACAGTTACTATCATGTAAGTATATACATATATATATAGATATATATATATATATAGATATATATATATATATATATATATATATATATATATGTATATATATATATATAGTACACTATATATTAGTATTTCACTTTTATGTCATTTGGTTAAGTAGTTAAGGAAATGTACATATGTAGAAAACTGAAAATAAATTGCTACATTTGCAAAAAGCTATCGAGAAACACTCAAATTTTTCAATTTTATCTCTACAATACAATTTTTTTAAATTATATTCTTCAACGGTTGTAGAATGATTTCTTGTCTAAACTCTCCTAAACTCCCCTAAATAAATATAAATTTACCTGACATTAAAAAGAGGCGATTTTGTATCTAACAAAAAGGTTTCTATCATTTTTATATGATCTATCTTCAAATTCTTCTCATTAATATTTTTTTTTACACAAGCCATTATATGTGCTGGCGAGAACGGTACTTCTATATTTTTGGTCCAATCAATGAATTTTGTTTGTCTTAAAGCTTCACAGAGTACTGTGGTGTCGTCCTTTGGGCTTTCAATTATAACTTCGTAATATGTACTCTATAATAATGATGATTCTATGAGTTAAATAACGGAATATGTGTGTCCTTCTACGCGGGGATCATCGTTTTCGATCCGCTATTGCAAAGGTTTTTGTTTTTTATTGCATTCTAGCAAGTCGACCTCACTTTGCTCAAGACCTAATTGTCTTGAATTGTAAATATTTTGGATAAATATTTTGAATTAAAAATAAACTTATGGAATGAATTTCGAAATATGCTAAGCACGTATTTATTTAATTGTATTGAAGAGCATTAATACCAAGTTTCAAGTAATTCTGATTATAAATATATTTTTGTTTGTATTGTAACGTGTTTTCCTGTGCGAAAGAGATAATGTCCCCTAGTAAAAAGTAACCTATGTCACTCTTCAGCCATCCAACTATCTTCACACAAAAAATCACGCCAATTCGTTAATCCGTTTTGACGTGAAAGAAGGACAAACAAACAAACACACTTTCACATTTATAATATTAGTATGGAGTATGGATTTAACAACAAACAAGACATTAATGGGGGGACAAAATCTGTATCATGTCTCGGACATCAACTTTGATACAGAATTTTTATATGGCGTACAGAAAAACATATTTCAGAGAACATATACATAAAGATATATTTTTAGTAAATATTGATAATAATTATTCTTGTTATTCAATTAATAAAATTAGTTGTTTAGCTAACAACAACATAGTTTTTCTCTTTAATAAAATTCTTACCTTAACATTAAGTGCAACTATTCCATTGTTAACATCTCCAAAGGGACAGAAAACTTTAAAGCCGTAATCAAGGTAAAGCTTATAGATGTATTCTTGAGTTTCTAAAGCACCTATTACAGTCAAACTCCTGGGCAAGTCACATTTGAAAGCTGATTTTATTTCCTCCCACTTTTCAATCGGAATCAGTTTCAAAGAATCAGCACACATTGTTAGAATATAAAGCAAATAATTGCGAATAACGAATCGTCATCGCTACGTGAAGTGAACCTTCCTAACTGTGCCGAGGTAAGACTGTAATACCCGTTCAGACATGAGTAGGTAATAATATTTATCTTTCTAGCACAAATTTGAAATAATTTAAATAAAATAAAAGAAATTTTAATTATTTATTTTTGTATAGTTTTACTTTAAACCAACGTCTGCAATACGCATTCTTTTAGAAGAGTTTTGTTATGTAATTAAGATAAAAAGTTAATTGACTCAAAATTTTATGAGCATGTAGCCATTGTCCCCAGGATCCTAGAAAATGTTCAAAATGCTTCTATCGCCAAATTGAAAAAAAAATGATAAAGAACGTTTGTGTGTTAAAGGCGTACAATTAATGATTTTATAGAAGATGGCACCGCCTTGGGAATGAAGTGATCCCCTCCTGCAATAGCAGGAAATATCAACTGTAAATTTGAACTATACAATTGAACGATTTTTTTAAATGTAAACTTCCACTTGAAGTTGGGGGTGATTTTCAGCCTCTGGAAATCATAAAACATACTTTTTTCGGAAATGGCTAAACATTTCAATTTCAATTTTTTATTATATGTATTTTGAAGATTATATTCCCTTAGTTTCATGAAAATCAAAAGATTATTCTAGAAGTTAAAAATAAAAAATAAAGAAAAAGTAAAAAACCGAGTTTTCTGCAAATATCTCGAAAACTTTGAAGTTATTTTAAAAAGTATTATTTATAAAAGTTGTAGATTTACTAGACCTACAACGTTTGTAGAAAATATTTTTCGATAGAATGTCACAGTAAGCCGGAAATTGAAAAAAACTATGTTTCATCGCTTTGCGTCCCCTCATTTTTCGGGGGTAGCTGGCCATTGGGAGCATTTTACAAATTTCTATTCCTTATATACCTGCTATCATTTTAAAATCATAAAACTTCAGGTTTTCAATATTTTGTACCCACACCGGATTCCGATTGGACTACAATATTAAACATCACGTTATCATTAATTATTTTCCGGGATGAAAAGTATCTCAGATATTGACCGGGAATATAAGGTACCACCTCGGTGGTGTAGTAGCTAGCATGTACGGCTGCGCACCCAGAGGTCCTGCGTTCGAGTACCGGGTCGGGCCAAGTTTAGTTATTGAGTCTTTCTGTATAGTTAGCCTCAGTAACAGCTCGGAGTTGGGAAGTTGGCGGTGTTTCACCCCCGTGCCTCGGAGGGCACGTAAAGCCGTCGGTCCTGCACCTTAACTGTCACTGGTCGTGTCGAGTGGTCGTCCCACCAGAGTATGAGAGTGACAGGAATAGAGAGTGCACGTGTGTCTGCGCGTACACTTGTGCACTATTATATCTCCTGCGCTGTTGGCTAGTCTCAATGAGATTGGCCGCCGTGGCCGGAATCGGTCAGGAGAACATCATCATCAAGGTACTACCATGTGAAATTTTATGTAAATCAGTCCATTAGATTCGGAGATTAGCCCATACAAACAGACAGACAGAGAAATAATAAAATTGAAAATATTTGGATTTCTTCTATTTCTCTTCTTACACCCCCCTGACCTCGACCTCTACAGTTTTATTATATGTATAGATTATTAGCTAGGATATACGAATTAATTAATTATTCCTTGCAACTATTTAGATAAATATAATATTATCAGAAAATTAGTGTTTTCAGCCAGTGAGTTTTAGCGATAACTGCAGTGTTAGATTCGTAAATTAGGTGAACTATCCGGAGTATTTATATTGTTAATAATTATTATTATACATGCTTTCATTAAAGAACCTAAAATTATTTACACATTTAAAATCGTTCATTAACGCAGATAAGAGCTGCGTGAGCTCTGTGCTAGTTTTGATTTGTATTGCTCATCAAACATCTCTAGTACTGTCAACCGTAAAGGATGTACATTTAACTTAGTATAAATTATCTACAAATCCAGCAAATAGTAGAATTTATTAGGACAGTTATATACAAAATGCAACGCTCACGCTGTATCAAATCGAATGTGATTTTTTTTATAATTTTATGTATTTTTGTGCTAACCCATCATCAATAATTGTAATTTAAATGAGTTAAATCGATTTTTTAGTATGTCTAATAATTATAATAAATAAATCTTAATTATTCATAATATAAATTGAATTTCATATAAAGTATCCTATATAAAATAACCTACAGAAGTTTCATTTCATGCGCGTGTACACATTGATACACGCACTCTTTAAATTTTTTTTATATGGAGAGAAACCCCGACTGTCACGTGATTATCAGTCTGCCTGGGTGTTTGCCTGCAACGTTGTAACTT
Organism: Brenthis ino; assembly: GCA_921882275.1. Classification (NCBI taxonomy): domain Eukaryota; kingdom Metazoa; phylum Arthropoda; class Insecta; order Lepidoptera; family Nymphalidae; genus Brenthis; species Brenthis ino. The sequence goes on along the minus strand of OV170224.1, from coordinate 19,365,605 downwards.
TCAAACGAGTGGACCAAACTATATAATATATTCTTATATTGATGTTAGTTTATATTCATGGCTCTTTAGCATATTTAATGAATGTGTGATTATTTGTTAAAAAGATGGTAAGGTCTGTTCCAGATTCCTCTAAAGTTTTCATTAATATTCATGTATTATAACTATAATTAATAGTAAAAAACATTTTTAAAAACAAAGTTTTATTTAAATGGTCTACAAAGAAAAAAAATGTTTAAATTAAATTAACCCTATTTAAATTTATTAAATTACTCAATTCCCTCAGTACGTTTTAAATATATAAAAAAGTATTGTGAGTCAAGGGATAGGCACATGAAAAAAAATCGATATATATTGTATCAATATTTATTAATAGGATCGATTTATGTATAGTAAAAATATCAATATCTCGATATTTTTACCCAAGGCGTGGCCAATTATTATGAGCAATGTCAAAATATTCGAAATTTGAAAAATTATATACATTTTTGGTAGTATTATTATTATTTTTACTATAAAAGAAATACAAAAGTGAAAGGTTATAAATTATAGACAATATTTGTTTATGTTAAATTATGCATAGCATGCTTAGATGTGAAAAAAATATATTGAACATGATACGAATTTGAAACCCTGAAATAAATATCGATCTTAAAAATATATGATGTACAGATATCGCTTTGTAACTCTAACCTATACGAATTTTTGAAGTTTTTAATGTGCCCAGAAATAGCCACATTTTTCATATAATTTTATAACATTTTATTCGCATTTATTGAGACATCTTTTTTAAGCCATTAGTGGTCGAATCTCCATAAATTCGAATACGCCGTAGGGTACCACGGAATATTTCTACATACCATTTTCTATCCAATCGTCTCAGGCGAGTTATTATGCCCACGTCACGTCGGCATGCTATGCCCTCATTTTTTCACACTTACAGTTAACTAAACCTGGTACTTATTATTAAATATATTAAATTAATAAAATATAACTAAAACTTAACGTGATGTTTATTAAAGTTGTTGATAAAATTTACAAAAATAGTACAAAATTACATTATGTTAACTTAAATTATTAATTTAAATCAAGAATACTTAATGGTATTAAATTAGTATTAAATATAATAGTAAAAAATTAGTGACTGACCCTAGCTCGGGTGCATGCCTAAGTAATGTTTCGTATGTATATCCATACTAATATCATTAATGTGAAAGTGTTTGTTTGTTTGTTTGTTTGTTTGTTTGTTTGTTTGTTTGTTTGTTTGTTTGTCCTTCTTTCACGTCGAAACAGATCGAACAGAGACAGACGGGTTGAGGTGATTTTTTGTGTGGAGATAATTGGAGGGCTGGAGAGTGACATAGGCTACTTTTTACCGCGGTAGTTTACCTAATTCCCACGGGAAAGCACGTAATAATACAACCCAAAAATAATATAAGATCAAAATTATTTGAAACTTGTTAATAATGCTCTTCAATACAATTAAATAAATACGTGTATTAGCATTTTTCGAAATTCACCCCATAAGTGGGTAAAATATGGGATTAAAGTTTGTATAAAACCTATCTTTTGGAGGTTTTTTTGTAGTTTTAGCGCGAGCGAAGCCGCGGGTTCTGCTACTATAATATCTGTTGGTAAATTGTAAGACTAACAGTAGCTTAAGTGTAACACCAGGTCACAGTTTATATGTGTACTGAATTTCATCAAAATCTAACAAGCCCTTTGAGCATGAAGGAGTAACACACAATCATAGACACACAGTTTGATTAGTCTAATTTTGTGAAAGTACACCACTCTACATTTACAACACTTTTAAATCCTAGCTTTTTATACAAATTATAAGCATTTTTATTACCGTCCACACAAAAAGCAAATACATACTTATTTTTCTCTAATAACCAATTTGATATAAGTTTCAGAACTAATTCGCCGTAACCTTTTCTTCTGTGATCTTCCAAAGTGTACAGATGGCCCAGTGCTCCCATTTCCTTTATAAATACCCATGCTGCCAGTTCTCCGTTTACAAAAAGTCCATAGCCTAATTTAGCTTTAATTAGTAGATCGATGTACCACTCAGAACCAGGATAGCGATGAGGCCACTTAGCATCGATTAACTTAGTGTATTCAAGTGATAACACTTCAAATGAAGATGCTGGAGGTAAACTGTAATGAGATAGTGATTGTAAAATCGATTTTCAGTTTATTACAGATATTTGTCATTTCCCGAGTTGTTGACCGCGATGAAAGGAGCCATGTTCCATACATACTATTTATATGTTTGATACTGAATTTATTTTACTTCACGTAGACAGTTAATTTTGTTTAAGTATGTACATATAGACATAACAACTTTTATTGGTATATCACTTTTACATTTTATATCTCAATAATGCTTAGATACACTACTTAAAACATAAAATATAAAATTTCATTAAATTACAAGTATGTACTTGATACAAAAAAAAAATGTTTTTACAAGTATGCCATTTGGTTAAGTTTTTAAGAAGATATACATATGTAGTAAATTTATAAATGATAAATTGCTACATTTGCAAAAAGCTATATAGAAACGATTTTTTAGTCATTCAATACAATTTTTAAAATTATATTCCTCAACGGTTGTAAAATGATTTCTTGTCCAAGGTCCCCTAAATACACAATTAATATTTAAGTATAAATTTACCTGACATCAAAAGGAGACGATTTTGTATCTAACAAAAAAGTTTCTGTCATTGTTATATGATCTATCTTCAAATTCTTCTCATTGATAATTTTTTTTACACAAGCTATTATATGTTGCGGTGCGAACGGTACTTCTATATTTTTGGTCCAATCAATGAGTTTTGTTTGTCTTAAAGCTTCACAGAGTACTGTGGTGTCGTCCTTTGGGCTTTGAATTATAACTTCATAATATGTACTCTGTAAATAATGTTTATATTCATAATAATATGTATGTATTTAAAGTCATATATGTATAATGTATCAACTATCTGGTATTTGTAACACAAGCCTCGTAGCTTACCGTGTTAATATCCTGACATATTTATTTTAATTTAAAATTTAATTTAATATTAAAACTCATAATTATCACACACGTAAAAAAATGTAGATATCTTTTCAGGATAGATAGATAGATGAAATTTATTAAGAGTTTTAAAACAAATAACACATTTGCGGGAGTCATCATCTTTTAAATCATTTTTTTGACATAAATATTAATATAGAATTTTTTGTTAACAGAAGAACATAATAAACATATTTCAGAGTCAATATACATAAAGATATATTTTTAATTAACATATCCTTAATATTCATTTAATAATACTAGTTATTTAGCTAATAAAAAAATTGTCTTCAATAAAATTCTTACCTTAACATTAAGCGCAACTATTCCATTGTTAACATCTCCAAAGGGACAGAAAACTTTAAAACCGTAATCAAGGCCAAACTTATTGATGTATTCTTGAGTTTCTAAAACACTTATTACAGACAAACTCCTGGGCAAGTCACATTTGAAAGCTGATTTTATTTCCTCCCATTTTTCAATCGGAATCAGTTTTAAAGGGTCAGCACACATTGTCAGACTCAGTATAAAGCAAGTATATTGTGAATAACGAATGGTCGTCACTACGCGAAGTGACCTTCCTAACTGAGCCGAGATAAGACTGTGTAATACCAGTTAGTCATAAATCATAATATTTTTTTTCCTAGCACAAAATTGAAACAACTTATATATCTAAATAAAGGATATTTTCATTATTTATTTTAATATAGTTGAAGTTTAATACAACGTCTAAAATATGCACTATTTTAGAAAATTCTGATAAACAGTTAAATTAATTCAATATTTTATAAACACATAACCATTGATCATATTCAACTTTTTTGAAGTTAAGTTTATCAAATAGATTTTTAGGTTTCAAGTTGTTTTCCAATGTGTAAGCCAAGATATATTTTCCTTTCTTCAACTGGTTATTTACAACATATCTTGTAATATATTCGGCATATCCTTTTCTTCTATGCTCCTCTAAGCAGTACAGATGTGTCAATGCACCGTCATCATCTATTGCTACCCAGGCAAGTGGATTATTATCGTTGGAATACAAAACGAATAACAAGTGATTTCTGGCCAGTGCTTCGAAAAATTTGTATGTATTTTTACCGTGATAAGTCCAAGTTCTGTCTACGATATTTAAATCCTTATGCTTACATATATCTATATAAGTATCATGTGGAATACTGAAAAACAATAAGCGTAGGATTGAAATGGTTAAAATTATAATTATAGACTTCGCAAAGCTGATTCATTCATATTAATTACAATTTACTATATCACCTATATTTATATGGTCTATTTTTAGAGAGTAAGTGTAGGTAAATATTTTTAAAATAAGAAGAAGAAACGAATGGTGGCTCAATTGTAACATGTTCCTCTTAAAACTGTTAAAATATTATTTTATAATGATATATTAATATTGCATAAATTCATAGTATTAGATAAGCTTGTAATATTTATTACTGTCTATTATATTTCATTTCAATAATTTAAAATTGTAAGTCTTTATTAAGAGCTGTCAACACTGGATTGGTTGCTGATATTATAATCGATGAGCGATGAAATAGCTCATCGATTATAATATTTTATACCGACGTTCTTGACTAATTGATATAATCAAAATCAAATGTTTTACCAAAAATTAATCTACTGTAACTTTACCATTAATACAAATACAATAGCAATGTTTTTTGAATGATTTAGAAAAAGTATCAATTGTAGTAAGTATAAAAATTTTATTAAATAAACCTACAACAAAAAATATTAGATTTTGGGAGAAACCCACGCTCATATGCCATTGCTTTGATGTGATACGATTAAAAATCACATTAATGATAATTGGAAGTAAATGAATGGGTAAATCCAACCAACCATATAATAAATAATCAAGTTGCTTGGAACTATAGGGTAAAATGAAATATCACCAGGAAATTGGTTTATGAGTGATAAATGAACGATAATGATGAAATGAGTGAATTGGAGCGATAAATCTATAGGTACATACCTATAATAAAATTGTAAGTAAGCCGAATCTGTACATTAATTTTTTTTAGAAAATCTTATTGAAATAAACATTATTGTCGATACAGAGGCCAAATCTATAGTTTTTAGAATTTTTGTCTGTCTGCCTGTTACCGCATCACAGATAAATCACTGGAGGGATTTTGATGAAATTTAATATGGTGATAACTGGTTATCTGGGTCAACATATAGGATAATTTTTACCGCGGGAAATGTCTCATTTCTGAGAAAAAAATACAAAAACTGCAATGTAAGAGTATACTAATATGTAAAACCTAAGAATTTGATTTTTGGTCATCTGAACGCGGGCGGAGCCGCGGGCAATGCTAGTGAAGTATAAATTTCGTAAATTAGGTAAATAAAGGTAAAACGTAATTCAGAGTATTTATATTTTAATATTGTTAATAATATATAATTATTGTAAATGCTCATACTATTTATTATAAATGCTCATATTATTAAAAAAAAGTCAAAACCATTTACACATTTTGAATCGGTCATTATCAGAGATAAGCGCCGCGTGAGCTTGGTGCATATACATATGTAGGTCATACATATATTTAGGTGTGGCACTTCACAGAGCGCGATCTATCAGCGGTTAACAGACCAGTAAAATATTAAGGTGAAATTGGACCCAGTTATGCAAAAAACAGCCATGTGCGTAAAAGTACCAACAGAGTTATAAGCATTTTATAATAAAAAATAAAATAATTATAAAAAATCAACAATACTTATACAAATTGTTGTTCAATTTTAAAATAACCAGAAAAACAAAACGTAACCCAAGTGCAACTATCGACAGAAAAATGTTTACAACTCTGTTGGTACTTTTACGCACATGGCTGTTTTTTGCATAACTGGGTCCAATTGGCCTTTAAAATAATATAAAAAATAAAAAATGTGTTTATTATTTTCAGTGGTTTTCATACTTTTGTGATATATACATTGATGACGAATGATAAAGAAAATTATAACATTTGCGCACACCATCCTAAATATATCTATTAGAGAGACAAATACCTTATAGTGTGTCTACCTTTTATATACTAAGTGTTCTGAATTTCTATCCAATAAATGCTTAAAAGCTATCTCTCCCTTGACTTCCAAACCAAGACGAATGGCAAGTCGCCTAAAGCATTCTTCAACTTCAGGACTCGCAGATGCTACATTAACGTTTTTATTCCAATCAATCACTTTAGTAGTAGCTAGAGCTTCTTCTATTTTATTGACGCCATTTAATGGATGAACTCTTAATTTATAATATTCATCCTGAAATATTTATTTTTTATAGTTATCCAAAAAACAGCCATTTGCGTAAAAGTACCAACAGAGTTATAAGCATTTTATTACAAAAAATAAAATGATTATAAAAAATAAACAATACTCATATAAATATTGTTCAATTTTAAAATAACCAGAAAAACTCAACATAACCCAAGTGCAACTATCGACAGAAAAATGCTTATTACTCTGTTGGTACTTTTACGCACATGGCTGTTTTATGCATAACTGGTTCCAATTAATATATAAGTTGCTTATTAAATCTCAAATATATCCCAATTAGAATATGAAACCCTAAAAATCAGAACGTTTCATTTGACCTTTTCTCAATTATACTGCTATTTTTTCTAAATTAAACAACATATACGAGTATATAGGTACGTTACAGCTAGCTTAGTGGTAGGGTTAGTAAAGTAAACATACATTACCACTTGTAGCAATCATTCCATTATGTATATCTCCATCTGGACAGTAAACTTTAAAATTAAATGTCTCCGCTAAATCAGGATAGGAGATTTTAGTGTCTAAAATACAAAACGCAACAGCATTCTTTGGCCAATCCTGTTTATATAAATCGCGGAGCTCTGGCCATTCGCTTTTATCGATTTCTATCAACGAGTCCATATTATAGAAATTACTACAAAAAATTACTATACGTAATATATATTGTTAGATTCTGTGAATATAATTAATACATGTTATATATTATCTACTAGCGAATTATCTCTAGAAAAAGAAAAACAAATCTATCCTTCGGGAACCGTATATTTTTCCGGGATAAAAAGTAGCCTATGTGTTATTCCAGATTATAATCTATCTCTGTGCCAATTTTCATCAAGATCCGTCCAGCCGCTTTGTCGTGAAAGAGTAACAAACATCCATACATACTCACAAACTTTCATATTTATAATATTAATCTTGTATATAAAATTTCCATGTCACAATGTTTGTTACCGTACTCCTCCGAAACGGCTTTACCGATTTTTACCAAATTTTATATGCGTATTCAGTAGGTCTGAGAATCGGCTACTATCTATTTTTTATACCCATAAGTGATAGTATAAGTGGTCCTCCCAGACCCCACCCCAGGGACGAACCCGAGCGTAGCGAGGGTGAGTCGCTAGTATCAATATAATACTTTCTTAGATTTACGCGAATATTTGACATTTTAATTAAAACTATCTTTACGGATTTTTTCGCGGATTTATTTGGTATATAATTATAATAATAACAGAAAAAATTAAATAAACAATATTCCGTATTCAATAATAAAACTAATTAAAATTATAAAAATGTTTAAAGTTATAAAATATTGTAATATACTTGGTGCAATTTTTCATTTTCTTAATTGTGGGTAGGCGGTCTGTAACAACTATACCTTCGAGACGTCTAACACCTCAGTCTCTCCCATGACCATGATTGCTGTAAAGCATTCGAAACGTCGGGAACCAAAAATTCAAATAAATCCGCCAAAAAATCCGAAAAGATAGTTTTATTTATAATATAAATATATAAATACGGATATTTACGGCATTGTTACACCGTACACAATATTGTTAGATAATGCTAGATTCAGTGTCGTAAAAGTGTTCATACTATTTTTGTCCTTTTGTCTGGCAGCGCTTTATATCGCCTATCCCTATTAACATTGTCGGATGTGAAATTCGGCAACTTTACAGGAGAGCGTGTCAAAGTTTGAATTGTGGATATTTTTTTAAATGTAGAAGTTAGGTTAACAAAAATTACTTGAATTGTAATACACGTTTATGATCTTAATTACATGGTAATAAAGTATTGATTTTGTTTTTCTAAATATGTTAAAAGTCAGAAATGACTTTTTTAACCGTACCAAATCAATTTTAATTTGTCGAATCTGGCATATGTGACAATGTTACATGTATGAACTTCTTGGCTATTTGTTGGAAGTGCCACATACGACAATGTTACGTGAAAAAACTTATTTGTTATATGTTGGAAGTGCCATATATATCATTGTTAACAGTAAACCCTAGACCAAATTCTGATGTATCTAAAGCAAAATTAAAAATATAACATATTTAAAGATATCTTTGTAATTAGATATTTATTAAAAAAATGAACTCCATTCAAAACAAAACTCTAGGACTATAAAAAATAAAATGGCTTTATTTACACAACCTCATAAGCAATGAAAAGCTTATAAATTAGAATACAGAAAAAACCTCCAGGAGTAAGAAATAAAGTCCGTAAGGATAAAAATAAAAACTTACTCAGCCTAACAAAAATCTTATAAAATAACAGACTCCACAAAAAAAAAGCTTGACCAACATAGCATTCATTACACATAAAAAATCTTATAAGTTTGTAATAATATGAATGACTCTAGGAGGATAAAAATAAAAGTGATCAGAGTTATAATATAATTATCTTACATTCAGTAAAAAAGCTTTTATAATGACTTAATATAGGTACTCTACCTAGATTAAATAATCTCAACAAAAGTATGAATTTTCGTAACTATTCTAAAAATGCCATTTTATCATCACAGCTTAGGTTTTATTATCGTAACACAGAAACAAAATCATCAGTCTTAAAAGAGAAACATTACTAATTAATCATCCTCATCAGAGTCTTCAAGTGGCTCTTGGGCACTTTCTTTTTTTATCAAGGTTGTAATATTTCTCCGAAATTATTCCACTTTGACAGGGGTTAATTAAATCCTTATATTTATCACGTTTGATAGAAAGATCCCCATTATAAGCCTGCTGGATTTATAAATTCATAAAAATCAAAACCAGATCACAATACTATTACAGTTTTCGGTTCATCATCAAAATTATACTTATATTCAATACCATTATAGTGCTGTGCATGTACCGTCACCGGATTTTCTCATTATCACTGTTTTTCGATCAATTTTTATTTGACAACAGCGGTTGATGATAAGAATATATCAGAGGTAGTGATTTCTTTTTCTCTATAGAGATTACTTTCAGCTTTAGCCCAGCGAACAAGACAGTACCATTCATCTGGAACATAGATTAACCTGCGATCACTAGCGCGCTCAATAGTTGAATGCACACTGTCACTCTCGTTTTGGATGTAACTCTTCTCCGAAATTCCGTTCCAAGTATATACATTGAGATGCTAGCAAGTAGACTTAGCTCTGCAGACATATTACTGAGGTAGATACAGCTCGCATAGTATATTTTAGTTATTTTCATAGTATTATGTTCTATGGTATCTTACTATAGCGAAATGCAACTGCTATTAATACGATTTTTGTCCAGCAGAAAAGAGGTATTCGTGAAATTTATAGTCTAGGCCCTGTCATTAAGAGATAAGTTTAAAGAAATAAAAATATTGACTGTTGCTTCTCAGTACGTGTACGAAAATGTTTTAAACATTTATGTTCGTAAAAATATACACGAATTTATCCAGATGTGTGACATGCATAACATTAATACTAGGAGCAAACACAAAACATGTTTTTATGGACAATGTATATGCTTCTACAACAGGATCCCAGAAAATATTCAAAAAGCTTCTATCGCCAAATTCAAAAAAAAATGTTGAAGAACGTTTGTGTGCTAAAGGCTATTATTATACATTAAGTGATTTTATAGAAGATTGCACGGCTCGGGAATGAAGTGATCACCTCCAGGCTACTAATATTAATCCCGCTGAGTTTCTTTCGTCAGTTCTTCTCAGGTCTGAGGCATCTTCTTTCCGAACTGGTAGTAGACTCATGACGTTCAGTAAAAAGTCATATAAGCTTTAAACTAATTGTTTATAACATTTAAACTGAGAATGAGGTACCACGGGACCAAATTAGCGGAATAATCAATACTTTAAGTGTAGTTTCGCAGTAATTATTGTTATTTATATTTTATTTCATTCATTTCCATTTCATTCAAATTCATTCAACGAATTATATTATGTCATTGAGACACATCAAAACATTAATAGCAAGACGCAACATCACATGACAATTTATGCATTTATTCATGCAATAAAATACAAAGTCACCTACAAGATCATTAATAAATATAATAAATGTAGATAACAGTAACTGTACGACTTTTAGATAATGCAATTTATTTTTATAAGATAAAGACTCATCGTCATCACAATTTAGCATTGTAAATTAACTAGTTATATATATATCAGAATAAAAAGGCATACTTACATTAAATTTTCTGTATAAATAGATAAAAAAAAATTAATATTTTTTTCGTATATGATACACATTAAGTGTTTCGAGTTTTAATAATATTTATTTTATGTCTCTCACTGACCTACTTGTGGCAAGAAACATTATACTTTCACAACTAGCTAATGTAGAGTCATGTTGACAGCTACCGCCATCTAGTTGTTGATAATAAAACTACGTTATAGATATGTCAGCGCCTTTATCGAAGTTTGAGAGTATGTGATAAAAAAGTCGTTTCATTCATTAATATTATAGCATCGAATGGATTTGCATAATTATAAAATATGATTTGTATTTTTAGATAGTTTAGATTTTTACCTTTGCTCAGGTTCGTTCTTTGGTACATTTTAACGATTAGTATAGATTTCTCAGAGTTGAGATATTTCCCTGCAGTAAAAAGTATCTTAAATGTTGACCCGGATAACCAGCTATCATCATACCAAATTTCATCCAAATCTGTCCAGTGGTTTTCTCTTGATGCGTTCTCAGACAGACAGACATAGGCAAAAATTGTAAAAACCATAGATTCGGCTTCTGTATTGATAATAATGACTATTTCAATAAAATTTCCATGAAAATATTTAATGTACAGATTCGACTCAGTTAGAATTTTGTTATATGTATAGATAACTTCTTCATTATTCACGCAATATTGGACAGGAAATAATCGAGTTCAGCTGGCACTCCCAAAAACCATAAACAAAAAAAATCAATAATGCAAAGTCTAAGTTAGAACAACAATTTGTTGGCACCGTATTATTTATAAGACACTATTTTATAATATTACTTAAGTAAAATTCAGAATAAAAACCTCTAATAAACTAATGCATTGATATGAAACAAAACGGGTTTGAACAGGAAAGGTCCCAAAACTAAAAATATATGGGTTAAGGCAGTTCCGTCTAACATTAGCTGTTAACTTTAACATAATATGTCGTTCAGGGATATGGCCTGTTAAATAAACGTATATGTGCTATGAAACTTTCTCAACACTCGAAAGTTAGTTTATGGATGAGTTCAAGCTAGCTGCCATAATATCTTGTGAGTTTTATTTTGTGATAGTTTAAAACTTTATACCTGTCCATTTTGGCGTCTTTCTGTATTAGTTTAGACTAAATATTGTGCAGCAAGATATACAAGGCATAGGTATATACGGGTGGTTATGTGGGACTCACTGGCAAAGTCATACTACCCACTAAAACCCAACAAAACCTTTCCCCGTCTTAATGGGGCGTCGCAGGATGGCTTATGCACTCAAGCACGATGCCCCGACGGCAGGTTTGCTAAAGTGGACCACAACAACCATGAGGTTGCTCCAACAGTCCACTTTGCTATCAGAGAAGTACCAACCATGCAACCCGCATGGTACACCGCCCACCAAGATGGGCTGCCTCCTAATGCGTTCTTGGCTTCGCGCCCGACTATGTATTTATATTGCCGCTATAACGACAAATAAAAAAAATACACGAAACATTTTTTAACATTCGTAATCGATCATTAAAGCAAATATACGAGTAGGTTTTCCCAGAGGGCTAAAGTATGGGGTCCTTCAAAAGAGGAGTAAATAGGTTCTTAAAGGGTCGGCAATGCGCATGTGATGCCCCTGCTGTTGCAGGCGTCCATAGGCTGCGGTAACCGCTTACCATCAGGCGGGCCGCATGCCTGATTGCCACCGACGTGGTATAAAAAAAAGGTACTACATTACTCTAGATATGTAAAGTCATATTAATAAAAAGTACATATACGATGGTATAGAACCCTTCGTGTGCGAATTCAACTTTGTATCTCTGTTGACCTTTAACTAACAGATTAAAATTGTCCCACAGATGGCATTATTACAAAAATCATTCTGAGTCGTATATTTAAACGATACCTTTACAGTTCCCTGCCTTCCAATTTTCTGTCTGTTTTAATCCTATAATAGAAATGCCAGGCACACGTCTATCTGGCATCAAAAGTGACCTATAGAGCCTCCGAACGCCCCTGAGATGTTAGGTCAATATTAATGGAAGCGTTATTTTAGACATCACCTTAGTAATTATATATCTAGATTTACAGTGATTGATCCTTTATATTTATTTTATATTTTCAACCGACTTCAAAAAGGAGGAGGTTCTCAATTCGACTGTATGTTTTTTTTTTATGTTTGTTACCTCAGAACTCCGTTATTTATTAACCGATTTAGACAATTTTTGTTTTGTTTGAAAGGGTATACTTCCAGATTGGTGCCATTTAAATTTCAAAAAAAATACCACCCCTAAGGGTGGAAAAACAACTAATGATGAATTTAACCTACTTCTAATTGTCATATTGACTTGAAACTTTGCAAGTATTTCTATTTCCGTTGATAGTACAGTGGTTCGGTGTTGTTGACCTGATCTGATGGCAAGGCCAGAAGGTGGATAGGTGGAACTCTTCAACGGCTAATAGTAGATACTTTGAGTTTGGGCTTATTTTGTTTGATTTGACAAGCCTAACACGTTAGAATCCTTACTATGCTACTACTGTCTACACTAAAAAGGGAAAAATAAAAACTTTTTAACAAAAAAATAAAAACCGACTTCAAACAAAAGCACTAAAAAGTAAAAAATAACTGATTGGTAGTTTTCATTTACTATACATACCTAATCAAATATTTTCGAAGTCGGTGTGCTTTGGCTAAGTAATTAAAGCCTACCTATTAAATACATACCTAATCAAATACTTTCGAAATCGGTGCCAGCCCATACAAAGCAAAGCACACCGACTTCGAAAATATTTGATTAGGTATGTATAGTAAATGAAAACTACCAATCAGTTATTTTTTACTTTTTAGTGCTTTTGTTTGAAGTCGGTTTTTATTTTTTTGTTAAAAAGTTTTTATGATCTAAACAAACGAAGAATATCGGTTTTATACCGCACCAGTGGTTACACTTCAAAATCACTTAGTTACATATTAAGGGGTAAATTTTAAGAGGTAGATTTAAGAGTAATAGTGTTGTTTAGGGGTAGATATTAAGGGGTAGATTTTTAGTGTATTGATGATGATTAAGTTGTATTCATATTACTGCCTCGGTGGTGTAGTGGCTAGCATGTACGGCTGCACACCCGGAGGTCCTGGGTTCGAGTCCCGGGTCGGGCCAAGTTTAGTTATTGAGTCTTCCTGTATAGTAAGTCTCAGTAAGAGCCCGGAGTTGGGAAGTTGGCGGTGTTTCACCCCCGTGCCTCGGAGAGCACGTAAAGCCGTCGGTCCTGCGCCTTAACTCTCACCGGTCGTGTCGAGTGGTCGTCCCACCGGAGTATGAGAGTGACAGGAATAGAGAGTGCACTTGTGTCTGCGCGTACACTTGAGCACTATAATATCTCCTGCGCAGTTGGCTAATCTCATTGAGATTGGCCGCCGTGGCCGGAATCGGCTAGGAGAACATCACATCATTCACATTATAAAAAGAATTATAAAAATCCGCCCACAATTAATTAGGTACTAACATCTTCCTTTTTGTAGTCAATAAATAAATTATAACCTTTATAATCTGATAAGCAGTTATATGTTTACGTAAATAGAAAAATAGCTAAATTGGATGATTTGGCGACGTCCAAAATTTTTTGATAGTTTGAACGCGGGTGAAGCCACGGTTAATGCTAGGTTATTAATAAATGAGATTTTTTTTTAATTTCATTTCTATATAGTCTAAATTGAATTCTTATAAATTTTTACCAGGAGGTATGTATGCTTAAGTGTTTCTTGAAAGTAATTTAATTGACCGTCCGAGGAAGTCATATGTATTTAATGAACTAAAGGAACCACGTCGCTACGTAAATAAAACTTAGCAAACGATATAAACGTAATTAATTCAATTTTATTAACATTTTTATTTAAAAAGGGGTAAATTAAATAAATTTTACGAACTCTACAGCTCTAACTTAACGGTCTATAAAATTTTAAAGTGTTATTGCCATTGTGTCTAACTAAAAAAAAACTCTAAAATAATCGGCAATAAAATAAAGTACAAATATTTCTCCGCGTAAATTGAATTAGTTTTTTTTTTATTATTCAACGTTTATCGAAACATTATATACTCGTACAAATAGTATCGATTATTAATACATAGTGTTAATTTTTGTAATCGAAACATATACGTTTACAATGAAAGAGGTTTTATGAGTTTTCTAAAATAGTCTACATTGCAATAGTTAAAAATAAATTAAAAATTAGGTATTACAATCTATGCGCGTTACTGGAACTTCGATAACGAAGTATCTGCTAATAGCTTTAAATCTTTCTTTCTGTACGTAAAATACTTATATCACAGATCACAGTACTGTACTAGCTTATTTTCATACATATCAAAATTTCACAGAAACCGGTGAATTTTTTTTACAGATTCTCGATTTTGCACAAACCAACATACAAAAGATACTCTTAGGTACTGTTTTAAAGTGCATAATAGTATTTGCGTTTGTTTGTATTTCTTTTTCACGTGCTTTTCTGTTATAACTTGCAAGGGTTAGTGGGTTAACGTCGAAATTTTAGCGTAATTCCATTATTTCTGGCTACGTGCCTGTAACGAAGTATAGATAAAGTTGTGATTTATGCTAATATTCTTAGGGTGTTGCCAAACTGTTACACTTACACTTGACCTAAATTTAAAATTTACTGTTAGATATGTTTCATTTACGTCGTTACATAATAATATGTTTATTTTAAAACTTTAATCTATTGTTTTGTTTGTTTTTATGAAACTACGGACATAATAATGTAGGTATTATATAAAAAATACTGTTACTTAAAGTACCAGTTTTGACAGATATAAAGAATTTTGACACTATATGGCCCGTAAGAAAAAAATGCCGCATCTACAAAATTATTGGTTCTGTACCAGCGATGTAATATGCAACACTAGTAATAATTAGCTTCCTTATGTTTTAAAGTTGTATTATACATAGGCATATTAAAATAAATATATAATAAAAATATTTAATATTTTCCAATTAAGATCATGTTTGCATTTATAGTTATACTAGCGACTCACTCTCGCTTCGCTCGGGTTCGTCCTTAGTTACATTTTAACTTTTACTATAGATATCTCAGAGATTTACCCGCAGTAAAAAGTATCCTATATGTTGACCCGGACCCGGGATACCAGACCACTGCTTCTAACAACGGAAATAAAAACACTTGCAAAGTGTCAAGTCAATATGACTATTAGAAGTAGGTTAAGTTCATCATTAACTATTTTTCCACCCTTAGGGGTGGTATTTTTTTAATTTAAATGGGACCAATCTAAAGTGAAGTGAAAGTATACACTTTCAAATAAAACAAATATTCTCCAAATCGGTTAGTAAATGACGGAGTTCTGAGGTAACTAACATAAAAAAATATAGCCCAATTTAGAACCTCCTCCTTTTTGAACATGTCGGTTGAAAATAAAAACCGTCTTTCAGACACTAAAAGTTTTCATTCACCATAGATATTTAATCTAATCAGACATATTCGAAGTCGGTGCCATTTGAAAATACTTTAAGAAATTGATTGAAATACAAAGAAAAACATACAGACAAACATAGAACCTCCTCCTTTTTGGAAGTCCGTTAAAAATTTATATAAAATATAAATATAGATAAAATATAAGAATAATTTGCATGTATTGCTTGGTAGCGACGATATAATAAATAAGCAAATTGTTATTTGGTTTAGTACTCATCTTGCTTATTAAGTTAAAGGTTACGAGAAGCCATAGACTTCCCCATGGGTCTACTTAATGCAACAAAAGAGAGTAGAGTATAGACAGCAAAAAACCTTTCGGGCTGTTCTAAAACATGATATTGACCTTAATATTTTATTATGATATATACACTCATCTTTAGGAACAAAGTATGTATGTATATACCATATATGTCATGGTATAATAGTATATATGGTAGCCCAGTGGTAACGAGCTCGCTTGGGAAACCGAGTGAAGCGTGTTCAAATCCTGGGTCTCGCACGTCTGATATTTTCATGTGCGAATCATTTCGAGCATGATTACCACTTATCTTACTCGCAACGGTAAAGGAAAACGTTGTGAGGAAACCTGCATGTCTGAGAGAACCTAGCAAGTTTTCAAAAGACATGTGAAGTCCGCCAACCCGCACTTGGCCAGCGTGGTGGACTATAACTTGATTCCCTTCGTATTGAAGGGAGGCCCGTGCCCAGCAGTAGGACGTTAAAAAGGGCTAAAAATATATATACACATACTATGTATATATACTTTATTATACGAAATAATATGAAAAGATAGTTTTATTTTAAATGATTTTTTTTAAGTTTTAATTTAAACCTATTAAGTGTTTTCTGTATAAAATCAGTACATTGCAAATAGTTATAGAGAACGCGCATAATTTAGTTAGACATTCACAAAGCTATGAAATTTATTATTGACCTTTACCTTCAGGAACTTATTTAGTGTGTAAGAAGCCTAAAGTCCTCTGAGGTTGATTCATTACAAGGAGACGTGGTCCAATTAGCCTGCAACGAGCTGTACTTACTCCGCGTAAACTGATCTTTGCATTTAAATACCATTTTACAAAATTGGCCTGTCTGAAAATAATTTGGTTGTCCTCGAATTACTATTGTTGAAATGAAATATAGTAGGTTCTTTATAGCTTCAATGGGTCAATCTGTTTGAAAATGTTAACAATATTTTCATACTTTTTGACTTGTACTAATTTTCATGTTGAAATAATTAAATGTAACATTATGTTTTTTTTTATTTGTTTGTCTGTTGGGAGTTTCTGGTATGACTGAACCCATTATGTAAATTATTTTACTCATAGAAATCTATATAAATATGAGTAACGTAGACTATATTTATTGATATTCGCGACCACAGCCACGGGTAAAAATGAGTGCTTTATAACATTTTAAAGTCGTTATCCTATGTCCTTTCCAAGGTCTCAAACTATCTTCTTATCAAATTTCATCTAAATCGGTTCAGTAGATCCAGAGATTACCCCCTACAACGTCACCAACAAAAGATTGTGAAACTACCTCTTTATAATATTAGTATAGATATATATTTTCAGCCACGGGTAAAAATTAGTGCTACATAACCTTTGTTAAGTTGTTATATAAACTTTTATCAAACGATTCAGCTTAGTTAATTTATCATAAATATTGAATATTAAACCGGAAGTGTAGACTGTAGGTGTTTATAGATTATGTGAAATTGACACCGCGTGTAAACGATGTGAATGCAGCGAGCATTAAACGGGGATATTCCGTATAATTCAATTTGATTTCGAATATCAGAACTTAAGTAGACTTTTAATATCCAAAACCATTTACGTTAAATCAACAAATAATATTATCGTGCACAACAGTTTATTTTTGAAATAATGTTATTGCTAATAGTTTGTTTATTTCTTTATTTTCCTTTTCATATACTGTATATATATATATATATATAGCACCTGAGTACCATTTACATAAGTACACTACCACCACCACACAACAAGAATCTTTCTACTAGGAAATTTGGAAGTATCGAAAAAAATTAACATTAGAAACCATATTTTTGACTTATTTAACACAAGTTATAATAAGTACAATACCTTCTTGATTCATAGCTTCTGGACATGCATACATATTTAATCGTTTTTTTTTGTAATTTTTATGTTCTATGTAATGTTCTATGTAATGCTTATTTTATTTATCATGATATATTTTATGTTAAAAGCTTATAATGATTAAATGACTGAATATGACGAAAGATTTCCTATAAATAAAGATCGGCTTCGAGAAAGCTAAATGATATTTTTGTGTTTCTTAGATTTTTTTGATTAGCTTCTCTTGTAATTAACTAGCTATGTAATTAAATTTTCAAATGTTATTTTAACTTACTTCTAGGAGTCATATATTCGCATCAATTTAAACTTATGGTAATATATTAGAATTTTATTCCAAATCAGTAGGCTTTTTAGATTTCGTTCGTTTACTTGTATTAAATTGATATAGTTCGTACTAATTTTCTGAACGATCTTAGATTTGTTATGAATATGAATATATAATATTGATTGATTCCCCATACAACGTTCCACCCCCCTTTTCACCCCCTTAAGGAATGATTTCCGGGGTAAAAACTATCCTATGTCCTTCCCAGGGTCTCAAACTATCTTCTTAACAAATTTCGACTAAATCGGTTTAGCGGATTAAGCGTTAAAAAGTAACAGACAGACAGACGGACAGACAGAGTTACTTTCGCATTTATATATTAGTATGTATGGCATAATATATTAACCTTTCTGGCACAGTCTACTGTAGCTTTTGATCTCTTGAGTGCCGACAAAGAAGCGGTGGCTTAGAGGTGGTGAAAAGTAAACCATATTAATTAGGTGCTAAAGTCGACTTCAGATCAAAATTATCATGAAAAAACAATAATCTTAAAGACATTTTCATATTTATTTAGTTAAGAAATATAAAGTACTACGATATTAATATTACGGTATTAACATTTAAATAAAAGTTAAATCGTTGATTTAATGAAAAAAATTGTTATATGTATTTGTTTTTTTTTTTCATTAACTGAGAGAGAGAGAGAGAGAGCGAGAGATATTTTTGTTCTTCTAAGAGATATGCATGAAACAACATTCAAAATTTCGTATTTGTAGGAAGTTTACTATCTCTTGTCACGATTTGTCATATTTTGTAAATAACCTAGCAATATGTATATATTAAAAAAGACTTCAGTCCCCTCAGCGTCCAAAAAATCTAGAATTTATATCGACCAATGCATATATATGCATAGAGGCAGTGGTAGCGCGTTCGCTTAGAAAACCGAGTGAAGCGGGTTCAAATCCCGGATGTCGCACCTCTGATATTTTCATGTGCGAATCATTTCCAACATGATTACCAATTGCTTTACGGTGAAGCAAAACATCGTGAGGAAACCTACATGTCTGTGAGATACAAGCAAGTTTTCGAAAAATATGTAGAATCCGCCAACCCGCACTTGGCCAGCGTGGTGGACTATGGCCTGATCCCCCTCGTACTGAAGGGAGGCCCGTGCCCAGCAGTGGGACGTTAAAAAAAGGGCTGAGTACAACAATGAATATATGAATCATTTAGTATTATTTGTAGAAAGATGCAAGGAGATAAAGTCGACCATGTCTAGACGCCTTCATTAGCCGACAGTATGTAGATAGATTATTCGGTTATGTTAGGTTTACACTAGTCAGTAAAGATTTTTGACTATGACGATGAATTCACTTGAGTCAACATAGTTTGATCAAATGATGCTTATACAAATTGATTAAATTGTGCATACTTTAATTTCTTTATTTACAAATCTGCTTTTACATATTTCTTTACACATTTATGTTCACAGGAAATTATTAGATTAATATACAATAGGCGTATAGATAAACTTATCATATCTAATAGACTAGCATTGCCCGCGGCTCCGCCCGCGTTCAGATGATCAAAAACCAAATTCTTAGGTTTTACATATTAGTATACTCTTACATAGCAGTTTTTGTATTTTTTCTCAGAAATGACACATTCTCCCGCGGTAATAAGTATCCTATATGTTAACCCAAATAATGAGCTATCACAGTACCACATTTCATCAAAATCCCTCCAGTGGTTTTTCTGTGAAGCGGTAACAGACAGACAGACAGACAAAAATTCTAAAAACTATAGATTCGGCCTCTGTATCGATAATAATGTTTATGTTTATTTCAATAAGATTTTCCAAAAAATATATAATGTACAGATTCGGCTTAGTTACAATTTTATTATATTTATAGGTATAGATGTAATAGCATTTAAAGCTAACCTATTAAGATTTGCTATACATATAGCTTTGACCATTCAGATTTGAATAATATACGTTATGCAGCTACTGTGTATATGGTATAGTGAGCTTCTGCATCTAAACGTGTCCTGACTAAAGAACGTTAACGCTAACGATAAGATTATCCGGTAGAGTCGTTTATTTTGAATAGACGTTAGAGCTCTTATATCCATACTTTAATATTATAAATGTGAAAGTGTATTTGTTTGTTTGTTTGTCCCTCTTTCACATCGAAACAAAGTGATGGATTGACGTGATTTTTTGTATGAAAACAGTTGGAGTGCTGGAAAGTGACATAAGCTACTTTTTACCGCGGGAGATTATTTCATTAACTTTAAATACATACATATTATAAATATAAGCACCCATGACTGGAGTACAAACATTCGTGCTCATCACACAAATGAATACCCACAGCAGGACTCGAACCCGCGACCGCTGGCGCAGCAAGTAGGGTCACTACAAACTGAGCCAAACCAGTCGTCAAAATATTATAAACCTAAATTATAATTTAACCAACTGCAGTTTATAGAAGGGAAAAAGGATCATGCAGATATCTTTCAGAATATATGTATGTACATATAATCTCGTTGCAATAAATTCAATACTTATTTGTTTCTGAAATAACAAACAGTGAAAATAGCAAATGATAAATCAAAATATTTCCATATCTTTTATAAGATATGAGAAAATAACTTAGGTTTACACAACTTTGTTTGCTGAAATTTTCAGACCTTTTTGTTCTAGCCCTGCGAATCATCTATCAAACCTAGCGTCCCTTAGGACACAGGAGTTTATAGGTCGGGTCATAGACGAAGGCATTGACCTAAACGCCCTATCTGTGAAGGGTAACAACTATGCTTCAATCCTTTGTAGTAAAGTTTTTGTTGTGAATAATTATTTCATTACAGTATGTATTATCTATACTAATATTATAAATATGAAAGTGTGTCTGTTTGCTTGTTTGTTTTTCTTTCACGTCGAAACAGAGAGACGGATTGACGTGATTTTTTGTGTGGAGATAGTTAGAGGGCTGGAGAGTGACATAGGCTATCTTTTACCGCGGGAGATTATCTCACTAGCTCGGAAAAATACGATATAATACAATCCAAAAAAATATTTATGATCAGAATTACTTGAAACTTGGTATTAATGCTCTTCAATAAAATTAAATAAATACGTGTTTTAGCATTTTTCTAAATTCATTCTATAAGGGGGTAAAATATGAAAGTTTGTATAAAGCTACCTTTTTAGATAGTTTTAACGCGAGCGAAGCCGCGGGTTCTGCTAGTTTAAAATAATTCATTTACTAAAACCCACTTTCTACCTTGCATATCTTACTGATTTTGTTTTCTAGTTCACGATATATTATTATTTTAATAACCGCAGTTTAATCAATGTAAATAATAAATGTGAATAATTTTATACCATCAATTCGACACCAATCGAATATTTCTAAAAATATATAAAAAAATATATATTTTATTTCATAAAAAATTAAGTTATTTTTAATAATATTTTTGTTTTATAGCAGACTTCATTAAATGAGCAAGAATTAAATTCGAGTGCACGTTTATTTTTTGTCTGTATAATTAACACACATCTTCGTTTATTGTAAATTGATCTCCTATCTTAGGATAATAGTTATTTTTCTGATAACGTACCTAGTATACATAAGTAAACATACATACATACATATATATATATATATATATATATATATATATATATATATATATATATCATATAACATCTTACATGAAAATCTCGCCTAAATCCTGTATCCACCAGTAAATGTCCTGCTATAATCAGTTCTGCTCTGCGTAGATAACAGACGCAGATTGAAGCCTGGTTATCTTTTAACGGTCATTTGAGTTTTAGTGTATGGGTACTCGTAGTTTGTTCAAAATTTTGGAGAGCAGACTGCAGACGTAGAGGGTTAAAGATCTCTACAATTGATGATTAAGTTAGAAAGTATTTAGTACTCAACTACCTATAGCATATATCTATACTTAATATTATAAAGAGGTAAAGTTTGTGATCTTGTGAGTTTGTGTAATGTAATCAAGTGTGACACACTATACTTACCGCTTATATCGAAATACCTATAATAAAATTATTTGATGAGCCTCTGGCTTAGCTATCTGATTACCGTTCTCTAGATGCTCGATATTAGCAGATCGAATCCCGATTAGCTATTGCGTGGTTCTGCCGGCTTACCAAATGTAAAATGGCTCTCATCCTAAGGGACGTGGCGTGATGTAGGATAAAATATATTAATATTTATTTTTAATTCAGTCTGGTTTCAGAGATAAGAGCAAACAAAAAAACATACTTAAACTTTAAATCTTGTTCTTTCGAAAAATATTATATCTAAATAAATCATTTACACAGTCTGAGCAAAATTATATTATACATACTCAAAAGTAGCCTGTGTCACTCTCCAGCGCTCCAGTACAAATCACGCTAATCCGCCAAGCCGTTTTGACGTGAATTAAAGACAAACAAACAAACAAACAAACAAGCAAACTTTCACATTTATAATATTAGTATAGATTGTATTGTGTAAAGTAATTATTAACTATATAAAACTAGCCATATTATGTTTTCAAGTATATTATATTATAAATACCTAAAAGGTTGCGTATCCAACCTCACCCTGTGACCTTTGTGTCATGACGGAATCCTTAATCCTTGTTGGAATGCGGGCTGATTTCAGGGAATTAATATTTATGCTAGATGACAATCTTTATATAAGATATTATGAAGGTAAGTACGTATTCAACCTCATTAAATAATTTTAATTGTTAAATATATAGTTTGTTTGTTTGTTTGTTTGTTTGTTTGTTTGTTTGTTTGTTTGTTTTTTTTTTATTTGTTTGTTTGTTTGAATTCGATAATTTTGGGAACGACCTATTTAAAAGTCTTCTTCATAGAAGAAGCTTAATGTTAGATAAACATTAAGCTATAACTATAGAAAAAGGGCAGTTATACATAAACCAAAAGGCTAGAAAGCCATAAGCTTTTTGTAAAACTGTTTTATTTTCCGACTTTGCCCGCTTGTTTTCATTTAGCCAACAACAAAACAATTTACGAGTATATGAAAATGTTTAAAAAAAACTGCCCTAGCCTTATTTTAAAAAACGCTATTCGTTTTTCGTGTTGGCTACTAGCAAGCACTCGTTTTAGTATCAAAGCTCACTTTAAAAGTAGCGGAATTTGTAAATAACTAGAAATAATCCCCTAGTGGCTTTTAGAATAAACGTACCTACTAATGTCCCAGGAGAACTACTTGATCGATTGAGATAAAACATACTCAGCCAATATGCGTGTCAATCTATTGTAACGTTAGTTGCGGTGCTCAATGAAAAGCTAATCTATACCTACATATAATAAAATTCTAACTAAGTCGAATCTGTACATTAAATATTTTTTTGGAAAATCTTATTGAAATAGATATTATTATCGATGCAGAGGCCGAATGTATAGTTTTAGAATTTTTGTCTGTCTGTCTGTCTGTCTGTTACCGCATCTTCATATATTTGGTATAGTGATAGCTGGTTAGCCGGGTCAACATAAAGGATACTTTTTACCGCAGGAAAATATCTCATTTCCGAGAAAAAATACAAAATCTGCATTGTAAGAGTATTCTAATATGTAAAACCTAAGAGTTTGTTTTTGGTCATCTGAACGCGTGCGGAGTCGCGGGCAATGCTTGTAATTTATAAGTAAAACTGTAAATGGTTCATGATAGTTACGAAGATGGATACTCTTAATGCTTGTGCTATATACAAATGTCATTTTTTGTTTGTACATGTCATAAAAAAGGTCATCAAAAGCAAATAAACCAACAAACTATGGGTCTAATGAAAAGCATATACAGCTGCAGATATATGTCCTGGGTTCGAGTTCCAGGTCAGGCTAAGTATAAATATTCAATTTATTGTAAAGGTTTTTGCAAAAGGAGTTAAGAAGAGCACTGAGCTGCCATGGAGATCATGTTAAGTGTTCGGTCGTGTGCCTGATCATGCCCATGTTTATTATTTCTTTACGTTAAAACTTCATAGGCTAGGCGAATTTTGATAAAATTTAGTGTACAGATAGGTTTCCGAGAGGAGATAGGATAAATAAATAAAATTATAATAAGTCGTTTGCCAAAGACAATTCCGCTTTACGATATGGTAATAATGTTTACATACAGCTTATATATAGCCATATTATTATGATTCAATTTCCCATCCAAGCTTTTATGAATTTGCTAGAAGTTTACAAGGTATATCGTAACTTTTAGTAAGTACGTAATAAATAACAATTTGAACACCGTCTCGTAATACGTGAACCTGCTTTCCAGTGCGGTCACACATACATTTAAGGTTAACCCTCCACCTACGAAGCGGGCGCTTATTGGGAAAGATTTGTGCATAATCTTATTTGACACTAGCATTGCCCGCGGCTCCGCCCGCGTTCAGATTACCAAAAACCAAATTCTTAAGTTTTACATATTAGTATACTCTAACAATGTAGTTTTTGTGTTTTTTCTCAGAAATGAGATATTTTACCGCGATAAAAAATATCCTAAATGTTGACACGGATAACCAGCTACTATCATACCAAATTTCATCAAAATCAGTCGAGTAGTTTTCTCGTGATGCGGTAACAGACAGACAGACAGACAAAAATTCTAAAAACTATAGATTCCGACTCTGTATCGATAATAATGTCTATTTCAATTAGATTTACCAGAAAAATATTTAATGTACAGATTCGACTTAGTTAGAATTTTATTATATGTATAGATTTTAATCTATATAAGCTAATTTAATAATATCACTTTTAACCCGTACTAGAATTATTAACCCATTTGAACCCAGAGGTAAAAAGCGATAACGAGTAAACCGAATGAGTAACGAAATTAAAAATATTATAATATAAAAAATATAAAGACAGCTATTTTTGTATATATTAAAGATCTTCAATTGTAATATTTCATTAATAGGATTAATGACAATATATGCAATATGTTTCATTTAAAAACCTCTTAAATAACACTAAAATATTAATAATGTAATAATTTTATTTATGCCTATTGTTTGTTATAACATATTCGTGTTAGCAGTATATGTATATAAGGAATGTAACGTAAACGTTTGCTTTTACTTAAATATATTTTATCAAATTGTCTTCTGTATATTTACCTATATATATACGAGTATGTCTACATATATATTTGAGTTATGATGTATCCATACAAGAGACACAATCTGTACATATAATAAAATTCTGAGTCGAATCTGCACATTAAATATTTTTTGGAAAATTTTATTGAAATAGTCATTATTATATACATATATTAATACAGAGGCCGAATCTAGTTTTTAGAATTTTTGTCTGTCTGTGACCGTATCATGGAAAAACCACTATAGGGATTTTGATGAAATTTGGTATGACTATTGCTAGTTATCCGGGTCAACATACCTAAAGGATGCTTTTTACTATGGGAAAATATCTCATCATTGAGAAACGTTAAAACGTATCGTTACCGTTAGTTATATGTATAAGGACGAATATCACACTAATATTATGCGTTTGTGAGGAAGTTATCTATTGAGTGAATTATTACTATCTTTTAGGTTTTTATTACTTATTCTTTCGTCTCAGCGGATTTGAGTCACATTCGTAATGGTTTGCTTATCTATATTATGGATAAAAAATAGGTAGATTTCAAAATTTCTATAATTGGCAGTATTTATAAAAATCTTCAAGTATGTATAAATGTACAAAAATCATGTTGTTACAGTGTACAATATTATTCTAAGATTAGAATTTAACAAATGCTAAAAAAAAGAAAAAAAATGAAAACTTATACATAAAACAAATTTTTGATATTATAAATGTTTGTATTTAGGGAACAAAAGATCTTAGATGTTACAGAGACTTTCATGTGATTACTAAGCTGTGGAATGGAACAGTTCCATTCAATGTCCACTAGCAATTATATTATTCACAAAGGCCTAAAAGATATTCAACTAGCCGTGAAAAGGCCGACACTCCGCTTAAACTACTACTATAGTCATTTAGAATGGATAAGTAAATAGCTATACATATTTTATAGTATCCAGTTTCTTGGAGTGGTTGGCTTTAATCTGTTTAGGAGTTAGTGTTTTAAATTGTTCATTTCCGCCAAAGTTGACGGTAGAGGTCGTAAACTGTATGTATTCAGCCTTTTTTAACATCCCACTGCTGAACATCAGTCTCCCTTCAATACGAAGGGGGCCAGGCCTTAGGATAGGCAGGATGACCACGCTGGCCAAGTGCGCGACTTCACATGTCTTTTGAAAGCTTACTAAGTTCTCTCAGACATGCAGATTTCCTCATGTTGTTTTCCTTCATCGTCAAAACAAGTGGTAATTGTGCTAAAAATGACCCACAAATGAAAATATCAGAGGTTGGAGATTCGATATTAGAACCCGCTTCATTTGGTTTTTTTACCACTGCCCTTATATTTAAAAGAGGCCTCCCAGCACATTCGACGTTAAAATGGGCTGAATACATATTGTCTATACTTTTAGTTTTATATTTTTTTCTGACTGTGGATATATCTAATCGTATTTTGAAGAATTCATTTCCCATTTCGTCGTTACATGCGTTACAGTTATAAAAAGTCGAATAACGGGATTTTTTGAGCCAAAACAGGTGCCTAAAAGTTTTTCACACAGGGTCTTCAAATAAATATAGTATAATATACAATAGGTATTTATTCCAATAAATCTATATATTAATACGTGAAGCGAAAACTTTGTACCCCTTTTTACGCAAATTGCGCGGACGGAAGAGTATGAAATTTCCCACACTTATAGTTTATGTAGAGAAGGATTGCAAAATGCTAATATTTATTTTAAATTATGCATAAAAAATACATTAAAGAAATAAAAAAAACATTACACATAAAACTATGTATTTGACACACACGCATATACTTATACTATTTTGTTTATTGTTAAAGTCTGTGGTGAAATTGAGATTTTATAGACTACTAACATTGCCCTCCGCTCCGCCCGCGTTCAGATTACCAAAAACCAAATTCTCAGGCTTTACATATTAGTATACTCTTACATTGTAGTTTTTGTTTTTTTTTTCTCAAAAATCAGACATTTCCCCGCAGTAAACAGTATCCTATATGCTGACCCGGATTACCAGCCATCATCATACCAAATTTCATCAAAATCCATCCAGTTGTTTTTCTGTGATGCGGTAACAGACAGACAGACAGACAAAAAATCTAAAATCTATAGATTCGGCCTCTGTATCCATAATAATGTTTATTTCAATAACATTTTCCAAAAAATATTTAATGTACAGATTCGGCTTAGTTAGAATTTTATTATATTTATAGATCGTTCGTAACTCGTTACTAGGTGCGTAACAAAAATGATTTTACGAAAATAAAGATAACATTCGTAAGACGATGTTGAAGACGTGGTATTAAATGTCGTTTCAAAATACATTATTATCTCCAAACACTCCTTCACAGCTAATTGATTATATCATAATATGTTCATTAAAAATAATTTAACATTATTAACGTTCAAAACAACTCTTGTTACCCAATTTAGGTTCACTTTCGTAATTGGATGAGATTTTAAAAGAAATTTTAACACATATTACGAGTTTCTCTACTTAAATAATATATAAAAGATATAAAGGAATGTATGGTTGCTGATGGTGATGGGTTCGATTCGGGACATTAGGTTGGACCATTACAGTTACTAGGACAAGCGACTTGCCCTAGCGTAGCTCGGGTTCATCCTTAGGTACGCATATTTGGTTCACAATTTCATGGATATATTTTTTGCGCGGAACCCTAGTTCTTTTTCTAAAATAAAAGTAGCCTAAATTACTCCTTATAAAATCTGCTATTTGTTAATGATAGTCCCATCAAGTCGGTTAACTGTTTTGGAGATTAGTCAGTACAAACGAACAGACTAACATTTTAAAAGTTGTCTTTTTCTAAGAAGTTCATATGCAAGTATTTAGTGAAAAGCTGTTATTTTCACATTACAAACATACACTTCAATTTTATTTATCTGTATAGATTATTTGTCACGAAATACTGAAACTAAGGAAATAGAGAATGCACTTCTGCTTACATACAGACTTGCGCATTTTCAAGCACAGATACCTACCTACTTAACCGAGTGTAAATATTTTTTTTCCATTTTCGATAACACGCTACGAAAGATTGCAAACAAAAGACTTCCGTTTAAAAAAAAAGCAAAAGATATTCAAATTATTTCTTTTTTAAAATCTAATCAATATTTCAGCTTTACCAGCCAGCATATAAACTTTTTTCGATTCCAAAGAGTTTATAATGAACGCCCTACGTACCTACATAGATGCTCGTATGATAGTAATAATGGAATCTTAGAACTTTTACGTAAACGTGTCTCTTATAAAAGTCAACAGAGTTTAAATTCTTGGAAACACCGATAAATATCGATAAATTTTTTTGTCACACTAGTTCTCTCAATTTCATTTCTCTAGCAATACAAAATATATATATTTATAAATATTGCATTATACTTATTCGCTGTCGACCTTTAAAACTTAAATGTAACTCGAAACACGTTTTTCACTTTTAGTCACTTCAAACTCAGTTGATAAAATAATCTCTATATTATTAAGAGTTGTTTCGATATTATATTCAAACTAGCCCTCTCATTACTTTCACCTTACTGAAAGAGAAGTCATTAAACAGTATATCAAGATACATCAATTCTCTAAATATAATAAGATATCATTTAAATTACACGAGTATATAATTTTTTACAAATTCTCTATTTGCGAGTCAAAACTCATATTAAAATAAATAAAATCACAAAAAATAAATAAAAAACCCGAATACGTAAAAAGCGAACTAAAAAGATGAGAACACGTTAACGAAGAAAAATAATATTATACATACATACAGGTCAAACACATAACCTTCCTTTGGACTTCACCGCAGCAGAGTAAAAAATGACTAATACAATAGGTATCATAGAATTATTTACATTTTTTTTTAGATTTTTATTCTTCAAGGGTCGCAGAATGAATTGTTCCTAAAGCCTCCTTTAAATTACTTAATATATAGCATCGAATTACTAATAGTGGTAAGAATGAAACAGAATGTCAAAATAAACAACAGGATTGTAGCACAAAGAACAAGGCAAGTTTTTACCTCAATATTTTTAAAGGCGTCTTAGATTAGGACATACCTATACAAAACTGAATTATTCCATTTACTCATTTTAAAGGTTAGTATAGATTTCTCAGAGATGTGATGTTTTCCCGCTGTAAAAAGTCTCTTATATGTTGACCCGGATAACCAACTATCATCATACCAAATTTCATCAAAATCTGTCCAGTGGTTTTCTCATGATGCGTTCCTAGACAGACAAAAATTCTAAAAACTATAGATTCGACCTCTGTTTCGATAATAACGTCTATTTCAATAAGATTTTCCAAAAATTATTTAATGTACAGAATCGACTCAGTTAAAATTTTATTATATGTGTAGATAGATATACAAATGAATTAAATTATATAAGCGCTAGTAATTGCTATAGTTGGAAAGAAGTGACAATTTGCACCAATTTGCACTTTAAAAATACAACTCGGGCGGCTGGCAATTGTTTATCGTTACGCCGTAGTGTGACGACGGCTTGCCTGAAGCGCAAAAATGCCGTGACATTGCCGTGTACATCACTCACTAATAACCCGAAAGTGACTGTTTCGTAAGATAAGTACTGTTAGATATGTTGTACAAGACTTTTTTATGTTCAAATATTAATAATTAATAATTAAATATGTTAATAGTTAATAATTAATAATTAATAATTAAATATGTTAGGACATTAACACAACAGCAGCATCTAGTTCCATGGTAAGCTACCAGGCCTGTGTTATGGACACCAGATAGTTGATACACTACACATATATAACTTTAAATACATACATATTATAAATATAAACACTCATAAGTACAAACATTCGTGCTCATCACACAAATGAATGCCCCCAGCGGGACTCGAACCCGCGACCGTTGGCACAGAAAGTACAAACTGAGCCAAACGTGTCGTCAAATATAAATGTTTCCTAAAATATTTTAAGGTATACTTTTATAGTAATATACTATAAGTATGTATATAGTTATCTTGAAATAAATTAATAAAAGGATCACGTAATCTGACTGATAAAGTTATAATATATGAACATTTTCTTTACTAAGGTTAGCATAAAAGCTCTACTCAAATTTATCTAGCTATCGCAATTCATTATCGCATCCATATACTCAGATAAAGCTCAAACACCAAATACCTATAGGCTATACCATAATAAAATTCATAACTCCATAGCAACCAATAAATCACCATCACGAAAGCTCACATCTAACACAATGTCAAAGACGTTTCAATTATTATTAACGGTACCGTAAAACGTGAAATTTTCAATGGATCCCTCATCGGTGGGCGATTATCCATTAAATAAATTTTATTCGTGATAAGGCGGGGGGCGGGCGGCTCGGCGCCGGCGGGACGCCCTAGTCGCCGCCGACCGCTCGACAAGCGACGTTGTGTCGCTATTCCTGCAAAGCTGCGCTAAATTTACACGCCACTTATTTCTACACCGCACTCCTAACCATTGACCCACTGACAGTGAATTGTGTTCTTACAGCGAGTGTCGCGAGTGTTACTCCTCCGCCCGAGTTAGCCGAGCTCCTAGTGAAACCTGTAAGTACTCATTTTGAAGTCTTTGACGTATCTTAATCAACCGATGTTACGGCCATTTTATAGAATGCCGACCAACCTTGAAATATTCAGTATTTTGGTCATTGTATCACGACGGATATGTTTCGGTGTTGAATGTTTCAGCGTAAAGGTCTTAATTTAAAAATAGCTGCGAGTGGAATTATTGAGAAAATCTGGGTGTTGTTTTGTTGAGGAGTCTGACCGTTGGTATTCCGAAAGAGTTCGAAAACATGCCTCGAATTCATGTCAAGGTTCAAAAACTCTGTTATTTTATACAATTAACAATGTTTAAGCGGTTTCCAACGCTACAAAATATTTTACAATAGACGCAATGATTATACACATACTTGCCAAACCCCAGCCAGATATCTTTCTATTCTCGAAAATGAAACTCGGCTGTACTTTTTTTTACAATTTTATGCAAAGTTTTACATTCAGAAATGAATGAGGCCTCTATAAATGACATATGATCGGTTCAGTGTGTATGTATTTGTAATGAAGTAATAAATTATTGCTATAACAATATTTTTTTATAATGACAAATATCCTGTGTTATATAGTATAAAGGTTATAATTTTTTATCATATTTTCTTATATATCTATAAGAAAAATATGATAAAAATGTACACATTTCTCAGCAGCTGATACCAAGAGGATTTTCATAACTCGATATAATTTGTAGATAAATCAAGATTTAGTGTATGACATGCCTTCACAAACAATTTTTACTCAGGAAAAAGAGCTTAGCACTGATTAATTATATCACACATGCAAATACATTATGACGTAAATATTTCTATAAAAATTGAAAAAAATATATGGTAGCGGAAATGTCAATAAAAGTTGGTTAGAAAACAAGACCGTTTTATTCAAAAAACCCATTCAGCAGTAAAATCGTATCTTCCAAAACCAAAATCTTATCAGTTGTAATCAAACATGAAAGGTATGAGTAAACAAAGCTAGATAAATCCGGCTGGTTATTGATGCGCTACGGAAATTGCTTCCCCTCGTGCCGGCCATGCTTCCTGCCATCACGGCTTTCTGCACGTTCACTGCATACCCACATTCTATTGCAATTCCGCATTTGCACTTTTCATTAATTATGTCATAAATTCGGGTAAGTACTCTATTATATTTTAACTAGAATGCATTTGACATCTATACATATAATAAAATTGTAAGTAACCCGAATCTGTACATGAAATATTTTTTTGAAAATCTTATTGAAATAAACATTATTATCGATACAGAGTCCGAATCTATAGTTTTTAGAATTGTCTGTTACAGCATTACAGAAAAACCACTGGAGGGATTTTGATGAAATTTGGTATGATGATAGCTGGTTATCCGGGTCAACATATAGGATAAAATACCTCATTTCTGAGAAAAAATATAAAAACTGCAATCTAAGAGTATACTAATATGTAAAACCTAAGAATTTGCTTTTTAGCCATCTGAGCGCGGGCGTAGCCGCGGGCAGTGCTAGTTTTAAATAAAAGTAACTTTTGAGTTTTGGTTTGGGAAAACCAAAAATCAAACGCATTTGTTAAATGTCGTAGAATTAGATATTTTTTCATGTTATACTAATGAAAGCTTAAACATAACTTGGTGTTTTAAAATAGAAAAATTAAAAGAGACTTCAAAAATTTAGCCAATTCTTTTTTTGTTTCCACCTATATTGCATAGTAAGACAGTTTTATACAATAATAATGTATTTAATTATTAACAATTTAACTCAATTATAATTGGAAAATCTTCTATTAACGGTCAGTTCATAGATATATACCCTATATTCATTAAGTATAAATTGTAAGATGCTATATGGCTATATGTCCATATTAAGAAAGTCAAATAAATAATACTTTTGATATATTTAAAAAAAAAACATTTTATTTAACAGCACCAGTAAAAAAACAATAAGACTTTGTTGTTATTATCCTGGAGCTCTAAGTCTTTATTTTTCTCGCGTTATTATACTTTTACTCAGAAATATATCCATAAAAATAAAATAAAAATTTCTATCTGTAGATGATTGAGCTGTAGCTCATTATAAGTACGATCATAATACCTATAAATACCGTGTAATTTTTATAAAAATAAATGAAACTAATAAGAAATGAGATTTTTCTAAATATTTATAAGAATATTATTGTATTTTTCGCGTGCAGTAAAAGTAAAAAGGTAAAAAGTAAAAGGCAAGAGTACTTTCGAATTTTCAATGAATTAAAAAATAAATCTTATAAGGAAGAACCAAGAGAAGTATGAATGGACCGAGTAAAGGAGAACATGAAAGGTGAGTGTGTGATGACGGGTGATGAGGAAAATGGAAGAAGAGATGGAAGAAGGTAAAATAATGACATGAAGAAGAACAGAAATTAAAAAGGTTAAATTATATATATCCTATCTATACATATAATAAAAATGTAACTAAGTCGAATCTGTACATTAAATATTTTTTGGAAAATCTAATTGAAATAGACATTATTATTGATACATAGTCCGAATCTATAGTTTTTAGATTTTTTGTCTGTCTGTTACCGCATCACGAGAAAACCACTAGACAGATTTTGATGAAATTTGGTATGATGATAGCTGGTTATCCGGGTCAACATATAGGATACTTTTTATCTCGGGAAAATATCTCATTTCTGAGAAAAACTACAAAAACTGCATTGTAAGAGTATACTAATATGTAAAACCTAAGAATTTGGTTTTTGGTCATCTGAACGCGGACGGAGCCGTGGGCAATGCTAGTATGCAAATAAAACCGCAATAAAATGTTAGTATACACACATCGACTATATTGCAATTGTGCTCGGTTTGTTTACCCCAATTCAATATGAAGATGAAATAAAACAATAGTAAGTAGCTTTTGCATTCTCATTGACTGAAACATAACAAGCTTCTCGATCGCAATATTTGTTATGCAATTATAATCTTATAATTTATTTGTATGCCAAAAATTATTGGAGTTATGTCAAATGTATGGTTCAGACAATATTATATCATCTATACTTATATTATAAAGAGGTGAAGTTTGTGAATTTGTGAGTTTGTGATGTTGTATGGGGTAATATCTGGATCTACTGAACCGATTTAGATGAAATTTGGTAGGAAGATAGTTTGAGACCCTGGGAAGGACATAGGATACTTTTTATCTCGGAAAATTAAGGGGATGAAAATGGATACGAAAATTTGTATTGTGTAGCCAGCTAGTCGCTAGTAATCTAATATACTTAGTTATCATTAAATGGGACTTTTTATTAAACAGTGAAATCAATAACGCAGTAAACTCAAATTAAGGCGGTTTATTTCGTTTATGTTTTAATTTATGTTTGTTCTTATTTTTAGCTTATATTAAAAAATCTATAGTCGCACTGGGTTCGGTTTAACAGTTCTTCAGCCTAAGACTGGAAAAATGGGTGTGGCATGTAGAAATATACACAAGGATATATGTTTCTCAGTTTGGTGTTCAGTTTGATTGACACCTGCATCATCTTCAAACATTAATAACAAAGAATATATAATACACCCTAAATTTATGCCAAGGTGTATTAAAGCTCAATATTAGAAAAAAAAATTTTTCACGTGTTTCCTATGTTATAAACTTTATCTATAAAGTATTAAAATATTCTTATATATTTGAGATTCAAGAAACTCTTTACTACATCTATCTTTGTAGGCGATACACGTTTAGTAATGGTTTTCAAGTTCGTCACGTACGAGACCATAGCAACTATCTGTTAGTCCAATTCGTCTACTTTTCTACTTAAAATCCTCCTTTTCGGTGTAAATCTAATATACGTACAAGTAATTTGCGATATTTTTGTTGTTTGTAACAAATAAGATTTTATGGGATCATAAAGAACGGTTATGCTATAAATATGTCTTTTTAACAATGAGAAAACGTAAGCCAACTTCTAGCAGATTCATTACTTATTATTAGGTGTTAATTTTATACACCTTTTACCCATTTTTTAATACTACATGTTACAAAAAAACGTTTTGCAATTATTAAAAATAGTATTTTTAGCATTTGTCTGGGTCAGGGCTTTTACCTTTAACTCTTGTCAGTCTGCCAGATTTAATTGTATATAATCATCCAAGCATTAATTAAGATTCCATTTTTAGAAACCACAGTTTATCAATTTTATATAAAACTAGCGACTCACCCTCGCTCCGCTCGGGTTCGTCCCTGCTTACGTTTTAACGTTTAGTAAAGATTTCTCAGAAATGAGATATTTTCCTGCAGTAAAAAGTATCCTATATGTTGACCCGGATATCCAGCTATCATCACATTAAATTTCATCAAAATCTGTCCAGTGGTTTTTTCGTGATGCGGTAACAGACAGACAAAAATTCTAAAAATTATAGATTCGGCCTTTGTATCGATAATAATGACTATTTTCAATAGATTTTCCAAAAAATATTTCATGTACAGATTCGACTCACTTAGAATTTTATTATATGTATAGATTACGTATATAAATAATAGAAAAAAATTGATGAAAATATAAAAAAAATGGTGAGCCATTTACTACTTATGATTTTTTTCTAATTTGGCAAAGAGTTGTGTAAAGAGTGGCTATATAGAATATTGCCAAAATTCTGAAGTAGAATTACTTGGAAGCATATTATTGAATTTTATTAAAGTCGATCCAGATACAGTAATACACTCTTAGTCTTTCCCGTGACCATGATTGTAGTAAAGCATTCATAACGTTTTGAACCAAAAATCAAAATAAACCCGCAAAAAATTTAGAAAAGATAATTTTATTTAAAATGTCGGTCGATGATCAGCAAAAGTTTGGATAAAATTTATATTTTTGAGTTTTATGATGTTGAAATTCAATTTTATGACGTTTCTATTTGATTCCAATATTCTCACAGTAGTTGGGATCAAATGAAGAGTATAAGGCAAAGCTATATAACAAACTGGCGCTGTTTCTTTGCTCCTATTGATTTTTCTCTTAATGTTATAGAAAGGTCAGTGTTCCTAATATGACAGGTCACTGAAGGTCCTTGTACTAATAATAATTCGGAATATTCGTACTCAGGGAAGAAAATGGCCGTTTAGTCATCTTCTATATGTATAATTAAAATAAATTTGTCTTTCTAGTGTTCATATGAAACAATTAGCAACTCACTCTCTTCCTTAGGTACGTTTTAACGGTTAGTATAGAGTAGAATAGATAAACTATATCTATATATATAAAAATGAATCCCTATTTTCTTTGGTTACGCCATCACGCGTGAACGGCTGGACCTATTTAACTATATTTTTTGTTGTGTTTGTTATTGTCAGGAGAAGAAAAAATTTAAAAAATTTCGCGGAATAATATAAAATTTAAGAATACTTATTTAAGAATACTTAACAACCATATTCAAATTTATATGGCTAACGCTGGGTAATAACTATTTATATATATTTAAAACGTACCTACCTAATATTATATAATATATAGTCTTAATGCTTCCTCAATAAACTGGCTATCTAATACAAAAATAATTTTTCAAATCAGATAAGTAGTTACTTAGATTAGCGCGTTCAAACAAACAAACTCTGCCTCTTCATAATATTAGTATATACCTATACGAGTAATTACTGTCTGTATTTGCATAAAATTCTTAGAGATGGTTAATTTGATTATACATATATTAACGTGAATGTCTTAGAACATAATTGGTAGTATACTTGAAAGTGTCAAATAATTTTATTATCTTTCATCTTAAATATTTTAAGGAAATAATACCTAGTACCTTTAAGAGCCGTCAATTAAATGTGTATAATTACTTTGCACCAAAAAGGGTACACCGACTTTAAAACCACTTACAAATTAATTATGTCGCACTTGGCGTTGAAATATTTTTTTCTAATTTATACGGATACCTTGAGGTATAACCTATATATATAAAAAAAAGAAAATCGGTTTAATATAGCGGAATTATGTACATCCTTCTTTTCAAAGTCGGTCTAAAAAATTAAATACCAATGCACTGCGCACTAAATAAATCCAGTAATTTTTAGAAATCATTCTTTCATCCAAAATCCAAGTTGATATGTATAATGATGATACATATGTATGACGACACGTTTGGCTCAGTTTGTAGTTACTTTACTTGCTGCGCCAGCGGTTGCGGGTTCAAGTCCCGCTAGGGGCATTCATTTGTGTGATGAGCACAAATGTTTGTACTGTAGTCATGGGTGTTTATATTTATATATGTATGTAATTAAAAGTTATATATGTCTAGTGTATCAACTATCTGGTATCCATAACACAAGCCTCGTAGCTTACATCCATGGAACTAGATGGTGCTGAGTGTTAATGTCCCAAAAAAATAATAATAATAAAGATACAAATAGTCTGGCAGAGTAGTCCTAGTACCTACGTTGAGGATCTTCGGTCTTTTATTTCAGCCGTTAATGTCCCACTGCTGGGCAAAATCTTCTCTTTTCTTCTTCCACTCTACTCTATTTCTGGCGAAGACCTGCTTTTGTAGAGGCTGGAAGCATTCGTTCTTCCAACTGTGTCTACCTCAACCGCGATGTCGTTTGACGTTTAGTCGAAGGAAATATTTAAATTGACCTTATAATTCTGGGAAGTTAGTCATGTGTATTTCATGGAACCCGGGCACAGGGTGACCTAGTTGGGGTGGTTGAGAGTGCAGTAAAATTTATTTATTTATAAAATGTTTTTGAGCTTGGTTTCGTATGATCCTTCAAATACTATGCATTCATACAAAATAACCACATAGTACGGTCCTTGGAACCCTTATTCATATATATGTACAAGCGGCTTAATGTTGCTTTCGCTCGTGTGTCCCTAGGTGCCTTTTGTATACATATAATAAAATTGTAACTAAGCCGAATCTGTACATTAAATATTTCTTGGAAAATCTTATTGAAATAAACATTATTATCAATACAGAGGCCGAATCTATAGTTTTTAGAATTTTTGTTTGTCTGTCTGTTTGTCTGGGAACGTATCACGAGAAAACCACTCGACAAATTTTGATGAAATTACGTTTTATTGTGGAAAAATGTCAACTCTGAGAAATCTATACTAAATGTGTAAAAACGTAACTAGGGACGAACCCGAGCGGAACGAGGGTGAGTCGCTAGTCACATTATAAATATAAAAAAATATGACATGAGAAAAATTGAAATCTCGTCAAATTCCTCTATGAAATTAACTTTAACCTATTAAAATATCAATTACTTATATATATTGTACACGCTGCTTATATTTAAACGTACAGTTATGTTGTAATTCATTTCTATACGATGTCAGAGAGTAGAGAAATGAAATAAATGTAAACTTGGTTAGTGGAGGTTTGCGAGTGGTTAGGGGAGCGAAACAATCTTTATAAATATAAATATAAAACAGATATACAGATTCGGCCTCTGTATCAATAATAATGACTATTTCAATAAAAATTTCCAAAAAAATATTTAATGTACAGACTCGACTCAGATTTTTATTGTACATATGTATAGACTACAATATTGTTTAGAAGCTTATGGAAAATATATTTTCAGTTACTTAATGCCAATAGTCACTATAAAAATTACTATGACGTATATTAATGTACAGAGGGATATGACAAAATGAAGGGTTCCGTTTTTCTCACTGGATACAGTGAGAATCAAGGATACCTCTACGTGTAGAAAGCCAATATACGATCTCTAAATGTACATATATATCTACATAATATGTATGTATGCATGTACAATGTACAAACATAAGGACATGCTCCAGTACCTTACCACAATTACTAGTGATTTTGCATTTTGGATTTATAGGAATTGACTCTAAATATGTATATAATTTCTTATTACATAGAAAAAATGTAACACTAACTGAAATTTCCAAACCAATAATTATTGCCAGTAATATTTCAAAGAACTTTCATTCGTAAAATTGTACTGTTAATGAATTCTGATTGAGGTTTTGACTTTTGTTAATTAGAAAGTAAATTAGTTTAATGAGTTCAATTTTGAAATTATAACCTGGTTCTATGATGTTGTAGATAAGTATAGATAATTTGTAGAAAGTACTCATTTTTCTATATTTTTTCATACTACAGTGGCAACATTTTATC
Organism: Brenthis ino; assembly: GCA_921882275.1. Lineage (NCBI taxonomy): Eukaryota > Metazoa > Arthropoda > Insecta > Lepidoptera > Nymphalidae > Brenthis > Brenthis ino. The sequence goes on along the minus strand of OV170224.1, from coordinate 19,326,356 downwards.
ATTTTTATCGCAGGGTCGAGTCCCGCTTGGGGCATCCATATGTGTGATGAGCACGAATGTCTGTTCTCCAGTCACGGGTGTTTATATTTATAATATGTATCTATGTATTTAAAGTTATATACATATGTGTAGTGTATCAACTATCTGGTATTCACAACACGAGCTTCGTAGCTTACCATGGAACTAGATGTTGCTGTGTGTTAATTTCCCAACATATAGACTAGAATATGGAATACTACGGTATGAGTTGTCGTGATTACCATTTCAAATGTTTAAATAAGCCCATAGATGTTTTTTCTGTGCCTTATATTTTATTGTGTAGAATTGGGGAAACTGGGATAAGCGACAAAATCATCTTTACATTTCTTATCTAGAGGGATTGGTAGAGCTTTGTGATTGAAACCAGTTCGGGTCGAGTTATGATTGTGTATGCCAGACAATATCTTCGTTAACCAACTAACTAATTTTATTGATTCCTTAACTGACATCCAAAAAGAAGAAGGTCCGACTATTTCTATAAATCTATTAAAAACGTTATGTTTACCATGTACTCGTATATTTTAAGATCAATTTCCACCCTTAAAGGTTTAGTTTATTAATAATAAAGGATTTTTACCTCAATATACCTTTTAAGTAAAAAATGAATATGATTACAGTCTAACGTTACCAGCCCTATTTATATGTCCCAAAAATATAAACCAGGTATTCAAAGATTAGAGCTACAATAAAATTATATTTCGGCATTCAAATTCACAACAAGTGTAACTGGACAAACTATATCCGCATGGAATAATCAAAAGAATGCTTCCTGCGTTCCCCTGCTAAATTGTAAAGCCGATACTTTGGATGAAAATAGAGCTAGAAATTCTTTGGGGTTAAGTTCTTTAAGAAGTATTTTGTATTACCATACTGTATAATTTATCGTAGGGATAAGCTCGAAGAAATCACACGAGTATATTAGAAAATCGAAAAAGTTTGTGTATGTACGTATGTGTGCTTGTGTGTATGTTTTTGTTACTCTTTCACTTTGAAACAGCTAGGAATTTAGTATATAACTAGACTATAACTTGGGGTAACATATAGGTTATTGTTAGTAATAAAATTTGCCAAATGGTAGCCCTACCTGTATATAATATCTGAGTAAATGGAGGGTAAGCCCTTTGTAACATAATATTTTTTTAAATAAGTATGTTTCAACCCAAATCTAGGAAGATTATAACCTGTTTCTAATTACCAGTGCTCGCCGACTGTTCGAAATTAGATCATAATCATTATTCATAATTTGCGGAAAACATATATAAATAGAATTTACCTACACCTATACATATGTATAAAAATCAAATGCCATTCGTTACGCTAAAACTCCAAAATGGCTGGACCGATTTGAGTAATTTTTTCTTGTTTTTTTTTGAGAGTGTGACAGAGGTGGTTTAAGTATAAAAAGAACAGGAGAAAACCCAAAAAAACAGCTGAAAAGCTAAGCAGTTCAAAACTGATTATTTTGTACCTACCTATGTATTTATTTATTTATTTATTTATTTGGAAGACAAACAGTATTATGTTACATATTATAAACAAAAGAAATAAAAAAATTACATACACCAATTAAGTCTTCACTGTTTACACATTCTTAAGGTAGGTATATGTTAGCTTAAGAAACGCACAGGGAGGTTGCCCACTTCGGTGGGCGGTGGGAGGTGGCCCTCTTCGGGGGGCGGTGTACCTTGCGGGTTGCTCCTGGTACTTCTCTGATGCAGAGTGGACCTTGGAGCAACCCCATGGTTGTGGTGGTCTGCTTTGGCAGACCTGCCGTCGGGGCGTCGTAGTTGTAGTATCCTGCGACGCCCCATTAAGACGGAGGAAGGTTTTGTTGGGTTTTAGTGGGTAGTACTTGCTGTATTACGCCGGTGAGTCCCACACGTCGTGCGTAAATGCATTTCCCAACGTTAAAAAAATGTATATGTTAGCTTATTAAAATTAAAAATTAAAACATATAACAAACAAAACGGGGAAATCACGAACAGACACTTCTGGTTAAAATTTTGAACTTATTTAAAGAAAGGGAAAATAAATATATGTCATTAAATATTTATTATGCAATCTGCAAGAACGGTATATAAAGCTATTACGTGCATAATTAGTTGTTATTCTAGGTATATAATAGGTATATAATATAATAGAGTAAGAGGTATCTATTCCATTTCCAATAACCGTTAAAACGTACTTACGGAAGAACAAGAGCAAAGTGAGGGTGAGTCGCTAATATACATACACAAAAAAAACTCCATTTTTTTTTACTGATAACACTAAAGCCCGTCAATAGCTACTAAAAAAAAAAGAAAATACACAAACAAACAGACGAAAAAACGATACTGAACTGTTTTTTTGCCTATTTATACGTAAATATATCATATGTGTTTTAAATATTCAAAAGTTTAATATATTATGTAACGAGGATCAAGAGATAGTGGTATTTTGAAGATTTTCAAACTACTAGGTAAATACAGCTAATAGTGAACCAAAATAAATAAAAATAAATATAAATATGCTATGACATAGACACACAGCACCATCTAGTCCCATGGTAAGCAACGAGGCTTGAGTTATGGATACCAGATAGTTGATACACTATACATATATAACTTTAAACACATACATATTATAAACATAAACACCTGCGACTGGAGTACAAACAATCGTGCTCATCACACAAATGAATACCCCCAGCGGGACACGAACCCGCGACCGCCAGGACAGCAAGTAGGGTAACTACAAACTGAGTCAAACGTGTCGTCAATATAAAAATAATTTAATATTTTGCTTTTTCCGTAATAACATGTTTATATTTCAATTTCTACTTTCTAATTTTTGCATGGAATTAGAAAAATATATTAACTGCACATGTAATAAGTGCGAGTGTTAAGAAGAGCTTTATTTTAGTGCATTGTTACACAGCCGTGATTGTGTTTACGACCCAAGCGTGCGTTACTTACTCTAGCTAAATAAATCAACCTACAAATTACATTACTTCGTAGAATATTGTTCTCGTAAGATAATTTTCCTTTCTTATATAGGATATGGCGTAATTTCATTTTTGTTTTTTTATATTATTTTATATCACAGTTTTATTATTAATGCAAAAATTATGCTTGTATGTTTGTTACTACGCTGACGGCATATGGGGAGGGTTAAGATGTCGAGTACACTGATAGTCATTTAAAATAGATACTATAGTAAAATTTTCTAAAAGGTGGCACTTTTTGTATATTATAATTTTATAAAAACGAAATGGTCGTTCGTTCTACTTTCTTTTTATTCTACTAGAATCAAAAAAATGGAAAATCCAAATAAATCCGCGAGAAAATCCTCAAAGATAGTTTTGTTTAAAATGTCAAATATTCGCGTAAATCTAAGAAAGTATTATATAATTATTTATTCAATACTAGCGGCTCACCCTCGCTTCGCTCGGGTTTTAAATACAAATAAATAGTTATTACCCAGCGTTAACCATATAAATTTTATTCCTTTTTTCGTAAATTTTTCATTTTTTCTCTTTATTAAAACCTTCCGTGGACCTTAAGGAACATACGAAAAAAAATAATAGCCGAATTGATTTAGCCGTTCTTAAGTTATGAGCTTACCAACATTCATTTTTATTTATATGATATATAGATGTATAGATATACAACTTTTCTAGGTATTATTTTCAGAACAAACAGTGTACTGTTTAAAGTAATATTTTGTGTCGTCCTTTAATCTATCCAATTTAACAACTCTACAAATAATTGATTCAGCCAATCGTCATTATATATTATATATATATTTTGTTAGTAAACAATTTTGACGGAAAATTTCATTTCGACCAGTATAAACATCAAGTTGTTCGCAAACGCTGCCCAATTAATACCTAACTAATGATATAACAGTTTACCTGTTAAAATGGTTTATACGTAAAATAACGCGTATGCTGTGCAACAACGTTTTTAATATAATTTTTTAGGATATCTTAAATTTCCAAAAGCTCTTAAGGGACAGTGCTGGAGATGTGTGATGTTTGAAGAAGTGATTTCGAAATTTAAGATCCAAAAAAAACTACTATAATAAAATTTTATTCTGAGAATACGTGATTCCCTGTGAGATGTTTTTAAAACAATAAACTTTCTACCAGTAGCAATGAAATATCGATTATCCACCAATAATTATCTAAGTGTTACTTTTCACTATATTGAAGGTTAAATCAAAAATGTTAAACATATTATATGTTCTGAACAAGTGTGTGAGGACAGTGATGTACTAGAACTAGCACATATGTATGAGCAAACACGAGTGCACTCTATATTCCTTTTACTATCAAAGTCCGATTGGGTAATAGGTACTTTAGGCGCAGGACTGACAGCTCTACATGTTCTCCGAAGTACAAAAATTTAACACCGCCATCTTCCCAACTTTAGGCTATTACTTAGAGTTTATTTACAGAAAAACAGTATTTAAACTTATTTTTCAGTATTTAAGCTTGATCCGACTCGGGCCTCGAACCCAGAACCTGCGGACTTGCAGCTGTAGACGCTAGCTACTAGATTACTGAGGCAGTTAGTAGTACGCTATACAGTAGGTATATTACAGTTAAAGTAGGCAAGTTCCAACTCGCAGCGAAGCGTCACCAAATGCTAATATCAATTTAGTTAACAGCGTGTGGACCTCGTAAAACCAAGTAGTTATTAGTCACATTCATCTATATATATATATAAAAGAAAGTCGTGTTAGTTACACTATTTATAACTCCAGAACGGCTGAACCGATTTGACTGAAAATTGGCGGGGAGGTAGCTTAGAACCCAGAGACGGACATAGGATACTTTTTATCCCGTTCGACTTCGTTCCCGTGTGATATTGTTTGTCTGTTTGTCTGTTTGTACGGGCTAATCTCCGAATCTATTGGACCGATTTAAATGAAATTTTGCATGGTGGTACCTTATATCCCCGGACAACGTCTTAGATATTTTTTATCCCAGAAAATATAATGGTTCCCGTGGGATAGTTAAAAAACTATTATAACTTATACAACTTATGCACCTAATTTAGTAAAATTTAACATTCTGATACCTTATATTGCCGGTCAAACAACCGGTTACTTTTCATCCGGGAAAAATGAACGGTTCCCGTGGGAACTAATAGATTTTTATTTGTGTTTTTTAAGAGGCGAACCCGAGCGAAGCGAGGGTGAGCCGCTAGTTATATATAGATAGCTATTTTCAACCCTTCTACGGTTCAAAATCATCATATCATCATCGTCCTAGTGTATGTACATATGTTGGTTTGTCTTTTTAAAAACATCTACTCTATAGATTTATTATTTTCTATTATTTTAGTACCTTATAACTGCTTTTGGCAAACTTTTTCTTTTTATGTGTTACGCAATAAACAAATCATAGATATTGGCATAGACTAATTGTAAATCCATTTTCATAAATTATATTTTTTTATATCACACAATTGTATTTAAAAAAAAAGAAATTGTGAGATAATTCAAGTTGTTAGTAAGAAAACTATATGGATTGAAATCAGATAGATTTTGAAAATGACTTAGTATCTCAAAACCCGGTCTTTTCACCGCCCTACTGCTGAGCATATTCCTCCTCCCCATATGAGGTTAGGTTATAAGTAACAATGTTGGCCACACGTTGCGGGTTAGTGGACTTCATACATTTATCAAGAAATAATTAAATTCTTTCGAACATGCAGGCTTCCTTGCGATATTTCCCTTTCATCTCCTCTAGTGAACATGTGATAAATGATTCGCGCATGAACATCTCAGATCTATGATAGCGGGACTGGAACCCGTATCATTTGGTTTTCTAAGCCAGCGCATTACCAATGGACACTATAAATACTCTACTGCTTAAATAGACTTACAAACCGATGGATAGGTTATATATAAATAAAATAAATAAATATGTTGGGACATTAACACCATCTAGTTCCATGGTAAGCTACGTGGCTTGTGTTATGGATACCAGATAGTTGATACACTACACATATATAATTTTAAACACATATATATTATGAATATAAATACCCATGACTGGAGTACAAGCATTCGTGCTCATTACACAAATGAATACCTCCAGCGGGACTCGAACCCGCAACCGCTGGCGTAGCATGTAGGGTCACTGCAAACTGAGCCAAACGTGTCGTCGAATATATATTTTATATTTTAGTTAAAAAATATAAAAAGCTAATCAATTTAGAATTTTCTAATATACTGTGGTCTTTTTTATGAAAGGGCTTAGTATCGCATAAGATACCGCAACCGCAGTTAAATCGTTGAGTCATTGAGTAATCCCTCCCGGGTAGTACCCCGACTAGGATTACGTTGTGGGAAATAATAAATTATAATTAAGTAATCATTAGAGGTAATTAAAGGCTCATGAATGTTTTCATAAAACTTTTTGGTACCAAGGCAATATAAATATAAAGTTAGTTATATGATTGCATATGTACGTATGTATAATTTTACATATTATGTATTATTTCTTTTTTTTAACTGCTATTGAGTAAGCACATTGTTTCGTATTTTAAAATTGCAAGTAAAGTCGTCGTATTTACTTTGTTTTGTCTTATTTTAAATCATATCTAATATATTTAAACGAGCAATTCTTGTATATTTATTTATACCGGCGATCTCTGAAACGGCTCTAACGATTTCGCTGTGGGGATTTTGGAGTTTTTGCGGTTTTCTTTCGCATTATACGTTTTTGAGTTTTCATCGCTCGGGCATAAGCATTGTGGTCAAGCGACGAGATTTACAAGTTCAAGGGTCCGGGTTCGAATCCCGGTTGGATAAGAAGTTTTTAATATTGTTTTTTTTTATTTATTCAAGTTCTTAGTGTTTTCTTTTAAAGAAAATTGTACTATTGGCCAGAAACTCCGAGCGAACTTCGGTCGTCCAGGTACTTAAGCATAATATCAAAACTTTTTATACTGACTTAAATTATTTCCACACACATAAAGAATGAATATCAGATAAGGTTCTACATTTTTCATTGTTTTAAGAAAAAATACAGAGTTTTACAATATCGCGATGGTAGAACAAGCTTTTCATAGCAAACACAAGGTGTGTCCCCGCGTGTGCAGAGAAAGCGCTGAGCGTTACTTTGACTAAATACAAAAGCGTGGGATGCTCCGCCTTGCTTTATAATGAAGTCAAAGTACCAAACAAAATCAAGTTAAATAGAGATAAAATAAACTAAAACAAAGGATAATTTGCAGAGTTTGTGTTATCTTTGTAGGATTTTTAATTATCTAAGCTCTTTTAAGCATTTTATGTTTTGCACAAGATAAATATAAAAAATATATTTTTAATCTTGATATATTAAAGTTTTAAATAAAGGTTGCTTTAAAAAAATATATCAAACTAAAACAAATCTATCCCACGGAAACCGTACACTTTTCCGGGATAAAAAGTAGCCTATTTGTAATTTTGATGTATGTACTTATTGTAAAGTTTTATTAAAATCCAATCAGTAGTTTTTGTGTACTAAGCTGTAAAAGTTACTATAGTTTCTAAACTATCCCACGAGAACTCTTTAATTTTCCGGGATGAAAAGTATCTAAAATATTGACCAGCTATATAATGTACCACCATGCAAAATTTCATTTAAATAGGTCCAACAGTTTTGGAGATTAACTCGTCCAAACAGAGAAACAGATAAACAGACAGAGAAACAAAAAAATTGAAAAAAGAACTGGATTTATTCTATTTCTCTTCTTACACCCCCTTGACTCGGTTTTTTTATGTACAGACATTTTTTTGTTTTATTATAGTATAGATATATCGTTTCTGAGATTATTACTTTTTATTTTTTGCAATAAATATATGATGATGTTCTCCTAGCCGATTCCGGCTACGGCGGCCAATCTCATTGAGATTAGCCAACTGCGCAGGAGGTATTATAGTGCTCAAGTGTACGCGCAGACACAAGTGCACTCTCTATTCCTGTCACTCTCATACTCTGGTGGGACGACTGCTCGACACGACCAGAGAGAGTTAAGGCGCAGGACCGACGGCTTTACGTGCTCTCCGAGGCACGGGGGTGAAACACCGCCAACTTCCCAACTTCGGGCTGTTACTGAGACTTACTATACAGAAAGACTCAATAACTAAACCTGGCCCGACCCGGGACTCGAACCCAGGACCTCCGGGTGTGCAGCCGTACATGCTAGCCACTACACCATCGAGGCAGTTGGAATAATAATAAATATATATATGTACGTATGTATAATTAAATATATATATATATATTTCATTACTTTTAAATACAACTGTAAGATCTACGTCAGTACAGTCTGTTTGATGGAGGATAAGGAAGGATTTCCTCAACGAAAACAAAAAGAAAGGTCTAATTAATAAGGGCGTCCTTTACCCAAACAAATTTCTGAAATATATTTTTGGAGTTGGTTAATAAAAACCATGTCTGGGAGTACTATGAACCGGAGTAAATTTTAAAATTTCGCTGATTAGTTAAGTCATGTCAACATCTTATATCTTGTATGTAAGTATAATATCCGCCCGCTATTCAGATGACCAAAAACCAAATTCTTAAGTTTCACATATTAGTATTATACTCTTACATTGCAGTTTTTGTATTTTTTCTCAGAAATTAGATATTTTCCCGCAGTAAAAAGTATCCTATATGTTGATCCGGATAACCAGCTACCATCATACCAAATTTCATCAAAATCCCTCCAGTGGTTTTTCTGTGATGCGGTAACAGACAGACAGACAGGCAGACAAAAATTCTAAAAACTATAGATTCGGCCTCTGTATCGATAATAATGTCTATTGCAATAAGATTTTCCAAAAAGTATTTAATGTACAGATTTGGCTTAGTTACAATTTTATTATATGTATAGATTAAAATATATATTTTCTTAAGTTTTTGTATTATAATGATTAATGTACTATAAAAACAGACGGAAGTGTTCCACCGCATCTCATTATGCGGACAACTGCCACCCGGAAGGATTTAGGTGAGAACGAAATTTTAAACATAATCATACTACGCGGTAGGTACTCGTAGAAGTTGATATTCGAGGTTATGTAAATTGTAGCTTTAAAAGTATTAAAACAATATTATATAACAAACAATAATTGAATATATAAGAAATACGTCGAATGTTTAATGTTTTTCATCATTATTAATTATATTCAGAACGATTTCTCGCTGAGATTAGTTTAATATTGTAGCGAAGCGATATTATAGCGTATATATATATATATATATATATATATATATATATATATATATATATATATATATATATATATATATATATATATATATATATATTCCTCACTGTTGTAGCTATGAGAAAGCTAGCTGGCTATCGGTTATGGCGGCATTTAGTTACGTTATATAGTAGGTATTTACTTACAATTTTATATATACTACAAGCATTGCCCGCGGCTCCGCCCGCGTTCAAATGACTAAAAAATAAATTCTTAGGTTTTACATATTAACATACTCTTACATTGCAGTTTTTGTATATTACTCAGAAATGAGACATTTTCCCGCGGTAAGAAGTATCCTATATGTTGACCCGGATAACCAGCTATCCCGGGGGAGAAGCCAACTCCTACCGGGCGCGTCCCCAGGTGGCGGATAGGGGCATGCCACCCGCTTAGAGGGGCGGGTGGTACCGGAGAAATCCAGCGCGGACCAAATGGCTTGGATGGGGCCGCTCGTCTAGGCCTCGAGCCGAAGACGTTGCGGCCACCGGTGTTGGGACCGCTTGATCCCACAACCGGATGATGGGTGCCGGTTGCGGGACTGTGGTCGCAGGCCCGCATTCGGCGGAGGGGTAGGCCGCGGAGGGGTAGGCCGCGGCGGGAGAGGAGTGCCGGTATTTCGGTGCGCCGTTCTCCCTACCTTCCGCGGCCTAAACGGGGCCGCCACCGTTTGATGGCGGACGCGGTGGGGCTGCAGGGGAAGAGGAGTGTCGGTGTTTCGTTGCCGCTCTCCCTGTCCTCTGCAGCCGATTGGAGGTGGCCCACTTCGGTGGGCGGTGTTTTGGTTTTATGGGGCTGCTCCGGGTACCTCTCTGACGTAGCAGAGTTGACTGTGGAGCAGCCCCATTGGTTTGGTGGTCTGCCTAGTATTAGGTATTTAGGCAGACCTGCCGCCGGGGCACCGTAGTAGTTATGCGCAAGCGATCCTGCGGCGTCCCACTAAGGCGGGGGGAAGGGATGTCGGGTTTTAGTGGGTAGTACCGGTTCTTCTAGCCGGTGAGCCCTACATCACCACCTGGGGGATCAGGTGGTATGCGTAAATGCATTTCCCGACGACCTAAATAAAAAAAATAAATAAATAACCAGCTATCACCATACCAAAATTTCATCAAAACCCCTCCAGTAGTTTTTCTGTGATGCGGTAACAGACAGACAGACATATAGACAAAAAATCAAAAAACTATAGATTCGGCCTCAGTATTGATAATAAATAAGATTTTCCAAAAAATATTTAATGTACAGATTCGGCTTAATTACAATTTTATTATATGTATAGATTACTTATATCTTCTGTACGTTCTTGAAGAGTTTAAAATAATATCAGGATGGATATTGGATAGAATCATATTTTTAAGGTCTATTATTGTTGATTATTTCAAAAAGTTTTTAAAATTATATTTACATGATATCCGGACGTTTATTTTTCTTTTTAAGTCCACTCGTATAGATATAATATATCATTTTTCACCTCTGGTGGCTATTTCATGGGTAAAATGCGAATACTCGTTTCTTTAGAACCAACAAGCATTTAAATTTTTGCTTTATTATGTCCGAATTCTATGTAGGTGAAAGGTCAAATGAGGTCGTTAAAGCTGAGAGTCTCTACCTTCGTTAACTAGAATGGAGGTAATGATTTGTTTGTTACGTAAACTTTATATTTTGGTCATAAGTACTCGTTGTATTCTAGTTTTGTTCAATTATTTTTATATAATGAAGTAAATGAAATAAAATTATTTTAAGGATATATTTTCGTTTTATTTTGACTTTCGATATCATATAATATATATATATATATATATATATATATATATATATATATATATATAGTAATCTTCATAAACCATAATATTTATTATTTTCCCCCAGAAAATAAATCTCAGAATAACTAGGAAATATTGTTGAAGTCTTGTGCGCTAGATTGAAATGTTAATTGAAGCAACACTCATCGTTTTATACTCTCAGCAAAGTGTTATAAAAGGCAAGCGGCGTCATTCCATTTATATTTTATTAAAGGAAAAATCAAAAATAATAAATGTGTTTAACAAAAACGAGCGTGTTCCAGCGAATTGGTTTATTAGTTTATTCAGGCTCAATACCTTTTTCTAAAATACTAAACTTTAGTTCACTGTACAAGGTTTTATGAACATTTTGTACACAACTAGAAATGTTTGTAATTGAATTTTTTTTCTCATATCTTTTAATCTCTTTAATAGGTTTTTTTTAATATTTTTATTAAATGTAGTTAATACTAAAAAAGGTATTGAAAGAAAGATTATCGATTTTATATATAGACATATAATAAAATTGTAACTGATCGCTGTCTGTACATATTCGAGAAAAACTATTATTGGGGATCTTTTTTAACTCAATAGAACCCAAAACGATGATGTTTTGACTTTTTGTTTGTTTGTGCGTTTGTGCGTGTTAATCTCAAAAAGCACTTAACCGATTTCAGTGCGTTTTTTACTAATATATTGTAATAAGCTTAACTTAACATTTAGTATTCGCTTTATTTCAATTCATTCATAAATAAAAAAGTTATGTCAATTTAAAAACTCGCATTGGGATGAAGTGAGTAGTTATTCTATTCTCTAGTGTTTATTTATGAAAATATTTATTATGTTCGGTATGTTATATTTGAGATGTTAAGGCGCAGGACCGACGGCTTTACGTGCTCTCCGAGGCACGGGGGTAAAACACCGCCAACTTCCCAACTCCGGGCTGTTACTGGGACTTACTATACAGAAAGACTCGATAACTAAACTTGGCCCGACCCGGGACTCGAACCCAGGACCTCGGAGTGTGCAGCCGTACATGCTAGCCACTACACCACTGAGGCAGTTAACTTAACGCCTTAACTCTCACTGATCGCGTCGAGCAGTCGTCCCACCGGAGTATGAGAGTGACAGGAATAGAGAGTGCACTTGTGTCTACGCGTACACTTGTGCACTATAATATCTCCTGCGCAGTTGGCTAGTCTTAATGAGATTGGCCGCCGTAGCCGGAATCGGTCAGGAGAACATCATCATATTTGGGATGCTTGTTACTTAGTTTAAATGGATTTGGATGAATGAATCTTGGCATAAAAGATACTTTTTATCCTAGTAGGTACCTACTTTGTTTTAACTACTCAATAGATGGCGCTGCCTAAAGTTAAAAGAAAGAAATCCTTTTTTAGGTATTATAATTAAAATCAGAATGTTTTATCACTATAAACTACTATACATATGTACATACGAGTATATAGCACTAATTGAATCCGAAATTCGCTACAAACGAAATGTTTGATATTTAATATATTTCAAGTATTAAAACGTCGTGCTGTGGACAGACCAATGCATCAGTCATGACTGGTTTGCGGGATGCGTTTGCGTTATTTATAGAAATTGGATGTCCGAGCGATCTATTCGAATATAGTCGATTCCTTTATTCCGTTGAATTCAGTGCTATGTGAGGGATTCACATATTCGTAAGTATAGCTGTTCGAACTAGACTTGTGATATATGGTTAGTGTACTTTAAGAATTGTTTGGACACTGTGTATTATATATTTTAGTGGTACAAATCGAATTATAACGTAGCTGTTTTCAATTTAACTGGGAAAATGTTAAAATGATAATTAAATATGATTAGAAAAACTAATCACTTTTTATTGTGCATTGGTATTTTCTTTATCGAATGAAAAATATTTGTGTATGGACATTACGCATTGGGTATGATTTGTTTTAATAAACCTTCATGTTATTTTTAAAAGAAGAAAAAATCTATAACGCTTGATAATTGCACAGGGATACAAATTAGAGAGCAAAACAAATTGTGATTCTACCCAATTTTAGCCAATTTGTATGAGTTTTTTTTTTCAGCCTTAATTGTTATAACGATTAGAAAAAATAATAATCAATTTGTGGTTTTTTACTATGTTTATTTTAATATATCACTGCGCCACAAAGTAAAGAGAACGCTACATAATTATTTAAATTGGATTCACTGAAATACATACATACACTGAAAAAATCCTCCGTCTAAAAAAACAATGAAAAAGTTTTAATAACGTGTAACAAAAGATTTAATCGGTTTTCCATTAGCACTCTGTTATTGAACGCTGCAATGTGAAATCGTTAAATATTGTTTGGCATCGAACTCCCGTATTGATCTTTTTACGACCCTAATAATTTTGACTAGTTTTATTCTACTTATTAATGCCTAAATAAATAAATATGATGGGACATTTACACACAGCACCATCTAGCTCCATGGTTAGCTACGAGGCTTGTGTTATGGATACCAGATAGTTGATACACCACACATATATAACTTTAAATACATACATAATATTATAAATATAAACACCCATGACTGGAGTACACACATTCGTGCTCATCGCACAAATCGTCCCCAGCGGAACTCGAACCCGCGACCACTGACACAGCAAGTAGGGTCACTACAAACTGAGCCAAACGAGTCGAATGATCCAAAGGAATGATCTATGCTAGATATATTAGTTTACTAAAATAAATTATTGAAAATTCATACATATCGAGATCATAATATGATTATTTACCGATTTACCGATTTTAATGATATATTTTTTTGTATATTTGGTAGATAAAAGAAGTCATCGTCCTACACTCACACCCCATTTTTTAATGGCTTTTTTAGTATTTTTGTATGAACAATATTATATAAATACAAATAGATATATACAAACCCGAGCGAACGAGAGTGAGTAAGGCCAAAAAGATTTTTTTCTAGATTGAACGCGGGCGTACCCGCAGGTTCTGCTAGTATTACTATAATATACATATATATATATATATATATATATATATATATAGCTCTATCTTTCATAATAGCTCTACGCGGACACAAAAATCATTAACTAAATTGCCAAAATATGTGCGAAAATTGTAGTAATGTGGTAGGCTAAAAAAGAAGATATCTCAGGCCTCAATTTCATTCATATTACTCTCTTTTTTCTTTATAAAGATATATTTATAAAGCTCTACACAAATACGCAACTAAATAACTAAAGTGGCGATACGTGAGCGAAGCTTCGGTGTGGTTGTTAGTAGATTGGAGGCAAACAGCTATTCTCTCTAATCTGTTTGCAAGTGAGATCTATTCGTATTCGTAGCTCTAACATAAGATATTTGAAGTTACTATGGTGTTAATTCACATGAATATAAAGTATCGAATGAGATAAGAACCAATATTCTCATCTCATCTCATTTTGCCCTCTTCTTAACGTCAGATTGGTTGGCATGGGTCTCCCTTGAATTGTATTGGGTTAGCCGACTTCAAATATCTTTCGAAAATTTGCTACTTCTCTCGAATTTGCAGGTTTCCTCACGAAGTTTTCTTGACCGTAAGACAAGTGGTAAGCGTGTTGAATATTCACATTACAATATAAGAGATACGTCCAGGATGTGAACCCGCTGCACTTCTGATTTGATTCACTTTAATGAATTTTATACTTTACAATTAGTCAAAAGTCCGTATTTTTTGTTTTAAAAAACATTTATTTTATTTGGAATTTTAACATATATAGATTTATCGTATTTGTAGTGATATAAGTATAAGATAAGTAAATTTAAAAGTAGCTAGACAGATTTTTAATTCGATTTTTTGACGTGCTAGAATTTTCTTACATACCGGAGTTAAATCCAATTGATTTATGACATCAATAGGTACATCTGTATTATTCGCACCCATATAAGGTGAAGGACAAAAATGTGAACCAAAACAAAATTATAGACCGAATTCAGCTCTATTAATATAAAATTATTAAATCTAAAATTCTTCTGATGTTGTAACGTATAATATTTTCATTAAAATTTATTACATTTCATAGAATTTTCCAATTACTATTCCCTTTCTTTAATTTATGCTGATTGATTAAGCTTTTGGGCTTTATAAATGAATAGATGTAATTTTGTAGTATAATAAATCACAGAAACAGTAAATTTAAATGATGTACTTATAAAATTGAAAAACTTGCCATAATTTTATATTTTTATTGTGTACTCAAGTGACCTAATGGGTAATAACCATAACTGAGTGGAGTTCACTTTGATCGTCCATAATACTTTAATAGCATTCTAAAGAATTTATAAAAGTTTTGAATTATGAGCGACTTTTTTATCAATTTCAAGATTTTCTTAAGGAGATCGTTCAATTTTTTATCTTTTTTATTGGAAGATTTTCACAATTGCCTTAAATTATTCGTTTTCACCTATACGATATTGAATTTTATGTCTCATTTATTTAATTAGTATCTACCGTATCTCCTTTCTGCTTGCTACCCGTCGTTTTTCCAAAAGTTTATGTTCCCATTTCAGAGGTACTATTTAAAGCGCCGCTATAAAAGTTCACAATTTCACAATTCGTTAAACCGTTTAATTTTGTTTGCTTCAGGACAAAACAAACACAACAACAGTTGTTGTTTTGTTTATAAAATAAATTTAGATTTATTTTACTATACAAAACGAAAGTATTCTTCAATATTTCTAGCTCATTTAGCCCTCTTTGTCGTAGGATAACGTACCTAACATCTTACCTAAACATCTTACATGAAAATCTCGCCCAATTCCTCTATCCACCAGTGAATGTCCTGCTATTATTTCTTTTGTTTTATAATATTTATAGTTTTATAATTTTATATAAATTCATTTCTTTTGTGTTATAATATGTAACATAATATTGTTTGTCTTCCAAATAAATAAATAAATAAATAAATAAGTAAATGACGACACGTTTGGCTCAGTGTGTAGTAACCCTACTTGCTGTGCCAGCGGTCGCGGGTTCGAGTCCCGCTGGGGGCATTCATTGTGTGATGAGCACGAATGTTTGTGCTCCAGTCATTTGTTTATATTTATAATATGTATGTATTTAAAGTTTATATATGTGTAGTGAAAAAAAAATCTAAATATTCTCGTCAGATTAGAAAATTATACAATGACTAAAAAACATACGCACATGTCTGACATACAACAATCTGTGCAGAATTTGTTTTCTTATTCAAAGTACAAAATCCTAAAAATGATAATATCGCCATTTGTAACTACTTTCTTCAACTAGAAACTGTTAAAAACAAGATGTGTGAAGAAAATTTAGGAGAATCTTCCTCTTAATATAAGGATTATTAGATATCGTATTCATATTACAGAAGAAGATTCCTCCGTAATTTATTTGAGTAGAACAGAATGAAGCAGGTGTTCATTCCTCGTTCAAAGTTCACCTGATTATTAAGCAAATTGAAACAATCGAGCAAACCGAGCATTCTGTCAGCGGCTTAAGTCTGGCCTTTGTGGGGACAAACGTTTGCAGTTCTGAATGAATATAATATTTATCTATACATATAATTAAATTGTAACAAAGCCGAATCTGTACATTAAATATTTTTTGGAAAATCTTATTCAAATCAACATTATTATCGATACAGAGGCCGAATCTATCGTTTTTAGAATTTTTGTCTGTCTGTCTGTTACTGCATCACAGAAAAATCACTGGAGGGATTTTGATGAAATTTGGTATGGCGATAACTGGTTATCCGGGTCAATATATAGGATATTTCTACCGCGGGATAGATCTCATTTCTGAGAAAAAATACAAAAACTGCATTGTAAGAGTATAGTAGTAGAGCCGTGGGCAATGCTAGTCTAATATATATATTCAACTAATAGAGCTTACCGTTTTAGTAATCATCAGATTAAATATTATAAGTATTTCACTCTTCGAGGTCATCAGAAGTAGATTTTTTTTAAATTTGGGACCACCAGCCCGTAAGAAAAGAGCAGCGTGTCAACATAAATTTTGTGAAGTGAAGGCTGGAAAGATGTAAGCTGAAGACATATGTACTTATTAAAACGTATATGTATATAAAGTCCCCGCGCAGAATAGTCTAAGATAAAAAACAAGTTTTTCTCTAAGGCACGCTGCTTTAGAGAAGAAGGGACATATCGCCAATATTATACGTAAATATTTTCTAATATCTATTACTGCATACTTAATAAATGCTTCTCAAGTATTCTAAAATAATATAATGACATTTAAAATATTGTTTGTAAACGATAAAACTAATTTAGATAAAACGTTCAATATTTACAATAGCTTTACTGTAGAGCTGAGTGGATTGGTCTCGCAATAGAGCAGCCGTATTATCTCCGAATATTGGCTAACCCTTAAATGATCCCTTTGTATTTAGTTTTAACAAGGAAAACTGAATACGGATATAGCTGTATATTACTCAACTCAATGGCAATATGCTTAATTTGGGAAGCCATTTACTTAGTAAAACTGATTAGAGATAGGCTTAAGACGTATATGTTTAATTTAGATATATAAAGTTTAGTACATAAAGAAGACCTTAGCCAAGAAGAAACGTATGATTAACGTTATCATGAAGAGTGAAAAAAAAACTTAAAAAATCCGACTTCCAGACATTAAAATCTAAAAAATAACTAACCGGGTGTTTTCATTTAAAATAGATACCTAATCAGATATTTTCAAAGTCGGTGCCAGCCGATGCAAAACAAAGAATTTTTATGATTTTAAAATGTTAGCAGGTATATAAGGAATAGAAATTCGTAAAATACCCCACATGCCCAGCCACCCCCGAGAAATGGGGGGACGCAAAACGTTGAAAAATTGTTTTTTTTCAATTTCCGGCTTACTGTGACGTTCTATCGAAAAATGTTTTCTACAAAAGTTGTAGCTCTAGTAAAAATCTACAACTTTTACAAGCAACACTTTTTACAACAACCTCAAAGTTTTCTATAAAAAAAAATCTCTCAAAAATAAACGGATTCCGAGTTGTCTAATAACAGATCATCGCTTAATAATTAGTTAAGAGTTATGCAAATTAAAAGTGAAAATTGTCATCAAATTACTAAGATTTTAAAATAGAAATATGTTATTTTCAATTCATGTCTGCAATTTGAGTTCTTATTTGATTTATGAAAAAAATTGAATTGTGTAATTAATTTACATTTATCAAAACTTTTTAAACCATTACTTGATTTTATTATCTGTGAATACTATTCTGTATTTTTGGCGGGTAGTCACAAAATACCGCAAAGATCGATAGTATATGTGAATGCGATCTGTACTCGTTGAAAGCGTTAATTTTTTCATATTTCTTGCTCTTTTTCATAGTTATATTTCTCATATTATATTCCAGTAGTTATTAGTTTTTGTAAATTTTTGTATACGTTTCTAGTTTTTTGATTTAATAGTATTACTATAGTTTTAAGTGTTCTTAGTATTTTAAGTGTACTTATGCAGTTTATAAACGTAAGTAGACAATTTTTTTTAATCTAAGTGTATTATTTATTTTCTATTAAGTGACAGTCTTACTTGGATAACGTAGAGGGCTAAGGCGAGAGCGAAGCGTAGCGTAGCTTTTTCGTTAGATCTTTTTTTTTATTTCAAACCCAGAACCCCCGCTATCATTAGTGCTTTATATTAATTTAAAATTCAGTGCTAGATCTGACTCATTATTTGAAGATCATTATGATACTTGGAAATGACATTTTGACATTTCCAAGTGTCAAAATGGCAGTAATGTCATAATCATGTATGGAAATGTTGTTACTTTAAGTCTCAATAACTTTTAACTCTTTCGTCTTCAAAATAAATTTTAGATATTTGGACTCCCTATCACCTCCCTATCCAAAAAATACCACCCATTCGTCCAGGGGCTGCGTCCCATATACTAAACTGCAGCCTTACACAGTACTAAAATACTAATATTGGTATCACAATAAATAAGTCATGGCCAGGCTCAATGGAGTTTTCTCCTAGCACACATCTAATTCCTCTAACCTTCGACGTGCAGTGCGTGATAGAACTTAATATCTCAATGACTTCATTATTATTATATAAATTAATTCTTCATTTGCCAACTACTCGTACTTTTGCAAACATAATTTTTGATAGTTATGTTACTTTTCTTATGAATATACTATTATATTAGAGATTATTTTTTGTATAGTAGAAAAATGTTTATAATTTTCTTTCTTGAACTGCCTCGGTGGTGTAGTGGCTAGCATGTACGGCTGCACACCCGGAGGTCCTGGATTCGAGTCCTGGGTTGGGCCAAGTTTATTTATTGAGTCTTTCTGTATATTAAGCCTCAGTAAGAGCCCGGAGTTGGGAAGTTGGCGTTGTTTCACCCCCGTGCCTAGGAGAGCACGTAAAGCCGTCGGTCCTGCGCCTTAACTCTCACTGGTCGTGTCGTATGGTCGTCCCACCAGAGTATGAGAGTGACAGGAATAGAGAGTGCACCTGTGTCTGCGCGTACACTTGAGCACATAATATCTCCTGCGCACTTGGCTAGTCTTAATGAGATTGGCCGCCGTGGCCGGAATCGGTCAGGAGAACATCATAGTTTTCTTATCCACAAGTTTTTTTCTCAGCTCTGTTCTTGTCGTAATGCTTAAGAAGTAGGCGTTATGACCTGACATAAAAATCTATTCAATAAGTTTTTTATGAAAAGGTAAGACACAAGCAAAGTTAATTATGCGTTTATTTTCAATGGATGAAGCTACTCGTAAATGCTGGTTTTATTTTTATATATACGGGAAAACATTAAAAAATTTAATATTTAATAGTAATAATTATTTTTATGTACATATATAAAAGTTCTAAATATCTGTTATATCTGAAAAAAATATGTCTGGTGGGTACATATTATGAGCAATTTATAGCGTGGGTCATAAAGCAGTTGTGGTTTGATATTTCATCATAAAACCATAAAAATAGTCAGACTTAAAATATACTGTTGTTTTATAACATTTTTTGTGGAAGTTTAAAAATAATTTACACATACGAATTTTAATTACACATAATTTTATTATAC
Organism: Brenthis ino; assembly: GCA_921882275.1. Classification (NCBI taxonomy): domain Eukaryota; kingdom Metazoa; phylum Arthropoda; class Insecta; order Lepidoptera; family Nymphalidae; genus Brenthis; species Brenthis ino. The sequence continues at coordinate 19,306,211 of OV170224.1, read as the reverse complement.
TAATAGTTAACAGCGAGCACAATGCATGAATTCTACATTCACATCAATTCATTTAAAAATTGTATTGAAAAGTCAATTTTATTTATTTATTAAGGATCTCCAACAGAAGTACATATAAAAATACAAAAAATACAGGCTCTTTGGACAGTGTTTTCAAATGTATCCCCAATTACTGGAGAACACAACATGCACTAAAACTGTGTTGATAATATGTAATACTTAAAGTTAATAGGTGCAACTAAAACTGAAGTGTTATAGTGAAGGAACTAAATTTGAAGTTTTATAGTGGAGGAAGAGAATCATTATATCTTTTTTGAATTGTTTTTGTAAGCGACAGCCTAAAATCTATAGCCAAACGTATGTAGAAACAAGAAATCGAGGGAATCTTCAATTATAATATAATTTATTTACACGTGAATAGTAAAGTTAACAAAATAGTTGATTTATATGGACTGATATTGGACCGATACAGAAAATCTGAATTTTTTAATATCTACAAAAAAAGGTGGACTCAATGTGTGTGTATACATATTTTATGTGCTACGTGATATCGCCAATATATATAATATATATATACGTATCATATAATCTAATTCTCAATCGTGGCCAATAAACGTTGTCAATAAATTTTAAGAAAAACTCTCATTCTTAAAAATACAATAATCTATACATATAATAAAATTGTAACTAAGCCGAATCTGTACATTAAATATTTTTTGGAAAATCTTATTGAAATAAACATTATTATCGATACAGAGGCCGAATTTATAGTTTTTAGAATTTTTGTCTGTCAATCTGTCCGTCTGTCTGCTGTTACCGCATCACAAAAAAACCACGGGAGGGATTTTGATGAGCTTTGGTATGGTGATAGTAGCTGGTTATCCGGGTCAACATAATATAGGAAACTTTTTACCGCGGGAAAATATCTCATTTCTGAGCAAAAATACAAAAACTGCGATGTAAGAGTATACTAATATGTAAAACCTAAGAATTTGATTTTTGGTCATCTGAACGCGGGCGGAGCCGCGGGCAATGCTAGTTCATTATAAATCGGCATACTTTTTAGTAAAGAAATATTTCTTATATATCATAATTTATGATTAGTTAAAACTTTCATTGTACAGGCTGCTCATATATCATGCAAATCTTGCTAGATTCCCCTCAATTTGCTTCACAAAGTATTCAAAGACTTGCGCCTGACAGGTACATCGTCGCTGGTGTTCTGGAGCCTACCCCTTCCTTGGCGCACTTTTGACAGTTGTAATAAATTTGTCGTCTCATGAGAATGGGTTGGAAAATAGATAATATTTTGGAGAAAAATGTATGTAAACATACTTTTGTACGTGAAATCAAAGCAATTTGTTATGTATTACTTTATCTATATGATTTTTACCTCTATTGGAGATCGTGATATCAAAATTGGCAAAGTTAAAAGTCAAAAATTTGGTCTGAAAGTGCGCAAAGATATTATATGAATAAATCTTATATTGTATCGATTTTTTATTTATTTAAAAAAAAGGCCTTTGAGATGTCTAAGACCTTAGTCTCTCCTGTGACCATGATTGCTGTAAAGCATTTGAAACGTCGAGAACCAAAAATCAAAATAAATCGGCGAAATAATCCGAAAAGATAGTTTTATTTAAAATATTAAAAAAAAACTTAAATTTTTCTAAAAATATCCCTATAAACTAGGACAAAGTAACAAAATAATTTTTAATTATTATGTCTTGCGTGCTAATAATTTAAATATAATTTTAAATAATATTAAATAGTTATTAAGATTTGTTGAAAAAAATCAAGTAAAAACAACAGTAGGTACAGCTTCATAACCTCGTTCTCACGCTTCTTTAAAAAAACGGGGGTAGGTATTTACATTTAGATTTTATGCGCTAAATAAAATTACAAGCAAGCAGAGCTACGGGTAGAAATTATCGAATAAAATGTTTGGGAATGATAGTTTCGATTTTCATTTCATACCATATATTATGTACATGCTTTTAAGGTTAAAGTCGCAATTTTTTTAATATATATTATTTAATATTTTCCCGTCACTAGAAAGCTTTTAAGAAATCATAATATTATGTAACTAGCGACACACCCTCGCTTCGCTCGGGTTCGTCCCTACTTACGGTTTAACGTTTAGTATCGATTTCTCAGAGATGAGGTATTTTCCCGCAGTAAAAAGTATCCTATATGTTGACCCGGATAACCAGCAATTATCAAACCAAATTTCATCAAAATCCCTCCAGTGGTTTTTCCGTGATGCGGTAACAGACAGATAGACAGACAAAAAATCTATAAACTATAGATTCGGCCTCTGTATCGATAATAATATTTATTTCAAGAAGATTAACCAAAAAATATTTAATGTACAGATTCGGCTTAGTTACAATTTTATTATATGTATAGATTTATACGTTTATACGTTGGTTATAGTATCCCAGTTATTTTTAAATAATTCGTCCATTTTATAAAAAAAAAAACCTTTAAAAATATTATGACAGTACAGTTTGGTAATGTATTTGAACCTATAGTAAAAGCAAGTAATGCATCTGCGTTGTTCTTTAACAATATTTATTTCATTCTGTCGTTTTGCTTTAAATCTGGTGAACGTATTTTTCATGATGTCATGACACATCTAAATGGAGTTCAAGTAAAAGCAAACATGAAAAATGTCTCTAACCATAAAATACAATGTTACTAGAAGATTTATTTGCACTAGTTTTGCTTGCGATTTATACCTTACTATATTGTATATATTATTATTACTAGCATTGCCCACGGCTCCGCCCGCGTTTAGATAACCAAAAACCAAATTCTCAGGATTTACATATAAGTATACTCTTACAATGCAGCTTAAGTATTTTTTCTCAGAAATGAGATATTTTCCCGCGGTAAAAAGTATCCTATATGTTGACCCGGATAACCAACTATCATCATACCAAATTTCATAAAAATCCCTCCAGTGGTTTTTCTGTGATGCGGTAACAGACAGACAGTTAGACAGACAGACAGACAAAAACTCTAAAAACTATAGATTCAGCCTCTGTGTGTGTGCTTTGCTTTGTATGGGCTGGCACCGATTTCTAAAATATTTTAATAGGTATGTATTTAATAGGCTTTAATTACTTAGCCAAAGCACACCGACTTCGAAAATATTTGATTAGGTATGTATAGTAAATGAAAACTACCAATCAGTTATTTTTTAGTTTTTAGTGCTTTTGTTTGAAGTCGGTTTTTATTTTTTTGTTAAAAAGTTTTTAAATTTTTAATTTATAATCATATCGCTTTGATCAATATATAATGCAATTAGCATTCGATTCACACGGAAGTATACTAATACGCCGCCACTTAAAAAACAGTTTACATGAAATATTTCATAGGGCAACACTAACAATATTTTTATACATTTCCTTACTATTAAAGTGGAAAACTCCAGTTTGCTTGAGGTATTCTGTTGGTGTAACTGAATATTCAACTCTTCGGTCATATATTTTCTAAGCAATGCACGTGGAATTTTAGGGACTGAAAATTTTCTTACACATAAATGAGCTCGTGGAATTCTTGTACATGCAATTGTATTTTTTGGTAAAACATCTATTTATAAAGTGTATATTATAGATATTAATATTATAAACCATTTTATGAAAACAAATATTATTAGTAGTTTCACAGAAATAATTTTGTAATTATCTATACTGATATAATATATATGTTATGTTATATATTTATAATATGTATGTATTTAAAGTTATATATGTGTAGTGTATCAACTATCTGGTATCCATAACACAAGCCTCGTAGCTTAACATGGAACTAGATGGTGCTGTGTGTTAATGTCCCAACGTATAAAATATATATATATATATATATATATATATATATATATATATATATATATATATATATGTCGTGCTATCCATATGCTACGAACATCTCGTTATATATATATATATATATATATATATATATATATATATAATGTATAGGTTTGTGAGTATGGACGTTTGTTACTCTTTCACACCAGAACGGCAGAGCGGATCTGGTTGAAATTTGGCACAGAGATAGATTATAGTTTGGAATAACACATATGCTACTTTTGATCCGGAAAAATGTATGGTTCCCGTGGGATAGGTTTGTTTTCGTTTACCTATTAATGAAAATAAAAGTACCTTTTACCGAGAAAATACTCTACATTTATTTACATTAAATATGACAAATTTCAACTTTTTCATCCAAGTGATACGGTGAATAGTTTTACAAAATATTTTGTTTTCATAAATTCGCAAATTTTTTTTAAATTATTCAGCTTAAGGTTTTTTTTATATGCTTGTTTTCTTGTTAACAGAAGTATGTATGTAGGCTTACTGTAGATTTTTCTCATCATAAATAATACAATAGCGTACTCTAATATTAAGAAAAAAAAAACACAGGATTCTGGTGATTCTTGTTCTTATAAGAAATATGTTTCTATATAATATGAATATGACAAATTTCAACTTTTTCATCCAAGTGATACGGTGAATAGTTTTACAAAATATTTTGTTTTCATAAATTCGTAAAAATTTTTTAAATTATTCAGCTTAAGGTTTTTTTTATATGCTTGTTTTCTTGTTAACAGAAGTATGTATGTAGGCTTACTGTAGATTTTTCTCATCATAAATAATACAATAGCGTACTCTAATATTAAGAAAAAAAAACACAGGATTCTGGTGATTCTTGTTCTTATAAGAAATATGTTTCTATATAATATGAATATGACAAATTTCAACTTTTTCATCCAAGTGATACGGTGAATAGTTTTACAAAATATTTTGTTTTCATAAATTCGCAAATTTTTTTTAAATTATTCAGCTTAAGGTTTTTTTTAATATGCTTGTTTTCTTGTTAACAGATGTATGTTTGTAGGCTTACTGTAGATTTTTCTCATCATAAATAATACAATAGCGTACTCTAATATTAAGAAAAAAAAAACACAGCATTCTGGTGATTTTTGTTCTATAAGAAATATGTTTCTATATAATATGTACATATACTGAAAAAAATTGCTGGATATATGATAATTAATTCAACATTTTAAGTTATTACTTCTAAAATTTCACCTCAAAAACATTTCCCACTCAAATTTCTTGACTTCGTAAAACATGAAAATTAAAAAATAAACTTTCGCATTCTGGAAAGTGAGACGTAAAATATCGAAGTTGATTTCATGAGGTTTTATATCACCGCAAAACGTATCGGCTATAGATTGTTTGCGGCAGACTTTTGAGCTCGAGTCGGCATTATATTGTCATCCAGATAAAATTACATTAAACGTTTTAGTTCATGGAGTTTTTATAACAAAAAATCTTACTTACCGCAGGAAGCAAAAAAAAGTAACTTGGCAAAGGATGTTAAATGAATTTTATTAATTTAAAGAACGAGAGAATATTTAAAACTTACGCTGAGTACTTTTCAATATCCAAGTATCTTTCCTAGATTTTATTAAAATAGAATTATTGAAATGAGCAACTTGCATTTATACGAGTCCTTCATTTATTAGAATTCGGAGCTCTTTACTTTTCATATAAAACTTCATTACTGCCTACATCTTTTTGACCGTCTACCAAAAACGGAACTCAATTCGGTATTCAATATTTAAAATATTAATTACTAGCATTGCCTGCGGCTCCGCCCGTGTTCAGATGACAAAAAACCAAATTCTTAGGTTTTACATAATATTAGTTTACTCTTACATTGTATTTTTTCTCAGAAATAAGACATTTCCCGCGATAAAAATTATCTTATATGTTGACCCGGATAACCAGCCACCATCATACCAAATTTCATCAAAATCCCTCTAGTGGTTTTTCTGTGATGCGGTAACAGACAGACAGACAAAAATTCCAAAAACTATAGATTCGACCTCTGTATCGATAACAATGTTTACTCCAATGAGATTTTCCAAAAAAATATTTAATGTACAGATTCGGCTTAGTCACAATTTTATTATATGTATAAATTTATTTAAGCAATATTATTGTTTTATATGTGATTTAAAAAGAAGTTAAAATATTAATTTATATTATGCAACACTATTGCTATCTTTATAGACAAAAAATATTAATAATTTATATAATAATTTTCATTTATACTTGATATAATTTTGTTTTATAGATGTTTTTATATAGATAAAATCATAAAACATTTTATATGAAACAAAAATTGTTAGAACAACTCCTCCAGCAGTAATCAAAGTACTTTTAGAGTAAAATAAAGTAAATAAACTGCCTCGCCATTATAACATGCGGCAATAACATACGTAATGTAAGTTAAAAAATAAGTTGTAAGTTTATTGTTCATAAACAAATGAGATGTTGTTTGCAATCCAATCATATTTTTTCATTTTAAAATATTCGTCTTCCCTACATAGTATAAAACAAAGTCGCTTTCTCATCCCTATATCCCTATGTATGCTTAAATCTTTTAAACTACGCATTGGATTTTGATGAGGTTTTTTTAATAGATAGAGTGATTCAAGAGGAAGGTTTTAGTATATAATTTGTTAAGTTTTTGTATACATTGGCTAAAATATAACGATATTTGTTGGAAGTGTCGGAAAAAATAAGACGTCTGGGAGCTTTCAACGAAAACGCTGCCTAAACCCTTTGAGATATAACAAAAAAATGTATGGTGGAATTGTATATCTTATATAGGTCTACAGAAAAGTCCGCGACGGCATATGTCTATATCTTAAGGATGACATACTATATCCATTTTAATTTAAAACGTACCTAGGGACGAACCCGAGCGAAGCGAGAGTGAGTCGCTAGTCCTGTTATAAAGAACTACTTTTTACCAGGCAAAGACAGGGCAGTTTAGTACCTTCTTCTCCTGTGTTTGTCAGTAGATTTTATTGTTTAATTGCTATTGACGATCTTTAGAGTTTGCAATAAAAAAACATGAAAATTTTCGAATTCCGACTATATCTATACTTATTATAAAAATAAGTCCCCCGGCCGCGTCTTTCTGTCCTCCTGTCTGTCCTCCTGTCTGTCCTCCTGTCTGTCTGAACGCGATAAACTCGAAAACTACTGAACGGATTTTTATACGGTTTTCAACAATAGAAAGAGTAATTCTTGAGGAAGGTTTAGGTATATAATTTATTATGCTTTTATGTAAATTAGCTGAAATACGGCGACAAATGTTGAAGAGGTCGCAAAAAATCTCGCCAAATGGGAACTTTCCACGCGAACGCCGCGTAAACTAGCAAAGATACAGTTAAGTAATGTACTAGAGAATTCAAAATCTATAAAAATGCTACAAAAAAGTCCGCGATAGCATATCTCTATCTCTTACGGTTGACTTACAATAACCACTTTTATGTTAACATTTTTAATTAAAAACATTACGTTATTTTCAAAGTTATTTTCTTTAGTTCGGTATTAATCCTTATCCAAATGAATATTTTAGTTAGCTTAGTCATTTAATGCAGATTAAAATTGCTCTTTACACTAAATCAATCAGATGAATAGTTTTTGAGATATCGTTGTTAGAAGTAATTAGTAGCGAAACATTTTTAATGCTTGGCGAGCATTGAGATGCCTACGGCGAGTCCATCCCCTCTGCCCCGCATCGCTCGACCGCCTGCTCAAGCTATATAAACCGGGCGATGTAGCGCGCGATCCTAGGATACTTTTTACCGCGGGAAAATATCTTATTTCTGAGGAAAAATACAAAAACTGCAATGTAAGAGTATACTAATATGTAACACCTAAGAATTTAGTTTTTGGTCATCTGAACGCGGGCGGAGCCGCGGGCATGCTAGTATTTTATAAAACAAGCCAAAATGGAAAATCACAATCGAGTATAAAATCAAATAAGCGTAAAGTAATTTTAGCGTCAACATAAACATACTCCCAAGAGGAGTTTCATACAATATAGAAATGAGAATAGGTACTTAGTTTTGTTTCACTTATTTTTTTTTAATATCTGCATTCTTATATTATAAAAAAAGTTAAATCCCTCATTTTATTTGAATAATTATTGACTGACTTGCCATTCAAAATGAAAATGTGATGTTTGTGTCCATTCATACACGTCGTACAATATGATATATTTCAAAATGTACATATCCATATTTAATATTATAAATGTGAAAGTGTGTTTGTTTGTTTGTTTGTTTGTTTGTTTGTTTGTTTGTCCTTCTTTCACATTGAAACAGAGTAACGGATTGGCGTGATATTTTGTATGGAGATAGTTGGAGGACTGGAGAGTGACATAGGCTACTTTATACTTAGAGAGATTATCAAAGTCCCACAAAAAACACGTTATAATACAATCCAAAAAAATATTTATGATCAGAATTACTTGAAACTTGTATTACTGCTCTTCAATAAAATTAAATAAATATGTGTTATATCATTTTTTTAAATTCATCCTATAAGGGGATAAAAAAGGGGATGAAAGTTTGTATGAAACTACCTTTTTTTTTGTAATTTTAGCGCGAGCGAAGCCACGGGTTCTGCTAGTACGTCATATATCACACGGTATAGTCACAAGCAAATGATACTCAGAGCGTTTTTTTTATCAAATATACGGAACCTTAAAAAAAACTCGACATTACACAAAATAAACGAAACTAAGCTAAATAGTTGCTTAATTCAGACCTGTAAAGGACATTAAGAAAAGCACCGTCAGTTTGAGGCAGACCAAAGAGAATTCCGATGAGATAGAGGATTTGCATACAACAAAACTAGTATTGGGTCACGAGGTTTCCGTTGTGTTGGCAAAATTGGACGATGAAGAGTCGGGCTCATTTGCCGTCGCGAATTCATTGTTTGTAAATTGAATTGTGTGCTTTACAGTCGAGATAGTGTATGACTCTTGATTAAACTTACTTTTCTTTTTTTTTATCGTAACGTCTAGCTTAGTTAAGTTTGACATGACCTAGTCGTGAGGAAAGTTATTGTAGCCTACAATATTTTAAGATAAGAATATCTAATAGTAAATATTATGTATTTTACGTATCGAAGTATATTCGATTTGCTTTGCATCAGCTGGCACCAACTTCGAAAATATCTGATTAGGTATTTATTCTAAATGAAAACCTCCGTTTAGTTATTTTTTACATTTGAGTTCCTGGAAGTCGGTTTTTATTTATTGTTAAAAAGTTTTTATAACTTCCCACTGCTGGGCACGAGCCTCTCTTCAAGATGAGGGAGATCAGGCAAGAGCTACCACGCTGGCTAAGTGCGGTCTGGGACTTTCCATGTTCTTAGAGAACTTTCTAGGTTCACTCAGGCATTGTAGCTTTCCTCATGATGTTGTCCTCTACCGTTAAATAAGTGGAAATCCGTTAAGTAAAGGTATTATTTATTAGGTATTAAAATTTTATTTGTTTCTTTACGCATATACGAGTAGGTATACAGAGAGCAGTGGTATCCAAGCCCTGGGTCTTGATCTTAGATTTTATATGCGAATCTCACTAATGATATGATAACCATTTGCTAATATGGTTAAAAAAACCATTATGATAAGACATACTCGTACATGTCTAAGAGTATGTGTATACTATTCTTTATTGCACTTATATGTCAAATTTAAGATATTAACATACAATAAAAATAGCAAAGGTCGACTTATCTCTAGAAGAGATCTCTTCCAGTCAATCTAAGTGAGATAGAGAGATAGTAAAAATCTAAATAGTAAAATAATACTCAACTTGAGTTTCTTATTCTGCACGCTTTTACATTAGAAGGTGTCAGTAATCCAGTTGTTGCGGATTAAAATATGTTACCGCTAGACAACGGAATCCGTAAATCTGCATTTATCTGTAATTAACTGGGTAGTTTGCATATAACCCGATACGAAATTTTACTTTACGTAGCAGATATTTGCAGTTAAAGTTAAATATTTTCTTTTATTTTCTTTCTGATATCTGCCTTACTCAATACAACTTGTTTAAAAAAATTAGGATTTTTACTTATCCATACCTTTATTTGCAAGTTGGCTGACTCCATCTCAGTTAACTTTTTAAAACTCCCAAAAACGTAAATATTTCAATAATACTTATGTATAACAAATCCGGAAAAAAAGATATTCCTTGTTTTTAATAATCATATTTTTAAATTATCTAAAATTTCATAAGTTCCGAATTCGTAATATTATTGAGATACCCATATTGAATGAAATTTTTTAGTGCCTTTTAAAAAGTACATTAAAATGGAGTCAGTTAACGGCTTGTGAATTAAGCTATCGTACTACGTAATTTAACTCATATATTTGAAATGGAAATATCTAACAAATCATATCAGACCTAACCGGGTTGTTTTGCGTAGTCATATTTTGGGTTTGAGAATGGTATAGGCTTATAAATACTCTCTCAAAACTCAATTATTTTTATGCATATAGCATATTATATAGCTCAAGCCTGATTGAAATACAGTTAAATCCTGATAAATTGAACTTTACTCTAGTTAGACCCTATTTATATGTTATAAGTTTTCTTACTTAGTAGCAGAAAGTTATTTAGATGCCTCTAGGGCATGAATGTTTGCATTAAGCGTGTATGCTTATTGTGGTTTAGTTAATACAAGGCACTGTGACGAAGCCCCTTAAATGTTTTGGTTCAACATCCACAGAAAATGGAAAATTGGGTGGGCTAATACTGCAAACATTGCATTTAAATAGTAAGAAATATTTTACTAATATACACTATTTTACAACTTGACAGCTTAAAGTAGACACGACCTTCATATTTAGTATTACTTAGTACTATTTGTTTATTATAACAAATGGAGGCATCTTATAGAATTATAAATACTTATAAAACAGCTCAGAAGGGTTTTCCAGGAAGACAAATATTTGGCAATTAACAATTATATTTCTCGCTTTTTCTGTATAATCATTTTACATTTATATTTTATATTCCTAACTCATATAATCCGAATCACCGACACGTCCACTTGACATATCAAAAATCTATTGTCAAAATCTACAAACTGGCACATAAAATAACTGAATGTTACACTTATTTCTCAATTGGTCAATAATTATCCAGAATTTTTTTTTTACTGATAATACTAAAGATCGTCAATGACCACTAAATAAAAAAAGCAGTCCTCGTGACAGCCGACAGATTTTTAATCTATGTCAATTATTATTTCAATTTTTTTTCCGTATGTTTTTGTATAGCGTTCCTGCAGTTTCCGGTTCCAGACACTAACTGGCATTAATATATCAACTCAAATGCAAAATTAATTCTGACGAAGTAGTTAATACAAAATGTTTTTATAAATGAACTTTAATGAATGTGTTTATATTTACTTAATTTTCCAAGTATTTTCGTATACGTAATTAATTATTAAAATATTAATTTACATATTTGTAAAGGTAATTTGCTGCATGAGTTTGATATTAGCTATACGTTTATAAGATTTTTTTAATGAATCTAAATTTTGATTTTTACACAAAATTAAAAAAAAGTGTTTTTAATTTTGTCTTGTAATACTCACTTTTATCGAAGCCGAACTTTACCATCTGTGATTTTAAGCAATGTACCAATATTTCATAGGAATTGCTACTCGAGGACATATCAGGACAAAAGAAGTCTACAACGCAATCTCTATGGAAATATAAGTAAGGATTATTAAAAAAATGCGTGTCTGTGCAATTCACACATGGTAGAAGTGACACTTCAGAAAATTAACTTACGAGAGAATGTGATGAATATAGAGCATCTGGAGTAGGATAATTTCAAGTTTTTTTTTATAATATTTCTATCAACTTTAAAAGTTATTTTACATTTTATTTGACATAAATATAATATAACAACGGTTACCATGGCAACATGGAAATGTATTCTATCTCATTCTCTCGCCGGCTTAATCCTATAAATTTATCTGCTTGTCTCTTTTTAGTGTCACATTTCCGTTTCATTTTCGTTTCATCGAAATTCAAAGCACAAATATTCTAAAGAAGTTTCACTTCAAAAACGTCTGATAACTTTAGTATATTACAGTGTTTCTATACTAAATTATTGCCGTGGTTTAATGAAGTGTAATAACAAGCTTTAGTATTACCGATAAAATAATATCTTATTTACTTTTAAAAATTAAAAATATTTCATCTCTAATTTATATCTAAATCAATATATTATATATCTTCATTCATAGCAATCAGTACGTACTGGTGCCGCAATTTCATTAAAGTAACTTTGTGTACGCTGGAAATAAAGCGATCGAGTGCCAATATCGGGTTTATTGTGACGGTCTGACGGCTTTCCTCTCGGGTGTCTCGCCCGCACCATTTCTATTACGTTTGAGGACTTTCGACTCTCTTATCTTATTTTCTTTATTTCTCTGCTTATTTCCGTTCAAAGTATAGAAATAAATGTGATAAGCTTTATTGACATAGAGTCAACTAAATCGTAATTTCATTTTATTGTCTTCAGAATGACAGACAACAATATTATACGAAAAAAGTAATTGAAGCACGAATGTATTAAAATTTTGTTTTTTGTATATATATATATATATATATATATGTATATATGCTAAGAAACGGATAGAGGGTTCCGCATTTATTTGAGTTTGATGACTGATCTTCGATAAATTTTGTCTTTGATACCTATCATAAGCTAGACAATGTGCAAAAGCTGTCGGTCATTTTTTGAATAAACAAGGTAAGTTTGTTTATTTCTACAAACTCTACATCTACAATTTATTAGAAAATTATATGAGTTTCGCCAACTCTAGGTAAACTTCGAATAACAACAATTTTTATCTCGTTTGTTTCTAACCACAGTTTAGTTCAGCAAAAGAGTATACTAAACTTTGTTCTTGCAATATTTTACATGTAAATTTATTGAATCAATGGGTAGAGCTATATTTCCTTACTATCTTTATAGTAGTATAATTATATCGTAAAAATAAAACTGTCTGTTTGTTTATTTTTATCTTCGCAGAAAAAGAGCAACGGATTGACGTTTACTTCGGTACGTTAAATCATCAATCCGGCGCCGATCTTTCCCCAATCACATTAAACTGTTCCACCAGACTATGAAAATAAGAGAGCGCGCATACGAATTTTAGTTGAAATATTTTATATATTAATATATATCCAGCTGAAGGAAGAAATGGTGTCTTACATGTGCTCTTTTCTATTAGTATTCACTAAAGTGATAAAACCATCAAGTAGTCGTAAACCAGCTTAGTAAAAACTTGTATTATGTTCACTAATAAGTAGCAAGTATTTGCATATCTACTGAAAATTTTAGTATATTTTATAGTTGTAACTTAAAGCATTTTTTTATAGATTTCATATATCACAGAATGAATCACGTGGTTAATTTCCTACTTCCAAACTTACACAATGTTTTTGAAAAATCTCTTAACTTTAAGTTTACTTCTTGGCTGTACTCCAAGAAGTTATAAATATTGTTATCATAGGTAAAAAAAAAATATAGATAAACTATTTCACATTCATCCTATGGATATAGGTGGCCGTGATGATCATACAAGGGTAGGAGAATGTGATTTAGAGATAGTATTACGTCGGAATAAATGAAAATGAAATGAATGAAATGAAATATTCTTTATTGCACACCATTATTTTACATTATATAGTTGAAACAGATTATAGGAATATAGTACAATAGGCGGCCTTATCGCTAGAGAGCGATCTATTCTAGGCAACCTTTGGGTAGAGAGAAAGAAGAGAGAAGGAAGGGGTGCAAACAATCTTAAAGAGAGATACAATAAATACATACATATACAAACAGATATATACATATATACCATATATATACATACATACATACATACACACATGTTCATTTAAAAAAACGAGTTGAGTATCTAGGACATGTCGTAACTAGTGGTTAGATTCGTCCATCCCCTGAAAAAGTCAAAGCACTTAATGAATATGCAAAACCAACGAATCTTCATGATTTAAGACTTTTCATAGGCTTGGCTAGTTGTTTTCGAAAATTTAGTATATATTTTGCTAATAGGATACACCTTTAAATGTTGCTAAAATCTAATAAACTATGCCACTGCTCATCCCCCATGAGCAATAAAAATCATTTGATGACATCTAAACTGTTTTAGTATCGGAGCCATTCCTTGCAATATTCAATCCTGAATTTGAGACCGAATTACATACAGACGTGTCAAGTCATGGCGTTGGCGATATATTGTTTCAAAAACAATTAAACGGGGAATTAAAACCCATTGCTTATTTTCGTAATCAAAATACGGTTGTAGAACAAAAATATCATTCGTATGAGCATGGAAGCAATGGCCGTTGTTTTAAGTACCTATAAGAAAATTTCGTGTTTATCTGTTAATATCAACTTCCATAGGGAAGATAGCTGGATACTACCATCATCTTGGAATCCTGTTATATTGTTTATACTGTGTGGGATATCCCAATAATAACACTAATTCTGATTAGTATTTTCGTCTATAAAGGTAGCAATAGTGTTGCTTATAATTTTAACTTTAAATAATAGCAATCTAAATTGAATTTATTTATTTATTATCAAGCACACTTATAATACACATGTTAAACAATTCATTACAATAATTAAAGTGAAAAAAAAAGAATCTGACATGCATATCAATAACAAGTGTACATAGCATTTATAATATTATGGAATAATTGTGGTACTTGAAAAAAAATACAAAATTAACAAAAATTTGAAACAACATAATTTAAAATATAAAGTAAAAATAAAAATAGTAATAATTTGATTATAGTTAATTAGATTATATCTACATTTTTAAATCACAGTTTGGATAAATAATATTCTAATAGTTTGTACTTTTAATATATATATTTTTTAATATTCTTTATGGTTATACATAATATAATAATAACAACACTAAATAACATTAGTAATTAATAAAGTTAAAAAAATTGCAATATTTATAGTATTAACAGCTAAAATGAAATAAATAATAATGCTATATTTAATTATAATACTTATTAATTATTTTTTTTTTAAATGTTTAGAAATAAAAATCCACATATATGATAAGGTACTTTAGTGCCATTTTTTTGAACTTTTTTTTTTTAAATCATTTTTGTAAAATAGTGGGTAGGCACTGTCTGTAACAAATGTGTTTGAGACGTCTATAACCGGCTCGCCCGTGACAATGATTGCTGTAAAGCATTCGAAACGTCGGGAACCAAAAATCAAAATTAATCCGTGAAATAATCCGAAAAGATAGTTTTATTTAAAATGTCTAATATTCGCGTAAATCTAAGAAAGTATTTTTTTTTGTTATCAAGTTTTAAGTAGGTAGTACATGGACAAAAAAAGATATGTTGCCAAAGATAGGGCGATGGTGGCTAGAATTACAAAGTTTTGATTTCAAAGTACATTATCGGCCGGGTGTATTAATGCACCACGTGGATGCAATAAGTCGTAATGCCCTAACTATGCAACATATTAGTGAGGAAAATTGGATAGTAACTGTTCAGAAGGATGATTTAAAGATACAAAACATAATTGTAAATATTAAAAAAAACGAGAATACAAAGAGATCTATATATTAAGACTATAATCTACATAGAAAGATAGCAGATCAGTATTAATTTATTATACCAAAATTTGTACGTTGGAGAAGTACTAAAATATTTTAGGATGACAATGGTCACATGAGCGAAAATAGTTATTGAGTTAGTGCAGCGCCAGTACTGGTTTGAAAAGCTTAGGAGTTTTATAACGAAATATCTTGGATTGTGTCTTTGTGCCAATTTCAAAAAAAGCCTTCAGACATACAACGTGGTTTTATTTATAGATTTTCTTATACGCGAATTGTCATAGTAAGGCTTTCACTAGTCATGAATTTAAAAATTATACTATTTCTAAGCAATTTAAAATATGTCGCCTGTCCTCGAGCAAGTTGAATGTTTTGATCGCACAATTTTAGTCTTTAATCGTTTATACATGATAATGATTGGGAGCATTTTGTTCCTCTAGTAGAAAAAGGTATAAATAGTTGCACTGAAAAGTGGCTGGCATATGGCTTTAAGCGGCGGTTTGGAATATTTTCTTTTTGGTATACCTTCCCAGCCCCCAGATTTATGCGAGCTCGAGCCCAAACTAGTATATAATTAAAAAACTTATCTCATAAATGTAAAGAACGGTATGACAAGAATCTACTTTCTAGTTTAAAAATATAAAATTGGCGATCTTGTTCAGGTTCGAAAAAGAATAATTAAAAAAATGTAGTGGAAAACGATAAATATGCTGAGTTCATATAAGATTGTAAAAGTGTATGATAATGATCGTTATAGAGAGTATATCTTTAAATAAAAGAGGTAGAAAGTATAATAAAAAGCTAGGTAAACATGAAAAATTCTTAGTCTAATCACTTTGTGACGATGGGTGATAAAAATTATTAATTAATTTGGCTTAAAAATATTAAAGTTATTTTCAGTTAATGTTATAAAAAATAGAGGTGTACTGATTAGAATTATGTGAAGCTTATTATTTAAATTTAATGTTGAAAAAAAAAAATGTTTTATAGAGGTGTAGTTATTAAAATTATATGAAGTTTAATTATTCAATTTAATTTCGATGTTGATGTATTTAAAAAAAAATATATATATTACATATTTTATAGAGGTATTATTTAAATTTAATTTTGATTAATTGAGATGCACACATGAATGTTTAGTAATTATTGAATGTTTTTATTAGTTGTGTAAAATTAGAAATTGTTTACACGTTGTTTTATTTAGCGACTATATTGATGTGTTCGATAGTCGTATACAAATGACTAGACTGGTGTGTCCACTAGTAGTTATTTGGGTGATCTTGGTGTGTCCGTTTGTTACATATGAACATATTCGCCTGGTGTGTCCGGTGGAATGTAATGGTCTTATCTTGGTGTGTCCGTTAGTCACATAATATGTAGAAAGTACTAGCCTGGTGTGTCCGGTAGTAGTAAGATGACAATCTTGCTGTCGGATTGTGTTGACAGTATAAAATATATAAAAAGAAAAACATAAAAGCATCCAATGTGCATGTCAATATGAACATAATATGTGTACAGCCATTACGAGGGCGTAATCTAAATATCAAGACGGCCGACTGGTTTAATCATAAGTGTTAACACTATTAATTTTATTTTCTATCATTGCTACTGTGTTTAGCCGACAATAAATAATAATAATAATTGTTAAAAATAGGAATGAAAAAAAAAACAATTAAGTAAAATATTTTCTATCATTGCTACTGTGTTTAGCCGACAATAGATTATAATAATAATTGTTAAAATAGGAATGAAAAAAAACCCAATTAAATAAAATATACTTGTGCTTTAATTTTTCCGTATGTTGTAAAATTACGAGGTCGTAATCTGTAAATCAGGAAAGGCCGAGTGTTAGTTATAGTTGCTCAATTGACTATTATTGTTTATTATTTAAGGATCATATTGATTCTTCATAATTTGTTAGTTATAATTTTATATTTTATTATATTAATTTGATATTGATTATTTATAATGTATTATTTACAATTTTATAATATTAATAATGATATCGGTTAGTTGTATTTGTAATATTAATGTTTTAAGAGTATTGTCATCCACCGTTGGGAAATGTTATACGTAGAAGACAGATGCCGCCACCTTACACCCAACGGTGGGGAAATGATGTATAAATAGTTGTAATTGCCATTTTGTAAGGATTCCTGTTAAGTGATCGAAGTAAAGAGGAACTGCTGAATCTCTGTAGTCTTATTTAAAATTTATTACTAACAATATATTTATTTCCATTTTATAAGGTGGCATATTTTTAATACTACTAGTTTTAGTGTTATCAGTTGTCGATATTCGGCCATAATCATTTTTGAATCAAAATGTAAAAAAAAAATGTTTTAAATAGATACTAAACAAAAAAAAGAAAATCATCAAACAGATAAAAAATGTACTGAAATGAAAATTGTCTTTGCCTATTTATGTATAGATATTTTTTTATTTTTTCTATTGTCGTCGTTCTCTTAAAACACACTTTGGGACGCCCTCAAACTTTTAACGTGACCTCCTTTAAGTATGACACTTCTAATAATCTTCAAAGATCAATATCCAGTTTCAACACAGATTAATTCAGTCAAAGATTGAATGTTGCTCAATTAAAACGAACTAGCTACCCTCTTCAAAAACTTTGGTGCCGCGGCATCGATCAAAGTGTCAACTTGACCGAACAGCCACGGTACGATAATTATGGAAGTTCAGATTTATATATGACTAATGGCGTGTCGATAAATTCTTTAATTATTTACTGTAGCAGCTTATTTCTTTCTCTTTAGGAACAACTTGATGTATAAAGAGGGATAAGCTGCTTATGTCTCTCTTTAGCCCATTAAGTATCTGTTTGGATAAAATCATTAATCCGTCGTTCTTTTGCTGTTTGAAAAGAGGATAAACAGAAAAATAAATACATTCGTATTTATATATTATTACGCAAGAAAAGTAGGTATTTAGTTGATTATTCCATCAGTTATTCACAATTTGAAAGTCAACGGATGTCTCTCTGGAGTGGACAAATGTTTCTGCTAGGGACTTGTCCTCGTTTCGCTCGGGTGTTTATTGTATTTTATAATATTATACACACAATTCTACGTTTTGGCAATATTTATTATTAACAAAAGCCAATGTGTTGTAGTTTATTTGTATACTTAACTTCACACATATATTTTTATTTTATTTTATGACTAATAGTGCTTAAATTTATAAAGATATGATATTTTATGTATTATTGTACGAATCCAAATATAAACTAGGACTCTCGCTTAGTGTTGCTAGCTTAAATATAAATCTAACATGAAAACTCACAAGCAGAATAAATAGTATTTAAAATTTCATCTAAAATGTTCCTTGTTATGAAAATATATTTTGAGTATCCAATCTTGGCAGAATAAGCTGATGTTTACGTCTATCTTTGATAATGAAAAAGAAAAATTGCTGTTTTTGTTGACTGACAATTTAGAAACCTCCAAGATGTTATTATAATTTATACAAAGGATCTCATTCAACTCCAACGAGTGATGTTTCATCTTCTGAATATGAAATCTATCGTGGATTTGAAAATCCTGACCTGAAATGTAAAGATATTTGATTTTTGTGACTCAAAGTAAAACATTTTTTCTAGAATTCTAACGCGGATTTATTTTGATTTTTGGTTCCCGACGCTTTGAATGCTTTACCGCAATCATGGTCACGGGAGAGAGAGAGAGAGAGAGAGATAAAGCATTCGAAACGTCGGAAACCAAAAATCAAAATAAATCCGCTAAATAATCCGAAAAGATAGTTTTATTTAAAATGTCAAATATTCGCGTGAACCTAAAAAAGTATTTTGTGACTCGTAAACAATTGAACGGATAAAACTTGGCGCACTACTTTATTCAATGATGTGCCTCCTTGAGATAATACTCGTAGGTCAACTGTAGTGTAATTTTAGTCTGGCCTTATTATCAGGTGGCAAGATTACGTTGAGAGAATAGAAAAAATAACACTTTTTACTTAGGTTATGTTTCGTTCAGGAACTAGTGAAAAGATTTTTTCATTTACATTCACTTTTTGTTTATTTAAATGATAATAATCCCTATAATTATGAAAAAAATATTTTAGAAACCAAAATGGTTACGTCTTACCTGGTTTTCCTTAGTAAATCGATCCTCTTTGCGAATGTCTGCTATTCGTACATGTCCAAACCAACCGTAGTAAACTTAATCTGTTATACCTATTTTAAGGTACTGATTTTAATTCCATTGTCAAATGCAATGCATCGGGGCTTTTTGCAAATAATATGTAGATACTATGAAAAACATAACTATGAAATATAGATATAATAAAGGGTCAGAAATTCGATTCTCGTGCAGTGAAGTAGTAGTTATGTAGTATCTTACATATATCATTAATATTGGTCTTTTTTTAAAACTATAGGCTACTATTCCTTACTTACCATATAAAAAAATAGTTAAAAACTAACATAAAAATTATGTAATATTGTGAACAACTGCTAGTGGTCGACTATTATTGTTCTTTACGAACGCTCCATTGATTCGTATCATTCAGATAGATTGAAATCTGAAATCTCTTATTCGATATTTTCCTTATAACAATAGCTGCAATTTCCATTTGAACCAAATAAATCTGTGTACTTTTGATTGCTCGTCAGCCATAAGCTTCATTTAATGAATATATTTCTGTACAAAATAAAAATTAAGTCTTTTTTGTATATGATGATGCTTATATTCTTTGTCTTCTGTAGTCAAAAGTCAAGTAGAGTTTTATTAGAGGAATATCTTTATCTCTTTAAATATTTAGAGTTGACGAACAAAAAATAGGCTTATAATTTTCTATAGGTAAAGTGTAAAGTAATCGTATTATAATAAAATAAAAACTTTTTAACAAAAAAATAAAAACCGACTTCAAACAAAAGCACTAAAAAGTAAAAAATAACTGATTGGTAGTTTTCATTTACTATACATACCTAATCAAATATTTTCGAAGTCGGTGTGCTTTGCTTTGTATGGGCTAGCACCGATTTCGAAAATATTTGATTAGGTATGTATTTAATAGATAGGCTTTAATTACTTAGCCAAAGCACACCGACTTCGAAAATATTTGATTAGGTATGTATAGTAAATGAAAACTACCAATCAGTTATTTTTTACTTTTTAGTGCTTTTGTTTGAAGTCGGTTTTTATTTTTTTGTTAAAAAGTTTTTATTTTTCCCTTTTTAGTGTAGACAGTAGTAGCAAAGTAAGGATTCTAACGTGTTAGGCTTGTCAAATCAAACAAAATAAGCCCAAACTCAAAGTATCTACTATTAGCCGTTGAAGAGTTCCACCTATCCACCTTCTGGCCTTGCCATCAGATCAGGTCAACAACACCGAACCACTGTACTATCAACGGAAATAGAAATACTTGCAAAGTTTCAAGTCAATATGACAATTAGAAGTAGGTTAAATTCATCATTAGTTGTTTTTCCACCCTTAGGGGTGGTATTTTTTTTTTGAAATTTAAATGGGACCAATCTGGAAGTATAACCTAAAAACCAAACAAAATAAAAATTGTCCAAATCGGTTAATAAATGACGGAGTTCTGAGGTAACAAACATAAAAAAAAACATACAGTCGAATTGAGAACCTCCTCCTTTTTGAAGTCGGTTGAAAAATGACAATTATACTAATTGCAAACTATAAATATCATGATTTCTTTTAAAATATAAATAAATGTATATTGCAGCTATACTTTTTAAAATATATTCTTATAATAAAACCAATAAAAAAACGTTATGGGCTTATGTTTGTATATTTGTGATATTTTTGTAAGTATTGCCTGAAATAAATGGTTAAATTAAAAAAAAAATTCTCCAATATTCAATATATATAATGTAGTGTATATATATGTATGTATTATATGTAATTTAGTTTTTTTTGGCAATTTGTATTTATATTTTTTTCAATGAATGGAGTCTTTTAAAACTATTTTTAGGTGTAAAATCTTATGTGCTCTCTAAACGTATATATTATAATAGATGCTAATTATTCTTATTATACTAGCGACGTTAGTATGGAATAGATGGAACATAGGTATGATGAGTCTTTGTAGGTTTATAATGTGTATTTCCGTAGGAATGAGATAATCTCCCGCGGTAAAATGCCCTAGCCTACTCTTCAGCGCTCCAACTATCTCCACACAAAAAATCACGCCAATCCGTTGCACTGCTTCGATGTGAAAGAAGGACAAACAAAGCAAAGTAAATCTACGCATATAATATAACTATCATTGCCCGCGACTTCGCCCGCGTTCAGATGACCAAAAACCAAATTCTTAGGTTTTACATATTAGTTTTTTTATCACCATACTAAATTTCATCAAAATCCCTCTAGTGGTTTTTCTGTAATGCGGCAACAGACAGACAGACAAAAATTCTAAAAACTATAGATTCGGCCTCTGTATCGATAATAATGTTTATTTCAATAAGATTTTCCAAAAAATATCTAATGTACAGATTCGGCTTAGTTAGAATTTTATTATATGTATGGATATCGTAGAAAGAGAAAGTGTCAAATCTACAAATACATTCAAGTTGTTCATATTAATTTTAAGGTTTCCTTCATAAGTATAAAGTAGTAATAAGAAAAACAAAATCATGATTTTTATGTTTTTCCGTCATTTTATTCCAATTTTTCTCTTAATAAGAATCTTCCTCGGTCTTCAAAAAATATCTGAAAATACAATTAGTCGAATTATTCCAGCCTTTCTCGAGTTTTGGGCTTAGCAACACATTTTGCCATTAATTTTTATTTATATAGATTCGTTTAAGCATTTAAATTTTAATTACATATGTATTACGCATAATAGATCACACAAGTGGTTCAATATAAAATTACAAACATCAAAGCAATAGAAGCACTTAAGTACGTGAAGGGTTGTAGTGAAGATCGCATTGTTCGTTTTCCGCCCTACTGGCTCGGTTGAACTAATAAACTAACCTCAGAAAGTGATATAGTAAGTGTTGGAAATGGCATAAGCTGTAAAATGTTTTATAAAAAAATGGTTAATGCTACATTTTAGAAGACTTGAAGGATGATGTATGGACTGCTGGTTGCTCCTGGTACTCCTCTGATAGCAGAGAGGACCTTGGAAGCAACCATTGCGAGGCCCCATTAAGATGGGGGAGTTTCTGTTTACTCCCCATCTCACATAACCTCCTGTATCTTTTCAGGTGGTATGCCTTAATAAAATAAATAAATAAATAAATTTATGTCAGGACATTAACACACAACACCGTCTAGTTCCATGGTAAGCTACGAGGCTTGTGTTATGGATACCAGATAGTTCATACTTTATACATATATAACTTTAAATACATACATATTATAAATATAAACACACAAATGAATACCCCCAGCGGGACTCGCACCCGCGACCGCTGACGCAACAAGTAGGGTCACTACAAACTGAGCCAAACCTGTCGTCAAAAAATCGCTAATGCATTTCCCAACGATAAAAAAATTATATATGCACTAATTCAAATATCCTAATTTTTTTAAAGTATATCACATACGTATGTATTATGATAAGTAAAACTGGTATGTTTTAATTAAATTAGATGGCGATATTTTTACATTAAAAAAAATATAAAAAATTCAAACCTAAGGGCGCATGAATATTCTCTTTGCAATCTTTTACATTTCATTTTGGTTCTTTAGGGATGGAGTTAAAAAAATATTTACAATTTATAAGAGGTTTTTTTATAAACGTATGTCTACATCTGGAATTTTCTTTAGATGTAGAAATAGGTTTGTCGTCAGCTGTTCTAAAATGGGAAATTAAATGAAAATTTATTATATTCAGGTATCTATATCTATACATATAATAAAATTGTAACTAAGCCGAATCTGTACATTAAATATTTTTTGGAAAATCTTATTGAAATAAACATTATTATCGATACAGAGGCCGAATCTATAGTTTTTAGAATTTTTGTCTGTCTGTTTGTCTGTTACCGCATCACAGAAAATCACTGGAGGGATTTTGATAAAATTTGGTATGGTGATAGCTCGTTATCCGGGTCAACATATAGGATACTTTTTTATCGCGGGAAAATATCTCATTTCTGAGAAAAAATACAAGAATTGCAATGTAAGAGTATGTCAAGAATTTGGTTTTTGGTCATTTGAACGCGGGTGGAGCCGCAAGCAATGCTAGTAATAATATAAATATATTGATTTACTCGTCTCACATTTTTATATATCAATGAAAATTTTATATGATTTCTTTATTTTACGTCCTTTTCTTTGATTTAAATACTACTTATATGTTTTTTAAAACGTATTATTACACCTCGAAGGAAAATATCGTGACCTCACGGTGACCTGCATGAGTGAGAAAACCTAGCAAATTTTCGAAAGATATTTAAACCACCAAACCGCCCTTAGCCAGCGTGTTGGGCTATGGCCTGATATCCCTTGTTTCAAAAAGTTTAAAAAAAGAGCTGAAAATTACTTTTTTTTTTGAAAATACGACACGTTTGTCTCAGTTAGTAGTGACCCTACTTACTGTGCCAGCGGTTGCGGGTTCGAGTCCCGCTGGGGGCATTCATTTGTGTGGTTAACACGAATATTTGTACTTCAGTCATGGGTGTTTATATTTATAATATGTATGTTTTTAAAGTTACATATGTATAATGTATCAACTATCTGGTATCCATAACACAAGCCTTGTAGCTTGCCATGTACCTAGATTGTGCTGTGTGTTAATGTCCTAACATATTTATTTATTTATTAACTCTATTAATTTTCTGCAAATTGAAAATGCTTTATACATTTTTGTTACAATTAAAATCATTACCATTTTTTCTATTTATTTCCAAAAAACAGATACATACATGCATATCTATTTAGATTAAATCATCTTTTTTAGATGTTACTGAATATGTAAGCACTTCTACTATATTCTGTGTTCTAAACTCGCAGCCAGTCGATTGGAACAAACGATTTGGTAATTGGGTTACACGATATAGATACATATAAATTGTTCATCCTGTTTTGCTTCGTTTGTACCTCTCTGTTGTTATATATATGATATATTGCTTAGTGCTTTAATTAACTTTTATTTTATTTACTCAAAGGTTTTTCTTAATAACTATGTGTACTTAGAATACTTTGGTAGCTACGAGTATAGTATAACAAATATTGCACATCCAGAAAGTCAATCGTTTATCGTTTTCCCTAGAGCAGATCTCCGATTGGGGCCGACGAAATCTCGTCCAGTTTAACCCCTCAAAGACACAAGTTTGTGCGTTCTCCACGAAAAAAACCCCATTCACTATAGCGCCAAAGTTCCAGAACACTTCTCTTAACATCTGTAAGAGTATCGGGATCCTAGGGGTCGAAATATTGAGCGACGTCCAATTTAGATGTCATCTGGAAGAAAAAACCAAATTGGCTTCCAAAAAAATGGGTGTCCTTAACAGAGCGAAACAGTATTTCACGTCAGGGCATCGACTTTTGCTTTATAAAGCACAGGTTCGCCCTCTCATGTAGTACTGTTCTCATCTCTGGGCCGGCGCCCCCCAATACCAGCTTCTTCCATTTGACTCTATCCAACGCCGGGCAGTTCGTATTGTCAACGATCCCGTACTCACAGACGACTTAGACACTCTAAGCCTTCGGAGAGATGTTGGCTCTCTGTGTGTTTTCTATCGTCTATACAATGGAGAGTGTTCTGATGAACTTTTTGACATGGTGCCACCGTCGCGCTTCTATCATCGCACCCTTCGCCGTCGGGTAGGATGTCATCCACACATTTTAGATGCTTGGCATTCTACAAATGTACGTGCGTCTCGATCATTTTTACCCCGCACGTGCAAGATGTGGAATGATCTTCCTCCCGAGGTATTCCCTGAGCGCTATAATATGGGGCTCTTCAAGAGTAATGTCTATAGGTCCCTTAAAGGCCGGCAACGCATTCGCAACTCCTCTTGTGTTGCAGATGTCCATGAGCGACGATATCCACTTACCATCAGGTGGGTCGTTTGCTCGTTTGCCCCTTTTTTCTATAAAAAAAAAGATGACCTGCCCAGGCAAGCCATAATGACCATGGGGCTGTTTCTACAGTCTTTAATTATTATTAACAACAGTCTTGTAATAAAAATATATAGATACAATAACATACAGCCTGCTCCATCTTCACCGGGTTACACGATAAATATTATTTCTCGTAAAATCTTTGCTCCTTTCAATAATTGAGTTTTGGTTTTTTTTAATTATTTATTTTATAGGAGTACTCTAACTTTTAGGTCCACATAAACTCACTAACTCATTATGTATAAGTAACTTTCAATTTATATTAATATACTAGCAGAACCCTCGGCGTCGCTCACGCTCAAACTACAAAAAATCTCTAAAAAGGTAGTTTCATACAAACTTGCATCCCCTATTTTACCCCTTATAAGATGAATTTGAAAAAATGTTAAAAAATATATTTATTTAATTTTATTTAAGAGCATTTATACCAAGTTTCAAGTAATTCTGATCATAAATATTTTTTTGGATTGTATTAAAACGTGTTTTCCCGTGGGAATTAGATAACCTCCCACGGTAAAGTATCCTATGTCACTCTCCAGCCTTCCAACTATCTCCACACAAGAAATCACGCCAATCGGTCACTCCGTTTCGACGTGAAAGAAGGACAGACAAACAAACAAACAAACAAACACACTTTCACATTCATAACATTAGTATGGATGATATAATATCTTTCATTTATTGACTGTGAATTAATGTAAGGTATGACATATTTACGTTAAAGGAAAACTAAATACACATAACAGGAATAACATGTTATTCTAAATGGCGCCAATATACCATGTAACCAATTAGCATGTAAGCAATTAGGTTGGCCTTTATAGTTAATTTGTTGCTATAATTTATTAAGCAAACATTTATCGTTAAGTCAATTTTCATATCGCACTAGTATAATAAAAGTGGATGATTGTTTGTTTTGGATATCTGTTTGTCTGAAAATAAACGACTAATGTCCGATTTCACCAATGTTACCTAAGTTTAAGGGATCCCCTAAGCATGGTTAAGAGGCTGTTTTAGGGGACAGTATATGTTTCACCGACAGTTAGGGGTCACCTAAATATTAAAAGCCCCCTAAATTTAGGTGCTCGAAATATGGGCTTAAAGACGATCGCAAAACGAAATTTAATTTAGGGGCTAGTTTAGGGGACTTTTAAGTTCCCCCCCAACGTGCGTTCACCTTGTCGTGGTGGGGGGGCTCAGTAGTGCCCGGCAACCCAACCGGGCGCGAAGCCAAGAAACGCACAGGGAGGTAGCCCACTTCGGTGGGCGGTGGGAGGTGGCCCTCTTAGGGCAGTGTACCATGCGGGTTGCTCTTGGTACTTCTCTGATAGCAGAGTAGACTGTGGAGCAACCCATGGTTGTGGTGGTCTGCTTCGGCGGACCTGCCGTCGGGGCGTCGTAGTTGAATGCGTAAGCGATCCTGCGACGCCCCATTAAGACGGGGGAAGGTTTTGTTGGGTTTTAGTGGGTAGTACTGGCTGTATTACGCCGGTGAGTCCCACACGTCGTGCGTAAATGCATTTCCCAACGTTAAAAAAAAAAAAAGGGGACTTTTAAGTTAGGGTTTCCATACGTAGGTGGTACCTTATGGGTTGTTGGTGAAATCGGGCATAAGCCTCTTTTGAAGTCGGTCAAAAAGATGGACAATTTTTACTTTTTAATTCTATCTCAGACTAAAGTGAAACAGAGAAATATTGCAATTTTACATAGTAATATTGTAGATTTACGTGAATATTTGATATTTTAAAGAAAACTGTTTTCATAATTTAAAAAGCAAATAAATAGTTTTATTTAAAATCACAACTTTACTAATATAAACTTTATTATATACATGACTGTTAGCCAGTATATTTGTTATTAAGTAACAAAAAACAATGAATTGATCTAGTTATTTACAATATAATTAATGGTTTATTTTAAAGCGGTTTAGAAAGACAAATGCTGGTTAGGCATTAAAGTAGTGGTAGCACAGTGGTAATGTGTTTGTTCGTGAAATCAAAATAAGCAGGTTCAAATCTCGGATCTAACTCAATTTCAAATTATTTTCGTACACAATTACCACTTGCTAATACTGTAAAGGAAAATATAGTGAGAAAAGACAACCTAAGAAGTTTTCGAAAGACATGTAAATATGTGCGGCAGTGGTAGCCCAGTGGTGATGAGCTCGACTGGAAAACCGAGTGATGCGTGTTCAAATCCGGGCCTCGTACCTCTGATATTTTCATGTGCGAATCATTTTTAACATGATTACCACTTGTCTTACGGTGAAGGAAAACGTCGTGAAGAAACCTGCATGTCTGAGAGAACCTAGCAAGTTTTCGAAAAACATGTGAACCCCGCCAACCCGCACTTGGCCAGCGTGGTGGACTATGACCTGATCCCCCTCTTATTGAAGGGAGGCTTATACCCAGCAATGGGATGTTAAAAATAGCTGAATAGATGTTTATAAATGTTATTGTCTGGAATATACACGCTATATCTATTTCAAGCGACCGATATTCGTCAATAAATCTAAAGACTACTTTATATGTAGTGTTATTGAATGTACCTCGTTTCATATTCACCCGTAAACACATTTGTCTTTTCATACAAAATAACAACACACAAAATGTTTTGTAGGTGAATTATTCTGGATAAAAGAGACATAGAATAATTGCTTTTCGGGAAGACATTTGTTATGGCATTTTACTTAGTATAGGGTTGATTTTAATGATGCAAGGTAAGTGACTGTGTTTTAAAATGATCGGTAAACTTAATTTTACATAATTTAATTATTAATCAGAATTAAGTTAATTAAAAATAATTATTAAGGAATTCCACGGTGATAATATATTTTTTCACATACTACATTTTACGTGTTAATCGAAAAGATTTTTAAAATCTAATACTAATGTTATATTATTTTCGATTTTTTACTTAATATATAAACCGACAGTACCTATATATAATGTAAAAAATTAGCATAGATTAGATATGAATTATATCTATACTTCTATACTAATATTATAAAGAGGTAAAGTTTGTGAGTTTGTAAGTTTGTGAGGTTGTACGAGGTGATCTCTGGATTTACTGAACCGATTTAGATGAAATTTGGTAAGAAGCTAGTTTGAGACGCTGGAAAGGACATAGAATACTTTTGATTCCGGAAAACATCCCTTAAGGGCTAAAAATGGGGATGAAACTTTGTATAGGGAAGCAATGTTAAGGACGAAGTGAGTCGCTAGTGTATTATATTTCTAAATACCATATGGCTTCTGTCTGGCGTAAAGCTAGCCATCCTGGCAGTTTCGTCAGCTTAACGTGAAAGTGACACAGATACATATCTATACTTGAACATACACAACTATAAATTACATCGTGCTACTCACGCAACACACCCCTATATATAATCAAAATTCCTACCTTCTAATGACCTACTAAAGTTTAATTATAATCAGGATCCTTTAGAAATTCATATCTAAACATACATTCATATAAACGTGTACATATAATAATAATAAAAAATATGTTGGGACATTGGTATGGTAAGTTACGAGGCTTGTGTTATGAATACCAGATAGTTGATACACTACACATATATAACTTTAAATACATACATATTATAAATATACCCATGACTGGAGTACAAACATTCGTACTCATCACACAAATGAGTCCCCCAGCGGGACTCAAACCCGCGACCGCTAGCACAGCAAGTAGGGTTACTACAAACTGAGCCAAACATGTTGTCATAATCATTTTATATACGATAATTTGTAAAGATTAATTAAAAATACATGACCTACTTATAACAGGTCATTGAATTTTCGTTACCCAATCTTGGAACCATTTTCTTGTCAGGATAATGTTTTAGAAGCAAATGAGATGAGGAAACATGAGGAATCTTTTAAAAACTAGCCTGAAATCTTCAGATATGTGTAGAAGGGCGGTTTTTGGCAGTTTTTCAAAATTGCAATAATATACAAAATAAAGGACGTAGGTACTATACAAATCGATAGTGGTTCACATATCCATAGCTATTATTTAGTAGATCTAATGTAATATTTTGAGCATTACATTAAACTACATAATATAATAAATATGTAACTATATACATTGCAGTAATCTGGTTGGTGGTGTCATTAGGAACTAAAAACATAAAAGTTAACAATTATGTACATATTTAAATATAATATTTTACATATAATAAAATAAATATTTTACTATACGTAATAAAACCCCGTTCTGTACTTTCTACGTACGTACTAATATTTTACTTGGCAGTGATTGTTAATAAAAGTTTTTGACAAATATGATCTCGTTCTGCGACCGAAAACACTATTCTGCTGGAAAACTGCATTTTTAGTTTTTACCTTTATGACTGCAGAGGTTTTGGGGTCTAATGGTGCCAATAAAATATCCTATACACCTTTACATCACCTAGATATTTACTGTATATAGTACTCATGGGAAACAATACTCTTCTAACCATAAAATTTCTCCTTCGAAAAATTTCCGTCCATTAGTTTATGTTTTTGCTCTACATGTGAAGGGGAAAAATATAAAAAAAATATAATATAATAATAAATGTATAACTTCGACCAAAATTAATATCCATCCATGGATAATTATCGATAGAATTATTAATTAAAAAATATGTTTTATAGATTATTAGTAAAAAAAAAGTTTTGAGTGTCATTCTTCATTTACTTTTTAAAAATGAAATATTTTAGATCACTGCATAGAATTATTTAAACTCAGTTTAATCACTCGAGCTAATTTTGACAAATTTCCATCTACGAATTAGGTAGATTCGGCAGAGAATGCACAAGAACGGTGAAGGTGTTTAATTGAAGTCGATGTAGCTTTGAAAACTCAATGTCTGAATGAAATGATACATATCCAGCTTTAGCATGCAGATTTGCATGAACCGCGTATAATCGCACCACTGACAGCTGTAACTTGATTTCATGAGCTTGATTAAATGAGCATTTGTCTGCAGCAAAAAGTTACTTTTATAGGGAAAATAAAATACTATTGTTACCGACTTTAGATATTTTTAAGTATTAGTAAAGCGACTTCGAAAATATCTGATTAGGTATCTATTCTAAATGAAAACCTCCGTTTAGATATTTTTTACATTAATTTTCTTTTTTAAGTTTTTATTTTTCCATTTTTAGTGTAGACGTAATAAGCATGTAATTTGTAAGAAGAAAGTTTTTTAATAACATATTCGACTTAACAATTTATTTAAAAAATATATTTAATTTGATTTTTTTAAAAACCGCTCTACCGATTTCGATAAAATTTATATGGGACCACCTGGGAAGTATACCCTTTGAAACAAAAAAATAATTTTCCAAATCGGTTCAGGCGTCTTCGAGTAATCGGTGAACATACATAAAAAAAAGAAAAGATTCCGACGAATTGATAACCTCCTCCTTTGGGAGTCGGTTTAAAAAGTAAAGTGCAGTGCTTGAGACTAAATGTTGTGCAGTTTGTTACTTTAAGTTATTACAGAGAAGGCGTTAACACTATTAGTTTCCTTAAACAATTATATAAATAATTAGATTTTCTCCGTCATTCCCGAGCTCCAGCTATACCGAAAATCATCACTTAAAGTCTGATTAACAGTAAACTGTTTATTCGTTTCTCAATCCTGCAGAAGCCTTTTACTCTCTTCATCTACATACTCTATCCATTAGTAAGAGTATAATTAAAATTCCTTCAGCCTGGAAAGCAGATAGATGGTTTTACACATAGATACACATTTTTACAGTTTTTAATATATGCTTTTAAAGAATTGCTATTGGGATTTTAATATCATGTTCGTAGAAACCATATTAGCTCAATAAGCTATTTTGAAATCGCACAATTCAATTTTATCAAGCGTAGCACCCAGTGGTGAAGGGTGAAATTTTTGCGGAGGTAAGCCGGTGCAAAAAAAACCACCATGTACTGTGTTGTAAGTTCCAAAACTAGGAATGTCTTGTATCATAAATATAGGGTAATTTTTTCACCATACATTAAAGCACGAAAATTTGAATACGGTGTCTTTTAGGCACGATAAAAAAGGCTTCGAAAAAAGCCTTTTTAGACGTGCGCTAAATCTACACAGCATGCTTGTTAGAAGTAAATAACCAAACAGACACAAAAGCAATTAAAAATACCGAAAATGTTAATAGGCGGGTTACACAGACGTCGGTCCTTAATCGAAATCAAATTAGTAGTTATAATATAGGTATATTACAAAAGTTATTTATATTCTAAAGCAGTACGGCGATTTTTTAACATTGAAAATGTTTTTTTTGTCGCTTTAGTATAGGCCCGATTTTCAGCGAAAGTGCGGCATCGCCCTGGTGTCGTTGATTTTGGACCTACGTAATTCATTGGGATGTGAAAAGAAGCGTCTGAATGAGGGCTACAAAATGCAAAAAAAAAATATTTGAAAACACTCAAAAGCTTTTTTTTTTAATCGAAAAATTTTCTCAGACCTAGTAATAATATGTTAATTTTTTTAATTATTAATTATTTCTATGTATTAAGTTAATTAAAAAAAAAATTACAAAATCGACGCCTCCTACGCATAAAGTCGGAACTCATTTTTTGAGTAAAATGATATTTTTGTCCCATTGGAACCATATTATACCATATTAAATATTCGTGAATTCAGAAAATTAATATCTTATATAAATAGTGAGTTTTCAAATGGATAATAGTCTTAACATTTGAACTCTCCCGCGCATACAGTCGTGCCGCTAGTTTCGACGATGTGCACCGGTATATTGGGCCACGCACATGCCAATGAGACCACAGTAACGACGTCGTATGACACAATCGCTGTCACAATTTTGAATGTTGAAAAGAATATTGAACAAAAGTTTTATGTGGTGTTGTTGTTGTTTTTTTTTTATTATTAAGAACAATACAATTATAAACGTCAGAAATGAGTAACGTACGTTCGTCAAAGATTTTTACATTAGTGTTAAATAAGTTAAACCCAAACAGCGAAGTAATAACGACCGGCGAACATCTTAGAAAAGGTAAGTTTTATTGCATTTTCGTATATTATTATGAAATGTACTTCTTTACTATGCCATATTATCTTAGGAATAAATAATATTAATATGTGATAGCGTTCAATTGTCAACGGTAAATAAAATTACGGTTACGGCGCATAACGTCGGTATATCTATGTTACGACTGTGGTCAGTTAAGACCTTATACTACGCAATAATTTTACTCTAGGAGTCGTAACTTATTATTACGACCATATGCGTGATTGCAATTTAAAGTTAAATGAACGTATAAAGACGTAACATAGACATAAGACTTTATCCTTTGTTGCTAAATAAAGTTACATTTTTTTGAATATTAAATATAGCTATAAATATCATTAAAATTGTGTTTCTGGCTTTTATCTGCCTCGCTGGCTCTTCGTAAGTGAAACAGCTAAGAGGCGTAAAAAATTGTGCCCGGTTAAAGGCACGGTTGGTGAAATGTGTATGTATGTATTATACAGGCTTGTCTAACCCTTAGAGGAATAAAAGACTTGCAGTTACATTATTATATAAGTTATATTTAATTTTTAAGCTATGTGTATTTTGTACCAAGTCTTTTATTAATATAGTTTTGTTTTCAGAATCATCGGTGCCACTTAAAGCTGAACAACAGTGAGATTTGTTGTGAACAGTGTGAGTTCTATACCAAGTATTCACAAGGCAACATTTATCAATTTAAATAGTATCAGTTCAACTGCAATTTTCCTTTTACGTCAAATGAAAACTCTGCTAGATGTATAAATTTAGGACCATGTGCTGAAGAAATTACACAGGAATCACTAAGCTTTACCTGGACAGCGATCTTACATTTACAAAAATGTTTTCTTTGTACAATAAGTGGTGTGCTACTGAAAATAATAAATATAGTTAAAAAAACAAAGACAGTTAGACAGTACCGTAATATCATAAATCAAAATTTGAATATTTCATTTCATAAACCGAAAAAGGACATATGTAACGAATGTCTTATATATAACACAAAAAAAAATATGTAATCACTATACAAGAAAAGCAAAACCAAGAAAATCATATGAGAAACAAGACTATAGCTAGAGAAATTAAGGCAAGAGATAAAAAATAAGCTTTAGAAAGTAAAAGAAAAATAATTACTGCGTGTTTCGATTTCCAAAAGATTTTAAACTGTCCTCACGGTAACGAAGGCCAATTTATTATAAAAGAAAATTGTCAATTTATAACTTTATCGTATTTGATCTTACTATTCAAGAATAAATAAATAAAATAAATATGTTAAGACATTAACACACAGCACCATCCAGTTCCATGGTAAGCTACGAGGCTTGAGTTATGGTTACCAGATAGATGATACACTATACATATATAACTTAAAATACATATTATAAATATAAACACCCATGACTGGAGTACAAACATTCGTGCTCATCACACAAATGAATGCCCCCAGCGGGGCTCGAACCCGCGACCGCTGGCACTGCAAGTAGGTTCACTACAAACTGAGTCAAACGTGTCGTAAATTAGAAGAAGCTTACATGTGGTCCGAAAATAATGGCAAGCACGGGTCATGTGAAATTTATTAAGACCAAAGTAAATGATGGTGTTAAAGAATTCAAGTTTTGATCCGATAATTGTACCGGTCAAAATCGAAATCAAATTGTATTTGCATTTTATAGCTATGTAGGTAAGAAGTATAGTATAACCTTAATTCATAAGTTTTTAGAGCGTGACGTCGTTCATGCTTTAATAAAAAGAAACGCTAAAAATAAGCTAATATAGTTAAAAAAGCAAAGACTGGTTGGAGCCCTGCAAATGGTTTGCCTAGTTAGATGGTCAAAAGTCAACCCTCCTAATTATAATGTGATTGAAATGAATGTTACAGATTTTTATAACTATAAAATTTTACTGGAAGGTAGGTAGGTAGGTATTGGGCTAAAAATACTAAATATCAAAAAATATCATGGACCAAACTTAGATAAGTTCAGGTAGTGTCAAGTGATATATGTGTAATATTATGAGCTTAATAACTAAAAAAGGCAGAATTGTTATTCTTCAAGAAGAAAACATAATGATCTTCTACATACAGAAGTTTTGAATCCATATTACACTGACCATTTACATATTACATTAGCAAAATTTAAAGATTTATTAAGTCTTTGTCAAGGATGTATAATACCCCTATCATAATTTTCATCAACAATTGTCACACAGTGGAACTTTTGCAGAACAGAAGCTATTTATCTGGATTACTTTTTGATTACATTTTGTTATCCGTTGTTATACTGTCATAAATATTACGAACAATATAACTAAGTATTTCATTTTAAGTAGTTTTTACTTAATCTTTAATTTTGAAGAGATCATTATTTTTTAATTTTGTATAAGTTGATTATAATTATTAGTTACCTATGTTTTGTATTATTTTACAAGGTGCAGATTATTCTTTTTTTATTTATTTTTATTTGTATTAATAAACCCAAATAACTAATCTGAGACTTTAAAAGATTGATTAATGCCAGTTATATAATTTTGATTACTTTTAAATGCCATAAGCCAGTGCCTTTAGTTTTGTTTAATTCTTAAAAAGTTATATTTATGTTTTTTTATAAAAGTTTAAATAAGTCATTAATATAATGATCATAATGATGCAAGGGGACTGAATTATATAGCTACGATAAAGTTATTTTAATAAAGTTGATTAGAACTAAAACTGGTCATGCTTTTTTTCATCGATTACCTCCATACGACCCTTTTTTCAGAGATATAAAGATGAGTTTACACGCAGCATAAAGTCGTAATTTAAACTTACGCGTTGTCTATATCCATCTGATTTGAAGCATAAGGTCGTAACAATAAGATACGACGTTTTTGCAACCAGTATAAGGTCGTATGTAATTAAAATTGGCTATTTCTGTGTAAATATGTTTTTTTATAACACGCAGAGCCTGGTATAATATTCATAAACTAATAATTGATCATATAGTGCAAAAACACCAGTTGAAAATGTTTCACAAATCAATTATAACAATAATGTTCATAAAAATGTCTCTCCTGAAAAAATACATATTATGGTCTTACGACCTAATGCGTGGGAGGCGTCGAAATGAATGATGGATTATTGGATTTGTAAAAGGTAAGACGTTGAGAGTCGTCTTATATGGACCCTTCGCCACTGGTAGCTCCTCTTCTATGTTCACTGTAGCAGCACAAGATAATTAATAATTGTAATATAGTTCAATATTCAGTTTAAGACACAGCGAGATAAGGTTAATATTCTGTTAACGTTGCAAATTCAGAGTAATTACGTTCTAAGAGCTTTACACGTAGTACTGAGATACATTCATTTGTCAAACTTGGGTACTTAAGTAATGGTTTTTAAATTTACGTACAATTTACGATTTGCTTAAAATATGCTTGTGAGAATAGAAAACATAGCTTCTTTTCGTTTGACTTTGAGACTGACAGTTTCTCCCATGACCATTATTGCTGTAGAGCATTTGAAACGTCGGGAACTAATAATAAAAATAAATCTCTGTATCAATAATAATGTTTATTTCAATAAGATTTTCCAAAAAATATTTAATGTACACATTCGGCTTAGTTACAATTTTATTATAGGTATAGATTTTTCATAGTACCTGCACATTATTTGAAAACACACATAAATGACTTAATTTACAAAAATGTGGTTGGTGTAAGATACAAATTAACTTGAAAGTATTTTAAAGACTCATGCCTAAGAGGATAGTATAAAAATTTCAAAAACATAGTTAATATAGAATCGTAACTTGAGTAGTGAAAGACGAGGTATTCAACTTGGCTGTTTTATTGTTGTTTCATTCGATATTTCTTTCTTCTTCATTCTAAACTAAGTTTATTTTGCGTGATATTTTCGCTAAATGGTAATAGGTTTTTAAGATTTATTATATGAAGTGATGTGCTATAGCTGATTATCACTACCTCAATTTTAGTCGATAATAAATGACTTGCAAAAATCCATCCATTTAGAAATAACTGATTTTATTTAAGCAAAAAAAGTATAATATATTAGACAAACTACGTACACTTATAACTTTCAAAGCAAAGGTAAAAAAAAATCAAATATTAAACGTAAATTTTTCCAAGAATTTTCTTTTTACATTTTAATACACAGCAGAACTTAAGTCGTTAAGTCTCATCGTTGTAATGTATTCATACTTTAAGTTTGAGATAAGCTGACTGAAGATATGAGGGCGATGTGTCAGCATCTTGCGTCGGTATTAAGATGACGTTTACTAGATTTTTTCATTTAAAATTAACTGAATCTTCCCTCAAATAATTCTTAATGCTACTGTCTCATAAAAGTATTTAAAAAGATTGGTTATTATAAATATAAGATATTTTTTTTATAAACACTTAGATATTTAGAGTTGAGGGTTCTTTTTAACCGACTTCCAAAATGGAAGAGGTTTTCAATTCATCGGAATCTTTTTTTTTTCTTATGTATGTTCACCGATTACTCGAAGACGCCTGAACCGATCTGGATTTTTTTTTGTTTCAAAGCGCATACTTTCCAGGTAGTCCCATATAAATTTTATCGAAATTGGTCGAACGGGTTTTTAAAAAATCAACAATTTTCACTTATTTTTCCTAAATAAATTGTTTAATCGAATATGTTATCAAAAAACTTTCTTCTAATAAATTACCTGCTTATGACGTCTACACTAAAAATGGAAAAATAAAAACTTAAAAAATAAAATAAAACTGACTTCCCGGCACTAAAATGTAAAAAATAACAGGGGTTTTCATTTAGAAGAGATACCTAATCAGATATTTTCTAAGTCGGTGCCAGCCGACAATATTTTAAGATATGAATATATAATAGGTAAGTATTTTGCGTATCGAAATATATTAGATTTGCTATGCATCAGCTGGCACCGACTTAGTATAATATCTGAATAGGTATCTCTTATACATGAAAACCACCGTATTTTTTGTCATTTTAGTGCCGGGAAGTCGGTTTTTTTAAGTTTTTATATCGCTTTGATTTCATTTTTTAACCCATTTAAAAAAAGAGTAATTCTAAAGTTAGTTTATTTTAGTTAGTTTAAAGTCAGAATAATTAAATAAATCAGTTAAAAGGTAATTATTTTATAAATACTAACTAGTGTAGATATTACAATCCAATATAGTGTAGAAATTACAAAGAGACCGAGGCGTAGGTAGAGAAAACTGAGTTTAGATGATTGAGAAGACACAATATCCGTCCATTTCCTGGTAAATATAATAAAAATATTCGTGGAGAGTTATTTCCTAGAACTACATTATACGACTACAATGAGATTTTTTATAACAATCATGATAGCGGAAGTCAAATATTAGTAAATAGTTTATTTATATTTTTATTAAGTACCTTCCAACATGTTACATAATAAAAGTACATTAATTTAAAATAGAAATAATTACAAAACAAGTATCATTTTTTGTAAAATTATTTAATTTATCTAAAAAGTTTGTATTTTTTTTTTTTAAATGTTATTTTTAATAATTTTTTGATTGTATGTACATATTTTTTTTGTAATTTTGCTGGTGGAGGGCGTTAATAATTTTGACACAGTTTCTTAACTTCAGCAATTATTATCATTTATATCTGTTTTTGCTATATGTGTACTGAAATTTCAATAAATAAATACTTAAATATCACTTGAAATTGAATACTACTTTATAAAATGCCCTTATAATTATATAGTATTTATACAATATTAAATGTTATCGTTTCAGATAGAATCACACCAGATTTCACGTAATCTACTCGAGCGTAAACCTGTTGTAACAAACAAATTGTTCGATCAGGAAAAGTTAACGAAAATTATCCCCTGTAGATACCGTTAGAATACAATTTTCTCGTATCTGTCAAATATACAGTTACCTATACATATAATAAAATTCTAACTAAGCCGAATCTGTACATTAAATATGTTCTGGAAAAATTTATTGAAATAGACATTATTATCGATACAGAGCCCGAATCTATAGTTTTTCGAATTTTTGTGTGTCTGTTTGTCTGTTACCACATCATAGAAAAACCACTGGAGGGATTTTGATGAAATTTGGTATGGTGATAGTTGGTTATCCGGGTCAACATATAGGATACTTTTTACCGCGGGAAAATGTTTCATTTCTGAGAAAAAATACAAAAACTGCAATGTAAGAGTATACTAATATGTAAAACCTAAGGGTGCCGCGGGCAATGCTAGTTATATGCGTGAAGGGACAAAAACAATTTAAAATAAGCATGCAGTAAAATAATATTACATAGGTACATGTATTAATTATAATCTATATCTACATATTAATAACAAAAATAATTATATTAATACCTTTGGATAGAAATGAAATCGCTCGCTACACTCGGGTGCGTCCCTGTATATTATGTCCATGTACATACGAGTATGTTCATCTCACGGCAAGGTGTATGTATGTCTCCGAATGCATAATACTATATTATTCCTTCGTGAACTTATTTTCATCTTTTTAGTTAGATTTTATGCAGTCAGGTTTTTTTAATTTTATAATATACTAGCAGAACCCGCGGCTTCGCTTGCTCGTATTTAAAAGAAAATGCTTTATTTATTGCTACTTGAAGTGGTTTTCTTACCTACATATCATTATTTCGTATGTCTTCATATGGGTATCTCGATGCCCTTACACTAAAATTACTTGAAATCACAATAAATTTTGTATTTTTACACAGTAACTAGATCTTAGATATTTTGTTTATATAAGTTTAGTAGTTTAGAAAAAATAAAAAGAAAGATTAGACAAAATTAGATATAAACTATACTTATTCAAATCTAATATTACAACAATAAGTATTAACAAAAATTATTTTACTTATAGTACACTAGTGGCTCACTCTCGCTTCGCTCGGGTTCGTCTCTAGGTACGATTTAACGGTTGGTATGGAATAGGTACACTATATATTATATTACTGCTCCGCTCCCTTGGGTATTAGCACGATGATATATAGCCTATAGCCTTCCTCAATAGAAGGGCTATCGATAGATTTTTATATCATAAAAAAAATCTTGGCTTAGTAGTTTCTGAGATTATTAGCGCGTTCAAACAAAAAACTAACAAATAAACA
Organism: Brenthis ino; assembly: GCA_921882275.1. Classification (NCBI taxonomy): domain Eukaryota; kingdom Metazoa; phylum Arthropoda; class Insecta; order Lepidoptera; family Nymphalidae; genus Brenthis; species Brenthis ino. The sequence continues at coordinate 19,266,472 of OV170224.1, read as the reverse complement.
AACTCGGCCTTGTTATAATATTATAAGTTTAGATAAACGAAATTCATGATGCTACTATAAAATATGTTGCTTTTAAGCTCACAATGAACATAATGAGAAAGATTTATTAAAATTTCATTCGTCAGGAGACAGAATGCTAACAGTAATAAAAACTACTTCATTTAATGTTAACAAAGAATGATGAGAATGTTTGAATGAAAAGAACAGTAAACTGCTAAGAAAAATTAAGTTAACATTGAGTACTAAGAATTAAAGATATTAACTTGGACATGAAATATTTAGCGTCAGTATAAAATAGACGGTACAAAGCATTTTGAAGCAAAGAGGATTCGTTTGAAGATTATTATGAAGAGTTACAAAATAAAACGTTATATTTTATCAGTATACAAAAAACACACTTAGACTTGGGAAAATAATAATTATTTTAATAAAAAAAACTCTTTTAATTTGTTTGTTTATTTTGTTTTAGTTTTGTACAGTTTTTCTATTATATTAATAACCACGATATTCTCACTATTTTTTATTAATTTCAATTTTCGTTTTTACAGTTTAAGCGATATTTTTTTCAAAACTTCTAAACTTACCTAAACAAAATCTCTAAAATGTTATTGTGTAAAAATACAAAATTTATTATGACGATCATCATGTCGCTTTTGGCTGTCGAAGTGCGCGCGTCGCTAAGATCTCATAATTTTTTCTAAACGTCCCAAAAGAAGGGTAACTTCAATAATTTCTATAAATTACATCAATTATAGAACAACATTTTGTCTAAGTCCCAATAGCTAATAGAATCGACTTGTAATTCAAATGTCACTATTAGCTGAATTAACAAAAAAAAATACAGTAAATCAAAATCCAAGCTCCAAATAATTATACTCGTATAGCAAATTTTAAATTATTTTAAAGATTGACAGAGCTGCCGCCTCTTAAGCTTGGCTTAAAATTTAAAATTAAAAATGGAACAAGCAGTAAACATTGACTTTTGAGAGCGCATAATGAAAGTTTCTTGGATGATCTTTTTAAAATTTATCTTTAAGCAAAAATTTATTACCAGTGGAAATTTCATATATAACTTTTTTATAAAATATTTTTTTTTAGTTTTTATTAGTTGACTAGCGACTCACCCTTGCTCCGCTCGGGGTCATCCCTAATTACGTTTTAACGTTTAGTATAGATTTCTACGAGTAGATATAGATGAGATATTTTCCCGCAGTAAAAAGTATCCTATATGTCTACCTGAATAACAAGCTATCATCAAACCAAATTTTATCAAAATCCCTTCGGTGGTTTTTCCGTGATGCGGTCACAGACAGAGAGGCAGACAAAAATTCTAAGAACTATAGATACGGTCTCTATATCGATAATAATGTATATTCAATAAGATTTTCCAAAAAAATATTTAATGTAGAGATTCGGCTTACTTATATTTTATTATTTTATATATAACTTTTTAATATATTAGTTGATTATGTTGTTCATGGATATGTTGTACTGAACATATTTTTGGCTAGCAATTGAAATGAATATTTGTATAGCCAATACTATCTACAAATTAAGGAAATAAGATAGACATATAGACCAAAATAGTACAGTAAATTTAGCATAATGATACGATTTATTACGTAGTAATCTATACTAATATTATAAAGACGCAGAGTTTGTTTGTTTGAACGCGCTAATCTCAGGAACTACTAATCGAATTTGAAAAATTCTTTTTTCATTAGATAGCCCGTTTATTGAGAAAGATTATAGATCAAAATATAATATAGGAATTTATAGCAAATATAATACAACCTCAGGATTTAATCACTATCATGCACGCTTCTATTAAATTTCTTTTTTTTAGTCTGAGCACTTATCGTTCAAATACAAATTTGTAGTTGATAAATGTATATTTTGCAGTGAATCTAGTTTTTTATGTGTATTATAGCTGTAGATATAGCTATAATGCTTATACTTTCTTAAGTTTAAACAGTCACCTGTGACAATGGTAAGGACCAGAAAACTTTTACATTGTGTTACTTCTTTAGATTAACATTTAAAAACTTGAATAAAATAATTATTTGTTATGTTCGTTATTTTGAATTTTTGACTACACATTACACTAAAAAATAACTTGATAAATCATTCTCACAAACACACTGTCCTTTAGTGAAAATTTAAGCCATTATCGACATAAGTTTCATTGAAACTGAAGATGAAAAGTGCCAAAGCAAAAGGAGAATGTCGAATTTCTACTCTATCTACTAGTTATTCGTTAGGTGTCTGACAGACTAATACTACTCAGATCAAAAGCGGTTTTAAAATTTAGCGTAACCTAAAATACAAATATTATTTTGATGTTTTTGCCTCAGGGAATAAATTATTATTGTATGCCGATTTTTACCCAACTCCATATATCTAAGCTTTAGGAGGATTGTAGAAAAGTTAACACTTGACTACGTATTGAAATGAGTTTTAGCGAAATTTAAATTATAGGTCAACAAGGGTTCTGTACCTACCATCAAAAGCAATTTGAGTATTATATTAATCTTTTACTCACAAAATTCATTTAGGTTAGGTTAATAAAAACTTTTTAACAAAAAAATAAAAACCGACTTCAAACAAAATCACTAAAAAGTAAAAAATAACTGATTGGTAGTTTTCATTTACTATACATACCTAATCAAATATTTTCGAAGTCGGTGGTCGTGTCGAGCAGTTGTCCCACCGGAATATGAGAGTAACAGGAATAGAGAGTGCACTTGTGTCTGCGCGTACACTTGTGCACTATAATATCTCCTGCGCAGTTGGCTAGTCTCAATGAGATTGGCCGCCGTGGCCGGAATCGGTCGGGAGAACATCATCATATACCAAATAATATATAGTCTATTTCCTTACTAAACGTACTTAAAGAAGAACCCGAGCAAAGCGAGAGTGAGTCGCTAGTATTTTTGATAAATTAATTTTCCGCTATAAATACATCTTATATTTTATTTTAAGCATTTGTTAAGAGTCTAAGTGGCTGTTCTCAATAGAGCATTCGGAGCCGGTCGTAGCTTCCTCACGGACTGACTCTCTTTAGATTAATTTCAAAAGTGCTTGTAAAAGTCGAATTTAATAAACTATAAATTAAATTTGAAACTGTTTATTTCAATAAAGTTGTATTAATGTACAAAAAAAGGTTTTATAAATACAAGCATTTTAAATAAAATGGTCACGGGAGAGACTAAGGGTTTAGACGTCTCAAAGACCTTTGAAAAAAAAGCTTAGAAGTGCCTTGCTGCAAAGCATTCGAAACTTTGGGATAGGAACCAAAAATTAAAATAAATCTGCGAAAAAATCCGAAAAGATAGTTTTATTCAAAATATGTACATATTCGCGTAAATCTAAGAAAGTGTTACAAGCATTTTAATAGAATGAATATATTCTGCTGATCTTTTCATAATTCTTATAAAACTACAGAATGAACAACTAACTTTACTTGATAAAATAAATCATCCTAGTTGATTTACTTTTGATCCAATAGTTTTTTTCTATTTTACAACACAAAGACAAGTATTTCAAACAAATAAGTAATTTCTGCGGTCCACTTTGAATTCGTGTCTAGCGCAAAATTACAAAAAGCTTACAATGAGGTTTGGCCTTTTCTGTGAATAACGATTTAGGACTATTTGAAAATTTGAATGATTTTTTACGCTGCCAAAGTTCGTATAAGGTAAATCTATACTTTTAATAAAATTGTAATTAAGCCGAATCAGTACATTAAATATTTTTTGGACAATCTTATTGAAATAGACATTATTATTCATGCCGAGGCCGAATCTACAGTTTTTAGAATTTTTATCTGTCTGTCTGTTACCGCATCACGGAAAAACCACTGGAAGGATTTTGATGAAATTTGGTATGATGGTAGCTGGTTATCCGGGTCAACATATAGGATACTTTTTACCGCGGGAAAATGTCTCATTTCTGAGAAAAAATACAAAAACTGCAATGTAAGAGTATACTAATATGTAAAACCTAAGAATTTGGTTTTTGGTCATCCGAACGCGGGCAATTGGAAAATTATCATCTGCTTTAAAAAGCAGAAGAATTCTACCGAACTTTAAGAGTGAAAGAATTAGAGAGTGCACTTGTTATTGCGCATATTTTTTGATTTATGATCCTTTTTTAGTAAAATATAAATAATAAAATAAAAAAACATAACCTTAAAGAAAAAATCTATTTGAAGCGAAAAACTAGATATAAAATTATTCTAAAATCGTTGTAAATTGTAAGTTTATTGGTTAAATTTTATTATATAACATATATACAAAACAGATTGACTTTATGAATTAAAAGATGCAATAATATTCGATTTTTATAGTTTAATCCACTTCATGTGCTAGAGCACATCTGTCTCTCGTGACCTAGAAACTAGACAAGATCCGTTTCACATGGCAATTATTAAAGGCGATATATACACATATTCGACAATATAATCTGAAATTTTCATTAAAGATATGTAGATAATGTATCTACATTTCTTTATTATCTGTAGTCAAGCGAAAAACAAGATAAAAGTACCAGCACTAAGTGGTATTTCAACCTAGTTTCTAAAAATGTATAATAAAAAATGCCATGTACCTTAAAAAGAAGTTTTTTTTAATCTTTATTAACTTGTACTTTCTCACAAAAGCATTATAACATTTTTTGAGTGAAAATGGTAAAGGCTTAAAATTTCGGTAACTTTTGCTTGCAATGAAACTTGTCTGCTACGGCATAGTTTGAATATTTTATTTGTATGTCTCGGTCGACCTAGAAGTTAATTGGGTGGATATCTCTTTCTGTTCATTTTTCTTTCGTACTCATACAACGCTCTCTAAATAATAGTAATAAATTATTTTTATACAACTATATAATTTTTCTAGAAAAGCACAAACAGATCTATCCCACGAGAACCGTTCCTTTTTCCGGGATAAAAAGTAATCTGTTGTTTGACTGACAATTTATGAAGAAGAACTCTTTAATTTTCCGGCATGAAAAGTATCCAAAATGTTCACCGGGGATATAATGCAAAATTTCATTTAAATCGATCCAACAGGTTCGGAGATTAGATTGTACAAACAGACAAACAGTAGAGAAACAAAAAGATGAAAAATATCGGGATTTGTTCTATTTCTCTTATTACGTACCCCTGACTCCGTTTTTAGCATCTTTTTTCTACGTACAGACATTCGACTTCTACAGTTTTATTATATGTATAGATATTTTACTACTATTAAAAAATTTTATTTTATTGTGTCATTTTAAAACTAACTACTTAACCCTGGGCTGCGTGTCTATGTGATAATAAATCCAGGTTATAGTCTATTTATCTACTGAATTTCATTTAAAATTTGCCCAGCCGTTTCAGCGTGAAACTTTCGTATTTTTGATAGTAGTCTAATTAAATACATATAATATTTTAAGAAAAATGTTATATTTTTTATGTTCTTCTCTTAAATATGCTGTAAATTGGGTTTATTCCTTTGCAATAAATATTATTATTATTAATAATATTTGTCAGTTTTTTCGTATCCAAAAGAAATCTTTACTAACAAAACCCTATTGAATAAGGTCAAATAAATGTTTTGTATCGTTAGGCTGTGAGGAACTACCGTCTAACGAGTCCCGGCAACTTGATACTCGCCCGAAGGAAGCTGTAATGACATTCGCCTGTACTTTATATAACCTTATTTATTCCAAGAAAATTGGCGACGGCTGTGTAATGTTTCTGACGAGCATACTTAGAATTTAAAAAAAATCAAGCCCTTTATTAATAATTTTTGTCTAGTCATAGAAAGCGTAAATCGAAAAATACATCACAGTTAAGCATTAATTCTATAGCAAATATTTGCTTCTAACGAGAATAGAACGTGTGACCTACCACATAATACAGTGTCAGTATAAATAAATGTGATGTTCTCCTAGCCGATTCCGGCTACGGCGGCCAATCTCAATGAGATTAGCCAACTGCGCAGGAGATATTATAGTGCTCAAGTGTACGCGCAGATACAAGTGCACTCTCTATTCCTATCACTCTCATACTCCGGTGGGACGACCACTCGACACGACCGGTGAGACTTAAGGCGCAGGACCGACGGCTTTACGTGCTCTCCGAGGCACGGGGGTGAAACACCGCCAACTTCCCAACTCCGGGCTGTTACTGAGACTTACTATACAGGAAGACTCAATAACTAAACTTGGCCCGACCCGGGACTCGAACCCAGGACCTCCGGGTGTGCAGCCGTACATGCTAGCCACTACACCACCGAGGCAGTTGTATAAATAAAATAAGCTATATAAAAACCATTGGTTAAACTTTGAAAGGAAAAAGCTAGAAAGTGTAGACATGGAACAATGCGAAGACAACGAACAATAACGACGCAATACACCAAAGTTATCTCAACCGTTTTACAACTAAGAGAACTTTTCATGTGATTTTAACTCCTATTATTATTGCTACATGGACTTGATTCGCATGCATGTAGTTTTTTCGCTATTAAATTATCGTTTTGCTGTAAGCTTTGCTGATAATTCACGTCATACACAAAAGTTTATACTACGCACGGTATTCTCTCATGCTTATACGCTTTGCTAATGTCTTAAAAAATATTATATAACAAATTTCAATACTGGCTCTAAAGGATGAGAAGTAAAACTCCAAAAGTTTGTAAAAGACAATCTCGCTAAAGTCAAAAGTTATAGTTTTAAACTGAATTTTAAACTATATAGATACTGAATTTCAAGTAGAGAAATAGGTTAAACTTAAGATGTTTTGTAATTGGATTTTAACTTGGCTATCTATTTTATTAATTACTTATAACCAATGCTACCCTTTGTCAGTATAGCTTTCTATAAGCACAAAAAGACTAGTCTACTCTAACAGGGGTTGTAATTTACTATATGTATAGTACTAGCGACTCACCCTCGTTTCGCTCGGATTCGTTCTTAGCTTGTTCCCCATACGAACTTTCGTCTCCATTTTCACCCCCTTAAGGGATGATTTCCGGGAAAAAAGTATCCTATGTCCTTCCCAGGGTCACAAACTATCTTCTTATCAAATTTCATCTAAATCGGTTTAGTAAATCCAGAGATTACCACCTACAACGTCACAAACTCACAATCTCACTTTACCTCTTTATAATATTAGTATAGATATACAGATTTCTTAATTTAACGATTAAAACAAAATTCTAAGTTATAGTAAATAAAAGTAATGAAAACTACGATTGTAAACTATTTATTTATTTCAGAACCACCGTATATTTCTTATATGGAGGCAATGTTGACCTATATTGTATTGGCAAAAAATATACGCTTCATGTGAGTAGCTTTACCTGTTTTGTATCGACCAAAACAAACCTCAATACAAGTCTATCAAATGAAAAATCTCAAATAGTTCGTCTGGTCAGTTTACAAAACTTCTGTACTAGTGAATTTTAGAATAAAAACACCTGTTGGTTTCGTAGTGTCTTCTATTTTAGTTTGAACTTCAATATATGTGTTTTTCGAATAAACTACTACTTTTGACTAAGTATATGATGGTACCTCTTACTATAAATAAATATGTTGAGACATTAACACACAGCACCATCTAGTTCCATTTTAAGCTGCGAAGATTGTGTTATGGATACCAGATAGTTGATACACTACACATATATGTATAACTTTGAATACATACATATTATAAATATAAACACCCATGACTGGAGAACAAACATTCGTGCTCATCACACAAATGAATGCCCTCAGCGGGACTCAAACCCGCGACAGTTGGCACAGCAAGTAGGGTCACTACAAACTGAGCCAAACATATCTTCCTATGTTGACTCTTGGAATTTTTCCTACAGTCCGCTATTAGTGCCAACAGAGAGCGGCTTCAATATTATTTATGCATATACATATGTTATACTTTATGTTATACTTACCATTCTCGTACAGACACCATGAAAGTGACATAATTTCCCACTAGGGTCACCTCACGTACTCTTATAATATACATTATATGTAATAACCAAGATAAACACAAAGCATTTTGACTCTGAGATAATGCTCAAGTAACGACACTACACTGCTTGAAAATGCTATGCTACATTACGATAACTGTGAAAATGCCATTTTCTCTTGTATTTCTTGAACTTTATTACACTTAAGTTGTGTTTGTGTAACATTACTAAACAAAAGCCAATTTTATAATAAAAATATAACAGAAGAAAAAATTATATATTATAGAAAAACTCATAACGACTTTAAAATTAATTATTTCACATACAAAGATGGAAATTTTCTTTAAATTTATATAATATGATCATCCTTTACTCATACCTGTACCTACATCGTTTGGGGCGTCGTAGTCGAGTGCTTTAGTGATCCTGTGACGCGGAGGTTCCGCTGGGTTTAAGTGGGTAGCTTTTCTAGCCCAGTTTAACTGGAGTTCTATAAAACCACCTATGCAAATGATATACGTAAATGCATTTTCTAGGGTTAAAAATATACCTATCCATTAAATTAAATCATGAAAATTACCACGTAACATACCTACATAAATTCAAATTGATTATGTATATTGAAATATATTTGAAACGCTATAAGCTATACATTTTTATTAAAGATCATAAAAATATCGTAAATATACATTTGATTTCTAAACTTTTAAATATCTGGCACAGGGAATTTTACTGAAGGCCGATAAACGCAGCATTACTTACATAGTACTAGATAAGAGAACATAGCGTTATTCTTTTTAAATATTTTAATTATCTATCTACACATTCGACGACATGTTTGGCTCAGTTTGTAGTGACCCTACTTGCTGTGCCAGCGGTCCCGGGTTCGAGTCCCGCTGGGGGCATTCATTTGTGTGATGAGCACGAATGTTTGTACTCTAGTCATGGGTGTTTATATTTATAATATGTATGTATTTAAAGTTATATATGTGTAGTGTATCAACTATCTGGTATCCATAACACAAGCCTCGTAGCTTACCATGGAACTAGATGGCGCTGTGTCTTAATGTCCCAACATATTTATTTATTTATTTATTTACATACTCATGGATAGATTAAATTATTATTATCATTATTATATTATTAAAAACATTTTTTATCTATATTATACGAATATACTTCTAATAACTATTATTATCTTATTGATATCTGACAAGAAATTATTATTTTGTTATCTTAATTGATTATCCTCCTTATAATATCTATCAAAATCTCTGAGCCTCTTTAAGGCTCTAATATAATCTCTCAATGTGTATGAAAGCCTCTCAGAAGACACTATCAAGGTCAGCTGGGTTAGCAAAATTTATATTTTTTAAGTACATTTTATTATTTCTTAGAGCTTTCCAAACGTACAAGATTGTTTTTAAAACCACCAACTTCCGCTTTTATTTGCCCTACAAAATATTTCAATCAAGATTGACTTACTCAACAATAGAAAGTGAACGAGTCTATAAAACTACCTATTACGTTGGTACAAAAATGGGTTTACAATAAAAAGGTTACGTCTTTTCGTATTCATAAAATCCGGTTTCTTTGTCAACACTACTATTTATTGCTTATATAGAAAAAGTCTTGGAAAGCTTACATTTTATTGTTTATCCATAGTTTAATATTATAAATGTAAAAGTATGTTTGTTTCTTTGTTTGTTTGTCCTTCTTTTACTTCGAAACGGAGTGACAGACTTTTTGTGTGATTGATTTTTTGTGTGGAGATAGTTAGAGGGCTGGAGAGTAACATAGGCTACTTTTTATCGCGGAAGATAGCCTCATTCCCACGGGAAAACACTAATAAACAACCCAAAAAATATGTTGTTATGAAATTGAAATGAAATTTATGTGATGATATTTATGATCAGTATTACTTAAAACTTGGTATTAATACTTTCAATACAATTAAATAAATATGTGTTTTAGCATTCTTCGACATTCATCCCATAGGGGGGTAAAACAGAGGACGAAAGTTGGTATGGAATCTACCTTATTAGTTTTTTTTGTAGTTTTAGCGCGAGCGAAGCCACGGGTTCTGCTAGTATAATATAAACATAATTCTAATGTTGAAACAATTATTTAATATAAATTGTCAGTTTTGTATCAGTTTTTGTCTAATTTGCAATCATTATACCTAAAACAATGATTGCGATTTATCACGTCGGTATAGGGATAAAGGAAAAAGGATGAGAGTCGTAAATCATGTGTTATCGGATTTTCTCTTTCTTTTCCCTACTAGCATGTATTCAAAATAACAAATATTATTTCATTTAAAAATATAATAAATTCCGCCATCACAACAGCTAACAGATGTTTTACAAGAATACGTATCAAATATATATGGGCTACCTTAGATTAAGACTGTCGAGCTTCCGGTTCGCTCTTTTCTGCAGAATCACCTTATAAGTACCGCGACAGAACTAGTAAAAGTCTAATTAAAAACATATATTTTAATGTACTTCAAAAATCTCCTAGAGTTCTGTAGAAGGATTATAGAAATAAATGATTATAAAAATAAATAAATATAGAATAAATATTAAAAATGTATAGATTTCATTTATATTTAATCATAGAATGCGAAATTAGGTTTTAGACACAATATCCATGGTAATCGCTTGATAGAGTTCCAGACTAATTAAACCTCTAAGTGTTACAGCGCTGTAGGGTTATATAAACTAAAGCTTCATCATATTTTAGAAAATATAAATTAACATAAATCTGTTAAAGTAACATTATTTTAGTAAAGGCAATTAAAATAAATACATCAAATAGATATTTTATCTATTTTTTGATTCTTTAAGTACTTATATTTTACTACCATGCAGAAAAAAAATATAGCTCATATTTTATTTAGGGACCATGTTTGCATTCGAAACGTCGGGAACCAAAAATCAAAATACATTCTCAAAAAAAATCCGAAATGATAGTTTTTTTTTGTGTAAAGGTTGTTTTTTTAATTAAACTATTTTTAAGGATTTTTTAGTTTTTTTTTTTTAACTTCTTAAATCACGGTGTAAACACAAAACCATCCGTAAAAATAAATCTAAGAAAGTATCTTTAGTTATATATTGTATGGAAGGTAAAATTACAATATTTTTTTTTTATATGTAAAATCTCTTTTTTTATCAAACCTTGTATTTTTTTCTTATATGTAGTTGAAAAGCTCTAAACCTTCTTAAAGCATTTATCACTGCCACCTGTAAATGCGATACACTCCAAAAGTTCTTGAGAGAAACCTCTCTTGACCAGATCGTGAGAATAAATGAAAAGACACAAATTAGCTAGGTTGTAATGTGACAGGACTATTAGAGGGTAAATTGTGCTAGCTTCACCGTTCTTTGTTATGTACAATTCTTTGCCAACACTACCTATGTACGCACATATGTATTTTTAGTTGTGTAAGTCACATAGAGTATATACCTAATATAGAGTATAATATGTAATAATTATTTACGGTCTTTGGGTGGGGAAATAATAAAAAGTTTATTTACTAAATATTATAATATACTAGCAGAACCCGCGGCTTCGCTCGCGCTAAAACTACAAATAAAATCTCTAAAAAGGTAGGTTTCATACAAACTTTCATCCCCTATTTTATCCCCTTATATGATGAATTTCGAAAAAGTCTGTTGACGAGTTCTAGCAGAACTAAAATAAATAATAATAAAAATAAAAATAATAAATAATATAAAAAGTCTGACACTAAAATATTAAAACGTTATAATTAATTTTACTTTCATAATTTCCTTTGTTACATTTTATATATATTATTTAAGAATAATGTGATCAACGTCTAGATCTTGTAATCTATACATATAATAAAATTGTAACTCAGCCGAATCTGTACATTACATATTTTTTTGGAAAATCTTATTGAAATTAACATTATTATCCGATACAGAGGTCGAATCTATGGTTTTTAAAATTTTTGTCTGTCTGTCTGTTACCGCATTACACAAAAACTACTGGAGGGATTTTGATAAAATTTGGTATAGTGATAGCTAGTTATCCGGGTCAACTTATAGGATACATTTTACCGCGGAAAAATGTCTCATTTCTGAGAAAAAAATACAAAAACTGCAATGTAAGAGTATATTAATATATAAAACCAAAGAATTTGGTTTTTGGTCATCTGAACACGGAACGCGGAGCCGCGGGCAATGCTAGTAATAAATAAATGAAGGATCCTAAAATCTTTTAGCGTACACAATATATTAAAATTGTTAGTTTTGTTAAGTAGCCATTAAAATTTTCAGTTTTAAATAAAACACAAAGGTTTTGTAGTCGAAAAACGGAAACATACTGTATTTCAGTATGTTTCCGTTTTTCGACTACTCTTCTTCTGATACTCAAGTATCAGAACGAAGTATTCGTAGCAGCATTGATGGTCTGAAAGCCTTTTGATTGTGCCTTTTACTAAACTACGATATTCCTTACCTTTTGAAGTGGGCAGCGGTTGGAAGTTTTTGCTTGAAATTGTTTTTGTTTTGAATTCTGCTATTTTTGTTTGTTATTTATTTCACTAATAGGTTAGTAAACCCGCAAGGTAGATATGTAAATTCTATTCATACATTTATTCCTCAAATTTTCAATAACGATTATAGTCGAATTTTGACTACGTTAAAAATACTCGACTTGCAATAATACCACGTTTAAAAATTGTAATCATTGACTCACAATCAAAACAACATAAAGTAATTGTCTCAATCTTTCAAACACTAATCAAAAGAATATAGAAGACGAAACAAATGAAAAGATTCAATGTGCTCTATTATAGCTCGAAGTGGCTCCATTAAAGAGCTGAATTCACTTAAAGCCGATTCCTTTATCTGTAGTCCAGTAGAAATAAGACTTTTCTGAGATTGGACGCCATTGGTTGGATTGTTAGATATGTTTTCTACTTTGTTTTGGAAATAGGATACCAATGAATCCTGTTTGTTAAAAGATATATTATTTAAAGACTAGTGACTTAAGACTATGGAGCTTTTGTATCTATATTATCTATACTTTTGTTTGTAATGGATACCTAAACTACAAACCCTCTAAACTTATTTAGATGAAATTTGGTATGAAGATAGTATGAGACCCTAAGAAGGACATAGCATAGTTTTTATCCCGTAAATCATCCCTTAAGGGGGTGAGAAAGGGATGAACAATAATCAGTAAAAAACTCATCATACCTATGTATACGAGTATATATACTAATATATGTATATATACTAACCGTTGAAACGTACGTTTGCAGCAGTTTGTAATAATATAAAATACAGGTAGCGTCATCTTTTGGTAAATTTTAATACTAATAGCAATCTGTGTTACTACAATTCATAATTAATCAAATAAATATCCAAACCCAGCGTGAATATAGAATAGTAACGTTATTTAAAAGGGTACGACGCAGTAGAATATTGGATTTGCTATGTTAATTAAATTCGATTTTAATTTAAACATAGATATTGTAATATTATATGTAATATATATATAACAAAATTGTAACTAAGCCAAATCTGTACATTAAATATTTTTTGGAAAATCTTAATGAAATAAACATTATTATCGATACAGAGGCCGAATCTATAGTTTTTACAATTTTTGTCTGTCTGTCTGTCTGTTGCCGCATCACGGAAAAACCACTGGAGGGATTTTAATGAAATTTGGTATGGTGATAGCTGGTTATCCGGGTCAACATATAGGATACTTTACCGCAGAAAAATATCTCATTTCTGAGAAAAAATACAAAAACTGCAATGTAAGAGTATACGAATATCTAAAACCTAAGAATTTGGTTTTTGGTCATCGAAATGCGGGCGGAGCCGCGGGCAATGCTAGTGTAATATAAAAAGGTTGTTTCTTCGTTTGGTACTAGTAAGAATTGAAATATTAGTTTTTAAAGCATAACAATATTTTTGAATTACATAATTACATTTTATCTATTACAATAAATTTGCATCCTAATTTGAAGAACAAAACTCGTGGTAGAAAAAAAATTACATCTTAATTAGCTTAATCTGAATAGTATGGGCTGATCTGTTCTAAAGATTCGGAGATTAATCATTGAGTATTATTCATCGCGAAACCCTAAAAGAGATTGATTCCCCAATTACCCGGTTTCAGAAATATGATATATACGTAGGTCGTAGATATGTATAATGTATATACATAATATGATGAAAGTGTGATGATGAGAAAGTGTGCATTATCTTTCTTCAAAAAAAGAGATATATTATACTTACTAGCACTGCCCGCGGCGCCGCCTGCGTTCAGATGACCATAAACCAAATTCTTAGATTTTACATTTTAGTGTACTCTTACATTGCAGTTTTTGTATTTTTTCTCAAAATCATATATTTTTCCGCGGTAAAAAGTATCCTATATGTTGACCCGGATAACCAGCTATAATCATACCAAATTTCATCAAAATCCCTTCGGTGTTTTTTCTGTGATGCGGTAACAGACAGACAATTTTTTTAAAACTATAGATTCGGCCTCTGTATCGATAATAATGTTTAGTTCAATAAGTTTTTCCAAAAAATATCTAATGTACAGATTCGGCGTGGTTACAATTTTATTATATGTATAGATTGAGTTCTTTTTATATCATAAACGTGTACACTAAATGCAAATTGCTATCGTGTATTTAACAATTGCTTATTTCGCTCACTCTAGTTTATTTATTTATTTACACTTTATTGTACACCACAATCATGAATTAAATACAGTTAACAAAATATAAAACAAAAACAAAAGTGTGCACAAAAGGCGGTCTTACCGCTAATTAGCGATTTCTTCCAGACAACCTTTGGGTGAAGAAATATGGAAGACTATACAGGGTGGGTGGTGTAAATATTAAATATTATATAATACATACCATGATACAACCTAATACTTAGAAATAACTATAATTTAAACTAGTATATATATATATACTAGTTTAAATTATAGTTTGTGAAGTACTTAATCTATCTATAGAGGAATGAAATAATGCAGCTGGTGTAAACAAAGCGTCTTTAAAATCAATGCCAGTAGACAGTCTCAAGACAGTCGTCGACGTTCTTGATTCATCTTGCAACTAATCCTATTACAAATTGTTGACGACATGTTGGCTCAGTTGATAGTGACCCTACTTGCTATTCCAGCGGCCGCGGGTTCGAGCCCCGCTGGGGGCATTCATTTGTGTGATGAGCACGAATGTTTGTACTCCAGTCATGGGTGTTTATATTTATAATATGTATGTACTTAAAGTTATATATGTGTAGTGTATCAACTATCTGGTATCCATAACACAAGCCTTGTAGCTTACCATGGAACTAGATAGCGCTGTGTCTTAATGTCCCAACATTATTAACATTATTACAAATACAATAACCCTTAACGGTTTATCCCTTGAAGCATTAATAGACCACGCCATATACTTAGTATGAGCTCTGTGTTATAAATCGGCACATACGTATACAGTGAGGATCACGTGAAGTTAATACTTAAACTTAAAAACTGCCTCGTTCGTCTAAAAGTTACAGATCATGAAGTCCTGAGTTCAAGTCCTGGGTCAAGCCATGTGACAGCCCGGAGGTAAGGGAAGTAATCCCCATGACCCAGAAACACGTAAACTATGCTACGTCTTCAACTCTGATCGGTCGTGTCCAATTGTCATCCGTCAGAATTTTGAGAGCGAAAGAAATAAAGAGTGCACTTGTGTTTCGCACACACTTGTGCACTATAATTTCTTCTGGCAAATGCTTCATGCAGATTGACTGATCATTACGATGGCAATAATTAAATACTCGTATTTAAAAGTATTTTTAAGAAATAAAAGTATCGATGAAATCATCGAGTGTATCTAATTTATTATGTAGGTACAGATTATGGAATTTGAAATTTTTTCCAATAAACAGTGTTATTTTCCTGTTAGGTACCATTACTGTCAAGTCCGTAACAAGTCGTTACTGATACAGGCAAATTGCTCTTTGATATTTGATTGATACTCGTTGTCGATTCTACTATGTTTTGTAGCTTTGCCAACGCCAAATAAATGAATCATATACAACAAATACACGACTACGATATTCAATACGTTGAAATAAAATGTATCGAGCAATATCAATATCGACTTTTAATAAAATTGAATTTATAATATAAAATGTTTACAATATTATTTATAATAGAAAATACAATAATTTGATACAATAATGATGGAGACAACTTATCTATACATATAATAAAAGTGTAATCGCTATCTGTACATGGAAGATATTTGAGAAAAACTATCATTGGGGATCTTTATTTACGCAATAGAGCCCAAAACAATGATTTTTAGAACTATTGTCTGTTTGTCTGTGCGCTTGTGCGCGCTAATCTCAGAAACGGCTTAACCGATTTGGATGTGGTTTTCACTAATATATTGAGGTAAGCTTCACTTAATATTTAGTATTTGTTTTATTTCAATCGGTTCATAAATAAAAAAGTTGCGTCAATTTAAAGTATCACCTAGAGAGGAACCCGAGCGGAGCGAGGTGAGTCGCTAGTTGGAAATATAAGTATGTCTAAAAGAATAAAATTTTATTTTGTGCTCTTTAAATTCGTTTTGGCCAGTCTATATGGTCTTATGTTACAGTGAATCACAAACATAATTATCTATTTTTTTTTAAAACTGTAAGTATTATAAGTAAATTTCATACCAATTAAATGAAGCGGCTTCAATGAATCGATACAACATCAGCTTCTCATTCTCATGCATTACATTTTAATTAATAATAATAATTAAGAATGTCTGTTGCCAAAGGAGCACTTTGTAATAAGTATAAGCACTTTGTACATTATAGAATCTCATAATTGTTAAAGAATCTATATATATAAATAATATAGCAAAGATAAAGTACCATATTCTCCTCTGTTTGCGATTTTACAATGCAATTTTTGTATTTTTTCTCAGAAATGAGATATTTTCTCGCGGTAAAAAGTATCCTATATGTTTACCAGGATAACCGGCTACCAGCATACCATGGTAATTTCATCAAAATCCCTCCAGTGGTTTTTCTGTGATACGGTAACAGACAGACAAACAGAAAATATTCTAAAAACTATAGATTCGGCCTCTGTGTCGATAATAATGTTTATTTCAATAAGATTTTTCAAAAAATATTTAATGTACAGATTCGCCTTAGTAACAATTTTATTATATGTATAGATTTCGTAATTGTAAACTTTTCATAATTTTTAAAGTTAGTAACTATAGTAACCATGATTAAAAATAATGTAAACTTAATATAGAAAAAGTAATAAATGTCCCATTTTTATTGGTGCATTTCTAAAGTTAGCAATGAAAACAGTTTCAAAATTCAATAGTAAATTGAGTAACCTATGTCTTTTGATCTATAGATATATTGTAATAGCGTAAAACTTCTAAGATAAGTTAAATTAAATAAATATTGTACACGAAAAAGTATCAAAAAATTAAATAATAACCATATTTAAATAAATTTTTGCGCGTATCGGGCTTAGAACCTACACTGTTAATATTTAGAATTAATGAAATAAAATATCACTGCACACAAAAGGATTTTTTATTTATGAAGAAAATTCCACATATATATTCGAACCTTTCCTGACCTTGCTGGATAGATTCCACTGTTTACTGTTCGTGCGTTGATGCGTTGTTGCGTGGGAGACCGGAAGTGGACTGACATTATCCATTCGCACTTCATTTATTTCATGAACCGCTGACAATATGCCATATTGATTTTACATCATATCATATCGCATTTATCACATCACTGATTAAGAGAGATATGTATGATGCATAAAAATAACTTTTCCTTCATTCATACGTTTAACGGTTGTGACGTCATTGCCCATTCATGCCAATCATGTTATATTTAGATAGTTTTTACTCTTCTGTAAGCTTCTATTAGCTTTTTTATTTTGGTACAATAATTGAGCTGCTTCTAAAATCAAATTTAGGTTAGTTAACTTTTTAAAACTATACTTTTATTTACCTGATAATTCTAGTATTACATTTAAAATATACTTGGGAAAACAGCACATGCGTTAAGAATTGATAAATGTGATGGAATAAGTTAAAAATTCTGTGCTTTTTGCTACTCTTTTAGTCTGTGTAACGATTTATATATAAAAAATTTCGTTATCATTAAATAAACGACCAAATATATTTTTGTAAAGGAAAAATAGATAAAATAGGAGGTGGCCATCATAAGAACTTAGGATGTTTATATGTTTTTAACCAACTAAAACAAGTGCAATGAATAAATGCTGATTTCACGTTATTACGTAAGACTGGTAACTAAATAAAATGGTAATATCAAACTATTTTACTAGAAGTTAAATGGACTTACTTTATTGTTTATGTAGGCATAATTTCATCGCTTTTCAGAGTTTCTCCGAAACGGCAAACCTCTATGTAAAAAAATATATGAGACCTACCTAGAAATCCAATAAAATACTATGAAAACTAGCCAGATCACTCAAAGAGTCTTCAAGAAATTGGTCAAAAGCACTTAAAAATATGAAAAAGTAAATCCTTCACTTTTTAAAGTATTTATATATTTTGATTGAATTTTAAACCTTATGAATTAATTAAGAAAATTATGTACATAATTATTAAGAATAGTCGTGATCTGCATCCAGGATCGCAAGTATGTCAATGCATTTTAGTACTGAGTTCACCTTTAACTGGATTTGTACGAGTCATCGAACCACAATGGCAAATTGGCAATGTCTTGTTTATTTTGGCTAACGATATTTTAAACAACTGTTTGATTTAATTTTCCTTTGAAATTTGAAACATATGAATATTGAAACCGATTGATCTCCAATCACACCCCATTAAAAAACAGAGTTATCACCTCCAGGTAAATTTCTAAGAAATTAATTAAATTTCTAAGAAATCTATTGTTAACAAACACGCCGGCATGTCCGCGATTGTAGAGGGATTAACTTCTTTATTAAAAAACATACAACTAAATTCAATTCCTCCTCATCTTTGAAATCGGTCGAAATTCTCACTGTTGTCGTCCCGAATACAAAAATGTTTAGTATAAATATATTTAAACTAAAACCATCTTCTCGGAATTTTTTCGCGAATTTATTTTGATTTTTGGTTCCCGACGTTTCGAATGCTTTACAACAATCATGGTCACGGGAGAGACCGTCTGACCGTCGAGAGACGTCGGTCCTACTCATAGTTTAAGGATAATAATTATACTCTTATGTTTAAGGACTAAAATGTTACAAGTATATCTATACATATAATAAAATTGTAACTAAGTGGAATCTGTACATTAAATATTTTTTGGAAAAATCTAATTGAAATAGACATTATTATCGATACAGAGTCCGAATCTATAGTTTTTATAATTTTTGTCTGTCTGTCTTTCTGTCTGTCTGTCTGTCTGTTACCGCGTAACGAGAAAACCACAGGACAGATTTTGATGAAATTTGGTATGATGATAACTGGTTATGCGGGTCAACATATAGGATACTTTTTACCGCGGGAATATATCTCATTTCTGAGAAAAAATACAAAAACTGCATTGTACAAGTATACTAATATGTAAAACCTCAGAATTTGGATTTTAGTCATCTGAACGCGGGCGGAGCCGCGGGCAATGCTAGTTTTATTATATAACATTTATTCCATACTAAAGCTTATTGGCAATATCAAATATCTCTGTGAAATTACATTCTTTTGATATTTTACTGTTCTTGAATAAGTAATATCAATTTAATTCCTCTTTTCTTTTCCAGGTGACAACGCAAAATGGTCCCATTATGATATAAAGTTACAGTGTAGTGCCGAGTGTAAATAATTTTTTATATTTGCTTATACATATAGCTATAATTTTAACTAAACCATAGCAAGCTAAAAGTGTTAATAGTGTACAAGTTATAAAATGTGTTATTAGATACGTTTTGTATTCAATTTATTATAAAGATGTCTTCGAGAACTGGCCAACGTGGGACGTCGGTGGCAACGAGTCAGAGAAAACATAGGTCGAGATCTACCCCTCGCTATGATTTGGAGAAGAAACCAAAGAAAAAAGACCTAAAAACAGCGGGCGCTACAAGCCTGGTGTCTATTCCCAACAGTATTAAGCTGACGATGTTAAACAGTGGGCTTATATCTTTTGGTAAGTGATTTTAATATAAAAAATATTATAAATGAATATTCTAAATTGAAAAGATCTATAATAGAACATGGGTTCGTTATCCATAGGTCGAATCTGGCTCGAAGGATCAATTATAGTGTACTGCTGGTAAGTTAAATAAAAGTGGATTTCATTAAAAGTTAAACTGGTTAACATGGCGTCTATTAACTATGATTATGATTTGATTTGCAGGTTTTCCTAGCGTGTTTTCGTTAATATTATATAGAAATCTCAAAGATACGAGAGCCAGTATTTAAACCGTGCTTGATTTGGTTTTTTCAAGCGAGCGCGTTAGCAAGTTAATCCAATACTATTTAAGAAGTAAAGTATTATAAATATGCTGTATCTATCTGCTTAACAAAAGCATAGGATTTAAAAGATTTCGCTGAGCAGAGCTTGAAATTTAGCAAGGACGTAAATTACATCATAGCGACGCACATACGTAGGCAGCCATTAACTTTTACCATTTATTTTCGCCCTCATTACCATGAGAAAAAAATCGTTCATACACAATACAATGACATTTTAGGAAGTCAAAGTTGTACATTAAAAATTTATTGGAAGATTTATATTTTTTAAGGATATATTTAGCCCTTTTTAACGTCTCACTGCTTTTAATTATAGAACGCGATAATTTAAAAAGTTATTATGTCTTACGGATGATCACAGGCCTCCCTTCAATACGAAGGGCATCAGGCCATAGCCCACCACACTGGCCAAATGCAGATTGGTGGACTTTAAGTGTCTTTCGAAAACGAAAAAGATTTTTCTCTATTTTCACAGTTGTTGCTCTCGTTCCACAATCTTATTTACTTTACTTAGCCAAAACGGTCGATGTACTGTTCCGCTAGTTTGAATAATAACATGATATTATTAGCCTATAACCCTTGGTAATAAAATACCGAAATTTTCCGCAAACAATTTTTGTCACGTTCTACTGATATGATCGCGTTTTTATGTACTCAGTTCCTTCATAATAAATACTTTTTAAATATAATGTCTTTATATAAAAATATAAGTAAGTACTACATATATAAACGCGTTACGTATTTAAGAAGCGTTATTTGAAGACTTAGGTACTCAGACCGAATAATTATATAGACTGAGCCCGCGAAAAAAAATAAAAATAGAAGCCTGTTTGTGCTGTTTTTGCTAGTATTGTCGATTGTAAAATTCAGATCATTGAATTTCTTCTTTAAAGGGTAAAGGATAATATGTAGATTGTAGGTGTAGGTGTTAGTCGTTAATTTACAATTTTTAAGAAGAAATTTTAAATAATATTGAATAGTAAAAATAATATATTCTCTAGTATTTTTTAAACATTATTACTTCTCTTCCTATTGAAAGAGAGATACAATAATATTAACTTATTTAGTTTGTGTTTTTTATTATAAAAAATCCATTAGCTATTTTTATTTATTAATATTTATTTACATGTAACAGTAATGAGTATCTACTCTATAAATATATGTATACTGTTGAAAAACATTATATTATAGGGTCCCTAAAAAAATTCCAGATATTCCTTGCTTATATTCTTATTCAGTACTTTTATAATCATCAGTGTGTTATACAATTTATAATCATAATTTTCAGTATTTCAAACAATTCGTGACTAGTCACTACAGGATGGTACCGACATCTCTGATCTCTGTGCAAAAGCGCGGGAAAACAAATGAATATCCGCGCCTTTTTTTATTTTTTTTAAAACACATTCCTATCAGCCAAGGTCACATAAGTAAATGCCTTATACATAAATCATTACAAATTAATCAAATATATTATTTTCTATTAAAACACTCGATATAAGAAATGTAAGCTTACAATATGTTATTTAAATACAAAACCTTATTTTAAGAAGTACTTAAAAACTAGTAGTAGTTTACTTAGAAAGGGCTGAATACTAAAATCTAAATTAGTATACGGAGTTTATATTAAAAAAACATTAATTTAATCTATTTTTCTTGCCCCTAATAAATAGATTTTTACAAATACAAAATAAATTATATACCCGTCTGGTTTATTCGTCACAAACAAATGCTAAATGGATGTTATAAAATTATAAGTGTGAAATAACAAGTTGGTAATAATTTTAAATAAAACTATCTTTTCGGATTTTTTAGCGGATTTATTTAGATTTTTGATTTCCGACGTTTCGGATGATTTACAACAATCATGGTCACGGGGGAGACCAAAAATGAAAAAAAATCCGTGAAAAAATCCGAAAAGAGGTTTATTTAGAATGTCCAATATTCACGTAGGTAAATAAAATAAAAGTATTAAGTTTGCAATAATATTAATTTATTTCCATGGCAACACATTATAATCAAATATTATAAATAATGCATAAAACATAAATTATTATAATAACTAGCTACTTAATTCCTTCCTATCTACTTTATAAGAATCGGTCAAACCTTAATTCAATTTAAACTAGAAAGAGTCTCCGAGATATTAGAGAACATAATAAATTATAATAAAAAAAATAAAGTAAAAAAACGTTTTTAAAAATCACCTTTTATCTAAGTGCTTTAAAAACAATAAAATAAACTTTAAATCGAATCAAACCTAACAATTTATTACATTACACAATTTATATGATATAAAAGCTTGTTGCAAGATTTACCTATTTTAATATTATATTCTTGTTTATCTATCTACACAGGAAAATTTAAATAGTGTTGGGTCAAATTTAACTTGCAAGATTCCATTACACAAACCGAGACAGGTGAAACTAAATAAAAGCTTGTAAAAAAAAATACGCGTCGAATATAAAACCTCGTTTGTTCAGTTGTCAAATCGGTCAAAAAGGGTAATTATATTAAAATATTTTTAGTCTCAACTAAAAAAAATATATGTTAATAAATACAATTCTCAGTATGAAATTACGTTATCTAAATATAATTAAAAAATTAAGGAATACGACAAACAAAGACAAAATGCTAGATTACTATTATTAATGCCAATGTTTATCTTCTTCTTCTTCCTGCCCATTTCCCAATTCACTTGGGGTCGGCGCAGTAAGTCTTCCTCTTCCATTCTCCCCTATTACTCGTCATCTCATCATTCACCCCTTCTCTTTCATGTCTTGTCTCACACAATCTATCCATCTTTTCTTCGGTCTTCCTCTACCTTTCCATCCATCTACATTCATTTCCATCACTTTTCTCGTCACATGCGTTTCATCCCTCCGCTTCACATGCCCATACCAACTAAGACGATTCCCTTTCAACTTCTCTGTCACTGGTGCTACTTTTAAGCTTCCTCTTATGTACTCATTCCTTATTTTATCCATCCTCGTCACTCCACACATCCACCTTAACATTCTCATCTCAGCAGCCTGCAATCTTCTTTCATCAGTCTTCTTTGTAGCCCAGCATTGCGATCCATACATAACGACAGGTCTTATTACGGATTTATAGATCTTACCCTTCAACTTAAGGGGCATCCGCTTATCGCAAGTTATCGCTGTGACCTGTCGCCATTTCATCCACCCAGAGTTGATCCGACGCGTAATGTCTCGGTCAATATTACCATCACCTTGTACAAGAGATCCAAGATACCGAAAGTCAGTGCATATTGGTAAGGGTGTTCCCGAAAGGGTTATGAGCACTAGACTGGAGAGACCACCAAAGTCGCAGAAAAGGTATTCTGTTTTACTTCTGCTGACTCTCAAGCCAACACTCTCCAGTCTTTGTCGCCATTCTTCCAACCTGTTCTGAACATCTAGACTATTCTCGGACGCTAGCACAATGTCGTCGGCGAACAGCATGCACCAGGGGGCTTCTTCTTGTATGTCTGATGTTAAGGCGTCCAATACCATCAAGAAGAGGTACGGGCTAAGGGCAGACCCCTGGTGTAAACCTACAGCCACATTGAAGCTAGTAGTGGTGCCAGCTGTGGACCGGACTTGTGTACTGCATCGATTGTACATCGCTCGGATCAACTTCACGTACTTTTCAGGCACACATTTCTCTCTAAGGGCCCACCACAAAACCTCACGGGGTACCCGGTCATATGCCTTCTCCAGATCAATAAAGACCATGTGCAAATTCTTGTGTGCACTTCTGTACTTTTCGCATAGCTGGCGGATTGCAAAAATGGCATCAGTTGTTCCCCGACTGGGCATAAATCCGAACTGGTTTTGTGAAATTTCACTCTCTTCTCTTAGTCTTCGCTCAATCACTTTTTTCCAAGCTTTCATACTATGTGAAATTAGCTTTATTCCTCTATAGTTGTTGCACTCCAGCACATCACCTTTATTTTTAAAAATGGGCACCAATGAACTGTTGCACCATTCGTCCGGTATGACTTCATCTTGCAACAACTTATTGAAGAATAAGGCTAGCCACTTCCATCCATCCTCTCGCAATAACTTCCATGCTTCTATTGGTATTTCATCCGGCCCCACCGCCTTTTCGTTCTTCATTCCACTTATGACTCCTTTCACTTCATCCATACTAATCGCTGTGACTAATCCTATATTTTCAGCCTTTTTGTCAAGCCTTCCACTCCATTCGTTCTCCTCATTCATAAGCCTTTCAAAATAGTCCTTCCATCTATCTTCAATGTTTATATTATATATATATATATATATATATATATATATATATATATATATATATATATATATGTATATATATATATGTATGCATGTTTGTTTCTTCTTCCCACTGAAACAGATGTACTGATGTATGATGTGTTATACATAGATAGTTTATGATATATTACCTGGAGTGACACATACTACTGTTAGCCACTTAGGGAGGCACCGAAATGAGGGTAAGTCACTTGTGATTATTTAAACTGTCAAGGTTATTTACAGACAACGACACATATTTACAAATAAAAGGTATGACAAATTAGCTTTTTTGTTCAATACAATAAAACAGGTGTATACCATTATATTGTGGGTAGGCAGGTATATAAAACGTACGATACGTTTTAATGCTTAATTTAGATTTCTTAGAAATGAGTTTTTTTTTCCGAAATAAAAAGTATCCTATATGTTGACCCGGATACCCAACTATGATCATACCAAATTTCATCAAAATCCATCCAGTAGTTTTTTAGTGATGCGTTCCTAGACAGAGAGACAGACAAAAAATCTAAAAACTATAGATTCGGTCTCTGCATCGATAATAATGACTATTTCAATAAGATTTTCCGAAAAGTAATTTAATGTACATCCTGGACTCAGTTAGAATTAAAATTCTAACATATAATAAATTATATGTATAGATAATGAAAACTAAATTAAAGTATTAAAATAAAAATATGCACAACATGATATACTTGTATACACGATATGTTATTATTAGTACCTACATAAGATTATTATATTAAAACATATACGTGCTGAGCGATGTTTAAATTCATCTCGTATCGATGTACTGGAGTTCGTTTAAAAATAGCTTCCAGCCGAAACTAGCGTGAATTTTCCACTCAAACACATTGCCTCTGAGTATTCCATTTAATATTTAAGAAATGGAATCTAGAAACATATAACTGAGCGTATTTTAGAAGTGACTGCTGATTTATTATTCTCTTTTATTTGTGCACTAGCCTGAAGTTGTGGCTTTGCGCGTATTTTAATAAGTTATTATCGAATAACCGTGAAGTATTCAGTCCTTTTTAACGTCCCAATGCTGGGCACAGGCCTCCCTTTAGTACGAGGGGAATCAGGCCATAGCCCACCACGCTGGCCAAGTGCGGGTTGGCGGACTTCACATGTCTTTTGAAAACTTGCTAGGTTCTCTCAGACATGCAGGTTTCCTCTCTACGTTTTTCTTCACCGTTAAGACAAGTGGTAATCATGTTGGAAACGATTCGCACATGAAAATATCAGAGGTCCGAGACCCGGGATTTGAACCCGCTTCACTCAGTTTCTGGTTTCACTGGGCTACCACTGCTTACGAATACGAACCGTGAAGATAAATTCTACTAATATTATAAATGCGAAAGTTTGCGAGGATGTATGGATGTCTGGATGTATAGATGTGTGGGTGTTTGTACTCTCACGCAAAAGTACTGAATGGATTTTAATGAAACTTTACAATAATATAGCTCTACATCAGAATAACAGGCTATTTTTTATCTCGGAAAATTGTACGTGGGATAGATTTGTTTTTCTAGAGGCAAACCCGACGGAAGCAAGGGTTAGCCGCCAGTAATAATATAAAACCCAGATATACATTTTTTAATAGATATTACTTTAGTATATACCTACTAATATTAATAAGCTGAAGTACGTGAGTCTCTCCCGTGACCATGATTGCTGTAAAGCATTCAAAACGTCGGGAAGCAAAAATCAAAATAAATTCGCGAAAAAATCCGAGAAATAAGTTTTATTTAACTATTTTTTATTCGCGTAAATCTAAGAAAGTATTAAGGTGAAGTATTTACTTTATTGTTTATTTGAGTGTGCTAAGCTGTTAAATTTAAACATTATTTTGTATTTCTATAACCGCTATAACGTACGGAGCAATTATGGATATAAACTACGCGAAGAGTCACCGAGTAAAACCTAGTGTAAAATATCTATAGGTACATATATTAAAATTGTAACTTAGCCGAATTTGTACATTAAATATTTTTTGGAAAATCTTATTGAAATAAACATTTTTATCGATACAGAGGCCGAGTATATAGTTTTTTACAATTTTTGTCTGTCTGTCTGTCCGTCTGTCTGTTACCGCATCATAAAAAAAACCACTAGAGGGATTTTGATGAAATTTGATATGGTGATAGCTGATTCCGATGATCCGGGTTAACATATAGGATACTTTTTACCGCAGGCAAATATCTCATTTCTGAGAAAAAAATACATAAACTGCAATGTAAGAGTATACTTATTGTAAAACCTAAGAATTTGGTTCTTGGCCATCTGAACGTGGGCGGAGCCGCGGGCAATGCTAGTGTTTATATAAATAGTCAAAGACAAAATAGTTCTGTACATTTTTCTCCTCTGTTTTTCAACCGTTTTTTTTGTTTAGTAGAAATTTTTTTGTTTTTATAAATAGACAGGTAAATTCTCTAGTCATATGTAATATAGGTACTATATGTTTTTGTCAAATTTTCAATAATTATTTAAGGAATTAAGACAAAAACGGTATATTTAGTTTTATTGTAGGTACCCACCATCTATCATGGGATATGGCTTACCCTCATCGTTTTTAGACAAATGTAAGCCGAATTGAACATGCAAATTTAGGTAAGGTACATTATTCGTAACATAAGTCATAGTGCCAACATACATATATATGAGCTTGTCATATTTAAAAGCATATATGACTCAGTTTTTATCGCGTTAAGTATAAACTTCCATAAATAGACAGAAATAAAAAATAGTAATAGCGTACTAGAGCTTTGACATTGGGCTATTTGATTCTTTTTAACGACTCATATTTTAAATAAAATTGTAAATACTCATTTAAATTAAAGACTTATATTTTTTTATAAACTAGCACTGCCCGCGGCTCCGCCCGCGTTCAGATGACCAAAAACCAAATTCTTAGGTTTTACATTTTAGTATACTCTTACCTTGCAGTCTTTGTATTTTTTCTCAGAAATGAGATATTTTCCCGCGGTAAAAAGTATCCTATATGTTGACCCGGATAACCAGCTATTACCATACCAAATTTCATCAAAATCCCTCCAGTGGTTTTTCTGTGATGCGGTAACAGACAGAGAGACAGACAGACAAAAATTCTAAAAACTATAGATTCGGCCTCTGTATCGATAAAAATGTTCATTTCAATAAGATTTTCCAAAAAATATTCAATGTACGGATTTGGCTTAGTTACAATTTTATTATATGTATACATAAGACTCCAAAACTATTTATTAAATTTATTGGTTGTATATACATAAAACACACAATATGCATTTACATATTATGCAACCACTTTTCCAGTAAGTTTTTATTGTCCTGTTATTTATCGCATTCGTTTCAACCCCGCGGTTAAATGGCCACATGAAGAGAAACTTGAATGCTATTATTGGCAAAAACTTGGCATAAATATGGAGGGAAGCTTTATCGTTAGTATTTTCGTTTAAGAAAAAAATTTTTTTTTATAGTAATATATATTTTTTTTGTATATTGTCGTTATATTAAATTATTTTTGTTTATCCCTTTATTACTTTAGTAATACAATATAAGGTATCAGTTGGCATAATGGCGTAAGAGCGGTTATATTAATGATCGTGATCAAAAAAGTACCAAAAGTACTCACTTGAACATTTGAGCGCGCTTTTAATTTTTTTTAATAAAAATAACTTTAAGCGTTATATTTACGGTTTAATTTACATTGTTGTTTATTTATTTCAACTAAAATAATTACCTAAACAATTGGTGATTGTTTTAAGAGAACTTTTGCATAGGATTTTGTATCTAGTACATTTTTGATTAATGTCTGGATGTAATGGAAAAACTTAGACGTTATGTCTAACAGTATTACTATTGACCTTCTCCGACTTCGCCTGTTTGCCTTTAATTTGACGATTCCCGATTATTGATATGCATCTGATTCATTATTTGTATCAAAAGACAATAAATAATATTAAAATTCCTTTTGATCAAAAAATATTGTTACGATCTCCCTAATCTCCGAAGTTATTATCTAACATACAACAGCTGCGGTTAGCTATGTCGTAATTTTACACCTCTTCACCGGTTAGAGGGCTATCCTTCTGTGGTTCTCCTTACTGGAGACGTAATTAGTATGGAGCTTAAGTTGAATGTCTCTAAGTAATAAGTTAAAAACTCTAGTATGGAAGAGGAGAGAAAGATAGGATAGGATATAAGAATCGACCATAAGTCTAACAGCTTGTACTGAGAGGACGAGCAAGCTATATAGTATATTGGTTAAAAATTTTAAATGTACCAATAATATTTTTAATTTATTAATGATTATTGTCGCTGACATATTTTCGAGCGGTACAGCGGCTGCAAATATCGTGGATTTAATTTCAAAAGCTTTTCGATTGTGGCAGGGAGAGTGAAAGAATAATTAGATAAGAGAGTAATCAGCCATTTTAATCTTCGTCTCAAAATATCTGTGAAAAATAATTTTAGTAATATTTTATTAAATTGTTTAATCATACTTAAAATAAACTTGACTACAAATGTGTTATATAAAAACAAACTAAAGTTTATTAGAAAATTTTAAGATACATTTTAAAGGCTTTAAGTCTTTCATTGGGAAAGGCAATTACAGAACTTACGCCGTCTGCTGTAAAGAGATACAAGAAAACAAAATAAGCGAAACTGTAAATTCCTTCTAAGAACTCATTATTAAACAGATCCTGTTACGTCGCGATACCTAGTTCGTTCGAGGTCTATCTCATTTCGTATTAACGATCATAAAAGCTGTTGACTGCGTCTAGGCGAAGATAAATTACGCATTCACCTTAAAAATGGCCTACTTTTACTCTTACATATTTTATTAATAACATGATAATATAGAGATAGCATTATAAATATATCTAAATTATAAATATTTTCCCTACTGACAATATTCATAGATGTATTATATCTATACATCTGTACGAGTACATATAATAAAAGTGTAACTAATCGCTGTCTGTAGATGGAAGATATTTGAACAAACTATTATTGGGGGACTTTACTAACGCAATACGATCCAAAACAATGTATTCAGCCCTTTTTAACGTCCCACTGCTGGGCACGGGTCTCCCTTCAATACGAGGGGGATCAGGCCATAGTCCACCACACTGGCCAAACCCAAAACAATGAGTTTTAGAATTATTGGCTGTTTGTCTGTGCGTTTGTGCACACTAATCTCAGAAACGGCTTAACCGATTTGGGTGCAGCTTTTACTAATATATTGTGGTAAGCTTCACTTAACATTTAGTATTTGTTTTATTTCAATCAATAAATAAAAAGTTATGTCAATTTAAAGAAAGAGACTAACTAGTCCTATAATATTCAGGTTATTTTAAACTAATTGTACTGCTATTAACCACTTTTTTGCTAAGAATCTGCAACAGAGTAGACCATTTTTTGTTTATTCTGCCTTCTTAATACGTAGTCTAGCTCAGAGTACATATTATCTTTTATTTGTCGTTTACTGCTGTCTCTTTCATGTTACTGCAGTGAATGTGTAGAGATTTTATGGCACAAAAGCAGCTAATGTTTACTTTGGCGACAAATATGTATTACTCGCTACTCAGCAAAATGTTCATTAAATTGTTATATCTTTGAAATATTACTGTTATTTTTTTATTCAAAAAAACAGAATTTATATTACCTATTTAGACTAATTCAGCAACACTTACACTAAACTGTTTGTCCTAAGCCTAGGCCTAAAATTTGTTACTTTATCCTGTTAGTGATACAGATAACCGCTAAGAATTATTAGGATTGAAATCCTAAGGGATTAGGATCCCAAGGGAAAAGTTGAAAATAAATTTTACTTTTTGGAACAAAAGTATTTATTATTTATAACGTTATTTATATATTTCACTGATATCCTACTGTAATACCTCATTTTTCGTCTGATAAAAACCATGAACTGAATTATACATAACTAGCGACTCACACTCGCTTCGCTAGGGTTCGTCCCTAGCTTGATTCCCAATATAAACTTTCATCCCCACTTTCACTTCCTTAAGGGATGATTTCCGGAATAAAAGGTATCCTATGTCCTTCCCAGGGTCTCAAACTATCAAATTTTATCTAAATCGGTTTAGTAGATCCAGATATTACCCCCTACAACTTCACAATCTCACAAACTCACTAACTCTCTTTATATAAATATATATTTAACCAAATATTAAAAGAACTTAAGTATTTTTTTGCATATAATGTTATATATTATATTATTACTAATGAATAATCTTTATTTTATATTTAAAAAATCAGTCCTCAGCAAAGTAAAATAACGTTCATTTTCGTCATTGGTAAAAGGAATGCTCCTTCTCCAAATTAGGTAATTGGTTTAATTTGATCCAAATCAGCCAGTTCCCTCTAATCTATCTTTCAGGCATAAATTATAGTTAAGTTTGTAAAAGACAAAGCGAGAGCGGGGTTTGCTGCCACTACGTTCATTCAGCTATTCCCAAAATGGAAATTACATAAATATTCTATTGTAATATAAAGCAAACAATATCTAATCTATACTATAAATCTTTCGACATTTTAATATTTTAATTATAAACAACTACCGACTCACCCAAGCTTAGCTCGGGTTCCTCCCTAGGTACGTTTTAAACATTAGTATGAAAAAGATAGAGTATATATTATATGATATATTATAGCCTATAGCCTTCCTCAATAAACGGGCTATCTAATGATAAAAGATTTTTTCAAATCGGATAAGCAACTGCTTCCTGAGATTAGCGCGTTCAAACAAACAAACAGACAAACGTACGAACGAACAAACAACCATACAAACTCTGCCTCTATATAATATTAGTATAAATTGTTGTTCTGTAATCTGTTATAGTTTACTTTATCTTACCACCATAATAGTATTGTCCATAATAGAAGTACCACAGTACCACTGTATTTTAGTGCGTATACCACCTTCGCATCTACGGTATGCTAACACATTTTCCTTACCCTTCTCATAAGAAAACTATAAAACTTTAAAAAAAACTACTTCCTGGCACTAAAAAGTAAAAAAATAACTGAACGGGGGATTTCATTTAGAATAGATACCTACCTAAGATATTTTCGAAGTCGGTGTGCTTTGATTTGTATCGGCTGACACCGACTTCGAAAGTATTTGATTTATCTATTTTTAATGAAAACCTCCGTTTAGTTATTTTTTATATTTTAGCGCCTGGAAGTCGTTTTTTTTTTTAGTTTTTATTTTTTCCATATTTGGTGTAGACGTAATAAGCAGGTAATTTGTAAGACGACAATTTTTTATTAACATATTCGATTAAACAATTTATTTAAAAAAATAATTTATTGTTGATTTTTAAAAAAACTGCTCGACCGATTTTGATAAAATTTATATAGGACTACCTAAAAAGTATACCCTTTAAAACGAAAAAAATATATTTCCAAATCGGTTCAGGCGTCTTCGACTAATCGGTGAACATACATAAAAAAAGATTCCGACGAATTGAGAACCTCCTCCTTTTTGGAAGTCGGTTAATAAAATAATAGTGTAAACAAAGTATAAAGTAAAGAGATGACTATAAAATTTTAATATTGTAACAATTGAAGGTGAATACAAAGAAATATATTTGAACAAAAGCTATTGAAATTGATGAAATATGTTATAACGGATTATGGGATGTGAAAACATGATATTTTTTGGGATTATTAAATAGCCTTTTGTTTCTTTTAGATTTTACGAATTTTCATTTAGAAATTTTGAGCAGGATTCGTTAATTATTAACAGGCTACAAACAAACATTCTTCAACTATCAAAAGACATGTTCTATTATAGTCCAATATTAGATTTATATAATTACTTTGAAAGCTACTTTATTTACTTTTAACATTTCCAAATTCTATCAGATTTTCTCAGTGATCTAAGAATTTTGGTACTAGACATTTAAGAACTAGAATAGAAACGGAAGTAAACACATATGAACGATTTATCAAACACAAGAAGACTAAAGCCTGTCCCAGGTATAACAATATAAGCCCGAGAGATTGATGGAATAACTAAATCTAGGTCAGCGGTGGAATTGTAGGATGAGTGACTGAGCACACGGCTTCGTCATTTACAATATTAAATAACAACATAACATAATAAAGTGAATATGAAGCTCTTATATAAAATAATATATAACACTATATAAGTATATACTTTATGTAGGTACTTGTATAGTGCATGATCTAATATGTGCACAATTCAGTGGCGGAGGGTCCATACAAGACGTCTTACCTTAAAATGTAATTTGCTATAATTTTACATAGATTTAATTTTTAAATGTATAAATGGCTTTTAGGAAATATATATAATAACTAGCATTGCCCGCGGCTCCGCCCTCGTTCAGATGACCAAAAAACAAATTCTTAGGTTTTACATATCAGTATACTCTTACATTGCAGTTTTTGTATTTTTTCTCAGGAATGAGACATTTTCCCGCGGTAAAAAGTATCCTATATGTTGACCCGGATAACCAGCTATCACCATTCTAAATTTCATCAAAATCCCTCCTGGTGGTTTTTCTGTGATGCGGTAACAGACCGACAGACAGAAAAAAAAATTTAATAACTGTAGATTTGGCCTCTGTATAATTAATAATGACATGACTATTTCAATAAGATTTTCCAAAAAATATTTAATATACAGATTCGACTCAGTTACAATTTTATTATATGTATAGATAGTTTTATTACTTTCTTATTTTTTGTTAACTCACATTTTTTTTGTATTTCTTATTACGTAAAAATTGTATATTTTTGGAAAGGCTTACCTCTGCTAAAATTTCACCCTTTGCCACTGGACTGCACAATGCACATTTATATTATGTTTGTTTATCTTGTTTTCTTTGGCTTCTATCTCTGGCCATTGTCCGTTTCACACGAGTGTGTCTCTCAGTATAGATTCAACCCAATTATATGTTCATACTAATTCATATCCTTCTCTTTTGAAGTTTAGTTAACTTACTATGATTAAGCATTTCCTAAAAAATAGAAAACCGTTTCAATTATAAAAATCTATTTTTATCTTCTTCATTCATATTTAGAGAGAAAATACAATTTCATTCAACACAAATCAGAGGTTGTCGATCTGCCAAATGTTTTTATGGCGACATCATTTCTGTGAAAATTATTTTTATCTTATGTTTAATGTTGATGACATAGCTATATAGAATGTGATATTTTCCAAATGCTTTTAATTCTGACACACGATGATTATTTTTGATAAAATTATTCGGATGTAAATATTTCTATTCATATTTATTGTCACGGCCGCATAATATATGACTGAAATTAAAAATAATTCGTTGAGTTATACATTTTTATATTAACTTTATAAAATATACTAGCTGTGCCCCGCGGTTTCACTCGCGTTAAATTTGTTTGACTATAAACAGTTTTATACAGAGGCGGATTGTTAATTTGGGGGGCCATGGACTAACACTTATTGGGGGCCTTAACGAACTGTCATTTTGTCTTTATAAAGTCTATAATGATAAATAGTACTAGATGAAATTAAGATAATGTTATTTTTTGGTGCTTATTTTTTTTATTT
Source organism: Brenthis ino (assembly GCA_921882275.1). Lineage (NCBI taxonomy): Eukaryota > Metazoa > Arthropoda > Insecta > Lepidoptera > Nymphalidae > Brenthis > Brenthis ino. The sequence goes on along the minus strand of OV170224.1, from coordinate 19,232,125 downwards.
TAGATAATTTTTTATTTTATAAATTCACAATATTAACCATTATTATTAAGAGGATGCCCGTTATATCTTAGGGGCCCTGGGCGGCGCCCTAAAGTGCCTATGTATATATAGAACCGCGCCCCTGGTTTTACAATAATGTATGGAAGTCTGCCTTATTTGTTATTCATCCATCCATTCATTCATTATCTTTTAAGATTAATACTTTCTGAAATTAGCGCGTTCAAGCAAACAAACAAACGAACGAACGAACCAACGAAGATTAGATTAGTAATGATTGTTGAATTTTTTTTTGTTAACTCAAATTTTTTTTGTATTAAACTAATTACAAATACTTATATTGATATCCACTCAATATCTGAAATAAAATAAAAACGAGTAAGGCTATGTATGTCAGGGTAAGTCGTTGTTGGCTTAACGTGAAACGTCTATTTCAGCGAGTTGCTGTTAGTGTTTTGTATTTTATAAATATTTTGCTAATTTGAAATCAAATTAGTAAAAATAGTAATTTTTGATGATAGCAACAGAAATAATTTTTAGACAATAACAACGGTTATGGCAACCTAATGTAACCTCTTTCGTATACAGCCTATTTCGTTACGGTACACTTTTCTGGTCTAGTACTCGTATGTTTCGGTGTGATTTTAAAGACGTTTCACGTCAAAATTTGATCCCAAGGGACGACGACATATAATAAATTTAGTTAATATAAGAATTTCTCATTTATTAAGTTAACAGTTTGCACAGATGATATAGCAATAAAGCTACACACAAATTGGCAACAGTTGAACGTCAGTCGAATGACAACTTGTCATTGGCACGACATATTACCTAAATATCTCTCGTAATACTTCCTTTGCTAGCATGTATATTTTTAGTTTTAAAACCACACAAACAAAAATTTCGTTGTTATGGTTGAGGATGTCCACAAAATATGTATTTTGCTTACCAATTCTTCATATCAAGTATATGCGTACAGAATCATTAATTTTTTCCGACATCTTTGAAGCCATTAACAAGAAAACTAAATTGATTTTTTTCGACATAAGGTTATTCCGATGTAATTATGTGTTGGCTTGAGTTATTTTGACGACACGTTTGGCTCAGTTTGTAGTGACCCTACTTTCTGTGCCAGCAGTTGCGGGTTCCATTCCCGCTGGGGGCATTCATTTGTGATGTCGAATTCATGTGATGACGGTTTGTGCTCATTCTATCCATAACACAAGCCTTGTAGCTTACCGTGGAATTAGATGGTGCTGTCTGTTAACGTCCCAACGTATTTATTTATTTATTTATTTAGTATATCATAACAATTTAAGTCAATCAAAGGAGAGAGTGCATAAAAGTTGGCAATGAGTATCCTCACGCAGAAATATGCCTCGTTGGTATATTGGGTATCTATGACTACAGAACCTTAATTCCTAATTGATAGTGTTACAGATTTTCTGACAAATAAATTCATATCATTGCACTGCAATGCATTAAGCTTGTTTTCATTTAAGCATCAGCAAAAGCTTTACCAAAGACAGGGAAAGATGGAAAAGAATGGAGGAGGGCCACATAACAAAGAAATGGAAAAGGAAATAATTTATGATTGGATGAATATTAGAAATTGTTGTTATGTGAAAAATAAAGCTATAATAATAATAAAAAAACTTTACAGATTTTACAAACTGTTATACTTAGAATATTTGAAAAATCTTTCAATTTTAATTTCTTAAACAGAAACTTCTCGTTCAATGTGGAACAAAAATAAAATATGCGTATTTTACCGTTCCGATGTCCCCAGGGATCAAGCGAGTGCTTGAACGGTAAACGAAATCGTGATGATACAAATACATAGATAAAACATGTGTGTCTCAATAAAATAGTCTTTATTTTCACATTTCTAAGCCTATTCAAGAGTCAGATCACTAGAGGTTTTAGACATGTTTTTGAATAGTTAGCATTCTAGAAACCATTTTAAGTGTATTTGTAGTAAAATTTCGATACATTTAATTAAATTAAACGATTTTTTTTTCTACTTTTTACTTGAAGAACGGATGTAAGGCATAATTTTTTTCGTAAATTGATTTTGAAAAAGATTGCTTGACTGTTGAGTGTGTACTTAAATATTATGTTACAAACAGTGTGTTAGCCACATAACACATTATAATGATATAAGTAGAACTTATAAGATCATTTTAGAAAACACATACACAAACACACATAATATTAGTAGCAATAAATATATACATAATTCAAATACATAACTACAATACATATAAAAGAATATTATATTTATATTGTGTAAAACTTTGTTGTAGTTTAAAATAAAAACAATATAACATCCATCGAGTTCTTTGTTTCATTTCATACATTTAACGTAAAGTTCTAAGAGAAACAATGTTTGATATACATTTGGGGAATATCGCGAGATTTTCCTAGAAAAGAGCTTATTCTTATACTAGCGACACACCCTCGCTCCGCTCGGGTTCGTCCCTAGATACGTTTTAACGGTTAGTATAGATTTCTCAGAAATTAGATATTTTCTCGCAGTAAACAATTACCTATATGTTGACCCGGATAACCAGCTATCATGATACCAAATTTTATCGAAATCTATCCAGTGAATTTCTCGTCATGCGTTCCCAGACAGAGAGACATATAGACAGACAAAAATTCTAAAAATTGGCCTCTGTATCGATAGTAATGAATATTTTAATAAGATTTTCAAAAAAATATTTAATGAACAAATTTGTCTAAGTTAGAATTTTATTATATGTATAGATAAAGCACAGATCGGAGTTATATAACGTTAATACATAAGTATAATTCTTAAAAGGCTAATATATTCATACTAAAAGTTTCTTTCAAAAGATTTTTATTGTAACATGAGTATAGGCATTCTCCTGGTAACGAAGTCACGTCCTGAATAATGTAAGAACACAGTGCATTGATTGTATACGTATTACGTACACTGTACAGTGATTCGCAAAGCCATCCGTGCGAGGCAAGTTGCCTCATGTTTTCTAAGATACAATTCTTTCTATAAATAAAACTAAAGTAAGCTTGACATAATATGTGTAAAACTGAAATATCTATAGTCTCAAATATCTTTCATCTCTTACTTAGATCATATAAATACTTATATATTTTATCGATGTTGGATTTTTGTTTGAAACATAATAAAATTTTATTTTTTTTCGTTGGGCCCTGTTTTTATTACATCAGTTATCTGCCAGTGAAAGTCCCGTCAAAATCGGTGTAGCCATTTCAGAGATTAGCCGGAATAAATAGACAGACAGACAGACAAAAATTGTAAAAAATGTTTTTTTGGTATAGGTATGTACCGTGTATACATACATACATATGCATTTAGTAAAAATCTATTATTTTGACATTACAAACAGACACTTAAATTTTATTTATCTCTACAGATATTAAGTTATAACAAATATTTAACCATTAATATTATAAATAGGTATATTGTTAAATTTCGAAATATTGTCTCATTATTTCTAATACTTGCATTCGTTGGTATTTTAGACTGTACTTTACTTTACCTACGTATTGATGAAATTTTAAGCGATACAGTAGTAAAAGTTATTATATTAGTGTATCATGTACAGTGTGTTATTAAATGTTAGTTCAGCGTTCTTAAACAAAGCAAGGCTGTGACGCTATTCTCTATATATTATACTAGCAACTCACCTTCGCTTCGCTCGGTTTCGTCCCTAGCTTGATTCCCCGTACAAACTTTCATCCCCATTTTCACCATCTTAAGGGATGATTTCCGGGATAAAAAGTATTCTATGTCCTTCCCAGGGTTTCAAACTATCTTGTTACCAAATTTCATATAAATCGGTTCAGTAGATCCATTTTGAGAGTTATTACAAACGTCACAAACTCACAATCTCACAAACTTTACCTCTGTATAATATTAGTATAGATGTAAAGTAAAATCATTTTTTATTTTGCTTTGGCTAATTTCAGAAACTACAGTACAAATATCATAAAGCTTTCACCCATAGAAGTAGTGACTATCTAAATTATTGTACAATTTATGAACAATTTGCAAAATTAAACTACTTGTTACATTTAAAAATTAAGTTAAAAAAATTGTTCAACCTGAGAGCTTGCGTAATATACGAGTAAATGTGAAGGCCTCTTTGGGCGAATTTGGCAGTAAAATTATAATATCAAAGACAAAATACCAATAAAATTTATTCTGTTTGAAATTAGTTTTATCGGTAACAATTTTCCGTGCCATTGGTCTAGGCTAATTATCATGCAGTTAATAAAATTTGAATTTAGGTCAGCTCTACCATGAAAACTAGAGTTTAAACTGAATGTGGTCTCACATATACTTAATTAATGTTAAATAATTTAATTGATCGCAGATTTGTGAAAGCGCAACCGTCTATAATCGTATGGGAGACCTATATATATAATAAAATTGTAACTAAGCCGAATCTGTACATTAAATATTATTTGGAAAATCTTATTGAAATAGACATACATTATTATCGATACAGCGGCCGAATCGAAGTTTTTAGGATTTTTGTCTGTCTGTCTGTGACTGCATCGAGGAAAAACCACTGCAGGGCTCTTGAAGAAATTCGATATGATGATGTGTGGGAGTTTCTACATAGTATGTATACTAGTGTAGTATTATGCTATCTGTGGTATATGTACGTATACGTACACATATACGGATACATATATTTATCCATCTCTAAGAAATTCAATGAATCGTTTAAACGTTATACTTAAACTTTTATGTATTTTTTCTTTACATGCTGTAACTTTTTATTCATTTTAAATAATACTTTCGTTGGAATCATACAAACAAATAAATCATAAAGTAAAATTGTGTAAGCTAGTAAAGAATACTGGAATATTTTCTACTAGAGGCTCACCCTCACGTCGCTCGGGATCGCCTGTCTTCGGCTTTGCCTCATGCAAAAACAAATCTATCCCACGGGAGCCGTACATTTTTCCGGAATAAAAAGTAGTCTATTTGGTATTCTGATGTATGAACTATATTATTGTAAAGTTTCATTAAAATCCAATCAATAGTTTTTATGTACTAAGCTGTATAATTTACTATAGTTTTTTAACTATCCCACGGGAACTCTTTAATTTTCCCGGATGAAAAGTATCTAAAATTTTAACCAGGGATATAAGGTATCACCATGAAAAATTTCGTTTAAATCAGTTCAAGGGTTTCGGAGATTAGCCCGTACAAACAAACAGACAAATGAAAAATTTGAAAAAAACTGGATTTGTTCTATTTCTCTTTTTACACCCCCCTGAGTCGGTTATCAGCATTTTTTTCTATGTACAGACATTTGATCTTTACAGTTTTATTATATGTATAGATTTGCTACCAAAAATAATGTAAGTAGGCAAATATTTTACCAAAACGAAATATTTTAAACAATTTACACGTTACATACTTTCACGGTTAACTAGAAGCCCTCGTGCTGCTAATGCCCTAACTACTCCCCGAGGGCCCTTTAATAATTTTATGCTATAGTAGTATGCTCGTATATACTAACTACTCAAAGAAGCTATTATAATGTATCCTCTGTGCATAAACTCTAATGTCTAGGTTAAAATCGCGTCGATTACGAAAATAAAATAAACATGATCTCGCATTAGAATATACTCGTAAGTAGCGACTTACACTCGCTTCGCTTATGTGTCTTATATATTATTAACATTACAAAAATGCTTTCTCAACCAATACTTACACCGTGTAAGGAATCTCAATATTAATCTTCATACACTGTACTTTAAAAAAAATGAAGTATCCAATTTGATTTAATCCCCAGAGTATTTACTGCCAACTCAAACTTCCAACCCTTTAACTACCTATGAAAAATCTACCCGCCAAGTTTCAAGTTTGTAGCAATTATACTACCTGATCTTTCGTAAATAATTAATGAGTGGTATTTCAATTTTATATATACATAGTACGTATAGTCTTCTTTATACAAGAAATAGTTTAATTATAAGTCTGAATATTATTTCAATGTTAATATAGCTGTTAATTTTTTAAACTTATATTAAACATGGATCACGATTAGTACTCGTAGTTATAAATGGTAGAGTTACAAGCACTTGCGTCGTGTAAAGCCACAATAGAACGGTATTATTAGTTGTGTTTTGCATATTGGTATGTATGTATGTATATATCTGACACCGAGTTAGAATTATATGTAAAGCACTAAGGGTAACCCAGAAAGGGTTCAAAGTAAATGATAAAAGACTTAATGCAAATGTTAAGAGATTCGTGTTGATTTATATTCCTGTTAACGTATTTAGTTGCTAGATGATGATTCAATATAGCTCCGATATGAAAAACCTTATAAAGTAAAACGTAGTTAAATGGTTGACACAGATCGAGAACGGTAAGCAAACAAGGCGGGATCTTTTATGGCGTCAAGTTAAAAGTACTTAGTTTAGAGCAAAGTGAAGACAGCTAGCCCGTTTAACCGTAAAATATAAGATTAGGTGCTCAAGTGGCAGTGGGCGGGGCACATCGCTCGTAGAACGGACGGTCGTTGGGGACGCAATGTTCTGGAGTGGCGGCCACGTACCGGAAGGGGAAGCGTGGGCAGACCTCCCACAAGGTGGACCGACGACTTGGTCAAAGTAACGACGTGGTCGCTGGAGTCCACTGGATGCGGATGGCGCAAGACCGGTTGTCGTGGAAATCTTTGGGGGAGGCCTATGTCCAGCAGTGGACGTGTTTGGGCTGAGACGACGACGTCGACGACGACGAATAGGGGATGAAAATAGTTTATGTGATTAAGAAAGGAGCACTATTGTCCCTTTAATAAATAAACTTCAAGCTTTACAAAACTAGACATGCACTTTGGATGCAGACTAAAAAACTACATTTATAGACGGAATCCGCCAGAATAAATGACAAAGTTGAAAATATTATATATTCCCACGTTCAGATGACCAAAAAGCAAATTCTTAGGTTTTACATATTAGTATACTTTTACAATGCAGTTTTTGTATTTTTTCTCAGAAATGAGATATTTTCCCGCGGTAAAGAGTATTCTATATGTTGACCCGAATAACCGGCTATCACGATACCAGGTTCATCAAAATCCCTCCGGTGGTTTTTCTGCGATGCGGTAACAGACAGACAGATAGATAGACAAAAATTCTAAAAACTATAGATTCGGCCCCGGTATCGATAAAAATGTCTATTTCAATAAAATTTTCCAAAAAATATTTAATATACAGATTCGACTTAGTTAGAATTTTATTATATGTATAGATTATAGAGCTCCGCTCTGACCCCACCAGATTCCATCGACACGACCCCTCCCCACGAATTGAACGAATAGTGTACAAGTAGCGTGATTTGCTATTTATACTACTATTCTTGATTTTGCCATACAGTTCATTTACTCAAAGAATAATGAAAAAAGTCGCTTGTTTACAATTTTGAAAAGAAAAAATGAACAATGAAAAAATATTATATTCCAATGTATTTTAAAGCATTGGTTATTTTTTCCCTTGAAAGCAAGATAGTATGATATTAGCTTATTAATCTTTTTCTTTATTATAATAAAACTAGCATTGCCCGCGGCTCCGCCCACGTTCAGATGACCAAAAACCACATTCATAGGTTTTACATATTAGTATACTCTTACAATGCAGTTTTTGTATTTTTCTCAGAAATGAGATATTTTCCCGCGGTAAAAAAATATTTAATGTACAGATTCGGCTAAGTTACAATTTTATTATATGCATAGATTATATACAGTATACAAATTGTGATATATGTACTATTTAAAAGTATAATAAATTATTTTAAAACACTATTGTTTGGCTTCAAGAATGAACTACATATGAAGAATATGACTCTCCTTCTATATTATTCCTTCGTCTGAGACGTACACTTACCTATCAAGTCTCTCAAACTTATGAACAAATGGCTAAAGCGATTCATTTTTCTATATCAACGTATAAGTCCTTTGTCTTTCATTCTATGGGAATATTTTTTTTAAAGAAAATGTGAAAAACTAACGGCATTATGAAATGAATAATCGGGTGGATATGACGCGCACTCCTGCTTGCCAAGAATGGTAGACATATTCAAACGTGTTTTTCATATACATTTAATTATACTACGCCACGCATTTGTACGCGTACTTGTATGAGTTCATGAATGTAGATTATTATATTCATAGTTCATTATGTACCTTGCACCTAAGATTTTTTTTCTACACTTTTATTTTTGCTTAATATTGCTTCCTTTTCTACTTTTTTGGCGAAAAAATATCTATCCTTGGCAATATAGTAATGGAGCTAAGAGTAAATAAATACTTGTATACCTTTTTCATCTTCCTCTTCGATTGTATTTTTATATTATACTAGCATTGCCAGCGACTCCGCCCGCGTTCAGATGACCAAAAACCAAATTCTTAGGTTTTCACATTACTATACTCTTACATTGCAGTTTTTGTATTTTTTCTTAGAAATGAGATATTTTCCCGCGGTAAAAAGTATCTTATATATTGACCCGAATAACCAGCTATCACCATACCAAATTTCATCAAAATCCCTGCGGTGGTTTTTCTGTGATGCGGTAACAGACAGACAGACAAAATTTCTAAAAACAATAGATTCGGCCTCTATATCTATAGTAAATTATATTTCAATAAGATTTTCCAAAAAATATTTAATGTACAGATTCGGCTTAGTTACAATTTTATTATATGTACCTATAGATAAATCATGAAAATCTCAACGCATCTCAAAAAGTAGAGCAACCCCATATAAGTTACAAAAACTGATACTGGAAACTTCTTCAAACTTTTTAAAAAACATAAAAAATACACTTTGAAGCATATTTGACTCGAAATAACAGCACTCACAATATAATAACAACGCTGGATTATTAAATAATTTCATGTAATACAGTTAGTGAGTCGTGGAATATGGAATAAAAGACGGATAATGCTGACCTACTCTCGCGAGAGGTCACTTCAGACGACCTTTGTGGAAACAACCTTCATATACAGCTACATAAATGTGTGAATCCTTGAACTTAACAAATATGAATTGGAGCATGTCTTTTAATCATTATAAAATTAGTAAATTATTTTCGCAAATACATATTAAATCCTTTCTTATAATATAAGTGATAGCTTTTTCACTAAAAAAGTTCGGACTTTCAAAAGTAATTCGTATATTATGGGTGACTTTTTTCTTATTAATATTATATACCTTTGAGTTATAACACAGTCGTAATGATTTAATACCTCCAGGTAAATTTCTAAGAAATTAATTAAAATTCTAAGAAATCTATTGTTATGTGACACGCCGGCGTGTCCGCGGTCGTTGAGGGAATAATCGTTGGCCATAAATAGCAATTTTTACATATTTCTTACTATTTAAAAAATATTTTCATATAATAATAGATTAATTAATAATGAATTAAATAGCAAATAAGCACATTTAATGTATTATTTTTTTCTTCTTCTTTGTTGTAGTATTTCTGAAGCATGTTGTGTTTACCTTAATATAGATTTACAATTTACCAATGTTATCTATGATATTAATTATAGTGCTAATATTAAATAATTGTAAAACTGCTGGTAGACCTTAAATATATATATATATATATATATATATATATATATATATATATATATAATAGCACTGCGCTCGTTATTCTTCGGTAGTGACGGATTTCCTTTCTATCGGAGTATGACAGCGAGGAAAAAGACAATACACCTGTGTATATATCTATATTTGTGTATTATAAATTTTCTCACGTGGAGCATCGTATCACTGAGTTTGGCGACGGTGACCGAAAATCGATCAGGTACACCGGACCACTAAAAAAAAACGTGTGTGTTTACTTATGTACGCACCTAAGAAGTTATACTTCTTTGGCGTATCAGAACAAAAATTGCTAAATATTTCATCCCGTATGTCACAACTCTCTGTTTGTAAAAGAAATGCAGCTAACTTCATCATGTCACTTTTTGGCTGTCAGTGTGCGCGCGCATCGTAAAGATTTTACTCTTATAATTTTTTTCCAATCGTGCCAAAAGAAGTACAACTTCAATAAATGTAAACGTTTGTATGTGAGTAAGTTTGTTACTCCTCCACTCAGAAATGGTTAGATAGAGACAGGTCATATCTGGTAACACATAGAGTAGGCTAGGCACCTAAGGACTAGGTTACTAGTTATACCTACAAATTATATAAGTCAGTCATCTAGTTTATCCTAACTACATATGATTATTATTTAACTTATTTCTCGGGAAAATGAACAATTCTCGCGAGATAGTAGTTAGAAGTTCGTAAGAAAGTTCTCTTATAAAGTGTGTTAGGATTATACTACACGGATTCCGATAAGTCTTATGTGCCTCTTTTATTCTTTTCTTTCTATTGAAATCAACTAAGTAAGTTGCGTATTTTTACCAGTTTATATATTTTTCTGCAAGATATTTTTCCTTGCAAGATATTTTGCCTTGTCATTTTAGCGACTATATTTTTTAAATAATAATTAATTATAAAAAACTACTTCACCCTCATTACCCACAAAAATCGATTAAAGTAATCTATACACAGAAACATAGTAGGTATATTAAAAGAATATATGTACATAAATATTAACATGTCGTAAATATAAGGTGAAACAAACATGCGTTGACGAAAAATATAATACTAATTAATAAATCATGTTTATAATAAATAATTTACATAGTTCGTATCCGATTTATGTGTCTAACGATACAGAACATACTATGTACTTTTCAAAAGTCATAAACGTTTGCTGGCTGTTTATGATGTTCTCCTAGCCGATTCCGGCTACGGCGGCCAATCTCATTGAGATTAGCCAACTGCGCAGGAGATATTATAGTGCTCAAGTGTACGCGCAGACACAAGTGCACTCTCTATTCCTGTCACTCTCATACTCCGGTGGGACGACTGCTCGACACAACCAGTGAGAGTTAAGGCGCAGGACCGACGGCTTTACGTGCTCTCCGAGGCACGGGGGTGAAACACCGCCAACTTCCCAACTCCGGGCTGTTACTGAGACATACAGAAAGACTCAGTAACTAAACTTGGCCCGACCCGGGACTCAAACCCAGGACCTCCGAGTGTGCAGCCGTACATGCTACCACTACACCACTGAGGCAGTTATACTCTTATATTGACTAGTGTACTTACGTTTTCACGTTTGGTATAGATCTCTCAGAGATGAGATATTTTCCCGCAGTAAAAAGTATCATATATGTTGACCCGTATAACCAGATATCATCATACCAAATTTCATCAAAATCCCTTCAGTGGTTTTTCCGTGATGCGGTCACAGAGAGACAGACAAAAATTTAAACAACTATAGATCCGGCCTCTGTATCGATAACAATATCTATTTCAATAAGATTTTCCAACAAAAAATTATAATGTGCAGATCCGGCTTAGTTACAATTTTATTATATGTATAGATAGCACAAAAACTGTATAGAATTCATTACCACTAAGTATGATTCAAGTCTGCTAATAAAATAAAAAAAATAACAGATATGAATAAGTTTTATTTTTATCGTTTTGGAATTTTCATTGAAAAGCCTTTTGCTATAATATTGCTCATGACATTCATCTCAAGAACGTCTGACGATTAATTTTATAATGCGTATTTTGTTACAATTTACCGTTAGATTGGCTAATAATCAAAATAAATCCTTAAGTTGAAATAAATATAAGCAAATAAAAAAATTATCACGATCCGATTACTAGTTTCAGAGAAATACGTGGATAAACATACAAACATGCATACATATACCTATAAAATTCTGTATGTTTGTTTGGAAGCCCTAATAGATTATAATCATAAGTGAATGTTTTGCAGTTCCAATAATATTACATACATAAGTGTCGACTGTCGAATTGATAGCCTTGCCTCTCTTTTTTTTTGAAGTCGGTTAAAAAACTTTCTTTGGTTAATAATTATTTTAATTTCTTGATATACACATAAATCCCTGTACTATTTATATGTGTACCTAAAAGCTTTTCTATTGTGTTCCATATTTTATATTTAAATTGCCATTTTTATTTCATTTTGCTTACTGGATAAAAGTATAATAATTTAAATAATTAAAGCAAATTGCTATTTTTCATGGTTTTAATTATAGATCTGCTTCATTACCTCAAGATGAAATGTAAAATATTTTTTATTTAGCCATCAACCTGGGGCAGTTTAATTAGAGGTGATTTTTGATCTTTCTTTGTTATATTAATTGTTACCTCGACTCACCATTTATAAAGGATTGTAATTACAAATATTATGAAATTTCTCTCTGAACATAGAAAGAAATAAGAACAACGAATTCTTATATTTTGACTGTACTAACTTTGTTGGATAAAGTTTCGCGCCATCTATTTATAAAATTACTAGCGTTTTCCTGCGACTTCACTTCTTCCTTCCACCAACATATCATATACTAAAACTTTCTCCGAAACACGCTGCATCTTATGGTATGAGTATTATTCCGATCGGTTCAGTAGTTATCGCAGTATAACTGAACAAAAAAATCGGTTCTCCATTTATTAGTATAGATAACTAAGTTATTGTTTTTTATAAAATAAAGTTAATTTATATATGACAATTGAATATTATCCTATAATCTATGTACTGAAACACACACAATAACATAGGCTTGAGCGTTATAAACACACAGACGTTTTCATTAACTTCCTATTAATTCCTATAATATTTTATAACATTTTTAAATGGTTTAGAAATCTCTAAATAACTGCTCTATTATTATTATCACAGATCATATAATACTATATTATTATGTAAGGCAAAAACGAAATTAAGAAACGCGAGACTTAGGTAAGATGTCATTGTACAACGTTAAAGTGTAGACATTTCAAAAATTGTATTAAAATGACTTAATCCATATGACATAGAATCACAATAATACGTAATTTCCATATATTTTTGTTAAGAATTCTATTCTTCAACGATTATATAACGACATCCTCTGTAAGCCCCCAAGTTTGTAAGAAATAACCGATAATAGGTATAATAGGTATGATATAGGTATATATAATAGGTAGGATAATAGGTATGAAATTGAAACGTATGAAATTTAACAAAGATAACATATGTACATTTATCCTGAACATTCAATTATCGATCATTGTGCCTTGCTTTACAGATCATTTTTCAATAGGTTAATAAGCAGATTTTCCATGAATGTACCCACCTGTTGCTACGCAACATGGTAGACTCACCGCGCATGCGCAAATAAAACCGCTCAATTTTCCGGCGTCCTTTGAATTATAAATATTATTCCTTTTTCAATATAAATCTGTCACTTTTATGACTGATTTAAAAAAAGAGATGTACTCAGTTTACTATATGTTCTTTATTAATGTTACACGAAGTCTTCACGTCAGCTATCTGCTGATACTTAGACCTCAGAAATAAATTAGGCTACTCTTATTTTAGAAAGTTTAGTTTAGTTGCTAGTCTGTCGGTTTTCTACAGACTGTACTTCGGGGAGTGTGCCCACGAGCTCCACAGTCTCATACCGCCATCGCCATTCTTCTATCGGAACACCAGACGTACTGCAGGATACCATCCTTTCTTGGTTGATATTCCGACCATTCGCGCTAAGCGCTATTCGTCATCTTTTATAATGCGCACAGCCAAGAAGTGGAATGCCCTGCCTGCGTTTGTTTTTCCGAGTGCGTATAACCTGAATCTATTTAAACTCGCTAGATCGTAGACCTTATCTGGGCCTTCGAGCTAAGATGAAGGTCAAGAGTGAGCCCATTTCTAATAAAAAATAATTAAAAAAGTATTAAGATCCCGCGCAAAAAAAATAAACCAAATAAATTTTGAACAAAATCCGATTCAAATAGGATTTACGAAATTAATTATATTTATTATTATTTTACAATTTTTGTCTGTTTGAAACGTACGCAGGGACGCACCCGATCGAAGCGAGAGTATGTAAGTTCCTAGTAGAATATAAAATACAAGAAGATTTTTTTAAACGGGAATATAAGGAGGTAGCTTCAATACGTTGCCATGTAAATAAAATAGAACATCAACTATATCGATTTAACATGTAGTGCTCAAGCCTTTTGACAAAGTAAATGCTTACACACTGTACCTGCTCTCCAATGCCAATATTTGAAGAGTATTGCCAGAACCATCTACATCGTGTTTTAAGAAATTAGTACTCTAATATCTAAGATAAAATAACTGTATAACTAAACATAATTATATGTCTATTTTTAGCACTCTTGAAAAGTAAAAAACATGAGTAAACAGTAAAAAATATATATTTTCTATCTCACTTATGTACACGGTATAATTAAAAATAAGGAAGTGAAAAACAATATACATGCACAATATAATATAAAAATTAATCTGACTTCGAAATTCAATCAATTTGCCAGGAAGAAATAATTAATTTTCAATTCAATCATATTCTTTGTTTGGTGGTTTTTTTTACAAATATAAAAACAATCAAACAGAAATAAACGTAATAAGTTATCTTATGGAGAAGCCGTTAGTTCCGGAAAAGGTTGAGGGAAGAAAAAAAAGAATTGAGACAACGCCCTTTAGGTGTGTGTGTGTTCCGCCCTTTTTTAACGTCTCATTGCTGGACACGGGCTTCCCATCAATCGGAGGGGGATCAGGACATAGTCCACCAAACTGGCCAAGTGCGGGTTGGCGGACTGCACATGTCTTTCGAAAACTTGCTAGGTTCTCTCAGATATGCAGGTTTCCTCACGATGTTTTCCTTCACCGTAAGACAAGTGGTAATCATGTTGGAAATGATTCGCACATGAAAATATTAGAAGTGTGAGACCAAGGATTTGAATCCGCTTCACTCAGTTTCCCAAGTGAGCGCGTTACTACTGGGCTACCACTGCCTTAGGCCTTTAGGTACGCTACTTTAATTCACCAATATCCCCCAAAACAGAGAAGACCTAGAAGACAATTCTAAAGTATTACGTTCGACGAATTGCATTTCGACGAATAATTATTGTTCAAAAACTGTCATACGACGAAAATATTATTTATGAAATTGTTATTCGACTAATTATTTTTTGAAAGGTATATTTTTTAGACGAATTGTTTTCGAAGAATTTTCCGTAGACGATTAGAGTTAGATATGCGTCAATTGAATCAATTCTGACACTCCTACGCAAATTCCTATCAGTTTGGTATAAATAAACCATTCTTAAACGATAAAGCCAAACGTGCTGTTTATTTAAGTAGCAAGCAAATTTACGAGGGAAATGCAGTAGAAGATTTATAGGACATCTCCCACCATCTGTTAGTGAATAAAAAATTAAATGGCATTTGTACAAATGTTCAATATGTATATTTTATAGATTATTTATGAATTTATGTATAAATCTTTTGAAATAAAACAAATACAAAATGTTAAATGAAGCTTACCACAATATATTAGTGAAAACCGCACCCAAATCAATTAAGCTGTTTCTGAGATTAGCGCGCACAAACACACAGACAAACGGACAAAAATTCTAAAAATCATTGTTTAAAGTTCTATTGCGTTAATAAAGACCCCCAATAATAGTTTTTCTTAAATATTTTCCATGTACAGACAGCGATCTGGTACATTTTTATTATATGTATAGATTTGTTTTCGCACTATTTAAATTATGTTATAAAGATTTCTAGAATAAATATTTAAAATATTTACTACCCTACATGCATTTTTTTATCTACCAGATCTTCTTCCTATTGACTCGAAGATTGACATAGTCTAGTCACATTAGATGTTTCACATCGGAATGAGAGATAGTAAACTGAAAAAATTATATACTTTTCTTTTGACATTATACATGATGTGTCAAAAGTTTCATATAATCTTACGTCCGCGTCTTAAGATATTGAAGAGGTCAAATGTCTCGGGTCAGAAAATATCTCGCTTCCTATGCGTTAAACTAGTTTACGCTAAAACATATATTATAAATTTAAAGTATATTTATAATTTATTTGGGTATTTGGATCTATTATAAAATAATTATATAGATCATGAAATTCCCTACAAGTTTTGTTTACAATATTTTTTACGATTAGCCGTTTTTGAGTTGAAAGACAAAATCAACCACGCATCCCAGTCAATAAGTACCTCGTATAAAATAAGTCATTCAATAAAGGAATTATGCTGCTACAATCTTATATGTTTAAACGAGCAATTCTTGTATTATATATAATATCTAAATCTCGGAAACGGCTACAACGATTTTCATGAAATTTAGTATACAGGGGGTTTCGGGGGCGATAAATCTATCTATCTAGATTAGTCTTATGTCTGAGAAAACGCGTGTTTTCGAGTTTTCATGCAGTTGTGTTTTGCATTATTCCACGCAAAATATGGTCGATAATTTGTAGTTCGGCCAAGACGTAAGACCAACAATCACAGGTGTTCGAATCTCGGTCGCATACAAAGGTTTCTACTTTTTTTATGTGTTCAAGTTTTTTGTATTAAAAAAAAAAAGAAAATTGTACGTTAGGCCAAAAACTCCAAGCGAAGCTCGGCCAGCTCAGGTACTAAATATTAACAGGCCAAATATATAAAGTAAAAATAAATATAAAGTAGGAGGCAGTTCTTCATTTTGCCATGTATTATATCAGATAAATCATCCTTTTTAATAAATATTTTTCAACAAGGCAAACATAATATTTTTTGAATTGAAAGTAACATTAGTAAAACGCATGTGTGGAGTATGAATAATCATACTAATAGTTTATAAGTGTTTATAAGTTTATCTACCTATAAACATAACGTGTATCTACACTACTAATATAAAGAGGAAAGATTTGTATTTATGTATGTTTGTAATAAATAAACTCAAAAACTACTGGAACTGTTTTTATTCCAGAAATCATCCTTTAAGGGAATGAAAATGGGGATGAAAGTTTGTATAGGGAATGAACCTAGGGACGAACCCGAGCGAAGCAAGGGTGATTCGCTAGTAAAAGATATTTTTTAAACTATTCATTTAAATATTTTAAAATAACCAAAAAATATTTTTAAATTAAATATTTCAAATATTTATGTAAATTCTTTATCTTTCACAATTTACTATAGACCAATACAAAATAAGTACTAGTCAAGATATCAAGTTAATGATATAAGATGACGATTATGGAGTGGTTTTATGGTGTCTTCCAATAAAAATAATGTTTGTAATGACTCGATGAGTTATTTATAATTGATATAATAGATTTACTATGCACGATTTGATAACAATTTAGCCATTAATTAGCTATTTCTCCAAGCTTTTTTATAGCCAAAAGTATGATTTATAAAATCCAAGTTTAATCTTTAATAACCAACAGATTTTATCGTCCTAAAGAAATAGGAAACTTGCTTATTTTATAATTACGATCTAATTAATAAAAACCTATTCATAACCATACTTTTTTAGTTTTTTAATATAAATTACAAAAAAAATACAGGACGTCTAAGTAAGAAGGTAATCCAGTTCAATTCAATTCTTGGTTATTTGACTTTTAGGCGTGCCAGTTGGGCACAGATTACTTCACACGACAGTTGGGCACACGACATTCGTGTATAATGGAAAAGACACGGTGTATATAATGTACTAGCACTGCCCGGGCTCTGCCCGCGCTCAGATGACCAAAAACAAATTCTTAGGTTTAAAATATTAGTATACTCTTACATTGCAGTTTTTGTATTTTTTCTCTTAAATGAGATATTTTCTCGTGGTAAAAAGTATTCTATATGTTGACTCAGATAACCAGCTACCATCATACCAAATCTCATCAAAATCCCTCCAGTGTTTTTTCCGTGATGCGGTAACAGACAGACAGACAGACAGACAGAAAAACAGATAGACAGAAAAACAAAAATTCTAAAAACTATAGATTCGGCCTCTGTATCGATAATAATGTCTATTTCAATAAGATTTTCCAAAAAATATTTAATGTACAGATTCGGCTCAGTTACAATTTTATTATATGTATAGATTAATCGGTTAAAAAGAGATATTCACATTGAGGTCTCTTTAAATATAAAATATGAATGACAGACGACGTTCAACACATCCTTGTGGAATGTGTTAAACATTAAAGGGAGAGGGAATCAATTATGGAAAAACTTAATATTAATAGATATGATATTGGACCATACTTAAGTATATTAGCGAACCCATTAAGTATTGATGTTGTTAAAATTTTGGTTTATATGGTTTTGCAACATTGAATCTATTTCAATTTTTCCATAATATATATGTGATGCTGTACTTAGGTTAAGATACGATGGGACCGACATGTCCGAAAAGGATAAAAGTCCCTAAATAAAAATAGAGATAAAAAAATATGAGCCATCAATTTAAAAAAATAATAATACGTGCAATTAATTGTTTGATCTGGACCTACAACAAACAAAACATCACAATAAATTATATACAATATAAATACACATAAAACAGATGTTAGTATAAATTAATTAAATATCTTATTCTAATAACAATCAGATGTAGTATAAATAAACATGTTGTTAAAGTTATAAATAAATATTTGAAAAAAAAACTAATTTCCCTTACTATGGAAATGTTTAACAAAATTCTAATGTGAAATAAATTCGATATACTTTGAATATGGCTGTATATTGTAGGTCTCTTTGCTTTAATTAATAAAGTTTTGGGCGTTGGCATGGCAACCCGCAATTATTATTGTTTTCTTGATTAAAAACATTCGAGGGTCGCGAGTCACTTTTATATTGGAACGCTCAATGCTAGTTGATGAGCAAACACAACGAAACAACACTACGAGTTTGTCTTTGGTCTCTGATAATGGATATTGACGTCATAGTTCGATGACGTCAAATCTATTTTCTTTTATACGAGCGATCTTTATATGGGCATGCGTATTGTTATTGTGTAAAGTTGTTTTATAGTTTACTAGCATTGCCGGCGGCTCCGCCCGCGTTCAGACGGCCAAAAACCAAATTCTTAGGGTTTACATATTAGTGTACTTTTACATTGCAGTTTTTGTTTTTTTTTTCTTAGATATTTTCCCGAAGTAAAAAGTTATATCCTTTATGTTGACCCGGATAACCAGCTATCGCCATACCAAATTTCAACAAAATCCCTCCAGTGGTTTTATCAGTATCACTTTATATATTGACAGACAGACAAAAATTATAAAAACTATAGATACGGCCTCTGTATCGATAATAATGTCAATTTCAATAAGATTTTCCAAAAAATATTTAATGTACAGATTCGGCTCAGTTAGAATTTTATTATATGTATTTTTATAGTTTATTTATATATAGCATTTGAGGGATATAGAAGTTGAAAGCATATCAAACAGTTTCACTAAGCTTATTGTGTTGTATTTCTATGTAAATTATCAGAATATTAGATCTATTAAATCGTTAAATGTTTGTCATTAGTATTCAAAATATTATTTCTCAAATATTACCTTAAAAAATAATATTATTATAATATTGTGAATACGTATATAATTTATCGTAATTTATCAAATAATTATTATTGTAATTAAATCAAAATCAAACAACTACATTTTACAACATAACAATAGCTTGTTTTTATATTAATAAATTTATGTGTTGTATTGAAACCATCAATTCTTCTATTGATTATATGCGCTCGCTAGCTGAGTATCGTTCACGACGGAGCGATCTCAGCGCTTTTGCAGCGTCAAGGACTACTTGACAGCTATTACACGCGAGTCGATTTTATAAACTGCTTGTGACTTTCCTATACTTTGCTCTAGGTGCCTTTTCGACTTGATACAAAAACCAAATAAATATTCTTATTATTTTTTCTTCCTTTAACTTAGGAAACAGTAAAAATTCTCCAAAACGGATTGTAATGTGCTGATGTCTTAATGTAGTATAACTAATTTAATTAGAATAGAATTACAATTTCCTCACTTATAAATAAGTATAAATGAAGAAATATAAATAAATAAAACTATTTTTCGGATTTTTTCGCGGATTTATTTTGATTTTTGGTTCCCGACGTTTCGAATAACGAAAAACTATAAAATCATCCAACATAGTAAACATCAAAACGGATTGAAGTTTGAAAACTTATGAGAATCTAAGTTACGCATAAATTATACCTTTACCCTATTTTGTATCTCTTACAGATAGCCGGTTTAAATGCCGTTCACTCCCCCATTGTTGATGCTTTAAGCCTACTTGATATAGATGTAACAAGTACAGAACTTGTTATGGTGTAAAATCATAATTCACGGAGGCTGTGTGTTTATTGCGGGGGATTTACTTTGACCCTTTTCAAGGCACATGGGATATGGTCTAATTATACAGATATTTTAAAGTTCTGTACACGAAGCGTGATAGGCATTAGTAGTCCAGTAGTAGCGCACTTGCTTGGAAAACCAAGTGAAGCGGGTTCTAATCCCAGGTCTCACACCTCTAAAATTTTCATGTGCGAATCATTTGATTTCCACTTGTCTTGCTGTCAAGAAAAACATCGTGAGGAAACCTAAAGTCTGAGAGAACCTGGCAAGTTTTTGAAAGACATGTGAACTTTTGTTTTGTATTTGTCCTCCAACTTATAATTGGCCATCGTGGTGGACTACGGCCTAATTCCCTTCATATTAAAAGGAGGCCCTTGTCCAGCAATGGGACGTTAAAAAGGGCTAAATATAATACAATGGGCAGAATTAGAAGTATTACAAACTATCCTACGTTTACAGTTTCCAATACTTCCATACTAAGGTCTACTCTAATTTGAAAAAATGTGAAATTCAATTCACCTGACCTATTACACAAACCTAACACAGAACAGACCTATTACATCAAAGCCTAACAAGGCATCTGATATGAATGATGTTTCGGTTATTTTAATTTTAATGTATTTGTACAAGCTGTTCTGGTAAACCGCGGGGGATATCACGAAATTGGAAAATGAATGTTGTCACGCAATTTTAATTATTAATTTTATGTTGTTTTAAATTATCTCCGATGTACAGTAGTGAAAATCATAGAACATAGTCATAAACCTGGCATTACTTGTTGCTAGACAGCAAGTAAGTTTCTATATATTAAGTTTATTTAATTCAATAAATAAATAAATAAAATTTGTTGGGACATTAACACACAGCACTATCTAGTTCCATGGTAAGCTACGAGGCTTGTGTTATAGATACTAGATAGTTGATACACTACACATATATAACTTTAAATATATACTAATAATATGTCTATATTATCTAAATATTACATAAATATCCGTGACTGGAATACAATCATTCGTGCTCATCACACAAATAAATGTCTTCAGCGGGACTCGAACGCGCGACCGTTGGCACAGCAAGTGGGGCTACTACAAACTGAGCCAAATGTGTCGTCAAAATATCTCTTAATAATAATTAGATATAAATTAATTTTTCTACTCTCTGAAAGTTTATTACTTGTTCCATTTCTGCACATAGCAGAGTATTACAAAAAGTATTTCCTTACCCCATTTTATAAACCTCGCTGAAAATGTGAGATAAAGACTACGAAAAGCCGACAATCAACTTCTGACTTTATAAAACTCTAATAAAAGAAATTTAAGTTTTATTTAAAAATATATTATTGACCTATAATGAATTATTTAAGACAAATAAAGACGGATATACGATTTTCTTTATGTTCCATATCAGACGCCGTTATATTTTACGTACGAAGTAAAATAACAAAA
Organism: Brenthis ino; assembly: GCA_921882275.1. Lineage (NCBI taxonomy): Eukaryota > Metazoa > Arthropoda > Insecta > Lepidoptera > Nymphalidae > Brenthis > Brenthis ino. The sequence continues at coordinate 19,210,387 of OV170224.1, read as the reverse complement.
AAATCTTATAGAACTCTGTATTTATATCTGATAATATGATTCCTTATATAAATGATTTAAATACCTACAATACTACGTACAAATACACTACATACATACAAACTACATACAAATTAAAATAATATCATCAAATCCCAATAATAAATACATTATTTATCCTTATCCTTGCAGAAGACTAAAAGACTGTCTATTCATGCATCTGAATTAGGCAGATCAAATTTAAAATACGTCTGAAGGTTTGGTAATTTTGTGTATTTTTGTTATGAAATAGATGTATTCAACACTTTTTAACAACCCACTGCTCCTTTCAATGCGAGAGGAAACAGGCCATAATCTACCACGCTAGCCAATTACGGGTTAACAGACTATACAATATGTGTCTCAGACATACAAGTTTCTTCACGATGCTTTCCTTCATCGTAAGACCATTGATAATCATGTTATACATGATTCACACATGAAAATATCAAAGGTAGAAGACCAGAGATTTGAACCCTCTCTACCCGGTTTGCCAAGCAAGCGCGTTACCACTACATCACCACGGCCTTACTGAAAAGATCGAATCGCAAATGAAAGCTCTAGTATAGATTTAAAGATTTTAATAAAATTCTATCAATAGCAAAATACACATGCACTTGAAATCAATTTCACTGACTAGATTTTTCTATTATAAAAAAAGTCCGACAGACTTCAGAAAAGTTTATGGAGTTTGCAAGACGAAGGAGCTAATACTAAAGTTCTCCTTCAAAACTTTTTTGTAATCTTAATAGTCCCCCACATTATTCCTCGTCTCTTCTAACTTGTCTAATACGTTCCTAAAGGCTATTCGGAAGTATATATAAAATCACAATTTGCGAAAACAGAGTATTTATTGAGGTTGGCTCATTTTGACTCTTCACGGAAAAGGAGGTCGATGTTGGACCTAATACATAAGAGCAGGGAGATGAAGCTAAGTATCGTTATTATATATATTTATATATATCTATACATATAATAAAATTTTAACTATGCCGAATCTGTACATTAAATATTGTTTTGGAAAATCTAATTAAAATAGACATTATTATCAATATAGAGTCCGAATGTATGGTTTTTAGAATTTTTGTCTGCCTGTTTGTCTGTTACCGCATCACGAGAAAACCACTCGACAGATTTTGATGAAATTTGGTATGATGATAGCTGATTATCCGGGTCAACATATAGGATACTTTTTACCGCGGGAAAATATCTCATTTTTGAGAAAAAATAAAAAAAAGTGCATTGTAAGAGTATACTAATATGTAAAACCTAAGAATTTGGTGTTTGGTCGTTGGGCGGAGCCGCGATCAATGCCAGTATATATATATATATATATATATATACTGGCATTGATCGCGATATATATATATATATATATATATATATATATATATATATATATATATATATATATATATATATATATATACATATATATATATATACATATATATATATATACACTCACGCATTTTCTTTTCTTTTCTTTCACTCATTTTGTCAATAACAATGGGATTCAATAAAATTCGTGAATATCACGCTATACGTCTTTTTAACAAAAATGTGGAATTAGCATGTAAAATCACTATTTTTATATGAAAACATTTACTGTACTCAAATATTAAATGGTTGCTTCCTTAAAAATAAATGATTTCAACGTTCAATTTAGGTTTATGATGAAAACCAAAATAACGAGAGATTTATTTACTATCCTAATGTATATTGAAATATATCGAAAGCTCCTAATCTATATAGATAAATAAAATTGAAGTGTCTGTTTGTAATATCAAAATTACAGCTCTTTGCTAAATACATATGATAGTATATAACAAAACCCACGTACCTAGGGATGACCCAAGCGAAGCGATGCGTAAGTCGCTAGCTTATAAAATAAACACCTTTTTCCAATGTTGGGGAATCACTTTTACATTCAACCACGACACTAAGATAATACAAATAGGTTTACGTCTGTTACTGCGAGAAAAACCATAAGTAACAAACATACAATCTTTCACATGAATTATTATACATATTACATTGGCACTGTATGCCGTAATACAGGTCTCCTAGTACGGCAACAGAGACAACCGTATTATTTGTATTGATAGTCTAAATTGTTTGTTTCAAAATGTATTGTTCAATATGCTTTTCAATTACAATATATATGTATTTTTGTGAAAAAAAGTATTATTATTATTGTTACGTTTAACAAAATATAAAATTCACTCTTAACTTACACCACACTCTGAATAAAGCGGGTCAGATGAGGCGCCGACATGACGCGACTGGGGCGAAAACACGCGGGTCAAGTTTCAAGGATCTAACTGTCCTCAAGGCAATACACAACTATGCAATTAATATTGTGTTCTTTGATTTATTAATAGCTATAGGGCATTACAGTAATTTTCAATATAAATCTTAGGTTTTTGTTTAAAAATATTATTTTTTTCATAGATTTGTAAACAAAAACTACTTTTTTTTTAAATATACAATTTTTGGGCTTTCACGTCTTAGCAATTTTTATGTATTTTGATAGAAATTTTCGTTTTTTTTAAATGTGGTTGAATGTTGTTGATATGGCGGGTGGGCGTTGACCTAGAATATTCCTAGTTGGACCTTGCATTTCAAAAGAAATAAGAAAAATGAAAAGCGTTAAATTACATGACGTGGACGTCGAAAACTTATGACCAAAATGGGAAATTAACGAATATCATGTCACGATAGTAAACACCAATAATATAATAGTAAACGTTGAAACAATCCAATTACCTGCATGAGACACTTCTTGATCGAGTCATTTGCTGTCGAGCCCTATCTTACGTCAAATGATTGGGCCTGGGCGATAATGAATCTTTCAGGATATGTAACTTTATCACACTTATGTTATTAAATTTTTCCATATGTATGTTTGTTACTTCTTATTTTTTCGTTCTTAATTTGAATGAAAATTGGAATAGAGATAGCTTATATATTGGATTAACGTATAAGCAACTTATTATAGACGTATCTACGAGAACGGAGGCACGTGCAAAAAATAATATTATCCATCTTAATATTATAAATGTGAAAATAGTTATGTCTGTTACTTTTTCATGCTTAAACCGCTGAACAGATTTCGATATAATTTGACAAGGCCATAGATTGCAAATTCAAAATTGGCATATGCTACCTTGATCCCCGCCACAGTTACTACACGAGCGAAGCCGCGTACAAAAAGCAGTATGTATATAAGTTAAAGAAAATTGGCTGTTAAATTGTGCAATGAAAAGCCCAAATGCAAATGGTCAAATTTAATATTCTCAAAGTGTAGTCTTCTTTGTTACAATCTAACTCGATTTGTTAATTAAGTTTTAGTATAACAGTATTGTAATATAATTAAATATCAATGCTCGAAATGTTTTTTTGAGGTGATACTTCTTTTGGGACGTATGGAAAAAATTATGAGAGTAAAATTCTTACGATTCGCGCGCACACCAACAGCCAGAAAGCGACACGATGAAGTTAGCTGAAAGCGACGTAATGAAGTAAGCTAGTTAACTGTTTGTTGCCATGGGAACCGTTGTTATTACCTGACAAATGATATATAATAATATTATATTCTTTCCTTAAATGATATTCTATAAATATATTATGATTGTAATATGCCTAATATGCCTTATTTAGATACAGAGAGTTGTGACATACGGGATGAAACCTTTAGCTATTTTTATTCTGTTACGCCAAAGAAGTATAACTTTTTACTTGTGTACATAAGTACACACACGCGTTTTTTTTATTGTATACAAAAACTTATATAAGTTCTTTTTGTTACATGTACATTTCCTGACATCTCTACAATATAGGTAAGTGAAAAGCTCACAAATTTTAATATAAGTTGTTAATTATATGTATATATATATATATATATATATATATATATATATACATATAATTATATATATATATATATATATATAATAGTGAAGTCAGAGTGGTACCTAAAGACACCTAAAATTACTATTTTCTGTTTTACACAAAAATATATGTAATCCTAAAAAATGTTCATCAGCTTCATAAATACTTTTCAGTTCTTGTTTACACCTGAAATATGAAAGCATTCTTAGTAAAATCATCACGTCGTTTAAAATACTGTTGGTACCAAATATCGTATGGAGTAAGGTATGAATAAAAGGGGACACATGTCGTTAAGCCAGGACATTAATATATAATTTTGTATTTCAGACCGGGTGACATTTAAACCAGAGAGTAAGTTAATTTGTGTATAGGAAAGGCTTAAGTCTACGCTAGAGAACTCTTAGAACTAATGCTTGCCACGTAGAGGTTTTGAGACAATGCACCGTGAACGCAAAATAATCAACCAGTAGAATTAACAGCAAGATAATAAATAACTCGGTCTCCGATTTATAATAATTTCAAAAGTTTTTTATAAATAACGTTGAAAGCAAAATGCTGTGTTATTATTTAAAAATATACGCTTCGTAGTTTTTAAAAATGTATCGACATTGTTGAGGTGCTTATTGATAATATATATAATATTATGAATATTAAAACAAAAGCGGTCTAATTAATTAAATAAATTATATGGGTAACATTTTTAAATGAGATAGATTCCAATTTACTTATAATATAATTTATAATATATGAATTTATTACAAGTTATATACAAATTAATAAAATTATAATTTTATTATAACTTATTATATAATTATTTATAAATTATTATAAATCAATTTATTGAAATTCATCTGTAAGCACCTTTTATGAAAATAATTATTAAAATTATTACAATGTAATAGCAATATTCAATCGTAACGTTAGATCGTAATGTAGACTATAAGCTTGTTGTGTCCGTCCGTTTTAGAGTTGAAATATATTAACAATAACGCTTGGAACTTTTAAGATTTAAGACAGCTTATTATATACATAATATGCAAAACTTCGTGTTTTCTATATTAACTAAAATTTAAGGTCTGATTGAATATCACACAACTATTTATATAAATGCAAAAGTTTGTATGTGTGTTTGTTTGTTTGTCCTTCTTGCTAACGGCTATACGGATTTGAATGAAATTAATACACGGAGTAGCTTGAAGTAACTCATAAGCTACTGTTAATAATAATATTGGGCAAAAGGTGGCGCTGCCTGTAAATAATATAACAAATAAGTCACGTAGGGACGGACAATGAATCGAGGGTAAGTCATTAGTTTGTAATATATATATATATATATATATATATATATATATATATATATATATATATATATATATTAATATGTCAGGACATTAACACACAGCACCATTTAGTTCCATGATAAGCTACGAACGAGGCTTGTGTTATGGATACCAGATAGTTATAATACACTACACATACATAACATTTTTAAATACATACATATTATAAATATAAACACCCATGACTGGAGTACAAACATTCATGTTCATCACACAAATGAAGGCCCCCAGCGGGACTCGAACCCGCGACCGCTGGCGCAGCAAGTAGGGTCACTACAAACTGAGCCAAACGTGTCGTCAATTTTGTTAGAGTTGTATTCAGTCAGACCTTGTTAAACTAGAAAACGATAGCCGAATTTTTTTAATGAATGGCATATGAAGTTTATCAATATAAAAACATAGTTACAGCCGAGTGTGTAGAACAAAGATTTTATGTATTATATTTATTTATAGTATATTGTTATAGTTGAAGTCAAGTTACATGACCCACCATTGCGAAGACTAAAGTCTGATTTTTAATTCCACGGAAATATGACAGCTATCATTCTTTGACAATTCAGATATCATAAACCTGTTCTGCTTTGTAGTAGGGGAGCCCAAGAGGGGATTTTCTGTAGTTACTCGAGCGCGGCAGATTAACATAAAAGAGGTTACCTTGCACTCTATTGAGTACTTTCACCACAATATAAGTCTTCCTATATAAAGGGGCGCGTCTAGGGAAGCCGATTAAAATATTTAAAAAATGTTTTGATAAGGTAGAAATACTTGAAACCGTCAGATTAAGGTGTGGTAGGCTAGTCACATCCTGAAAAGTGTCCAATTCAATAATCTGCCGATTTGCACAAGCCGAAGAGGCAAAAATCGACTATAAAGTTTATGATGATTTTTGCCTCTTAGGCTTGTGCAAATCGGCAGGTTATTAAATTGGACACTTTTCAGGATGTGACTAGCCTACCACACCTTAATCTGACGGTTTCAAGTATTTCTACCTTATCAAAACATTTTTTAAATATTTTAATCGGCTTCCCTAGACGCGCCCCTTTATATAGAAGACTTATATTGTGGTGAAAGTACTCAATAGAGTGCAAGGTAACCTCTTTTATGTTAATCTGCCGCGCTCGAGTAACTACAGAAAATCCCCTCTTGGTCTCCCCTACTATTGTATTTTTTTAATATAAAATAACAAAAAATATGAAACAGAATTAGATCAAGTAAACTATATGTATGACATTGTAAATAGTCTTTATTATGTGCAATCAATGCTCGCTAACTATAATGTAAATTTTTAATGGTTAAATGAATAAAACAGAGTAAAACAAAATATTTTACAAGCAAAGGGGTTTTACTAAAAAAGGCTTGCAACCTATGGATTATTGGACAGGGATTCCTGTAATAGAAAAATAATTTCCTTAATAATTATTGTAACTTCAATAATATGATAATAAAAAAATAATTACCATTTTAGAGCTATCAATAATTTTTTTAAGTCTTAGTTTTTCTAATTGAAACCTTAACTTTAAGAAAGGTTTATTTATTTATTTTGCTAAAATGCTTTCCGTTTTTAGTGACAATGTTTCAAAGTTGACAACACTTCTGAAATGTCAGAATTCCGTCGAATTACAAATCAGACTATAGATATAGTTGGCCATGGTAAAAGCGTGTGATAAATATAAATAATTAGTGTTAAAAAGTAAAAAGGTGAAAGATACGTAATACTTTCTTAAATTTTCATGAATATTTTTACATTTTGGTTTATTTCTTGCTATTTTTTTCGAAAAACAAAAACTAAAATAAAACCACGAAAACATCCGAAAAAAGAGTGCTATTAATTAAAATATTGTATATTATGTATTTAAGATACGTATACATAGATGGTGCAAAATTTGATAGTTTTGGCTTAAAGTACCGTAAAAACTTAATTTAATCGAAATTAAAAAAAAATATAAACTAGATACGTTACGTGTAAACACAATTTATTTATTTTTTTACATTTCGACATAAAAAATAATACAGAATAAGTACATAATATGTCACTAGTTAATTTTTATTTAATTTTTTTCTCAATTGAATGTTGATTTATTGAATTGGTAAAAACAAAATATTTTACTTTTAAAGTATAAAATTAATTCCTAGAAATAGCAAAATATATAAAATATACTAAAGATGTTAAATCATTTTCTGATGACTCATAATTCGAACACAACGCAGGGTCATGCTTCTTGAAATCGACTATATCTTATTGCAGACATCGATATATTATATTGCATATATAACATATTAACGCTTGATAATTTAGTTTTATAATTATATATTTATATATACATATTATATATTATGTTCAAATTAATTTAAATTATTTTATAATAATTCAAATTTTTACTTGAAAACTTAGGAATAACATCAAAATATAATAGCAGTAAATGAAATGATGTTAAAATGAGTAGTTACATACGAGTATATGAATTCATTAATTTTCATATATATTTATTAATATGTTTAAGGTATATGTCAGAAGAAAAAAAAAGATATAAAAATATATTTACCACAAACCACACCACATCATATTACAATAAGAAATGTAATTTTAAAATTTTTCTATACACTTTTTACTTAATATAAAATTATATACTATTGAAGCAACCTTGCTTCATCTTGATGATTTCTCTTTTTGGTTATTTTCTATTATTTATTTTCTTCTCTCGCTCTTTTAAAATATATATTTTTTATATAAAATAAAATAATTCCTAATTTTTATCTAATACAACGTATATTAAAAAAACTTTTATTGTAACCTTACTTTCTCAGTATTCGTATGAATTGTATTAAGTGTAAACCTGGTATCAAGGTTGCAGTTAAGATGCTTATATTCATAAATATTTATTGTATTGTGTAAAATAAATATTTTGTTTTATTCTATCATCGCTGGCAAAATGTTAGTGCTTTCGAAAACTGGCTAGGTTCTTTCAGACATGCAGGTTCAAGATTTTTTTCTTCACCGTAAGGCAAACATTTTGAAAATGATTAATACGTGAAAATATCCGTAGTTCGAAATCCGGGATTTGAACCCGCTTTACTCTGCTTTTCTAAGCGAGTGTGTTACCATTGAGCTACCACTGCTCTTTCGACTCAAACTATCTCAATTCATCAAGCGAATAAAATACACACAAATATTGATCAAATAATGTTATCGTTTCAATGTTTGTTTTCTTTTCACTATTTAGTTGAAAAAGAAATTGCAGTGTGCTGACAACAAACTTTTACAACCAGAATCGCTTCTGTTGTCTGGTTCAACTCCAATATGTTATAATTTGGTATTTCTACAGAATATCTAATAGCACAACAGATATCCTTGTACGCCATACTGACCATCTTGTCGACAAAAATTACATCACTGAATAAGAAAATGAACGCTTAAATTTACGCTTAATTATTAAAAAATATAGTTTTATGCAAAAAATTACAAACACATAGGCTACTGTTAGGCACCTAGGATTGATTGAAGGAGGGTAAGTTACTAGTGAAAAATAAAGAAGATCCTTCGAAAAAAGTAAACAAACTGAAATATTTGTTTTATTTAGTTATTTTTTTTTAAATTCTTTTACCATTTTTAAAATTACATGTGTGTCAGTTAAAAATTGTTCTAAATCTTCATCGACTGAATACTAAACATAGGTAATACTCGTACCTTTATTTTGATATCTATACATATAATAAAATTGTAACTAAGCCGAATCTGTATATTAAATATTTTTTTGGAAAATCTTATTGAAATAGACATTATTATCGATACAGAGGCCGAATCTATAGTTTTTAGTATTTTTGTTTGTCTGTCTGTTACCGCATCACAGAAAAACCACTGAAGGGATTTTGATGAAATTTGGTATGGGGATAGCTGGTTATCCGGGTCAACATATAGGATACTTTTGACCGCAGGAAAATATCTCATTTTTGAGAAAACATACAAAAACTGCAATGTAAGAGTATACTAATATGTAAAACCTAAGAATTTGGTTTTAGGTCATCTGAACGCGGGCGGAGCCGCGGGTAATGCTAGTTGTTAAATATCAGCATTAGTCATTAAAATTACTTACCTATCTCTTTTAAAGTCAAAAGGCAAATAAAATTAAAACAATGTTCCCATGAAAATAAAATATCGATGTTTTTATTCGATTATTTAACAGTGTAAAAGCAAATCTGTTGTAAAGTTTTACAAATTATTTGCGAAGCAGATTACTTTTTCAATTCTCTTCCTTAATTCCATAAAAAAGAAATAAAACGTCTGCAGTAAATACAAGAACTTCACGCCTTAAGTAAGTGCTGTACCTATGTAGTTTAATTGAATAACTCGGGAATTTACTCCGTCTCGTTTTGCGTAGAAACTTAAAAAAAAAAATCGAAGCTCTACTCTCAATTCAATAGATTTGAATTATTTTTTGTAATAAGTAAACCCAATGGACCTCCTTTATTTTACCTGTAGGTACATTTTTGCGACAAAAAATCTAAGAAACGTGTTGCCTTGTTGACCGTTGCATAGTTAAAAAAATGTAGCACCGCAATGCGACATTATTAAGATCATTAAATTTTTGCTAGGTTGATTTTTGTTATAAATATTCTCGTTACATAAATAAAATATGTACTTAATTTTGCTCAACCCAAGCACCTGCTCTTCATAAAGTAAATCTCTTGAGACGTCTTTAAAGCATGATTCGTGATGCTATTTAAAAAATAAAGTGCTTATTAATATTATAATTTCAAATTATGCCATAATATCTGCTAAAACAATTTTGTAAAACATAATTTACAAGTACAGCGTGTCCTTTAATTCAGTTTTTTTTATTAAATAAGGCGTACCAACTAAAGTACATACACAAACTTAATTACTAAAATAAAGTTAATAAATTTCTTTTTTGTATATCACTCTAAATTACAGGCATGCACAACATTTTATAACTAGGTAATACATACGCTCTACTTAAATGACAATAATATTAAAATATTAAAAAATTAAATGAAATGTAACACTAAATGATATCTTTAATATTTCTTTTAAATTTTAAGCAATACTTCTACATTTTTAAAGAAGCAGAAAATATTCAAAAATTTACTGTTATTCCATTTATGTTAATTTTATTTATAACTAGTGACTTAGCATCGCCTCGCTCGGGTTCGTCCCTGGATATGTTTTAAATAGATATGAATAGTTATTGCGAGTATATCTTAGGTGAAAGAATTTCTAATACATTTTTGATAGATATATTAAGGTTTAGCTAGCGTTAGCCATTTTTTGTATGGACGGCTCGATAGAACCAGTTATTGTCTTTTCCCGTGGGAATGAAAGATTTTCCTATAGTAAAAAATCCTAAATGTTAACACGAGTAATAAGTTATCAATAAACCAAAATTATTCAAAATTGGTCCAGTACTTTTTGCGTGAAACGCGAACACACATACAGACATACAGAAAAACAGACAATTTTTTTAATAAACATTGTTTTGAGGTCTATATTCTGTACACAATACGTTACAGTCATTGTTTTTAAAAAATATATCATATACAGATTTCTTATGTTACTGTTTTATTATATGTATAGTTAAAATAAATGGTTTACGTACGTTACCATTAACCACGAGGATCATCTAACTTATCAGGAAAATAGACAAATTGTTAAAATAAATTATAGAAAATGGCGTAAAATCGATTTGACAATAAAAACATAAATTCTTTATCATCTATACTGGTTACAATCACAATTTGTTTTTTAGAGCATTTTGCAATGTTTTAAAGCACACATTTATATTAAAAAAACTTATACAATTTTTTCCAAATGTGCCAAAAGAAGTATAATTTCAAAAATAATTTAATCGCGAGCAGTTTTAAAATGAACCCTATCTAGCAAAACAAATAGTTCAAATAAAGGCGATCCAATTTCTTATGGTTTCTCTATCTGTAGTAATTAGTATTGTTTCATCTGTGCTAACATTGAAGATTGAAGAAGACTCTAATACCAATATTATAGTTAGGAAGTACAGTAAATATTTGCTTAGAACTTCTATCCAAATTTTCAATTTTCAATTTGAATCGCTTACCTATTAAAACAAAACGAGAATCATTTCATATTGATTTTGTCTCCTTTAATTTTTCATACTTCTCGCTATAAGAACCTTTATTTATTTCGACAGCCGAATCCGAGATTATCTATACATATAATAAAATTGTAACTAAGCCGAATCTGTACCTACATTAAATATTTTTTGGAAAATCTTATTGAAATAAACATCACAGAAAAATCACTGGAGGGATTTTAATGAAATTTAGAATGGTGATAGCTGGTTATCCGGGTCAACATATAGATACTTTTTACCGCAGGAAAATATCTCATTTCTGAGAAAAAAATACAAAAACTGCAATGTCAGAATATACCTACTAATATATAAATCCTAAGAATTTGGTTTTTGGTCATCAGAACGCGGGCGGAGCCGCGGGCTACGCTAGTACTACATATAAGTGTTTGAAGTATGTTCTATGATTCAGTTGTCGAGATACACAAAATTTCCTTCGGAATAGAACTACCGGTCATATTTGTTATAAAACAGAATTAGCACAAACTATTACACATTACTCTAAAGAAGAGAGTGAAAGTGTTTTTTTCAGCAAAAGTGTGTGATATAAAGAGGCATATGAAGAAATAATGAAAATTGCATAAAATATAAGTAAATAATAGTCATATATTTAAATTCCTTTAAATCTTATTTATGTATTTTGCCATTTATACCTAAACAAACCCTTGTTATCGACTATATCTAAGACCCATTCAATACCCAATTAATACAGCCGGCCTCATCCATTGTCTGGTTCATAATGAAGCAATCTCTTCGCTGATAAAGAACTAACCAATACCACTTGGCTAATCCAATTAATTTCAACGATGAGCTTTAATAAAATTTTATAATTTTATACGTTACTAGCATTGCCCGCGGCTCCGCCCGTGTTCAGATGACCAAAAACCAAATTCTTAGGTTTTACATATTAGTATACTCTTACATTGCAGTTTTTGTATTTTTTCTCAGAAATGAGATATTTTCCCGCGGTAAAAAGTATTCTATATGTTGACTTGGATAACCATCTATCACCATACTAAATTTCATCAAAATCCCTCCAGCGGTTTTTCTGTGATGCGGTAACAGACAGGCAGACAAACAGACAGACAGGCAAAAATTCTAAAAACTATAGATACGGACTCTGTATCGATAATAATGTCCATTTCAATTAGATTTTCCAAAAAATATTTATTGTACAGATTCGACTTAGTTACAATTTTATTATATGTATAGATAAGTTATAAGTTACAAGCTATTTGCCCTCGCTACGTTTGGGTGCATCTCTAAATGCCTAACAATAATAACCAAATAAAGTATCTTAACGACCATTTTTTTCCAACTTCAATTAAACTTATTATGACTTCTGACATTAAACTCATTTTTAACAAAATAAAAAATATACTTTAATACTCGGCAGTTATAAAGTTTCCTTTTAGTAAATGATTTTTTTTAGAATCGGATTAGTCTTTTCCGAGATTATCCCTTACATACAAACTTACAAACTTTATCTCATTATAATATTAGTGTAGGTTTGAATCCTCTATAGGTATATCTTACTTTAACATGTAGACAATGTAAATATTTTAACTTGTCTGTCTGTCTGTCTTTAATAAATACGTTATAGTTCAAGTATAATAGGATTTTTAGAGGGATTATTTACAATAACGCCTAAGATGATACGAATCACAAAATTTTCACCTACTTAGTATCTTATACAGTTATTCCGTCGAATTGGTATTTAAAATAAAGATTCTAGACTCAGGCAAAATACAGTGGGGTACCTACGATCTAAAAAGCAGTGGTAGCGCAGTAGTAGACCAGTGGTAAAACATTTGCTTGGGACACCAAGTGAAACAGGTCTCATCAATCTGATATTTTTAAGCGCAAAGCATTTTTAACTTGATTACCTCATACGAAAAGGAAAATATAGTGACAAAACCTGTATGTTTGAGAGAACCTCTCATTTTTGCGAAAGACGTGTGAATCCCGTCAGTTCGTCAGTCAACTTGCCCAGCGTGTACTTGGGTCTGATGCCCCTGACATTAAAGCCCGAGTTCAGCAGTGGGACGTTAAAAAGGGCTAATACGATAACCCCGATCTGCCCAAAATGCAAATTTCGTAAAATATATTCTTTAGAATTTTAAAAGGGAAAAAGAGGACAGTGATCTATGTCTTATTCTCTTCATTGTTATTTTTCTCAATGATATAAATTATTACGGAATTTTGAATGTAAAATCTGTAATACTAGCTTTGTAATATAATTTTATACGAAAACACCGTAACAAGGTAGAACGTGCACGAACCTATTTCGAAATTAAATTGTCCAGCAAACACATTTATTGTTGATGGGAACGCTTCATTTTCAATTAGAGATACGTTGACTCTATTATTTTGCTTTTATTTTCTATACTAGCGACTCACCGTCGTTTTGCTTGGAATTCGTCCATAGGTACGTTTAAACAGTTAGTATGAAAAAAGAAAAAACAAATCTGTCCCACGGGAACCGTACATTTTTCCGGAATAAAAACCTATGTGCTATTTCAGACTATAATCTATCTCTGTACTAAAATTCATCCAGATCCGTTCAGCCGTTCTGTAAGAGTAAGAAACCTCCATCCATCCTCACAAACTTTCACCTTTATAATACCTACTAGCATTGCCCGCGGCTCCGCCCGCGTTCAGATGACCAAAAACTAAATTCTTAGGTGTTACATATTAGTATACTCTTACATTGCAGTTTTTGTATTTTTCCTCAGAAATAAGATATTTTCCCGCGGTAAAAAGTATCCTAGGATCGCGCGCTACATCGCCCGGTTTATATAGCTTGAGCAGGCGGTCGAGCGATGCGGGGCAGAGGGGATGGACTCGCCGTAGGCATCTCAATGCTCGCCAAGCATTAAAAATGTTTCGCTACTAATTACTTCTAACAACGATATCTCAAAAACTATTCATCTGATTGATTTAGTGTAAAGAGCAATTTTAATCTGCATTAAATGACTAAGCTAACTAAAATATTCATTTGGATAAGGATTAATACCGAACTAAAGAAAATAACTTTGAAAATAACGTAATGTTTTTAATTAAAAATGTTAACATAAAAGTGGTTATTGTAAGTCAACCGTAAGAGATAGAGATATGCTATCGCGGACTTTTTTGTAGCATTTTTATAGATTTTGAATTCTCTAGTACATTACTTAACTGTATCTTTGCTAGTTTACGCGGCGTTCGCGTGGAAAGTTCCCATTTGGCGAGATTTTTTGCGACCTCTTCAACATTTGTCGCCGTATTTCAGCTAATTTACATAAAAGCATAATAAATTATATACCTAAACCTTCCTCAAGAATTACTCTTTCTATTGTTGAAAACCGTATAAAAATCCGTTCAGTAGTTTTCGAGTTTATCGCGTACAGACAGACAGGAGGACAGAAAGACGCGGCCGGGGGACTTATTTTTATAATAAGTATAGATTAACTAATAGGTAGAAGTATCTATTTGTGCGATAATAGGAAGAATTAAAAAAAAATCGTCCGACAATGCCGGTGTATAATAACTGCGATTTTTGTGTTCCTGTAAAAAACAATCTTAACGTATCGGGTAATAAAGAAAAAATCTTTATAGCTCGGTAGTTTAGAATTGTCTTGTTTTATTAAAATGCTAAAACATTCTCCTTAAAGTCCATTTTTAACTGCATACGTTAAAGGAGTTTTCTTTATTTTAGACATAAAAAATCTTGGACTGAAAAATCCTTAAAACTCGATAGGTTGGGTTCTAAAAAAATCAATTTTTGTCTCGCTAAGTTGAGGTTATTTTCTTTTTTTTTTGCACATAGAAACTCTTGCACCTTAAAATCTATTATTTATTCTAGAAGAATATAAAAAAGTAGCAAATATTCAAGACAAAGCGACAATAGTCAACTGCCAAATATTATTGGACAAATAATTATTATATTATATTGGTCCGATTAATCCATACTAATATTATAAATGTGAAAGTGTGTTTGTATGTTTGCCCTTCTTTCACGTCAAAACGGATTGACGTGATTTTTTGTGTGGAGATAGTTGGAGGGCGGGAGAGTGACATAGGCTACTTTTTACCGCGGGAGATTATCTAATTCCCACGGTAAAGCACGTTATAACACAATTAAAAAAATATTTATTATCAGAATTACTTGAAACTTGGTATTAATCCTCTTTAATAAAATTAAATAAATACCTGTTTTAGAATTTATCGAAATTCATCCTGTAAGGGGGTAAAATAGGGGATGAAAGTGTGTACGAAACTACCTTTTTAGAGATCTTTTTGTAGTTTTAGCGCGAGCGAAGCCACGAGTTCTGCTAGTTATTAATAATTATCGAACTAGCAACAGTCGTTTTTTAAATATGGGGCAGAATATATATAAATATGTATGATCATAAACACAGTGGTAGTAAACGTATTTGCGCACTATTGTTTCTATAGTTTCTAATATATAATCCATTATTTAAAAAATAACAAATATTTATATTTATCCATCTCTTATTCATTAAAGCAAATGGTTATATCAGAATCACTGGCTAAGTAATATTGACTAACTAAACTGTCTCGATGGTGTAGTGGCCAACATTTACGGCTGCACATCCACAGGTCCTGGGTTCGAGTTGCGGGTCGGACCATGTTTAGTAATTGAGTCTTTCTGTTATGGTAGTCACAGTAACAACCCGGAGTTAGGAAGTTGGCGGTGTTTCACCCCCGTGCCTCGGAGAGCACATAAAACTGTCGGTCCTGCACCTTAACTGTCACTGGTCGCATCGAATAGTTGTCCCATCGGAGTATGTAAGTGACAACAATAGAGAGTACACTTGTGCAGTAAAATATCCCCTGTGCAGATGGCTAGTATCAATGAGATTCGCCGCTGTGGCCGAAATCTGTCGGAAAAGACATTATTACTACTGACTAAAACTCAATGATACCTTAAAAACATACGCACATAAAAAAGCATCACGATATGATTTTTGTGCATACTTTGATGTAAATATAAACAATGGGTATACAAAAGAAAAATAGTCTCGAAAAGGAAAATAAAACTAAAGTATAACCAATCATTTTATCCACTATACGTATATCTTTTATTTTCATATATTCAAATAATTCTGCTTATAAGGAAAATATCGTTACAAAAACCTCTTGCAAGAAATCCATAATTTTTACAATCACTTAAAGCTTTTATTCGTTTATACAAGGTTTACATTGGATATAAGATTCAATGTTCTTGACACAAATATATATACATATATTTTTATTATTTAATACTAGTGTTCGCCTAGTGGTCAATATTCGACCAAAATTAAAAAATGGAGTAAAACAAATATGTATAGAATTTTTGATTATTACCCATATAATAAAAAAAAATATTTTCCAAAATTTCTTTTTGATAGCACTAAAACTCATCAACAGATAGATATTAAACAAAATAAAAAAGAAAATGAGTTGACAAGCACAGCACAAAGAGGTGAAGAACTGTTTTGCCTTTGCCTATTTAATAAATTAATTGTAAGTATATATATTTTTTAATCAATTCGTGATATTGAAATACTCAAATGAAATTGAAAATGTAAGGTAATTTATAACACAAGATGGTAAAAGTCGAAAGCGTCAAAATTCCATAACGAATGCTTGAAAGGATCTCATGATTTACAGTAAATTTTCGTTTAGCATTTTCCCCTTCGAACGGAGAATATTGGAAAGTCATCAATTCTACGTTAGGGTGAGCCTCATTATGACGAACGTACCATGCTGTAGTCAGGCACTAGGTATGGTACATAAAGTACTAACAAAACGGACTTTGCATAACCAGTAATAATTCTTCGATATAAAACTTTGAGAATTTCACGAATGATTACATTTGGTCTAAAATGTTATACTGAGTTTGGAACTTTACAATTATCACTTCAAAATTATCTGTATTTTAATTATAATAATTTCACGCTTAAATGGATTTTTATTACTATTTACATGGAAGTTCCCTAGAAGCTATTTATTAAAAAACTTAAAAAACCGACTTCCAGGCACTAAAATCTAAAAAATAACTAAACAGGGGTTTTCATTTAGAAGAGATACCTAATCAGATATTTTCGAAGTACAATATTTTAATGTATTAAACACTATAAATCTCATTTGAAGACAATCTCGATCAAGTTAGCATATCTAACTCAGAACTTTGCTTAACTACTCAGGAAAACAAACATACTAACTTCTGTTATAAGAATTTATAACATCTATAAGTGGATGCAAAAGCAAACTCAATTTATTTCTTATATGATTTATGATTCAATTTAGTAAATTACTTTAATTAATAAGATTTTTAATAATAATAACGTAATCTACGAGTAATTTAAATGTAGGTAGTGGCCCAATGGAAACATGAATCATGTTCAACATGATTACCACTTGCCTTACAATAAAGGAAATCATCGTGAAGAAACCTGCAAAATCTATACATATAATAAAATAATAACTAAGTCTAATCTGTACATTAAATATTTTTTGGAAAATCTTATCGAAATAGACATCATTAGGTATCGATAAAGAGGCCGGATCTATAGTTTTTAGAATTTTTGTCTGTTTATCTGTATGTCTGTTACCGCATCACGAGAAAACCACTGGACGGATTTTGATGAAATTTGGTATGATATTTCTGAGAAAAAATACAAAAACTGCATTGTAAGAGTATACTAATGTGTAAAACCTAAGAATTTGGTTTTTGGTCATCTATACGCGGGCGGAGCCACGGACAATGCTAGTTCACAAATAAAGTATATTTAAAATAATGTTAAAGGTCCCCACCCATTCGAAACGTCGGAAAGAATAAAAGTTTTATTTAAAACGTCAAATGTTTGGATATTTCTGAAAAAAGAATCATAATTTTATTCGACGGGAAGATATTATCGGAATAAAAATGGGGGTCTGATAATCCGAGATATCGTGTATGTCATCTGTGTGGGGCGAGTCTCTAAATTCGTTTAACGGTTTACGCATGATCGAGTAACCAATATTAGTAGGACTAACTTTTGCCCAAGACTCCGCTTGATAACTCATTGATAAAAAAACGTTAAAGCATGTGACATATATTCAAACTAGTCCATCAACATATATATTAAGGAATGTTATGTTCTTAGCAATTTAACCCGATTTCGAGACTACCTGTACTGTACTATTATACTGCCCTTCTGACCGATTTCACCCCGACGGCCCCGGAGGCCAATCTCATCTGCGAAGAAGATAATATTTGTTTCTCTGTCCAATAAGTTAAGTCCTTTGATTTAAGACAAGTCCTAAGATTTTGACAAGGCTGATGATAACCAATACATCAATAATAATTACATACCAATTGTACAAACGGCCAACACAAAAAATTTACCACCTGATCTATTAATAAAAAACTTTTTGAGCCTATTTCATTACCTTAGCATTTCAAAAATTCCTTTCTCGTCGAATGTCCATTGACCATGTTATTAAAGGAACAAGCTATCGAAATTCCGATCTACCTGACATTTGCCCGGCGGCTTATTTTCTAATTAGATATTTGGAAAATATTGTTTAGAGGAAAATGAAAAATCCTTCATAGGATACAGTCATTTAATTATATATTCATAATAATAATAATTCAGACCTTTTTAACGACCCACCGGCTTTCTCTTAGAGTAAGGAGGCTCAAGCCAAAGTGCGTGTTGGCAGATTTGATGTCTTTTAAAACTATTAAAGTTTTCGTACAAGCAGGTTTCCTTGCGTGTTTTCCTTGACTGTAAGAAAAGCTGTAATTATATTGAAATATGATTCACAGACTACAATATCAGAGTTTTGTATGGTTTGAATAGGCTTCTTTTGAATTGGCGTTTTTAAACGAGAGCATTACCATTGGGCCACACCATTACCATAATATTATAACAAGTTTATAGGTACATGCTATTGTTTCAGCCCTATGATTTGATTTAGGTATTGATAAATTCGTATTGATAAATTATTCAGGACCAGCTGCTTTATCTTTACGTATAAGAACGTTAATCCATACTAATATTATAAATGTGAAAATAATTCTATTTGTTCACACTTGAATTTCGGAAAACATGTCGATATAAACTAGCAAGGATACATCCTGATATCGGAAATAAGGCAACCTCGAACCCCGCCCCATTTATCACTCGAGGAAAGTAACGGACAAAAGCTAGTAAAATATAAACCATAATTATTTTATTTTTTCTTATAATACCGCACTGATTACATAAAAACGTAGGCGGACTTCAAAAATCATCTTTAATAATATCAGCCGTGACTAATCTCCATCTGACAGTATCGTCCCTCATTAAGACAATGCTTTGTATTGAAACCTTAAAAGCTGTACCTACTTCAGCAGTAATTTGCTCCGAAATTAAATATCAGTGAACAATCCATCGACATTATATTGTGTAAAGTTTGAAAATTTTTAACTTATAACTTCAAGTATGAAAACGTGACATAAAAAAATTAAATGAGGAGTCTATGGACCCCCGGTTAGAACGAAATTCCTTTCACTTTTTGGTAGACGTTTGCTATACAGTCATTATGTTACATTATAAAATATTAAGTTGATAGAGTTTAATTGAAAAATTACGAGAGTATACATATATTTATTAAGTATAAAATAAATAATAATAAATTAAACACTGAATGATCTGGTATAATTAAGTTAATAAGAAATAAAAAATGAAAAAAATAAAAAGAAGAAAAAATGAACTACGAGTAAATTTTATTTTATTAAAAATACTTTTTTAATTTTAGAAATAAACATTAATTATCTATACATATAATAAAATTGTAAGTATTTTTTGGGAAATCTTATTGAAATAGACGTTACTATCGATACAGAGTCCGAATGTATAGTTTTTAGAATTTTTGTTTGTCTGTCTGTCTGTTACCGCATCACGGAAAAAGCACTGGAGGGATTTTTATGAAATTTGGTATGATAATAGTTGGTTATCTCGGTCAACATATAGGATAATTTTTATTGCGGGAAAATATCTCTTCTCTGAGAAATTTTTACTAAATGATAAAACGTAAGTAGGGACGAACCCGAGCGGAGCCAAGGTGAGTCGCTAGTTTACTATAAAAATATAAATAAAAGTTTAAAAAAAACAAAGAGAAGAGAGCCGTCGAGTCTTTCGGCGCGCGGGACAGCTGCGTGTGAAGATATATATAGTTCATACACGGTTGTAACTATAGTAAGAAGTGTCGGAAAAAAATCTTATTACCTACTCTAATGCCCGATTTCACCAATAACCCATAAGCTACCACCTACGTATGGGATCGCTAGCTTAAATGTCCCCTAAACTAGCCCCTAAATTTAATTTCGTTTTACGATTGTCTTTAAGCCCATATTTCGAACACCTAAATTTGGGGGGCCTTTTAATATTTAGGTGACCCCTAACTGTCGGTGAAACAGAAACTGTCCCCTAACAGCCCCCTAACCATGCTTAGGGGATCCCTTAAACTTAGATGACGTTGGTGAAATCGGGCATAACTCTTTCATCTTTAACTCTAAGCATTAGTATGCGACCGCTTCTGCCAGCCATTGCCAAGTTGTGGCCTTCAAATATACTTTCAGAAAATTACTTTTATCTGTTCATCTCAAGTCTGTAGCTTTTTTTAATTAAAAATTAACTTAATAATAATTTAGTCGTTTTCAAATAGAATGAGATAGTGGTGCTTCGTAAGGAACAAAAAATATTTATTTTACTACAGACCCAGACTGTCAAAGTAAACAAATTTTCCCGACATTTAAGTGAATGCAGTTTTTAAAATATGTACACAATTTTAACTCAAATTAATTAAATTAATTTCTTTAAAGAAGTTAGGGGAATAATATTGCCCGCATACATGCCTACAAATTCTTCAGTCGGCCTTGATTGTATAAAAAGCATAAAATATAGAATTTATAAAGAGCTTACGTTATTTTATTATTATTATTTAAAACTTATTATACTAAATCGTATTATTTACATTACCACCAACACTTTATCCTAACTTAGCAAATGGAGCACATCGCAATCTTCTAATACAATCGAACGGCCATTTTTTTATGTCAAATCATGACATTTCAACATCCGGCTTTTTTATTGGAACACCCTATATGTGTAGAATATTTTATTAGCAACTCTTACCCTCACATGGATAGTAAATTAATCTAGACTAGTTAATGAAGGACCTTCCATAATTTAATTTTAAAGAAGCCTTTGCCAGTAAAGTATAAAATATCAATATTTAACGTGTGTGTGGTGTGGTTTAACAACAAAATCCTTTAATATATAATTATTAAATTAAAGTTTTTATAATTACTATTATCAAATTATTATATTACTAACAATAAATACGCTATAATAACTTATTACATATATACATAAGATATAATAACTTACTATATCTGTTTACTATGATTACTCACTATATATATTATGTATATTTTAGACATATTTTATTTTGCAGCTGATGAAAACGGGTCGATATCAGAAACAATACCAGATCGACCCGTAGAACTGAAGAACTTTCCAAAGCTGTGCGAACAAAGAAGAAAATTCCCTGTGCTGTATAAACTGGAATTTCAGGTAGGTACGTTTGGGTTTTATAATGAGGTAGATTAGCTTACTCAGCATTTTGAAAATTAGATACGCACTGATTATAATCTATATATTATAATTTCATACTACAAACTTGGTAAGCAATTTATTTATACGAGTTTAATGAGAATGTAATAAATTTATTAATCTCGTTAATATTAACCTTGTGAAAGTAAGCGAAGATGTTAGAAAGTACGTGAGGATGTTTTGGAACTTACTTAAGCGTAATTTCTTGAGGGATTTGGAAGAAACTTCGCCATACATCCAATACCACATACTGGACTAAAACAGAGAATATATATATATATATATATATATATATTCCGTTAATGTATTTTGCTAGGATATTTCAAAAGTACTTTTCTTAGTTATTACTAATATTTTTATTAAATTATACGGTGTCAGTATTCTATTCGATTTTACCTAAGAACGTTGAAAAAGAAGAAAAGACTCATTTTTCACGAGCTTAAAGCCGCGCGCAGAACAATTCTACGGAAATCTACGGAGGAATACGACAAGTTCACTACAAATTCGTTCACTACATAAATTCGTACAATTCAGCTGAGACATTATTATAATAAAATTAGATACGTCTAAAATGTTTAATTTAAGATTCAAGAGCAAGATTGTTTACTTTAGGCAAGTTGAAGACCAGTGGTAGCGCACTTGCTTGGAAAACCAGATGAAGCGGTTTCGATCCCCGGGCCTCGCATCTCTAATATTTTCATGTGCGATTTTTTTAACTTGATTACAATTTCTGTTATGGTGAAGGGAAAAATCATGAGGAAATCTGCAAGTTTGAGAGAACCTAGTGAGTTTTCGAAAGACATGGGAATTCCGCCAATTAGCACTTGGCCAGCGTGGTGGACTATAACCTGAACCCCCTTTCACATTAATTAAACCCAGTGGCCAGCAGTTGCATGTTAAATAGGGGATGAATACACACTATTAAGTTTGACAATGACACGTATAAGTTTGTAGACACGAAACTTATTGCTGTCATCGTATAGCTCAACTTTAATAATTCTTTTGACTCGCTAAATTTAGAAGTCCTGTTAGATGTCCACAAACTTATCTCGTGACATCATTAAATGCTTTAGTTATTACTGCCATGTTTGGCAACAAAGTGTCCGTGCCGATAATACTTTCTTTTCTTCCTTTGCTCACTTGACATATTGTAAGCTGGCACCGACTTCGAAAATATCTGATTAGATATCTATTTATAATATGTACATGTTATCTTTTAGTATAGCAGTGTGAAGGACAATCAATATCAAATATTAAGGACTGGCTGTTTTCCATACATCAACTATCATTGTTCTAAAAATGAAGAAGAAGATTTAAGTGTATCAGATAAATTTATGAGGATAGTTAAAATTATTAATTTAGGTAGGTTAGGTTTTTTTTAGTAAATATAAATATAAAAATTATTTATTCTAATTGAAAACCTCCGTTTAGTTATTTTTTACATTTTAGTGCCTGGAAGTCGTTTTTTTTTTAAGTTTTTATTTTTCCATTTTTAGTGTAGGCGTCATAAGCAGGTAATTTTTAAGAAGAAAGCTTTTTAATAACATATTCGATTAAACAATTTATTTTTAAAAATATTTATTTTTGATTTTTTAAAAAACCTCTCGAACGATTTTGATAAAATTTATATAGGACCACCTGAAAAGTATACCCATTGAAAGAAAAAAAATCAAATCGCTTCAGGCGTCTTCGAGTAATCGGTGAACATACATAAAAAAAAGATTCCGACGAATTGAGAACCTCCTTCTTTTTGGAAGTCGGTTAATAAAGTCCATACTTCGAGCGAATCTGAGTCTGTCTGACAATGCACATACGACACAGGTTAAGTTATAAGCAACTTATCAAAATACTCTTAAGTTTAGAGTCTAAGGTAGTGTACCTGTAATATATAGAAACACTTAACTACTCGTTGCTTTAAGTATTCCTATTAAAACCTAACCTAATGAGAGAATTTATTTTCTTCAACTATACGGAGGTAAAAAGAAAAATTTGGAACATAATAATAATAATATACAATTCTTCATTCTCATAATTCACACTCACACTTTAACACCGTGTTGAAGTTTCGCAAGAGAAAAATTAAATAAGTTTCATATATTTAGTAACATACTATGATAATTGAATTATATTTTTATATGAAAATAAGAAACTAGAAATAATACTAATAGCACATGAATGGGATTTTAAATAAATTTTATAATGTCCATAGTTAAAATAAAACAATTTATATATTAACACAAGTAATCAGATATCACATAACGACATATTATGTACTAGCATTGCCCGCGGCTCCGCCCGCGTTCAGATGACTAAAAACCAAATTCTTAGGGTTTACATATTAGTATACTGTTACATTGCAATTTTTATATTTTTCTCAGAAATGAGACATTTTCCCGCGGTAAAAAGTATCCTATATGTTGACCCGGATAACCAGCTATCATTATACCAAATTTCATCGAAATCCCTTTAGTAGTTTTTCTGTGATGCGGTAACAGACTAACAGATAGACAGACAAAAATTCTAATAACTATAGATTTGGCCTCTGTATCGATAATAATGTATATTTCAATAACATTTTACAAAAAATATTTAATGTACAGATTCGGCTTAGTTACAATTTTATTATATGTATAGATAAGTTTCTGCAATCTTGTAGTGAATCACATCGACTCCTCTACACATTCTGAATTGCGAGCTTTGCCTCATAATTAAATTTACAAGTCCGCAGCAGATGTTTCTATACAGCATAAGCTCAAGTTTCACGTAAGAGGCTTGTACAGCATACTCATATATAACGTATTGTACAAGTATTTACTAAATGTAATTTAAGTTCTACGGGATGTTTATATTTATGAATATTTTAGTGCTAGCCCTGGCATTACTCAAGTGGCAGACAGTCATAAGTAAGTCTACTTAAGTCTCAATTAGTATTTTTGAGTTAATAAACTTTGTTTGTGAACCAGTACGTCATTCCAATACCTTTTTGTTGTAAAATATTCATAAGTTAAAGTTTTCCTAGATTAAGCCCCTTGTTTTGGTAAAGACTGTATACAAATCCACACAACAGTAGCTAGAGAGATAAACCCGAACAAACACAAATGCAGATCATCTAGGGGCTTTCCTTGCTACATAATATTTTTAACAACAATCCTTGCAGAATGCAATATATATATGCAGTTTTTGTATTTTTCCTCAGAAATGAGATATTTTCCCGCGGTAAAAAGTATCCTGTAAGTTGACCCGGATAACCAGCTATCATCATACCAAATTTCATCAAAATCTGTCCAGTAGTTTTCTCGTGATGCGGTAACATACAGACAAAAATTCTAAAAACCATCGATTCGGTCTCTGTATCGATAATAATAATAATAAATTTTATTTCAAGTAACCTAAGACTCATATTTTGTTAGTATACAAAGTGCTTATATTCTATGTTAGTACTTACACTCTAAATACATTTTAGATACATATACTTTTACATTCATATACATTTATACATTACTAACAAGAATAGCACAGCAGTGGTTAACATATCTACAATCCAACCTACTGGTTACCCTCATGATGCTGTTGGTACTACCCTGTAATCTATCCACCAGGGACCCACATCTTTTGCGCATCGTGGCATAGAAACAATTTATCCTCGCTGCTGCGAACATCCCTGATGCACTACAAAAACGGGGCAATCCCAACAGTACCCTAAAGCCATTATTGTATTGAACACGAAGCGCGTTATAAGATTTTTGAGAGTACTTGGCCCACAGGTTGCACGTGTAAAAAGTTGTACAATATGCTCTGTATACATAATGTCTATTTCAATTAGATTTTCCAAAAAATATTTAATGTACAGATTCGACTTAGTTACAATTTTATATATATATATATATATATATATATATATATATATATATATATATATATATATATATATATATATATATATATATAAGCACAACTTAATTATATAAAGTATAAAATTTACTTAGTTTTAGTTCCTAAAACAAAAATTCTATAGGATGCGGTGCCAATACCATTCCTCTGCCAAGTCGCCAAAAGCTTTAATGCTGAAAATCTGGCTGCGCTAATGAAGTAATACTGCTAATGAAAAAGAGAGGTTAATTAATGAAAATTAAAATCGTACCTGGTTTTATATTTTTATATTAAATTCGTTTATATAATTCTTGTAAATATTTGTTTATAATTTAACTATAATGCGAGTTTTTAAAATAATCATATACATACTTAGTATTATAAATGTGAAAGTGTGTTTGTTTGTTTGTCTTCTTTTCACGTTGAAACGGAGTGACGGATTGGCGTGATTTTTTGTGTGGAGATAGTTGGAGGACTGGTGAGTGACATAGGCTACCTTTTATCACCGGAGATTATCTCACTCGCACGCGAAAACACGTTATAATACAACCAAAAAAAGTATTTATTATCAGAGTTATTGAAACTTGGTATTAATGCTCTTTAATACAATTAAAGAAATAGGTACGTGTTTTAGCATTTTTCGAAATTTACCATAAGAGGGTAAAATAGGGGATGAAAGTTTGTATGAAACCTATCTTTTTATAGTTTTTCTTTGTAGTTTTAGCGTGAGTGGAGCCGCGGGTTCTGCTAGTTAATTTATAAAAAATTAAAATATTATGGTAAATATAGTCCACATAATAATGAAGACAACAATTTTTAATTATACCAAAATATCGAAAGCTTTGTTCAATTAGTAGTGATAATGTTACGTTCCAAGAACAAAAATAATTATACTTTATTAAATGCCTTTGTGATGGACAATGGACATTCCGCGAGAAGATAAGTAAAAATATATATGGAACAGAGAAGAAGTATTTAAATGCGGCTTACAAAGATGTGCGATGTGAGAATTTATGATTATCAGATCCTGTAGATGTCATAAGCCGCTATTTTTTTTAGTTTCTTATTAACCCTTTATTAGCCGACTTCCAAAAAGGAGGAGGTTCTGAATTCGTCGAAATCTTTGTTTTTTTTTAATGAATGTTCACCGATTAGTCGAAGACGCCTGAACCGTTGTGGATTTTTTTTTCTTTCGAAGGGTATACTTCCCAGGTGGTCCCATTTAAATTTTATCGAAATCAGTTTTTTTTAAAATCAACAAATAAATGATTTTTTTTTAATAAATTGCTAATCGAATATGTTATTAAAAAACTATCTTCTTACAAATTACCTACTTATTACGTCTACACTAAAAATGGCAAAATAAAAACTCAAAAAAAATCCGACTTCCAGGCACTAAAATGTAAAAAATAACTAAGCGGGGGTTTTCATTTAGAATAGCTACCTAATCAGATAGTTTCAGCGAGGAACTAAAAACTTGGCTCTCAAAGTTGAGAACACGTGTCAGCGACGACACGTTTGGCTCAGTGTGTAGTAACCCTACTTGCTGTGCCAGCGGTTGCGGGTTCGAATCCCGCTGGGGGCATTCATTTGTGTGATGAACACGAATGTTTGTACTCCAGTCATGGGTGTTTACATTTATAATATGTATGTATTTAAAGTTATATGTGCGTAGTGTATCAACTATCTGGTATCCATAACACAAGCCTCGTAGCTTACCATGGAACTAGATGGTGCTGTGTATTAATGTCCCAACATATTTATTTATTATTATTAATTTATTTATCTACATGGCAATTCTTGACAAAAGCCGACCCCTAGTAATAGGACAAGGCGAGAACAAAAAAGAAGTAGAAGAAGTCTATGGAAAAAAATAATCATAGGTTTAAAGCTATTTTAAAGCCTGACACGTTTAAAAAAGTAACTGTACGATGCATAGATTATGGTCATAGCCAGCAAAGAGAGCGAGTGGCTGGCTTTGAATAAAAATGAAGTAAGTTTTTACGGAATATGTAAAGAAGCTAACATTATCTAGCGCCAAAGTCCCGGAAGTCGGAACCTAAAACATGTTCCAAAGGCACTGCAAGAGAGTCATCATTTCTGTTATCTAAGAAGAACACGTCCCAACACGTTTCTCAGCTACTTAACTGTCTTATCATAACTTACGTACTACTTATCATAACGTAACTTGAATAGTATAAGTATTTAATTTATTTATTCTTAAATCCTACTGGACAATTGTCAATTATTTTTTCAAAATTTAAATATATGAATAAACTTAGATTTCTTAAATAAGGTTTAATAAATCTTCTTTTGGAACTAATATTTTAAGGCCATTAAAATCCAATGTCATTTAATTTTTATTAATAGTTTTTTTTTAATTTATTACCTATTAAAAGAAAACTAACGTAAAAGTTGTAAAAATACAATTATAACATACTTTTATTTTAAATATTTACGTAAATATGTTAGCTACATAACGAAGTTTCTAAACATTTAATAAAATTCCAATTTCTCTTGGAGGTTATCGATAACACATAGTTATACCTCACTCCATTCCTAGCTTTACACTTTCTATTATTTATAACTACTTCCGGTTCGTCCCTAGACAAAAACAAATCTGTCCCATGGGAACCAAATATTTTTCTAGCATAAAAATGTGCTTTTCCAAACTATAATCTATCTCTGTGCCAAATTTCATTCCGTTCAGCCGTTTTAGCGTGAAAGAGTAACAAACATCCATCGATCCTCACAAACTTTCACATTTATAATATTAGTATGGATATGGATTTAAATATTATAAGGATTAAATATAATACTATGCTTTTTGATTTTAATTATTGTGGTCTAAGAAGCTGAATTATCGGAGTAACTTTAAAGCACACTGAAACTATTTTTAAAAGTAAAACTCTTGGGAATTAAGTACTTTTCGACGCTTTCTAAGTTTATTCATTTTATAACATAATTCAAATAAATCTCTAGACCTTTTTGATGTAAAATTTAATGCTTTATACTTTTTATTTGAAATATTTTTCTCTTTCAACTTTTACCCTTTTCGAATTAATTAAAAAGGGAAAATTGATTTTATTTTATGAGTCCTGAACCGGGTTCGATAAAACCAACTTTTTATTTTAATAAGAATACTTATTATACAAAAACTACGAACGCCGTTAAGTTTTAACTAACTCCAAATAAGTAATTAAGAGGTAAAATAATAAATATGAATATGACATATTCAATATGTATGTTGAGACATTAACACACAGCACCATCTAGTTCCATGGTAAGCTACGAGGCTTGTGTTATGGATACCAGATAGTTGATACACTACACATATATAACTTAAAATACACACATATTATAAATATAAACACCCATGAGTGGAGTAGAAACATTTGTACTCATCACATAAATGAATGCGCCCAACGAGGCTTGAACCCGCGACCGCTGGCACAGAAAGTAGGGTCACTACAAATTGAGTCAAACGAGTCTACTTCGGGTCTTTTAAATTTTGAAAATATACTGTTTATTGTTAAGATTTAAATTTAAGAGTTACAAACTTAAAATTATAGTAACATTTTAATAGTTAGTAATTTACAATTCTTACTTAAAGGTAAGCGAAAAATATAAAAAAATCGGTCAAGTCCAAGTCGAATTCGCACGCGAAGGATTACGTAACATCGTGTACTTTTTATTAATATGACTTTTTGACTTTTTTTAACTACGATAATCGATTACGAACTTTAAAAAAATGTTTCTTGTATTTTTATTTTTTTATTTATTTTGTTATAGCGGCAATAGAAATACATACTCTGTGAAAATTTCAACTCTCTACCTATAACGGTTCATGAGATACAGCCCTCTGACAGACGGACGGACGGATAGCGGAGGCTTAGTAATAGGATTCCGTTGGCACTTTTCGGGTACGGAACCCTAAAAAACTTGAAAGTCGTTTCATACTTGTTTACGTAAACTAACTTACGAGTATAGCAAACCTAGCATTTATTAAAAATCTCATAAATTCAAGCATATGAATAACTTGGGCTTTATATGAAAAATATTCTAACATAGAAATTATGAATGAAATTTTAGTGCACGCTATAGAATCTAATGAGAAATGTTCTGCTTTACAAACATTTTTACTATTCATTTGAGTTTAGCTTTTGAAGGCATAAAATATTGTTGATAAAAGAAATTCTGTTGGAATACAATTTATTTTCTTTATTACAGAGTATGAGATCTTACTATCAGTCATAGTCAAAGACTGTATATATGTATAGTATACTTTCTACTGCTATGTAAAGGCAAAATTAAAATACGTATTAATGAAGTAATTATAATCGATACAGAGGCCGAATGTATAATTTTTAGAATTTTTGTCTGTCTGTCTGTCTGTTACCATATCACAGAAAAGCTACTGGAGGGATTTTGATGAAATTTGGTATGGTGATAGCTGGTTATCCGGGTCAACATATAGGGTACTTTTTACCGCGGGAAAATATCTCATTTCTGAGAAAAAATACAAAAAACTGCATTGTAGACTAGATGAGTATACTAATATGTAAAACCTAAGAATTTGGTTGTTGGTCATCTAACGCGGGCGGAACTGCGGGCAATGCTAGTAAAATATAATTTCAACTTTCTTTGCTAATGTAAAGTTTTTTAATCCTGTTAAACAAATTGAATTAGAATAACAAAAGTGCTTACTAACGTTTTACTTACATAAATTCCTTATATTACAAGTCTAAAAGTCAATTGTAATAAGTGCAAAATTGGTCATTTTTCTGGAGCGCGATGTAATTAGACAAATTGTCGTAAAAAATGAATTGTCTGTGTAACATTTATTGCTACCTCGAATATTTATTTATGTAAATGTAAATGAAATGGTCTCTCTGTAAAATATATTAAGGGAATTTTTGGAAACAAAAAAACATCGTCTCTTGGTACCTCTTACTTTTGAACATCAAAGAGCTGTTATGCATTCAATTAACCTTACCATGCCCTGGCTGCTTAGCGCGATTTTCCCTGCAAATTTTATTTAGTGTCCAACCACTATATAGAAGAATTATATTGAAGGTAGTGGTAGCCCAGTGGTAACACGCTCGCTTGACAAACCGAGTGAAGCGGGTTCAGGGGGTCTCGCACTTCTGATATTTTCATGTGCGAATCATTTCTAACATGATTACCACTTGCCTTACGGTGAAGGATAACAATGTAAGTGAATTTTTGTCTGTTTGCCTGTATGTCTGTTTGTCTGTTTGTACGGGCTAATCTCTGAAACTGTTGGACTGATTTAAATGCAGTTTTGCATGGTAGTACCTTATATCCCAGGTCAATGTTTAAGATACTTTTCATCCCGGAAAATTAAAGAGTTCCTGTGGGACAGTCAAACACTATAGTAAATTATACAGCTTAGTACACAACAACTTATGGACCTAATTTAGTTAAATTTTGCAAGCTGATACCTTACATTACCGGTTAAACAACAGGTTACTTTTATCCCGGAAAAATTAATGGCTCCCGTGGGATAGATCTGTTTGTGCTTTTCTAGAGGCGAACCCGAGCGAAGCGAGGGTGAGCAGCTAGTGTTTAATATTTCATATTGATTTAGACAGAAGGCAAACAAAACATTTAATTACAAAAACGGTGATTGTGAATTATAGAGTATGTCTAGTAAAAATTAGGCATTAAAATTCGATTCAATGCACGTATCACATTTGTCTCCTAGAGCGTCCATATTATAAACTTAAATGGCTTTACCTAATCAATATGTAAGCAATCCAATAAGTATATTAGAAAAAGGCTTATGAAGGATTAACCAAAGTTTACAGAAACATATAGCGTTTAACAAAGCTAGCAGTATTAAAGGATCTAATCCATACTATGTTATATATAAATGCGAAAGTAACTCTGTCTGTCTGTGTATCTGTTTGTTACCTTTTCACGCTTAATGCGCGTTAATTCACGGTATGGAGATAGTTTGAGACCCAGGGAAGGACAGGGGGTCATAAGGGGATGAAAGTGGGGGTGGGGGGGGGGTGGGGGGGTGGAACTTTGTATGGGGATGGGATCATGTTCTGTGGTTGAGAAGTAGACGGTATCTGCTTTCGTGCCCCAGATAATACATGTGCCTGATCTCTCAACTATAATAGTAATGTATGATATTGCAGGTGCCACTGAGATCTAAATTTATATTTCGACACTAAACTCTCAAGTTGTGATGAGTATGAATTTTATGGCTAAAATTCTGGAATTTTTGTCTTGCAAAGTTTTATTGGGAATTGAGCTTGATAAATATTATAATGACACATGTTCCTACCTACCAGAAAAATTTTGTACATCTGAAAGCTCCAAGTTTTAACAAGTTTCGTAGAAATATCGATATACAATTTTTATTTAAAGAGATGTTTAATATATTTTTTCTTGTCATTAGTAATATTTCATTTAATACGCGTAAAAGCTAATTAAAGATACATACATTTTTTGCCCAAATTTTATATACCCGGCTGGTGTTGCCAAGTCCACTGGTGCCTACAGAAGTAAACATTTCAAATATCGCCAGCATTAAAATTAAATAATAATTATTACAGTGCAATTAAAGTTATGATAGCATTGTAATAGCTAGCACATCGCTCCCTCAGAATCATCTGACTATGTAGTGCTGTCATCACTTTTAGGTCTAGTCTTGACGCTGTCACTGGGTGAAACAAATCTAATCGAATAGCTATTATCTTTATAGAAATAGTGCTAACATTACTATATATGTAAATGGATTTGATTAAAATTCCTTTTAACGTTGGAAAATGTATTAAGGTACGAGGTGTGGGCTCACCGGCAAAGCCAGTTTAATGAGGCATCGCAGGATTGCTTACGCACTTAACCATTACAGCCCGAAGGCAGGCCTGCCGAAGCAGACCACAACACCATGGGGTTGCTTTACGGTCCACTCTGCTATCAAAGAAGTACCAGGAGCAACCCGCATGGTACACCGCCCACCAAGGGTGGGACGTATTGCTGGGAACTAGTCCCCCCCAGGATAAGGTGAACGCACTTGGGGGGTTGGATAAACTCCCTATCCTAACAATATTATATTCACCTCGAAATTTTCACTTACAAATTGCAATATTCGCCTTTATCCTAACAATATTATTTGCTTGAGACCAACTTGGTAGACGTCGGTCGGTAATAATTGCGAATTCTCAAGACAAAATAATATTTTATTAATAAAAAGCACCTGCCAACATCTAAGCTTGAAATTCACCGTTACTTTGTTTTACATTTTTACAACAGTGAACAGACCAAGACGAATCTGGATCAGCGTCGTAAAAAATTTTACTCCTCGTAAACCCAAAGTTCCATTCCGATTATATCGTATCACTATAGACCACTTAAGCAACACATTTGCCCTTCTGCGTTCATAACCAAGACGGTTTATAGAACTTAATACCTTTTGTTTTGTTAAAATAATAAATCTAATTCTCATTTAAATATTCAAAACTATAAGTACGTAAAACAATTTCAACTTAATTTTTCGTTTAAGCCTTAATTTGATGAATATTGAATAAAATTGACAGTTAACTGTTGATGATAAGCTCTAACAAAAATTTACGTACGTACTACGAGTATTATTCTGGCATAATAATAACAAAATTCGTAAATTAAGCTATACCTACATACATGAATACACACAACCTCATGATACACAATTAGCGTCTCAAAAGGAAGTGCATAATTCGGAATTGAATTGCGCTTTTTTTTGAATCCATTTTGTTCATTACTTATCAGATGACAAAATTTAAAAAAAAGTACTTTTAAGAGGTGTGGTGTACGTTAGTTCGAATTTGTATTTGACTTAACGTCACTGTCATGTTGACGCCACTTTTTAAAGAGGTATTTTTTTATTAAAATGTCTATCTACGTTTTTATATATCAACTAGCGACTCACCCTCGTTCTGCTCGGGTTCGTCCCTAGTTACGTTTTAACGTTTAGTATAGATTTCTCAGAGATGACATATTTTCCCGCAGTAAAAAGTATCCTATATATATGTTCTCGTAATGCGGTAACAGACATACAGACAGACAAACAGACAGGAAGACCGACGGACAGGTATAAATTCTAAAAACTATAGATTCGGACTCTGTATCGATAATAATGTTTATTTCATTAAGATTTTCCAAAAAATATCTAATGTACAGATTCGGCCTGATTACAATTTTATTATATGTATAGATGTATATTGTATACATATATATTGTATACATTTAAAAACTTTTTAGACACAATGGACACGCTGTTTCGCTTTGTAACCAAGTACCTAATCTGTATTTTTCATGTTTATCAACATTTATGTTCATGATACGTTCATCTGCGCGAATAAATAGTGATGTGTATGAGTCCTTTCACACATATACATTACAAAATTCGAATGCAATCTTGTTCACTCTTTTTAATATTAAAATTATTAATGAAGTTTAGTATCATCCTTGTTGTAAATAAAAATTGAAGAAATTGTTATTGTTTTTTGTCTTGTTTGTTTTATCTTAATCGTTTGTTGTAACGTCAGTGTAAAACAACCAAAGAGAAAGTATAATCGCATTGTTCCCAGTCGGAGCGCTTGAGCTAAAACAATGGAGTGTCAGAAGTAAAATTCCATAAATCGTTTCAATAATCAAATCCACTATAGATATGTCAACTATGACATCACTTACTTTTTTTTAAAGAATAGTTATGCATTTTTTTTAATATTAATATTTAAATTAATAGTTATAAGATGAATAAAAAAATTGAAAACTCTATTAGTAAACTACGTATTTGATAGGGTAAATGTCTATTTAAAAACTCCGACCTCTACATTGTAGTGATTGGCCTATTGTATTTTTGTCAAATTAGATATATTTTTTAGCATTTAGTCACATTCTTAGACCGACTACCAAATAAGAAGAGTTCTCAGACTGAAGAGTGGATTGAGAAAGAATAATATAGACTGAGTGTCGGATTTAAATATGAACCCAAACAATCATTTTTTTAAATAGTATATAGAAGTAAATGACAATTTGTAGACACAAGACACGTAAATAAATCTTAATCTATACATAAAATAAAATTGTAACTAAGTCGAATCTGTACATTAAATATGTTTTGGGAAATCTAATTGAAATAGACACTATTATCGATACGGAGTCCAAATCTATAGTTTTTAGAATTTTTGTCCGTCTGTCTGTCTGTCTGTTACCGCATCACGAGAAAACCACTGGACAGACTTTGATGAAATTTGGTATGATGATAGCTGGTTATCCGGGTCAACATATAGGGTACTTTTTACTGAAAATATCTAATTTATGAGAAAAAAAAAACTGCATTGTAAGAGTATACTAAATATGTAAAACCGACGAATTTAGTTTTTGGTCATCTGAACGCGGGCAGAGCCGAAGGCAATGCTAGTAAAATATAAAAATAGCTAACAGATTTTATTATAACAAAGAATAAAGGTAATATTAAGCTATTTTTAAAACTATAAAAGAATATGGAGTTATTTTTAATATTCATTTTTTTTTCTAAAAATTGTATGTTAATTTAACTAATACATATATAGAATTTCCCTTATTCCTTGAAAAAAGTAAACTATCCGTATGGCAAAGTCACAGCAACAGCAAATCACGCTACTATTTTTGACATTGACAGTTATTTTGGCGGATTCCGTCCGTCTATATAATTTTTTAAGCTGAGGTGGAGTTACTGAATCTGGATGTATATTTTTAGTGTACGATAAGCTTTTGCAATTATAAACTTACTTTAATGATTTTTAATGAATAGATTACACTTAAAAAGTAATCGAATATTTTCAAGAAAAAATTCTAGCCGGAAGTGTGAAATAATTACATTTAAATCGATTTTAATTCATTGTGCCTTTCCAGTTAAAATGTAATTATGAAGTTGACCAAACGCCATTAAATAAAACTGACAAAATATTTTAAATATTAAACCACGATTGCAGTATTCAAAATAAATTATGATTTAAATCTTTTGTAGTACGTTTTTGCTTGAAAAATCTATTCCAACTGAAAATGTTAGCTCATTTTTCTAAGGGCTGCTTCAGCTACGAATATTCGACTGGTTATAGATCTATACATATATGACATTACAAAGTATTAATATGGACAAATACTGCAATTAAAACATCTAATGTTATTGAATTTTTCTGTAATCTTGTTTTAAATATCTTTAATATTACAATACAAACCAGAAGATTTGTTAAGAATTTAGCACATAATAAATAATCGAAAATGAAGTCATATATTGTGCTTTACACAGTAATCACTCCGTTATTTCTAACGAATTTTGAACTTTTAGTTCAGTTTTAAATAAAAATCTCATAAATATTATAAATTATGCGAAAATTTGGATGGATGTTTGTTACTCAATCACGCCATAACGGCTCTAGATGAGGCACAGAGATAGATTATAATCTGGAATAGCACATAGGTTACTTTTTATCCCGGAAAAATGTACGATTCCCGTGGGATAGATTCATTCTTGCTCTTCACCAAGACGAACCCGAGCGAAACAAAGGTGTGTAGCTAGTATGTACAGAAATATTTAAAGCAAATATGTGAGAACAAACCTTCACTCCTCTTTCCGCTTACAAAAATCGGTCCCACGACCACTCAAGACTCGTCGAAAAACCATGATCTTTTGATATTAAAATTTATTATACACTTTTATCTTCGTTATACTCCTTCTTAACTATTTTAGAATATTGATTAAAAAAGGTGTTTAAGACATTTTATTAAGACATTTTATTAACGAGTTTCCTTTGAAATTTAATCATCTTTCATCCTACAGGATGACGGTAAAAGCCACTCTATCGCAGACAACATTGTATTTTAAGTTTAGGCAACTCAATATTTTTACCAACTTAATAAAAAGGAGTTGGCTTAATTTTTATGTTATATATAACTTAAACTATAAATAAATACATATTATAGATATAAACACCCATGACTGGAGTACAAACATTCGTGCTCATCACACAAATCACTGCCCCCAGCGGGACTCGAACCCACGACTTCTGGCGCAGCAAGTAGGTCACTACAAACTGAGCCAAAAGTGTCGTCTAATATTTTTACATAATATCTTCAATATCTTTTTACCACAACAACAATTTAGAAATTTCTTATGTTGAATTTGGAAATCATTTAATAATTATAATCTATCTTCTATACATATAATAAAATTCTGATTCGAATCTGTATATTAAATATTTTTTGGTAAATCTTATTGAAATAGTCATTATTATCGATCAGAGGCCGAATCAATAGTTTTAGAATTTTCGTCTGTCTGTCTGTCTGTCTGGGTCTGCATCACTAGAAAAGCACTGAACAGATTTTGATGAAATTCGGTATGATAATACACTAACACACTAACCTTATTTGGGTGGACTCTTAAAGTCCACCCGAGCCCATAGTTTTGTTCAGCTTTTCTTTTTTGTTCGCAACGTCTTTTGATTCTGAAATTGTACACGCACGAATCCATCTCAAATTAAATAAAATGATGATGATGATGATGATGATGTTCTCCTAGCCGATTCCGGCTTCGGCGGCCAATCTCAATGAGATTAGCCAACTGCGCAGGAGATATTATAGTGCTCAAGTGTACGCGCAGACACAAGTGCACTCTCTATTCCTATCACTCTCATACTCCGGTGGGACGACCACTCGACACGACCGGTGAAAAATAAAATAAAAATAACAACAAAACATAAAAATGCTCAAAAAAAGGCACGGACGTATGTCTGTGGGTGTTAGACTTACTCAAATAAAAAGAAATATATTATGATAATAGCCGGGTCAACTATACGATATTTTATACTGTGGGAAAATATATCGTCTCTGAGAAATCTATACTAAAAGTTAAAACGTAACTAGGGACGAAACCGAGCGGAGCGAGAATGAATCGCTAGTTCTATATATTTTTGTGAAGCTTGAAAGCCCATAATAACCCATATTTTCACCATAAACATTTTAAAACTGATATCTCTAAAAGATGTTAAAGGCCAAAGTTATTTTTAACATGACAAAAATTTTTTTTTGAGTATTTTACATCGCCAGCCGATGGTTTTATTAGCAGCTAATGAACAACTTAATTTAAGTAATAACCTACTTTCAAAGGACCTTCCACTTTCAAACCCTTTGCGAGGGCTCTTTAATGTGGCGCACTTTATTGCATGGAAATTTGATTTATAAGTATTTCTGATTTATCAATTATATCGGTATAGTTTTTGTTAAAACTAATTACATATTTATATAGTACAAGCAGAACCCGCGGCTTCGCTCGCGCTAAAAGTACACAAAAAACTCCAAAGAGGTAGCTTTTATACAAACTTTCATCCCCTATTTTATCCCCTTATGGGTTGTATTTCGAAAAATCCTAAAACACGTATTTATTTAATTGTATTGAAGAGCATTAAAACCAAGTTTCAAGTAATTGTCAAATTACTTGAAACTTGGTATTAATGCTCTTAGTATTAAATAATTTTTAGGTTTGTATTATAACGTGTTTTCCCGTTCCCGAGATAATCTCCCGCGGTTAAAAGTACCCTATGTCACTCTCCAGCCCCCCAACTATATCAACACAAAAACTCAAGCCAATCCGTCACTCCATTTCGACGTAAAATAAGGACAAACAAACAAATAAACACTATCGCATTTATAATATTAAGTAAGGATTATAATATAGTAATTTGGTTTTTAAAATGTCCTACTGCTGGACATAGGCCGCTACTTCACGCTGGACAAGTGCGTGTTAACAGACTTCATGTGAATTTCAAAAACTAATCTAGTTTCTCTTAGACATGCAGGTTTCATTGCAATGTATTTTCTTCACCCTAAGACAAGTGGTAATCATGTTGAAAGGGATTCGCGCATGAAAACATTAGTGCAAGACGCGTGGTTAAAACTCGACTTGCTTGATTTTCCAAACGAGTGCGTTACCACGGGGCCTTCAAAATGAAATTCTTTATACTTGGTTTAAAATGTTATTTCTTGTTACAGACAGCAATCAAAGTAGAAACACACGCATGTCGCCACGCGCAAAAGAAGACAAATCTACACAAAAATCAAAATCAAAAAGTTACTCCGTGTAAGTATTATTATTATGTCCTAGTGTTCGCCCGGTGGTTGAAATTTGACCATAGTCATCATTGAAATTTTACGGTTAACAAACAGAGGTCAAAAAATTAAATTGTTTTATCTTTACCTATCCCTATAAAAAAAGTCCTAATTTTTTTAATTGTTAACACACTAACAGTATGTATATATATATATATATATATATATACAAATATATTTTATCGTCCCACCGGAGTATGAGATTGACAGGAATGTGTATATTTATTTAGTAATATTTCAAAACAAAACCATGGGTTCACATAGAGTAGTAATATCAGTAAATGTAATTTCAATAGCATTATATATATTTTCAAAATGGAAAATAAAACACCCATGCTATTTCTAGTTACACTTTCCGTAATACAGTGGTATCAAAATAGGATTATATTAAAAATATAGAGCTTTCATAACAAAGCGCAACTTAAGACGAAGGTTTTCAAAGCTTAAGATGTGAACTGTAAAGACCGAATCTCTTCGGCCTCGTGTTGTATTATTCATATATTCCAAACATAAGTAAAATATAAATTATATTTTATTCATGAAACATTCACTTATAGAATTAAGAGAATGATAAAATTTAATTATCATTTTAATTAAAATAACTTGAACCGTTTTATTTTCAACAACAATTTTTTTCCATTTCAAGAGGAAATTTTTCAATGAAAAAAAATCCATAACTGTCACTATTTTACTTTATTCTCTTACCACAGATGATTTTGTATAATTGTTATATATGTCAAAGAGAAATTGTAAAATCCTTTAAATTATAATTTTACTATAATTACCCGGAGTTTTGTCATTCGCCTCCTTTTCTTACAACATCACGGGACAATTTTAGGTAAATTATAAATTCACTAAGCACATTCAGTGAAATTGTAATTGTCCTAGTTAAACTGTCAAATATTAGCTATACCAGGGTTCAGTGGAAAGCCTCGGTTTGGTTGGTGGATTAACTGCAATCAATGGATCGAACATCTCATAAAATTCTAAAAAAAATATGTTTTTGAATTATGCGATATAAGATTGTCAAAAGATTATAAAATTTGAAACATGCATTTCTATATATCATAGAACTAGCTAGTAGGTACTCGCTACAGCCCTCAGCTCGCGTTAAGTAACTGTTGTTCATTTACTTTTGGGTAACATGGTTTCTTAATATGGAAGCGGACAGAAAGAATCAAAAATAAAATCATAGACAAATTTCTACCATAGTCAATGTTCAATATTAGTTTTTAAAAAGATATTTTCTCGCGTATTTTAAAAGATATTGTAAACAACTACATAATTAAGCTCACAGTGTCGATTAAAAGTTTTTTTTTTCATTTTCTAAATGAAACCGGCATTATGTCCAGCTTTTATTTTCTTACTAACGCGGTCTGTAAGCAATTAATTATATTACTTTACAAATAAAATACGTACAGGCATTAGGTATTTTAGTAAAATATAATTAAAAATATTGACAGAAATAAGAACAGTGTAATAATATTATTGACTAGCATTACCCGCGGCTCCGCCCGCGTTCAGATGACCAAAAAACCAAATTCTTCGGTTTTACGTATTAGTATGCTCTTACAATGCAGTTTTTGTATTTTTTCTCAGAAATGAGATATTTTCGCGCGGTAAAAAGTATCCTATATATTGACCCGGATAACCAGCTACAACAACAAACAAACAACAAAATCTGTCCAGTGGTTTTCTCCTGATGCGGTAACAGACAGACAGACAGACAGACAGACAGACAAAAATTCTAAAAACTATAGATTCGGCCTCTGTATCGATAATAATGTTTATTTCAATAAGATTTTCCAAAAAATATTTAATGTACAGATTCGGCTTAGTTACAATTTTATTATATGTATAGATTGTAATCAACTTATTCACATTAGATGATGATAAAATAACAAACTATGTCTTACTTCTCTTCCCCTTGGAAGAGAGATACAATAATACTAAGAGTATATTAACTTAATTCTTTCTTTATTGTAATAAATCCGTTACCCATTTTTATTTATTAACAATTATTGTGATGAGTATTCTATTAATATTTTTGTACTGTTTTGTTTTAAAACATTATTCTTTGGATGCATGTTTAGTTCTACGATTAATGATACTCTCATTAAACCTTAGTCCGAGGCATATCTATACTAATATTATAAATGTCAATCTATACAATATGTTAATACAGGTCGACTGTGTACATTCAATTTATCACGATTATTAAATAAGCGTATTTGAACATAAGGAATATAATATCTGATCTCTAATTAAAGTGAAAAAAATAATGTTTATAAAAGATGAAATTTAATATTGGCTTTCTTCCAGACGACTACAACAGAGTGGTGCTACAGACGGTCGACCGGGAGCCGGACTCGGATTACATAAATGCTTCCTATATAGATGTGAGTGGCTTTATTATTTTATTATTTTTTTATTTAAATCTTTTATTATAATTTAGTAAGTAAAATGCCTTTTACAATATAAAAGATTTAATGCTTCTGGCATTAATAATGTCCATATTAACTTTTAAATAATCTATGCATAATTTATAGTAAAATTCTAAATGAGTTAAATGTATACATTAAATTTTTTTTTGAAAATCTTATTTAAATAACCATTATTATCAATACAGAGGCTGAATCTATAGTTTTTAGAATTTTTGTCTGTCAGTCTGGGAACGCATCACGAGAAAAGCAATGCAAAAAAAACTGGTTATCCAGGTCAACATATAAGAATATAGGATACTTTTAACAGCGGGAAAAATCTCATCTCAGAGAGATCTATACTATCCTTTAAAACGTACCTAGAGACGAACCCGAGCGGAGCGAGGGTGAGTCGCTAGTTGCGATATTTCTTAAACTGTAATTGCTGTTCTATATATACTCCTTTTCACCGCATTCTATAGATTAAAAAATTTATCTATCCAAATTTTGCAACAATAAACATCTACATGATCGACTAGTGTAAATGGAACCCTGGAATCCGATGTATTACAAATAGTTGTACGATATGAGAAAAAAATAACAATTTTAGTCGAATATCACTTCATCTTCATCTTGTACTAATTCAATTCACAGTTAATAGTTATATACTCTATACAAAATTGAAAGTTGACATGTATGGTAAAATCTAAAAAAGTAAAAGCGAAAAAGAGCTACATTAGACCGATTTTGATAAATGTTTTAGTTTACTGTATTTTTGCAACTTATTATCCTCTTGAAAATCACCCTGTACATATAAGTTGAATAGATGAGCTTACTCTGATATTTTAAAATTCATAACTACCTCATTTTTTGTCCTCTAATAATACACTCAACGCATAAAAGACAGTTACAAGAATAATTTCATTTCAGGAGTTTCTCTCGTCTTCCTCGCCGTCACTTAATAAACTTGGCTGCAAAGTTTGCCATCGTTAGCTATACTCTAAACAATCAATGTTTTATTTTGGAACTTTGGAACAGTTGAAAATTTAATCACCTAACACATAACTTGAGGAATATTTTTCCAATAAAAAATCTTACTTCGTTACTAGTAGGCTTATTGTATATTATTAATTTAAAACTCTTTCGAAAGTAAATGCTTGGTTTATCAAAATTCGTTATCACCACGAATGAAAAATATAATGTTTTGTCTAGTCATGTCAAAAATGTACAATATTTTAAGTTTTTAATTTCAGTTCTGCTTGAAAACCTCCCTAAACATATGCTACGTAATACTTCAGCCCTTTCAAAATTCCACTGCGGTATGTCCTTCAATACAATGAGAATTACACCGTAATCCACCTCCCCGTCCAAGTGCGAAACGGACTTCACATGTCTTACAAAGGTATGGTTCTGTCAGACATGCTGGTTTGTAGTTGTACACGATGTTTCACAGTACAAATAGTAATCATGTTCAAAATGATGAATGTCTCAGAATCCGCTTCATTTGGCTTTCCAAATAAGAGAATTAATGGTGAACAAATACCATTACATCTTAATTCAATTTACGATTCTAAAATAAAAGTGAAGTAGGTTTTTAAAATATTTTTTTAATCTGGAAAAACAGAGCTCAAACCAGTTAATGAATAAAAAATGCAAATATGGTAATATTTCAACGTCGATGCCATGTGTCTTATATAAAATGTTATAAAGTATACAGGTACATATAAAAAACTACTAACTACTTCAATAAAAGAGACTTTTACAAGCACTTGCAAAGTGTAAATTCCTACATTTATATGTGAGAGTTAAAGAACCTACCATTGGCTAAGAATGCAGTTCTGCTGTAAAGATTCATCGAGAACCCAACAGTTCTTTTGGTTTATCTCTAACTCCACTAAACTCTATTGCTTCGTCTCATCGTAAAGGATTAAAAAATGGCAAATTAAAGACTTATGGCAATTATAGACATAGGCATAAGTAGGTGAAAAAATTAAAAAAAAACTTTCTACTCGGGTAAAGTCAAGGCGGATACTTGTACAGTATAAAGGCGTGTTATAAATTTATTCGCAGAGTTTCAGTCATTCTCGCATTCTTTGCCTCTTTTTATAAACTTCGCGGTGTCAAACTTAGTCGTCGTTAGCTGTCTTCTAAGATCTATAGAACTTTCTATTAAATAAATGAGAACACTCCAAGATCTAATCAGTGGAACTTCAGATTGGTTTGTATTTGTTTTACTTGTTAGACTAGTTTTTACCACAGTTAATTGTTACTTTATGGTCATTTAGCGTTTGAAATTCTACCAAAAATAGAGTTCAGATTTAATATCAAGCTTTCTCTGGGTCACATCTGGGTCGCAGGTTCAAATTGTCTTAGGAATTAATATTTTTATGTTACACATTTTGTTGTTGTTTCTTTTCAACTTAAAATATAAATCATTATAGTTCCAGTATTTAATTAAACAGAACAAAACATATCCCTGGCACAAGATGACTTAGTAGATATCATAGAATATGTAAGACATTGCTTTATTACCAGTATGTAATTGGATATGCAAATCTTCAACATAAGTTAACGAAATCCTCCCAAACATTATGAGGGAAATAGAACCTTTGTGGAATTTCCAACTTTATTTTTAACTAGCATTGCCCGCGGCTCCGCCCGCCTTCAGATTACCAAAAACCAAATTCTTAGGTTTTACATATTAGTATACTCTTAAAATGCAGTTTTTGTATTGTTTTTCTCAGAAATGAGATATTTTCCCGCGGTAAAAAGTATTTCCTATGTGTTGACCCGGATAACCAGCCAATACCAAATACCAAATTTCATCAAAATCCCTCCTGTGGTTTTTCCGTGATGTGGTAACATACAGACAGACAGACAGACAGAAAGACAGACAAAAATTCTAAAAAGTATAGATTCGGCCTCTGTATCGATAATAACGTCTATTACAATAAGATTTTCCAAAAAATATTGAATGATTCGGCTTAGTTAGAATTTTATTATATGTATAGATTTTATTTTTCTTAAAATTTTAAACCATTTTTATTTTCCTAAAGGTGTAGAACACTATAAAAACTTCATACATGAATAGAAGAGACTGAATAAATAAAAAACATATCCACATTAATGTACCCTATAGTCGCGATTTTTATCCCAAAATATCTTGAAAACCTAAGGCCACTACGTTGCGGGCATTTATTGTTTGTTTAAATGTTCTCTGTCTACACCAATTTCATTGTGGGCCGCCACTTTGAAAAAAAAACTAAAGTGGCCGCGAGTGGCAAATGAGAGCTTTCACAAAAAAAAAAATTATATAATAAAATTATATAATTTTTTCAACTATTTAATAAATATGAGAGCATAAAAAGTATTATTACCAAAAACAAAACTTTCTGAAATGTATGATGTAATCCGTAGATGTATGAAACATGTGGCGAAGTGATTT
The DNA here is from genome assembly GCA_921882275.1 of Brenthis ino. NCBI lineage: Eukaryota > Metazoa > Arthropoda > Insecta > Lepidoptera > Nymphalidae > Brenthis > Brenthis ino. The sequence continues at coordinate 19,165,483 of OV170224.1, read as the reverse complement.
ATAACTGCGGAATAACCCCCATCACTTGAGCCTCTAAGTGTCAACTTCTGAAAGAAAAGGGTCTTCTATTATATAACATCTGATCCGTAAATACGCACAAATAATATTGTTTTATTTTAAATATATACTAATTTTCGAATAAATAATATATTTTCATATCTCCATCAACTGGAAAATAAAAACATTCGAAATAACAATATATCACAGAAGTACAGTGTAAACTTTAGTGGGATTTTCTACTTAACCGTAGGTCCTGGGTTTGATTTCCGCATAGTTTGTTTAATTTACTATTTATTGACCATAATATAGATTAAAAATATTTTCCATAGATTAATTATAATAAATTGAAAGGATTTTCCTTAAAATAGGACGCTCTATAGAATCCGAATGCTTGTAGATATAAGATAATATAGTGACAAGTATTACTATGTTTGTCAACCTCGAAAAAAAACATGAATAACGGGGGTTTTAATTTTTTTATTATTTATTATTTTTTTAATATTTATTAATATAAAAAAACATACAAAGCAGATTAAAGCATAAAAGTAAATTAAAAAAATTAAACAACTGTGCCACTTCACGACAAAAGTAGAGAACACCGCTAACAACAAATAGATAGTGTTTCACTGAAGCAAATAAAATTAAATTAGAACTAAAAGTTTTATTCTATTAACAGTTGAATTTTAAAAAGGTTTTATTTATTTTAGAAGAGTTACCTACATTCTAATTTACATCTGGATTTTTACATCTATTAATTATCTACATTTTATGAGTTTAGAAAGTCGATATGGACTTCGAAATATTGATTACTATTAGGTACGTTTTAATGGTTAGTATGAAATATATAACCTTATATTGTATACCTTGCTCAATAAACGAGTTATGTAATGCAAAAAATTTTTTTCAAATCGGATTATTAGTTCCTTAGATTAGAGCGTTTAAAGATTAAATAATAAAATCATCCCTTAGATTTACGCGAATTGAAATATATCACTCGAAAACGTTTGAGAACAAAAACTCACAATAAAACCCTAAAAAATGAAAAAAATTATTGAAAATATTTAATAAACTAGCGATACACGTTTCTTGTGCTTGCGTTTGTATTTCTTAATCTAAACTACTACTAAACATATAGAAATTTTATATTATTATGGCCTAGATCTTTCATAGACCTAGATGACCTTAACAGAAAGAAAAGGAAAGTATATTTTATTTTATTTACAAATTATACATTACCTATAAAAATAATTCGCTCGAAAATCTCGAAGTTGCGAGACCCGAAGTTAAAATCTGAATCAATTGACCTTTCCAGCATCATGAATGGGGATGCACTACCAATTATTTGTTTTTCATATTTACTAAGTATTAATACGATAAAAAAACACATCGTGAGAACACATCGTTTTCAAAAGGTATCTTATTTGCGCTTACCCGCATTCACTCATCCCTCTCGCATAGAGAATATAGACCCGTGCCTAGTAATAAGACATTTAATAGGCTGAAGTATTATAATAATTTGTCTTTAAGTAATATTAAAACAAAGACTAATCTTAATTATTATTATTTACTAACTGACCTGACGGACGTTGTTCTGTCCAAAAATAAATCATTTGTTCAACTGGCACGCTTTGAAGCCATTAATCTATACTAATATTATAAATGTGAAAGTTTGTGAGGATGGATGGATGTTTGTTACTCTTTCATGCCAGAACGGCTGAACGGATCTGGATGAAAGGCACAGAGATAGATTATACTCTGGAATACCACATAGGCCACTTTTTATCCCTAAATAATTTACGTTTCCCGTGAGATAGGTTTGTTTTTGTATTCCTAGAGGCAAACCCGAGCGTAGCAAAGATAAGCCGTTAGTATTATAATAATTTGTCTTTAGGCAATATTAAAACAAAACTAAGCTAACTTATTATTGTAAATTAACTGACTGACCCGACGGACATTGTTCTGTCCAAAAATAAATCATTTGCTCAACTTGTCGTTGTAGAGTTGAATATTTGTTTAAGTCCTTAAGAAAAAAATTGAATTGAATTCAATCATTTGTGATCTTTGACATCATACAAAAATTTATTGCAAAAGAAGCACTTTCAATTTTCCACAATTTTTATAGTTATGGATAGGTATTTAAAAAAGAATCCAATCAAGTTGATTCTGCCTTGGGTTGCGCTTATCCACGAACATAATTTTAATTATATAGATTACGTTCAGCCACTCTCGTGTGATACACAATTGATCACAGAGGCAGACCAAAGTCTCAAGCTTAGTTTTATAATACGAGTAGGTATCTTCCAAATATCTGCTGGTAGAAAATTTAATGCTAACTTAGCATTAAATTTCCCCCTATTTATGTTTTAGTATATTTAGATTTTGTCCAAATGTAAATGCGTATTTTCTTTATAGACCTATAATGATGATGTTCTCCTAGCCGATTCCGGCTACGGCGGCCAATCTCATTGAGACTAGCCAACTGCGCAGGAGATATTATAGTGCACAAATGTACGCGCAGACACAAGTGCACTCTCTATTCCTGTCACTCTCATACTCCGGTGGGACGACTGCTCGACACGACCGGTGAGAATTAAGGCGCAGGACCGACGGCTTTACGTGCTCTCCGAGGCACGGGGTGAAACACCGCAAACTTCCCAAATCCGGGCTGTTACTGAGATTTACTATACAGAAAGGCTCAATAACTGAACTTGGCCCGACCCGGGACTCGAACCCAGGACCTCCGAGTGTGCAGCCGTACTTGCTAGCCACTACACCACCGAGGCAGTTAGACCTATAATAATTGCTGTACAATTAAGTGCTTTAACGAAATTAAACAGTTTCCAGAGCATTCAACTAAATGTACTTAGACGTGTCCCTTCCTTACCTTTATTAGACCCTTTCTAAGGAACAGCAGACTCTTTTACAAACAACCTCTTCAAGCATCGTTATAAATAATTGATTTGAGGAGGTACTATAATGTATGTATTCTAGTATATGTAAGACGTATATTTTTTTTGTATGTTCACCTGTATTGCACCTCGGAACTCTTAACTAACTGAATAGATAGAATTGCTGTAGATTCCAGTGTAGTTTTTAGAGAAAATCCGGAAAAAAAACATAAAATTTTAATGGATTTGAACAAACTTACCTTAATCTTCCAAACCCATGCAAATACGTACCATTAAAATGTCATATGAATTTTATTTTCATTACTTTCCTAAAACTTTTGCAATACTTTTGTAAACGTAAAAGTGATGTTTTGTGTACAAGTAATATAAAATGTTAATTAAATCCCTCCACGGCCGCGGACACGCTGGCGTGTCAGTTAATAATAGATTTCTTAGAATTTTAATTAATTTCTTAGAAATTTACCTGGAGGTGTTAAATAATTAGGTAAAATGAAGTTAGTTAGAACTATAAAAATCTTCATAAATTATAAAAGAATCCATACTAAATTTAATATTATAATATTTGTGTTTTTTTGTCCTTCTTTCACGTCGAAACAGAATGACGAATTGGTGTGATTTTTTGTGTGAATATAGTAGAAAGGCTGGAGAGTGACATAAGCTACATTATTACCACGGGAAATTATCTCATTCCCATGGGAAAACACGTTATAACTTATACAACCCACAACAACTCATCATACCTATGTGTATATATAATATGTAGTCTATCTATTCCATACAAACCGTTAAAAATTATAAATACAAGTACTACTGATTATAAATACGTTAACTAAAAATGAGCACAAAATAAAACATTCATAGAGACATTGTATATACTCGTATATATAATAAACGTCTAACTAAATTATAAGGTAATGTGTAGCACGAGTTCGTTTAGCATTTCAGATGCTCATATTTCTAAACAACCCTTTTACTTATAGCTTCTATTAATTCCTGTATAATTCTAACTCGAAATATATTTAAATAAGCAAACACATACAATTTAATAGAATTCAGCTCTCACATAATTTTGTCAGAAATTTTACAGTCCCGACATTTTACATGCCAAATTTTAAACAACGTCGAGTGGCATTAGGGGTCATATTAAATTTGTCTTACACCGTACAAATTTACATGAAATGCTAAAACCTAAAACCTATTATTATACGAATACGTAAGTTAATATTGTTGTAGGTAATATGATTTGCATGTCCTACTTATGAATTTTCTTTTTATAACACGCCGTCAGTACTCAGAAATTCGTCTCTCGGCAACTTAAGTGACGCTCTATTATCTCCCTGAACCACTTTACTATATACTAAGTTAAAATGTAGCCTATTGTGCCACCCTTTAACTTACAAACTATCTGTACAATTCACAGCTCTCACATACCTTCACACCTAAGCTATACTGGGAATAAAAAGCATTTTTGCTCTGCACGCGTCATATACTACATTATGAGTGTGCATGGCAATTTTGTACCTAGACTTGTTATTTATCTCTGTGAAAGTTACCACTTTGATATTTATGGAAATGATACTTCGGACTTTTATCTTATTGAATTGCCAAATTTGAAAACGCGGTTGGTGAAAATTATGTTGATAATTTTTTTTTTTTTTAAATACATGTTTTGTGCACATATTGCTATTTTTCTCAGAAACAGCTCTTTTTTAAGTTTTTTTTTTTTCAGGAAGTTTAGAAGTATTTCTTCAGTTATCAAATTTCATTTTTGTATTGGTTGTTTAATTAATTTATAGTGAACTAGCGACTCACCCTCGCTCCGCTCGGATTCGTCCCTGCTTACGTTTTAAGGTTTAGTATAGATTTCTCGGAAATGAGATATTTTCCCGCAATAAAAAGTATCCTATATGTTGACCCGGATAACCAGGTATCATCATACCAAATTTCATCAAAATCCGTCTAGTGGTTTTTCCGTGATGCGGTAACATACAGACAGACAGACAGAAAGACAGACAAAAATTCTAAAAAGTATAGATTCGGCCTCTGTATCGATAATAATGTCTATTTCAATAAGATTTTCCAAAAAATATTTCATGTACAGATTCGGCTCAGTTAGAATTTTATTATATGCATATATTAAAAACTGTCTTGGCGCTTAAATGCGTTGAGCACCTATCGCTCTATACTTCTCACTAACAATAGAACATTATCTTGTCTTATTGCGCACTCTTATTAAAAAATAGTCTAAAATATGTGCATAAGTTATCTCAATTCCGAGTATCACTCGTTACAGCGTAACGTAACATACAAAATTTCGCAATTTAATAGTAGATATAGATATGGTTAAATTTGGTTAAACGTCGTTCAGTTGTAATTAACGGAGCTATTATGTAAAACAACTAGCGGTCTTGTAAAACAGCCGATTCAACAATCCATCTGCGACATATATAAGTACAATAAAATTATTGTTTGTTAAAGAGAACTTAATCATATTTTTTTGTTGACAGAGTATATTAAAGCCTAACGCCTACATAGTGACGCAAGGGCCCACAGAAGAAACTGTCGTCTCTTTCTGGCGAATGATATGGCAAGAGCGCGCCGCAGCCATTGTCATGCTTACAAAAACTTTTGACTTCATCAAGGTAATATTTTAATAACGTTATTTTATTTAGTTATAATAACAAATAACACAAATTGCAAAGTTGAGCTTTTTGAATTGTACGTTACAAACGTACAATTCGAAAAGCTCAAAAGTTTCAAAAAGCTCATAACTCAAAAGTTAGATGTGAAGATATATTTGGTAATTTTGGTCTGAAATTCGAATTAGTCATTGATTTTTTCCTATCTCGTAAAATTTTCTAGATATACGAAGTCCTGATTTGTATTAGTAGTACTAAAATAAGCAGAATAGATGTCTTTCACAAAATATATCGGTTATCTATCTAGGGCGCACTGAGGCAATTTCGAAATAATTTCGTTCGTTTGATCCCTTGCTGTATTGTTATTACTAAAACTTTAATTATGCAATTATTATGTAGGATATTTAAGAATTTACTCTACAAATCGTACACTTTAGAAACACGATTACATGTAGTTTCCTCGATGAAACAAAATCCAAAATGATCTCTAAAAAACAAAATAAACCCTTAGTGCGGCGTAAATATTTTAAGGAAGTTCATCGGATTTATAATAATAATAAAAGCTCGGTGCCCCCTTAATTGGTTGCTTGTTTTTATAAATTTTCCTTCTTTGTAGTGGGTATTTCTCAGCGCCTTAAATTTTCGCTTTCTGGAGGTTTATCTCTGTAACTAGCGCATAAAACGGTCTGAAATATATTTTTTAATGCACCTTAGACTATTATCTAACTTGGACCAATTCCGTTTGTTTAGTAATTGCATTCTGAATATATAAAAAAATCGTTTGAAACTCGTTCTTCTGATTCATATGACGTGAAAACGTCAAAACAAACACAAAAACAAACAAAATTATAAATATCGCGTTATCTTATTGAAAATACAATATAAATTATATTCACATCGAAAGAAGTCAGACTTAGTTTTTTGTTTTTATTCCTGTTTCTGATTCACTTGTCACGAATTTTGATTCATATGGGCTCTAAAAAATTCAAGTTAAATATCTCAAAAATTATTTCATTAAAATGAGTGCGTAATTCAAATATATGTTATTTGGCATGTCTTTAATCATAAGAGTATGTTGAACAGAGCCAAAAGTGGAAATAATTTTTGGCCAGATAAATCAGATGAAGAACGCAATCACGGAGAAATACCCTAGTGCATCAATTAAAGTACATATGTAGTGGTGCACTTTAGTATTATTCATGTAAAAATAATCAGTTTCACCCACCGCCGATTTCACTGCCTTCTTGTATAGCTTTATTCAGACTAAAAAACCTAATTGAATTATTTTTAAATGCCGTTAATAAAATACTACACAAATTACATAATATTGTTATTATAAAATAAATATTTTTAAAATTATATACTTGCTGTGCCAAAGGTCGTGGGATCGAGTCCCGTTGGGCGCATTAATTTGTGTGATGAGCTCGAAAGTTTGTACTCTAGTCATGGGTTTATATTTATACTCGTAATATACTAGCAGAATCCGCGGCTTCGCTTGCGCTAAAACTATAAAAAATCTCTAAAATGGTAGGTTTCATACAAACCTTCATCCGCTATTTTACCCCCTCATGGGATGAATTTCGAAAAATGCTAAAAGTGTATTTAATTAGTTGTATTGAAGAGCATTTATACCAAGTTTCAAGTACCTAATTCTGATCATAAATATTTTTTTTTATTGTATTATAACGTGTTTTCCCGTGGGAAAGAGACAATCTCCCGCGATAAGGTAAGCAAGTAGCCTATGTCACTCTCCAGCCCTCCAACAATCTCCACACAAAAAATCACGCCAATCCGCCAAGCCGTTTCGACGTAAAAGAAAGACAAACAAACAAACACACTTTCACATTTATTCTATTAAATATGGATATGTATTTAAAGTTATAATATGTGTGTAGTGTATCAACTATCTGGAATCCATAATACAAGCCTCGTAGTTTACCATGGAACTAGATGGTGCTGTGTGTTAATGTCCCAACAAATTTATTTATTGTTTTATTGTACTGACTCAAATTATCTATCCTGATTCGCTGGCTGGAAAAATATATAAAATATACATTAAACAATAAATCAAAAATACTTTCAACAACAAGCTAACAAATTTCATTTCGCCATATTAGTCCTCCATCGTCCCATACACCCCCACCCATAAGTGCAATCCACTCATGAAATTTGAACAACAATTTACATACATTGAATCGCTAAAACGGGTGTAAATTCTGAAACAAAATTGAAATTAAGGTATTTTGCCTCTATTCTCTTTCATCGCGATTACGTTGTATTCGTCATTTCACACTCCATTTTGTAAGAAACGAATTATGAGAACGCCCTTCAACCCTACCAACTCTAATGTAATAAAGACACTTGGTTGAAAATTATTTTACCAACCTTTTTCAACATTTATTTACATATTTCCATGTACCTATATTCTTTGATAATATATAATCTACTATTTTTATTTTATAACACAAAACTGCTGTATACGTAACTTATATAGGTAAAAAATACTAAGAATACTATTGTTCCTCTTATTTACCGAAGTTAGACCATTATAGAAACTTTGAGGAAAACATATATTTAAATAGAATTAACATATCTATAGAAAAAAATAGTAAACGTGGTCAAAGGCTACTAAATAAAAAAAAAGAAAATCGGTTGACAAGCATAGACATAAAAGGAAGTGTAATATTTGGTCATTACCTATTTATATTATAAAATACATATGTATATTATGTGTAATCATTACTGTTTGTTGTTAGTCTTCTATACTAATATTATAAAGAGATAAAGTTTGTGAGATTGTAGGTTTGTGATGTTGTAGGGGATAATCTCTGGGTCTACTGAACCGATTTAGATGAAATTTGGTAAGAAGATAGTTTGAGATCTTGGAAAGGACATAGGATACTTTATATCCCGGAAATCATCCCTTAAGGGGGTAAAAATGGAGATGAAAGTTTGTATTGGGAAGCAAGCTAGGGACGAACCCGAGCGAGGGTGAGTCGCTAGGACTGTATATAATGAAATGTAAAAATTTTATTACTGTGGGGGCGACAAAATCTGAGCGTAGGACTTAGAAATCCTACCATTTTATTTGTAGGACGATTTGATCATTCAATTATGGATATTTTTAATAATAAATACTACGAAAATCAGCCGGTTATTAATAAATTTTATAACATTGTTATTTTAACAAGTTCGAAGAGGGGACTATTTGATCTAAACTCTTTTGTAGGACATTTTTTTTATGTTGGATTATCTCAACATTATATCGTAAAACAACCGTTAGTAATAAATAAACTATCACCGTTTTGACATGTTCCGTATGAAGCCACAATTGTATCTACAACTATCAAATTCTCGTAGAAAGAATATTTGGGCGTCTCGCCAAAATGAAGCTACTAACAAAGTTTTAGCTTCAATAAATATGTTGGGAGATAAAAACACAGCACATTCTATATAGTTCCATGGTAAGTTACGAGGCCTGTGTTATGGATAAAAGATAATCTATACACTACACATGTATAACTTTAAATACATACTTATTATAAATATAAACACCCATGACTGGACAACAAACATTCGTGCTCATCACACAAATGAATGCCCCGAGCGGGAATCGAACTAGCGATCGCTGGCACAGCAAGTAGGGTCATAACAAACTAAGCCAAACGTGTGCCTAGCTTGTTATTAATCATTAAAAAATCTGTTGGAGACTGCAGAGTATTAAGTTTCTAAAGGTTTTTAATTCAATTTATTAAAGCAATAGCTATTATTAAAGAAATATATGGTAAAGAGGAGACCCTCTTTACCATATATTTCATTTATAATATTATATGTGATATACACATGTCTCATATATCATAAAAGAAAACTACCTATTAGTTTAAAATAGGCATAAAAAAGAACTTAAACGAACACTGCAATAACAAGGTTTCTAAAATCTTGCACACGACAGTTTATCGAGCACTGCTATAACATGATATGATGCCTCACCACAATAACCGAGAATTTCACGTTATATTTTCGCTTCATTTGACCATGCCATCATAGCAAGGCATTGCGGTGGAGTCCCTTGACGCATGAAAATTTTACGTAGATTCACGCACGAGTTACTGTGACCCTTTTTATTATGGGATAATAGCAAAGGAAGTTAGAATTTTCTTTTATAGTTACATCATGAAGTTAGATTTTTAAAAACATTAAATATATATTTGATAAGTTCATTTAAAAATTTGCTAAATGTATAACGTAAAAATAGTATAAATTCATATAAAATCTATGCTTACGACACCTTACATGTATAAAAATATTAAAAAATAAATGCTACAGTTGTGAATTAATAAGGGCAATTTTGAGCCAAAAATAAAAGAAAAAGTATATATTTTATTATATATTTATTTACTTCTTTATATACTCAAATACTTTATTATACACCACAATTTCATAAAGATTAAAGAATAATGTATCTAAAGACGTCCACAAAAGGCGGCCATATCGCTAATTAGCGATTTCTTCCAGACAACCTTTAGGTTAGTAAATATAGAAAAGAATATATAAGACCATAATACATAGAAATTCTACACATATATGTATCTGTAAATAAAATATATGTTTCTAAAATATACTAATACATATTTAAATAGTCAATACAAATGTTGGGCAATGTCATCTTCTTATTTTGAGAAATGATCTAGATAATGATTTACAACAGATTTTTTAAATATTTTTAAAAATTCGGAACATTGTATATGAATAGGCAAACTAATACAGAGTTTGGTATAGAATACTCGTAGGAATGCCCGAAAAAAATACTTAAACGTAGAGAAATTCTTATTAAATTCTCCTAAGATCTATTTGTGTAAGCCCAGAAATTCAAACATGTCCTTTAAATAAAGCAGAGATATTGGATCAAACAATACACTGTACAGAAGTAAAAGAATGAATAGGTTTCGGTCATCTGTGACATTGGATTGGGAGCCACTTGAGTTTCGTTTGAAATTCAGAAATATCGTATCATAATATTTACGCAAAGCAACTATAAAATGCAAGATTTTAGAGTCGCTCCAGTTTATTTAGATAGTCCTCGGTCAGATTAAGATGGCTTGCGTCAGCATAATCAAGAATCGGAAGGAGAAGAAAATTAATGAACATTGTTATTGTTAGTTGGGATGGGAAGTATAGAGAAGCCGAAAGAATCCAATTTAATAAATATTTTTTTAATCACTTTCTTAATTTGTGTTGACCATGATTCTTAATACAACTATTACCGATCATAACATGGTATTGTTATGTTTATCTAGGCATAAAATACATCAAATGAAATGTACAAAAAGTAAATTAATAACAGATTATAATAAAGCGCTTCTTTCTTTAGCTGAGAGAAATCTCCGAGAACTACTTCTTTGTGACAATCCAAACTTAATAATAGAAAGATTAACTGACAGTATACGCAAATCACTCCAAGAAAATACAACTATAAGAAATATTCCTAAAAACAGACGCATAATCAAACCCTGGATTACTCCTGGGATCCTACGCTGCATTAGAAATAGAAATAATATGCAAAGAAAATTAAAAAGTGATCCATTTAATGAAATTTTAATAAATTAGTTACAAAAGGTACAGAAATTATTGTAATAATTTAATAAAAAAGCTTAAACGTAACTATGACAGACAACAGCTGGACGCATCTATAAAAAAATCTAAGAAACTCTGGTATAATGTTAAAAATATAACACATTTAAATCAAAAAAAAACTGACAATTCTCCTTTATTATACATAAGACCATCACCTTTAGAATCAGTAAATCATGTGAACACATTTTTCTCTAATGTAGGTAAAGACCTAGCAGAAAAAATATATAAGGATAATACATTGGAAAATAATTCTCGAACAAATTATACTCATTTGACGTCGTTTGTTTTGTTGGACACTGATGATATGGAAGTTCATGACACGATAATGTCTCTTAAATCTAATAGTGCTCCGGGATGGGATAATATACCATCTAGTTTCTTAAAATTAGCCATTAATGAAGTGACTCCCATCATAACTCATTTGGTTAACCTTTGTTTCAATAAGGGCATTTTTCCTTCTTTACTAAAGCAAGCTATTATCACTCCTGTTTACAAGAGTGGTGCCAGAGACGATGTCAACAATTATAGGCCAATTTCGATTTTGCCCTGTATCTCTAAAATAGTAGAAAAACTAATTAACAAAAGATTAATATATTTTATGAATAAATTTAACATCTTATCTGATTCTCAGTTTGGCTTTAGGCAAACAAAATCTACACAGTATGCTGTTACAGCTCTAACTTCATTAATTGTTGAACAACTTGATGTAGGTAACAAAAGTCTTGCTGTCTTTTTAGATCTAAAAAAGGCTTTTGACACCGTCTCTGTCCCCATTCTCGTACAAAAGTTAGAAAATATTGGCATCAGAGGGACCCCTCTTTTACTTCTTAAAGATTATTTATGTAATCGTAAGCAGAAAGTAAAAATTGGACAACTGTTGAGCGAAGATTCATACATAACTTATGGCGTCCCACAAGGCAGCGTTTTGGGCCCGACTTTGTTTCTAATTTATATTAACGATTTGTGTACCTTAAACATAAACGGGGCCAGGATCTTTGCCTATGCTGATGATACGGCTATAGTTTTCAATGGGCCTACGTGGGATACTGTTCATGAAGCTGCAGAAAGAGGACTCCGTGAAGTTGCCTGTTGGCTAAGAGCAAACCTGCTTTCACCTAACACTGAGAAGACAAATTACATTTGCTTTTCAAAAAATATCCGATCACAACCTTCATGTAACTTTACTATTAAGATTCATTCCTGCAAAAGCACTACTTATCAAAACTGTAGCTGTCCTATAATCAACAAAGTAGCCACGACTAAATATCTAGGTATTATGGTTGACCAAAGACTTTCGTGGCACTCACATATTGAATTAGTTACTTCCAGAGTCAGAAAATTAATATGGATTTTCAGGAATTTAAGATATTCAGCTTCGAAAATACTATTAACTAAAATATATGTCGCATTAGCCCAGTCAGTGTTGTGTTACTGTATCTCAGTGTGGGGTGGAGCCTCTAAAGTGAAATTTCTGGAAGTGGAAAGAGCACAGAGGTCACTACTCAAAGTCATGTTCTTCAAATCATACACATATCCTACTCATGAATTATACTCAGAAAGCAACATTCTATCCGTTAGACAATTATATATTTTATGGGTTGTTTTAAAAAGACATAAAAATTTGGTTATTGATTCTAACATAGTAGATAAAAGAAGAAATCGTGGTGTTCTTATGCTGCCTAGGTTATGTTACTAACAAATAATGTAAAACTTAATTTGCTATAACAAGTTACTTTTGATGTGGCTATGGAAGAGCGAGATTGTCTGTCACAGGTGTTTTGTACACTTAAAAGGCGATCTCAACCTTATTTGTAATTTGTAAACATTTTGTTAATGAATAAATTTTTTTTTTTTTATGATAAAGTTTGATCCAAGTAAACATAAGTGATCTTTAACTGTTGAACAATAAGGTATTATTACATCTCCATTAAACTCTTTTGGAGATAAGTTCAAGCCTTCAACTAAGTCATAAAAATGTAGCCTAGATAATCTATAATTTGCTCTAATTATAAATTACCTGGTCACTAATAATAATGTCGACGGAAGTGTTCAAATACCCGTGTATTGAATGGTAGTAAATCTGAGTATATCATCTGCATACATGTGCTAGATGAAATGTGCCGCCACCTTCGACATCGCACCATGAGTATTCAATGAAAATGGGCTGATGTCTTTATTTGAGGTTGCTCCGAAAATTACCGAATATTACAGATATTATGTTAATGGGACATAAAAAACTCAACAAAATATCAGAATCAGTGTTAAAAGCATTTCTGAAATCAAGAACTGTCAGGATTATGAGGTATTTATTATCCTTAGCTAAACGAATGTCGTCCATAACTTTTATTGGCGCTAATGTCATGCTGGCATGCACCAGACTGAAAACTATATTAAAAAGGACTCTGGATAGAAAGCTGATTAATAAATATGGTTAGCTGTTGGTAGTTTCGTTTTTCTAGGACTTTGCAGAGGAATGGCAATATAGAGATAAAACAGAAATCAGCTGTGTATGTAAGAATATTTTCTTAGACAGGGGGATCTAGCCATTTTCAATAAGAGATTTTTTTGAAGGAAGTAGAATTATTAAGAATATGTGACGAGGTAGAAAGATATATTGAGAGGGATCTTTCAATTTATTATGTGCTTTTTCTATTCTATCTTAAAATTTCTTGTAATACAATTAAAATTATTCGGTTTATTAACTTAACTCCATCACGTTACTATGTTCACATAAAAGCCATAGATAACTTAAACTGCTTTCATTTATACAACCATATTTACATTGACTCTAGTAACGGCGCTACAATTTGTTTGCTCATACAGGGCTTTCACTAACGATTTTAAGTTTTTCACACTAACAATAAATTGCCGAGGTTAAATCATTAAAAAGCTTTTTTTTATTTAGTGACGTAAATTATATATTAGTTTGCATCCTATTTGCTTCAATGTATAAATGGCAACCCTGTTCATATCGGTTTAATAAAGGTGCAGATTTGTGAACGGTATCCAAATATGTATTTTATGTTTGGTCGTAGAGTTGATGAAAATTGGAGTAATATGATACAAATATTAGCAAGTGTTGCCGTCATAAAAACGCTTCAATTTTACGTTTCGTATCTGGGTAAAAGTAAAAAAAAAAACAAAAAAAAAAGTAAATTTTATAATTGACTGTCTTCTTCTATGCACGGCTTTTTCTCTACTTAGACAATACCTTTGAATGTGTCGTTACTAATAATTATCTTGTAGTACTTCAGACTTCAGAATGCGGTCCCGAATTCGACCCTTGCGTCAGTTCTAATATTATTATTGTATTATATATATATATAATTGTTTATATTGTTTGTTTATTATTGGTGTTTTTTTCCTGTAGAAATTTTAAATAGCACGCCGCTATTTAGTAATATTTTAATTATGAAACAACATCATAGCAATATTATTATGATTAGTTACTCAGCTAGATAAGACACCGTAACGAAAACCAAGCGGCTAACTCCATTTCAGTGCAGTTTTTTGTAGGCACTAAAAACGTTATTTAAATAATACTATGAACTTGGAAAACATGATATTTTAGATAATTTAAAAATAGATCATTATTAAAAAAATGTTATATTTATTTTTCCGAATTCCTATAAATATTTTTAAATTATTTACGTTTTTGACGATTGAAAAGTTGATTGAGACGGAGTTGGCCGACGTAAGAATTAAAGTTTCGAATTAAATAAAATAATGTTTTTATTAAATTTTAACAGGTTATGTGCGTGCAGTACTGGCCACCTAATAAAGAAAAGGATGAAACCTACGGTGACATAAGTGTCGGCATTGTCCAAGAAGAAGAACTGGCTAATTTTCATATACGCACCTTCCGATTATACAAAATGGAGAAGAATGTTAGTATTTATATCATGGAAAATACATATATTTCGATAAGAAAATGTACTGAAACACATTAAGCCCATGGTGGTTGTCCTTTACTCCACATATACCAACCAATGCTTTTGAGATATATTTTTTCTGATATTCAAATAATATCAAATAAGTTTAGACCGAATTTCGAATAGAGAAATGATACACGGTACTTATTATCTATATTCATATAATAAAATTGTAACTAAGACAAATCTGTACATTAAATATTTTTTGGAAAATCTTATTGAAATAGACATTATTATCGATACAGAGGCCGAATGTATAGTTTTCAGAATTTTTGTTTGTCTGTCACCTTTTTCTCCGGGAAAATATCTCATCTTTGAGAAATCTATACTAAACGTTAAAACGTAAGTGGGGACGAGCCCGAGCGGAGTAAGGGTGTGTCGCTAGTTAATCTAATAAAAACAACAACCCACAAGGGGGTGAAATGAAATAAATAATGGTAAATCATTTTACTTACTTGAATACACTTGAGATTTGGAATTTCTATGTAAAATGCAGTATTTAAAAGCTAAATTAATACAAAATAAAATAATTTATTTCCAAAGAATATGAAAACTACCCAAATTTTAGCCAAAAGACAAGAATATTTTTATGTCGATTAACTTTGTTTACTTTATTATCATCAATATTATTATAAAATATGGGATCTAAAATTTATCTGACTCTGTACTGCTTTCTCTTCGAACAAGCTTAAGAGGAACTCCACCTTCGAATCCTTGAACGAAATGCGAGTTTCGATCTACTTTTGCATGTCGAGAGGACTGTGGCCCTGGTTCCACATTGAAACTTTGTAATACTGCAGCTAAACCTGTTATCGTCTGCATGGTACCCAACCGACTTCCTGAAAATTTATAATAATAATACTCTTTACTGTACGCCATACAAAAATAAAAAATGAAAATAATACCCTAGAAAGTTTTCCAGCTAGCGGCCTTATCGCTAAAAGCAATCTTTTAGAAGCAATCTTGAATGGGAGAAGTAAGAGTGTGGCCGAACGGTGAAGACAGTGTACAGACTAGCTATAATAATAATAAACATATACTTAGACACACTTTTATTGTATATATACGTACCCATAAACAAAAATACATATACACATATAATATATACATACATACATAATTTACAAACATATACACATATATAAACTAATGATAGAACTAGATTTTATTTTATTCTATCATTAGTAATAAATTAACAATAAAATTATATTACTATTGGGAGAGAATATAATGCACATTTGAATAAGTATTAACTTGACTTAAGTATTGACCCAATTATACGATACTTCTTAGGTCAATACTTAAGACACTTAAAAACTCAGAAAAAGTAGGAGTTCTTGCGGGAGTTCTTCTTATCAAGGCAAAAGCAAAGAGAAAGTGGATCACTAATAGTAATATAATTTTAGTAAAAAGTGTTCGAAACTTCCTTACCAATACACATTCTTTTTCCCAAACCGAAAGCCATGTATACATATTTATTTCGTTGACTTATGGCTTCTGGCGTAAACCTTTCAGGTCTAAATTCATATGGTTTTGGAAAATATTTCTCGTCTAAATGTAGTGCTTGAACTGGCAAAAAGATATTAACACCAGGCTCTATTGTAACATTTGTGCCCGGTAGTGTATACTCTTTTGTACACTTCCTACTAATTACTCCTGCTGGAGGAAATATTCGCATTGTTTCTAAAAATGCCATCTCTAGCAGAGTCATTTCAGAGACTGCTTGATAACATAATTTGTTTTCATGCTTGGATAAAACTTCATCTATTTGATTTTGAATATTCCTTTGAATTTCTGGATAATATGCCAGATGATGCAACGTAACACTTGCAGATGTTGCAGATGTTTCATAACCAGCTAAGAAAAACATAGCTACTTGAGCAGCTATAAGATTCGTACTTGCTAAATTTAACACTTCAACATCAAGTGAACAATCTTGATTATTTTTCTCTACAGATTCACTTTTTATTTTCTGCTGTGCTCTTAACTCTAATAAAAAATCAATGAAATCATTGTTAGAACTAGGCTCAAAATTTCTTTTTTTGCAAACACTGTAAACTGTATCGTAAAATAATTTCTTAGTTTTAGGATCGAAAAAGTATGACACGTGTAGCCATTTCGGTAAAATATCTTGAAGAATTATAAGAATCGTTTGCCATGTGGACCTTTTGAGTATATTATTTGTTAAATTAAAAAAATGAGAATTTTCATCCATAATAATATCAACTGTTGCGCCCATACCACAGGCGGTAATAAATTCCATACTGAATCGCGACATCATTTCATATCCATCTACAACACCACCCTTGCTAATAACCCTGTTCCCATACCCCTGAAGTTTTTCTGCACATTTTGTAATAAGAGGAAACATTTTTCGGACTTGTTTAATAGTAAAAGCTGATGTCAATTTTTGGCGTAAAAACATCCACTTATCACCACCTGCATGAAATAAATTTACAGTATTTTGGTCAACACTATCATACGCAAGGTTCCTTTCATCAAAATGATTGAAATCTATGACAGTTATATGTTTAACTAATGTCGGATCTCTAATTACAAGCCCTGGATTAGCTCCTTGAAAAATACCGATGAATTTTTCGTCAGGATATGCTTTATATATTTTAGTCAACGTTTCCACAGGAGTTACCATTTTAAATACTTTATAGAAATAATGGCCAAAGAACGGCAGAGGCTTAACATGTTTAATGTTTTTCTGTTTCCAATAGTCATGATTACGCACTGAATAAAAATATATAAATGAAATGCAAACTATTACAAGACTTGCGAAAATATACATGGTAAGTTAATTAACACTGACAAATGTTGAAAAGACGTTTACAATTGTGCCGGCCTTTATACTTTCTGATAACATATTTAATGTTGACGCATATTAAATTTTGTAATTGTAATTGTAAAATGTATTGAAATATTTATATCTTCTTCTGTATGATGAAAAACAGTTTCAAATCTATTAATACTAGTTCCTTCCTGACATTTAACTTCCGTGCGTATTTCAGAGAATAAGCAATCATCATGGGTCAGAAAAAGAAGATAAATAGAAGCATTGAAAATCCTCTGTGGCTCTATTCATAATATTTTTTCGAGCATGTGTTTTTAGGCTTTCATAATAATTGAAGTAGTCGTATTGGTAGGCATTACGACAACTATCAGGAGTTTTTTTTTATACCTATAATAAAACAAAGAATTATCCGAATAACCAGTTTGTCTGTTGTCTTTACGTTTGCATTGATAACGACAAAAGATAATTTTTTTTATTTGATCGTACATGCAACCTAATATTGAAAGATAGGAATTATGTAATAAGTGTACATACTCGTATATGTGTAATAAGCACGAAATCGATTAATAATAATTTTATTTGCACGTTATAACAAATGTGAGATGGGCTTCCTCCACAATATATTGTCCAATTGACACTTGGCAAATTTTTACCCGACTGCGCCAAAAGGAGGTTTATGTTTTTACGATTGTATGTATGTATGTATATTTCTTTGCCATGCTTATTAGCCTAAATGGCTTGACGGTCTTTAGCTTGAGAAGTATCATCAGATTCATCTTTAATTGTGAGAGTGACACTGGGTACATAAAATTAATGTGGTGGATTTTTAGCACCATATTATAATTATGTCTTCAAACATGTTTTTTTCCTCAAAACCTATCGAATGGGGTATCAAAATAAAGACCATACGGAATAGCATAAATTTTCACCAGCTAAAGCCATAGATTATCAAAAATATAGAAAATCTAAACAAAATAAATGTATGGAGAGTAGACTGGATGAACATTGAACATATTTGAATATATTTCATGGATATTTTAAACGAATCAAAAATAATCACACCAATTTATAAATAAATCTACTAAATAGTTTCTATATAATAAATAATATTTTGCTCTAATTTCTTTCGCTATCCCGGAGGTACTCTTTGCTATTCTGTTCCGCGTCTTTATATAAAAAAGATTAAACAAAAATAAATTGTGTCTTTGAAAATAACATATTTTTACTAACTCAAATAGAAAGATCCTTTTGAGCAGGAATATGTTCAAAAAAGAAATATAGAATGTAAAGGACAGTGAATGCGACACAGAAGCTAATGTTAGAGGAAACCATTTGTAAGTCTTTTAACGAGCTTAATAAAGTTTCTCATGGTCCCTATTTAATCCCACATTTCATTATGTTAGGGAAAATATAAATTCTGTTTCAATTTAGCCTAGAAATTAAAACCTTACTTAGACCTGAATACAAAATGTAAGTAGCGTACATATTGACTTTGTTTTATGTTTTTAAAAGCTGTTTTTAAAAGCACTATTTAAAGACTAAAACTATATATAAAAGATAGAATTCAACTATTTTAAATTTCTATTATTTAGGTGTGAGTAATATCTCCATAATAAAAATTATTGGCTATATTACATGTTTTTGCTCTAAGACAACACAAAACAGTTACTGCAAATTAAGAAATGCCACAGTAAAAAACTATATGATTTGTATTTGTGAATAAAAAAAGCATTCGTAGCATTCGTAAATTACTAACGAATAGCCGTTTGTTCACTAACCGACACGCCACTGTCACCGGCCCGGCAGGCGGGGAATGAAAAATGTATGAAAATATATTGCTTGGATTTCCACTAACCAGCGATGGTTTCCATGCATTTCTAGTACCGGCTAGTTTACCAGTTGATAGACTGATTGCCGTATCAGCTAGAGAAGAAATAAACAATAAATAAATAGAAGACGTTGTTATATTAGAGATATGTACATATGTGTAAAGAATTATGCGTAACTTTGATCTGTATACGCATTATTGATATTTCTAATTTTGTAAAAATCTACTTTCTCATTTTACACGTAAGTATAAGAGATAAAATGGTTCGACCAGTTTTACGATATTACTCGTACTTGTTAGTTGACATTACCTTCACATATTGAATGTTTATGAACTGTATGATTTTAATACTAAGTACTTCATATATTATAAACTTTTGCAGTTGTAATGTGTTCCAATAAAGTGATATCTAGTGCTATATACCTCAGCCATTATTATTAAAGACTAGTTTTTAAAGGCGATATGAAAGGTTATATGTATTAATGTAGGTTCAAAGATGGTGTAAATGCGAACAGAGAAGTGACCTCCTTATAATATTGTAACACACAGGTATACGCTCAGGGACTAACATAAAAAAAGTCATTAGATTTGAGTAGGTACTATAAGAAAGGTTAGTATGAGGATAAAATACATTTAGTGTTAAATATTTAAGCAGTACCTAGTGGCCTTTGTTCGAGCAACGCATACTCACGAGATCATTAGGACTGAACAGTGAACATACTTTAGGTTCTCGAAGGTTAGGAACCAATTCCCTCGGTGCAATCGATAGATGTTGAAAACTTTCTTATAGTGTACTTACTTGTTGTGTTAGGTACTCTATTAAGGGAGTAATATATGTTTATACATCTATGTATGTATGTATTGAGCCCTTTTTAAAGTTCCATTGCTGGGCAAGGGCCCCCTATCAATACGAGGGGCATCAATCAGGTCTTAGTCCACCAGGCTGGCCAAGTGCGGGTTAACGAAGTTCACCTTTCAAAAACTTGCTAGGTTCACTCAGACATACAGGTTTCCTCACGATGCTTTCTTTTATCGTAACACAAGTGGTAATCATGTTTGATATGATTGGCACATGAAAATATCAGAGGTGGAAGATCTGGGATTTGAACCTGCCTCATTCGATTTCCGAAGCGAGCGCGTTGCCACTGCCTGGTTACAACTGAGCTGCTTATACATGTATATTTTATATATTTATTTTATATATAGCATATCCTTTTCCTTGCTATATCGTCTATATATAAGCCAAAGCGAATTAAAGTTTCTTTACTTCATACATATGTTCTGAAGCAACAATATGTACCTATATTTGCGATAATTTTATGAATATATGACTACATCATAAAAATTTTGTGTATTTAGGTGGTGGTAGAAGAAAGATACATCTTGCAATTCCACTATACGCAGTGGCACTCTCATACTTGCCCATTTAGCAACGCATTGTTGGAGTTTCGGAGGCGAGTGCGGGCGGTGGTCGGGAGGAGACTCGCATCGAACTCCGTTACTGGACCTATGGTGGTACATTGCAAGTACGTATTCAACTACATAAGTATTAAATATTGGTGCTATTTCTAAATTATATATACTTTTCAAATAAAGTTTAGGAATTTGAAGGCTAACACAAAATGTCAATTTACAACCGTTGATGAATAAATGGCACAAAAAATGTATGAGAATGGCAGACTATGATTCTAAAAAATAGCAATTATAATTTGTCTGCATTCAGCCCTTTTTGTTAAGCACGGGTCTCCCTTCAATACGAGGGAGGATCAGGCCATAGTCCAACATGCTGGCCAAGTGCGGGTTGGCGGACTTTATATGTCTTCCAAAAATTTGTTAAGTTCTATCAGACATGTAGGTTTCCTCACGATATTTTCCTTCACCGTAAGACATGTGGTAATTATGTTGGAAATGATTCGCATTCGATTTTGCAATTGCGAGAACCGGGATTTAAACGCGCTACACTCGGTTACCCAAACGAGCACGTTACCACTTGGCTACCACTACCTATTTAATATAATTTTTAACATTTCTATCCTTTAACAATTGTAAAAAATGGTCTTATACGTCTCTTGACTCGATTTTCTATGCAGATAAATAAAATTAATGTGTCTGTTTGTAATGTCAAAATAACAGCGTTTTAATAAATGCATATAAAATTATATACGGCACATAAGTGCCGTATATAATTTTATATACGGCACTTATGTGTGTATTTCTTATAAAAGAAAAACACATTTTTTTTAATTTTTGTCTATCTATCTGTCTGTCTGTCTGTTTGTTCCGGATAATCTCTGAAACGGCTGGACTGATTTTGACGGGACTTTCACTGGAAGATAACTGATATTATAGGAAGTAACATAGGCTACTTTTATTTTAGAAGAAAAAATAGGGTTCCGGTAAAAAAACGTACCTAGGGACGAACCCGAGCGAAGCGGCGGCGAGTCGCTAGTTACTTAATATAACATATCTAAAAAAGATTTTTACATTTCAAACCTCAAAGCAAATCAATTTGGATAGTCAATTATGAAATAACAAATTACAATATTACATTATTGAGTCTATTCCGTTCATAAAGATAACATTTAAATTAATATTTGCTTTTAGCGATGGCGGCGGACGATCGGGGGTATATTTAGCTATTGACGCAAACTTAGAACTAGCCGAAGAAGAAGACTGCTTTGATGTATTCGGATATTTAAAGAAATTGAGACAGTCAAGAAAAGGTCTTATTGAAAACGAGGTATGCTTATATCGTTAATTTATTTTTAAATTAGTTTTCGTCTGCACTTCCGCTGCGTGGCGATTGTCGATAAAAAAATAATTAACGTATTAATTAAGAACATGTATAAACTAACTCCATGCTAATTTAAACATTGAAACGTCAATGTCTTGTAACTGAGTGAGGTTCTTCAACCTTAACTTGAGTGAAATTCTAAACGAACATAGCCTGGATAGTTTTTAATAATATATACTAATTTTTACCGATTTACCTATAGGTAGGTACTATACACTTGTGAAGCTGAATATTCTATTCACATTTGGGGGGATCTCCCACCAACTCTCAATTACCCTCCACAGGGTGATTTCCCATTCTAAATTGAAAGGAAAACAGCTCACGTAATTAATGTATGCCCCTTTAAGGTAGTTCCAATAGTTTTTGTTTTTTTTCTTAACCAAATTACACTCGTATAGGTACATACATATTATGTATAAATAACTTGAAAATAAAAAAAATACTCTTGCAATAATTAATTTTAAGCTATTATATTATTATATATATAATATTGAGAGTAATAAATAAATTTATATATATATATATATATATATATATATATATATATATATATATATATATATATATATAAATTTAGTTATTTATCACTAATAAATGGTAACTAATTAGGAACTCTGGAGCCATCCATATAATTATATATCCGTTAGCTAAAAATTAGTGCTTCAAAAATACCTTGGGAATAAATCCAACTTCCTTATTAATATCAGTGGAGGAAAAATTAAAATGATAATGTTATATAATATTTTTAGGAGCAATATAAATTCGTGTATGACACATTAGAAGAGCACATAGTATGTGGAGTGTCTTGGTTTCCTGTGTCAGAACTATCTCAAAGGCTGAAACAGAAATCCCAAAGGGATCCCGTGACTAAACTCAATGAATACCAAAAAGAATATCAGCAAATATGCAAACAAACTCCAAGATTTACTATTGGTGACTGTGCCGGGGGACATCGAGGCGATAACAGGGAAAAGAATAGAGACGTTCTCGTTGTGCCACGTAAGGAAATATTTATTACCGTTTTACTCCAGTAGCCTCTAAGGAATATATAATTTAATCTAATCGATTCTATACATTTTTGTGCAAGATTTTAATATTACGAAGATTAACATTGTCTTTTCCTTTACAGCGGACAATTTTCGCCCATATTTGACATCGTTCCAAGGCAATAGTTTCACAGATTATATTAATGCTGTATTCGTGGATGTAAGTAATATACGTTTTTGTAAGACATATAACTCCTTATTATGTATTTTGTGCTGGAAAAACAAAAGTTTGTATAATATAATTAGGAAAAAATGGAAATATATATGTAAAAGTTCATATATATGAATGAAACATTTTCCAATTAATTTGTAATTTTTTTTATTTTGGGTAAATAACACACTAGCTTTAACTGTACTAATTTTGCATGCGTATTTATTTGAATTGAATGCACTTAATTTTTATGGTTCTTTTGTGCATTATTTTACTGCATATAAACCTTAGATGAAGCTTATGAGGATCAAAATCTATGCAATAAATAATCAAACTTTTTTCGAGACCCTTACTAAAACAGACAGAGACAAAAACTATCAAAAAACTTTTTATGACATAATATTGTTGTTACAGCTTTCAAATAACAGTATAAACTTTGACAAAGTTATTCAATATACTTATCCAACCCGTTATTATGTATATATTATTATGCATGTATATTGTATATATTACTAATCTATAAATAATTTAGCCTTTTCTAACGGCCCACAGCCTGGCACGGTCCGTCCGTCCTCTCAATGCAAGAGAGATCAGGACATAGTCCACCACGGTTGCCAAATGCTGGTTGGCAGATATCAATGACATTCATGAATTAGGTTCTCTCAGACATGCAGATTTCCTCACGATATTTTCTTTCATCGTATTAGCAAGTTGTAATCATGTTGGAAATGATTCACTTATGAAATAACGAGACCTAGATTTGAACCCGGGTATTGATTTTCCAAGCGAGCGTGTAACCAATGGGCAGCTAGTTTGTAATAATACCCCCAAGTAGGTTAATAATCTGCTTTTTTTATAGGGTTACACAAAGCCTCGTGAGTACATAGTGACAGAATGGCCGTTAGTGAGAACGCAAGGAGAGTTCTGGTCATTGGTGTATGATTATGAATGTGCTGCAGTTGTCGTGCTATGTGTACCACCTAAGAACTCCGTAAGTGCTTTAAGATATCTAATTTTTTAATATTCACAGACTTAACTCTAAATAAAACTTATATAAGTATACCTACATATTTTATAATATTAAATGAGTAATTCTTATATTATATTTATAAAATTTTTAGGTATCACAGAAATTGCTTTAACAATTTGGATCAAGTTTTGTATTTAGATAAGGTTTTGCTTTTTAAGTTTATCTGTATAGGTCCTTCCTGAAAAAACGCTATTTATATCTCCTCCGAAAAACGCAGAGGAAGCTCGGTCGCCCAGGTATTAAATTTAGTTCGAATTACCTTAGAAACAATTCAAAAAGTCTATACAGTAATTGAAAATTACTGTTCAACTAAAGAAATGCCGTGATTTAATATTTCATTGTCTGCAAAGAATATCATTGCCCGAATTTCGGCTTTACACCAGGAGGAAATTATTTTTTATTGTTAAAATATCTTATTACAAGTTACAAAGTTATTTCTTGCAGGTTATGAATTTGTTAGGCAAAGGCAGAAAAAAATTGAGTCGAAATTAATCATACCTAAAGCCCTTTACAATTTTATTTGTAGTATTATATATATTATATAGATTAATATAATTATAATTTATAAGTAAATTTATTATGTGGGTCACACAAGACGCTTTATTTACGTTATCGTTATAAATTGTCTTATTGACATCCCAAAGTCTGATCTAACGATTAATGAAATCTCGTCCTGCAATTAATCTCTTTCAAGATATGGAATAAACAGATTGCTTTCGTTACAGCAACAATTCCCTCCCTTTTGGCCTGAAGGGAGACACTCGAAGAAATATGGACCAGTTTTCACAATAGACCACGTCTCGCATAATCATTACACGAACATCAAAACTTGGATATTTAGGATTAATAAGAAAGTAAGTATGAAAGTTCTTCTTTTCTTTGGGAGAGAGTCGTTGGGAGAGTCGCTAGTATATATTATATATTCTTTCTTACTTTCTTGGTTTTCATTGTCAATTAATTAGGTGGCAAGTATACTTCCCGTTGGTTCACTTAGTTGTTCCTGAGTTCACCCAATTTAAAATACTTTCTAACCTAGTAAATATTTCTCGTTTTCGTCAAAGACAAATATTTATTTAATGTAACAATAAATGCTTACGTTTTTATGTAAAGAAAAATTTGAAAAAAAATGCCCGGAAAAATGTAAAAACACAATTTTTCTAATCGGGCCTGCTACACACTTGATTTGACTGAACGAGGTCTGTCGTGTCAGCTAGAGTAGTTCATAAAAATTAAAAAATGTTGTTTCCAGTTCATACATTTTGGTATTTTAGCAAAATCACTAATCTATGTTTCGACTGTTTCTCCTACATTTGACATAACTATTGCTTCCTGCTTTAATCAAATTATATATTTTTCTGTTAGTATAAAAAAAGAATATATAAGTCTTCGAATAACTACTTATAAAATATTTATTTTTAGATTGTATCACTGACGGAATTGATGGCAGGCGTGAAAGCTCCTCCAAAGACTGTTCAACTATTCCAATTGACGTGTTGGCCTATGGGTCACAAAGTCCCATCATCGACCAACTCCTTGGTAGAATTGATGAACATGGTCGAACGTTGGCGGCAACGCACTGATTACGGACCAGTCTGTGTTGTTTCTCCGTGAGTAAAAAATATCTTAATAGATATTTTAAAACATAATATTTTGATAGGTAATATCTAAGAAGAATCATGATTTAATATTTATTTGTTTTTTAGAAAATATGAGTAATATGATAATAATGTTTATACTACTTTTCGTCTTTCGAATAATATCGAAAATACCAAAAAAGTTGCAATAAATCCCATAATTTATTATCCTCAAACCATTCTTCTATATTAATCTATGAAAACTTCTTTCTGGATGATTTGTTTATTAATTGTATATATCTTAAAACTACTAAATTATTAAAAAAAAATCATTAATAGAAAGAGTCTCGAATAGAACCTCCAACAAAAAATATTAGTTTTTGTTTAATAAAGAATACAATATATCACTTAAAGTAATGCACGAATAAATACTTATATAATTAATTGAATAATATCCGTATGATATATAGTCAATTGAACCTCGTGCATTTCATTTAGGTATATATTTAAGTATACTCTTCTACTTAGCCAAGTTAATGACTACCTCCGCGACCTTATTTACCTAACCCCAAATCTTAGCGCGTAGTTTGTGTTTATTGAGACTAATAATCACACATCACAGGTGTTGCCATTCTACTAATTAAGTCTATTTATTATACTAATTAAGACTACACATTTGCAATAGCTTTATTTGATTATTTTACTAAATTTATTTTTGTAATAATAAATGCTTTAATTCATATGAAGTATTTTTATGTAAACTCATATAATTTTGGTCTTGACGACTTTATGTAATGTGTAATGTTTATTTGTTTATGAGGATTTTTTTATGAGGAATAAATTATACAGAAAATGTTGTTATAGAGACGGCCGCAGTCGTGCAGGAGTTTATTGCGCCGCCAACGCCTGCATTGAACAAGTGATTCAACACGGTGAAGTCGATGTATTTCAGGCTGTGAAAACTGTTCGACGTCACCGTCCACAACTCGTTGAAAATATGGTGAGAAATTGCGTTTTTTAACAGTGGACCAAAAAATCTTAATAAGCTTTTTTTATTAATGTACTGCATCCCATTTATATTTTCATTTTTAGTATTTCTTAATCGGGGGAAAAATGGAACCCTTACAAATTGTACCAACTACTGTTGACCTCTAATTAAATATCAAGTTGTAATCATTACTTTTCTTTCAGACTGAGTATAAATACTGCTACGATTTAGTTCTTCATTACGTACTGCATTACTTAAATAAGGATATGAATGAAAAGAAGTGAGAGTGCGAACTCAAGGACGAACTCTGGTTCATTGAATTCGGGCGCGGTGCTGCTTTACCCACGACGCCAGAAGAGATGAGTCCTACTGCAATAGCAAAAGACACAAAACGTCAACAAACTAGGCCCTTGCGACCACGGAGAGGGCTGTCTTTGGACCGTCTAATGCCAAGCACCCAGCGCCCTCAACTACCTCACGCTGTCACTGTCGAAACTCCTCGACGAAGACGTGATCGCCCCCCACTTCGTCGATCAATTCGTCTGGAAGACGACGAAACTGCTGCTGAACGTCGACGAATCTTTGGGCATGGACCACGTGTCCTTTCTTTCGACGAAGATAGTGACCATGAGGAGTGTGAATGTCATCGCTCTTTAGAACGCTCCGGAACAGCTGAGACGCCTGACGAAGAAAAGGAACCAGAGTTCGCCACCACACCTGATCCGATACCGGAAATTTCACATGTACGCGGAGCTTCTGCTGATCGCGTGCTCGAACGTCGCGATGGCACACTTCGTGTACCTGCTCGAGCACACTCTCAAGGCGTTTTTGAACGTCGTCTTCCTAGAATTTATAAATTAGGTTTAATAGATAAATCAAAACGAGCTAGTTCGAGCGCACTATATGAAAGAGCTGACCGTTCTCCGACTGAAGCATTTTATAACGCAACAGGGTCGACACGGCTCAGTTCTCAAGAACTATTTGAAAAGTTTTGTTCTGAAGATTTTACGTCCTTGTATGGTAGAGAAGATGATAGACGGAGACGACCGCCACATTCAAAGTCTACTGGAAGCAGTGGGTCTGATGTAAGACATGAAAAGAATTGTTGTAAACGAACTCCTTGTGGATCTCAACCAGCTTTAACTCGCCGCCATATATGTCACGCGCCACGATCAGATCGCTCTACAGACTCGGAGGAAACATCTCCCCGACGAAGTAATTTACGCCCTTTACCTCTTGAACCTGAATCAGAGGGCGCAGAAGATTGCTCTCGCTCCGCCCC
Organism: Brenthis ino; assembly: GCA_921882275.1. Classification (NCBI taxonomy): domain Eukaryota; kingdom Metazoa; phylum Arthropoda; class Insecta; order Lepidoptera; family Nymphalidae; genus Brenthis; species Brenthis ino. The sequence goes on along the minus strand of OV170224.1, from coordinate 19,136,876 downwards.
TCTGCTTAGCCCTGATCGGTTTGAAGCCCGATTTACATTCGATATATCTGAACGTAGTGAAGTAACATCAATTCGAGATGAAACTCCATCTGATGCAACGGAAACGCGAAATTTAACTTTGTATGAAGAACCACACTCAGATCGTACTAGTATTTGTGAACTATATGATGCAGCATTTACATCGCATAGACCTTCATTTCGAAGAGATAGTTCTCGAAAACGTGGACCTTTTGACTTAAGTACACTAGATTTTAGGGCTATTGATGATGAAAGTCCTCGTACTAGTCGACGAACATCTCAACGGAGTGTGAATGATACACTTCGTCAAAATTCAGAATCACGTAGCTGGGCGTCAGATTCTGTGTTTACAACACCGGTGCGACATCACGATACTTCACCATCTTCGACTGACACTCGTCAATATTTAACGGCTCAAGGGGATTCATTGCGAGTTGATTCAGCAGCAGCAGACTCAACATTTGATTCAACTGCCGATGAGCCACCGAGTGTTATAGAAAGATCCGAATATACATTAGCGTTAAAGTTAGGACGTATAGAATTAGATGAAACTATAGAACGTCCGGCGTCAACACCGGCTGCCGAAGGAGCAAGACTCTCGAGTCGCGCGTCTATGCATAAATTAGAACCAATTGAACCAAAGCGTTTGTGTAGTGATAGCGGTGGAAGTGCAGTGCGAAGAAATGCGAATTCAAGTACGTTAGATGTAAGTCGCAGGCGGGGTGTGAGTGAGCCGCGTCGGTCGTCGCGATGTTTTCCGCTCTGATGGCGCGCGGCGGCGGCTTTAGAAGGCCGCTGTAGCCGCCGAGCCTCCACTCGTACTCTTCGTAAAACACATTTGTATCTAAAATGTTTTAAGAATTTGAATATATGTGTGAATATAGAAATTTATGACCAAATCTATGGGATTTATATTAGAAGGCAATTATTGATATACGATTAAAGCCTCACTTTTCTAAAATCTTTTACAGATACGACTCTGTTCTACTTAAGAGTATGATTTAAATCTTCTATGTGATGAGCTAGACGCTTATAGCAGGTATGCTACCATACCTTAGCGGGCCCGCTCCTGCCTTATGATTACGAATGACTATTGGGCTGAGAGTCGAATCTAAAAGATTTCAGTATTTTAGTGTGGGAGTGCAAGGTTTTCTTAAAAAGATTGTTTTTAAGTGCGTAATGTTCAAGTGAGACAATGATAAGTGGTCGATCGTAATCTTAAGGCCGTATCGGCGACAATCCCATTGCTGTCGCTGTCAAATCCTAGTCTTCATAGTACCGAACGGTAACTGCCAAATTTCTTATTAGTAAGTTTGTATGTATTGATATTACTTAATAAAATTTAATACGGCGTCTTGTCGGTATCATTAAGTAGGCAGTGCCTAAAACTACGTAGAGCGTAGATTCTAAATTTCTTAGAAAGTGATCCCGGGGACGGAGGCCTCGTAGTCCACGACTGACACAGGGTCATATAGCTAATTTCATTAATGTACTTAAATTTTATCCTACTCACATTGGCACATCATTGTGAGCTTTAAATGTCGAAAATACTTTTGACATGTATGTATTTTCTGTTCCTTATCTTCTTTCGTAATTTCTTGAATTAATATGATGCCACATAGATGTAAAAAATATTTTATTTGATTAAAATTCTTGGTTTTGTACGTTTCTTAGGTTTTATATTTAGATAAATTGCATGTAAACGAAAATACTACATTTTATTTTTGAAGTGAAACTTCTTTAGAATCATTGTGATTTGTAACTCGATAAAACGAAAACGCGTCACGAGAATGAGACAAACACATAAATATATAGGATTAAGCCGGTGAGAGAGTGAGACATTACACGGAAAGTGAAAAATAATAAACATAATAATGAATAATATGTAATGTAATAATATGTAATATATTGTTGAATAAAATGTAAAATTACTTTTTTTTAAAATAAACCTTATAATTATCTTACTCCTGATACTCTATATTCATCTCATTCTCTCGTAGGTTACTTTTCAGAAGTTTCACTTCTGCAATGTGTGAATTGCACACAGACCTACTTTTTTAATAGAACCTTAAAGAAAAGTAAAATAGAAAAGAAATGTTCTATATCTTGTAATTATAAAAAAATATTTATTTCATGTTTTGATGTTAGAAGTATAAATGTTATTTATTGAATGTTTGTAGTTTAATTCCAATATTTTCATGGCCTTGATATAACGACATCTACATGGAATAAAATTAAAACTTAGTATTGAGATAATTTAAAAATGGAAATAACTTCCTTATAAATATTTAAAGCCTAAATTCAAAATTGATACAGTAGATGTACTGATTTACCACGTTTTTCTTCGCAGGTGTCGGTATATTGTATGGTTTGAATTTTTAACAAGTATTTACAAATTATTTACATTATAGATAGATTGTATTATTATACATTTGTATTAGTATATCGCTACTTGTATAGTGTCAGCTTTCTTTTCCATATTATTTCGTTAAATGTATCTTAAGTGCCAATCGACCCAGTACCTACTTAGTCTTAAGCTACACGTTTTAAAAACTCCAAGAGTACCTATAATTTTGGTGCCCATTTCCATTGTTCTTAGTTTTCTAAAGTTCTCAAATTATTTCATGTTTTTTCTAACTTTGATAAGTTATCTAAATTATATTGTACGTAAAAAAAAAACAATTACATATTTATAGAAATATGTCAGTACCAGCTTCTTTGTAGCACTATTTCTATCCTTTTGCCAACATTTTATTAATTTACTTTTATATATTCAATATTATATTTATATACGTTTTATATATAATAATAAACAAAATTTACCTATTATTGCATAATTGAAGGTATAATGGACAATTGTTCTTAATGGTACGTGCTTAAAGTTTAAAAACGCCACTGCAAGCAATTTCTTTGTGAAAACAGATTTAAAAGATGTAAGCTTTTTCTTTGTATTTCTTTGTATTGTTGTTCGATAAATGTATTTTATTGGTTTAAACCAGCCATACTCAACCTTTTTTTTATAGGAGCCACAAACACGTTTCAGTCATGGTGTCGAGGACCGCAAGCAAAAATTATTTAGGTCTTAACGAAAACGTAATTCCAAGTTAACGATGTAGTTACTTTTTTACCAAAGATATGTTATAATGCGATTTTTGATGCTTCCACATGCGGCCCGCGGGCCGCAGGTTGACTATAGCTGGTTTAAACGATAAAACTTATTTTCAAATTTCATTTAGAAATATGTATAACACTAGATAATTGCTATCAAGGCTCTAGATCTAGAAACTGCTATAAAGTTGTATATCAGGTTCACTAAGTCATAAATAATTCGTAACGAATGATAACGCACAACCTTAATCAGCCCTCAAATATTATATATTATACTATTTATATGGTCAATTAAATCCAGCCCATTTTGATGTAATTTCTAATTTTCCCCACTTGCTTTCTTTTGCTGTACCATAATTTTCAAATCACATAACGCTTTGTAAAAAAACAAAGGCTTAGTATTTGTTTTTTTTTTATTAACTAGCCAACAATTTAATTGACCATATTCCCAATTATTACAAGTAACATTTTATAAGAGCATTTTTAGGAATACGCTATGAAATGCGGCTTATTTATTATAATTTATAAGTTGTCCAATATAGAAGTTAAGTGTCAACCTAAATTATTTTAAAAGACATTTTTAGAAGTTTGTAGATTCTTGTGATAGTGTGAAGGAAAAGTAAAATTGTTCAATCAGCAGTCCATGAAATAGCAGTTTTGGTTATCATTTCATTTGATAATATTATTTCCAATAAAAAAATATAATTAGTGATAAATTAATAGACTAAAAATATAAATGTTTTAAAATAATAAATAATAATCTGTGCTAAATAAACTTTTTTATTAATAACTTATAAAAACAATGAAATTGTCTAAAATTAATACATATTTTAAGTTTCTATACATACCTAACATCATAAGCAAAGAATTTATTAAAGAAATGTACCTATAACTTAAGTTATTGCTTAAAATTACAAGTATTATTAGTCAGAAAAAATATTTTGCTTACTGTAAAAACAATACTTGCAAGGGAACAGCGCGTAAATAATACCTATCTACAATCCAAGTTAATTTTCTATATTTTTATTTTTCATTATCACTTGATCGTCTATTTTTAACCAACTTCCAAAAAGGAGGAGGTTCTCAATTCGTGGGAATCTTTTTTTTATGTATGTTCACCGATTACTCGAAGACGCCTGAACCGATTTGGATTTTTTTTGTTTTATATCACTAAAAAATTTAAAGGACTTTTATTGATTACATTCGAAAAGATAAAAGCCCTTAAAACGAAGAACGATGGCGTAAGCTTAATGAAATTAAGAGAGTTATTACGCCAAAATCGTACATTTTCCTTCACATTTCACTCAATTTTGTTACCATTTTAGTTATTAATTAAATATATTCCGTAAATTTGTTTTATTAAGTGTATCGATGTTTAATTATACGTACATATATTAGTTACGACGTCATGTGGACCATTATTCAAAGTTTTAGTAAGTAAAAGTATAAGCACATGAATAAATTTTCTTTGTAGTTTTTTAAGTGGTATTTGTACTAAACTCGCCGCACCGACCATCTATTTATGTAAATAATTAAAAAAAAACTAGACCTATTTAGTCCGAGTACCATTATACCAAATTATGATCGTATTGTATACCGTATACACAATATTAATAAATTTGATTATTATAGAAGAGTATTGTAACTTAACAATTATATTAAATTATATAGAAATATTGTGATTTTAAATTTTCAACTTCCCAATATTGTAAAATAATTTAAGATATTATTGTTGTCATGGATGTTATTTAAAAGGTAATTTTAATATTTATACATGGAACTTAATGGAAAATATATTTATTTGTTGTATAAATTACGTCTTTTTTTCCTTTTTTTTCATTCTGCTTATTTAATAAAAAATTTGCAGTACTTAGTTACTATTATATGTATTCAGTATATTCTTTTTGTACTATCTTCCCTCTCAGCAGTCGGCTTCTGTTCTAAAAATTCAAACTTTATCTTTGAATCATGAAAATCATTAGATTCGTGAATGAATAAATTGAATCAAAACTTAATGGTGTTTTTAAATCATAGAAGTAGCTGCACAATATAAATGTAATCAAAATCCGTTCAGTATGTAGTATATGTGAAGTTCAATCAAAATTCTTGAAAAAATGAAATAGATTATGAATATTTGCATTATAAAGCATACGCATGAAGCGGTGAACTGTGTAAGAGCTGAAGTGCTATAAGTGATAAAGCTAATTGAAATATTATACCTACTATCGCCAGCATCAAAGCTTAACTATTATGTTATATAGGAAAATACCGTACATTGTATATGGAATCACCATTATTAGCTATCTAAAACCTGCTTAAATATTGCTAACTAAGCTATCTATCAGTTAAGAATCGATCTTTTTTTATATAGATTTTTATTTCTTTAATCCATACTATACTATCCATACTAATATTATAAATGTGAAAGTGTGTTTGTTTGTTTTTTTGTATGGAGATAGCTGAAGAGCTGGAGACTCGGAGAGTGATATAGGCTACTTTTTACCGCGGGAGAGAATCTAATTCCCATGGGAAAATACGCTATAATACAATCCAATTTTTTTTTATTATCAGTATTACTTGAAACTTGGTATTAATGCTCTTCAATAAAATTAATTAAATACGTTGTAACATTTAGTTATTTTATGTGCCAGTTCGTAGATTTTGAATATAGATGTTTGATATGTCAAGTGGACAGTCGGTGATTCGCATTATATGAGTTAGGAATATAAAATATAAATGTAAAATGAGTATGCAGAAAAAGCGAGAAATATAATTGTTAATTGCCAAATATTTGTCTTCCTGGAAAACCCTTCTGAGCTGTTTTAGCTCAGAAGTGGGATCACTGCAAAAATATACTGTTTTTGCAACGCCCACGGATCATCTGACAATTTGAAGGTTACGTTATTTTGTAATTTATATGATTTTTTTCAGTGAAAGGATTCAAAAAATCCTAAAATATGTTTCAATTTGTAAGGTAATTGTGTATTAAGTTGAATAATATGAAAAAAATACAAAATAGTGTGATTATTAGTTAGATGTATATGGATTAATCCAAAGTATATTAAAAATGTCAACGGAAAATTTTATTTGAAAGTAGAAAATGATGTGTTGAGATAGAATTAAGGCGATAAAATACATATTAACTTAGATTGAATATTGTATAATAACAGAAGTTGAAAAGTCATTTAGCTCAAAAGATACTACTCCTGGATGTGACAATATTTTATATTCCATTCTTAGGTTCCTTCCAAATAATGCCAAAACGTGTTACTTTTACTATACGATAAATTTCTGAATCTTGAATTTATACCAAAACAGTAGAGAGACATTAAAGTTGTTCCTATTCCGAAACCTGGTCGGGTTGGTTCTAGTTCATCCCTAAGACCTATTTCAATGATGTTGTGCGTTTGTAAAGCTTTTCATAACATTCTATTGAAGCGAATACAATGGTTTATAGAAAAGTTTGATTTTTTTTTAAAACCGGATAAATGGGTTTAGAGAATTCCGATCTACACTTGATAATCTCAGTGATTTAGTATTGACAATAGAGAAAGTTTTCTTTTAAGGAAGACGTACACTATAGTACGCTTTATAGACATCGATAATGCATATAATAACAATCTCAGAGGTCTTTTACATAACGTGGAGGAAATGGGAGTCGGATCTAATATTTGCACCTACGTACATAATTTTTTCAAGGAAAGAAATCTTAATATTTTAATTGATAACTCGTATTATGTCTCTAGGAAAACTTAGCCCAAGGCGATCCTTTATCACCTTTAGTGTTCAATATAGCAACTATGAATTTATGCAAAAAGATTAAAAAATGTATTAATATCCCAATATGCTGATGATTTTGTGATATATATATAACTTGTGATAACTTTAGCTTAGGGACCATACATATGCAGAGGTCGCTAGATGAATTGAATAGTCATTTATCCGATATAGGGTTGACTGTATCACCATCAAAAACAAAGATTTGTGTTTTCATGTCTGACTATAGAAAATAAATAATTAATTTATAATTAATAACATTGCTTTGGAAAAAGTTGATAGTATTAAATATTTAGGTGTTTGGCTGGATAAGTCACTAAAATAGAAAAAGCATATAGATGAATTAAAGGTTAATTTATCTAGATGTTTAAAAGTTTTAAAGATCTTGGCAGTTCTAGTTGGGGTATTCATCCAGTGCACATGCGACGTCTATATATTTCATTAATTCGTAGTAAAATTGACTATACCAGTTCTCCCAAAAACTACAACAAATTATGCAAAGAAGGATATTACATTTGAAGGAACACAACTCTATAACAAATTACTATCTACTTTAAAAAAATGTAAGCTCAATTAACGGATTTAAATCTCAGCTCTCACAATATATTTTGGAAAATAACCAATTTAATAACATTTAATATACATACATCTGTAACTATATCTCGTTAACTGAGTACCTACTTATGTGGCGACTATTTGCATAATTTTTACTTTATGTAATTACGTTGTTCTCATGTAAGTGACTTTGTCCTTTTTGAGAATAAAAAAATTCTTTTAACTTAATAGTTGCAAAACTCATCTTAAAAAGTTGGATATAGTTTAGAACCAATGTTTGAGAATAATCGGTGGATACATCAAAACCACTGCCACTCACGTGATGGAATGTGAGCTTTATCACCCTCCACTCCACATTCGTAGAATTAGGTACCTTGCAGGCAAATTTTGGTTAAAAATCAGTTCCTTTAAAAACAATAATATAGTTTACGTATTAAATAGTTTTCACACAAATATTACAGATACTTATAGAGAACACATGAAATAAAAAAACCTTTATTACTTAAAATTCATGAAGCTTATAAATCAACCAATATTTTTTCTAGTGAACGGATGGAAATGTTTTCATTGAACTCTGGGTTAATAAAATAGATTTATCGAAAAGTATAAGAACAGATGTTGATATTATGAATAGGTACAAACAGTTTTATAATCTCCACACATTGCATGAGGTCTGCATAAAGTTCATTAGTGGAAAATATTTTGATTTTTACAAAATCTATAATGATGGTTCAACAGATAATTGTGGGGCTACAGCAGCTTTTTGGGACCCGCAATCTAAGAAAATTATAAGTTAACTCTAAATTCTAAATTTTTGATTATGCATATTGAACTCTTTGCTACTGCTGAAGCTCTGTCCTATATTGATTTCTGGGATTACGAGAAGTATTACTGGCTAATTTTTAAAGTGCTCTTTACATTTGAATCGGTGTACTCTAGCCTATAGAGGAATGCCTATAGCTTATGAAATGATTAAGTTATTAAGTAATCTCCATTGTAAAAATAAACAAATTGTACTACAGTGGGTACCCTCACATGTCGGCCTAAAAAAATAATGAAATAGTAGATAAATTTGCAAGAGAAGCCATAACAGACCGTATTCCGTGTATACTACATACTTACCATATTGTTCAGATGTTTTGTTTTTAATAAAAATATAATGATTAGAAAACGTGGAAAGAATATCTTAGTGAAAAACTGTTACATAAAAGTATTGGGTATAAAACTATTCAACCTACCTATATATATATATGACGCTTCTCATGAGTCAGCTAGGCCGATATGAGTAGATATGATACTGAAACTAGTTTTAGGCTTCGTTCGGGTCACCTTCCATTGAACTATTTTGCGGTTTTAATGGGTAAGTCAAATTCGACAGATTGCGCTGAGTGTGGGATTGTGGAAGATACTAATCATAATTTAATGAAATGTGTTCAGAATGAGGCAGGCAGAATATATTTCTTTGAAACATGTAAGCTAAATAAAATGGATGTTGGTGTTTGTAACACCCCAATCGGGTCAAGCAAAGATGCCGTATAAAATTGTGCAATTAGTATTAAAAAGGTAGAATAGATAAAAAAAAATGTATTCCCTATAAGGGTGGCATGGTCTTTACAATCAACCCCTATGAAAAATAAAAATAAAAAAAAAGTGTAAGAACATAGATTTATTTTTTGAACAAATCTATGAAATACTACTAATTATTATTTTTTATTTGTTAAGCACTTCAATTGATATATAACAAAGTTTTAAAATATAACAAACTAATGATATTTGTGTGTAAAAGTTCTAGATGGATGGAGGTGAATTTGACGAAATGAGGCGACGGAGATAAGAAATCGTCCCCTGTATGTTTTACGTAACCAGATAGAAGAAGCTAAGAGCTTGTGAGGGCGAGCATTGCAGCCGAAGCCCGATCGGACACGAGAGCCGACAAGATAGTGTTCACTATTTGCGAAGTAGGAGGCAGAGCTGTAGTGATCACCATTGGCCAAACTTTAAACACGGGAAGTTCTGTTTATTTATTTATTTGATGAATATGACTTTTGATGGAGAGGAGGAGTATTTTTATTAATATTGTAGAGACAAATAGGTAGTGAACCTGTCTGCATAACCAAGAGCTCGAGCGGATGTGTGCCGAGCATGAGTGTTATGTATGACTGGTTGCTCAACTAGTTGGTAGTGAAAGAATAGAAGTAACTATCCTCTAGTTGAAGTTAGTGATATAATAACTATAAGACAAATAGGTAGTGAACCTGTCTGCATAACAAAGAGCTCGAGCGGATGTGCCCCGAGCATGAGTGTTATGTATGACTGGTTGCTCGACTAGTTGGTAGTGAAAGAATAGAAGTAACTATCATCTAGTTGAAGTTAGTGATATAATAACTATAAGACAAATAGGTAGTGAACCTGTCTGCATAACAAAGAGCTCGAGCGGATGTGCCCCGAGCATGAGTGTTATGTATGACTGGTTGCTCGACTAGTTGGTAGTGAAAGAATAGAAGTAACTATCATCTAGTTGAAGTTAGTGATATAATAACTATAGCGATATCAGGTCATAAGACTTGGAGCAAGATGGTAGTGAAAGAATAGAAGTAACTATCCTCTTGTCAAGTTGTAGTGACAGGATAGCTATAGCGATTATGCCCTGAGATTTAAAGCAAAATGGTAGTGAAAGAATAGGAGTAATTCCTCTAGTATATTTAAAGCCTATCCGTGACTCACAATGACCTTTTTTTCATCAGGCAATAGAAGGATTAAACCGATTGATTCATGACGTACCGAACAGATCTACATCCCATCATAAAGCGGGAACTACAAAAGAACATGTATACCCCGCGTTCATTAAGAATTGTATCAACAAAAGACGTAGACTCCGGGGAGTATGGCACACCACCCACTATCTTAGAGATAAGACAGCCTTCAATAAAGCCTCACAAGAACTAAACACGCTAACTAAAGATGTGGAAAATGAGAACCTACAATCATATCTCGCAAGACTGACACATACTAGTGACCCGAACTATTCGTTGTGGAAGCCTACCAGAATCCTAAAGCGTCCAAAACAACAAAGTACATCATTGAGAACACAAACGGGTTCTTGTGTCCGCTCAGACTGTAAAAAAAAAAATTAAGATCGACGCTAATCACCTACATACAGTCTTCGAACCACTCCCCAGCAACAATCAAAATCTAGAAAATGAAATAGAGAAATACCTTAGGTCATGGTAACATACTGGGACCGGTTCTTTATTTAATATTTACATTAGATCTACCCTCTACGCCAATACCATTACAGCGATATACGCAGATGATACCTCACTTCTTTCGACCCATGAGAATCCCGATTCCTGAGACCCGATCTGTAAGACTCCAATCACACCTGACTCTCATCGAAGCATGGTTCCAGCAGTGGCGCATTAAAGCCAATACAAATAAACCGATTCAAGCAACTTACACATTTAGAAGGAAAACCTACCCTTCTGTGAAAGAGAGATCCCACAATCTGATGACGCCAAATACTTAGGTATACATCTCGACCGTAGACTCACTTGGCGCAAACACATATGGACTAAAAGGAAACAGCTAGACACAAATTCCGCAGCATATATGGGCTCATCAGTCGTAAGTCATCGTTAGCAAATGACAGTAAAATGGCTATCTAATACCTATAAAGCTATACTAAAGCGGAAAGCCTATATGGAGTTGTGGCATTCAGCTCTGGAGTAAAGCCAGCCATAGTAATATTGAAATACTCGAAAGGTTTCAGAGCAAAACAATGAGAACCATGATCAATGTTCCACCAAATATAAGTAATAAATATGTTTACCTAGATTTCAATCTGCAAATAGTGAAGGAAGATGTCGAGTTAAACAGCAATAATTATCAAGCCAGATTGGACCGACACATAAATAAATTAGCTGCCGAGCTGAAGGGGGTGGGCAGTCTAAGATTCTCTCGCCTTAAGAGAAATAGTAAATCGAACCTAGCGACTAGATTCACAGAGTGAAGATGAGGATTGTACCACTGCGTGCACGCCTCTACTGAAGATACATTTACCAATAAAAATCTAACAGCATATTTGATTATTGTTAAGAACAAACAGATTAGAGATAGAAATAGAGAGTAGCAGGATTCAACAAACTTTTTTTTAATGTAAGATGAGTGAATTGTAATGAATTGTGAAACTTTTTTTTGACATAGTGTGGCCTAAAACGAAGGGACTCGTTATTGTAACGGATGGCCGACTGTAACATTTAGTTATTTTATGTGCCAGTTCGTAGATTTTGAATATAGATGTTTGATATGTCAAGTGGACAGTCGGTGATTCGCATTATATGAGTTAGGAATATAAAATATAAATGTAAAATGAGTATACAGAAAAAGCGAGAAATATAATTGTTAATTGCCAAATATTTGTCTTCCTGGAAAACCCTTCTGAGCTGTTTTAACGTGTTTTAGCATTTTTCGAAATTCATGCTATAAGGGCGTAAAATAGGGGATAAAAGTTTGTATGAAACCTACCTTTTTAGAGTTTTTTTTGTAGTTTTAGCGCGAGCGAAGCCGCGGGTTCTGCTAGTAATATTATAAATATATATATATATATTATATGTATGTTACAGTCAGAACTCTTCTGACCGATATGCCAGTCAAAACTGCTATTGACCAAGACCTGCAGTTAAAACTACTTTTGACCAACCTCTTTATTAAAAATTAGCTAAACAAATCTTTGAGCGGTATATTGAAATAATCTAAGATATCTTCTCGTCTATCCATTGTAAGTGTATTGTAATCTTAAGAATTTAAAATAGCTTCCAACACTTTACATGTTTGTTACGCCTTCTCACTAAAACGGCTGCACATATTTTAATGAATTTTAAAATAGACTATAATCTGAAGTTACAAATTGACTACTATTATGCAACTAGGAATCCATTCAAACGAACCGAGAGTAAGTCAAGTTGGTACAAAATAATTTCTTCAACGAACGAGTTCAAAGAAACAATAAAAACGTAAAATAAACAATCTTTTTAGATTCTTTTTTGTTATGTAGTACAGATTTGTGTGACGAATTGTTTTATTTGAAAGTGTCAAAAAAGAAATTCACCGAAGGTAAATATTGTATGTAAGTAGTATATTTTGGTAAAGACGGTCTTAAGCTAAAAACCATTATTACAGATAAAATGCATAGAAAACTAAAATGACTCTTTCATCCACAATCATCAGATAGATTATATTATTATGTAGTACATAAATAAATAAAAAGACATTTCAAAACCACTCAAATAAAAAAAATTATTTAATTATTACAATTCTATACTAAACGGCATAAGTCTACCACCAGTTCGAAAAGAAAAAGTTCCAGTCCTGAGGAAACCTGGCGAAAGAGGCATGGGTGGGACTAAAATTATTTTTATAAAATATGACATAAAGCTAATATAAGTAGAAGAAATATATATCGGCTGACAGGTCACTTATATAAAAATCGATTATATATTAATGATAGCAAAAAAACACAGTAATAAATGAAAATTTTAACAAAAACAAAGTAAAATACTAAAAAAGGCGCACCGATTATTATTATTACGCCCCCCACTTGTCTTAATGTCTTATATTTAAAAATGTTGGGCTATATTCTATCTAGACCACTTTAAGGGATAAATGATTTTACTTCCAGAATTTACAAATACCAGAACGAAATCTCTCTCTCTCTCTCTCGCAATAAGGAAATAGATTAGCAGTATATCAAAAGTCGATAAAACCTCCTTTCACCTTGTCTCGTTTTACGACATCATCGACTCTGGTTACATGTTGTTAGATCGATGAATATGATAAAAAGGTATTCAGCAACAAACATGGCGTGTTTAGATAGACCTTTATGAAGATTATTCTCATCAGTTCAGATAATTTACTTACTCATATATTTCTAAAACTATATATACAACCAATTGTTTGTTTTTAATTAGTAAATTCAATCAAAATTAATGCTGATGCATGCCATATAAGGGGTCTTGTGGAGGATTAAACAGTGTATTAAAATTACTTGTCTGAGCGTTAGGTCACGTGGTTAGAATAGATTATTTCCATATTGTACGAGTATGTTAGAAATATCAAAAGTCAACTTGTCTACGAATAGAAAGGAATAAATTTTAGAATTATTTCGATTCTTATTATTCTTATAATGTAACATTTATTTATTGGTTTTATTTAAAAAAATATTAAGCCGAAACTAATAATTATGTTTAGAAAACCTATTTACATATAATTTATTTAAATATTGATAACGTTCTAACCTCACTTCGTCTCTGAACACTACAAATTCTATTTTTATTTGCAAACCAAATCATTTCGGCTACCACATTATTTTCAATTTTTCATTAAATTTTCGCTTCTTTTGATTCAAAGCAAGTTGAATCCGATTTAAGCTGAGCACTTAAGCTGCTAGAAACGCAAAAAGGTAGTCGTCGACGCTAATCGGATCTTGTACAATGTCAGAAATTTTCATTATTCATGTTTTTAATATCTTCATCAAAAAATTTAATAGCGTTTAACACCATATTTCTATTAATTTAGCGACTTTCTGTATTTAAAAATAATAAGATAAATATGTTGTCATCAGTATATTGTGATATTTTTATGGTAAGCTTATAAAAAAGTAACAGAAAACATAGTGTTATGCGATCGATCGAGTCTAAAGGTATAAGAATAATTTTAAAGTTTTTTTTTCTTTAATTAATTTTTTTTTCTTTAATCCCCCCACGACCGCGGACACGCCGGCGTGTCAGTTAACAATAGATTTCTTTGAATTTTAATTTATTTCTTAGAAATTTACCTGGAGGTATTAAATACAATGGTTTTCGCTTGTGGCTTTTACCTTTATTTTATATAAATCGTCGTATTTTATTAAAACCGTACAATTTGTTTCCGGCTTCAGAATAATAGCAGTAAATTAATTAACTAAAAGAAGCTGCCACAGACAGGGCTCGGAACTGGTTAAAAAAAGGTTTATTTCGGTAATGTTATGGTTAATTTATCGCTCATTCTTTAGCCGGTTAATGAAAAAAAGATTTTAGTACATCGAAATAATAATGGTTAACGATTATTCTTAGAGAAAGGTTGGCTTTCAGTTTTGATACCGAATAAACCAGTTAATTGATTCATAAGTAATAAACGTACATGCATCCTTCTATTAAGCCATTCACCATTAGCATTAAAGACGCGCCAAATGTAAACGCACAAATTTTAACTGGTTAATTTTGGTCATGGAACCTAAATTCGTCAAAAACCATTCTCTCGGTTAAGAACGTAACGTTAACCTTTAAACGAAAAGCCCTTAGATTTCGGGTCAATGGTCAAAACCGCTTAAAAAATTGATTGGCTTTCCGGGCCTTGGCCACAGGCACGTCACTTTTTCTGCCTTCCATCTATATTTTTTAGAATAATTTGATAATTCCCAATGCAAGGATCAATTAGGTTGTACGATCATTACAAATATTTACCCCCTGCGGGAACTAAACTTTTTCTGATCATAGCCAAAATTTTAATCTAATATTGTAAATTGTAAATGTTAAAATTTAAAAACCACAATCCTATTTTCCATCACATTGACCATGTAAATTGTGCTCGCTTTGCCACACTTAAATACTACTAGAACAAAATATACCCATATTAAAATAACTACTTTTCTAAACTTGATTTTTTCTAAACGTTATTTTTGAAATAGATTTCAAACGTCTTTTAGCAAGACATCGATCGACAATACATAAAAGAATTATTCTTCAAAGCCTTTCTCAAACTGATCCCGACGAGATCTCTGAAGAGTAATTGAGGAAGATATATTCAGTAATTCCTCATTGCCGTCGCCCCTTTCTCAATTATATCAATCACCTGAATGGCTCGCGAGGATCAAGCCCTTTTATAAATTGTTTTACTTTATTAGATTATCTTAACCCCGCATTTAAATTGCTCTTAGGAATTATGAATTTATTTAGAGCTAACATTTTTTAACAGACTAAAACCATGGGGATCATTTAATGTATAATGGTAAAAGAAGTCTATAACATTTACTTACTCTATATAAAAAAATCAAAATGTCCCATTTCCTATTGCTGCAGGGGCTTTGTTTTATAATATGTAGTGATGCTTTTGAGTTCTTATGATACTCAAAATGATGTAATCGACCCAGTGGGTACAAGTCACAATAGTGCTGATCACGAATTAGGATTATTATCATAAATAAAAAAATCCCCCTACGCAAATTAATTGTCATCTAATTATTACACTGGCACGCATGAAGCACTTAATCGAGTAATCATACGCCCAAATGCCTTACATCATTTTGGAAAAGAGCTGATACTCTTACACTGCTGGACCGACATCAACCAAACACGGCTAAGAACCACCGCAAGAACACTGGCTTTCAAATGAAAAAATACCACATCCGTTTGAGAGCTACGATGCCACAGACAGACACACACACACACAGATAGACATCGACGTCAAACTTATAAAACCCTTCTTTTTGCGTCGGGGGTAAAAAAAATCTGACTACAAACGACTAAATTTTTCATCGTAGCCCACAGTAAGTTATCAAAAGTTAGCGGTGTTACAATCCTGCAATCTCTTAGCTTTAAAGCAACTAAAACTCGATCTCCGTTAAAGCGTGTTGATTTACCGTTCCACCAATGAGTAAAAGAAAACAAATCTTACTGACTTGTCTTTACGAAGTAAGTTTTTACTTGCGAGGAAATTGTATATTGAGTATAAATTGGTGCTTCTTCTTATGAAATATATGTATTGTAGGATCACTAATAAAACTTCGAGATATTCCTTGCCTATATTCTTATATTTAGTACTTTTATAATCATCAGTGTGTTACATAATTTATAACCATAATTTTCAGTATTACAAACAATTCGAGACTAATCACTACAGGGTGGTAACGACATCGTTGTGCAAAACAAATGAATGAAAACAAATGAATATCCGCGGCCTTTTTTATTTTTGTTAAAACACATTCCTATCGGCCAAGGTCATATAACTAAATGCCTTATACATAAATCATTACAAATTAATCAAATGTATTATTTTCTATTAAAACGCTCAATATATAAAAATACAACCTGACAGTATATAATATATATGTTTTTTATCTAGAGCGAACGATCCATCTGATGGTAAGTGGCTACCATCACTCATAGCTATCTGTAACATAAGAGGTATTGCGAATGCGTTGCCGGCCTTTAAGGGACCTGAAGACCTGATAATCATTAATGCAGAGTAAATTATAAAACCGAAATCAAGCCTAAGAGTTTATATTTGAATGCAAAACTTGAACTTTGTGTGCAAAATCGTTGTTCAAAAAGTATTTAAAGTTTGTAGAGCTTTGGAGTTCTAACCAGTGTTTAGGATTTTAAAGCATACTGTAACATCCCAAAGTTTTCAACAAACCATAGTAGATGTTTATTATTTTTATTTTTTCCGAGTATTGTTTTATAAAGCTGTCTTATAATAAAAGCACATTTTTAGAATTTTATACCTATTTTTTGACAGTATGCCGAAAATATGTATACTTACAGTGCACATGACTACTATGTTTTAATAATATAATATCTAATCTATAATTTTATAAATATTCTGAGCAACTTTACTTACCTAACGTTTTGGAAAATTTACCCATAGACTTATAACATTTGAGAACGTCAATATCGGTCAAACATACTACATCAATATTTTTAATATAATCCTTTAGAAAAAATAAATGAATTGAGTTACCTAAACCTGACTCTAGCAAGCTACCTTAGCACTTAGTTTTATTTCATCTGTGAAGGGAATTAACAGCAAGTAATAAAAACTCTGTTACCAGGCATATTTTTTGAAACATGTTATATAAAACATTAGGTACTCAAAGCGTACCGTGTAGAAGAAGATTAATGACACCACTTAAAAAGTAGCGTCTATCATAAATAAAATATGTCACTAGGAGTGAGCATTTTGGGGATTATAAAGTAAAATCCATATACTATATAATATTGTAAATGTGAAAGTGTGTTTGTTTGTTTGTTTGTTTGTTTGTCTTTCTTTTACATCGAAACGGCTTGGCGGATTGGCGTGATTTTTTGTGTGGACATAGTTGGAGGGTTGGAGAGTGACATAGGCTTTTACCGCGGTAAATTATCGCTTTCCCACGGGAAAACCCGTTATAATACAATCCAATAAAATATTTGTGATCAGATTCAGAATACAATAATTAAATACGTGTTTTAGCATTTTCCGAAATTCATCCCATAAGGGGGTAAAATAGCGGATGTAATTTTTTTTTGTATTTTTAGCTCGAGCGAAGCCGCGGGTTCTGCTTGTGAAGATATAAATTAAAATTTTTTTGCTCAATTTGTCTTATTGTATCTTTACATTACATCAGCTGCTGTATATCTGAAAAAATATTTTCCCTGATTTTCAATAATAATTAGATAATGCGATAATGCGACATTCGATATCCAATTTACATGAAATAAATATTATGTTGGAACATTAACACACTGAACCATCTAGTACCACGAGGCTTGTTTTATGGATACCAGATAGTTGATACACTATACATATGTACATAACTTTAAACACATACATATTATAAATATAAATCCCCAAGAGTGGATTACAAACATTCGTGCTCATCACACAAATGAATGCCCTCAGCGGGACTCGAACCCAAGACCGTTGACACAGCAAGTAGGATCACTACAAACTGAGCCAAACTTGTTGTCAATTCCCTACTAACTTAGCTTAATGCAAAAAATAACTTCTAGTGCAATAGATAGTGTCAGTCTGACATATATCCTATAAAGCCACATCCACTACAATCTTGCAAATATATTTAAAACGTTTATCGAATTTCAGAAATATTTTCAAATAGATTTATGAATTTACAAAGTAAATAAAAAAATATATGATATGTAAAAATATTTTCTTCAATTATATGTAAAGGTAGTATTTTTAGGAATTATCTAAGAAAGTTGATTTAAAATAAAAGGTTAAAAAATTGCCATTGCCTAAAAGCTCTTATTTCACCCAAATAATTTAATGTGGCTCTTTACTTCAACATTCATTTTGACTTGCACGAACTTTTACAATATGGCCATATTATGTCACTTTATAATGTCGGTTTGGTAACATGTGTCGGGACATTATTAACTGTAAAATAAAATGGGAACCGGAAAACGGGCTTTATTTCTGTAAGTACACTTTAATTTGATATTTAATTTTTACCAAGAACGAAAAACATAGTAAATGTATAAAAAAATCACTATATATTTTTTTTTTTGCAATGAAGGACGTGAAGAAAAATGATTTAAAAATTTAAAATAAATTTATCACCGTCGACTTTTAAATCTTGTTTCAACAATTATATCTGATAGTAGTCATATGTTATTTTCATCTGTTAGTAACTGAAGGAAATGTAATTTTTAACCGACTTCCAAAAAGGAGGAAGTTCTCAATTCATCGAAATCTTTTTTGTTTTCTTTTTTATGTATCTTCACCGATTACTCGAAGACGCCTGAACCGATTTGGATTTTTTTTGTTTCAAAGGGTATACTTCCAATTAAATTTTATCAAAGTCGGTCGAGCGGTTTTGTAAAAAATCAACAATAAATATTTTTTCAAAATAAATTGTTTAATCGAATATGTTATTAAAAACTTTCTTCTTACAAATTACCTGCTTATTACGTCTACACTAAAAATGGAAAAATACAATTAAAAAAAATACCTACCTAATCAGATATTTTCGAAGTCAGTGCCAGCCTATGATATTTTAGGATATGAATATCTAATAGGTAAATATGTATTTTACATATCAAAATATATTAGATTTGCTTTGCTTTGCAATGAAAACCTCCGTTTAGTTATTTTTTACATTTTAGTACCTGGAAGTCGGTTCTTTTTTAATTTTTATTAAATTGTAAGCACATATGTAACGTCCAAGTAAAGAAAGCTCTGTTCGAGTTAAGTTGCCTATTATATAACTCAGTGCTAGTATCGTAGGCGACATCAGTATCGTGATTAATCGCCTTAACGAGCTAATCTAATCGTTTCGTTTCAAGTGTTGGATGTCACAAAAGATTTAAACGATTTCTTAATTTCTATAGAATAATAAATGAATTATGGTGAAATTTTCATATTTTCATTACATTTACTGATGGAACAAACGCTTAATTTAGATACAAAATATGATGATGATGTTCTCCTAGCCGATTCCGGCTACGGCGTCCAATCTCATTGAGACTAGCCAACTACGCAAGAGATATTATAGTGCACAAGTGTACGCGCAGACACAACGTGCACTCTCTATTCCTGTCACTCTCATACTCCGGTGAGACGACTGCTCGACCAGACCAATGGGAGTTAATGCGCAAGACCGACGGCTTTACGTGATCTCCGAGACACGGGGGTGAAACACCGCCAACTTCTCAACTCCGGGCTGCTACTGAGACTTACTATACCGAAAGACTCAATAACTAAACATGGCCCGACCCGGGACTCGAACCCAGGACCTCCGAGTGTGCAGCCGTACATGCTAGCCACTACACCACCGAAGCTGTAATAATAAGATTAAAAATATATTACCTAAACTATTATAAGAAAATCAAAAAATAAATGGACATAGAAAAATTTAAGTCTAAAAAAAGACGTCTAAAACAAGAACAGATTTTTAGAAACTTTTTAACTCAATTTCAAATTGTTCACACTTTTTTTGGGAACCAATGTCTCTATGTAAAAATTTCCTCTCGAAATATCAAGTAGTTTCCGAGACAAGTAATCTGTTGCTAAAAGCTATAAAGTAACTAGTTAAGTATGAAAATGCCAGTGCTCGCAAAACTCGTTGGTGAAAAAAGCGGTCATCAGCGTAATCAGTCACAAGTAACCAGTCTAATTTATTTCTATGTAAGAGTATGAGACCTTACTAACTAGTAATCATATATTTGGGATAGCGACTCATCCTAGCCCAACTCGGATTCGTTCATACTTACGTTTTAACATTTAGTACAGATTTGTTTTAACATTTAGTAAAAAGTATCCTTTATTTATTTATTTTTCATCAAAATCTATCCAGTGGTTTTCTTGTGATGCGTTCCCAGACAGATAGACAGACAGACAGGCAGATAGGTAAAAATTCTAAAACTATAGATTCGGCCTTTATATTGATAATAATGACTATTTCAGTTAGATTTTCAAAAAACTATTTAATGTACAGATTTTTTCAGAATTTAATTATATGTATAGATATTGCATATAATACATCTTTTAATAACAACTTATTTTATTATTTATACTTGTTTCTAAAGTGTTCGCAGGTCTCCTTGGTCTAGCGGCTAGTAGTAACGTCTGCATATTCTAAAATCCTGGGCTCAAACCCGAGTCGGGCCAAGAATAGTTATTGGGTATTTTTCTGTTAAAAATATCATTATAATAGATAAGACTTGGGAAGGTGGCGGTGTGACACCTCGTTCCAATCCTTGATGCTGTAGAAACTCAATGGATTTGAGAGATATGAGGATAACATTTCTGACTTGTAGGCAACTTTCTTTTGACGCATCTACTGCGCGAACAGAGATGAGAGCAAAAAATCTATTATTTTATTCTATTATATATAAATATATATAAATTCTATTAATAAATTATTCAAGGTGTTTACTTTAAAGCGAATTACAAAGTTCGTGAACATTCAAATTACATTTCATACCAAGAGTACCTAACTTGTTAAGGAAAGGAGATACTTAGGTATATTTAGGTTACAGACTAGCTTCATTTACCTTTGACCTTAGTAATTAAATATGGTTTTAAATAGATATCAAGTGTATTTATCGAAAACATCAACAAGTCTGTAATTCGATTACAGATAAAAGACATACTCTGGATAAAGTAATTCAAGGAAGAGAACCGTAGGTATACCGCCTAATCTGTAAAATCGGATTTTGTTGGAACTTTAGGAATAGATGTGCAAACTTAAGATCTTTTTAAATTCTACGGCGTATCATGTACGAGTATGTAATATATATGTATATGGTGAATTGTGATAATATAATGTAAAATATTTTTAGTTCTGACACAAATAGTTAACACATTATAGATTGCTTAAAAATAAAAAAATGGTTTAATATTTGTATTTACATTATATTTATCCCGCCCTAAAAGAATCTGAATATTTTACCCATGAACGAAATTAACCACTGGACCAGACATATAAGCGGACGTACCTTTACCGGTCTTGTAAGTAACCAGGGAATTTTAGCCTTAGTCGTTTGTTTTTTGTGTTAGTCTCAAGCACTTACTTGTCAACAAAACATCTCCCAAAAATGACTAAATGTTCTGTTAAATGGTGTAAAAACTATAACGGCGGAAGCAGCACTATTTCTTTTCACTTGTAAATACATTATTTTATTACATTTATTGTTATTTATCACAAAATTTTATTAAATGTAAAATAAAATGTCATATTATCCAACTATGTTAAATATAGTCGATATTTCTATGTATTGTTGACATCTGACAACCATCATAAAATGGCTGGATTATACTATTCAGAACAAATGACAAAACTGTCGAATGAGTCCATTTGACATCGACTAATGCTTGACAATGTCGAAAAATATATCGATATTTGACGAAATAACTGAACGAATTGTGTTATTTGTATAGTACAATAACATAAAATACTTTTATCACAGTATCCTACAATCTGATGACAATAAATTTATAAAAATATTTTCTAAATCAAATAAAAATATAAATTCAAAAATTATAATTAGTATGTGTACTTAATTTTTTATTTTATTTTATACCAGATTTATATACTTTGGAATATTATTCCATAGTAATAATAATAAAGATCGTTTTATTTCAACACATAAATTACACAAAATCAAACAATAATGTTTTAGCACTAAACTTCTGAGTTGGCGATTTGTAATAAAACACTTTACCAATTGTACTAATTATTTTACTTTCACGACCCAACACTCACTTTTTCACAATTTACAATCACTTTTTTTCCCTAATTTCACAAATGTTTATTAAGAACTGAGCAATATTAAAACAGTGTCACATTTTTATAACTACCCGAGACAACCCAATTAAAATAGTTCAATAACAGAATCATCAAAATCACTTTATTTAATTAAATTAGCTTAATACTTTTTTAATCTTTACAAAATAATATTTATTATATATTAATGGAATATACACCCGATATTCATTTGTTCATTAACATTATTATAGGCCAACAGAATGTTGCCATCATTGCCATCGTATTTATATAAATCAAATTAAAAAATAATTATTATTGGACACATTATTATTGCCTCTTTAATTCATTTATTTTAATTTACTATAATTAAAAGAAGATATTTAAATTAAAAGATGTAAAATATGATGACTATGCTAACCAATGTCTAAAATATCATTCATTGGTTCATCGATATATGTATTTTATCGATTACGTTCAAGCACTAGAAATATTGTATTGTGTATCAGTGTTTATAATAATGTAATAAATCTTTGTGTGCGTTATACGTCACTTGGTTGAACTAGTTTTCATACATTTGTATTTTATGTCACGTCCAGTCTAGTTCTAATTCGTCCATGATTTTACCATTATTAACAAAATGGCTAAGAAAATATTGATCTTTATTTTGATTTCTAGTTAGTGTAACGTTTGGGCAAAATTTCGCCCGTCTTTAAAACTTTTGCAATGTGTACAACCGTGTAATTATGATTTAACGGTTTTTATAAAAATCAAAAGCTATTCGTTAGTTTTTTTGTTTGGTTTGGGGGTGTGTGTATCGGGGATGGTTTAAAAAAGTCAAAATTCAATTACACGCCAAACTATAGGTTTTATAATTATTATGCTAAATAGCCCCTAATATGAACTCCACTGCATTTGGTAGAGCTCAATGTATTTTGAAATTCATAAATAAAACCCTCTTTACGAAATATAATATTAACGGTAAAAGGAATTTTAATTCCATTAAAAAATGCATTGGAATTAAAATTTCAATACGATCGTAAATCGTATGTCCGTCGTTCCCGCGGTAATAGCGTAACTAGAGACTGTACTTTCCTCTGTCAACATCCACTAAGTGTTACCTACCATTTCACTTTAAATTCTTTCAAGAGATTCTTTTACGGGGTGAAACCTAAACATTTTCATTCTTTTAGTTCTACTTACTTTAATGTTTTTAATGTAGAATATTGCGATCTCTAAAATGTTTTTAAAAAGTATTTAAAATTATGACGCCATTTTTAATATATGTACATATGTGTAAAATTTTTGTGGACAAGATGCTAAGAATAGAATAACATTGTAGGCGACTTCTTCATATATTTTATGCATAGGCAAGTGTATTAATTCACTACAACCAATTATTTTACTATCAATCTTCATACTTTTATTATACACTCATCCTCGCTTTGCTCGGGTTTGTCTCTAGCTTGCTTCCCAATACAAACTTTTATCCCCATTTTAAGGAATGATTTCCGGGATAAAAAATATCCTATGTCCGTCCTTCCCAGATTCTCAAACTATCGTTTTACCAAATTTCATCTAAATCGGTTCGGTAGATCCAGAGATTACTCCCTACAACGTCACAAACTCACAATCTCACAAACTTTACCTCTTTATAATATTAATATTTACGCAATAATTAAATAATATACAATGTATATTTTTTTATAATGTAACAAAATGATGGATTTGATTTATTTCATGCATTGATAAACAAAAACTCAATATACACAATTAAGCGTCTCAAAAGTGTCCTCAAAAGAAGTGCACCATTTGACCCGCAATTTTTTCAAATCTCTTTTGTTCATTGCTTTTCGGATGGCAAAATTAAAACGCACGTTGTTTCGTTTAAGAAAGTACTTTATGTGGTGTACGTAAGTTCCATTTTGTGTTTAGACCATGGATTTTCTTATAAACATAACTCAAACAGCGATAGCAAAATTATGAATAAATCTTTGAGATACAATCGGTTACCTGCTCCCAGTGGTGGTTAGATGTCACTTACATTCCGACCCTTAATATCTACCAAGGGCCCGAATTTACCTCTATTTCAATTAAAAAACAAAGAGATATAACAAAGACCTTTATGGAAAAGGAGGATTTGATTCGTACAAAAAGCATCTATTACGTTCACCTCTATCTTTTATCTATATTATACGTATACATATACTTGTAACAAAATTATATATATATGTACTAGTGTTCTCTTAGAGGTCTAAATTTGACCATAACCTTTGTGGAAAATTTGAGAAAAACGTTTGATTAAGATTTAACTATTCATATAAAAAAGACTGTTTCCAATTTTTTCCTTCATTTAACACTAAGCTCGTCGATAGCTAATAAATGAAAAAGTCGGTTGACAAACAGAGAATAGATATAAATAGAATGCTATTATATAAGAACGACATGTCTTACATTTCACGCCAGCTTTGGTACGTAAAAAAATTAGCATTATTAGTTTATGGTAGCTTCTAGGATTAATTACCTAATGTCGCTTTCAAAATTTAAAGATATTTATTACAAACTAGCGATCCATCCTCACTTCGCTCGGGTTCGTCTCTAGCTTACTTCCCCATACAAACTTTGACCCGCATTTTCACCCCCTTAAGGGATGATTTCCGGGATAATAACTATCCTATGTCTCCCAGGGTCTCATACTTTCTTCTTACCAAATTTCATCTAAATCGATTCAGTAGTTTCGGGCCTATTCAATACAAACAAACAAAATATTCCTCTTTATAATATTAGAATAGACAGAATAAATGAATTAAACGCACTTTCCACTGTCACGGCAATCGAAATTTTCGTATTTACATTTTATTTCTTTCAGAGCAACAAATCGATGTGAGATATACGCTTCTTGATTCAGAATCAAGATTGGATGGTTAGCATGAAAAATAGGCTACTTTTTACTCCAGTAAAACATCTCATTCCCTCGGGAAAGTGAAACAAAACGTACACTATATTGTCTGCCTTAACCATTTCGTGTGTATTTTGACTTACGTATTTATTAGAAAAACTAGCGGCTCACCCTCGCTTCGCTCTTGTTCGCGTCTAGAAAAACACTAATAGGGATCTATTAGTTCCCACGGGAACCGTTCATTTTTCCGGGATGAAACGTAACCTGTTGTTTGACCGGCAATATAAGGTATCAGAATGTTAAATTTAACTAAATTAGGTGCATAAGTTGTTGTGTACTAAGCTGTATAAGATACTATAGTTTTTTAAATATCCCACGGGAACTCTTTTATTTTCTAGGATGAAAAGTATCTAAGATGTTGACCGGGGATATAAGGTATCACCATGCAAAATTTCATTTAAATCGGTCCAACAGTTTGGGAGATTAGCCCCTACAAACAACAACAGACAAACTGACAAACAGACATACAGGCAAACGAACGACGAACGAAAAGCACAAATAAAATGCTTAGCTTAAATTTCTTTATGTATACTATCTATTAAAAATAATATTTTGTTCAATAATAATAATCAATATAAATTACGATGGACAAAATTGTTTAGATTATTAGACGGAGCAACGGAGCTCCGTTGACAGCTGCCAATCTGCGTCACAATAAGTAGGTTGTCTGAATTATAATTTATAAAAAAAGTAATTAGAATCTGTTATAAATATAGTTTACAATAAAAATAAAATAAAAACAAATCTATCCCTTGGGAAGCACATCTTTTTCCGGTATAAAAAGTAGCCTATGTGTTATTCCAGACTTTAATCTATCTCTGTGCCAAATTTCATTTCAGTTCAGCCGTTCTGGCGTGAAAGAGTAACAAGCATCCATACTCACAAATTTCATATTTATTATATTAGTATAGATTGTTTATTGTAGGTCCAGATTTTACAATCAATTTCTCATAAATGAAATGTTATCAGACCTTAGTGTCTCTTTTTTAAACCAAACAATACTTAATCTCTCCCGCTTCTTCTCCAATCTACACGAAATTGGCATAGTAAACTGTGTCCAAATGGCATGCCAAGCGACAGAACAAAGCATGTTTGTAATCAACCTCTGAAACATATAGTATACAATACATATTGCTTTTAGTATCTTATGATTTTTAATCTAATATACGTACATATATTTGCAACTTTTGCATAAACCCTTAGTAATTTCCAATATGCATTCAGCCCTTTTTTTCAAGTCCCACAGTGGGGCATAGGGCTCCTTTCAATACTAGGGCGATCAGGCCACAGTCCATCACGCTGGCCAAGTGCAGGTTGGCGAACTTCACGTCTTCGAAAACTTGCTAGGTTCTCTCAGACATGCAGGTTTCCTCACGTTTTGTCATCGTAAGACGTCGTAATCCTGTTGGAAATAAATAAATAGATATGTTGGGACATTAACACACAGCACCATCTAGTTCCATAGTAAGCTACGCGGCTTGTGTTATGGATACCAGATAGTTGATACACTACACATATATATTTTTAAATTATTTTTAAATACATACATATTATATACCCATGACTGGGGTACAAACATTCGTGCTCATCACACAAATGAATGCGCCCAGCGGGACTCGAACCCGCGACCGCTGGCACTGCAAGTAGGGTCACTACAAACTGAGCCAACGATTCGCACTTGAAAATATCAAAGGTGCGAGACCGGGCATTTGAACCCGCTTCACTCGATTTCCCAAGTGAGCGCGTTACCACATAAAATAAAAATAAAATAATGCAAATATCTTATTTAAATTAAAAAAAATCCAGAGTGTAACTATAAACAATAGATATTTTTGATGTTATAGACTATATCTATACAAAATAACTCGAGTTTAAACTTGGTTTGTCACAAACAGACGGGTTAGCCTTATCGCATGAAAATTAATTTATTGTTGGCGTGCGACTAATTCCCATAACGGTCATTAGTACTGTGCCGAAATAATAATCAATGAATTCGAATTAATTGCTCAAATCATTAAATAGCGTAAAATAAATATACAGATTTAAAAATAACATGTTTATAAAATATATCTCTATTTTATTATAAAAGTTGTTAGTTGTTATTTGTATTTTAATTCTGTGAAAGCCTCTTCCAATTACTTATAATCTATTATATCTACGAACTTTATACTCTGGGTTCAACATTATACATTATAAATATTATATTCTACTAACTCTATATATACGTATATATATTTGTATTTTTTTTTAATTTACAATTACAGTTATTACTATGATGCTATTATATGTTAAATGTAGATGTTCATTAAAAACTATGAATTTATAGGCAAATTAAACATATGAATTATTAGCATTACACAACCCCATATAAATAATACCTAAACAACATTACTGTCAATATATACAATATACATATATACATTCTTACAAGTGCATAAGTTAATAATAATATATAATAATAATATTCTTTATTCAAGTGACCAGTGACTAATTATGGTTAGTAAACAATATTTCTTAGAAACTAGTTTAGTTGTATTATTACATTTTTTTTTAAATAAATGTTACAATAGACACGAATCACCGCTGCACCATTCCGTTTGCAACGGCACAGCAACGATTCATGTATATGCAATCCAGTCTATTTGCTATCATGCTCAGGATTCTGTTGGCACTACCGCGTACCTTACGCACCAGAGACCCACATCTTCTTCTCATGAGGGCGTGAAAACAATCAACACGCGCTTCAATAATTTTAATTTAATGTAATTACTAGTTTGTAACGAATGTATTTCTAAAAAACTGATTGCTGATGTAACTATATATACGATACGGTAAATAATATAAATAGTTTAGATCTCGTATATAGATTAGATCTCGGTATTTTGAAAATTGAGGAACAATTAAGTGGAAAAAATTCATGAAAAAACCGACGTCCAGCAGTTGCCAGAGATCTGACAGGATAGGACGATTACAGACTATAAATTCCCCGTGGCCGCGACTAATTGCCCGCGCCTAGTAATTTATGGTTACACTCTCTATTTACACGAGCTTGCTATATTAAAATGATGTTTTTATTAATCACCTGTGTTTTATTAGCAAATTGTCGTTTATTATCTTTTTTTTATTATTACGCTTTTAATTTTTATTTTAAGTTTTATTGTTGGAAGACTTTCTATTTCTTATATACCCGCTAACGTTTTAAAAGCATAAAACTTCAGGTTTTCAATATTTTTGTTCCCAAACAAGATATAGATAGGACTAATTGTATGTGAATGAATTTTGAATTATAACAGTAATTTCCTTCCTGTGTATATTAACACAAAATTATGTACGCAATTTAATATCGTACTTGTACATGTTGTGTCCTCGTGTGATTGGAATAGCATTTGCAATCTATACTAATATTATAAAGAGGTAAAGTTTGTGAGTTTGTGAGGTTATGAGTTGTGAGTTTGTGACGTTGTGAGGGGTAATCTCTGGATCTACTGAACCGATTTAGATGAAATTTGGTAAGAAGATAGTTTGAGACACTAGGAAGGACATAGGATACTTTTTATCCCGGAAATCATCCCTTAAAGGGGTAAAAATGGGGATGTAAGATTGTATTGGAAAGCAAGTTAGGGACGAACCCGAGCGAAGCGAGGGTGAGTCGCTAGTTTATACATATAATAAAATTGTAACTAAGTCGAATCTGTACATTAAATATTTTTTGGAAAATCTTATTGAAATAGACATTATTATCGATACAGAGTCCGAATCTATAGTTTTTAGAATTTTTGTCTGTCTGTTACCGCATCACGAGAAAACCACTGGACAGATTTTGATGTGGTATCATCCTTAGATTTTTCTTGACTATTCGAATGCTTTACAGCAGGGCTGTCCGGACCAGATACGATCGCAGGCCAATACAAATCACTACATAGATAGAAAACTAGAAATAAACAAATTACATATATTAATAATTTTTTTGGAGAAACAATAAAAATATGGTAATTATGTTAAATTTAATCTTATTAGTTCTTCATTTTTTTATATACTTTATATTAAGCTTTGAACCGTTATTTGAAGCCTATATTAAATATTTGAGAGAAGCTAACTTGATTTCCGGTAACGCGTCAGTTTTTTCTCGAATTCTCATTGGTCGTCCCCCACCATTTTAGTTCCCTCGCTGTACACCAGGTAGCGCTGCGCTCAGAAGATGGTTAGTGTCAGCGCCTTGCTTCATTGGCGATTTGTTTTCCGTAACAGTCGGTCGTGTCTAAAATCTACAAGTGAGTTTATAACACTTATATTTTGGATATGGTATATTATAAGTATATTTTTAAATATTATATATTTTAAACGATTTTATCGTTCGGTATTTATTTTATTTTGTTTTTTAAATAATTTCGTTTTCCTTTAAGTATGAGTGAAGATTCTTCCGAATTATCTGATTCCTCTTCTTGCTCGAGTTCCCATAACGTGGAAACGGTGGCAGTGGAGGTTCATGAGCAGGAGCCGCAACGGGCCAAGTCAAGTGCCCTGCCAACCACGCCTGCTCCTTGCCAAACACAGCGAAAACGGAAGCGTTCAGGCTCAAAGGAGCGCAGTGAAAAAAGGAGAAAACGTCTCTGAAGAAACCATACATTATTTGGCTCAACAAGTAAGTGGTATACAAAATTATATTGCGAACAGTAGCGTTGCTTTTCAACCTACATGTCACTCTAGTGCTTACGTGCCTGACCAAGGACAAAAACATAGATATTGATTCAGATATTAGTTGCAGATGTTAGTTGTGAACTATATACCCGTGAGAATTGTACGCAGGAGCCAGTGCAGACTTCTGAATTGCCCGTTAGTTTCAATTTTTCTCTGAATACTGTGTTGAAAGAACCAACAATACAAAAGGTCTTCTCAGGCTCGCGTAAAGTTAATTAATTCAATACAACATTTTGATACTGAAGATTGGAACAACGTACGCTATGCAGAAGTGCAAAAGCAGTACTGTTCTGCTCCGGGTTTTACATATTTAGACACTAATGAAGAAATCAAATCATATGATAAATATTCATCTCTTGCGCTTATTGAGCGGGGTTTCGCTGCCATTACACAGGCTCTTATTATGCAAAAATGAAGCCGCACAGAGCGCTTTTACAGCTTTAATTGAGTGGGCAAGTTTTCTCAGGTAATAATATCACTGCTAAATCACTGCATGAAAAAAGTGAATGAATTATTTATAAAAAGGAAATTTTCAAAAAATTAGTAGCGATGTTTTTACAGTTAGCTTGTTGGTCACAGAGCTGAATTAGTACAACAAAGGCGTGATAATATTTTGCGTTCAGTAAAAGATAGTTTTTTGAAGTCAAGTTTACGTAAAATCCCTCCCACTAGTGAGAATCTTTTTAATAAGGAATCTTTCTCTACTGCTATCGAAAAATCTGGGGGTATGTCTAAAGTTTTTCTGGCCGCTCCGAGCGCCGACACAAAATAAAGCTTCTGCGCAAGCACAGCCCCATCAGCAGACTCAGGTCACACCTAGTCATGCAATGAGAAATGCCTAGTGCAGTTAATTGTTACTATCCTCAATTTGATTATATAAATAGGCCACCTTTCCAAGGTGCCTGGAATACTTTTAATGTTAATAGTCAAGGACGAGAATACGTCCGCCCTACCTTTAGATCAAATCAGCTGCAACAATTAAGGCCCTTTCGTCAAAGGCCAGGATCACAAAATTTTCAAAATTCAGAGATGTACTCAAACGCAGGTAGGGGATCAAATAAACAATCTGTTCAGTCAGGATCACGTCGATCAAAAAGAAAATATTGACTCTACCCCATTCCGCGCGGGTCGCTTACCGGAATTCCTGGAACATTGGAAATACCTACAAGCGCCTCTAGGGCTAATAAAGATTATACAGAATTTTCGCATCCCATTTTTAGCCAGGCCTCCATTAGTAATACCAGACCCAGTCTCCCATCGTTTTCAAATTCCAGTATCGAAAGACATGGACTTAATTATAGACCAATTAATGAAAATGGGGGTCATAGAGCCGACTCTGCTCAGCCCCAGTTTTGTGTCACAAATATTTCTAATACCGAAGGACGACGGATCCATGCGTCCAATATTCAATTTAAAAAGCCTAAACAATTATGTGTTTGTGGACAAATTCAGGCTCATAAATGTGCACAAAATAGTGAACTTTTTGCAACCAGGGGATTGGTTAGCCAAGATAGATTTGTCCAATGCCTACTTCCACCTACCTGTGTCCAAAGCACATCGATGCTTTCTCAGAGTTATTTACAAAGGTCATCTATGGCAAATGACGTGTCTACCTTTCGGCCTAGCATGTGCACCAAAAATTTTCGCATCTCTTACGAATTGGGTGGCACAAGTTCTTCGGGGGAAAGGCATTCGAACTGTGGTGTACCTAGACGACTATCTATTAGCTTGCCAAGATCCTCTGCTCCTAAAGCAACAAGTTCGGGATGCTCTGAGCATTCTACAGAAACTAGGTTGGCAAATAAACTTCCAAAAGTCGGTCCTAGTACCACAAACCAATGTAAAATATCTGGGAATTGTTTGGGATACTCATGCAAATCTAAAAAGTTTACCGATAAAGAAGTGCGGGGATCTTCTAACAAAGATTTTGACAATGGTAAAAAGAAAAAGGGCTAATCTAAAAGAAATTCAAAGCTTAGTCGGGTCAATAAATTTTGCCAGTTTTCCAGTGTACAGGGGACGCTTACATCATCGAGCTCTCCTGAAACATTGCCAGCAGTTACTGCGTTGCAATCCTCGGCTGCAATTTCCGATACCAACCGCTGCCTTGAAAGAGTTGGATTGGTGGAAACTTAACCTGACTCTGCCCTCGCTCCTTCATTTCCCTCCCATTTCGAATTACCTGGTTACAGACGCCTCAGAAGTAGGATGGGGAGCTCAGCTGAACAATCTCAGGTTGTCGGGCCAATGGACGCTAGAGGTAGGGCGTTTACATTCCAATCAAAGAGAAATGCGGGCTGTGTGGTACACATTAAAAGATCATTGTCCGCACCTTGTGGGATCTTCGATGCTAATACAGAGCGACAACCGCACAGTTGTTGCGTACTTGCGAAACGAAGGGGGTACAAAGTCGGGGCCTTTGATGGAAATTACATACAAGATTTTCACTTTATTGGATCGGTTCAATATTCACGTAGAAGCCCATTACATTCCAGGCCGCTACAACGGAGAAGCGGATCGGTTGTCACGTTCAATTCGTCCGCCAGAATGGCACCTTCTACCCACAATTACGTCCATAATTTTTGCGAGATGGGGCCTTCCAGTAATAGACCTGTTTGCATCAGCGACAGCTCACGTTGTCCCAGTTTACGGTACGCTGGACGTGAGAGACCGGCAGGCACATCTGTACGACGCGTTCAGTCAGGAATGGCACTTCTCACTAGCATGGGTATTCCCGCCTCCGTTTCTAATTCCCCGGGTATTACAGCACCTCAACTCGGCAACGGGAATATATTTGGTTGTAGCACCGAGATGGACCAAGGTATTTTGGCGACCAGACTTGAAGAGTCGCGCTCTGAATCCTCCTTTCACAATACGGAACTTGGGACTAGTTCTGATCGACACAGTAACGAATCGGCCACCTCCACTGACACCAGACATGTATTTGGAGGTATGGAGATATGGGGGTGGACGGAATATCTAACAGGTTGGTCGGATAGGCAGAGACAATTTTTACAGAAAAGTTGGCGGAATTCTACTTTAACTATCTATAAAGTAGCATGGCAAAAATGGTGCGCGTGGGCGAAGGCGAACTTTGTCTCCATCAGTCAACCCACTGGAGCGGACTTTGCTAGGTATCTTATAGACCTACACCAAGTACAAGGACTGGCGTATAAAACCATTTTAGTCTATAAATCTGCTGTTTCAGTTTTATGCAACCTTAGGGTTGTTGTATTAGTACAGAATCCCGTTTGAGTTCACATGTGTTGGTAAAACAAGCTTTGAAAGCTAGTTGTAATAGTCAATCTGTCAATAATAATAAAACAAAGGCTCCAATATGGGATACAGATGTACTGACAGATTGGTTACAAAATAATTTGCCAAACACGAATAATTTATTTGAATGTTCTGCGCGTGCAGCTGTCTTATTATTATTGTGCTCTGGCCGTCGTGTACATGATCTTACATTACTGGATATTGAAGACAACAATTGCTTGTTAAAGGACGAATCAATAATTTTCTGGCCTAAATTTGGGTCCAAAACTGACACGGTATGTAATAGACAGTCAGGATGGCGTATTTATAGAAACAAAGATAATCAATCCCTAGACCCATATTTTTGGATACAGAAAGTTATTGAGTTGTCTCAGTCTAGACGTGCAATCTGTAAAAAGACTAGCTTATTCTTAACAATTTGTGGTCAACCAAAAGAAGCTTCGAGTACTAATATTGGTAATTGGGTTAAGAAGATTTTATGTCAAGCAGGTATCAAAGCTAGCCAAGGTTGTTGTCGACCCGCAGTCGCTTCAAAAAATTGGATCCAAAATTGTCCGTTAGATGACATACTTGCACGAGGGAATTGGAGATCAGGAAATACTTTTCTAAAATATTACTGCAGAGAAATTCAAAGTACTTCATTACCGTCTAGCTCTAAAGGTGTATTACAATTATTTACTCCTGTGCCTGATTGATTTTAAACATTGCTTGAAATTTGAGTTTAATTTTTACTGTAGATTTTTTGATTAGTTTAATATATCTGTTGCTAAACATGAATTAAATGTTTTTATTTGAACAGTTCATGTTAATTTATCGTTATTATTTTTATCAAATTGTGATTAGTACTGCATAGGAATGATTATGTCATAAAGTATGTGGTAATTAAAGTTCATTTATTTACAATAAATTGATAAAAATACATGGTTGTTCCTCATTTAACTTATGTCACATTTCACTTCACTTACTATTTGTTTAACTGCTGTTGGTAATTTTAAAAATTATCCCAATTGGTTTAACATAGTATCACATTGGCTTTTCATGTACACCAGGCGATAACAGACAGATCTCAAATATTTAATATAGGCTTCAAATAACGGTTCAAAGCTTAATATCAGCGTTTTACCTACCAATAAAACGCTTATTAAGCGATAACCTTATTTGAAGCCTATTAAATCAATTCTGCCTGGTGAAAATTTTCATATATATATATTTGAGATCCAATGAAGCAAGGCGCTGACACTAACCATCTTCTGAGCGCAGCGCTACCTGGTGTACAGCGAGGGAACTAAAATGGTGGGGGACGACCAATGAGAATTCGAGAAAAAACTGACGCGTTACCGGAAATCAAGTTAGCTTCTCTCAAATATTTAATATAGGCTTCAAATAAGGTTATCGCTTAATAAGCGTTTTATTGGTAGGTAAAACGCTGATATTTATTTTTCTTTTATAATTATATGGATATCTACACTAACATTAGTTGTTGCCAAGCCTAGTGTCTGTAAGTGACTTGTCTGTCAATGAAGACACAAAATTGGGTAATTGTGGTAGATTGGAAGCACATCGCGGGCCGCGCCAATAATAAGCCGGATGCCGCATGTGGCCCACGGGCCGTGCTTTGGACAGCCCTGCTTTTTAGCAATTGATAGTCATGGGAGAAACTAAATTCTTTCTTCGACTCCGACTAACTAAAATCGACTTCTCAAAATATTACACAGTCATTTTTTAACATTTACACTAACGTATTTTACAATTTTAAAAATTAATAAAAATAACTAATTAGAATTGCAATAGCTTAATAATTTGAAATTATTTAATAACAGACGCGTTTTTTATAAATTACTTACTACTTTAAGATTTTTTAAATAAATAGAAGCATTAATTAAAAGATCTTAAAATTTTAAAAATAACTAGAATAGAACCAAGAATCGAAATAAATCTGAAAAATAATTGTATTTATAAAGTATTATAAATACACAAGCATTAAATTTGTTTTTAATTTTTAGTTTAACGACAAAGGACTCGACGAATATGAAGGGCTGTCACAATAACAATGTGAACGCTTACGCGGTATGCTGCAAGCTGTCACTACCGAGCGTCGCCATGCCTCTTGAATTTCTGCTGTTTGTAGGATAGGGTCGACCACTAAAACTTTTATAATATTTCGTAAGTAGCTTTCCACCGCTTATATATATATACAAACAGTCATACACCTAATTTACAGAGACTAAAGTGAGTAATACAGATGAAGGGATAAAATACATTTTGAAACAAACATTTTTAATTTCAAAATATGTAGCTACCCTCATATTGAGCTCATTTGTGAATATACCATTAAAAAAATTATAGATCTGTCTGTATGTTTCCCTAATCTCAATAACAAGTTGATATGAACGATATTTTATTGGTTATTTCCTAAATTCTTGGTAAAATATGATAATATTACATTAAAATTTACTTGTTCATAGGTAAGTGTGCGTAAAATTTTTAATTTAGTAGTCGGTAAATATAAAATGAAAATACATCTATAATACCTAAAAATCTTTATTCATAAACATTATTTAACCGCTTTATTATGAAAATTATGTGAACTGTACAACCCTACCAAGTGTCGTGTGGAACTCTTTGATCAATGTAGGGGATATAAAGCGTCATCTAAACGTGCCAATGCCCGCGCCCGATGCATAACACGAACCAACAACCCAATAAGTAGGTATATGCTTGATGAATGACAAGAAAATTAAACGCGAATACCTTGTTTTCTTTGAAATCAAAATACTCTCCGACAGATTCACTATATAAAAATCTAGATAAAAAACAACCCAAAGAATACTTACTCATGTTTAATTATTTAGTTTATTTTTTTAAATCGACAAAAACTTATCTATATCTTCTATACATATAATAGAACTGCAGAGGTCGAATGTCTGTACATAGAAAAAAATGCTAAAAACCGAGTCAGGAGGATGTAAGAAGAGAAATAGATTTTTTCAATTTTTTTGTTTCTCTGTTTGTTTGTACGGGCTAATGTCCAAAACTTGTGGGACCGATTTAAATGAAATTTTTAATGGTGGTGTCTTATATTTTCCATTAACATTTAAGATACTTTTCATCAGGGAAAATTAAAGAGTTCCCGTGGGAAGTTAAAAAACTATAGTAACTTATACAGCTTAGTACACAAAAACTACGAATTGGATTTTAATGAAACTTTACAATAGTAAAGTTCAATTAGTAGTTTTATATAGTTCATACATCACAATAACAAATAGGCTACTTTTTATCCCGGAAAAATATACAGTACCTACGGGATAGATTTGTTTTTTTTAAAGGCGAACCCGAGCGAAGCGAGGGT
Source organism: Brenthis ino (assembly GCA_921882275.1). NCBI lineage: Eukaryota > Metazoa > Arthropoda > Insecta > Lepidoptera > Nymphalidae > Brenthis > Brenthis ino. The sequence goes on along the minus strand of OV170224.1, from coordinate 19,100,117 downwards.
GAGCTGCTAGTGTATCATAAACACAATAATTAATCTAATTTTCATATTAAGGTTCTATCCCTCTCTGATCCGACTGTTGTCGTTTGTACGAATATCTACCACTTTTTTTGTTTTCTAATGCAAAATATGTGATTTTATCATTTTTTTATATAAAATTATAACCTTAACCTACCGAGCTGAAAATTTATTCTTTTAGTACCCAATGTTTAATATAGAAACAAAAAAAGTCGCCATAGCAATATATCACACACCAACAACAACTAGTAATATATTTTTTATTCATCCAATTATGGGACGAAAACACACACCGTATTAATAAACCGAATATTTCCATTACATTTAAAAACAAAAGCTTTAAATTTAAAAAGTCTTTTTTGTCATTTACATAGGTATAAAAATATTTTTTATCTACGGGTCTTAGAGAATAGCGCAGAATTAGTATAAATCAAAGTGAGCGTGTCAATGTGTAAACTTCTGTAGGTGATCGATACTTTATATGAAAGTTAATTTATGTTTTAAATAATTACTATAGGAGAGATACTAAAAAAAATTTTTTTTACGATTTAAATACGAAAACAATATTTTATTATTCACAGTACAGATGGTGTTAAGATAAAATCTAAACAAATATCAATCAAATACTGTAATAATTCAAGAAATTTTATACTTCAACAAAATAAATATGCAATTTTTTAATGATAAAAAAATATATTTTGTACAAAAAAATATTTCATTTAAAAAAACCGGTCAGCGTCATGGGACTCCTGGTACAAACGAAGTTCCTTTCGCTGTCCGCCCTTGGTTCATACATTAGCTGATACATATTGTTGCGAGTACTAGGGTAGTATAGACATCGAGCAACGTACAGTGTTCATGTTGAAGCTCAAGAAAAGCTTGCACTACACGATTTTTTTTACAACATACACTCCTCAACACTTATGATCGCCTGGTACTTTTGTCACGAGTGCTAGGGGATCACAAACCTCTAAGAGTACTCATTATACATAATATATGTAGAGGGCCCTATCAAAGAGTGCATACGAACTCCTTAACACTTACATATGCTCGCCTGGTACTTATAATGACGTCACATAAGATGCTCTTAGTAAATAATTTTTTTTTTAAATATTCATTTTATATGATTGCATCGCTCATTTAAAAATAAATGAAAGAAATATGTTGTTTAAATATCTATTTTTATCTAACTTATTCTTTGAAATATCCATATGTTAGTTTAAATAAATTTTAATTGACTATTTAGTATTTATTTACTTCCGTAACGTACCGTTTCCGTTACAAAAATCGTAACGACAATGCTTTTATTTTCCTCTCATGGCGCACCTAAAGAAGTTTTACTTCAATAAATCTTTTGAAGTTAAATTGCATCTGCTTTATTAAATTACCTTTTGTGCGCGTTTAGAATTTTAAAATTAATAAAAATAGGAGCATTTCGAGTAATTCACAAAATATTTTTTCAGAAACTTTGTTTATTTTTAGGTAAAAATATTTTTTTTGATAATTTAGGTTCTTGGTATCATACAAATAATCACATCGTGAGTCCAATATGTTATTTACAAGTATAAATAAAGGTTTAACAATACTTTAATATGTTTTATTATAGATTTAAACACTAGCATTATCTCTAGTTATCGCTACAAGGTAATGCTAAAATAATCTCGACATACAAAAAAACCTAAATACATACATATGTAGGTAGAGTACGTCATCTATACATATAATAAAACTGTAACTAAGCCGAATCTGTACATAAAAATATATTTTTTGGGAAATCTTATTGAAATAAACATGATTATTGATACAGAGGCCGAATCTATAGTTTTTAGAATTTTTCTGATTTTTAGAATCTGTCTGTCTGTCTGTTACCGCATCACAGAAAAACCACTGGAGGTATCTTGATGAAATTTAGTATGGTGATAGCTGGTTATCCGGGTCAACATACTTTAGACAACATGCTTTTTACCGCGGGAGAATGTCTCATTTCTGAGAAAAAATACAAAAACTGCAATGTATACTAATATGTAAAACCTAAGAATTTGGTATTTGGTCACCTAAACGCGGGCGGAGCCGCGAGCAATGCTAGTTATGTATACAACTAAAGAACACGTACAAGTTTACAATTTAACGTTCCAGACTCTCACTACAAAGTAGAAAGAGTTACGCACAATTGGCCATTTAGCAACCTCGTTACCTTTGTACCAAATAAGTTTACTAAGTGTTGCACGAACCAGTATTGAAGTCATGAAACGGCTTGCAATTTCACAGCCCAATAAAAACTAGCAGGTTTGGACTGGAATAACATTCGATTACATTTCCATTGTTGTTTATCGTATTACTGAGCCTTCTCGTTGGTCGAGTGGCTAACATGTTTGCTTATAGATCGAGGTACTGGATTATAGTCCTGAGTCAGGTTAGAATAATTGTTGAGATTTTTTTTGTTTAAGAAATTCTTATTAACAGCTCGGGCGTTGGCAGTGTTAGTCGTACATTACCGTGCTTCAGAGAATACGTAAAACCGTCGGTTCTGCGCTTGATGCCTTAGTGAAGATTCAAAAGGACATTTAACTTAGGTACTATTATATGTACCTCATGCGAAGATTCAGTCTCAGTGAGATAGGCAGTTAGCACGAAATAGCTTATGAGAGCAATATTTTATTATTACCTCGTTGCTAGATAGCAACGTAACGTAACAACAAAAACAAAAAAACGTAACGTAGCAACGTAACGTAATTTAGATAAATTCCTAGATTAGAGGACTGGTATCATGTTATTCGTATATCTATAGTTATAATAAAATTACTTAATTAATTGTACATTAAATATTTTTTTGGAAATTTTTACTGAAACCAACATTATTATCGATACAGAGGCCGAATCTATAGTTTGTAAAATTTTTGTCTGTCTGTCTGTCTGTTACCGCATCACAGAAAAATCACTGGAGGGGTTTGATGAAATTTGGTACGGTGATATCTAGTTATTCAGGTCAACATATACCTAGGATAGTTTTTACCGTGGTATATAAAAATCCTCCACACGGAAGTTTGCTATATTTTTGTCCACAAAACATATTTTAATCTACACATCTCTTTGCGACAGCTTGGCGGAATGATTTGAGTACTAAGTATACGAGTATGTTTCTACAATGGTTATGATGAATTCAAGTCCACTTTGTGACCAGTTTGATATCGAAATATACGTCCATCTTATATATATACGAAATCTTTTATCCAGACGCACGTGAACGTGTATATATTATGAAAATTCACCCTCTTGTGCCAGCGATTTATCGAATTAGGTCATCTAGTTCTAAGCTTTCGACGGGAATCGGTAATGCACCGCATTTCCCTGGAATATTGGACTATTAAAGGGATGCAGGACAGATATGTAATATCTTCATCTACATTTTATTTTATTATCCATGAAAAGCGAGAACACTTAAAACAATTAGGATTGCATCAAACTAAATTAGCACGTGGAGGTAAGAGAATTTTAACTTGTAATTCGATTAAACACGCATACACACACACAGTAGTCCGTAATTTTTTGGTTCAGTTGAATTTCGTGAAAACATTTCTTACTCAGTCACGCGTAAACTGGTGAAGAGCTTTAAAAAATACTTAATACATTGATAGACCGAATTTCGGGATTATTTTTTAAATTCTAAGAGTATTCACGAATTTGGTATAGTATTTATCATTCAAATTAGCATAATTTTTAACCAACCACTGGTTGTCGTGGGAATAGAGTTCAATATTAATGTTATTTTATCAACACATCAGTATCAAAATTGAAAGAAAAAGAAGAAAACAATATATACTAATTAATTATTGACTTAAAATTAACGACAATTTAATATTTGTCAGAAAACAAGTGATAAAATACACATTTTAAAAATAAAAAATGGTGAACATGCATCTCTCAACATCCTATTCGATTTATCCCTCAAATTGATCTCTTTTTAAAATAAAATTGAACGACAGGCTGCGAACATAAAAGGATGAAAGGCCCGTTTACATACGCGGTTAACCGCGACAGCATGCAACGTTTCATACGTTATTAAATTTAAGTTATCTCTTATCAGTATTGTTAATTCATCACTGAATATATATTACACGGTAAAGGAAAACATCGTGAGGAAACCTGCTTGTCTGAGAGAACCTAGCAAGTTTTCGAAAGGCATGGGCAATGTGCATGTCTGCCAACTCGCACTTGGTCAGCGTGGTGGACTATGACCTGATCCACCTCGATTTGAAGGTAGGCACGGCCACGGGCACGGCCCAGCAGTAGGACGTTTAAAAAGGCTTAATACAATACATACCAACTCGTAGATATATACGATACTAAATTCAAATCCAAGTAAAAAATCGACCTTTTTTTTTAACGTTGGGAAATGCATTTACGCACAACGTGTGGGACTCACCGGCGTAATGCAGCCAGTACTACCCACTAAAACCCAACAAAACCTTCCCCCGTCTTAATGGGGCGTCGCAGGATCGCTTACGCATTCAACTACGACGCCCCGACGGCAGGTCTGCCAAAGCAGACCACCACAACCATGGGGTTGCTCCACAGTCCACTCTGCTATCAGAGAAGTACCAGGAGCAACCCGCATGGTACACCGCCCCCCGAAGAGGGCCACCTCCCACCGCCCACTGAAGTGGGCAACCTCCCTGTGCGTTTCTTAGCTTCGCTACTACTACTGAGCCCCCCCACCACGACAAGGTGAACGCACGTTGGGGGGGAAGTAAAAAATCGACCTTGTCCTTTATGAAAACATTTTTTTTATGAAAAAAGGTATATTTTGACATAATACTTCAAAACTTTGTAAATCCAAACTCACAACGCATTTTCGTCAATCAAAATTGCTTTGTTACTTATTTCGGAACTATACAGACTGAATTTACCTTTGTTTGAAGTATTATACAGAAGAAGATAAAGAGCTGATGATATGTCTTTTATATAGCATACTAAATTTGCCCACGGCTTCGCATATTAAGTGGGGTGGGGATCATAGGTAGCCTAGAACTAGGTACATTACAAACTTAGTTGTAGGTACGTCGTCTCTAGGATGCAATTTATATCGTTGCAAAATTTTATCGAAATCTATTCAACAGATTAAACGTATTAGTATGGAAGTATGACCGAAAGTTTACGTATTAATATAATCTACAAATGTAAAGTCTCTACAGAATTTTTTTAAATATGGATAGGCTTGCATTTAAAATCAATTTTCTTTTTGGTTAAAGTAATATAACATATACGAGGTAGATACATAGAGACTTCATGCAGTTAGAAAAGTTGTTTTCTTGCTATACTGAGAGGGACAGAGATGATGGAATTCTCTTATACGGTTCATTAATTTAGATATTCTTTTATATTATAAAAACTCCCTCAACTTGTTATTTGATGAAAAAATGAACAGACTTTCTAGTTTATATATATTACAATGTCATGGATAAAAATATACCATCCTATGTACTATAGGACATACATATATATATATATATATATATATACCATCATACTACATCCTATCTCAGTGCTCAATTCCTCCATTACTGTAAAAAAAAGGTAAAAAGACGAACAAATACCAAATCTCGACATACAATACAATATAATTAGTAAAATATATATATTTTTATTTGTAGGGATACTTCTTTCGAAAAGACAGAACATAATGACCCTCATATATTTCTTCGTTTACATACAAAAATTACGAGTGAGCTTACGCAAACGTTTTAAAATAAAATATGTGCTAAAGTAAGCCCTTTTTTATTAAAACGAGTAACCTTTTGAATATTTTTAAATGAAGCGTCAAATGTTATTATTATGATTAATAGTACAAAAATAGCATTATCATCAAATTTTCTGCTTTTCATACTCTCAATACTGTATCCAATTTTTATTACTACAATATTTAAGCTTTTATATCAACGTTTATAATGTTATAAATTTTTATATAACCGTTGTTCCTCTCTGTGGATTTTTGAGTCCTTTCATCCAACGTTCTTAGACAGCGCCATCTATTGATATGTTCTTAACTCGATTGTATTCATTACTCGTATAGAAATATAAATATCGTTCAAATTCGTTCAATGTTTTACGCGTAAATAAGTAACTCTAATCTCTCTCTCTCTAATAAGTAAATAAGTAAATACAAAGATCTACACGAATTGTCACGTCTATAAATAAAGAAATTTGTAAGTAAACGTATTATATGACAACGCTTAACCGAGTTGGCTATTGAGAATACCTTATTCCATAGGATTTTTGTAAGAACTTACAATCACAACCAAAATTAAAAGTTGGACAACGTCTGTCCAGTGCCGGATTAACCACGTAGCAAGAGTAGCAATTGCTACGGGCCCCGCGCTAAAAGGGGCCCCGCATATTTATATCCGCTCATCTCTGCCTGAGCGTGATTTTTTGAGTGAAACTTATTAAGACGTGGTATATTGAATTTATTTGATGTCACAAAGACGTGAAACGTCACACCTTTTCCTACTAATAGACCAATCGGAATCCGCTTATTTTTAAGAGAAAAAATATATATTGAAAACCTGAAGTTTTATGATTTTAAAATGTTAGTAGGTATATAAGAAATTCAAATTCGAAAAGGCCCCCTATGGCCAGCTACCCTCGAGAAATGGCGGGACGCAAAGCGTTGAAAAATAGTTAGTTTTTTTTCAATTTCCGCTTTACTGTGACGTTCTATCGAAAAATGTTTTGTACAAAAGTTGTAGGTTTAGTAGAAATCTACAACTTTTATAAATAACAATTTTTACAATAATCTCAAAGTTTTTGAGATATTTACAAAAAACTCTGTTTTTAACTTTTTCTTGGTTTTTTTATTTTTAATTTCTAGAATAATCTTTTGATGTCCATGAAACTAAGGAAATAGAAACGATTTTTGAGCTCTTCAAAAGAATTTGCTACGGGCCCTGCGCTTGCTTAATCCGGCACTGCGTCTGTCGGGTCTGCTAGTATCCGCATTATTATTATATTTCTATATTATAATATATAATATTATATATGAGTATGTATGGATGTTTGTTACTCTTTCATGCCAGAACGGATCTGAATGAAATTTGACACAGAGATAGATTATAGTCTGGAATAACACATAGAACTTTTTATCCCGAAAAAATGTACGGTTCCCGTGGGATAGGTTTGTTTTTGTTTTCCTAGAAGTGAACTCGAGCGAAGCGAGGTGTATATATATATAAGAACATTTAAACATTTAATAATTAAATGTATTTAAAAATATAAGAAAATATTTTTTAGGTAAGACGTCTTGTATGGAAACTTCGCCACATTAGGTCATTAGTATTATTATAATTTTACGTTCACGTGTGAAACTATACCAGATATTTTTTTTAATTCAATATACTTATTTAAACGTTACATTGTTACCAGTACTTAAAGCAACAAACGTACGATTCAGCCACACCACAACACGCGAGTACTTTGTACTAATTACACTTCGTCCATTAACTAAGCTCTAGGTGTTCGTGAACGTACACCATACCTTCTACTGTACTGCTGTACACTCCATTATTGGTTGCGTAGTGCTTTTTTTATTTTCTGTGAGAAGAGAAAAGTAAGCTTGAATATTATATTAGCATTTACATCTGTTTTAAAATAATAAATCTTTGACTGCATGAATTATTCTAATTCTAATGAACGATTTCTTAGATATTCGATTTTTTTTTTCAGTTTTACTAAACTATTTGTATATTTTTATCTATATTGAGGAATTGCTTCGTCTATAACCAATCCTTGATAGAGAATCAGGTCACAATTATCGTAAAAAGAACACACCGGAACTGTACCAACATGCAAAATTTTAACTCCGTGGAATAATTAGAGGAAGTGGTTCTAATTCAGTTTGCAAGATTTGACTCATACAAACTTACCAACTTACAAACATTGCAAGTTAAATTAAAAACTTGTAAATTATCTTTGAACTTTAAATAAATTAGTATTGAAACACATAAAACTATATTTCGGCTGCATTATTCGCAATAAATAGCATTTATTGAAATCATTATCAAAATCGTATCGTTTATGCAGACATTTCAATTTAAAAGCCACATTTAATATGCCAGAGGGCATCAAAATATTTTTGCTATCTACCAAATAGGGAGTTTCAAATTCATTGTAAATTGAAAACGATTGTAACGCTTCCGCAGTAGTATCTTCACTTCCGAAATATCCTAATTTGCTTTGGTTCGATTCCTGCAGATGACATATATCTCAGCCTGATTATGACAATTTGCAACGTTGTACCTTTACTTAATTATAGAGGGTTCCATAATAGTGTTTAAGTGATTGATCAGACTAGTGCTGTCAGATCCATTTTTACAAGATTTTATTTAATTAGCATTTTTTTAGTTTATTTGTTTGTTTGTATAGGTTAAATCTATAGGGTGAAATTGAAACACATTCTTCATTATTCAAGTCAAAACATTGAGTTGTAGAAAATTGAATTGAATGGAAAAATCTTAATGCTTATAAAGAAGACTCAATCGCTCAATCATTTCTAACATGATTACCACTTGTCTTACGGTGAAGGAAAACGTCGTGAGGAAATCTGTATGTCTGAGAGAACCTATCAAGTTTTCGAAAGACATGTGAAGTCCGGCAACCCGCACTTGGCCAGCGTGGTGGACTATGGCCTGATCCCCCTCATATGAAGGGAGGCCCGTGCCCAGCAGTAAGACGTTAAAAAAAGGGCTGAATACATAAAGAAGACTGAGTGAATGAGTCTAAGCACGACTTACTTCTCACCTAATATTTTGTGTAAGTCTGCAGATTATCATGACATTATCAAGTCTAGTTTACCGTATATATTATATATTACCGTATTAGTTGATTAGCAAAAGCAGCTAATGTTACCTAAACGGGTCAATATTAAAAAACGGAAAATTTTCCCTTTCAAAGCATATTTGACTGACTGCCCTGTTTCTAAGTTTCTTTAAGGCTTGAATCTGATTATATATTTGTTTATTTCTAAAACCAGATTTGACTGTACACACTATCTTTTTAAATACAATATTCCCACATTATTCCTAGGTTCCTTTATTACATGATAAAGCTTTATTATATTATAAAGCATTGATGCATGATAAAGCTTTGTTATATGATAAAACATTATTATATGATAAAGCTTTGTTTCATTGAACTTTTTTTATATGATGTGTTCTACTAATATGAAACACATTGCTCAAAACTAGAACTGTGTTGCCGTTTTTTTTTTTAACGTTGGGAAATGCATTTACGCACGAGGTGTGGGACTCACCGGCAAAGCCAGTACTATCCACTAAAACCCAACAAAGCCTTCCACCGTCTTAATGGGGCGTCGCAGGATCGCTTACGCATTCAACTACGACGACCCGACGGCAGGTCTGCCAAAGCAGACCAAAACAACCACGGGGTTGCTCCAAGGTCCATTCTGCTATCAGAGAAGTACCAGGAGCAACCCGCATGGTACACCGCCCTCCGAAGAGGGCCACCTCCCACCGCCCACCGAAGTGGGCCACCTCCCTGTGCGTTTCTTGGCTTCGCGCCCGGTTGGGTTGCCGGGCACTACTGAGCCCCCCACCACGACAAGGTGAACGCACGTTGGGGGGGAGAACTGTGTTGCCTAGTGTACACGACCAACCGCAGTATAAAACATCCATTAGCCGATTGATGTCGTTAACTGGATAATTAATCGAACATTTGACGGTTTGACCGATTTATAGGCTAAGAGCAATTACAAGAGTTTATTGTTGCATAAAATGAGTAGGAGTTTTATGATAATGATAGAGAAGTTCCTCCACATACTGTTCAAATGACAACATCATATTTTTATCCGCTTCTGTAGTCTATAAAATCGCATTTTAAATATATTATTAACAATTTGGTTGCGAAAGCAATAGAAAACATATAAATATATGAGATATTATTATTATTCTATGTGTAGGTATATGAGAATGTATGGTTTAGACTTTAGACCTTTCAAAAAAGTTTGGAGCTTAGTAAATTGTACAATTCTCCAACATATGTACATTTGCTATTAGGCATTATAGTGAAAAAACTAAGAAGAATTACTCGCTCTTTTTCATAACCAAACTCCTTTAAAAACTTTACAAATTTACGAGCCCCTTATTTTCCAAACCATTTCAAATAAATTGGATGTGCAATAATGTTAATTGTGTTCCGCCTTCAGAATATCTGAATTTTATTTCTTTCAGTTACAATTACTTTATTACAAGTTATTGCTTAATAAATGCCTACTATATTTTAAATATCTTATAAATTATCAATTTTATCAATGTAACCTATAGAAATATTCATTAAACTATAGAAAAGTGCAAAGTTATTTATTTCTTTCAGTTAAATAAACATAAATAGAAATAAAATACTAAATAATAATGACTTAAAAGTCTAAAGCCACTTAGGCTATTTTTTATTATACTATTACACACACCCTCGCTTCGCTCGGGTTCGTCCCTAGGTTGATTCCCAATACAAACTTTTATCCCCATTTTCACCCCCTTAAGTGATGATTTCCGGGATAAAAATTTCATCTAATTCAGTTCAGTAGATCCAGAGATTACCCCCTACAACATCACAAACTCACAAAATCACAAACTCACAAACTTTACCTGTTTATAATATTAGTATAGATTTCGGAGCGTGCCTTCAGGATTGCTGGCAACCCTCGAACATCGAACATCAAATCGATGCGACCGATTTTGAGTGAAAGAATTATACTGTTAAGAACGCTAAGATATTTTTATGTAGCGAATTTATGTAGCTAAGATAATTAAATTAAAGTTAATTTACATCTAACATTACGTATAATCGGACGTAAAACTTGGGTCAGGCATTTTAGCAAAAATTCTTCATATGAAAATTTCAAACATTAAGCGATTCACACAAAGCTACTAAAATTTAAATGTGGACTATAAAACTGAGAATTTTAATAAATAAAATTTTAATTTAACATTTACATGTATTTTTACATATATTTTTAATTTGTCCAGAACTCTCTTTTAAATCATAATAGAAGGATCATCTCACACGGCTAAGATACTTTTTCAGACACTGCTTGTATGAACAAGCATACTACAACTTTATTGTTTTTTTTTGGTTTTTTGGTATTTTGCTGCCCTTTTTTGTTGTCAATATGCCAAGATTGCGAATAACTTTAACTCAATCAATTTAAATATATTAACAAGATCACAGTAGGTACCATTATGTTTAACATACATTCTTAAAACTTATTTTAGTGATTTACGCCTAGTACTAACATCCTGATCGATATATTTTAGATCCAAAGAGCTTTTCATTCAAGGAGGTTCATCAATTAAAATTGCACTTCTCGTTATTTATGTTTTGTATAGCTTTATTAGTATCTTCGCCTTTAATACAATAATACAATTGGGTGTCATCAGCATACAAGTGATGTTACAAAAAATATACGCACATGTACAGTCTGTATATAGGTGAGGACCCTTGATCTATTATTTTCAGAGCAGAGTATTTCTTTCATCATTTTTTACTAGTTTTTGCTCCCCACTAGGTATTAAAAGTAAATAAAATTCCATTTCATCCTTATTTTACTTTTAAAGATTTAATTGGATTTATTATTTTTATTTTATTAACTTTAATCAATCCTTATTAAATAAAATATTTAAAACAATTGACATCTATCTATTATCTACTAAATAAATAAAATTAAATGTCACAAATAATAGCAATGGATTGACGATGCTAAAAATATTCGAAATGTAAAAAATTAATCAAATTTCTGTTAAAATTAATTGTAGTAACCTTTAATAATCCTGAAAGTACTCATTCTTTAATTGATCCCAAAAAAATTTTCTTTCATATTCAGGCACGTCGATCATTTTGAAATGTCGGCCTAAATTCATTGCTTGTAATTTTTCATTTCCTCTTACAGGCGTCCATACTAAAGTGCCCAAAATGTTATCATTATCACTACGATTAGGAGTAGGATTTCTGAAAAAGCAAATGACTAGATAACTAGATTCGTTTGATTGTGAAATTCAAAATTTTTATTTTTTTATTTAATACAATTTTTGTTCTACGTTCGAAACAATAAGGAATTAACTAACAAGTTTGAAGTTTCTAATTAATTTAAAAAACCGCATCTAGGACTGATGTTGTAAGGGTTCCGTACAAATTGAATAGCGAAGTAAAATATTTTTATGTGCTATAATTACACATAGTTTCGATTTTCCCGTTTTCCCTTTACTTATACTGTGAAACCTCTTTTCTTGCTTTTCATAATTGATGATGGAAACAGGATTTATAGACAGACGGACAACAAAGTGATATGGGTCTTTACTGATTGAGGTACGGAAAACTATTTTAAAATATATAAAATTAAATAACAATTTATAAAAATCATTGATAAAAGTTATTCATTGACAAGTTACCTTACCCGTATTTAGCGAAATTTCCAAATAATCTGACAATTTTCCTAATGAACAGTCTTTCATCTGAGGCTTTAAGGCTTTTATAGCTATCTGCTCCAGATTTACATTTGAATAGATAGCAGATTTCATCCCCTAACGTCGCCCCAGACCACTCTAAATTCGGCACCGATGATTGCCATCCAATATTTAATGATCCTTTATAAGAAAATCTGTACAAGTAAATATTACTACTAGACGATAAACTATGTAGTTCTACTTGCCGTAGTATTGGATATATCATTTGATCACTCACATACTTTGCGTAACGTCTCAAACTTCTCTCCCCTATAGTGCCATTTAAAAAATAAAAATTTAAAATTTTCTGTCTGATTTTCTTATACCTTTTTGAATTGTATTTGTCAGGTCTCCCCTCGAAGGGTAGTAAATATTGGAAATTATAATTTAAATATATTAATAATTTGCGATTTTTAGCCAATCCCTTTAACTTATATAAAGAATATAAGGTACTATAACCAAATATTACTTCGACATTATTATTTGCAAATTTTCTATCATATACTGTCAAAGGAGATTTATTCATGAAGGCCTTCTTCGACGATTTTTCTATACCGCAGCTAAATGTATTAATCAATCTTTGAGTATCTCTAATCTCAGTACTATCGTAAAGATTTGTGCATCCTAGTAACGTTTCAGTGGATGAACTCAGAAGAAGGTCATATAATTGTGTTCGATTAAACTTATTATATCGGCCCTTTAATTTCCAATATAATTTATTAGAAACTTCAAAATTATACGGTCTGTAATCGGCCGGTGATAACGCACTGCCATCAATTATTACAGCACGTCTAAACAAATCATCAGCTGATACAGATAGCAACATCGATGCAACAACAGTAGCTGCAATCCCGGAACCAATTATCGTAACTCTGTTAGGATCACCATTAAAAAGACTTATGTTATCGCGCAACCATTTAAGTGCAGTTAACATGTCCTTAGCTCCCATGTTTCCTTCAGCAAAGTCATCTTCGGTGTTGAGGAAACCAAAAATAGATGATCGAAATGATACTGTGACTACTAAAACTTTTTCGTCGATAAAGAAATCGGGTCCATGTTCATTTGCGAGTTCGTTTGTCCAAACTAAGACAGGAAAATTTTCTGTTTTGTTATTGCTAATTGGTCTAAAAATAGATAAATATAAACAATCTTCAATATTTCTCTTCGTTTCTCTGTGAGCTTTGCGGTAGTCATGTATGCCGTAATTTGATATAGGTTTATATTCTCCAGGAGGCTGGAAGAAAATGATATTTTCACATAATTGAAAACAAAATAGCTTGTTTCCTTTGTCATATGCATTATTAATGCTTCTCATAAATCATTATAAATAAAAAAAAGCATTATCATAATGTATCTGATTAATTATTCTGATTTATTATCTCTTAATAGACTTGAATAATCTTAAAATTACAATATATAATTATAAATTAAACATTTCTAAAACCCCCTACGCAAATTAATTGTCATTTAACGATTACGCTGGCACGCGTGAAGCACTTGATCGAGTGATCATACGCCAATATGCTTTACATCATTTTGAAAAAGAGCTGATACTCTTACACTGCTGGACCGATATTAACCAAACATAGCTAAGAACCGCAAGGAAACTGGCTTTCAAATGAAAAAACCGCATCGAAATCGGTCCATCCGTTTGAGAGCTATGATGCCACAGACAGACAGTCAGACATTGACGTCAAACTTATGACACCCCTCTTTTTGCGTCGGGGGTTAAAAATAGATATAAATTCCGAATAATAATATATATTATGCGAGTATTTCAGAAGTATGTTAGGTAAAATTCGGTGTAACAGCACACAGTTTTTATTATTTTATATAGAGTCAGAGTAACGCCTCAAACGGCATTACGAAAAGGAATGATCAATCATCAATGACGTATTGCAAGTCATAAAACAAAACACAACGCTTTTCCCTCCCTTTTTCCACTCAAGATGACAACTTCAGAAAACTCAAATAAGTATTTTATATCCGAACTAGCATTACCCGCGGCTCCGCCCGCGTTCAGATGACCAAAAACCAAATTCTTAGGTTCTACAGATAAGTATACTCTTACATTGCAGTTTTTGTATTTTTTCTCTAAAATGGGACATTTTCCCGCGGTAAAAAGTATCCTATATGTTGACGCGGATAACCAGCTATCACCATACCAAATTTCGTCACAATCGCTCCAGTGGTTTTTCTGTGATGCGGTAACAGACAGACAGACAGATAAAAATTCTAAAAACTATAGATTCGGCCTCTGTATCGATAATAATGTTTATTTGAATAAGATTTTCCAAAAAATATCTAATGTACAGATTCGGCTTAGTTACAATTTTATTATATGTTTAGATAACAATTTAAAGAATCAAATAATTAATTTACAATAATACATATAAATCCTATTTCTTAGTAGTTATTAGTATAACATTTAGATATAATTAATATAGTAGCACTGTAATGATAAATTAATTTTATTTACATCTTTAATGTATTATTTGATATGCTCTTAGTCTACTAGTAATTTTATAGCACCTCGCGTCTTTTAGGTCCTTTGAAATTACTTGTCAACTGCGTACCTTAGAATATATGAATGGCACTTACGTATTAACGCCACCGCTGTAGATTGGCGGCACTTATAACCTGCCAAATCTGTAGCTGTGGTAGCGTATTATTTTAAGGATATTAGCCTTTATTGGAATATTCAAAAAATATATTTTAGGCCACTGCAGCTATAGATTTGTGCCGCCAATCTACAACGGTGGCGTAATACGTAAGTACATATATGAATTATTAATATAGTAATTCGTTACCTAAAGATGTAGAAAAGATTACTGAATCACATATTATCTAATAATCAAAAGTAGCACTGCTGTATAATAATTACATAAGTTCTGAAATAAGTATATTTAATTTTTCTAATATTAAGTAAACTGTGTTCTTTTCTGGGTAATAAATTTCTTTAAATATAAACCTTATATTAAAGTATTTATTTACAACTTTGTTTTTAGGAAAATGCTTAAAAAGTTCGCTTGTTTTCATAACTGGATAATACTTTTGACTGACAAATGACAACTGACAAATAAGAAATAGTACCTGAGCGACGGAGCTGAAGCTCGGAGTTTTTATTATATCGTATTTTTAGATTAAAAAAAAAGTAAAAACTTGAATAAATATAAAAAAAAAAAAGTAAAAACTTCGTATCCGACCAGGATTCGAACGCGTACACCTGTCAGTCTTGCGCTTTGGTCGCTTGACCACGATGCTTATGCCCGAGCGTAACCCCCATACCCCCACATACCAAATTTCAGCGAAATTGTAAGAGCCGTTTCCGAGATAGCCGGTATAAAGAAATATACAAGAATTAAATATACCAAATATAAACATTAACCATAAACTGGAATATCAAATTGCGTGCACAAGTATTCACACACATTACTCAAAATTTTTGTTGTATCAAATAATAAGCAATATTAATATATGTATGTATATTATTACCTTAAAATAAGTTAGCAAATAACAAGCAAAATTAAAAGGAAACAAGACACGCATTTGGATATCCGATATTAATATATAAAATTATACCTTAAATCTCCGTTCATTTACCGCTGGTCTGGCGTAAGGAATATCATAAAATGCTACATATTCATTATTTTCAAAAGCTGTCCTTAATTTACTACCAAGAATTGTTAAATCTTTAGATTTAACAGAAACAAACGCTAAAGTTGATGTTGTAAATATTAATGTTACATAAGAACACGACAATATCATAGTTATACAAAAGGAGATTAACATTTCCAAGTCTGTATAATACAAAGCATATTTTAATTTAAAGCGCGAAAATGTTATTGTAACACTTTTTAAAAATATCAACTATGAATTTATTACGCATTCATTTTCTTTTACTAAAATATACTTCAATTTGCATGTCTGTCGATACAAGTACTGAATCTCTACGTTAGTCGTTAGCTTACTATTTTAATTATTTATATTTTATCAAAAATGCAAAAATTTCATTTTCATTTTAGTCTTCACCGTTAAACTAGCGCATTTGTTATTCATCTATACATATAATAAAATTCTAACTCAGCCGAATCTGTACATGGAATATTTTTTGGAAAATCTTATTGAAATAAACATTATTATCGATACAGAGGCCGAATGTATAGTTTTTTTGAATTTTTGTCTGTCTGTCTGTCTTTTACCGCATCACAGAAAAACCACTGGAAGGATTTTGATGAAATTTGGTACGGTGATAGCTGGTTATCCGGGTCAACATATAGGAAACTTTTTACCGCGGGAAAATGTCTCATTTTTGAGAAAAATACAAAAACTGCAATGTAAGAGTATAGTAATATGTAAAACTTAAGAATTTGGTTTTTCGTATTTGGATGTAAATAAGTAAATGATTGGCTATATCTTTCAAAGTTACGTAATTATAAAATAAATATTAATACCTCTAGGATTTACTATAATAAACTTAAACCATGTTCGTTCATGACTTAAACATTCTGATAAAACGTTATCACTGTGTATCTGATATACAATTAATATTAGTGGTGTTAGTAGAAATAAAACGTGTGATATAAAAAAATGTGAATAATGTTAAATATTGCTTATTTTTTATCATTTCTATTAATTATACATGCTGATAGTGAAGTAGAAACCACACATGGGAAAGTCGTTGGAAGATTATTTAAAACATTATATGAAGAAAAGAAATACCATGGATTTATGGGTATACCTTTCGCTGCTCCCCCCATAAAAGATCAAAGATTTAAGGTATAATGAATTTTCAATATTTAAAACCAAACAAGCTCACTCGTCTTGTTTTACTTCACTCTGTCAATTAATATTACGATTTGTAAATTCGAAATGTATGTGTATATGTGTAGATGTATGTATGATTATCCTCTATCACGCTGAAACGGGTGATCAGATTTATATAAAACTAGCATTGCCCGCGGCTCCGCCCGCGTTCAGATGACCAAAAACCAAATTCTTAGGTTTTACATATTAGTATACTCTTACAATGCAGTTTTTGTATTTTTGTATTTTTTCTCAGAAACGAGATATTTTCCCGCGGTAAGAAGTATCCTTTATGTTGACCCGGATAACCTGCTATCATCATACTAAATTTCATCAAAATCTGTCCAGTGGTTTTCTTTTGATGCGGTAACAGACAGACAGATAGACAGACAGACAGACAAAAATTCTAAAAACTATAGATTCGGACTTTGTATCGATAATAATGTCTATTTCAATTAGATTTCCCAGAAAATATTTTATGTACAGATTTGACTTAAAATTTTATTATATGTATAGATATTGTAAACATAGGCAAGCTAGGAACGCACCGTAGTGAAGGGAAAGTAAGTCACTAGTAATAAAACACAGTGGTCATAATGTTTAATATTATTTATATTGTATATAATGTTTTTTATACATATAATAAAACTGTAGAGGTCGAATGTCTGTACATAGAAAAAATATGCTAAAAACCAAGTCAGGGAGATGTATGTAACAAGGGCTTTTTTTTTATTTTTTTTACTCTGTCTATTTGTCTGTTCATACGGGCTAATCTCTGAAACTGTTAGACCGATTTAAATTACATTTTGCATGGTCGTACCTTATATCCCCGGTTAACATTTTAGATAATTTTCATTCCAGAAAATTAAAGAGTTCCCGTGGGATGGGTAAAAACTATAGTAAATTATACAGCTAGGAACACAACCACATATTGACCTAATTTAGTAAAATTTGGCATGCTGATACCTTATATTGCCAGTCAATCAACAGGCTACTTTTTATCCCAGAAAAATTAACGGTTCCCGTGGGATAGATCTGTTTTCTAGTATATAATAAAACTAAACATATCATTTAATAAATAAAATTAAAACTGTATTGATATATGTTTCACTATTGTAGCAGCAAGTATTATCATAGTAATCGATAATTTGAATAATAACACTTTATTTTGAAATTTTAGCCACCGCAACCAATCGGACCTTGGGATACAGTCTTACAAGCTACAGAGGTAAAACCAGCCTGTGTCCAATATAATTTCAACATTCGCAAAGGTCAACGATTAGGACAGTACGGAGTGGAAGATTGTTTGTATCTAGATATTTATACTCCTGGAATAGATGAAAATGAACGACCCGTTATTGTATTTCTGTATAACGAAATATTTAAAAACTCCTACAATAAAACTAAAGACTATGCTCCAGATTTTTTCATTGAAGAGGATGTAGTTGTTGTTATGATAAGTCATCGTTTGTCCGTATTTGGATTTCTATCTTTCGATGACGAAACACTGTCAGGTAATGCAGGATTGAAAGATATTGTAGCTGGATTAGAATGGGTTTCGAATAATATAAACCATTTCGGTGGTGATCGAAAAAAAATTACATTATTAGGTTCCCAAGGAGGAGCTGCCGCAATAGATTTACTAATCCGATCAAAGGCGAAAATATTATTCAACTCAGCCATCTTACAAAGTGGCACGTCTCTAAACCCTTCCTATCTACAACAAAACGCTCGAAAAAGGGCGCTCAAACTGACCGAATTGTTAGAAATAGCTAGCTCAAGTACCAATCGAATTTTACGAGAATTGAACGATTTTCCTGCCTTAAAATTATTAACCATGGAACTGAGGGCCTCTCCGCCCGATTACTTCAAAGAAAATCAAAGAGGTATTTTAACTTTCGGACCCATTGTTGAAAAAGATTTAGAAGGACTCGTAACTGAATATCCAGAAAATTCTTCTGAGAATATAAACATACCTGTAATGATCGGGTTTAACTCACGAGAGGGATTGGCGGATTCCTTTAAATATCTTATGGAGCCACATTATCTCAAATTTGTGGAAAAGGATTTTCCATTTTTAACACCAGTGCGTTTAAAGTACACATTCGATCCGCTGTATGATAGCTACTTTAACGCTATTAATGAAATAAAAAAGTTTTATTTTACGGGGGGAAAAGTGACTGTAAACAGCGCTTCCGAATATATAACGTATATGGGAGACCTCAAGTCTTATGCAATAGATAAGATGGCGAAAATGTATTCTAATGTATCAGCGAGCCCCATCTATTACTATTACTTCGATTATTATAGCGAATTGAATGAGAATAAAGATAATTTATTGAGATTGTCAGTGGTGGAAGACGGTACATGGGGTGCGGCGACCGGAGATGAACTCTGCTATTTATTTAAATGCCCTAATATCAAAAATAAATATGTAAAATATAAAGAGTTAGACTCCGAAGAAGTCAAAATACAAAGAAAATTGATAAAAATGTGGGCTAACTTTGCCAGATATGGGTATGTCTTACACATGAGTTTTCTTATTATACTATGTATGTTCCATGTCTATTAGAAAAACATTTTATACTATATTAATTTATTAATACGAAACCAGGTCACTTGATTGTTTTATTGTTTAAATTAATTTACTATCGATCGTCCCACGCATTGCTTAGACGTAGGCGACAAGCGAGCGGTATCAGGTGTCACACCCCGCGAAAGAATAGCCCGGGCATAAAGGCAGATGACATAATCTTTATTGGATAAGATCTCATTAAAAATGTCATGAGAAGGGTAGTTAGTTTATCTCTTTTTATGAATAGATTCTCACTTAACTATATATAAGCGTTTAGTTAAAAACGTTGTTTCGCTATTTAGTACTGCCAATTACCGATTTCGATATTCATATGGCACATTATACATATTGGCATATTAGTCGATTCATTGGTTATATTATTTAATCGTTTTATAATTAAGGTTTTTTGAAAATATTCGCATAAAATTTCTAATAATATTCCGTATTCTAGACATTGACACCTAACATTTCTGAGTGACAAAATTATTATTTAATGAATCCATCTAATAAGATGGTGTGATGTCCCATGCATACCGACTCTATTTTAATCATTTAGTAGAGATCGTTAATATTATTAAACTCATGTTCACAGGAACCCAACTCCAGAAGACAGCAATCCATTAGAAAACGTTAAATGGCCGCCGTACACAACGCAAACAAAAGAGTATCTCCATATTAATAAAATTATAGAATTAAAAACAGATTTATTGAAAGAAAGATTTAAATTTTGGGATGAATTCATTAGAAAATGGGAAATAACAGCTAAGGACGGTATAGTAGCTCAGAACACTGTTAAGAATGATGAATTATAAGCATATTTTTACAACAACCACATGGTATTTCTTTGACTTCCTTACAACACTATATTTTTATATAAATAAGTATATAATACATAACGTAACATTAAGACTATAATAATAATTAATGACTTCACCTATTTAGCATAAAATAATTATTAATATTTTAAATCGGTTTTTATTGTTTTTACGTCACTAAAATTTATTTCATTGTTATAATACTATACGAAAAGCTCATTTTAATTATTCAACAACATTGAAAAAGATAGATTCCTAGCTTAGATGTTTTCTAGTAGTAGGTAAACTTGGTCATCTTTAACAAGCACTATCTGATACTACTTTATGCGATTAGTAAAGTAAATGATATAGATTGAGCCTACTTAGATAACTCATAAAGTTATCTTTCGGACACGTCAGTTTAAAGCCAATATGTGAACACTGTAAACAAACCGTAAGAAACTTGTCAAAATGTATTCTTTAATGGTAAAGCAAGTATTTCTATTATTAATATTATGTTTAGTGAGCAAAGTTTTTGGAAATGTAATTGTTGATACAAAGTCTGGCAAAATAGAAGGGAAAGAAGTCAATTCAATTATAAAAAATGAAAAATATTATTCGTTCTTTGGCATTCCTTATGCCAAAACTCCCGTTGGGAAACTTCGCTTTATGGTAAGTCATAAAATAATTGATTTTCCGTGACATATTCCTTGTACTACCATTGCCCGCGGCTCTGCCCGCGTTTTCATGACCAGAAAGCAAATTCTTAGGATTTACATATTAATATACTCTCACAATGCAGTTTTTGTATTTTTTCTCAGAAATGAGATATTTTTCCGCGGTAAAAAGTATCATATATGTTGACCCGGATAACCAGCTACGACCATACAAAATTTCATCAAAATCCGTCCAGTGGTTTTTCTGTGATGCGGTAACAGACAAACAGACAGAGAGACAGACAAAAATTCTAAAAACTATAGATTCGGCATCTATATCGCTAATAATGTCTATTACAATAAGATTTTCCAAAAAATATTTGATGCACAGATTTGGCTAAGTTACAATTTTATTATATGCTTAGATTATATGATTTTAATAAAATAAGGTTGTTGCTGTTCGTCCGATTATAATCAGATGAATAAAAAATATATTATTAGCCTGTACATTACATACATTACATTACATACTGTCGGTCTGTACATTCGTACACTTACTATTTACCACTTCTTTTGTTTTCTAATGTAAAATAAGTGATTTTTAGATGCAAGTATATAAAAAAAAATATATATAAAAAAAGTATGAAAAATATATTAAAAAAAAATACCTTAACCTACTGAGCTGAAAACTTATTTTTTTTAAATCCCAACGATTTTTACGTTCAAGAGTTTTTAAGGTTAAAAAAATTTTTTACGTGTAGGACTTTCTGTATGCAAAAAAAACCTTCACCTACCGAGCTGTGCCGAGCTACTTATTCTACTTTCTTATTTATTAGTCTATATATTAATACTTTTTCTGTAAATATTCGAGATGATTTTTCTGACAGATTAGCCTTGTCCTCTTGAATATGGAATCTCTTTTCGCCAGCATTGCGTGTTGAGTTTACCAGACTGGGAGAATCTAATGCGCGCGTAAACTTTGACTCGGTGTCAGAGGTGGTGTAGTAGTGCCACACATTGATAAACTTATGATGTATTTATGTAGTTTTAAGAATTATGCAAATTATTAACAGAAATAACGACTTGACTGCTTAAAATATCTATTACTTAAAAAATAATCGTATATACTATGTTCTAGCCGCCAGTTCCTCATGCAGGATGGGAGAACGTATTAGAAGCTACGAAAGAAAAAAAACATTGTGCTCAGTACAATTTACCTGTGAGAGGCACTATACAATATGGATACTGCGGAGATGAAGATTGTTTACACCTAAATATTCATACCCCGAGCTTACCAAAAAATAATGACTTGAAACTCCCAGTCATTGTATTCTTATATAATGAATTATTTAAAATATCTTATAACGGTACAAAAGATTATCGTCCAGATTTTTTCATAGAAGAAAATGTTATTATTGTGACTATAAATTACAGATTAGGAGCTCTAGGATTCCTGTCTTTTGAAGACAAATTACTGCCGGGTAATAATGGAATTAAAGATATAATATTGGCGTTAAAATGGCTCCAAGAGAATATTATTTACTTTGGAGGCGACCCTTCACGGGTAACTCTTATGGGTAACAATGATGGTGCAACATTAGTTGACCTATTAATATATTCACCAAAAGCTAAAGGATTATTCAGTGCGGCCATATTACAAAGTGGCTCATCCCGATATCCATACACGATCGTGGATAAGTCAAAAGAACGAGCAATTACTTTATCTGAAAATCTTGAGCGCAAAGCAACTACGAGCGAGTCTTTAATTGAACGTTTATCGGATATGACAGCCTTTGAAATTACTGAAAAAGAGTTTGGAGTAGTTCACGCTGATGAAGCCAGAGCTATCCAAAAAGGAGTAATTCCGTTTGGACCCGTGTTAGAAATCGATCACGATGACGCTGTCCTTACGAAACTTCCAGAAGAAACTTTCATTGATCTAACCATACCAATAATGATTGGATTTAATTCAAGAGAATCTATAGAAACAAACAGTCGTTATCTTCGTATGCCTCAGTACCTGACATACGCTGACAGAGACTTTCTCATGGTATTTCCAAGAAGAACTGACTATCACTTTGAAATAAATGATAAATTCTATAATGAAATGATTGACGAAATAAAGAATTTTTATTTTAAAGAAGGGTATGTTAAAATTGGAAAGATAAATGAATATATTACATATACGGACGACATTATGACAATTTACCCCACTACTTACACTGTTAAACAATATTTAAACACGTCTAGAGCACCAGTTTATTATTACATGTTCGACTACAGTGGTGAATTAAACTTCAGAAAAAAGACGGTTTTAACTGAAGCTACTACTTTTGATGGTACTTGGGGAGCTTCAGTAGGAGATGATTTATGTTATTCATTTATGTGCACAAAATGGAGAAAAACTTATGGAAAATTATTAGAAAGTGAAGAATCTGAAGAAATAAAAATCTTAAGGACCATGGTTAAAATGTACACAAATTTTGCGAAGACTGGGTAAGACTTATTTAATCTATACTAATATTATAAAGAGGTAGTTTGTGAGTATGTGAGATTGTGAGTTTGTGCCGTTGTAGGGGGTAATCTCTGGATCTACTAAACCGATTTACATGAAATTTGGTAAGAATATAGTTTGAGATCCTGGGAAGGACATAGAATACTTGTTATCTCGGAAATCATCCCTTAAGAGGGTGAAAATTGGGATGAAAGTTTGTATGGCGAATCAAGCTAGAGACGAACCCTAGCGAAGTGAGGGTGAGTCGCTAGTATATTATATATAGCTATAATAATCAAGACGTATAAAGTACGCTAATTTTATAATCTTTGTAAGTTTGAATGTAGGGGGTAATATCTGAAACCGCAACACTACAACCTATCCCCGAAAAACCTTTCACTCATAAGAAGCCATTTTACCGCTGAATACTACAAATTATTTTTTATTTGCAATAAATTGTGTTTAATATTAGAAGTCATAATAACTTAATTGAAGTCCGAATTTTTTTTTAAACTAAACAGCTTGAGGATTGAGGAAGCGAGCTTAAGTCACTAGTTTAAAAAATATAGCTTAAATAAAACATTGTTTTCTTACAGAAATCCGACACCTCCTGGAAGCGATTTCATTTGGACACCGGCCACAAAAGAAAACAGGGAATGCTTAGTGATTAGCGACGAATTAAAAATTGTGCCAAGACTCTATGATGAAAGAATTAAATTTTGGGATGATTTTATAGAAAAATATAGAAAAATGGCTGTAAACGGCATAGTTAAAGATGTAAAGGATGAATTATAAATTGTTCATATTCATTTCTCACTTTTAATTTAAATATACATATCTCAAGTATGTAGTACGTCTTAGACCTATCGATTACATAAAATATATAGGAAGAAAGTTTATTTCTTTACAACTTTATATTTTACTATAATGATAATAAATGTAATAGGTATTTAATATTTTTTTACTAAATAACATGCATTTGAATTTCATTACATTATTTAAAAAAAACTGAAAAAATATATTTTAAATACGATTTGTGTACTGTACAATATATAATCTATATAATTGCATTTCTTATAGTCTTTTAAAATCATGCTCATTAGCATAAATATTATATACTTATAAAAATATACTTTATGGCAGGTTGTCTAATTTTTCACTTCGTTACCTTTGAATATTAATTAAATCGTTTTAATAAAAAGAAAATTAGTAACTTTAAAACTCTTGACATTTTAACTTTAATCTCAAAATTATACGTACTGAATGTTTATATATAACACTTATATAAAACCGACATACATTTTTATTTTATTATTATTATTATTTTTAATTCGATGAACTGAATATGATTGGATTAGTATTATAATAAGCATAATCTTTATCGATAACGATAAAGACCTATGCCGTACTGCTTTATCTTACATTTAATATTATCAGCCTGACAATTGCAATCAGGTTTTAATTTTATTAGATACTTACCGTGCAAAACATGGAAGTTCATATAGTACTATATTTATTTGTATTTATAATCAATTTCTCTTTATATCATACACGTGAAACGATAAACGTAAAATTAAAACAAGGCGAAGTATCAGGAAGTGTAGAAAAAACATTTTTAAAACATCGAAATTATTATGCATTTAAAGGAATACCATTTGCACAGCCACCGACCGGCGATCTGCGATTTAAGGTAATATATAAAAACTCTTTTTTCAGATCTATTCCATTTCTTTAGTTTTTGCTTTCAAGTCTTGATAAGACCGACACTTATGAAGGACTATTATTTTACATGAATACTAAGCTCAGAAGAAATTTTATATCAACATTTTAACTGATGTAGCGAACTCTGTTCATAATGCCTTTAATAAAAAAAATGTGGTTGTTGATTACTACGAACATATTATTTCAGCCCCCAGTGCCGCCTATTGGATGGAAAAATGTTTACCAAGCACATAAAAACAAACCCACATGTATTCAATATAATTCCAGAATGAGAATGGATGAAAAATTTGGAATGTCAGGCTCTGAAGACTGTCTTTATATCAGCGTCTTTACACCTAATTTAAATGCATCTGCCCCTGTAATAGTATTTGAATATAACGATAACTTTCAAACAAGTTTCAATGGTACCGAGGCTTATTCTCCAGATTTTTTTATAGAAGAAGATACAGTTGTTGTCACTATAAGTCATCGCCTTATGGTGTTAGGATATTTGACAACAGAAGATAATATTATCCCACCTAATGCAGGATTAAAAGATTACATAATGGGATTAAACTGGGTCAAAGACAACATAAAACAATTTGGTGGTGATTCAAATCGGGTAACATTGATGGGATGTAGAGGTGGAGCGGTACTAGCTGAAATATTACTGTATTCTAAAAAAGCTTGTAACCTTTTTAGTAGTGTGATAATACAAAGCGGAACTGCTTTGGAAAATGGATTTTTTAGTGAAAATTCCCGCTCCAAAGCATTCGAACTAGGTGAAAAATTAAATATTACTGTTGACAATAGTCAGATGCTGTTAGAAGCACTGCAAAAGATGGATATCCAAACAATTTATAATAAAGTGAGTGACGTGATTATTCAAGATGGAGAAGATTATTTTTCATTTTCACCTATAGTAGAAAATAACGATCCTGAAACAGTTGTTACCTCAATACCTGAAAAAAGTAAAATTATTAACGATGTACCTGTCATGGTTGGTATGAATTCTAGAGAAGGTCTGGATCTCATATCACAGTATTTATTTCGACCGCAGCTAATGGGAGAAGTAGGCCAAGATTTTCTTTTTCTGTTCCCTATTCGGACTAACTATAAGTTTGATAGGAAAAGCAATGTATATAAAAATGCTACAAAAGAAATAATAAATTTCTATTTCAAAGAAGGTCACGTGTATTATGGTAATATCTTAGAATATTCGGTATACATTGGTGATATATTACAAAACTATGCTCTTAATCTAGCAGCAAAAAAACTATCTGAAAAGATGAAGTCGCCAGTTTTTTATTATATATTTGATTTTAGAGGACAATTAAATGAAAACAGTGACTTTATAGCAAGACGTACACCATTAGCCTTAAAGCCATGGGGAGCAACCATTACAGATGAGTTATGTTACTTACATTTGTGTACTCGTATAGAAGAAAATTATCAAAATCTTTTAAAACTAGTAAGTGAGCAACCCGAAATTAAAGTTTTGAAGAACATGGTGCGTTTATGGACAAACTTTGCTAAATCAAGGTAATCATTATATTATTTTGTATAATATTGCTCTAAAATAAATGATAGTACCTGTGTATACTTTTATTTATGAATAATTTTTCTATTTAACGTTTCTTATCTTGTAAGTTTGTGTAAAAAATTAACAAATAATATGTTCGGATACAGCTGTACATAATATTATTTCTTAGTAACATAGACCAATGTGACTGAAATTCTGTTAGGAAGATACTATTTAAACATAATTTAAACACATTGATAAACTTTTCAGAAATCCAACACCCTCAAAACAAGACGATATTCTTAAAGATTTCATATGGAAGCCTATAAATAAGGATAGTAATGATACTAACTACCTTCATATAACGAAATTACTAAAAATGAAAACGAATCCTTTGGGCAAACGTGAGGAATTTTGGGATGGTTTTTTAAACAAGTACGCTGACCTCGCTGTTGATGGTATTGTTCAAGATATCGAAACTGAAAAGAAACACGATGAATTATAACTTTTATATATGTAATATTTTATTTTCTTTAATATTTTTGTTTATTTAGAATAGCAACTTTTTCTCGCTTCATTCGGGTACGTCCCTCAGTACGAATAATTCCGTAAGACAATATTTCAAATAACTCTATTGGTTTACGCGCCGCACGCCAGTAAAGCTCCCAGTCGGCATGTTTTTTTTTTCGAAATCTTCAGCACCGTCATATTTCACATTTCAGCTATTTTTTACAAAATCTTAATGAAGTATGCACCTAAACCTTCCTCATGAATCTCTCTGCCCATTGGTGAAAATCGTATCCAAATCCGTTCGGTAGTTTATTTCGTGTTCAGACAGACAGACAGACGCGGCGGGTAGCCTTCTTATAATATTATGTGGTGATATACACAACACCTTCTTATTACTGCAGAAATTCAAATTATGGCCATTGTTAAGATTTTTGTTTAAACTTAATCAAATCCGAATTGCTTGTTTTGTACTTACCTAGTATTCTCTCAGTAAATTCAGTTTTACTCACGGACAGGATAAATATAGAATAACATAACCTAAATCTTACTGTCATTAAATCCGAGCTAAAGTATTATTTTACACACTCTCATGATCCACATGAATAAAAATGTTTGTAAATAAATATCACTCTTCGATCAATAAACAGCCAAGTCAAGTCAAATAAATGCTTGGAAATTGGAAAGGTAAACAACCAAACGTTTTTGCTTATTTTTGATGTTCTCCTAGCCGATTCCGGCCACGGCGGCCAATATCATTGAGACTAGCCAACTACGCAGGAAATATTATAGTGCACAAGTGTACGCGCAGACACAACGTGCACTCTCTATTTCTGTCACTCTCATACTCCGGTGGGACGACTGCTCGACACGACCAGTGAGAGTTAAGGCGCAAGACCAACGGCTTTATGTGCTCTCCGAGGCACGGGGGTGAAACCCCGCCAACTTCCCGACTCCGGGCTGTTACTGAGACTTACTATACAGAAAGACTCAATAACTAAACCTGGCCCGACCCGGGACTCGAACCCAGGACCTCCGAGTGTGCAGCCGTACATGCTAGCCACTAATTATTTTTAAATATTACCTAACTAGTGTGTATTATCATTATTGTAAATTATACTAAACATGATTAGAATCTAGTAAACTAAATAAGAAAATCATTTTCATTTTTTTTTATTGATAACTAAAGCTGAAGCTTGTCAAAATAGCCACTAAATAAAAAAAAGAAAATCAGTTTACAAACTGAGGAAAAAAGGTACTGAGCTCAGTTCAATTCAGTGAACTTTTTGGTTTTTGCCTTTTTTAATTTAGGGCAGACTTTAATATTTAATGTCTTTATTCTTGCACTATACTAATTCATATTATATATCGATTACTTCGATCAACAGTAGTATAATTGTTGATCGAAGATCGATTAGGTTAACAGAGATTATATATATACCTGATTACAGCGAGTAACCGGTGCTCCTATTTTAGATAATGTAAAAAAAATAGATAATAAAAATTAGGAAACTCTTATTTTACAAGCTTTTATTTAACTTTAATGTTTGTATGTATGTTTGTGTGGGTTCAAATCTTGCAAATATTAAATTTTTAAGCGGTTATCCTCAACCGATTGAGCAGTAATTTTGCATACTCGTTTAGTTTACTAAATTTCATGAAAATCGTTGGAGCCGTTTCCGAAATTCAGATTATATACATATACTGAATTGCTCGTTTAAAGATGTAAGATAAATGTGAAAGTTTGTGAGTATGGATGTTTGTTACTCTTTCACGCCAGAACGGCTGAACGGATCTGGATGAAATTTTTCACAGAGATAGATTATAGTCTGAAATAACATATAGGCTAATTTTTATCCTAGAAAATGTACGGTTCCCGTGGGATACGTTTGTTTTTGTATTCGCTAGTGTATATGTCATTTTGTACCTGAGTAAAGATAGGGTTAGTCTTTTGACGCTTGCTATGAACGGGAAACTTTATATAATATTTTTACTAGCGTTTTTCCGCAGTTCCACACGCATAATTTAATTATGTGTTATATATTATATTACTGTAGTTTCATCAAAATCCGTTCAGTAGTTTTTGCCTGAAAGAGTAACAAACATCCATCGATCCTAAGAAACTTTCATGTTTATAATATTAGTAGAATAGGATGAGACAGTAATTAATGTTAACACTAGAAGTCAAACATTATGTAGTAGAGCATTGTTTATCATATAAACAACATATTTCAACAACAGGTATTTGACACAGTTCTGAGGCGATAATTAAGCTGCCTCAAAAGTTTCTCCAAAGTTTCAAACAATTTAGTTGTACATCTACAGTGTGTATCGACTAAAAACTTAACCTCATCTTATACATTTTTTTTTCAAATACCTATTCAATATTCATTAAACTTAACATAATAAAATAACACAGTCATATAGTAATAAAATTAATATAATTAATAAAGACCAAAATTATTTCTAAATTAATGTAAAAATAATTAAAATCTAATACTTATTTAGAGCCGCAAAATATTATATTATTCTTCATTATTATAATCATTATTTATAATCTATACAACACGTGCCTTATATTTATAATATACATATATTTGTGTGATGAGCACGAATGTTTGTACTCCACTCCTGGGTTTTATATGTATAAATATCTATGTATTTAAAGTTATATGTGTAGTGTATCAATTATGTCACCTAAATTGTGATGTGTATATGCAAGCAGGGGCAATTTCCTAGATTGCCCCTACGGCAGGGCGGCAGGGGCGCGAGACCATCCTTGATCCCTAGATTGCACCTGCCGCTCTGCACGTTGCCGCGTGTGTAGCGCGATCGGGGAGATTTCTCTGCCGATCTTTTGACAGTGTAGCCATTTAGGGGTATTCCCCTCAATTTTAGGGATAAAAAAATTGCACTGGTTTTTTTTATAAATACGTTTTATAAAGCAAAAATCATATATCTTTAAATGTCATTTGCATCATTTATCCTTTTCTTTATTATTTTCTAAGTAATATCTATGAAATTTATTATTATTATTATTAAATGGTTATATATAATTATTATAATAATAACCATAAATAAGTTTTTACGCTACTTGTAATCATTTAAAATAAAAAATATTAAAAATGAAAAAAAAAAAGTATTAGATAGTGCACAAGCCAATCAGTGCACTATTTTTCTTTCAATCTCAAAATCCGATGGAACGATACTTCAAGGTGAGGCAAGAATTTACATGATCATCGAGGCACGGGAGTGTAACACCGAAAATTTCATTCAATAACTGCATTTTGACCGACCCGGGACTCGTACCAGGATCTCCGGATCTGCAGACGTACAAGCTAGCTACTGGACAAACGAGGTGATTTAGTATCTATTGTAATACTAGCGGCTCACCCTCGCTTCGCTCGGGTTCGTCGCTAGGTACGTTTTAAATAGATATAAAAAGAAAAAATCTTTCTTTCTCACATTTTAATTATATGTTTTAATACTTACCTATTCCGGACTAAGAGAAATCCAAAAATTAAAATATCATAAAAATTGGAACGCGGTCGAACGGGATAAAAAGTATCCTATGTCCTTCTCCTGGCTCTAAACTACCTCCCTGCCAATTTTCAGCTAAATCGGTTCAGCCGTTCTTGAGTTATAAGCGAAGTAACTAACACGACTTTCTTTTATATATATAGATGTATAGTCCCCCCCAACGTGCGTTCACCTTGTCGTAGTGAGGGGGCTCAGTAGTGCCCGGCAATCCAACCGGGCGCGAAGCCAAGAAACGCACAGGGAGGTGGCCCACTTTGGTGGGAGGTGGCCCTCTTCGGAGGGCGGTGTACCATGTGGGTTGCTCCTGGTACTTCTCTGATAGCAGAGTGGACCTTGGAGCAACCCCAAGGTTGTTGTGGTCTGCTTCGGCAGACCTGCCGTCGGGGCGTCGTAGTTGAATGCGTAAGCGATCCTGCGACGCCCCATTAAGACGGGGGAAGGTTTTGTTGGGTTTTAGTGGGTAGTACTGGCTTTATTACGCCGGTGAGTCCCACACCTCGTGCGTAAATGCATTTCCTAACGTTAAAAAAAATGTATAGTAATTGAAATTATAAGTACCTACTACTGCTAATAATTCGATAGTTACAGTTTTACATGTCGATATAAAATATTCATAATTACACATAGCATGTGTATTTTATAGAGATAATAAATAATAATTCATACTTCCTAGTAAGTTATTACAAAATTGACGTGTACATTACAACGTAATTACGTGTACCAGTAAAAATGCGTGTTTATAACCTATACACTAATATTATAAGGAGGTAAAGTTTGTATGTAGCGGGTAATCTCTAAAACTAATGATCCGATACAAAAAAATCATCTTTCACTAATAGAAACCGCCGAATGATAGGCTATAATTTTTCCAATATAAATCATTGTTTACTGTCATATATTAAATAACTTTAATTATTATTATATTAGCGTACGCCGGCTAAAAAGTTTGAAATAAAACAAGAAAATATAGAACACTAATGGTCGATTTCACCAACGTCACCTAAGTTTAAGGGATCCCCTAAGCATGGTTAGGGGGCTGTCAGGGGACAGTTTCTGTTTCATCGACAGTTAGGGGTCACCTAAATGTTAAAATGACACTTAAATATAGAAACTAGAAATACGGGCTCTGACGATGGTAAAACGAAATTTAATTTAGGGCAAGTTTAGGGGAACTTTTAAGCTAGGTGGTAGCTTATGGGATGTTGGTGAAATCGGACATAAGAGCCCTTAGGTCACTCCCTAGCAACACGAGAGTAAATCGCTAATCTCTAAATAAAACTTCCATGATAATTACATATATATTATATAAATTAAGGATTAAAGTTGGAAGATGGATTAGTTTTATCATGTAGATTACTATAATAGCACATACTGTGAACAATAGTTACCTATTAAACCTTTGGTTGAGAAAGAAAATACAAGGTCATGGCCAGTGAAGGCCAGTGTGCGAAAAGCTGCGATCATACAAATTATAATATTATTCTCGGCCAAGTAAGAAACTGTGTGGCTTTGACTCTTCATTATGACGCGTAATCCACGATTAAACTAAATAGATAAAGTGCGAAAAATATTTGGGCAATATCTTAAGATCAGATTCTTCTATGGAGCTTCCAGAACTAGATAAGCACAATAATGTACATCACTAGTGAACAATATTCTAACCCGTCACTTAGTTACTTTACTTGACCTCTCCAAGGAAAAATCATGTTAATGTGTTATGTCATGAATGTCTGTCACAAAATAATACTAAGTATACCAGAACAGACAGCCATTTAAATAAACGATGTCATAGAGCAGAAATTGGATCGCTCTAATTAGGGCTATTCTCTGGACGATTTTATTTGGCCTGAATAGAAGATAAATGACGCTAGCGTGAGAGTTGCTTAATTTCTTTATTTTTGAACTAGCATTGGCCGCGGCTCCGTCCGCGTTCAGATGACCAGAAACCAAATTCCTAGGTTTTACATATTACTATACTTTTACATAGCAGTTTTTGTATTTTGTTCTCAGAAATGAGATATTTTCCCGCGGTAAAAAGTATCATATATGTTGACCCGGATAACCAGCTATCACCATACCAAGTTTCATCAAAATTCCTCCCGTGGTTTTTCTATGATGCGGTAACAGACAGACAGACAGACAGACAGATAGACAAAAATTGTAAAAACTATAGATTCGGCCTCTGTATCGATAATAATGTTTATTTTAATAAAATTAAAAAAAAAAAAATTTATGTACAGATTCGGCTTAGTTACAATTTTATTATAATATGTATAGATAAAACGTGTAAAATAGACTGATGAATTCGATCGAAGTCAAAAAAGAATTAGTTTGAATGTTTTTTTTTTCATTTTTAATGGGTATTGTTTGAATGAAAAGGTGTCAAATATATATTTTTTTAAAAACCCTCTAAAATCAGATGGAATAAGTAATTATTCTGTCATTTTCTAGTGGGTGAAATTTTAATACAAAAGTAGTTATTATTTTAATTTTAAGGCTTAATAATACATTTATTGTTGTATATGAATAATTAATGTATGTAGGTTATAAAAATGTCTTTATCTCTCTCAGATGACGACGCGATATTACTCTATTTCCAATATATTAAATCGAAAATAACTTTTAAAAATAAAAATGTGGTTATTAAGTTAATTAACGAGCAAATTATCTAAATAATTTACGGTTTTCCTTATTTGGACATAAGGATAATTCGAGAATGACGTTGTTTATATATTAAGCCTTGCATTGAAATTATTTAAACCTTGTTCACATTGACATTTTTAGTTAAATTTTGAGTACCTAACATTATAAATGTCAATTATCTGTCTGTCTCTCTCTCTCTCTCTCCCTGTATGATTTTTTTGGAACAAATTAAGTACACGTATATGGGGCCGGCCCCTGGAGGAGGAGAGAAATATATGAGAATGTAAATTTAAGCTACCATAACTTCGGACTCCTTAATTTTCTCATAATAATTTTATATATTTGGAATCCCCTTTAACTCACCTATTAAAAAAATAACCCACACCTCTAGAGGCCGCGTCTCATATATTAAATTGCAGCCTTCTTTTATTTTAGTGTGTTAGCTAGATACAGTCATGTAGCTAATTTTCGAGGTTCCTCACATGATACGACAAACTTAATTAAGTTATGATATAATTTATTATGACACAAAACGCGGCTTGGACTAAACTGAAAAAAGACGCTTACATTACTATACTATATATATATATATATATATATATATATATATTATATATATATATATATATATGGTATAGTAATAAATTTAAAATATTTATACATATATATATATTTATTTATTTATTTATTTAGGTTTACCAACAATTGTTTACACGGTTTATATAATTAGTATACAATCTTAGATGTTCTTGTAATAGTGTAACAATTACTTAAAGGTAAACTCCACATGCAAATTGATTATAATGATAACAAAGAAGTCAGTAAAAATAATGCCTAACTTTCACAAAAATTAACTTAACCATACCATACCAAGAAACGCAACATTAGATTGTTATTCTTTTATATAATTAACAACAGATTTGTAAAATTTAGCAGCGGAATCATGATATAGATCGATGCTACCGCTACAAATGTTAATAATTTCACATAATCTTGCATAGGGGGAGTTGGAACCTAAAATGGTTCTACTTAGGGGTGGGCAAAGTGGCGTAATGGGTTGACGAGGAATTCTAGATGGGACTCTTAACTTAAAAAACTGTAACAAGTGTGGAGAATCGATATGATTGTTTATAATCTTATATACAAACATTGCATCAGTTATTGTTCTACGCGTTGATAGGAGACCATGTTAAAATGATCTAAACGACTTTTATATGATTTTACTCTTTTATGTATGCCTACAGAATATGATAAATGCCAGAGAAAACGTTTCTGTATGCGTTCAAGACGGAGTGTGTGTGTAGCATAGTGAGGACGCCAAACTACACTACAATATTCTAAAATACTTCTAATTAAAGTGTTATAAAGTAATATTTTTGTTTTTATGTGTTTAAAAGATTTGCAGTTCCTTAAAACAAATCCTAGCATTCTAGAGGCTCTTTGAATTATATCATCTATATGCGTACTAAAATTTAATTTCTGATCATATAGTACACCAAGATCACGCATACTAGTCGTTTCTTCAATTTTTACATTTTTAATATAGTATTCCGATACAATGTTATTATATTTCCTACTAAATTTCATATACAGACATTTCTTAGGGTTCAGGTGCATTTTATTATCATCGCACCATCTAACTAGTGCGTCTAGGTCCCTCTGCAAAAGCCTAGTATCATCAACAGATCGGATTACTCTAACAAACTTCAAATCATCGGCATACATGAAAACCTCAGAAAAAAGGAAACAATCAGGAATATCATTAATAAAATAATTAAATAGTAATGGACCCAAATGTGATCCTTGGGGAACACCAGAAGAAATTTCATGAGTAGAAGATTGATATCCATTCACTGCAACATAAAAAGACCTGTCTTTTAGATATGACTGTAGCCATTTCAATAAAGATCCTGATATTCCGTAGGCTCGTAACTTATAAAGAAGAATTTCATGGGAAACTTTATCAAAGGCCTTGCTGAAATCAGTATAGAGTACATCGGCCTCAAAGCCAGAATCAACTGCTCTAACCAATAACTCAGTAAAGGGGACCAAATTAGATTCTGTAGACCGATATTTAACAAAACCATGCTGACGATCACTCAGATATAGTTTTAGATGTTTATAAAAGTATGTATAAATTAATGATTCAAATATTTTTGCAAAAGCTGACAAAATAGAAATGGGTCTATAGTTACAGACGTTTTCGTTGTTCGAAGACTTGTGAACCGTACTACCTTAGCACTTTTCCATATCAACGGAAAAACACCAGAAGCCAAAGAGTTATTGTAAATTAATTTTAGTGGATAGACCAGTTCAGAGGCACATGAAGCAATAAAGATAGGCGGTATTAAGTCAGGCCCTGCCCCCTTTTTGCAGTTTAAATGCTTTAATTTATCCAATAATTCATTTTGACCTATTTCTGATACAACAAGATTGTGACTATTTTGCTCTATGGATTTCAAGTACTTGTATTCATATCCTGCATATTTACTATCATCCTTGGAGAATACCGATGAGAAGTATTTAGCAAACAATTCGCAAATTTGGGCACCGTCCGAGGTAGACGTAACCCCGTCCGAAATCCTATGAGGATAGGTACTAGTTCCGTTGCGTTTTACTTTAAGATAGGTCCAAAACGAATCTGGATTTTTTAAAATGTTTTCTTCAATATTACTTATGTACTTGTGATAACAATCTACTGCTAACCTATCACAACGTTTACGAAGTAAGTTTAGTTCAATACGGTCACGCGGGTTTTGGTATATATTATAGCGCATACGGATCTTATTCTTTTCTTTTAACGCCTTAGTAAGCTTATAAGTAAACCACGGTGGGTGTTTTTGATTCTTAGGTCTGCATAATGGTACGTATTTTGTAATCGCTTCACGTAGCTTATTGTAAAAAATCTCTAGCATATCATTTACTTCACTAATTCCGGAAAATAAATCCTCCCAATTTAGATCTCCCAAATATTCACGAATCAACACATAATTAGCTTTATAGAAGTTATGTCTTTGTACAGTGTTATAAGATAACTTTAATTCACTATCCAAACATATTGTAATATCTAACGGTGGGTGTAATATATCAACGATACTAAAAGGATTTATACTTTCTTTAACATTACATGATTTATTGGACAATACTAGGTCTAGTGTCCTGCCAGCGGAGTTAGTGATGTCATTGTATTGATTTAGATTATTAATATTTGTAAAATCAATCATAGTTTTACTAGTGTTTTTAGAAGCTCGAGTATTGCTTGTTACATTTAATGACTTCCAATCAAGTGTTCCTAAATTAAAATCACCGATTATACATACATTCATATCCAAGTTTTTTTCAAAGACAGCATTACAATTATCTAAAAAATAATCCAAAGTTGAAGGACTAACAGGTGGTGGTAGATAAATTGCACAAAGAACAATTTTAAAAATACCATGCATAACTGGGATATCTATCATCACCCATAGATTCTCGCAATCGCTTTCCCATTCCATTAGACGCCTAGAATTAAACTTCTTATTAACAGCTATCAATACTCCACCGCCTTCTCTGCCACGCCCATATAATACACTTTCTCTATCTCTTCTATAAACAACGTACCTATCATCGAATAGTTCACTATTAAGCACTGAGTTATTAAGCCACGTTTCGCATATAACAATAACATCATAATTATGACAGCAAACGTTACGGTAAAAGTCGAGTGTTTTCGTTTTTAAGCCTCGACTATTTTGATAATATAACTGGAGACAATTGAATTTGAATAAAAATAGTGACTATGACATGCATTATAAACTTAAAAATAATGAAGACAACATAGGAAATGCAAATTTTAGGCTAATTTTTTTAAGGTATCCAAATTTCTAATAAGAATATGTTCAGTGTCGGTATTCTTTCTGACAAAAATTCTGCCGTTTCTCACCCAAGTAAAACTATATCCTTTTTCTTTGGCCTTTTGTCTTGTTGCGGCATGTAGAGCTTTAATTGTTGGAGACAGATGTTCTGTGACATAGACTGGACTGTTATTGCCAAGAAATCCCAGATGGCTTGCGTTAAGCTTACTATTAGCATGTATTTTATTAAATTTAATAACTGATGCGAGGAGATCATCACGTACCCTGGGAGAAGCCAGTTGAATGACAATAGATCTAGGACGAGTGCTGGATTTATTAAGTTTGGCTATACGGGTGCAATGCAGTATATCTTTTTCCTTTATTTCATGTCCGACAGCTGTACATAAGGCCTTCGCGATAGTGTATAGGTTTTCGCTTTTCTTTTCAGGGACGCATTGGATTTCAATGTTGTTTGAACGAGACTGCTGTTCCAAGTAATTCAGACGTTGTGTTAAATCTGCCACTGTGCTTTCCAACTTTTTGTTATCTTCCTGTATATTTTTTAGGAGTTTATTCGCGTTTAATTGGTCGGCTTCGATCAATTCGAATTTGCTGTTGATAAAAGTCATAGACTCGTTCATATCCCTTATTTCTTTTTTAATTGGTGTCAATTCCTTATTTATTATGTCGAGCATACTGCACTTTAGCTTTTCCATCATAGCACTCAACTCAGTCTTTACTACGTCTTCAACAATAGCACGTACTCTGTCACTGGTTAAGCTGTGTTCTTCTGGTGGTGAGTTCAGTGCAGGCCTCTTGTTGCCTCGTGTTGTGGAGATATTACGAACAGGGGTAGAATCCTTTTTAGACGTTTTAGGCATCCGATTCAAACACGAAGGACATTTCCATTTATTATAAATGTCTGTATTTGATTGTATTTCTGGTATCGACAAACACAAAAAGTGAAAGGATTTTTGCAGCTGTTACAAGTTATGAATCTTTCGTTATCATCTTTGTCTTCTTGAGAACAACATCCCCAATTTACTAATTTTAAGGACATATTTATTTATTCAATTTATGTTACTAATCAATTAATTATTTTTTATTTTCTGTACTTTAATTATTGTTTTAGGGGCGTTATCAATCCGAGATCCCAGGTTACTATTATTAATAATATTTTAAATTTTAATCTCTTTACAGCCCAAAAGGTAAAAATCACAATAGATTGTTTCCAACGATTTAGCGATTATTATAAAACTTTGCACGGTAGGCCACTGTAGTTCGTTCCGTCGCGTCGATGAGGACTGCACTCGCGAGAAAAATGTCGTAAGCGCCGTGCAGAACGCGTCGCTTACGCGTTACGAACAACAGGTTTGTAAAAACTTAAGTTGACAGTGAACAGATTTAATTATTTAGTTATTTATGATATAAAACACACAATTAACACATTAAAAGTTGCTAACAGATTATATAGTCCTTTAAGCATGTCCAGAAAAGTAAACAAACTTTAATACACTCAAGTTAAACACAGTTTTACACAAGTTTTTGAGGAGCAAGAATTAAACGATGTTAACAGTTTACTGACTTCGATACTATATATATATATATATATATATATATATATATATATATATATATATATATATATATATATATAGTGAGTTTACTTTAAATTTGGTGTAATTTTGTGTGAGGATGTCATAGAAAGCTCATAGGTAATTTTTTTAGCCTTTTTTTATATAATTCATAAAATTGGGAGTAAAATTGAGTGAAACAGCTATATGAAACAAAAATACAAAGCAAGGTCGCTACTTTAAATAAACGTTAAAATTTTTGTATCCATACAAGAATTGATTGGGTATTTAAAAATACGATACGATGAAAGTGGAAAAATACTAAGAATAAACAGATGGATATTTACATATATTATCTATACTGACGTCTAACGGTATCTATTTATATTAATAGCGTTCATACAAGCATAGGTACCTACATTTAATTTAGTTATTTTGTATTTACTATAGAATAAAGATGTATATTAAAAATGTATTGTTAAAAATATTTGTTTATGGGTCTTGTAAAAGTAATGATAATTTTGTGATGGGAAATAAAAATGTAATAAAATAACCTATCCCACGGGAACCGTACATTTTTTCCGGGATAAAAAATGGTGTCATTCCAGTCTATAATCTATCTCTGCGCCTAATTTCATCCATTCAGCCGTTCTGGCGTGAAAGAGACAAACCATGTAACATTGGTATAATTATTTTTTAAAGGTTTCTGCATTCACTTACGACTGTCCCTGCAAAGTCACTGGTTCTCACACGAAGGTAAACAATTTTCAATTTGCAGAAAAAGTTCTAAACAAGTATTCTCTTAAAAGATACTCCATCTTTAAAAATATAAGTTAAATAAATAAGCACATAGCTCCCTTCATACTCATACACTTAATTAACAACAACTTAAATTATTAAAAATATTTTTTTAATTTAATATTACTTAAAATACATTACTTAGATTTATTCGCCTCTCACATTATACGATGCATACGTTAGGCTTTGTATGGTCTACAAGCACATAATTATTCAAGGTATAAGTACAAGTTTATATATGGCAAAAACTTCATTAGTTTAATTAGGTTTAGATATTTACCTAGCAGAATTAATGTTACTTACATAGCTTTATAATCACTACATAAATTATAATATTATAAAACATAGTCCTCCGCCGCATCTGTCTGTCTATCTGTCCGTCTGTTCGCGATAAGCTCAAAAACTATTACATCGATTTTCAGCGCGACAGCTGGCATAGCAAGTAGGGTCACTACAAACTGAGCCAAACGTGTCGTCAGATATGTATCTCTTAAGGTTAACATACTATATTCATTTTAATTTAAAACGTACCTAGGGACGAACCCGAGCGAAGCGAGGATGAATCTTAAGTAAATGCATCACACTGAAAGCTTACCGTCCCTAAAGTTGCCTAGTCTATTATGTTGGCCGATTGTATTTTTGTCGTGTCCAATAGACGATTATTAGGTAATAATAATTTGAAGCATTTTACTCTTTAACTATTTTTTGCTCAGAGACATCCCATAAGCTTATGAATACTTAAAAAAATGTTTTTCGCTCAGCTAAATGTCATAATTTAACAACTTCTACCGATTTACATGAAACACTTCCCTACTAAATTTCAGCAACGTAACTCTAGTCTTTGAGTGAAATGACTGTGACATACGGACAAACAGACAGACAGACGTGGCACAATTATAAGAGTTTAATCATTTCTCTACTACAGAACCCTAAAAAGAAGCTTCTTATACCTACTCTTATGAGGCCCAAACAAGTACAACATCGTTTTGGTTTAACGTAACATAAAAAAATATATCATCCATAAAGGTTAATACACATGATCATATTATTAGGATGATATTTTACTGTAAAACCAAAATAAAAAAGTACTTAAAGCATTAATTTCACAGTCTTCACTTCGTTGTTTTAGTATTACATATTGCAAAGGTTCTATAAATAGGGTATTTTTAATCGACTTCCAAAGAGGAGGAGGTTATCAATTCGTCGGAATCTTTTTTTTTCTTTTTTTTATGTATGTTCACCGATTACTCGAAGACGTCTAAACCGATTAGGATTTTTTTTTGTTTCAAAAGGTATACTTCCCAGGTATTCCCATATAAATTTAATCGAAATTGGTACAGCAGTTTTTTAAATAATCAACAATACTTTTTTTTTGAAATTGCTAAATCGAATATGTTATTAAAAAACTTTCTTTTTACAAATAACCAGCTTATCGTAATAAGCAGGTTATTTGTAAGCAGGTTGTGTATCTACACTAAAAATGGAAAAATAAAAACTTTTTATCAAAAAATAAAAACCAACTTCCAGGCACTAAAATGTAAAAAATAACTAAACGGAGGTGTTCATTTAGAATAGATACCTAATCAGATATTTTCGAAGTCGGTGCCAGCCTACAATATTTTAAGATATGAATATCTAATAGGTAAATATGTATTTTACGTATCGAAATATATTATATTTGCTTTGCATCGGCGGATTCAAATTGGTCCAGCCGTTTTTGAGTTTTAGCGAGATTAACGAACGGAAATTGATTTATATATATGGTATATACACTGCCTCGGTGGTGTAGTGGCTAGCATGTACGGCTGCACACCCGGAGGTCCTGGGTTCGAGTCCCGGGTCGGGCCAAGTTTAGTTATTGAGTCTTCCTGTATAGTAAGTCTCAGTAACAGCCCGGAGTTGGGAAGTTGGCGGTGTTTCACCCCCGTGCCTCGGAGAGCACGTAAAGCCGTCGGTCCTGCGCCTTAACTCTAACCGGTCGTGTCGAGTGGTCGTCCCACCGGAGTATGAGAGTGATAGGAATAGAGAGTGCACTTGTGTCTGCGCGTACACTTGAGCACTATAATATCTCCTGCGCAGTTGGCTAATCTCATTGAGATTGGCCGCCGTGGCCGGAATCGGCTAGGAGAACATCATATACATATAGACGAGCGATTCATAGTGAAAAAACGCTATGTACATAACTAACCTAAACTTATTACATATAGCTAGCTGCTGCGCGTGACTGCCCGTAGCCACGTAAGGCCGACAAGGTATGCTAGCGATAAAACCAGTTTGACTGTAACGATTATATAATTTTGTTTATAAGCCTTTAGATTATAAACATTTGACTTAAGCATGTTACTACGACTACTTCAATTCCTCTAGTTACACTCTTTCCTATTAACAAATATTTACGTGTATGTCTGTCATTACGTAAATAAACATGGTGTATAACTGACCCACTCTGGTTTCGCTGTTTAAATTACTATTATAAGTTGTATTTAGAATAACTTTCAAATTAACCCATAGACAAACGAACACCAAAGTGAAGCGAGGTCAAGTTGCTGGGACCTACCTCGTTTTGCTTTTCTTTTGCTTGTTTCTAGGCAGCAGATTATATACAACAGCAAAATAAGCCTAAACTCAATGTATTTACCAGTAGCTGTTGATGAGTTCCACTATCCACCATCAGATCAGCTTGATCATACTAAATTACTGTACTGTCATCAGATATACGTGAACTTGCAGAATTTCAAGTTAATATGACAATTAGAAGTAATTAAACAAACCAATTAGATCTGTTTATATACTTGGTTTTTTTTCTGATTTTCTCAACGGTATACCCTATGCCAGTCTATATAATACGAGCGGCTCATCCTCGCTTCGCTTGGGTTCGTCCTTAGGCACGTTTTCACGGTTAATATGGAAT
Source organism: Brenthis ino (assembly GCA_921882275.1). Lineage (NCBI taxonomy): Eukaryota > Metazoa > Arthropoda > Insecta > Lepidoptera > Nymphalidae > Brenthis > Brenthis ino. Next base: position 19,057,236 of record OV170224.1, on the reverse strand, counting down.
AGATGGAGAGATGGACCATATATATATATATATGGTCCACCATATAATACTGCTCCACTCCCTTGGGTAGTAGCATGATAACATACTATATAGCCTTGCTCAATAAGCGAGTAATCTAATAAACAGAATTTTTTTAATCGGATTAATAGTTCCTGAGATTAGTGTGTTCAAACAAACAAACAAACTTTGCCCTGTATAATATTAGTATAGATGGTACAACAATTATGAAACAAATATGGAACAATTTGTACTACTTCGAAATCTACTTTAATAGAATAGAATTATAACTAACAAAATCGGTCCAGCTGTCTCTAAGATATCGGTGAATATACGTTGAAAAAAAATAAAAATTAATATTAATATAATAAATATTAATAAATTAACCCCCTCCTTTTTAGAAATCGATTAATTCCCACAATTTCATCATACACTCACCAAAATTTCATGGAAATCGGGTGAAGTTAAGGGTAATCACTAATCATTCATAAATAGATATTAACATAATATTACAATAATTTACATGAGTTAATACGGTATTTACTCATGTGATATTATAATTTACAAGCAGTGAACCCGATGGGATTTTCCATTGACGATATAAACAGAAGCTTTAACATAAATTTGCATATTTCTAACATTAAAATTGACTGAACTGACGTATTGCCATGCCATGCCATATCGCCATGTACACTTTCATCCCCTATTCACGTTATTTAAATAATCATTTATTGATGTACATTAGAGAAGGAGCTTTTGTGAAAAATTTCATGCTTGACCAAAGTCTAGACCTACCAAAGACGTCTGTCAGTCAGTGTTGTATCAGATATGCAAACAAAACAGCAAAAAAAAATTAAAATATTACAAGTGATTTTTGAATTATAAATGCGCAGTATTGTTATTTATGAGGTTGTTATCTTTTTTGTAACACATCAGATATAATTATAGGTAAATTACTCGTCTTTTTGTATAACTTTTGAAATGTCTAGCTTTTTCGAACAAAGTTGTTTGCTTATAGTCTTTTTTATACTCTCTTTTTAACTTATTCTAGTTTATTTCCGCTTACAAATCATTCGCATCTCACGTTGAAATAATTGATTATATTTCACTCAGAATTAGCGGTCTTTTCAATCGACTTCGTCAAAAAGGAGGAGGTTCTCAATTCGGCTGTATTTTTTTTTATGTTTTTTACCTCAAAACTCCGTCATTTATTAACCGATTTGGACAATTTTAGTTTTGTTTGAAAGTGTATACTTCCAGATTGGTCCCATTTAAATTTCAAAGAAAAATACCACCCCTAAGGGTTTACTACTAAATTACTTAGCCAAAGCACACCGACTTCGAAAATATTTGATTAGGTATGTATAGTAAATGAAAACTACCAATCAGTTATTTTTTACTTTTTATGCTTTTGTTTGAAGTCGGTTTTTATTTTTTTGATAAAAAGTTTTTTTAGTAAATGATTTTTAAATACCTACAATTTATTACTTTCAAAGAATTACTTCAAACAAAAACTTTGCTTGTTTTAAAATAATAACACATTCTTGCAGTCTTCATTCGTTTTTGTATTTATTTCGTCAAGGTTAAAAAAATGTAATTCTTATTATACCTAGTTACAATATAAACCTCGAATGAAAATTTTATTATTGGCAGACAGCATGTTCATGTCATTTCCTCTCAAATTGCAATTACTGAGTGAGTGATTCTTTGCTTATTTTGTTTTATTCCTCGCCAATGTAGAGAAAACGCAAAGTGAATTAGGTTTCCCTTATTAAACATTTTGTACTCACGGAAATACGGAAATCAAATCCACTATCCGATTAATTATTACAAGTAGAAGGCGTGACACATTACAAACTCGTCGCAAATATTAGGCCACGATTATCGTTGATGTTAGATAGATTTTAAAAAACAATAAACAATTCTTCATATTACATGCCATATTTGAAAACACTATCATGGCTATACAAAGAAGACAATGTAAGCATGCCTCAGAAAACAAATATTAGAATGGCTTTTAGGTTGTGTGGATCGTATGTATTTCTACAGGCTGTAAACCAAAATAAATCTACTAATATCTACTCTATCTCTATCTGCTGTCTTTATCTCTCTCTCTCTCTTCCTCCGTCTCTCCCTCCTTGTAAGGTAGGTGACCTTTATCTCAGATATATCGAAATAAATCATTTCTACAAAGAATTTCATTGTTTTATACACGTCCTACATATAATAAAATTTTGGTCAAGTACTTCTCCTACTTTTCTATTAGTAGAGTCCTGTAAAGTATAGCTAAAGCCTGCATTTAATTTCGAAATTCTAGACTCAGTAATGTCAAAATAAGGTATGGGGATTGCCCAATTTTCATATAGGGTGTTTTTTTTTATTTGTCATTAAATGTAACATTATAATTTAAAGAAAATAATATTTTGTATTGGTCGTTAAATTAAAATATATCAAGTGAAATGTGATGTATAGATCACATTCTTTGTACTTTTAAGATGGCCGGACAAACTGAAGCACGAGCGATTTTATAAAGATTTATTTATCTTTTTTTGACATAGGTACCTAGCCCTAAAGAATATATTAAAAAAAACAAAAATGTGTGAGATGAAGTGGAAAGGTGTTCAGAACCGTTCCGTGACAGAAGTTTGTGTCATCCTCTCCAAGACCAAGTCAAATAAATCTTTATCCAAAAAAGCTCTATTTTAACACAGCTCTCAAATTATTTGTTCAATAATCATTATTTTAGTATAATGAATACATAATATATAAATAACTAATATTATAAAGAGGTAAAGTTGGTGAGTTTGTGACGTTGTAATTTGGTAAGATAGTTTGAGAATCTGGGAAGGACGGACATAGGATACTTTTTATCCTGGAAATCATTCCTTAAAATGGGGATAAAAGTTTGTATTGGGAATCAAGCTAGGGACGAACCCAAGCGAAGCGAGAGTGAGTCGCTGGTAATTTATATACATATGTATAACTATCCGAGGCCACTATTGTGAGATAAATTCGCAGAATAAAAACCTAATTACATATTATTATTACTTTATTGTTCGCAAAAACAATTTTAACAAGTGAGCCACGATACGACCTCTGCACAAGTATTGTTATCCTTCGTTGATTCATATTTTTAATAATATATGCATTAAAAATTGTTTGTTTATCATTGTCACTATTTTAATAGCAGATAATACCTATCTATCCAGATATTTTTTAAAGTTATAATTCAATTGAAATGTTTATTTAATCCTGTGCATTGAGAATGATTTCGCCAATTTTGCGGTTGAATGGAAGGGTGGCGTTGGATATTCTCTGGTGATATTTAAAATTAAATCTCTTAAGTACTGAATTAACTGTATTAAATAGATGGATTTTATTTTTACACCTTGACCTAAAAGAAACCAAAATTCCGTAGTCCATCACGAAAAACAGATGTAATTTTTATAAAAGGAAACTCTATTTTAATGAAATGTTACACGCCTTTTCCTAGTGCATAACACAAGTCACTTCATAACACGTTCAATTACATATCATGAGTTGACCAAACTAGTAATTACAACGGTCAGTATCTACTTTAATTTACGTTTACGTTTAATTATTACATTTTTATCGTTTAAACGCTAAGAAATTATAAATATAAAATTAAATAAATTATAAATATATAAATTATTTTGTTAGCATTATTTATTTTAATTAAATTTTACTTAAAGAATTAAGTAAGTATCCTCATGATATTACGCCATGTTAATGGCAAAATATTGATATATTAAAAAAAATCACACAATATTCATAGTTAATCGACAAGCTGATACACAGCTATCAGATTTTGCTATAAATGCACAATAAAAAAGTAGAATAAACTGTATTTTTTTATTGAAATAATACTGATTCACAGTTTAGATAGGTATAACTGTAATGAGGAAACGCCAAAAATCATCTGGTAATTGGAACTATCCACTAATATTGAAACACGACCAATTTATCTTCATACTTCGCCTGCGTTAGCTTTGGTTAACACACGTGTTTGTTACATTCGTTCGTTATTGTTAAAATGCTTTGTGATTATAGTTGTAATATCTGTAAATTAGGTTTTTACTAACTCGGTGTTAGGTATTGGTAAGTTTTGTGTGCTGTGTTTTTGTTTTTGTATATAATTATTGGTAAAAATGGAACCTGATCCCCCGCCGGATCCTCCGGATCCTGGTGGCTTATTAGTGCCTGTCGTTACCCCGTCCCGTAAACGTCAAAGTGATGAAATCACAATCGACTCATCTAAAAAAACGATAGTTGATCCAGAGACAGCTACTCCATCTATCCAACATGTGTATGTGCACCCTTCCCTATCTGGTCCTAAATCCTATTCTGAAGACGACAAGGGTCCCTTTATTGTTTATGTTTCTCGAGAGACTCCAGACCCTGCAGCTGGTACTACTATGCGTGCAATTAAATTCGGCCAGTTTTTATATCACAATAAAGTACAAAATATTGTAAATGATGGCGTTAAAAATTTAGGCCGTAATAAAATTGAAATTCAGTTCTCTTCAGCATTAGCAGCAAATAGTTTTATAGCCAATCCTATTTTAAATTTATCCAAATACGTTGCTGTAATTCCAACATTCAATGTAACTAGAATGGGTTTGGTCAAAGGAGTTCCCGTAGGCTGGGCAATGGAGGAATTTGTATCCTCTTTGGAATTCCCTTCTGGTTGCGGGCAAGTTCTGAAAGCCAGAAGATTGAACCGTAAGACAGTGAATGATGGTATTGTTACTTGGATTCCAACACAATCGGTTGTTCTAACTTTCCGTGGTCAAGTATTGCCTCCAAAAGTATACTCTTACCATACCTCTTTACCTGTCGAAACCTATAATCTCCCTGCTATTCAGTGTATGAATTGTTGTCGTTTTGGCCACATCAAAGCACAGTGTAGGTCTAAGCCGAGATGTTACAGGTGTTCCCAACCACATACTGGGGATGCGTGTGATATTTCTAAAGAAAACTCCACATGCTTATATTGTTCTGCAAAGCATTTTGCGGTTGATAAGGAATGTCCTGAGTTTGTTAGGCAACAAAATATTAAAAGTTTAATGTCGCAAGACAATATATCATATATGGAAGCTTCCTCTCGATTCCCCCCTGTAAGGAGGTCATATGCAGATATGGCCAAGGAAATGTTTTCCTCCCCTGCTTTATCTATCTCACTATCCAGCTCTAGTAATCCCCTGACTCCTGTCAGGAAATCATATTCAAAAACCGTTTTCCGTTCCCCTCGTCTCCGTGCTCCTCTTTCCAAAGGGTTTGATAGACAAGCTCATCAAGCCATCACTAGCAATTGTCCTTCTACCTTACCAAATGGCTGTGCTCTCAGCAATAAAGGCGAGGTCGCTTATGATTTTTCTAAATCAAACCTTTTATTCAGTTTGACTGAAACTCTTGTTTCAATTATATCCGCTGGTGATGAAATTCCCTTACCGTGCAACGTTGCCCAAAACTTACTTCGTATATTTAATATTCTTAAAAATGGCCCCACTCAACTTCCTTCAGTGGAATAGTAAAAGTATTCGCTCTAAAAAACATGAACTACTTTCTATTATTGCCCTTTATAAGCCTGTCATTATTGCCCTCTCTGAAACATGGTTGATTCCTGGTTCCCGTTTCAGGATCTCGGGTTTTGCCTGTTTGAGAGATGACAGAAGTGACGGGTATGGGGGCAGTGCCATTCTTATTCGGCACTCCACTCCTTATTCTTTAATCGCTCTCCCTTCTTTTAGTCCGCAGATTAACGCTGTGGCTGTAAGAGTTTTTGATATTTCCTTTCTGTCCCTCTATATCCCTTATCCTTCTTCTTCTCTTTTTCTTGAGCTACAGTCTATCATCTCTTCACTTCCCAGTCCTGTTCTAGTCATGGGTGATATTAATACTCACCACACTTTGTGGGGGTGTTGTTTCTGTGATGGATTCTCTCCTTTGATGGTGGACATGATTGATGATCTCAATCTTTGTATTTTGAATGATGGTTCACCAACCCGTAGAGTATATCCTAACCAAAATCCTAAGACTGCAGTAGATCTATCACTATCTTCTCCATCTATTTCTTCATTACTATCGTGGAATATTCTACCTTCTTCCCATGGTAGTGACCACTTTCCTATTCTACTCTCTTTTAATAATGGAAATCCTCCTCCCCCTCCTTCCAAACCCTTGCTTTCATATAATTTAAAAAAAGCTAATTAGCGATTATGCTTGCTCTGTTGATAACATGTTGGACTCCCTTCCTGAGTCTGTAAGTGATGAGAATATCATTGCTTGCTATGATCGATTCCTTTTAGCTATTTCTTCAAGCGCTGACCTCTTTATTCCTAAGAAATTACCCACACAGAATCAGTTGCCTTTCAATCCCTGGTGGGATCAGGAATGCAGTGATTTTGTTAACCGGCGAACACTTGCCGAATTAACATACGCAGCCTGTATGACAATGGAGAACTTTCTAGAGTATCAACGCAGTGATGCAAAGTTTCGAAGATTGGCTTATAAAAAGAAAAAACTTGGTTTGATCATTTGAATTTCTACTAAACATTTTACTACATGTCATCGTTGCTGTACAAACACACAGACAAAAAAATGATTGTTTCTTACGCTTGGGTATCATTCGAACAACCTTATCCAAATATAAAAAAATATTCTGATCTAATATAGTATTAGATCATTAATACATATTTACTAACGGATTTACATATATTATTTACCTTTAAATTATTATTTTTTCAGTTATTATTATATTATATTTTTGGTAATTTTAAAGTCAATATTTTAGTGTGTAAATATAAAATTGACATAAGTCTATTTATAAGATTGTTTTTTGTAAACTACATAAAAAAGAACACAGTCTATAATTAATAATCGTTTAAGCAGCAAACTATTATAAAGCTAATAACAATATAATTGACGAATTAATTTAATTGAACCAAAATTACTATTAGACATTTTTCATTATTTGAAACGTTCTGAATAGTTAAATTTTCTAGTCTATTAGTCTAGTAGTCGTGTTTTAATGTACTCGTAGCATTGAATATCATACATCACAGTTCCTCGTCATTTTGGGTTCACGTTTCATATACAAATTGACATTGTGGCATAACAAATAAATAAATAAATAAATAAACATTTATATTATGTGGACCTGTTGATGACCTTACAAGTGCAGGAGCGGAGTAAGGTCGCCAGTTGCGATGCCATCGCCGGGTATACAACACGCGAGTGATAGTGAGGTGCACGTTATCGATATAGAGACAGATACTGAAACACCAGTGATCCAGATTGTAAAGGACAACACTATGAACGGAAACGGTTGGGTTTTTTTTTAATTATTCTTCCTAAAAAGCCAGCTTTAAATGTTCAATTTATGGAAATCTATTATTTTTTTTATTTATTGCAAGCAATAAATGTTTTTGCGAGCGTTGTTGTTTGGGTCATTGGGAGTACCTATACTAGTACATATGCATTGATATTTTAATAACCAATCTACGTGGATAGGCACTATAATACAAAGACAATATATTTATATACATATATTTCGTAAGTATTACTGAATTTTATTTTTCCACGTAACATTGACCGTGTCATGTTTCGGGTTAATGTAAATCGATTACATTAAATAATACAAACTAGGTATTACGAAAAGTTAATATAATTAAACTTAATATAAAACCCAAAAAAAGGTTAAATTAAATTATATTTTTGTGCTTTTTAAAATCTTTGGGAGGTAGATACGTCAATCCGTTCTTACTACCTTGTATTTGTAGTAATAAAAATACTACTAACACAAGGGTAACTTTGAAATAATGAGGTACAAAGCTTTAGAGGGTAAGTTTAGTACCTATTTTAAGCAAAGGAAATTTAGGATTATATTATTTAATATCAAATTGCAATAAAAAAAAACAAATTACTTTTACGAATTTAATATAATATAATCTTATCATTTTTTTTTTTTACTTTTCACCAATAGAACTTTCTTCTTTATATTTTCGTACTGCTACACTCGCGCTTATTTCCAGTTGAACATAATTTAAGTGAGTGTATTTATATTATTCTAATTTTATTTGGCTATAAATTTATCCTTACTGTGAAAAAGTCCATGGAGGAGAACCTTAGAAGGGTGTTAATCTCGTGGAACCATGTCCAAGCTAGCTAATGTAGCTAATAATAGAGGGGTATAGAAAACTTCTGCCGCAACCCTAAGTTCCACGAAAGAATAATAGGACAACATCTTATTATAACTTGATTATAATCTAATTTTTAAACTAGTATCTACTTTATGCTTAACAAATGGATGGAAACTTACCAATTGCAACATTGTTTATTAATGAACGAATATTATACCTATTAAGTAGATATAGTAAGAAATAAACGTGACTTTCGAATATTTTAAGAATTTTACCTTGACTTTTAATTTTAATAGTAAGCTAATAATAATGAAGATTTAGCAAATTCGCCATTGTAGTGCATTTAAAGAGTTTGTTTCCATTTAATATCTAAAGAAATTGAAAATTACAATCTATCAGAACAGCTTATTTAAAAAAAACTGATGTATACCTTGCTGCATTCTTTTGAATATTCTTTAGTATATTTAAATTGCTTTAGGTAGATTTTTTTCATATCATCAATTCCTAATTATTGTCAATCTATCTTCATAATGTCATCCACGTCTATTCGACGAGTCATTGTCGAAGTAAATTGTGCTTAACGGAAAAAAAATTATAATATTTATACAATTAATTACGGTGGTATAATATCACAATGTGTTGAGTACAAGTATAATTTTAAACATCTATATGTATATAATAAAATTCTTATGGAGCTGAATCTGTACATGAAATATTTTTTGGAAAATCTTATTGAAATAGACATTATTATCAATACAGGGGCCGAATCTAGTTTTTAGAAATTTTGTCTGTCTGTCTGTCTGTTACCGCTTCACGGAAAAACCACTAGAGGGATTTTGATGAAACTTGGTATGATGATAACTGGTTATCCGGTTCAACATATAGGATACATTTTACCGCGGGAAAATATCTCATTTCTAAGAAAAATACAAAAACTGCCATGTAAGAGTATACTAATATGTAAAACCTAAGAATTTGGTTTTTGGTCATCTGAACGCGGGCGTAGCCGCGGGCAATGCTAGTCTATAAATATAATACCGATTTACAATCCCAAATTATTTAAATACACAAAACTTTGTAATTTTTTTTCTTATTTAAGATGGGCTGACGTAGGTACCTCTATCATAAACATGTCCGTTTTCACCTTTTGTTTTATTCAGTTAGATAGAGGTCTTAAAAATCACGCTTATGCTATAATTATTAAATCTACGTATTTATTTGTAAAGTAAATAAAAAACTCTATACACGTTACACTCACAGATACGCACCAGCACCAGACATTTGCGTTGTTTTATAAAAAAAAATATATAAGGAAAAACATTAACGTACAAAGTTACAGGGTCATTAGCTAAATACATATCACTTTGAGAACTGGTTAGAAAAATGTTACTCTAAAATCTCAGCGAGTCAAATACTTCCATGATTAATGCTGGCATTGAAGGTTGGCAATGTTTGCTTCCTGAAAGTGTAAACATTGTTATTAGCGTGTGAATTTTAACTTTGGCGAGCTATGACGTGATTATATTTGTTATCTATACTTAATATTATAAAGAGGCAGTTTGTTTGTTTGATACGCGTTGATCTCGGGAACTACTAATCCGATTTGAAAAAATCTTTTTGCGTTAGATAGCCCGTTTATTGAAGAAGGTTATAGGCTATATATCAAAAATATATAGTCTATCTATTCCATACTAACCGTTAAAACTTACCTGGGAACGAGGTCGAGGGAAGCGAGGGTGAGTCGTTATTAGATCTAATATGCCAATTCTATCAAAAATATGAGGGCACTGTAGATCGCCTTTCTCGAGAAAAAAATATATACTACATATCGGTAGATTATTTTTTAATAATCAAATTTGGTACAAATATCAGTTTTACAAAAATGGTTTAAAAGTAAAAAATAAATTGTGTACAGTGACCGTGACCATACGCATAGTTAATATTATAATGTAAATTTTATCGGTATTTAACTAGTTTTGCACAGCCAAAATTACGTTGTGTATATACAAATTATTATACAACAAGGTTATGCAATAGTTTTTAGTTAAAAGAAATAAAAAAAAACAGTTTCGAAGAAAATAGGAAACTAAACTTTAAATTACACAAGAATACCAAGTAGGGCTCTCGAAACTACTTTTTACTCGTGTTCTTTAATATCTTAGAAAAAGAATTACTTAATAACTAAACTTCGTGATCTCCTTTAAAAGTCATCACCTAGAGATTGATCGCGGTCGTCAGCTGCTCCTAATGTCTGCATCACTTTTAATGTAATTTTAACGAGGTGGATATATGAAGTTCATTTAAAAAGATAAAAGTTAATATCATATTGTTATTAGAGTTTTACAAACTATGTTATCTAAACATTGTATGGAATTGGTCAAATTCTTTTTTATTTATTCGTCAAAAATGAATAATGAAAGTATTAGATGATTTTTTTAAAGATTTACCACAGTCTTATTTGACCAAAATAAGAAAAACAATATTGTTAAATTTATTTTCGCTATATTACATTGTTATTATATTTCTTATTATCTTCAACCGACTTCAAAAAGGAGGAGGTTCTCAATTTTTATATATCTAAATATGGATAAAATATTTCGGTGGCCCTAACCGTTTGTAACAAAATACCAAGATATAAGATACACAACCCATAAAATGCCAATGGAGCCATCTATTATAATTAATTAATACGCAGTACACATTATTACATCAACCGTTAGCCGATTTTTCAATCATCGCGTTCGGTATTATTTTAAAAATATTAAAATTTGATTTAAGAACCCGTCGTTTCATATTTTATGGATTCTTTTTAAAATGAGAATATAAATCAAAGGATTTTATTTCTTTTAATAACGTAATAAACAGCAATAATAAATACATCCGTTGTAAACGCATTCAATCAATAAATTCAAACACTACAGGGATTCTATAAGTATATTAAAAAAAAATATGTTATGAATATTATCAGTATAGTTATAGTAGATAATAATTTCTTACAATAATAATAATTTACTGTTTAATTAAAAAATTAAAAACCATTCCAAGAAGTCATTTTTTGAAGTTGCTTAAAAAGAAATAACAGGAAAGTGAAAATAGACTTTAATTCAATAAGCATCAAATAACATCGATAAAATAATATCGACGTTAAAACATCTGTACATCTATATCTATATATATAATAAAATTGTAACTAAGTCGAATCTGTACATAAAATATTTTTTGGAAAATCTAATTGAAATAGACTTTATTATCGATACAGAGTCCGAATCTATAGTTTTTAGATTTTTTGTCTATCTGTCTATCTGTCTGTCCGTCTAACCCACCACATAAAAAAACCACTGGACAGATTTTAATGAAATTTGGTATGATGAAAGCTGGTTATCCGGGTCAACATATAGGATACTCTTTACCGCGGGAAAATATCTCGTTTCTGAGAAAAAATACAAAAACTGCAATGTAAGAGTATACTAATATGTAAGACCTAAGAATTTGCTTTTTCTTCATCTGAACGCGGGCGGAGACGCGGGCATAATAGTACTTTATAAGTCAAGACTCGAGATGAAATCTTCGGTTCAATACTTTTTCTTTCTGTCTAAATCAAAATAAAAACATGGCCAATGCAATTTAAAGTTACACAAGAGCTATTCAATTATAAGTTACGATAGTGTGTAGTAAAATGTTTTATAATTTGTATAATTTGAGTGTATTTTTAACTTTCACTAAACCTTATTACCGCATTAGATAATAATCGTCCAAAAATATAATAATAAATAATAATACGTAGGTACCTTTTATGGTATATTTATTAAACCTGGCTGACTCATAATATATTAGTATTCTGGTGTGATGTTTTATGTGATAAATAATCATTGTTGATATCAAACGATTTGACCACACCACTGCATAGATCGAAAACATTTGAAAAGGAAGGATAGAAATGAAACGGGGTAATGAGTAACTTACGTATTACTTTTTAAAAGCAAGTTATATTAAAAAATCTATTTTTGTATATTACATATATTTATGTATTAAATAAAATTAAAATAATATATTCAACAACGATTATCGATTAAAACATCGGTCGATCACTTACAGTAAAATATGTATTTAATAACATTTACAAGTAGTTGCGACATTTAAAATACATTTAAAAGTCAATGATTCTGTATTTAGAATACTTTCGGTAATCTTGGTCGTTTGGACAAATAAGCACTGAGGCCACCCTTTATCAACTTTGAATTGTTTGAATTATAAGACTCTTCCTTTGCCAAGTATAATTCTTTTGTTCGAAAAGGTATGCAATAAACGTTCAACTTGGCAATCTGCCCTCTAATTACTAAGTACTAATAATACATCTATTTAACCGCACGTTATATAAATATACATTGTAAGACAACCTTAATAGTGTTGTGGGTATATGTAGGTAAAATAATGTCCATATCAAAACTTAAAGTTAAAATTAATAAATTATATCTTAGTCCAATATCTTAGTCTAAAAATTAATTCTATAGACAGCAGCCAGTTTTACTTATTTTGCTCAAATTAAACTTTCAAAAAACTTTGAATCAAATATTCATTGTATCTATTCTATAACTACGAAAAAATAATAATATTTATTCGTAGCTCTATAATAACATTTATTCCACTCATAAATACTCTAAAGTGACAACAGACAAAAATAATAAGATTTTATTCTGTACCTTATGGTGAATCCCAATAATCTAACTACCTGTGGCTCTTCTAACTGAAGATAGGAATTTGACATATTTCTATAGACTCAAACGTCTATCTCTAATAAGGAAAACAATAATATATTACTAGCAGAACCCGCGGCTTCGCTCGCGCTAAAACTATAAAAAAAACTAAAATGGTAGGTTTCATACAAACTTTCATCCGCTATTTTACCCCCTTGTGAGATGAATTTCGAAAAATGCTAAAATACGTGTTTAATTAATTGTATTGAAGAGCATTTATATCAAGTTTCAAGTAATTCTGATCATACCCAAATAATTTTTTGAATTGTATTAGAACGTGTTTTCCCATGGGAATGAGATAATCTCCCGCGGTAAAAAGTAGCCTATTTCACTCTTCAGCCCTCCACTTATCTGCACACAAAAAATCACGCCAAATCGCCAAGCCGTTTCGGCGTGAAAGAAAGACCAACAAACAAACAAACAAACAAACACACTTTCACATTTATAATATTACTATGGATATAGATTTTTGGTATTCGTCTTTGGTATGTCAAACCAAACCAAACATAAAATATGCAAATACTCTATAATTTTGTGGATAGTAGACGTATTAATTACATAACCTATTCTAGTATAATTTAGTAATATAAACATTTTTTGTGAATGAAATTAAATACTTAAAATTATTATATTAATTGGTATTAATTTGTTATACATTGTTTTAGTACTTGTTGTTTGTTGTTTTCGGAAAATATTCTCAATCTGATTATACCTAACGTCGACATGATTTTCCAGTAATAACCTACTATTAGTCGATTTTGAAAAGCACCTATTTGTGTCAAATACGCGATTTACATTTTTGTGCATAACAGTAGGTAATCCAAATTAAATAAATAAATATGTTGGGACATTAACACACAGCACCATCTAGTTCCATGGTAAGCTACGAGGCTTGTGTTATGGATACCAGATAGTTGATACACTACACATATATAAACTTTAAATACATACATATTATAAATATTATTTTAATTAATAATTATAACCAATATTATGTTTTGATTCTCCTCCGAACCTTCTCCATTCTACGTGACATTGGTGAAGAACTCTGTGCTGAACTGGCACATTTTGAGGCCATTAACAAGAAAATTGAATTGAATGTTTTGATTCTTCATTATAATGGCTCAATTTATATAGGTGCTTCAATTATAATTTAGATGTTGGTATATATGTATTTTGCAAAAACATAGTTGCTTTCAGGTACCATCAATTTATTAGAAAAATAATTAAAAATCATATGTAAAGATATCAATTTACAAAAAATCTATGTAAGTGTGTAACATGACTCATGGATCAAACTAGATAAGGGGTCGAGATCCTCAATACCAATCCATTTAACCCCCTTGTATATTCTGCGATTTTTAATTATTTCAAAGTTGCAAATTTTTATTTAAAAAAAATTAATAAAAAAACTTCGATAATATACACACACCTATTACTTTTAGAATTCTTAAAACTGTTTTTTTTTTAAATATTATCAAAAAAAAATTTAAGCACAAGTAAAAACAGTAGTAGATTTTATTAATACATCGTTATAATAATTATTTACGATGTTATTTATGACGTTGTTCCATAAAACTTCTCATAAAATATTTTTTCAACGCATATGTACATATAAAACAGTACACATATAAAATAATTTTATTGACTAATAAAAAATAATATTTCATACAATAATATGTCCATTTAAAATAATTAGGTATCGTAAGTGGCTCACTTATTTTATATATATTTTTTGCTTCACAAATAATAACTATCAAGATGAATACTTATAGTAGTATTTATTTGGATTTCGTTTTTATTACCAGTTACATAGATATCTATATAGAGACTCGATTATCCGGCCCTCAGTTATACGGATTCGCGATTATCCGGACTACCCATGGTGACTTACCCACCCTCACCCTGCGTTCGCTGTCGCCGCGTTTTTAAGTTATAGTTACCAATCGTTACTTGTCACGTTTCTGCTTAAAAATGTCAAAGCGTAAGAAAGTGGTGTTATCGTTTCAAGATAAAATAAATGTTGATTTGTCTTTAGTTGATTTTAATTAAACACCAACATTAGGTATTACGTAAATGTAATATGTACGAAAATAGTTGTATTTTCATACATTCGATTATCTGGATTTTCGATTATCCGAATGCCTACCGACAACAATTAGTCCGGATAATCGAGTTTCTACTGTACATATAATAAAATTGTAACTAAGTCGAATCTGTACATTAAATATTTTTTGGAAAATTTAATTGAAATAGACATTATTATCGATACAGAGTCCGAAGCTATAGTTTTTAGAATTTTTGTCTGTATGTCTGTCTGTTATCGCATCACGAGAAAACCACTGGACTGATTATGATGAAATTTTGTATGATGATAGCTGGTTATCCGAGTCAACATATAAGATAATTTTTAGCGCGGGAAAATATCTCATTTCTGAGAAAAAATATAAAAACTGCATTGTAAGAGTATACTAATATGTAAAACCTAAGAATTTGGATTTTGGTCATCTGAACGCGGGCGGAGCCGCGGGCAATGCTAGTCATTTATAAAAGGTTTGTTTAAAGTTCAAGTTCTAATCGGGGATGATTCTTTTGTAAGTTAATATTATAGTTCTTCTATATAATCAATAAAATATGTATCGCTATTCTTAGCAATATTAAACATGTAGCTTATGCTCGCTCAGCGCCCATAGCAGAGATAATATTCCTACAAATACCTGTAGATTAGTTTTGCAGCTTCCCCATTTTTAAAGTTTTATATATCATCTAGATCAAATTGACCTAATAATTTTATTACAAGTAGATATCAACTGCAGATTTCATTAGTGAGAAACTCGGGATGGAGGCAGTAAAAGCATCGCCAAGGGGGAGCAGGGAGGGGCAGCCCAAAAGCAACCAAAGTCCACTCACTTAATCGATAATTCCCACATGTCGAAACTCGAATCAGTTCATTAATCCTTTGTATCGTTAGATGACTTTGAACAGGTCTTATTCCAATCTTTGAGGGAAGACTACAAGTGTAAAGCTTCATATGTTCTTGACTATTATACCTACAATTTATACTTGTCCCATCTACCATATATCAACTTGCCTGACGACTAACCATTTTACTTATGTATACAAAAGCAATTCATTCTAATGGTTATACATTCTAATAAAAAGGGCAACGACCGCATCTTCCGCCGATGAATAATTCTAAAATTATTTTTTAAATGCAAATATCTATACTATAATAAAACTATAGAGGTCGAATGTCTGTACATAAATACATACTAAAAACCGAGTCAGGGGGGTGTAAGAAGAGAAATAGAACAAATTTTCCAATTTTTTTAATTTTTTTGTTTCTCTCTCTATCTGTTTGTACGGGCTTATCTCCGAATCTATTGGACCGATTTAAATGAAATTTTGCATGGTGGTACCTTATATCTCCTATCCACATTTTAAATACCCTTCATCCCAGAAAATTAAAGAGTTCCCGTGAAATAGTTAAAAAACTATAGTAACTTATACAGCTTAGTACACAACAACTTATGCACCTAATTTAGTATTTGGCATGCTGATACCTCATATTGCCGGTCAAACAACAGGTTATTTTTTATCCCGGAAAAATAAACAGTTCCCGTGGTATACATCTCTATGTGCTTATCTAGAGGCGAACCCGAACGAAGCGAGGATGAGTCGCTAGTCTAGTATAAATCTATAATAATATTTAGAGTTGAGGAGTTTGATTGTTTCCTCGCACTTTTCTGTGGAACTGCCAATCCGATTTAAAAAATTCTTTGCCTTTATAGTCTAATCAGGAAAGGCGCACGGGTCGCGTGCCTAGGGCTCCCAGCTCATTTCATGGGTGCCCCGAAAAGACAATATATTCGTTTACTTGGAAAAGAGAGAAACTCATCTTTTAGTCTAAAATACACTGCACCATATATACGTATAAGACAATATTATGTTTCTTAGTCAACATTTTCCCATCTCTCTAGTTCGCTTCTTTAGGTACACTTTTTCTTCAAAAGGACCCTATTGTTGTGTGGCTTAAGACGGTCTTGGGTATACCGTATAGGCTATCTAATATCATTCTTCAACTTCGACCCTTAGGCTTGCTTAGGCAAAGGCGCGTATAAAGACTAGAACAAATGTTTGAAGAATCTGGACATTGTAATACTGTTAATGCCTAGACATAATGTAGGTACACAATGGTAGGTGAACGTACGTAATATATGTTTTACCTCTGTTCATTATTGTTACATTTAATTTCCCGGCATATAAAATATCTTAAGTTTTCTATCATCAGGGATCATATCATATTGAGATGAAAATTCTAGAAAGATGTGTGCGTGTTAAGGGAAAATGCAAAAAAGCGAGTGTCCCAACCAAACCTTTAGTTGAAATAAAACATTCATACTTCATTAACATGTCATGATATTACCACGGTAATTGCATTACATTACCGTGATATTACCTTCAGAATACGTCAAGCGCAAACCTGTTTACCAAGGTTTGATTGGGATTTAGAGCCAAGAGCCAATAGTGTTAGTTAATTGAAGCAAATAGACATATTCGGAAATCAAACTAATTCCCAGTTATTCTTAATTTTATTAAAGCATTACTGATTTTTAACACGCTTTTATTAGCTTCACTGGTCTATCTATCATCTATCTATCTATGTAATGGAATTTTTGAACGCAATTTTCACACATTTCAAAACTTCAGATTGAATTGAAATTTTGCACATTACGATGACAATAAAATAATTTATTAAAAAAATTAAAAACCCAAAAAAAATACGTGTTCATAGTAGATCAAACTAAATTATAGTTTAAAAAACTAAAAAAACGCGCTTTAATGATGTACCTACTGAACTAAAAAGTAAAAAATAATATGCTTTTCCGCAGTCGGGTACAAAAGCGTGGGGTGCTCGATATTAGTTTTAATAAATATTCCATTGGTACGACTTCTAAAAATAGAGTTAGTATAAAAATATTGTACAAAGCACCCCAATTTTTACAATATCATTAATTTTCTCGTTAATCACTTAACACTTCATTCTTATACTAAAAAATAATTTTTATTTTTTAGTTCTTTAAGTTTAAATTTTCAGGTTTTTAAACGATAATTTATTAAACTAAGAGATTACAACATAACGTCTCTCTTAATTATTAGCTTAAAAATGTTTGTATTGTTTAAAACGCTACCATCCCGTACAGATAGAAAATCATTATTATATACTAGATAGTATTATACTGTAATGTTTGAATCCACATATTAATATATCTGCTCTAATAAAGGTGTATTATGTTACGCAAACCTTGAATGTAACAGTATAAATATAACGAGAATAGAAAAATATGTGGGTTAATATTTACTACGTACTCTACACGTCTATGAGATTGGTTGCTAAATTATAGATACGCATTAATGTACGGTATCACATTTTTTAATATTTTTCTAAGAAGATCTATTTATAATGTAGACTAGCTAGGATTTATATAGATATAAATAGTTATTAGCCAGCGTTAATCATATAAATCTTAATTTCTTTTTTCGTGATTTTTCTGGTGTTTTAATACTTATTAACCTATTCCAGACTAAGAGAAATCCAAAAATTCAAATATCATAAAAATTGTTCCACCCATTCTTGAGTTTTATGTCACGTCAGACGGGAACGCGGTCGAACGGGATAAAAAGTATCCTATGTCCGTCTCCTGGTTCTAAGCTACCTCCCCACCAATTTTCAGCCAAATCGGTTTAGCCGTTCTTGAGTTATAAATAGTGTAACTAACACGACTTTCTTTTATATATGATGATGATGTTCTCCTAGCCGATTCCGGCCATGGCGGCCAATCTCAATGAGATTAGCCAACTGCGCAGGAGATATTATAGTGCTCAAGTGTACGCGCAGACACAAGTGCACTCTCTATTCCTATCACTCTCATACTCCGGTGGGACGACCACTCGACACGACCGGTGAGAGTTAAGGCGCAGGACCGACGGCTTTACGTGCTCTCCGAGGCACGGGGGTGAAACACCGCCAACTTCCCAACTCCGGGCTGTTACTGAGACTTACTATACAGGAAGACTCAATAACTAAACTTGGCCCGACCCGGGACTCGAACCCAGGACCTCCGGGTGTGCAGCCGTACATGCTAGCCACTACACCACCGAGGCAGTTATATATATATAAAGATAACAAAATATTTTTTTCACTTTAACCTTGTAGATAATAAAAGCTGCATTTCTATGAGAATCTAACGAGCTTTAAAACGACATTTGGCCAGCGTGAACTATAGACCTAAGCTTCCTTGCCTTGAGAAAAGCCCATGCCCAGCAGTGGGGCTTTACTAAACGTATTCACATTATGAATAACGAGACAAATACCTAAATGGCTTGCTAAGACCAAACATCTTCTTTATAATAAATACAATACGCTTATAAAAATTATCTAAAATATTCTTTAATTAGAAATCAAAATTATCTAAGATATTCTTTCATTAAAGCGCTCTTATTAAGTTCACTGATAACCAAGAAAATCAAATTTTATAAGTTGATTTTATGCTACTGAAAAATGACGTAATTTGAAATTTTGTAGGAATAAGAAATATGGTTGCCAATACAATAATTTGCACTGCCCATATTATTCCTGTGAGATAGATATTAAAAATTAAGTTACTAAGCTTAAAAATGGAAAGCCATTAGAAAAATTATTACCTTGTAGCGGCTCACCCTCGCTTTGTTCTGGTTCGTCTCTAGAAAAATAAAAACAAATCTATCCCACGGAATCCGTACATTTTTTCGGGATAAAAGTAACCTATGTGCTATTCTGATGTATGAGTTATATTATTGTAAAGTTTCATCAAAATCCATTAAATAGTTTTTGCGTGAAAGAGTAACAAAAATGCATACATCTATCTATACATCCAGACATCCATAGTCCATACATCCTCACACAAACATACATAGACAAACTTTCGCATTTATAATTTTAGTAGGATCAGGGCAGGTAATTCAAAATAATGATTTTTTCAAACTAAAACAGACTAACATTTTTACCAACTTCACTGTCATCACGTATCCTCTTAGGCACATTAACAAAGTGTATAATACTTACATTAATAAAGGATTTGCATTCTGCACATAGCAACATAATGTTCAGTTGAGCCACACACGTTATAATGTGAACA
Source organism: Brenthis ino (assembly GCA_921882275.1). Classification (NCBI taxonomy): domain Eukaryota; kingdom Metazoa; phylum Arthropoda; class Insecta; order Lepidoptera; family Nymphalidae; genus Brenthis; species Brenthis ino. The sequence continues at coordinate 19,037,145 of OV170224.1, read as the reverse complement.
CGTGCCAATCGGCCTCACACATTTTACCACCACACGTAGCTACATATAAATTGCGAATTAAGTAGAATTTCTTTGATTACAAAAGCCAAAGGATAGAAAAATAGAAAAATTAAAGAAAAAAGGAACAAATGCATAAATAAAATTGTATAAAATATAAAGAAACAAACAGATAGACTTATTTTAAGAAAAAACCGATATAGCTCATACTCGTTTAAGTTAAAACTTAGAACTTAAAAAGGTTAGACTAAAGAGTATATGAACACTTAGTGCATACATACTCGTAACTGACTACACTTCTTATCTCTTATATGAGTTATAACGCTGTTGGGTAAAAAGCATAAATGTACCAACAAACATCCCATTGAGAACCTAATTTTAAATTATTAACCTTTTGATTCTTCCGTAAGTATAACTGAATAATAATAATTGAGCTAAATGAAAATAGTTAAATAAACAAAAAATAGCCACTTTGAAGATAGAACAAACGTATTTTATAAACCAACAAACAGTAAGGAATATTTAAAGACTACTAGTAGAACATGAAAAAATATACATAAATTTCGATTGAGGGGACTCTTTTGAGGGTACATTTTTGTTTAATTATAATATTAAAAAAAATAAAAACCGACTTCAAACAAAAGCACTAAAAAGTAAAAAATTTTCCCTTTTTAGTGTAGACAGTAGTAGCAAAGTAAGGATTCTAACGTGTTAAGCTTGTCAAATCAAACAAAATAAGCCCAAACTCAAAGTATCTACTATTAGCCGTTGAAGAGTTCCACCTAACCACCTTCTGGCCTTGCCATCAGATCAGGTCAACAACACTGAACCACTGTACTATCAACGGAAATAGTAATACTTGCAAATTTTCAAGTCAATATGACAATTAGAAGTAGGTTAAATTCATCATTCGTTGTTTTTCCACCCTTAGGGGTGGTATTTTTTTTTGAAATTTAAATGGGACCAATCTGGAAGTATACCCTTTTAAACAAAACAAAAATTGTCCAAATCGGTCAATAAATGACGGAGTTCTGAGGTAACAAACATAAAAAAAAAAAAAAAAACATACAGTCGAATTGAGAACCTCCTCCTTTTTGAAGTCGGTTGAAAATGTGAAAGTGTGTTTGTTTGTTTGTCCTTCTTTCACGTCGAAACGGACGTGACGGATTGGCGTGATTATTTTGTGTGGAGATAGCTGGAGAGTGACATAGGCTACTTTTTACCGCGGGAGATTGTCTAATTCCGACGGGAAAACAAACTAGAATACAATTTAAAAAAGCAAGGAGGGTTGACGTCAGGCAGGCGGCCGGTCGTAAAACTTTTGCCAAATCCTATCAGCAGTACATAAGATGTACTGCGCCGACCCCAAGTGATTAGAAAATGGGCAGGGAGACACACATGCTTTAAGGAGGGTAAAAATAGAGGATGAAAGTTTGTATGAAACTACCTTTTTAGGGATTTTTCTGTCATTTTAGCGCGAGCGAAACCGCGGGTTCTGCTAGTTATTTATAAATAAACAATTTACGAACAAATAATTAAACAAATTAAACAAACGTCATTTATTATTGATTGTTCGCCATTTATGGCGACCAATCGATATGTAAAAATAAAAATTTAAAATTAAATTAGAAAAAAAAATATCCAGGGGGCCAGGTTTGGTAAACCCTTTTAAGTACCACAATTCACAAACAAGCTAAACAAACAAATTAGGTACAATAATTTACAAACATAACTGACCCGGTGGCCAAAACTGGAACTACGTGTCGCCATTTTGAAATGTCATTTTGTTGTCAAGCCTTCAAGGGTTGTCATGAAATCCGTTATCCAACCTCGAAATAACTCTAATGATTATCTAAGAACATCATCATAATTCTAACATTAAAATATAGTTAATTGAAAATGTGTTTTGATTATTACTCACTTGGGCTGTCATTATTTTTACCCTAAAACTGCGAACATTCTATTTACCGGTACAAATATATTTGTTTATATAGTTTTTAAGAAGTTTGTTTATAGTTTGTATTTTTATTTGTCATCTATGGTTTGTGTATGAAGATTGAAGAGGCCATAGCGTAATACGATAGCATGTCAATGTCTAATTATCTGTCAATAGTAAGTAAAACTCGTAAAATTGTAAAATAAATAAAGAATAAAAAGGAAATAAAGTGTAAATTGTAAGAATCATCACTTATATTTTTACGATTTCTTGATCAAAATCCATATAGACCTATTAAAGTGAGGTAAAATATTTTCATTTTATAATCTGTTAAGTCAAATACGCAATGACTTTCTGTTCTTGACGAAACCTTTTTAGCTCTATTCTTTAGTCTTTGACTCTAGTTTAGTTAGTTGAAAGATAAGGCATTTGTAGCTAGTTGTATAAGTCGTCTGTCGATTCGTTTGCAAAAGTTGAACTCTAAACTTTTTGTAAAATCTGAAACTGTGATACATTTCTCAAAATGACTTTAGGTAAGTGTACAATATTTAATGAAAAACTTAATTATTGTATTTATTTTACATTTTGTTTTAAACGGACTTTAATTATATAAATTTTTACAATCATAATTCCTTGCAAATTGGAGATTGAACATTACAATAAATAAAATATTTCTATATAATTAATCATAGTGGGATTATTTTTTAGGAAAATCGACAATATAAATAACTGCAAATAAATTAAGAACTTTAACCTCTGATTAAAATACTTGATAAACGTAGTAACTTCATATTATTGTGATGATTACAGTTCGGTTACCTTTTGATACTTTGGTTTGAATTTTGCTACTTTATAGATATTGTCACTCAGTTGTTTTTTTATTTATTTACTAGTAAATATCATTACAAATATATAATAAAATATAAATACATATGTTTAAATAGTTTATAATTAAAAACTTGTTAATATGAACTTTATATTGATGAATTTAATTTTTTTGACAAGCATTCATTACATAATTAAAATCTTGTATGGACCTTTCTCTACTTACTGGAAGCTTATTCATACAAAAATTTCCCAATGCAATTTTTATTTTATTTTATAAATATGATATCTTTATTCTATTATAGCATAAATGTGTTTAAATTCACAAATTTTTATTATGGGAATAATTATTCATCATAAACCTTGTCATTCTTAAAATGGGACATGACACAGAAGTTTTTTGAATGTTTTAAAACAATTTATTTCTACATTCCTTTGTTATATCATTGAAGGAACTTAGTGTTGTGAAGAATATATTATTTTTGTGTATCTAATATACCAAAATAAAGAAAATTAGATTGAGAAAAATTTCCCATTCATTTTAATAAATATGTTTTAATAAAGGGTGAGGATATGGACTACAATTATAGTAGTATCATAAAATGTAACAACTTTTGTCCTAAAAAACCTAATTTTAAATATAAAGTACAAAAACATAGTACAATTTAAAACTTGATCAAACAATTTAATGTCATTTAAATTGCATCAAAGGAGAACAAACATAAAATTAAAATTAACATTTATATTACCAGGAGTAACAAGCAAATAATAGTCAAACAAAAAACTATAATTTTGTTTTTTATATATTTATTACACTACGGATAGTTTTTCTATATTGATATTATTATTCTATAGAGCTAATTATCCCTAATATCTCCCACATTAATCTATAGATAATTCAAGTAACACATCTTTTACCAAAATTATCAAAGAACTATAAAAATACTTTATTTTATTATAATTTATATAATAGACTTTACATTTATTTAAAACTAGCAACTCACCCTCGTTTCACTCGCGTTCGTCCCTATATACCTTATGACGGTTAGTATGGAATAGACTATATGGTATATACAACAATTTTATATATACATATATATATATATATATATATATATACATAGGTATGATCTGTTTTATATCCCATAGTTGAGAAATGATAGATTCTCCATACAAAGTTCCACCCCCTTAAGAACGTTTATTCATTCATCTAAACAGATTACCTATTTTAATTTAATAGATACAGACAGTCCTTTAAAAGTAGAACAGGCAGTCAAATGTGTAGATACACAGACATACTGTTAACCAACTGCTAGTAACTATGAATATAGAACTCTAGAAGGTTCACTCTTTAAAAGATAACTAAAATATTTATTTTATAAAATTACTTTATATTCATTTTTATCTTTATAGTAACATTAAAACTTCTTATGTTAAATAATGTCCTAGTCTTTAATCCTGATAATTTGTTGCAAACATGGATTTCACATAATATTTCTATTATGTTTCAGGAACATTATCTAACTCGAAGCCGAAACCAGTTAACATATCAGAGGTATTTACGTTTAAGTTATTACATTTACATTTTCCTTATAATATATTACGTTTTAAATGAATTGACATTGAAATATAATACAAATATATTTTTAAAGCATACTTGAGTACAATTAAATTACACTACAGCAATATGATGCGGTAGTGGGTGAGTAAAATTCTTACAATCTCCTGTCCGTTAATGGCTTGAAGGAACCCAATGAAGGTTTCTCCCATAAAAAGGGAGTTTTTCAATATTTAATAATACCAATTAATATCATTTTTTATTTGCACAGGTTGTACAAAAAGCCCACGATACATACAATAGTGGATTAACTCGACCAGTAGAATGGAGGAAGAAGCAGCTGAAAAATTTGATGAGGATGTACGAAGAGACCCGAAACAGTATGGTTGATGCCCTAGTAAAGGATCTAAGAAGAAGCAAAACTGAGGCCATCTTACTTGAAGTGGACTATCTAGTAAATGACCTCAAGAATACACTGAATAACTTTGATGAATGGGTCAAACCAGAGCGGGTGAGTAGAATATATGATCATACAATTTGAACACCTGTTCATTTAGAAAAAATATAATTTCAACAAACAACATTTTTTTTTAATTCAAAGTATTTAAATTTAATTTTATTAATTTTAAGTTTTATCTCTATGGCCCGCAATTTTATTAATTATTGCCAGGTAATGTAATAATAATAGTAGGTACTAACCAAATACATAAACATATTATATATATGGTAGGTATAATTGCATTCATAGAGGTCGCAAGTCGCGTGCAACGTTAAAGCCAGTCTGAATGTTTCTTTTTTAAATTCACGAGCTACACTTAATTATTTAATTATCAATATAATTTATGAATATTATCACTTAGTGTCTGTTTGTGATTTCATAATAGCTACCTTGTACTAACGAAAATCCAAACAACGATTGCAAATGTATATCTATTTATGTATCTAAATTTCCGAAACGGTGTATAAAGAATTTTAGTGAAAGTGATAAATAGCTATATTTATCTATTTAAAACGTGCCTGCTACTTAGGGACGTATCCAAACGAAGCGAGTGTAGGTCGCCAATACAGAATGAGAAATAGAATTTTCGTCGGATCTTAGAAGTTAGATCTAGAGAATAGACTGAGCAATACTCTCATGAAATTGACCCCACTCTAGAAAGAGAGAAAGCGAACGTGAGGCCAATACCTGTCTTTTATTCCAAGTTGATATTATAAATGGAATGTAAAAAAATCATATTATAATGGAATGTAAAATGGTTATAAATATCTATGTTCATTAATCGTATTTCAATTAATACAGAAGACTTCTGGCCGTACATTAGTTTTGTCCCTGTCGCGCCTTTACGCCATTTTTAGCCGACGTCTGGCAAAGAAACACCGAGTCCACTCTCTATCTTTATTTTTCATCCATGCTCTCTATGTCTATGCGTCGGGTAGAGTACCTATAGAAGTAGAATCATTGACAAGATGTAACAAACGAGCGATTTCGCTGGCATAGTAAAAAATAAACACATCCTGCTAAAATATACCTACCTAATCTCTATTTGAAATTGATTAATTGCTACTAAATTGTTGCGTCATATGTAGATAAAAGTACGTATTTGTAAGTGAATTTGGTAGATTTTTCACAAAACGAATAACAAGTATGTGTTAATGTAAGGTATACTGTATTTCAATATCGAATTACAATGTTTTTCAACTTCACAAAGTTAGCATTGTATTATAAAGACAATTTCAAGGTCGTGGCGTGTTTCGTAGGTACCATTGTTTACGATTAAGTACAACATAACTATCTACATAAATATTAAAATTACTTTTTTTTACGTATTTAATCTGAAAAAATATGAAGACAAACTAACAACAAACAAAAGTCATCCCAGGTGTTCTGGTCATCCCATCTACATATTTATCAATAATTTTTTTTGTGAAAATGGATTCCAAATTAGCGAAAGTATCGAGTTACATATACACAAAAAACATATAAGCGATATAAGTACGTTCTCGTTTTTGAAATTGGTCAATAAAATGTGGTATGCGCACGCGCTCGCCTAAATCAGTCACACAGAGTAAATCCTATAAGCGTACTTGTTCCTCGTGACACTTCATAGTTCATAATTACGAGACATCGGATTATAAAACGCTATTTTTAGCGTTATTGCACATTTTAGTACTTTTTCATTGGCATTACTTATTTCAGTAGGTGAAATAATTTAAATTTTTTTTATGTGTGGTGTGTTTTATTATAATGAAGGAAATAGAAATTAAACACCTTCCTCTGTCCAAGTCCTTAGAAAAATTGAAAAAATGGTTGAACAGAGTAACAACACCCTTCCGAGTTCACGAACGGAAAAGGTTCGTGGCAAATTAATAAATTTAGTAAAAATATTATATATATATATATATATATATATATATATATATATATACATACAGACAAAGATTCTAAAAAGTATAGATTCGGACTCTGTATCGATAATAATGTCTATTTCAATTAGATTTCCCAAAAAATATTTAATGTACAGATTTGACTTAGTTAGAATTTTATTATATTATACATATCACTGTAAAGTTTCATCAAAATCCGTCCAATAGTTGTACGTGAAAAAGTAACAACATACATACTCACAAAAATTTGCGTTATCAATATTAGTAGAATGACCAACAAAATGACATAATGAAAACGACCTTATCTCTAAGTCATTGTTCGCTTCCAAGTAACCTCAGGTTAAAAAGGCAACTAACTATAAACAAATAAAGTACAACGAAAGGGGTGTACACGCTTTAAGTAAATATTATAATGGAATTTACGATAGCAACTTTAAATAAAACTATATTTTCGGATTTTTTCGCGGATATACTTTGATTTTTGGTTAAAAAAGTATTACAATGGTTGCTATTTTTTCCCCATTTCTTACCTTAGCCAGAAAACATCTTTTTGCAGTCACATAATATTATTTACTAGCACTCTAGGTACGTTTTAACGGTTAGCATGGAATAGATAGACCATATATCATTTATATGATATATAGCTATTACCTTCCTCAATAAACGGGCTATTTGATGCAAAAAAAAATCAAATCGGATTAGTAGTTCCTGAGATTAACGCTTTCAAACAAACAAACAAACTCTTTATAATATTAGAATAGATATATTGCATATTATTATTTTGGAGATACATAAACAAAAGAGCATCAACTTTTGCGCTTGCTTTGAATAATTGACTATATTATATCATCTATACCTTAGCTTAAATGAATCTAAAATGCATTTTTCCTTAAATTGTAAATTATTCTTAGTTAGATGTCTGCGTCACGCAATTTATTTTGTTAAATAAAAAAAAACTGTTCGAGTTTATTTGAATTTTTAAATTTATCAGGGTTTATAAAATATATTAAAAATTATAATATAATAATAATTAAAGTAATACGCTTCATGTGCAGAAAGACAGCTGCAAACTCATGCAGGCACCTAAATTGCTTAGAAATGTGAATTGAACAAATTAGTTAAAGTGTATGAATAGTAACCGACGATAACCGAACTTGAAATTCGGTTTTTTATCGGTTTAAGCTTGTTTTTACCCGACTGCAAGGAAAGGGTTATATTTTCCGCGCCTATCTTTGTATGTTTGTAATAGTTTTTATTCCCTCATATCTTCCAAACCACTCGATGGATTTCTTTAATTATGGTATAATTAGGTCACATTAGTTCAAGTGTTCTTAGATAAGTGACATAAAAAAATATGGGGGCTACTAGATTTCATTTTTAATCTTCTTTTTTGCAATATGGGTATCAAATTAAAGGATTCATAACAAGGATTCCAAAAAGGTATAATCGCTCGCTAATTTTCCTTCTTAAAAATACTTAAAAAGCTATAAATAAATACATATACATCTTTATATATATAATTCTTCTGTGAATGTGTATGTCACTGAACTTCTCTCAAACGACTGGACCGATTTTGATGAAATTTTTTGTGTGTGTTCAAGGGGATCTGGGAATGGTTTAGATTCACAATTTGAATAATAATTTTCATCAAAAAAATTATTAAAAAAAGTTTGAAATTTTCAAATTAAAGACGTGTAGACAGGACAACGTCTGTCGGGTCCGCTAGTATATTATAAAAATAAAAAAAACCCGACTGCATAAAAGCTAACTAAAGAGATGAAAACAAGTTCACGAAGAAATATAGTATTATGCAGTCGGAGACATACATACGAGTATGTACATCTCGCGGCAAGGATGGAACGGATTTGTGAAACGTTTTAAGGTAGCTTTTATGCAGTTGGGTTTTTTATTTTTATGATATACTAGTATTGCCCGCGGCTCCGCCCGCGTTCAGATGACCAAAAACCAAATTCTTAGGTTTTACATATTAGTATACTCTTACATTGCAGTTTTTGTATTTTTCCTCAGAAATGAGATAATTTTCCCGCAGTAAAAAGTATCCTATACGTTGACCCGGATAACCATCTTCATACCAAATTTCATCAAAATCCCTCCAGTGGTTTTTCGTGATGCGGTAACAGGCAGACAGACAAACAAAAATTCTAAAAACTATAGATTCGGCCTCTGTATCGATAATAATGTCTATTTCAATAAGATTTTCCAAAAAATATTTAATGTACAGATTTGGCTTAGTTACAATTTTATTATATGTATAGATGTATTCTGTCATTGTACATACATACACACATGTATTGTGTCTGTATGTCAGTTTCTTTATACATAACAAAGAAACTGACAGAAATCAGTGTTTACTTACGACAAGTAAAAATTAAACGTTCACTACAAGTATTTAACTAGCGTTAGCAATTAGAGCGTAATTGTTCCGTTTCAAAGGTCATTGCGTGATATCAATAACTTGCCTATAATCCTCAATTAATAAACTATTACATTCGAAAACAATTTTTAAAACAAGAAATTAGTATACGAACAAATTCTTTAGCTTTATTTATACTAATATTATAAAGAAGCAGAATTTTTTTGTTTGAACGCGCTAATCTTAGGAACCACTAATCCGATTTAAAAAAATCTTTTCTCTATATATTATATGAAGACTAAGTATATCATATAATATACACTCTATCTATTCTATACTAACCGTTAAAACGTACCTAGGGTCAAATCCGGGCGAAGTGAGGGTGACTCGCTAGTATATTATTATACATATGTATGTATATTGTATAAATAGTTTAAAATAATATATTTACATTACAGCCACCGAAAGGTTTAGTAAATATCCTAGATGACGTGGTCATTTTCAACGATCCATACGGCGTGGTCCTCATAATAGGGGCTTGGAACTACCCTCTTCAACTCCTCTTGTTGCCAATGGCCGCTGCTATCGCGGCTGGCAACGTAGTGATACTGAAGCCGAGTGAACTTGCTGTTGCGTCTGCGCAGTATATGGTCGAAACTCTGCCCAAATATTTAGATACTGTAAGTATTGCTAGTTCAAATAATTAATCATCTTGGAATTTAGAATTAAAAAGAAATTACAGCAAGTGCCTTTTTTAAGTGCTATAAAAATAAGTATTTAACTATCTATAATAAAAGCTAAGTAATTAAAACTGTCACGGAATTTACATAATATGGTGTCGTTATATGATATGCATGTCATCTTTCCACGAAATACAAGATGTTTTGAAACAATATAAATAAATACCTATTTGGTTTTGCAATGAGTTTTAATAATTTAAAGGTAAACAAATTAATTATAAATACGAAGAAATTCAAAGAAGTATTATAACATGAAAATACGTTTTGTCATGATGTAAAAACAAAATTAGATCTCATGAAAGTTTATGTACCTACTAGAAAATTTTCCTCCTGAACTTTGATCATTCTAAGGGACTTAGTGTGTTTTTCTTTAACAAATATGTTATTGGCACACGATTTCTACGGGACAAATGTATTAACAACGCAAATGTCTACTTAAAGAACATCAGTCATCTTGCAAGATAGAAAAAATATTCAAAACAAAAATAACCTGTTTCAATTTATTACAAGCTCTTAAGATTTTAACGATTCTTAAGTAGGTATTATAAATATTTACAACTACAAGTATTAATAGTACTATATTTTACGACTATTTTACTAGTACTAAAATAACATATCATAAAAAATTAGATATTTTTTCCATAAATTATTAATTTATACATATAAGGCAGTGGTAGCCCAGTGGTAGCGCGCTCGCTTGGGAAACCGAGTGCAGCGTGTTCATCCTGATCCCCCTCGTATTAAAGGGAGATCCGTGCCCAGCAGTGGGACGTTAAAAAAAGCTGAATACATCAATTTATGTTATCTATCCCTGACAATTCCTAATAATACTACTCTGTACTCCTACTTAGACAAACTAATTATAGATACAATATCTGTTCCCTCACTCTCATAGTCAAATTCGACGGCATTAATTTTTTACCTTGCTATATTTTAATTAAAGAGGATAGAAGATTCCAAGTTCGAATCTTCACCTACCTGGTGGTTTTAGAGTCCATAGTCAAAGATGTTGATAAAGGGCATTCCCTATATACAATACAGACGTTGGATTCCAGCTTTTCCTCTCCAACCCACTCCAATAGTTTTCAAAACCTTCTTAACATCTGTCTAATCAAAGAGTATTTTTTTAACGTTGGGAAATGCATTTACGCATACGGATTGAATACAGGTTTTGTCGAACTTACTTGCTAGAATAGCCAGTACTTCCCACTAAAACGCAACGAATGATACTTCTTGTTTTTGCTGTCTTAATGAAGCGTCGCAGGGTCGCTTACACAAACCTGCCGAAGCAGACCACAACAACCAAGGGCTTGCTTGCTTCCATGGTCCACTTTGCTGTCAAAGAAGTACTTGAAGCAATACGTCTAACCAAAGAGTCTGCCTCAGCTTCTTTCACCATTTATATACTAGTAATATATATTGTACTCGTATTTACTACAGGATGCAGTAGTAATAGTGGAGGGTGGTCCAGAAGAAACTACAGATCTATTGAAACAAAAATTCGACTACATCTTCTACACTGGTGGCACAAATGTAGGCAAGATAGTATACGCTGCTGCTACAAAAAATCTCACTCCAGTCACATTGGAGTTGGGCGGAAAGAGGTAATTTACTTTATTACCCCCATTTAAACACGCGTATGTTGTTAATATCTTAGTCAATAAGGAAAATGCGTGTGATTTAAATAACGGTGATTTTTTTTATAATATTCATTGCTTCTGAATTAAGCCTATATCAATATTTTTTAATGTACATCATTTCTTTTTGATTAAAAAAATATTATTGAAAAGTGCAGAAATAGGTGGGAAATTCAAAGTAGTTGAAACGCAACGCTTGGTCAGACCGAATGTGACGTCGAAGTTTATAATAACAGAGCGATGTTGTTTGGTGTTTGCGATTGGTACTAACAATCTAGACCTGTTCATTCGTTGATTGCATTGTTGTCATAGACTGTGACGTCACGTCAAGCGTGCCAAAATGGTGAGCGTTTAAAGTATCCGTATCTGTATGATATTTTTTTATACTTATTGAATTTCAGTTTTTTGGTGCTGGATATTTTTTCCTATTATATAACTATGTAAGCTATTGTTTCAAAAACAAAACAAAACACGCATATTCCTTATTGTAAATCGATTTTTCTTTTTTTTTTTGAATAGGCTAATTAGGAATAATGAAGTGTGTTCCTTTTTTACTTATGAGTGAAAAAAGTAATAATATAAAATAAAACAATAATAAAACTAACTTTAACACGCATTTACTAAACTATAAACTTATAGGTGTCATCTGGTCTCTGTAATGTGTTATTCGGTTCGTTTTAATTAATGCTACCTAATTTTCTACGGCTTCTAATCTACCCAAAAAGAATGCTCATATTATGTAGTACAAGTTTCACAGTACAGTAATAACGTAATTGGATTTTATATTTTAGACTTGAGGTATATAACCAACCGGGCGCGAAGCTAAGAAACGCACAGGGAGGTTGCCCACTTCGGTGGGTGGTGGAAGGTGGCCCTCTTCGGAGGGCGGTGTACCATGCGGGTTGCTCCTGGTACTTCTCTGATAGCAGAGTGGACCTTGGAGCAACCCCATGGTTGTGGTGGTCTGCTTCGGCAGACCTGCCGTCGGGGCGTCGTAGTTGAATGCGTAAGCGATCCTGCGACGCCCCATTAAGACGGGGGAAGATTTTGTTGGGTTTTAGTGGGTAGTACTGGCTGTATTACGCCGGTGAGTCCCACACGTCGTGCGTAAATGCATTTCCCAAAGTTAAAAAAAAAAAAAAGACTTGAGGTATATAAGTTTATTGGTCGTATATATTTTACTATTATATTTTTTTTAATCTCATGATATGAAAAGTGAGTGAGTGAAATAGTTTTTATCCCGGAAATCCTCCCTTAAGGGGGTGAGAATGAGGATGAAAGTTTGTATGGAGAAGCAAGCTGGGGACGAACCCGAGCGAAGCGAGGGTGAGTCGCTAGTATGGAACAAAAATAACTTAAATATAGAATATCTTCAATCCATCATTTACCAAAGGAATAATTCCTTTATTTTTTATATCGAAAAAATCCTAACAGTATATTTCTTGGGTTCCATCGTGTATATGTCTGACAGGCAAAAATATCTGACAATAAAATACAGGCAATGCGCCGCATCAGGATTGCTTAAATAAAATATTTAGTAGGTACATTGAATTAAAATTGAAACGTTTTATTTGCAGCCCAGTGTACATAGACAATTCAGTTGATATGGAGGTGACAGCTAAAAGGGTGCTTTGGGGTAAATTCATAAATGTGGGTCAAACCTGCATTGCGCCAGACTACGTGCTATGCACAAAGGAAGTGCAAGACAAATTCGTAGAAATAGCCAAAAATGTGTTAAAAGAATGGTATGGACAAGACCCCCAGAAATCTCCAGATCTATGCAGAATTATCAATCACAGACATTTTAGGTGAGTTCTTAATACGAGTAAAGTATCGTTTTTATTACTCGCCGGCTCTTCTCAGCAGAACTGAATTCCGAGCCGCTGGTATTTTTCTCACAGACTTAATTTTTAAATTGAATTTAAATTAAAAAAAAGTAAAAATTAACGATTTTAAAGGGTTTGTATAAAGTATTTGAATCAAGTATCTTTAATAATTCTTTATTGCGTCATTTATCAGAAATATTTTTACCTATCGCATATATTAATTAGTTAATGCTTATTAACGAAAATACTTAAATGTTTTAAAATAAAATATTTTATTAATATTACATGCAAAACTTAAAATCAAATTAAAACGTGTATGTATTCAACCCTCTTTAACGTCCCACTCCTGGGCACGGTCCTCCCTTTCAATACGAGAGGGATCAGGCCGTAGTTTATAACGTATATAAAACAATTTCAGTCGTCTCCAAGCATTAGTAGATGCTAGCAAGGACAAAGTTGCCATCGGCGGTCAATACGACTCACAAGACAAATTTATTGCGCCCACCATATTGACAAATGTCACTGGCAGCGACAAAATAATGGATGACGAGATATTTGGACCCATCCTACCCATCGTCCCTATCGAGAATGCATATGAAGCTATCAAATTTATTAACGCGAGGTGAGTTTTTGACCGACTTTAAAAAAAGAAAGTTCGTATCTGGTTGTTTTTGTGTATCTGTGCACGCGTGTATGTGTGTGTGTGTGTGTGATTGTAATAATTTTTGAAGTCGGTTTTTATTATTTGACAAACTTTATTTAGTTTGAGCCTAATAAAAATTGTAATTTACTTGCTATTTACAATTTTTATTTTATTTTAACTTATAAAAGGATATTAATTTTTAATTCTGCTAATTTTTTTATTTGTAAATTAATTGTCTGCAAACACCTGTTTGCTTGTGTTGTTTTTATATCAGTGTCCTTACTACGCATAATATGTTCCTTGACCTCCAATCTTACCCTGCCATTATAATATGTATAAAAACATTACTTATATCCATTGTCCATTAATAAAATATTCTTATATTGTGTAAATTATATGAATTATTATTATTATTATGTATATGCTTATTAAATTTACAATATAACCTTGGTTGAGAAATAAAAAATATATTATATTTACTTCAATAATTAATGATTATCCTTTTATATGTCAAAATATACCATAAATTTAATATGGTGTACCATAGGGACAAATCAAATGCCACTTTTAAATCGCCATACGCATTGCATTGGCAAAACCTACCTTATGCATAACTCAGGCACAATTTACCATAATTTGGGTTCAATCAGTCCGTAATACAATGATACATCTCATCTCAATAATTTTAATTTTATGGCAACAACCGATTACGTCAATTGCTTGGTTTTTATGCGAACAAGCTGTACATAGACTATCACAAAAAGAGGTGCCCTTTATAAAAAACAACATGGTCTAAGCTGTAGAATAAAATAATTTTCAATTCAGCCTTGGAGTGTGACAGATGATTTTTTATTTAATGGCTATTTTTTATTAACTAACAGTTAAATATAATTTACTTAAATTATATCATATTAATATTAAACTATGTGTAAACTTTTTAAATAAAACTATCTCTTCGGATTTTTTCGCGAATTTATTTTGATTTTTGGTACCCGACGTTTCGAATGCTTTACAGTACTCATGGTCACGGGAGAGAACGTCTCCCGTGACCATGATTGAAAAGATAGTTTTATTTAAAATGTCAAGTATTCGCGTAAATCTAAGAAAGTATTATGTGTAAACTTATAAAATAAGCCAATGATTAAAGTCGTAGGGCACTTCTATTTTTGATAATGTCTATGGTAAATCTGCCTAAGGCTAAGTAGCATAGTCTCAAGGATGTGTTTGTATATGTGAAACATTGCACGTAATGTGTTAGAGTGATTCTGTTGTACGCGTGTGTGCGTGGTTTTTACATACATCTGCTCGCATTTAAACATAAACTTCTTCAAATGCATTAAAAAGGTATACATTTTTTTACAAAGGTTTTTCATAAGCAAAGATTTAAATCTATAAAGCCAAAAGGGTGCATATTGATATAAGTGAACTCACATATCTCAGTGACGCTTGTATACGCTTATTCAACTTTTACTTACTTATATTTGTAAAATTCGCTGCAATTAATGAGTAATACATTTTTTATATTATACAAAGAATAAAGGATCTTGTACCTGAAAGAAATGCTCTAAATATTCAAAAACTCCTTTAATGCAAATCTACTTGCTTTACAAGTGTATAATATACATTTAAAAATTATTAATGGACGGAAAATATAAATCTTTTTTAGAAAACAATTTTGTATTAAGTTACACAATATACTTAAAATTTCTGTAAATTCATCATTATATATGTGTTTATTACAATATAATATTTTGAAGAAGGTATTTTTGCTACTATATTTTGGCACTTTCAAGATTTTCATCTCGACTATCATACCAAGGTGCTAGACTTGAACGTCACCGTGATATTCTACAATCGTTAACGCTAATATGAAATTAAAAAAAGTATAGAAATGTCGAGAGTATGTAATCGTTTTTGCTCTAATTAAATGGTAAAAATTGTAAATCTCGTAGACGTTATTTTTATCTATTAGCGATATCGATAATAGAAAATCAACATCATAAATGGACAAATTCGCATCACATAGCGTGTATGACGTGTCACAAAGATACGAGGATCATTTCAGGGAGCATCCATTAGTACTTTACGTGTTCACCAAGCAAAGCAACATACAAAAGCTGTTTACCGACCAGACTCGCTCGGGCAGTCTCTGTGTGAACGATACGATCATGTTCTATGGCGGTAAGACTCGGGTGAAGGGATATGTGACCTAATTTTGAACTTGTCTATAATGTATAGTAAAACTGTGACTGTAGGTCCAAAATTTGGTCTTAATTTGTGGCTTGGAAATTGAACTGATGGAAAATGTTTCTGGTTCTTCTTTAAGCTTTATAGTTTTGTCCGCGGCCCCGCTCGTTTAGTTATTTATTTACGAAGGGTCGTAGCGTTGTTAGAAAATCTTTCAGCTGTAAAATGTATCTTTTAACTCTAAAATGTACATGAAAGTCTGATTGTCATTCATAGATTATCTCGTTCAAACCAATTATAACTCAAAGTCTTCAAGCCTCATAATTATAGTTCGATTGCACAATTTTGTATTATAGATTTCATATAATAGCTAAGTTTTTAAGTTGCAAGCAAATTCAAAGTTAGATAATAATAATCAATGATATTTTAAAGGTTCAAAACTTCCACAATCGGGTTAAACTTTTTTTTCATCAGTCCTTTTGTACAAGCCGCATAGGTTCATTCTACATCTTTACTCTCATATTATATTTTTTACTGATTTAATACAAATCATATAAATATAGTAATAATTTAAATAATCAAATAGGTACTTAAATTTGATAATATTCCTGTAATTATAAAGGATTATTATATTTTGTTTTTGACATCGTATTGCATATTCTTTACTTTACCATGTGATTTGTATTTATATCGATATTTACTCTGTAATGGTTGCAGTATACTCTTAAGGGTAAATGGATTGGTGTTGGATAGGATAAGGCTGTATACATACATAATATGTGGTTATATACATACTAAGGTGAAGGTCTTATAATTTAGTGAAAAAATAAATAAAAAATTTCTACTGTTCTTCCACTGAAAATATATGTGTTTGTAAATATGTCTTTGTGATATAATCTTCTTAGTATTAATATAGTGAATAATGGTGGTGGTATATATTATCTGTGGTAGAGAAAAACCCTTGGTGCTGTACGTGTTCTCCAACCACAAGGCGACTACCAGCAGTATTATCGAGAATACGAGCAGTGGCGGAATGTGTGTAAACGATACCGTAATGCAAATGGGAGGTATGACGTCATCACCGTCATATATCATGTTTTTTATATCCATTAACTTTAAAAAAAGGAGAGATCATTTATATATAAATAGAGGTAGAGTTTTGTTTGATAGTGGTAGCCAAGTGGTAAAGCGCTAGCTTGGAAAATCGACCGGAGCGGGTTCAAACCCCGGGACTTGCACCTCTGATATTTTCATGTGCGAATCATTTCCAACATGATTACCACTTGTCTTACGATGAAGGAAAACATCTTGAGGAAACCTGCATGTCTGAGAGAATCTAGCAAGTTTTCGAAAGACATGTGAAGTCCGCCCCGCTCTTGGCCAGCGTAATAGACTATGGCTCGATCTCCCTCGTATTGAAAACATGTGCCCAGCAGTGGACTTAAAAGGGGCTAAATACATAGAGTTTTGTAAATTCTAATTGTAATGCCGGCTCGATACAATTAAGACTTTTCTGACTGAGCGGATTTTAAAGGATTTTCTTTTTTTATTTTCTTGTCTCTTTTGGTTTTCTACTAAAAAAGAGTAGTTAGATTTTAATTTACTTGTATACATTATATAAGTTATTTGCTTTTAAATTAACTAAATCTTTATTATGCCTGTTTGTCTGTAAATTAGTTGCTAATATCTGTGTACATATATTTCATTCTTCAATATAAACTTTTCTTTCTAGTACTATTGTATATAGGTATAGATAGGTACATATTCTTTTCTTTTTTTTAAAAATGAATGAATTTTTGAATTTACGAACAGAAAATTATAATGTTACTCGTTAAAAAAAAAACATATTTTTACAATTTGATAGAAAATCATCAGAATCATCGTAATCGAAATTGGTTTAATTGCACATTTTTCAATACATTTTTATACCAAAATAAACACAGTTTTTTGGTCTGTCCGAACTAGATAAAATATCTCAGCATGCTCTCAGAACCCAAGTAGTATTTACTTCTGTTGTTTGTGTATTGTATGTTTGTAATTATTTATAATGTATAATCTGGTTAGTGTAAGTGGCGCCGCCGTTCTCATTGGATGTAAAATAAATAAATAAAAAATCTAGAACTGGGACCGTCTAACTTCTTTGTACGTGTGACTGTCGGGGTACCTATAATACATTCTGACTGTGAAATAAAGTCAAAAATTCATTTATACTTAAGACAGTACCCTAATAGAGGTTTCTACGACACTTACTTTCCACTTAGCTTTGAACTTAATGTAGTTTTGTGGAACTTTACTAACAAAACGAGCATGTTACTGACTCTGTGATTAAATCGAATTAATGTTTTTGTATTATAAACATGTAATTTACTGTCTCAATTATATTTAAATAATATGTTCTTGTAAATTTTTTTAATTATTTAGTAAGGTAATGCAATATTTTGAAAAAAAAAACAAATTGTTCCTCATATTTTTGTTACTTGTTATCTATATAGATAAATGAAATTGAAGTGTCTGTTTGTAATTTCAAAATTACAACTTTTTACTACATTTTTTATGTAAAAATTTCATATGTATGTACATATGAAATTTAAATTTTTTGGTCCGGCTAATCTCCGAAACGGCTGGACTGATTTTGACGGGACTTTCACTGGCACATAGCTGGTGTTACAAGGAGTAACTTAAGCTACTTTTATTTAAGAAAAAGAATTATTCCGATCAAAAAAAATTAAAACGTACTCAGGGACACACCAGAGCGAAGCGAGTGTAAACTAATAAGTGATTAAATGTTTCAGTCGACACACTTCCATTTGGTGGTGTCGGTAACAGCGGCATAGGAGCGTATCACGGAAAAGCCTCCTTTGATACATTTACACACAAAAAGAGTTGCCTGCTCAGAAATTTTGCCGCTATCGGAGAGAAATTGGCTTCGTAAGTAAATTATGTCCTATTAATATCCTCCTAATATTATAAATGTGAAAGTTTGTGAGGCTGTTTGTTACTCTTTCACGACAGAAAAGCTAGACGAATCTGGATGAAATTTGGCACGGAGATAGAGGTAGAGTCGAGAATAGCACATACGTTACTTTTTATCTCGGAAAAATATACGGTTCCCGTGGGATAGATTTGTTCTTGTCTAGGGACGAACCCGAAGCGAAGTTAGGTTGAGTGTCTAGTCTTTAAATACTTTATTTAATATTTAAAATAATTCAACATATTTATCAGACTACTATATAAAAGCAAAATTTTGTTTGTGTGCTTGTTTGTTTTTCCTTCACGCTGACTATCCTTCGCTTTGAAACGGCTGGACAGATTTGGATGTAATTTAGTACACATACGCTACTCTTAGGTGCCTAGTGGCATAATAATAAATAACCTCTCAAAGTATGGTTTAAGAATAAATGTTTTTTTATTAAAATAAATATGGTTTTTTTTAACAAAAATATTTTATGCTTTATTAATCAGTTCACTTCTATAAATAAATAAACTGAAATATTTTGCCTCTTTCCATAAATTACTCCAAAAATATCAATTAAAAATAATAAAACAATTTATTTTCACAGTGGACGCTACCCTCCGTACACAGATGGCAAACTGAAGCTAATATCTGGCCTAATGAAGAAAAGGTCCGAGCCGTCTTTCAAATACTTGCCACATCTCCTCGCATTTGCCCTTGGAGCTGGAATCACCTATGGCATCTGCGCTTGGCAGAAGGTAAAGAAGTGATCCATATAATGTTAACTCATCCAAAAATAGACAAGCAAAAATGTATGTTTTTTGTTATTTTTTTTTATTTTGTTGTAGGTATAAATATAACGGCATAATTTTACTATATTGTATGATGATGATTCGTTATTACAAATCGAGTTTAAATTCTATATTCTAGCAAGTCAACATTTTATTTAGTTATGTGGTTATGGCTTATTTAATTTAAAAATGACTAACCTTTTTGATTTTCGAATATTAGTAAGCTTAATACGTATACTCAATTGAAACACAAGTATTCACACGCACACATAAGCAAGCACAAAAAAAAGTTAAAATATTTTTTTTAATTATGTTCTAAATATTCTTTTATATGAAAAGTATTAACTGGCGTAAATAATATATAATATAATTTGGTGTATATTTAAGTTTGATCAAACTGATTTGATAATAAGCTCAAAGGGCTAAGCCAAGTTGACATTTCGTGGCTAAAATAATTCAGTTACATATTAGCTTAAGATAATAAGATTGATTGAAGGATGAAATGATTATTTAATTCGTTGTTTATAATATTATTTCCTCCCTGTGACCACAACATGTGCAAACCAATGTAATTATACCGAATTTTGTTGTAAACGTCTTTTTAGAGTATTAGAAGTAATTTATTTTGAAATATTAAAAATGATCACTACTACATTGTTCTCTATATTATTATCTTACTCTGAGCATTTAAATAATTCATATGGTGGCGCCACACGAATCCTACTATGTGAAGAAGTTATATTTAAGTCCTTGAAATGTCATTTCAATACATAGATTATTAATATTGACTTTGAAAAGTGACATATGTCAAAATACAATTTTCTTTTTGTCTATGTTGTATATTATAAAATAGTGTTGTCATAGTTTATAAAGATAAACATGGGTTGTTATTCTACATTATTGAGCTATTTTTTAAAGTTATGAAACATAAAACTATTAACATTTAAATTTTTGTTTTATTCTTACCCAATAGCTAAGTAGTTTTATATTAACAAAGTGCAACTGTGTGCACTATATTTACAAAGCATGAAGGATTAAAGAAAAAGAGTTTTTATCTGTATGATTAATATACGAGGAAAATAGTTATAAAGAACAAATATAGCGTCCATTTTAATTATTTTTATAATATTAAAACAATTTATTTATCAATATATTAGCAAGAATAATTTTATATCACTATTACAATTTATTAATAATTACATTGTAATATAATATTTGCAGCTATATTTAGCTACTAAAAAGGTCATCATAAAGTCAACTATTACTATTATTTTTAACTACTAAGTATTATTTATGTTTGTAACATTGTTTTTATGACATAAATAAAATTTTAATACTTTAATTTATTTTCACAGATGGCATCAGAGGAATTGTAACTTTGAACATTCCACAATTCTGCAAATGTGATTTTGTTATATAGTTTATAATAATATTTTATATTGTTAGTTTGTTAGGTCTTTGACTTTGTTAAACTTTGCAACTAACTTTATTCTGTATAAAATATTTGATTTTTTTAATATTTACTTCTAACAGCTGTAAAGGTATACTAGTTTATTTATTTAATATATTTAAAAAAACTTTTATGGTGTAAGAATAAGCTGACAAAATTAAATAAAAGATCCCAATTTGCACAATGAAATGCATTTATTTTATAACAATTATTCTAAAATTATATTATTACTATACAGCAATTTTATACAGATTTTCAAATATTTTTTAGTAATATTAATTTTGTGCAATGAACACATAATGGCATTATGTCATTATTGAAAAGCAATTATTAACATGTGATAAATTTGGTGATTTTTTCTTTATATAAAATTAATATAAATAAGACTGTTTTTTTTTAATACATACTCATATATAATATTTTTATGTTATGTTAAAATGTATACAAAGAAGAATTAGATTTGCAATACACAGTATATAATTGATGATTGAAAATGAGTTAAACTAAAATAAAAAACACTGCGATTGACTGCTAGAAATGGTATTCTATTAGTATGCTAAAAATACGGTTTCCTCGCAGTGCTCATTCAAGGACCACCATAGAGAGTTTAACTGCAGAAAAAGATATAGAGAGTTTAACTTCAATTTAATTGTCCTATTGCTCTGTCTATTTCTTCTTTTAATGTCAGATTTAACTAAAAATATCAGCTCTTTTGTCACTTTTTAATTACCATTATAAAAAGCGTGAGCTTATATTTTAATACAATTTTATAACATGTGTAGCACTAGGATATCACCTTTAGTGGATAATATATGCGTGTATAAATAAAAATGGGTTATGATATTTTTGTGTTTTATTATAAACATCATATGATACTTTTTTACTGTAAGTCAAAAACTAACGTTAGTTTGAAAAAAAATCCACAGATCTCGTAACTGCCACGACCTTAGAGTACATACATTGAAAATGAATCTGCCAAATGAAGTGAATTAAATTTTTAACATATTAATTACTAGCAGAAAACCGATTTTGCCCGCGTTCAGACTACAAAAAAGTATTTGGATGCATAAAGATATTATCTATACATATAATAAAACTAGAGGTCGAATGTCTGTACATAGAAAAAATATGCTAAAAACCGAGTCAGGGGGATGTTAGAAGAGAAATAGAAAAAATCCAGATTTTTTTCTTTTTTTTTGTTTCTCTGTTTGTACGGGCTAATTTCCGAAACTGTTGGACCAATTTAAATGAAATATTGCATGGTGGTACCTTATATCCCCGGTCAACATTTTAGATAGTTTTCATCCCGGAAAATTAAAGAGTTCCCGTGGGATAGTTAAAAATCTGTAGTAACTTATACAGCTTAGTACACAAAAACTACTGATTGGATTTTAATGAAACTGTATTAGTTCATACATCACAATAACAAATAGGCTACTTTTTATCCCGGAAAAGTGTACGGTTTCCGTAGGATAGTTTTTTTTTGTTTGTCTAAAAACCCGAGCGAAGCGAGGTTGAGCCGCTTGTAACTAATGTATAATTTGATGGATGAAAGAGAAAAGAGAAGAGACATTAAAAGAAACTGTGTTTCTTTTAATGTCTCTTTTCTGAACAGAATACAGGTGAAGAAGAAATTCGAGGAAGACACGCCTGTAAAACTAACTAGCAATTAATCAAACTAACAGTAAAACTAACTAGCAGTTTATCAAACTAACTGTAAGTTAATCAAAGTAAGAGTTAAACTAACTGACAGTTACACCGACAGTTAATCTAACTTTCTGTTAATCTAACTGACAGTTAACCTAATTGACAGTTAAACTAACTGACAGTTAAATTAACTGACAGTTAAATTAACTGACAGTTAACCTAATTGACAGTTAAACTAACTGACAGTTAAACTTACTAATAGTTAAACAAACTGACAGTAAAATTAACTGACAGTTAAACTTACTAGCTGTTTATACAAACTGCCAGTTAAACTTACTGGTAGTTAAAATAACTGACAGTTAAACTTACCGGTAGTTAAAATAACTGACAGTTAAACTTACCGGTAGTTAAAATAACTGACAGTTAAACTAACTGACCGTCAGGCAAACTGACAGTATAACATACTGGCAGTTAAAATAACTGACAGTTAACCTAACTGACAGTTGAACTTACTGACAGCTAAACTAACTGTAGGTTAACTAACTAACAATCAAGCTAACTGACAGTTTAACTTACTGGCAGTTTAATTAACTGATAGTTAACCTAATTGACAGTTAAACAAACTGACAGTTGAACTTGCTGGCAGTTAAATTAACTGATAGTTTACCTAATTGACAGTTAAACAAGCTGACAGTTTAACTTACTGGCAGTTAAATTAACTGACAGTTAACCTAATTGACAGTTAAACAAACTGACAGTTAAACTTACTGACATTTAAAAAACTGACAGTTAAACTTACTGGCATTTAAAGAAACTGACAGTTAAACTAACTGACAGTTATGCTAACTGACAGTTAAACAAACTGACAGTTGAACTTACTGACAGCTAAACTAACTGTAGCTTTTACTAACTAACAGTTAAACTAACTGACAGTCAAGCTAACTGGTAGTCATGCTAACTGACAGTTAACCTAATTGACAGTTAAACAAACTGACAGTTGAACTTACTGACAGCTAAACTAACTGTAGGTTTTACTAACTAACAGTTAAACGAGCAGACAGTTAAACTAACTGACAGTAAAACTTACTAGCCGTTAAACAATCTGACAGTCAACCTAAGTGACATTTAAATTAACTGACAGATAAACAACCAGTTAAAGAAACAGTTACATAAATAAATATAAAAATCTATCCCACGGGAACCGTACGTTTTTCCAGGAAAAAAGTAGCCTATGTGTTATTCTGATGTATATGGATACAATAATATGATGTTCTCCTAGCCGATTACGGCCACGGCGGCCAATCTCAATGAGATTAGCCAACTGCGCAGGAGATATTATAGTGCACAAGTGTACGCGCAGACACAAGTGCACTCTCTATTCCTATCACTCTCATACTCCGGTGGGACGACCACTCGACACGACCGGTGAGAGTTAGGCGCAGGACCGACGGCTTTACGTGCTCTCCGAGGCACGGGGGTGAAACACCGCCAACTTCCCAACTCCGGGCTGTTACTGAGACTTACTATACAGGAAGACTCAATAACTAAACTTGGCCCGACCCGGGACTCGAACCCAGGACCTCCGGGTGTGCAGCCGTACATGCTAGCCACTACACCACCGAGGCAGATACAATAATATATTATTGTAACGTTGGATTAAAATCCATTCAGTGGTTTTTGCGTGAAAGAGTAACAATCAACCATATATATATTCTTTACATTCAGACATCCATATATCCTCACAAACTTTCGCATTTGTAATATTACTAAGATGTAAAAAAAAATTATATTATAATATTATAATGGAATGTAAAATGGTTATAAATATTAAATATCTATCTTCATCAATCATATTTGGATTAATACAGAAGGCTTTTGGCTGCTCATTCGTTTTGTCCCTGTCCCGCCTGAGACTCCCACACTTAGACTGAGTCCACTCTTGACTCTAGGACTCTAGGAGTGCACGATATACGAGTATATATCGATATTATCGAATCATCTAGTTTCGATATGTACAATCGATATATTTCATCCGATATACCAAATATCGTGAGTAATTAAAACCACATTCCATTTCTTTTTATATATTGATTGATTTAATTCCCTTATATTTTATGGATGGCAACTTGAGTAAAAATAAAACGTAAAACCCCGAATTATTATACCCCGAAAAACTAGCCTTCCCAATAACGAAACGCAAAGACACAAAAATCGAAATACTATTCTCCTACTCTCCGTGAAGGCAGACTAGTAGTAGTAAAAATTTTATAATCTGTGACTGTAGCGTAACTCGTAGTGTGGACCATGGATTGATGTGGACCTGTACCTCGAGAGTCTCACTCGCTTCCGAAATCAGAGTTCCGACTTCCTCGATCGTTCTCACTTCTCAGTACAAATTACAAAATAACCTAGGTATATAGTATAAATAAATATTGACTGTTTTGTTTAATACAGTTTACGAAATTTAAATACAGTTATTGTGTATAACGATATATAAAAACACTGCCGTGTTAAAATAGCCGTTTTTATATACGGCATTTAAGACGGCAGACTGCAAGCCAAAAGAGTAAATAAAATTTTGTTTTGGCAAGGTCTAAAGAATTTTTTTTTTTTGGGATAGATAAATAAAATGATTTGTTCCTTCACTAACTGTTTTTACTCATATTAATTTGATCTCTATCTAATATTACAGACTATTTAAATACAAACATATGACTTACGACTTACGATATATCGATATATTTGTACAATATATTGCAAAGTATCGATACAACAATACGATATATTATCATACCTGAATATCCGTAGTCCACTCTCTACTTTTTTTAGTTAATATTATGTCTATGAGATGAACACAATATAAAGACCATTCCACACGATTAAAATTAGTACGTACATACATAATATTGTACATGAAATATTATTCGAAAACAAATTTGATATATGCTACACATACACATGTGATTTCTAGTAGACAATGGAATCTATACAGATAAATAAAACTGAAGTGTCTGTTTGTAATATCAAAATAACAGCGTTTTACTAAATGCATATGAAATTATATAGGGTACTTATAAGAAAAACACAATTTTTAAAATTTTTGTCTGTCTGTCTGTTTGTTCCGGATAATCTCTGAAAGGGATGGACTGATTTCGACGGGACTTTCACTGGGAGATAGCTGATGTCATAGAGAGTAACATAGGCTATTTTTATTTTAGAAAAAGAATTACAGCTCAAAAAAATTAAAATGTACCTAGAGACGAACCCGAACGAAACGAGGCTTATCGCTAGTATGCAAAGAATATTTTATATTTTTGGCTTTCATTTTTATATTATTAATTATTGCTCCTATGTTGTTAGACATTGTTGACTTATTCTATAGTTATGTTATAAAGTTAGCCGGAAAATAAATACTATGCAATCAGCTGTTCAATAACACATTTCTAGATTGATTTAATTTGAATGTTAAACTTTTGAACTCCTTGTTGCAGAAAAACAAAGTGCTTAAAAAAACTGCCGCTGACGTGTGAATTGATATTTTTTATTTACATAATTAGCTTAATTTTTTTCTATAAATTTACGTAAACTAGTTGTATGAGGCAAACTTGTGTTTCAAATAATGGCAATTTGAGATAATTTATACTTATATAAAATGTTTTTAAATCTCTATGAAATAATTGGTACCTATATAAATTAAAAAAATGTTTTTCATTTTCATAATATGTGCTTTATTTTTAATATTTCCAATTTCAATCTTTTACTCCATGGTATACTTTGAATATCCTTAACTAAATTTATTTTCTTACATTGCAATACTGACGTACGAACGAAACGAAAGTGCTTGTGATGAGCAAAGACGAATAAAAAAGTGTCGATAGGTCAATATTCTGCAGAAATTAGCCAGAATCTTCAGGTATCTACAAAATATACTAAATAACCACCCTCGCATGTGAGGGTACTATGTGGTGGTGCTGTTCTTCTTCCGCTAGTTCAGGTGCTTATTCACATTTGAGGGCTTGTCTGACTACTCCCTTCCCATATTCCTATACGGCGGCCATATTTATAAGTCATGAAAGGCGTTGACGCTCATCATAATTATTTGCGTTGTATTCTTTTACAGGACCGATGGCTGCAATACGCAAAAAATTAGTGATTGTTGGTGACGGTGCATGTGGTAAAACATGCCTGTTGATCGTGTTTAGTAAAGATCAATTCCCGGAAGTGTATGTGCCGACAGTATTTGAAAACTACGTCGCCGACATAGAAGTTGACGGTAAACAGGTGGAGCTAGCCTTATGGGATACGGCCGGCCAAGAGGATTATGACAGGCTGCGACCACTTTCATACCCGGATACTGACGTGATTCTCATGTGCTTCTCAGTGGACTCTCCCGACTCGCTCGAGAATATCCCGGAGAAGTGGACACCAGAAGTGAAACACTTTTGCCCTAATGTGCCCATAATTCTTGTGGGCAACAAGAAGGATCTACGTAATGACCCGGCCACAATTAATGAGCTCCGTAAGATGAAACAGGAACCTGTCAAGCCTCAAGAAGGTCGTGCTATGGCCGAGAAAATTAACGCATTCGCATACCTCGAGTGCTCTGCCAAGAGCAAGGAAGGCGTTCGCGAAGTGTTCGAGACGGCGACTCGCGCCGCGTTACAAGTTAAGAAGAAGAAGAAGACTAGGTGTTCTCTGCTGTAATTGTGCTGTTGACGGAAGAACTCTGATTTATGAATCGTTCGCATACTGCCTGAAACTTACGTTTGATACGACTCGAACTCTGCAGCAGTCGCGATGTCGGCCACACAGTGCTTCCTTCCGATACTGACAGCTGACGCGATGTCGCGGCCCGCGTAGCACGCACACCCACTCAGTATTCGTGTGGCTATACTTTCACAATTGGTACTTGTATATTTTATAGAATATCTATAAAGAGTAAGCATAATTGCCTTAACAGATGTAGTCGGGGGGCAACCGTAGGCTCATATCCGATGGGCCTGCAGAAATATTTCGTGCTATACTATCATGTTATATAATCAAGTAGCATTTCTTCTACATTATATTCCTCAACTGTTGTTGTCTCAGCGAGATTCCTCAACTATTGTTTAGTTTGGTATTTTGTATTTTAATTTTTCAATAAAATAGTAATGTATAAATTGCTTAGGAACTTTATTTGACATGGAGCGCGAGCCCCATATGACTCAGCTAAGTGCCTGTCAGCTAGACATCATACATGTCTCCGAGACGTACAATCCCATTTTATTTGTTTAAGGCAGTTTTATTGTAATGTGTTGTGTGAAAATTTTAACTTCCATATGGTTATATTGCATGCTAATATAATTTATTAGTAATAAAGGAACCCCATGTTTTAACAATTCTTTTCTAGACTTTTTGACTTTTATAAAAATTGAATACAGCATTTATAATAAATGGAAAGGTTTCTATCTAGGATGGGGGAATATTTAAGTTAAATTCAATCATCTATGTTATGTTTTATTAGTATTGTAAGTACAAAATTATCTTTCAAATATACATGAATTAACATACTTAGACTTCCTTTTATAATTTAAGATATTTTGGATATATTCCAATTACAAATTTATTAACTAATTAACCAAGCTTTCAATTTTGGCACTTCTTGTTATTTTAAGCAGTTGCAGAGGGTTAAACCTTCTGCGTGGTGTGGACATGAGTTGCTTGAGTTGGTCCTGTGTCCTGGTGCGGTAGGGGACCACGGTGCCTTCAAGTAGGTGGTTTTCTTGCCCCACCAGGTCCGGCACCCAGTCTGCATACACCAATGTGTCCACACTGCAGAGCTCACCGCTCAAAACTGGTGTAATAACATATAAAATCTCCTTTTCCCAATCTATTCCTCTTATAAGACCTGCAAATACAAACATTAAATTCAGACAAAATTGCTTTGATGTTTTTGTGACTAACGGACAGATTGTTCCACATATATAAAGTAGTAGGAATGTATTTGCACTTATCAGTTAATCAAGCACTATATTATAGCACTTTTATTGATAACACAAATATGATATTAATGTACTTTGTTCGAGTTACATCATCTTTTGAGTCATTTAGGTGGTTTAACTTGAAGTAAAAATAATACACGACATGCATAGGTTTATTTGAATTTTTCTAGACTTTTTTATATTATCAAATGAAATATTGTTATAATCTTATTGTGAGAATTGAATAATTTAATTGTAATGATAATATATTTTCTATTATAATTTCTTCTAAATTTTTTCCTCTAATGAATGTCTTCATCAAACTGGACTGAGTAATCTTATCTAATTGCAATGGTACAAATAATAAAATGGATGACGTCATGTTGTGTGTTGCAAATATTTTATATAGCTATATTAGAAAAAATGTTTTTGTTGAGACCTAAACATTTTTTAATAACTTTCTTACCATGTCCGTGACACAGCAGTGGCTTATCGGCCAATGTAAACACTCTCGCGCTATCGCATTGTTTCTGTTGACACAATGCCACCACTTTTCCGTTGATTACCTTCGCTATATTATCCGCTTTGACTACCACATTGGTCCCGATATAAAGCGCCTTTAGAGATACCCTGAAAGGTTAGCATATGAAATAACCCAGATATTTGAAATTGTATAGAAAATTCCATAACAATGCATTCATCAATTAGTCATTCTGTTTTTGTAGACATGTATATGTTTGCTTGTATGAAAGTCGCTGATAATATTTTTATTATAGTTTCTAGTAAATGTTGACTGCTTTTATTACTGAATGGATGAGGCATCGCCAAACTTTAAATAGTGAATGAATGAATTATTCTTTATTGTACACCCACAAAGAAAAAATGAAATATACAATATAATATAGAAGAAGGTACAAGAGGCGGCCTTATCGTGATAGAGAAAAAGCGTTAAAAAAGTAGGATATAAATCCAATTATTAAATTTATGAGGAATTGTCATTTGTTTAGGTTTTTGAAGTTATACTTCTTTTGGCACGTTTGGAAAAATTATAAGGAGTAAAATTTGTACGAAGTGCGCGCACACCGACAGCTAGAAAGCGACATGATGAAAGCTGCATTCCTTTTACAAAGTTATGACATACAGGATGAAATCTTTAGCCATTTTCGTTCTGTTACGCCAAAGAAGTATAACTTCTTACGTGCGTACATAAACATAAGTACACACACACAATTTTATAACAAAAACGGTTTCCCGTCATTTATAAATAGTATTAGTCAATAATCCAGTATCCTGCATGACATGAATAATTCAGAGAAACGATTGATAACAAGGATTGAACAATGATGCTGTAGTGGCGACCGACTGACTCATAATACTATAGAAGCCGCGATATCATTGCTCATTTCTAAAACAATGTGTTGATCGCTTGCAAAGTTCATGTGACACCACAAAAACTATTCTACTCTCTATTATGTAGACCATAAGGTTTACAGTCGCTAGGTAAAATAGAACACCTGTTGCTTCCGACTGCTACGCGAAGCCTCTCATGTTCAAGAGGGTTCATCGCCTTTAAAGTTTTTAAAACTACTAAGTTAGACGTTTACGACGTTTTATACTATAATAGTATATTATATATTATATTATTAGACATAATACGATTAGTGATCAATTAATTGACTTAGTAAAATCAATATTTTTTATAATCACAAAGATAATTAAAATGATTAAAATTAAGCAATGATTGTAGATAGATATATTTCACCGAAATTTGTCTAAATAAATATCAATGGTTTCTTAGAAATTAATATTAAAATCCACACACTACATATTTCAGCAGTCTTATGTTAGCAGGATTCGAACGTACGACCTGTTAAGGGTCTTAAAAAATCGATTAACATGATAAGTTGAATGTCCAACCCAGCGACTCCTCTTAATTAAACCTACTTAATTTCAAAGGGTACACTACGGTTTCCACAATTGGCCCGTATACAATTATTCATAAAAACTCAATGAACTTGTCGTGTTCTGTGAAGTCTTGGGGCTTATTTTTATTTTCTCACCAATACTTTGTCTGGCGGCGTCGTGACATCATTAGCTGGCAATGCGTCATGAATTATAAGAGACGTGGCGTGGTCAACATTCGAACTGGTTTGTAAACATCGCGATGTATGAAAATATCTATAGACGTTTTGTAGCTGCGAGTTATGCTAAGTGTTGCACTGACAGCCTTTTTGTATGTAATTTTAATTAAATCGAAATATAAGTTTTGCTATCTTAAGTATTTTGTTTTGATTTTAATACTAAATAGCTTACTATTTAATGTGATTGATTTCTTTTCTATACATATAATAAAATTTTAATTGAGCCGAATCTCTACATTAAATATATTTTTTAAAATCTCATTGAAATCGTCATTATTAACGATACAGGGATCGAATTTATAGCTTTTAGAATAGGTGTCTGTCTGTCCGTCTAGGAACGCATCACGAGAAAACCACTGGACAAATTTTGTTGAAATTTAGTATGATAATAGCTGGTTATCCGGGTCAATATATATGATACTTTTTACTGCGGGAAAATATCTCATATCTGAGAAATCTATACTAACCGTTAAAACGTAACTAAGGGCAAACTTGAGCGTAGAGAGAGTAAGTCGCTATTTTACATATAAACAGCTATTTTCAAATACTAAATAATCAGTTTAATTTTTAAGTTTCAGAAGAGATATTTTTTTAACTAATTAGGTATTATAATATTTATAATAATATAGTTTCTATCAACTAAGCATACCACTCTTAATTTGAAAGTAATAATTTATCGAACTAATCTAGTTAGTGAGAAAAAAGTTAACAAAAATAACGAGTACGTTGTTAGGACCCTTCGAGACCTTATGTTTCTGTTTTTTTTTAAAAAGCCAATTTAAATGAAGTTGTTAAAACTTATAAGAAGCTATATGAGAAGAAGTACATATATAATACAAACCAAATATATAGGATACTTTTTATAACAACATAAATGCTATTAAATTCAGATGATTGTCGTAGAAGACTGCAGCTTATGTGGTACCTACATCGGAGACCGTAGATTCGATTCTCGCGGGAGATAAAATATTTACATCGTTCAAACAGACGTTGCAGTGGTCATCGGTCAAACAGACGCTATATAACCATTTACAGCGCAAAATAGCTGTCAATCACGTACATTTCTGCCCGGTGGATTGAACCATTGACTGACGTCACTATTTATTTATTTATTTACTAAGAACATCATAGCATATAATATCATAAACAGTTTCTATGTTAATAACTGCATTAGTTATACAACTGAGTCGCAGTTATCAACGCCCACCTCTATAGCAACAGGCTACAATTGTATATGCTAAATTAATTGCATCAATTCTAATAATACAAAAACAATAATAGATTTTCAAATATCAATAAGCACTACGATCATAAGCGCCAGACGTCGATAGGTCTGACAATAAGCCAGGTCTTTAAGTGAAAGTCTATCGATTCACAAGACACACCTTTACTCTAGAGCACAAACTTCTAGGGCATCTGTATTACAATGCGTCTGTTGAGAATCAGGTTGCGTCTGAGTGATGTCCGTGTTCATGCAGCGAATGCCGCGCTTAATGAACTTTTTACAAATTATACTTACTGGTACGGCGTAATTGCTAACAAGTTTTTTTGAATACTCGCCAACTGACTGAAATATGCCAAGAAATTCAAATATCTTTCATCTTTAGGAGTCAGGGAGAAGCTGTCCTTTAAAGAATTATCTGTTTCATAGGCGACAACGAAGGAGTAATTTAAATCTGCTGGAAATGATATATTCTCGAATAAATGACTTTTCTTGTACTCTTCATATAAAGTATTAACATTGTGTGGTTGAAGAAGTGTGTTAAAGTATTTTTTAGATTTCTTAGATTCATATTGCAGGACATAAGTTGGTTTGGTTACTAATATTATATATGTTATAAACTTAAGTCCTAAAGCTGTTGTCATTCCCATAGTGTTTATGACCCATGGCATGTTTGCAAAGGCTTCGTTTTCACGACATTGAGTTATCAAAGTGTGGACAGCGGAAAGGTATCGCTTAGAATTGTCCATTGTGTTGATCATGCCTATATTTAGCATTCTGAAACAAACAAAACATAATTAATGAAACAATAGTCTGAATTTGTTTTTTTACTGGAAATTCATGGTCATGGTTTCATCAGAAAGATAAAAAAACTCCAATAAATGTCAAAAGATGCAATAGGTACTACGAGTATATGCAAGGATGTGTAATTGATATTATTGTAAAAGTAAAATAAGAAAAAAATATCATCATAAAGTATTTATATTCTTTAAAACCCATAGCAGACAGACACCAACAGAATGAGTTTTATTAATTAAAGTAAAACTTATTTTTTTTATAAATTGAAATGTGTTTAGACAAAGTTTCAGTTGTGTAAACATAGATGGTGCTGTTCGCAATTTATGAGTTGTTCATCCTGGTCATAAATTATTACAAATACTGAAATTTATTTTATTTAAGCATTTCAGAATATTTTAGTACATAGTGTAAATAAGTTGAATATTTTTCCGATAAATAGCAAATATTGTCAATATTAGGGTAAAACTAACAGAATTAAGGCCATCCTTTCTTTCTATGAGAAGGTGTATCTGTAGTGTTTCCGTGAATGTGTTCTGATGAAAATATGTAAATACTAACATTTCTGGTTTCTTCAAGTGTGTAAAGTTTGGTCCTAACAAGGGACTAGTTACAACTGAAGCCGAGATATTTCCTGCCACTGTAAACTCGCATTGTCCCGGGTCCAAGTCCACAACAAGCACTGGTCCATTTGCCAACAGTTTGTTTACTTGATATCTTAGATAAGTTGACTTGCCGGCACCTTTTCCTCCACAGACTATACCTCTACTTGCTGGACCTGTAATTATTATAATATTTATTAAATATATACATAAAGTATTTATATATAAACTAATTTATTTATAATAAATTATTTTATAAAATTTCAAATTACTTCTAAATTGATTTTTTTTTAATTATAAAATATTACTAATTTATAAAATATATATTTAAAAAAGATCAGTGGATATTTACTTACATTCAGAATGTGCTAGGGCCTCACTCCAACTAGGGTGAATTCGAAAAGTGTTCAATGGTCTTACAGAATATAATGAACATTTTAAAATATCAGAGGTGCTCTTAAAATAAGGCTCAACTACTTTGTTCAATTTAACAAACAAATAGGTTACTTTAAAGTTATTTTCTATGAAATCTATTTTATCGCTATGTAATGACTGTAAAAGAATAACTCCATCTTGATCTCCTATAGAAGTAACTATATCTTCAGCTTCTCTAACAGACAGACCAGTGGCAGTGAGTTTCCCAAACAAACCATAATATGCATTTGGATTTTCTATTGTTTTAACTGACTGAGCAAAATTATAATAGGGAGCATATAAATCATAAAATTCATCTTTTAGTGTGTATCCAAATACTTCCACTGTTCCTCCTAAGCGCTTTATTTTAACCTTTCCTTGTATATACAATTCTGATGGATGTTTTAACACAATAATACAACCCATATGAGTGTAATATATTTTATAAGTTTCTTCTACATTAACTTGTGGATCTATAAATTGTTCTGTTTCACTTGTTGGTTCAGACTCTAATGTATTTTCTAAATCAAGTACAGTATCATTAATGTTTGTATCGACAGTTGTATCAAGATTTATGATTTCCTCATCAATTTCATCAATAGTTGGAATGTCATCTAATTCTGGAATTAAGCTACCTATTTCATCTTCTGTGTTTATATCAACACTCATAATTTCTTCAGCAAAAAAGCCCGAATTATTTGTTGAAAGTATGGTATGTTGATTATCTGATGGTAAATTTCTTATTGTTGAATATTTATAATCTCCAACAATATCATCTAATCTTTGGTGTGGCATGTCTACAGCTGATATAGAAACAAAAGGTGGAGACAATTGATCAGATTCCACATCACTGATATCGATTACATTTTCATTACTATGTATAGATGTATCATCTTGTTCACTAATATCTTGTGATACTTCAAATTCTTTATATTTTGCTTTAGCGCTTAAAGATTTTGGTCTTACCTGGTCATTAGGATCAATTTCATTATATTTTCTTTTGTGTGTCTGTTTTTGTGATTTTAATTCTTCTAACCTTTTGTGTATTCTTAATGCCAGTTCACCATTTTTATCAAATAATTCTGACGAATTTGATTCTAGATCTGAATCAAGTAAGGCACTTGCTAGTGATAATTCTGACTCAGATATTGAAGAAGCATCTTCTTCTGATTGTTCATGTAAATCTTCAGAAGGAATTGTGCTATTTTCATTCTCTTCTGATAGTGAAACATCTTTCTCGCGGGAAACAATATTTGAAGAATACTCATCGATATTTTCACTGGAATTGATAGTACTTTCTTCATTTAAAGATTTGCCGTCGTCTATGACATTGTCTTCGCAACTTGAATTGGTAAGATTTAAATCAGAAAAACCGCTTACAGACGTTGAGTCGTCGAAGTCATTTTTACTGTCTGCAGAATTCTGAATAAGTTTATTATCGCTAAGTTTATACCCATATAACATTTGTTTCAGCTGTTTCTTTACATTTTCAGTTGCTTTATTATTTTTTACAACGTGCGCTCTTTCAAAGAATTCCATTTTAAATTAATTAGTAACTGTAGAAGCTTTTATATTATAATTTATACAGATTGCGAATTATAGAGCAACTCTTTCTTTAAGTATAATGATTTAAATTATTTATTTAGATTCTAGGAAACATTTTTAATATAGTTATGAATACAAAATAAAAATAGATAGAGGCACACGGTTCCTAGCTGTCAAAAATCGTAAAATATAAACTTATGTCAAGGTCATAAAGTCATGAAACATGTCAGAACTAAAATTTTTAAAATGGTCTTTGCTCAACTGATACGTCCAGAAGCCATATCCATAGAATTGAATTGTTATCCATCGCCTGAATTCTAGCATGCATTTTAAACCATATTATACACATATAATAAAATTCTGACCCGAATCAGTACATTGAATATTTTTTTAAGATAGTCTTTTTTAAAATACAGAGGGCGAAACTAGTTTTTAAAATTTTTTTGTCTGTTAATTCATATCTGTTCAGAACATATAATAATAAAAAAATTAAGTAGTTTTAATAAGAATTTTTCATTTAACTCACAAAAGTCCGCGAATTTCGATTATGTATTTAGATATCCGTATAAATTATAGCCAATTTTTACTCCTATGTATTTGCTATATTACTTTAGTTCTAACAGATTTTTTTCAGTATATTTTGTGTGAAAGAGTAACTAAGAGCAAGATCTATAATATGTTTGTACATCTTTGCATAATCACAAATTTTCGTGCTTAGCATAGCCATGAACGAATTAGTCAACTGGACCCGACATATAGGCGGACGTCTATTCCGGTCTTGTCAGTTGTCATCCATGGTTGTCATTCAGTAGCCAGGAAATTCTAGCCTCGGTCGTTTGTTTTTGCATCAGTCTCAAGCACTTACTTGTCAACAAAATATCTCCCAAAAATGACTAAATGTTCTGTTAAATGGTGTAAAAACTATAGCGGCGGAAGCAGCAATATTTCTTTTCACCTGTAAGTACATAATTTTATTACATTTATTGTTATTTATCACAAAATTTAATTAAATGTAAAATAAATTGTCGTATTATCCAACTATGTTAAATATAGTCGATATTTCTATGTATTGTTGATATCTGACAACCATCATAAAATGGCTGGATTATACCATTCAGAACGAATGACAAAACTGTCGGTGAGTCCATTTGACATCGACTAGTGCTTGACAATGTCGACAAATACATCAATATTTGACGAAATGACTGAACGAATGATGTTATTTGTACAGTACAATAACATAACATACTTTTATCACAGTACCCTACAATCTGATGACAATAAATTTAAAATAATAGTTTTTATAATCAAATAAAAACATTATAAATGCAAAAATTATAATTAGTATGTGTACTTAATTTTTTTATTTTATACCACATTTATATACTTTTCAATACTGTGCTGTAATTATAATCAAGATTATTTTATTTTAACACATAAATTACACAAAATTTTAGATTTCCCAGGGACCCTTCTCGAAAGAGAAAGTGGGTAGAAGCAGTTCGTAGAGAAGACACCTGGATTCCAACGAAACACAGCGCTATATGCAGTGTACATTTCGAAACTGCCTATTTTAATAACAATGCAAAGAAACAGAAAAAGCTCGAAAAAGATGCTGTTCCAACATTGTTTTTACCGATATATGTGAGTTTATCAAAACGACTTACTTTAATATTTGATGGCATGACAAAAATAATGTTTAAGTACGATTTTCACTTTCTCCAACTTTTATTACCTACATAATATTATAAATGAAACTATCTTTTCGGGCTTTACCTGACCGTCTCTCCCGTGACCATGATTGCTGTAAAGCATTCGAAACGTCGGGAACCAAAAATCTAAATAAATCCGCGACAAAATCCGAAAAGATAGGTTCATTTATAATGTCAAATATTCGCGTAAACCTAAAAAAAGTATTATACCTACATAATATTATAATACAGTGCTTTTTTTAGTCACTAGAACTAAGCTATAATACCAAGGAAATAGGAATACTCGAATTCAAAATTTCAAGCATCCTCTTCAATTACAACATTACTAATCTCTCCAAAAGTTGGTATTACCATCAAAATTGAAATATCTATTGTTATTTGTACCATTTCAACCGACTTTAAAAAGGAGGTTCTCAATTCTTCAGATTTTTTTTGTATGTTTGTTACGCCATTTCTTCGCCAATTGTGGACCGATTGTAAAAATTATTTTTGTATTCAAAAGAATATACTCTCGAGGTGGTCTCATATACATTTAATACCAATAAGCTATATCAATTTTATAATTGAAGCTGGTTTAGGGTTTTCAAACCTCCCCCCCCAACGTGCGTTCACCTTGTCGTGGTGGGGGGGCTCAGTAGTGCCCGGCAACCCAACCGGGCGCGAAGCCAAGAAACGCACAGGGAGGTGGCCCACTTCGGTGGGCGGTGGGAGGTGGCCCTCTTTGGAGGGCAGTGTACCATGCGGGTTGCTCCTGGTACTTCTCTGATAGCAGAGTGGACTGTGGAGCAACCCCGTGGTTGTTGTGGTCTGCTTCGGCAGACCTGCCGTCGGGGCGTCGTAGTTGAATGCGTAAGCGATCCTGAGACGCCCCATTAAGACGGGGGAAGGTTTTGTTGGGTTTTAGTGGGTAGTACTGGCTATGCCGGTGAGTCCCACACCTCGTGCGTAAATGCATTTCCCAACGTTAAAAAAAAAGGGTTTTCAAACCTGTAAATTATCTACTAATATAAAGTTAAATCTCTTGCTTTTAGTCACAAGAAGTAAATAACAAGCATTCAATAGAAAGTGTTCAAATCAATCCAGACGTAGTAGTACCAGCTGAAAGTTTAAACCCGTTACAAGAAGATGTAAGTTCAAAATAGGTATAATTTTGTTATAAAATTTTTACAGTAATTTTTGTTACTAAAATTGTATTTACTGGTTTTAACACTAAACTAAAGGAGATATACACTGTCTAATGTCTATATCCCAAATGTCTTATATGTATGTAACTGTTGAAATGTAATACATTGCTAACTCTAGATTTTAACGTATAGGTGCAGTTGGTACAGACAACAAAGTCCAATCAAGTTCAAGTATTAGATTCTCCAAGAATGCTTAGACTGAGAAAAAAGATACATGAACAAACTAAAAAAATTAAACGACTACAATACAGTAATCGCTGTTTAAGGAAAAGAGTGACAACATTAGAAGAAATACTGATTAGTTTGACGGAAAAAAATCTTATAACAGAAGACGATAGTGTTGTATTGGAAAAACTTGGAAGAAAAACAAAGGATTTACTGGAAAGAATTAAGCAGAAAAAAGAAACTGGTAACGTTCCGCGTTAAACTTAACAAAAAAATAATGTCTATAATAACTATAATTGAATAAAAAAATCATAACAATGTCCTGCTTATTTTAGTTTTAAGTAAGTAATTAAAATATAAATACCGGAAGCTTACGCATTATTCCACGCAAAATATGGTCGTTAATTCCAACCAAGGCGCAAGTTTGACAACCACAGGTGTCTGGGTTCGTATCCCGGTCGGAAACAAAGTTTTTACTTTTGTTTTTTTTTGTATTTATTCAAATTCTTAGTTTGTTTTTTTTTTTTTATGTTTTTTGGCCAAAAACTACGAGCGAATCGCGGTAGCCCAGGTACTATGTTATTATCATGAACATATATATATATATATATCCTGGGCCAACGAGCTTCGCTCGGAGTTTTTGGTATAAAAGTACAATTTACTTTAAAAAAAAACTAAAAACTTGAATAAATATTAAAAAATATAAGAGTAAAAACTTTGTAGCGACCGAGATTCGAACCCGTGATTGTTCATCTTGCACCTTGGCCGCTTGAACACTTTGCTTTATACCAGAGTGTGCAAATTACTGACCATATTTTGCGTGGAATAATGCAAAAGAAAACTGCATGAAAACTCGAAAATACGCGTTTTCTCAGACATAAGACTAATCTAAATCGATTTACCGCCCCCGAAACACCCTGTGTACTACATTTAATGAAAATCATTGGAGCCGTTTTCAAGATTCAGATTATATATATACAAGAATTGCTTGTTTAAAGATATAAGATATTTTGAACTAAAATAAATAATGCTTTAATCGCAGATACCATTAGCTGTGTCCTTTAAAACATGAACTAAAATCTAATTTTATCACTCACTTTTAACTATAAAATATTTGGTCTTATATTATTAAACTAGAAACTGGTGACCATCTCTTGAGGCATATCAAACAAATTCCGTCCTCATCTTCCATCAAGAGTTCAATCATAACATGGCATTTGTAAACGTAGTTGGAATCGAAAAAACATATCGCGAATGTTTCGTCTTTGATTTATTTTATTTCATTTATAGCTATGCATAGATTGGATAAGTTTTAGAGTAAAAATAAAAGCCACAAGTAAATAATAATTTTATTTATATATAACCACTGCTGACTCCAGAGATAAATACATTCTGTGATTGTATTCACATTCAATACAGTCCATTCGAATGATACACTACTAGACCGTTGACGGAAGTATTAATTAACAGACAAATCCTTCCGTTGACGATCTCTGTATATTTTACTAATGTCACTTAAAATTATATAAATTATGGATTGATTTATGTACTACATAACTTATATAATTTGAAGACATTTTTTTTGTACACTTTACTGCGCTATGAAAGTGGCGAGGAAGTCGGTGACAATCTTCTTCAGTTGGGCATCAGAATCAGGTGTGATCTGACCCTCCTTGGCGATAGTGTTCAGCAGACCCTGGTGGCTAGTCTTAATGTGCTGGGTGAATTCCTTTTCAAAGGCAGTGATCTTGGTTGGGTCCAATTTGTCGAGATGTCCACGGACACCGCAGTAGATGATGGCAACCTAATAAGTACATAATTTATTATACTTGGTTTATCTATAGGGTAATTAACATTGATAATTTCAATAACAATAGTGAAATATTAAGTTACAACTATGGCTTTATCAATTTTTTATAAGTGGCACAAGATAATTTAATATTTTCATACAGAATACAAAATATTAATAAAATAATGTCTTTGATCATACCTGTTCCTCAATAGCCATGGGCACGTACTGTCCTTGCTTAAGCAACTCGGTAAGACGTTGGCCGCGGTTAAGCAGTTGCTGAGTAGCAGCATCCAAATCAGAACCGAACTGGGCGAAGGCAGCCACTTCACGGTATTGAGCCAACTCAAGCTTCATGGAACCAGCCACCTGATTTAATAAAAATATATATAAAATAAAAAATATACATAGAATACAACTTTAAAAGAGTTGTAGGGGAAGGTACATGATAATATATCAACTAAAATTCTTAATAACATTTTACCCATACTAAAACATACAGCTACAGCCTTAAAAAATTATGATCAGCATCTATGATAATAGGAATGTAAATTTTTAAAAGTATCTATATGGACAGTCTATTTTTAATGTAACTTTTTCAATAGTATTGAAAATCGCCAGTTGTATTTCAAAGGGGGTCAGCTTCATACATGCGCTAAAGTAGCTGATTATTGCTATCTACAAGTAGTTGCTTAATATAAAAAATCATTCCATATAATATGAACAGGATAATCTTTAATTTCTCTCCTACTAATTTTATGGCCATACACTTATAAAAATTACATAAGCATAATCTCATAAAGTACTTTAGTCATAATTTTTAAAAAGTACCTGCTTCATGGCCTTGGTCTGGGCGGCAGATCCTACACGTGATACAGACAGACCAACGTTAATGGCAGGTCGGATACCCTTGTAGAACAACTCAGTCTCCAAGAAGATCTGTCCGTCAGTGATGGAGATCACGTTGGTTGGAATGTAAGCGGACACATCACCGGCCTGAGTTTCGATAACAGGGAGAGCGGTGAGGGATCCGCCACCCATTTTGTCGGACCTGTTAGGGCGTAAAGTTGAAAATTAAGAATATATGCAACTATCTCGACGACATGTTTGGCTGTTTGTAGTGACCCTACTTGCTGTGCCAGCGGCCGCGGGTTCGAGTCCCGCTAGATTCATTCATTTGTGTGATGAGCACAAATGTTTGTACTCCAGTCATTTATAATATGTATGTGTTTAAAGTTATATAATGTAGCTTATCAACTATCTGGTATCCATAACACAAGCCTTGTAGCTTAACATAGAAATGTTGATGTGTGTTAATGTTCCAATATATTTAAAATTGTTTTATCTACTCTAAACAAACTAAGAAAATAAACATGCATTATAATTTTTTCTATGATAAATTAAGGTATATACATATTTATATTTCATTAAATAATTAATTATATTTATAAAAATAAAATAAGCATAACATACATCTTAGCGGCACGCTCGAGCAGACGAGAGTGGAGATAGAACACATCACCGGGATAGGCCTCACGACCTGGGGGACGACGCAGCAGCAGGGACATCTACAGTAAATATGTAGTTTTATTATCTTATTTTTATAGTTTATTAGTTCTTTAATAGTTAAATAGTTTTAATGAAAGTATTTTGAAATATACTTTTTATAATAACATGACTAAATGTACCTGACGGTAAGCAACAGCCTGCTTGGATAAGTCATCATAGATGATGAGAGCATGCTTGCCGTTGTCACGGAAGAACTCTCCCATGGCACAACCAGAGTAAGGCGCCAAGTACTGTAGGGGAGCAGCATCAGAAGCGGTGGCAGACACAATGATGGTGTAGTTGATGGCACCTTGGATTTAAAAAATATTTAAAGTAATCACTTTAATTTATTTATAAAGTAATAATTGATCGAATGATAATACTTTCTTAGATTTACGCGAATGTTTGACATTATTAAATAAAACTATCTTTTCGGATTATTTCGCGGATTTATTTTGATTTTTGGTTCCCGACGTTTCGAATGCTTTACAGCATCCATGGTCACGGGAGAGACTGAGGTGTTACATGTCTTAAACATATAGTTGTTACAGACAGCCTACCAACAATTAACAAAATGAAAATTGCACCAATTACATTACAATATTTTTAACTTTAAACATTTTTATAATTTTAATTATAATTGAATATGGAAAATTATTTATTTAATTTTTGCTATTATTTTTATAATTATTACAATTTCTAAAAATATTAATTAGTAATCTATATTTAGTGTTGCCATTGTTATATTTATAACCATAAATAAAAATATAAAAATATAGTATTAATTATTAAAGCCATATAATTGTTCTATGTGTAATTTAAAAAAGTTAAAATTAATTAAGGATAATCATTATAATTTAGTTTGCTATTATTTAAAAACAAACTTACTAAGCAACACTATTCATATATACTTTTACAAATGAAAAATATTAATCTGATAAGCTATCATTTTGATCTACACAGTATGAACTTACTACATCTGTCTGTCTGTTATGTTTATATTTATTATTTGATTTTATTATATTAATAACAGGATCCCATGACGATGGTAGTACCCAGCCATCTTCCCTATTGAATTTGGATGTTTTTTAATTTCTATGGCTTCTCGAATCATTCTAGGGCGATATCGGTACCGAAAAACATCCAAATTTCAATAGGGAAGATGGCTGGGTACTACCATCGTCATGGGATCCTGTTATTAATATAATAAAATCAAATAATAAATATAAACATAACAGACAGACAGATGTAGTAAGTTCATACTGTGTAGATCAAAATGATAGCTTATCAGATTAATATTTTTCATTTGTAAAAGTATATATGAATAGTGTTGCTTAGTAAGTTTGTTTTTAAATAATAGCAAACTAAATTATAATGATTATCCTTAATTAATTTTAACTTTTTTAAATTACACATAGAACAATTATATGGCTTTAATAATTAATACTATATTTTTATATTTTTATTTATGGTTATAAATATAACAATGGCAACACTAAATATAGATTACTAATTAATATTTTTAGAAATTGTAATAATTATAAAAATAATAGCAAAAATTAAATAAATAATTTTCCATATTCAATTATAATTAAAATTATAAAAATGTTTAAAGTTAAAAATATTGTAATGTAATTGGTGCAATTTTCATTTTGTTAATTGTGGGTAGGCTGTCTGTAACAACTATATCTTTAAGACATGTAACACCTCAGTCTCTCCCGTGACCATGGATGCTGTAAAGCATTCGAAACGTCGGGAACCAAAAATCAAAATAAATCCGCGAAATAATCCGAAAAGATAGTTTTATTTGATCGAATGATATTATTATTTTTTCATCTTTAGTATTTACATACAAGACAATGTGGAAAACAAGGATTTACAAAAAGTAAGTATCAATTATATTTTAACATAATATCGAAATTTCTATATGTACATACATCTAGTTATTATATGTTGTATGTTTAAGAGTAGTTATTAATGTAAGTTTCATACTTGTCCTCTTATATATAAGTCTAAGTTTCATCTCTGTCCTAGTAAGATGCATTGTAAAACCGTAACCTGAGACACAGGTTTTTAACCTAGTTCAGGTAGGTTCCAAATTAAATATTGGAGCTACTCTATCTGTTAATCATGTGCATCATCATTATGTAACTTTGTAAAAACTATATG
Organism: Brenthis ino; assembly: GCA_921882275.1. Classification (NCBI taxonomy): domain Eukaryota; kingdom Metazoa; phylum Arthropoda; class Insecta; order Lepidoptera; family Nymphalidae; genus Brenthis; species Brenthis ino. Next base: position 18,992,950 of record OV170224.1, on the reverse strand, counting down.
AACAAATTATTATTATTATATAATATTTATTACTTTTAGGACTTTTGTTTATTTAAATTATTTTATATATGTACTTTCAAATACTAACCAGCATCCGTCAATCTCTTCAAAATCTGAGCGACAGTGGACCTCTTCTGTCCAATGGCAACATAGATGCAGTACAGTTTCTTCTTCTCATCGTCTCCCTTGTTGAAACGCTGCTGGTTGATGATGGTGTCGATGGCAAGGGCGGTCTTACCGGTCTGACGGTCACCAATGATCAACTCACGCTGACCACGTCCAATTGGCACAAGGGAGTCTACAGCCTTGATACCTAATACATTTTTTTTGTTATATAACCATCAGTTAATTTGATATTTATAATTAATATAAAAATTAAAAACAAATAAAGAGTGAGCAATATAACATTTTATATTATTTAAAATGATACATGTTTCAAGCAATCGATTATCATTTTACCACAATATCTTCTTTTAATTTTTAACTAAGAAAATACTAAGACATTGACACACCAATAAGCAGTAGTAGTAGTATTACATAATCTTACCAGTCTGCATAGGTTCGCGTACAGACACTCGGGGGATGATACCGGGGGCTTTGATACCGACACGCATACGTGTTTTTGTGTCGAGGGGGCCCTTGCCGTCGATGGGGTTACCCAGGGCGTCGACTACGCGACCCAAAAGTTGTTCACCTACGGGCACGTCTACAATGGCACCAGTACGTTTTACAATATCTCCTTCCTTGATTAACCTGTCGTTACCGAAGACTACAACACCAACATTGTCAGGCTCCAAGTTAAGAGCCATACCCTAGTAGAAAGAAATCAAACTTTTATTTTTTATATATTCATTGTTTTTCTCAAGATTTTTCTCATTTCTCGTTCCTAGGTATGTTTTGACACTTAGTATGATAGTTTTCTTTTTTTTTTCATTTTTTTGTGGATTTTCCAATGTTTTAGTAGTTAATAGCTATTTGGGGTGAAGACAAATCCAACAAAACAAAGATCATAAAAGCAGTGTAGCAGTTCTCGAATTATAAGTATTGCAACAAACTCGACTTTGTTTTATATTATATAGATGATTAGTTACTTCAGTTTACTAACCAGATGCCCTATTAATTAGATTAGATAAAAAATATGCAACTGCATTGCAGATGTTCTTTCTGTCTGTGTGTGTATTCAGCCCTTTTTATCGTCCTACTGCTGGGCACAGGCCTCCCTTCAGTACGAGGGGAATCAGGCCATAGTCCACCACGCTGGCCAAGTGCGGGTTGGCGGACTTCACATGTCTTTAGAAAACTTGCTAAGTTCTCTCAGACATGCAGGTTTCCTCACGATGTTTTCCTTCACCGTAAGGCAAGTGGTAATCATGTTAGAAATGATTCGCACATGAAAATATCAGAGGTGCGAGACCCGGGATTTGAACCCGCTTCACTCGGTTTCTCAAGCGAGCACATTACCACTGGGCTACCACTGCCTTTCTGTCTGTGTATATAATACTAATTAACAAATATACAGACTAAGTTACACATTGAACTATTATAATAACATATATCTTTTGAGAAAGTATTACATACCTTAAGGCCAGAAGAGAATTCCACCATCTCCTCAGCCTGAATATTCTTAAGGCCATACACACGGGCAATACCGTCACCGATGCTCAGCACACGGCCGGTTTCTTCCAAGTCAGCCTGAAAACATAGTGTTGACCTCAATTGGTATAGTGCAATCTCTAAGATAACTTATAAATTGTATTCAATATAAAAAGGAATATTTTATATCATGACCTTAAAATATAATTAAAACATTACCAACTCTTGCTATTTAAAATATTATCTGTAATTTTTCTATTTGTTTATATTAGCATAATTTCACTTCTGTAAAAAAATTATTTTATACAACTCATATCGAGTTTTAAATACATTGATAATTAATTTTTAATTTTACATAACCTTAACAATTAGATACTTATTGATAATTATTCATGTATAGTTTATATAATATGTACATACCTTGGGTGCGGCACCGAGGATTCTCTCCTCCAGGATTGTGGAGATTTCGGCAGCCCTATGCGTGCACGAGACATGGAGCTTGCGAGAAGCCACCGCCACCGCGGGCACGGCGACCTTCGAAACCTATCACCGATCATAATAACTTGATTGAAAATACGCACTCCTCTGAAGAGATCTGTACTGATATTCTATAATAGTAACATTTTAAACTTTATCGTATAGATTGAAGTACAAAATGGACATGCTTTTTGACAGAAAGCCGATCGGACTCATTACATAACATGGTTTGCTTCGATGTGATAACTTCAGGTTAAAAGAAATTATAAGCACATAAAATGAATAAGAATGAAATATATAACCAATTACTGATAAACTAGTGCAGAGAATGAATTTTATAAAACAAATATAGATTATGGGCAGACATTGTGGTGGTTACCGGATAGAATTTTATCTTTTATTAAAATAAAAAAATGAATTAAATACCTGGGTGGCAGCATTAGGCAAGCGCCTGGCCACCGAGGAGGCCAAACGAGCGGAGATAAGAGACATTTTTCACAAATATTCAAACTAAATGGTGGATTGGAAGATCTTGATATACTCCGCTCACGACTCGTTGCGATATTACAGGAAATGACACAATCGATCTTTGTCTGTGGTTAGACGGTTAGAGTATTGCAGTTCAGTTCGGAAATATTGTTATATAATAAGAGTTTTTTAATAAATAAAGGACTTGTCTTTATATTTATTTTAGCTTTATATGCTTACATGGTAAAAAATATTTAAAGTCTTATTATAGAAGGTCATACATAAAAACAATATAAGCTAATAAATCTTACTTTTTTGATGAAATAAATTTGTATGAACTTTAATTTTTGAACAAATGTAGATTATTAGATTTTGTCAGCTGAGTAATGTCAGACAACTTAGCATTTCGATTTCGAATGCTTGGTTGACAATTGACATATTTTAATTGACAAATGCAATAACAAAATGTTTATTGCTTGTGAGATTCAAATAAAAAATTATAAATTTATTAAGTTGTGATGGCTATATTTGAGAAATCGTCTAACTCTAAAATTCGTATTGATGATACAGAAAGACTGACATGTTGTTTGGAAAATGCGCAAAATATTAACAAACATACCGTAAGTTTAGCGAATACTTAATTACGACAGTAAAAAAATGGATACACATCATTTTAATCACTTGCATTGGCTTTTAGGAGTACATTTTACGGGTCCAAAGAGGTCCTAATAAGGAAAATAAATGGAGTGTGTCTCGACGATATAGGGATTTCGCCGCTTTACACGTTAGCCTTCAGCAATCTAACATTGACCTTACTATTCCACCAAAGAAATTAATTGGAAATATGCAACCAGCTTTTGTAGCTGAACGGCAAGTAGCTTTACAGGTAAGGATTTGTTTTAAAACAAAATGTTATATGAATTCAATTCCTATTATTGTTCTACATCTACACAATAATGTAAATTATTCTGTTCAATGCAAAAAACATCTTAAATATTATATTTCTTGAAACTCAATAACAACTGTTGCTTACAGACTTATATAAATGAAGTCTTAAAACATCATGTGCTGGCATTATCATTGCCAGTGAGAAGTTTTTTGGACCCTAACAATTATTCCTTATCTATAGCAGGTATGCTGTTTCATTGAATAATTCATATAAGTAATAATAATTTCATTTAAGGAAAATAACAGCATTTATTTAATTAACATGTGCATGCATGTGCATACTGGACAAATAAATATATTTTGAAAGACAAACTTATTCTTAACCCTATTACAAATGATACATATGTGAACCGTTCATGGATTCTCAAATAAAACTGTTTTAATAAAGTAATTATGTACAAAAAATAGTATGAGTTTCATTTTTATTTATTAAATTCATTTGGTAGAACTTTAATCTTTAGGACAGTTTATCATAATACATACATTGTCTTTTTAATGTGCCATTGAATTATTCTAAAGAAATAACCTTAATGGTATTTTTGTTTTGTTTTCTTAGAGCAGGCACTGCAAACAATGTCAATAGCCTTAAGAGGTGATGGTCAGTATGAAATAAAAAGTCTTTTAACTGATATAGGATGGAGAGTAAGAAAACATTATTTTTTAGTAAGTTGTAATCTATATATGTATCTATTATCTTTTTTAAAAGCTACTGAAATTCTATTTTATTTGTTGTTTGTGTAATATTTAATAATCTTTTTAAATAGTTGCTTAAACTTATCTCATAAAAGTCATTGATCCGTATTTGCATAAATAAATACAATGGCCAATGATAAAACAAAGCAGTACAAATAAGTTAAAACATGTGACTCAACATACTTTTATCATATTGATAAAAATATCACTCACTTTCCTTTATGTTACTAATATTATAATGTATTGTACATTTAGTAGTATGCCTGTCTTGCTTAAGCAAGAGTATGATCTAGATATTTGAAATAAAATTATTTTAAATAAAACTATCTTTTCGGATTTTGTCGCGGATTTATTTGCATTTTTTTTTTGCATTCTTGTTTCCCGACGTTTCGAATGCTTTACAGCATCCATGGTCACGGGAGAGACTGAATTAAATTGAAAAAATTAAATAATAAAAAAAATGTTAAACTTCATTTTAATGAAAAAAATTACTTTTTTAATTTTTCTATTTATATACAAAGTAGTCTCTTCTTAGTGACACATTTCAGTTTTCTGGTCAACATTTTAATGATTGCATACTTATGCATGTGTCATGTGTTGCCTAAGAAATATTTCATTTACAAATACTTATTTCTTTATTTATTTTGATTAATATATTTGTATATGTGAATAGTATATAATAACATCTATCTTTTTCAGGTCACTGAGTCAAACACTCTAATGAACTGTATACTATCTTGGCAGAGTTATGGACCTGATCATACATTACATAGCAAAGATCTGCAAACTGCTTTTAAGAGTTTGCAAAATATATCTGTAAGTATCAAAATTATACTTTTTTTTTTAGAGAAATTACAAGATTTATTAAACTATTAAGATTTATTGTTAATTAGCAAAAAAACTAATAAATAAATTTGTAATCTTGTATAAAAAAACATGGCAAATGAAAAAGTAATAAATTATATATTAAAAATAATAGTTTCTTTCTAGGTAAAAATTAATTGAATAACAAGAAATGTAATTAATATTTATTAAAATTATAAGAAATTACTGAACCATTACACACCATAAGCGACCAGCTTATTTAATCAGAATGTAATTGGATTTATAGAATTGGGATGTTAATATTATTGTACTATTTTCTTTATATGATATTGTGGTGATATTTGTCAGTTCCATATGTATTGGGATGTGGCATCATTTAACCAATTTTATTAAAGACTTTCAGAGTAAAATCTTAAAGGAAAAAATAATTAAAAATCGAAACATCGGCAACCAAAAATCAAAATAAATCCTCGAAATATCCGAAAAGATAATTTTATTTTAAAATAAATGTTCATAGGTTTTCTACATGTTTCGATAAAAATAAATAGGTACCTAACTTAGGTTGGCCTTATCCCCTAAAATGGATGTGTGGGTAGCTAATCGTTGTACTAATGGTATATCCATGTATTTGATAACAGTAAATCAGTGTTAAAATATTATTAGAAGTCAGTCTTGTAATAAATTATATTAGATGTGACATTCTCAATATTCTATGTGACAATAGCGAAGTAATCTATGCTCAACTGGCACGCTTTGAAGCCATTAAACAAGAGAATTGGATATAATTTTTCAATTATAAAAAAAATGTTCAGACTTTTGTGAAGTGAAACTTCTTTAGAATCGTTGTGATTTGAACCTCGATGAAACGGAAATGCTACACTAAAAAGAGACAAACACATAAATATATAGGATTATGTCGGCGAGAGAATGGGATAGAATACATTGCCATGTTGCCATGGCAACCATTGTTGTCTGACAAATATATAATATTATATTCTTTCCGTATATAATATTCTATAAATATATAATTGTAACATGCCTTATTTAATTATTGATTTGTTTTAATTTACACGCACACTTAAATTTTTGTACCCTTCAATGTTTCTTTGTCGGTTAGTGTTAGTTTTATATTTCTAGTTTACTTTTAACTACTTTTTAAACTAGTTTACATCCCTCGACCCGTTTAAGTATACTGTCAACTTTTCAGCTTTCCATTCATAAATATAAATAATTAAACCAATACAGTGATATTTGTTAAAATATACTCATACTAATATTAATATATTTGACAGAGATAAAAAACATACAGACAACTGGACCCCAATGTCACATTAAAAATATTATTTGAACAATTAAATTCAATATCTCTTCTTGATAAATTATTTATTTATTTACCTTCCAGCACCCTTACATAGACGAAATAATATCAATTCATATATTAGAAACTGGTGCTTATGTCATTAGAAAAATTCATGAGACCGGGACTGTTAGAGATTTACTCTATGGAACTGAATATAGTAAGAGTTACTTATATAAATATGGGAACCCAAAAGTGAGAAAACCCTTCACGACTGGCCAGATAGCGCATTATGGATACCAAATATTACAAGCTTTGAAATTTTTACATGAAAAAGGCCTGCCACATGGTATGATGCTTATACTTTTTTTTTCGCAGTAATATTTTCTTTTTTTTTGTCATAATTTTTATTGAATACTAGCAGAATCCGCGGCTGTCGCCACGTTCAATCTGCAATCTCTTTGGTTTTATGTTATACAGCGACTCACCCTCGCTTAGTTTGGGTTCGTTGCTATGTATGTATATAATATTGTTCGTACAAAAATACTATAATCGCGATTAAAAAATGGGGGGTGGAGGTAGGAGGCTGAAAAATACTTTACGACCTATTCTCATAGGTACCTACCAAATATTAAAAAAAAATATCATTAAAATTGGTCGAGCCATTTCGGAGGAGTATGACCACAAACATCGTGACACGAGATATTTACATACTAGATAAGCACTTGTAGTTGTATTAGGTATGTGAGAAAGTCGATATTATTGATCTTATTCCTACCATATATTTTGTTTATAAAATGTTCTATTAATATTTCAAAGACTATAACAGGTACTTTCTAATCTAATCTTTGGGCTGTTGAAACTGTAGTGATTTATCGAATATATTATTTTCTATGTATTTTTAAACGAATTTCATACAGAATAAGAAATCATTATATCGCTTGTCTTTTTCAGGTCACATTCACCCAGGCAATATAGCGATAGAAAACCAAAGGGCCTTACTGATGGATTTAGAAAACTTTCTAATGGGTGTACCGTGTCTCTACCGACCATTTTTAGTAGAATTAAAACGAACAAACACATCTGAAACAGTAGATGTGTATTGTTTTGGTAGAACACTCTATGAAATGGCCTTCGCGACTACACTCGAGACGCATTACTGTGATACATATCCGGAAGAAATCTCAGAAGACTTAGGTAATTAAATTGCTAGTAATTTGGTTGGTAAATGATAAGTTTGATCAGCGCTGGATTTACACTAGGAGTACTCGGGGCTAGTGCCCAGGACGGCATATTTTTAGGGGTGGCAAAATTCGGAGGGTAGGGAAAGAAATTATCTTCGCGTTATCGAAAATGCATTTTTTTATTTTACAAAAAAAATAATAATTAAAAAAAATTACTAGTACATTTAAAAATTCAAATCATTTATAAACATTTTTTTCATTTTTCAAAAAATTAATTTAAATATAAAAAAAACTTTATCGAAACTTTACACATTTTATGCAAAATTTCGATAATTTGGCGGCATTTTTTACTATGCCCAAAGGCCCAGGAGCGGCGGTAAGGTTGAATCTTGCACTGAGCATGATGGTGGTTCCGAGTTAGATCAATGCGTGTAATGTAAAATATTTGTATAATTCATATAATCCATACCCCAAAGTTCTTTAGCTATGCATTTTTATTTTAAAAATAATCTGAGCAAGCCCATAATAACAGAGTTCGAATTAGTTTGACACATCATGTGTATATTTTTACAAATTATTCTTAGTTAAATATAATTGGATCTAGATTGGATCTAAAATTATTACTCTTATTATGAGTAGATATACTATATGTATCTATTTAGCTTATTTGCATCTTCCGTGTACGGGCCTCCCATCAATACAAGGGGGATCAGGTCATAGTCCACCACGCTGGCCAAGTGCGGGTTGGCGGACTTCACATGTCTTTCAAAAACTTGTTAGGTTCACTCAGACATGCTGGTTTCCTCTTCATGTTTTTCTTCATCGTATGGTTAACAGTACATATAATACTTTCCAGAATCAATACTCCGCCTCTGCATATCAAGTACTTCATGTAAGCATGGCGGCCCCTCACTGGACCACCTGCTGTACCACCCGTTCTTCACACGGACCACACTCAACGGACTAACTCCTAAATATGATACACGAACACACTTAAAGTTCCCGTTAAACATCAAAGATAACATCAAAACTGCTGTTAAAGCGACGGAGGAGAGGTTATCGAGTGACCAGAAGTTGGTAAGGATTGTTTTAATTACATTATTTTTATTATTTTTTGGCTTGGCTTTAGCGTGAGTTGGCTTTATTTGGACCAGTTATTAACCTGCCCTCATCGTTCAGACCTTAAGTATATCCTAAATATTAATATAAATTTTCATCTTCTTTCATATAAGACCTAGAGATTGAAAAAATATTATTTTGAGCCATAAAATTATTTCATTAGTAAAATTACATGCTAATTACAAGTTATGTAATTTTTTTTGCCAATCTGACCTTTAGAAAATAATATTATTTTAATTCTGGCTCAATATTTTGAATTAATAAATATTGAAGTATAGGTAATTTAGTAATTGATTAAAATATAATTGCAGTTTAGAAGCGCGAAGAGAGAGGTCCGGATACAGAAGATACTCAATTCTGAACAAGAAATGAAGAAGCAGAAGAAGAGGGTGGTGAGTTTATTTATCACTACTTTTATTTATCGAGCTTCGTCTTAATAAAAGTAAATTTTGTTATTCAACTTACGCCTTACATTCGCTTCGCTCGAGAGCGTTCCTTATAGGTTTCATAAAGTAGCCTATGTGTTGTCCATACTTATACTAAATTTATCAAATCAGACATAAATTATAGTAATTTTAAATTATAATAATTATAGTGATTCCCAATACTAACTTTCATCCACATTTCAACCCCCTTAAGGGATGATGGGATAAAAAGATATCCTATGTCCTTCTCAGGGTCTCAAACTATTATCCTACCAAATTTCATCTAAATCCGCTTAGTAGATCCAGAGATCCTCAATCTCACAAACTCACAAACTTACCTCTTTGTAATATTAGTATAGATACGCATGTACGTATATGTAAGTATATATGTTTGTAAGTATGTATGTGTGTATAAATATATTTATTTAAGTCACAGCACCATCTAGTTACATCTTCTTCTTCTTCTCGTGTCGATGGCTTTAATTGGAGTTTTTTTTGATAAAGTTTTAAATTGAGTCCGCCCAAAAGACTAAATAAAACAACTGATAAAGCAAGCAATCTAGTTACATGGTAAGCTACGAGGCTGTGTTATGGATACCAGATAGTTACACATATATAAAAATAAATAAAAAAAAGAAGGCCCCCAGCGGGACTCGAACCCGCGACCGCTGGCACAGCAAGTATGGTCACTACAAACTGAGTTAAAAACGTGTCGTCGAATCTTATCTTTTAAGTTAAAAAATAATTATGGTAATAAACAAATTGCAGAAGAAACGCGAGACGATGTGGAAGTCGTCCTCATCGCTGGCCGACGTGCGCTCGCACAGCGCGAGCACCGCGTCCTCCCCGACGCCGCCTACGCCGCCGCTATGTAAGTATACATCAATTATTGCTTCATTTAACTATTTTTTTTAAAGGAATCAGGTCCTTAATAGTTTTATTTTAAAAATTCATACGCATAATGGGTGATTTCCATTTAATTTTAACAAAAGGCTAGCATTTACTACTGCAGATTTACAGGTGTTGGGTTCAAGTCCCCAGTAGAGCCAAGTATAGTTGCTCAGTTTTCTGTTGAGAATTTCGCAGTAACGGCTCGGAGTTAATAAGTTGATTTCTCAACAGACATATAGAGTGAAAGGAATAGACAGTGCACGTTGTGTTTACACGCAATCGCGCTGCACTAAATATTTCATGGCTAGTCTCAGTAAATTGGCCGTGGTGGCGTAATCGTCCAGCTTATAGGAGGACATTGTTATTGTTCACCATACAGATGCTTGTACCGCTCTGGTCGAGAAAAAAACAACATTTAATTCTTCCATACTATTCTGCAAGCTAGAAATTGGAACATCTATAATTCATGTACAATCGTTTTAAAAACTTAAATGTCTATTAAACATGTATTTTGAATGAAACTCGGTTTCCCCGCAGCGGCAGACACCAGCGCCACGAGCTCGTGCGCGGGCACGAGCCCGAGCGCGCGGGGCGCCTTGCTCAGCGCTATATGCTCCTTCGATAAGTCTCGCCTCGCGCGCGTTAACTCGCAGTAAATATCTTTACGGTTCTCGCGGACTGAGACTTTCTGTCGGTCTATAGTTTACTTGATAACAATGATATACAAACACTCAAGATACACAATTAACGTCTCTAAATATCCTCAGAAAGAAGGGCACAATTCGATATTGAATCGCGTTTTTTTTGTAATCTGTTTTGTTCATTGCTTTCCGGAGGACTTCGGTCACGGACGGTATTTCGTTTGTGCGTTCAATTTTGTGCTTAGACAATTAGAACTTTTGGTTTTTGAGTTTTATTCTTTGGTTTGACTTAAAGTCACATGTCGACGACACTTTTTGAAGAGATTTTTGTTAGGAAATGTGTATCTATGTATGTTTTTATATATCAATGCTTGATATAACCTTTTTTTGGTACAGTGGCATCGGTACCCTCGATTTTATAGATCAATCTGATCGAGATTCTATTTACCTATAATTAATTCAATTTTCCTTTTTAAGGGTTCGTAATCAGTATTAAGATAAGAACAATAGTGCGATAACGATGTAAAATCATCCAACAAAACATACTTATGATGATGACCGAATAAAAACACTAATGTAGCAAAATTAGTATTTTTTAATATGGGTTATATTACTACCTATATACTTACTTACTATATATTGGCCGATAGAGTAGTTTGCAGTCCGCGTGTGCTCTTAGCACATGAATAAATAAACGGAATTTATTCATGTGCTCTTAGGACGGGGGTTTCGAACCATTTGCCATGTCAATATTTATGTTATTGACGTTAATCTATGCAAATATTAATCATTTTACCAATTAAAGCAATGACAATAATATACCGATTTTAAAAAAAGCTATTAGTACAATTTTACATTTAAACGAATATTTGAAATAAAACTATATATTTGATATTTTCGCGGTTTTGTTTTGAGTTTAATTTTTGTTCCTGGCCTCAAAAGCCTACCCACAATTACGTATTGTGGGTAGACATTATCTGTAACAAAAACAAAGAATGAAAATAAAACCGCTAAAATATTCGAAAAAATTGGTTTGTTTAAGAACAATAAATTAACGTAAACATTGACAGTCGCAATTGACCCTCTCAAGAACCCATTGCATGTTTGCAAGTGATGTAAAATATCTGAAATATTTTTAATTGTCTACATACTTTTAATTAGAATATTGAAGATGTACGGAGGTTTAATCATGAAATATTTGTCATTAGTAAGAATAAAAGTTTAATGGTGGCCAGTGCTTGGTAACTGTGTCATCATAAATTTAAATGGCTGAAAACAATAAGTTTTGATGAAAATGTTTCTACTTTTTTCTTAAACTGCTTATTAAAAAAATCAAGTTATGCTTCTTTATAATAATAAAGAAATTCAGTCTTAATATATTCTACATAATTTATATTGTTATTTTTATGAACAAACTTTATATAGTAGGTAATGAAAGAAAAATGTTTTGAAAATATTTCTTTGATTTTTTTTATATATATAAAACCTTAGCAAGTATCAGGTAAGCTTTTGGTAGTTTACTTATTATTTCTCGCTACTTCTAAAATATAAAAAAAAAAGTTTATCTCTTTAAATATGTGTTGCATTTTCAAGCTAACATTCATTATGATTTTATATTTATATTTAATTGCAAAATGTTATGTAAATCATAATGCATATGTAACTTTATCATGTTACATAAAAAAATTAAGTACCTTTAATAATTGTAAGAAATGTTAAATATAAACATTGAGAACAAGAGAAAATAGTGTTATTTTACGAACAACTCTGTCTGGTTTGAGTTTTTTTAAGTAAAAAGAAGATAGTTTAAGTTTAAAACTTAATTATATTACATTCAACTAGTTATTTATGTATCCCAATGATAAGGCATTTAATATATTCTTAACGTATGTAATATTCTATTTGAGTTATTTTTAGTACACTCATAAAAATACAAAAAAAAACAAAATTATAAAACTGTTATTATTAATAAAAGAAAATATCTGCTTATTTAATAGGACAATATGTTATTTTTTTTAATTAATCTTAAAACTGTACGTCTTATATTTAACTTTCATTACAGAGTATATGCTATCAAAAATATTTGTGATCTCAAATTTGAGAGTGCTTGCATTATCAAAAAATATTTTTTGCACTAATTTTTTATACTTAAAGTATTAAATTATAGTATATATTATTAAAGTGTAGTATATTTTTAATTGATAACACTATTATCAAAAATAAGTACAATCTTTCAGATGTTGCAATAGAATATGACGTCATATCAATGTAAGGCTTGCTCAAGATTTATCTATTTTGTTCTCTGAACCAACGTTGCCTTTCCTTTGTTAATGAAATACCCTTGTTACTAAAAAAATCTCTAAAAGACAAACATTTTATTTTCAACTTAAATATTTTACCCAAGTCATGGAAGGTCTAAGCTTGCATCTTGGGTCTGGTGTTAATATGTCAGTTATTATTTCCTTTAAAAATAAAATTTAATACTTAACCTAAGAAACTTTGTGTGTTTGATATATTTTACTCAATGCATATTTTAAAAATATTTTCTAATTTTAGGAGTAATTAAAATTAAGTAAAAAGTGATAAATCGACTGGTCACGCGTTTCTTTATTGATTTGTTTGGATTATGTATCTAGCAGCTTTAACTTTAGCGTAAGGAACATAAATTATTTTAATATAATTATTTTGTTGTAATTTTAAAAGAATATATAGTTGCAATAACCTTGTGTTTTCTTTTATATATCACATATAGATGACTGCATAGGAGGTCTAGTGACTAGCATGTACAGCTGCAGACCCATAGGTACTGGGTTCGTGCTGCTTGTTTTTGTGAAAAAGTTTTTTTCCATGTGAGAAATTGACGGTGTTTTGCTTTATGATTGAGAGAAATTGGTTTTGTACATATGCAATGCACTAAAATATATTCTGCGCTAGACTCAATGAGATTGGCATCATTGATTTGTTTATATAAAATCGAAACATATCGAACAGGAAGCAGAATATATGTTAAAGGTGAGTAATACATGAGTTTGGCGGATCCAAAGATTTGTATTGGTTTGTGCTAGAATAAGTGTTAATGTAAAATAAAACAAGTATTCAAATGATATATTTAATTATTATGTTTAAAGATTACATCAATTAACTTTAACATAAACACGTCTCCTAATTCAATCAATCCAATTAATCATAGGTTAAACTCTTAGTACTTTTATGATTTAAAATCTTATTTACCAAGTCTTACGCAAGTAAAAAAATGATATTTTTAAATCAAAATTAAACTTAATACAACACAGGAAATACCACTTATGCACCCTCAACACGACATTATAATAGTATCTAAATTACAACTTTAAAATATACTTTTCTAACTTAATTCTATAATAACAGAATAGTACACCTGCGAGTGACTACACCAACAATTTTAAATAGCATTAATTAAAGTTAAATAAACACAGAAAGAATTAAGCGAGATTCCTTATAACTAATCCTTAGTGCTTACGGAATATCTGTTATGCCGGCTGTACACACACGCTTAGACATCACGAGACAGGCCGAGAGACTGTGTACATGGAACCTCTCTCTCGTCTCGCCTCGTCACGTCTCGGTCGCGTGTCGGTTTTTCGAGGCCGAGTCAAAGGGTCTCGTTCAGTCTCGCGAGGAAAGCAAGAACGACCGTATACACACTCATTTAGAATATATAATATCTTATACCTAACAACACTAATAGCAGCTACTGATATAGCTTGGTTAGGTTTGCGACTTAACACGGCTAAACAAACTGTCATTGTTCTAGTAAATAAAGCAAATTGAAAAGAAGAATTATAAAATGGAATAAAAATTTAATAAAAAAAATACAAACATGCGTTACACTAACGCTTGGTTTGAATACGATTCATTATTGGTAAACTAATATCAAGCCGTATAAAATAGAAAATTAAATGGAATAAAATGCAGCCCGTTCATAACAAACATAAAAATTTTTGATAACACAAAATAAAAATAAAATTATCACAATTTAATATACTATTACAATATGTAGTTTCATTCAAAAGTTGCACAGCGATAAAAATTTAGAAAATAAACAATTACTTATATTCATATAGTTTTCCTTATCGTTTATAATAAAAATAACATATTATGTGCAATAAACAAGCAATGGACTTAAGTAAACATCACTCTACTCCAATTCGATGATGTCATCGAAGTCGTCGAGATTAAAGTCTTGAAGTGTCAGCGCTTCTGAAAGAATAATAAATATAAATTTAAAAACTAATTTACAAATACATAATCCTTTCTGATATTATAATTATTTAAAGTGGGTCTGCCTATTAGACTTCCACACTATTCAAAGTGATCTCAAATAAATTCTGGTATTGATAGAGGTAGCTTGTAAATGACGGGTTTCTTTTATATCTTCGTAAAGATAATATTTTAGACAGGATAAAAAAAATATTTAAATGTGCAGGTAGCAGTAAATTCAAAGTTAAAGTTTCAAAAATGCGGATACTATTATTGAAAAGTGCAGTATGTTTCATGACGACTGTAAAACATAGAAAATACTAACTTCATATCTTGACATATTTGCATATTTGTTTGTGTGATTATGAACTTGTTTAAGTAACATAATTTAAATTTAAGTAATGTGTGGCATTATATTCAATTTTTGGCTAATGTTTTATATAAACTGAGGTGCATTTTAGTTAAAGTTAATAAAGATAAAACTGACCAATTAATATTGTACTAAGCAGAGCGTTCATGCTAGCTCACAAAAAGTAAAAAAAAAATCGCTCGTAGTATATTTTTTATTTAACTAATCGGTGTATTTTGATTGACCTAAAATTTATTACTGGCCAACATTTAGAGCACATTTGCAAAAACGACTTTGTCCACGTGATACATGATCACAGAAACTGATGTTTGTCGGTGGGATGAGCTACACAATCTAAGTAGTTCCTCATATAAGTTGTTATTGTAAATTGTGCACAGTGTTATATGGGGTAAAAAAATCGATTTCTATAAAAAATGGATTTAAGATAAAAAAAAAAATTAGGCCAAGTTAAATCTACTTTCAATTACGGTATAATTTATGAAATGATCAACAACATCTTACTTTTAGTAGTTTCAACTTTTGGTTTCTTCTTAGAAGACGCGTCCTGCCACGTCGAGGAGCGTTTAACACTGTCGCTTGTGGACGGTTTTTGGGAACTCAGTGTAGACTTCTTTACAGTAACGGTGGTAGTGCAAGACGTGTTTCTGTAAAATTAAGCATAGAAACTTGCAAATGAACAAGCCTTGCGAATGAGATTCCGCGCTAGTCTCAGTGAGACTAACATCGTTGATTTGTTTATATAAAATCGAGCATAGAGAGCAGGAAGGAGAATATAAAGGTGAATGATAAAAATTGTTATTTTATAACTTGATAATATTTTAAGAAACACATGTTGAGAAAGAAATATATTGTTTAAACACAATAATACACTCGCTCTTCGTTCAAGGTTAATACAATATTTATAATTATCACGTACATATATAGATATAATTAGTCATCGAAAATATTATTCCATATTCAATTATAAAAGTTATTAAAATTATAAAAATCTTTAAAATTAAAATTATCAAATATTGTAAAGTACTTTGGTGCTATTTTAAAAAGAAAATTTCTAAGAAGGTCTTCATATAAACTTTAACTACGCCAAAGCACATACTTCCCTGTAAGAGCGCAGTATATTTAAAAGGAAATTACTTAAGTTTTCTTTTCGCGTAACAATATTGTAATACTTACGTGAGATCCACAGAAGAGGTATTGCATTTTTTCAAATTGAAGAGAGTACCCGCGTTATTTAGAACTATATCCTTAGAGGTGCCACTGATTTTATCCCAGTCTTTTTTCTTGACTAGAATTTGTTTCTTCTTATCCTTGGTGCTGACGATGCTTGCTGTGAGATCAATAACTTTCTCCTGCGCCTTAGACGTGGATGCATTACCAGAGGGGAATTTCAAAACAATTTCCTTTTTACTATACGGTTTGATCAAATTCTTTTTATTTTTAACCCCTACTTCTTTAACTGTACTGCTCAGAATCGGTACAGTAACTGGTTTACTAGGGTTGTACTTAAGTTTTACTGGTTTTTTAATGTAGGTTTTAGGAGTTGGACGTAAAATCTCACTAGATTCCTCAGTGACAGCAGCTTTATTTTGCGTCTCATATTGATCAGCCGATATGTGTACTACGTTCTGTAGTACTGAAAGCGGGACCTCGTCTTCACTGTCAACGGGACCTTTAGACTGACTTTTCTTTATAATAGTCTTTGTAGAATCTGTCTTTTCGTTGTCCGTAGCCTTTTGTTGTTTTTGAGATACGTTTTGGTCCTCAATAGACGGTTGAACGTGCTTTACCGCAGCTATAACATTGGGCGGAATAGATTCAGTTCTTCTTAATATTTCTATTTTTCCCGTTTCACTGATGCGAATGATATCTCCGGGTTTACACGATGCTTTTTTTAGTTTCGAAAGTGTGTTTGGGTCCGTTTGATGAGAAACATCTTCGTTTGTAGTATTCGCTGATGCGATTATTTTACTCGATTCCTTCTGCTCTACGGGCGATTTTTGCGAGATCTGTTTCTTGGTTTCTACCTTTTTAGGTTGAGAGGATGTTGTTGCTTGTTCATGTTTTTTTTGTTGTGCTGGGGCATAAGGTAATTTAGTAGTGGATTTTAGGGCCCTTGGTTTCGATTTCACTTCCTTCACAACATTATTATCTTCATCACTGTCTAAACATATTGTTTCGTGGGATTCATTACTAACTGGAGTGGATTTTGTTAACATTTTGCTAAGCATTGGATTTTTATCCATAGAGTTCCCTGGTTCGCTCTTTAGTGGCATGACTGCAGCGGGTGTGTTGAGAGGAGAGACTTTTAAAGATGGTGGTATAATGTGTAAATACTTTGTTCCTGATGTCTTTGGTGTTGAGATTTCTGCATTATTTGTAGGATCCACAGTAGATATTATAAAATGATTTTGTGATTGTTTTATCGTTGCGTCAGACGACACATTGGTAATAAGGAGCTGTTGGGAGTTCCGCCGTACCAGATTGTCGGAACTGGACGATGCCGGCGGACTGTTAGTTATGATGATTAAATCATCGTCAGGTAAGATACACTCTTCGTGAAGTGGAGACTCGCTTGCCTGAAGAGATACTGGGCCTTTGAACCTAAAAGAAGATATCGCTTTGTAGTTTTGGTGATTTTTTTTAACATATGTTTATATAGACATTAAAGTGAGTATGACACATTTATTATTTTATCATTTTACTTAAGTGCTATTTAATTTGAACGATTATTGACATTTGGGTTCAGAGAAAGGTGACATAAATAATGTTATTCAATAATGTATTTTAATACAAAGAGGTTTTGTTAAAATTGTATCAAAATATGGATGTAGAACACAAATTGAATATTGTAAACTAACACAACATATCGTTAAATGTATGTCAAACTTTATTCTGTTTTTTTTGTATCTGTGTAAAATACTAATTAAAGTTTAGTCTCCTACAAGCACACAACCGTTTCTCATTAGGTTTGATTTCACTCCGATTACATGTACCTACATATTCTTTTTTTACATATTCTTTTTTTCTTTTTCTAAAATATATTTTAGTTTCATTATTTTCTATTAAATAATACGTTTTCTTATAATTTAATATGATAAATATCTTAAACGGTTTCTCTACAGTCATGCCGCATAGAAGTTACGTGTAATAAAATATCGTTCCATAATCTGTTTTGTGCAAAAATTTCTTACAGTACAGTTCTCTGATCTTCATTCTATTAAACAAACTGATAAAGTTTATTTCTCATGATTAATTCGATACACTGTAAGCCACAATAAATAAATAATAATTTAGCTCTTTTAACGCTCCCAACAGTAGCCCACAGGCCACCCTTTACTACCATGACTAGGTTATAGTCTATAACGCTGGTCAAAATTTGTTTGGTGTACTTGAGAAGATTTAGAAAACTTAAATCTTAAGTGAACAATGTTTAAAATGAACGAATGAAAATTTCTGAATTATAGAGACTTACCCTCGCTTCACTCGGGTGCGTTTTAATTTTTTTGTGTGGACCTCTTAATTGTTTTTCTAAAATAAAAGTAGCCTAAGTTACTCCTTAATCCTTATAACATAAGTTATCTGCCAGTGAAAGTACCGTCAAAATCAGTGCAGCGATTCGGATTATACGGAACAAACAGACATAATTTTAAAAATGTTTTTTTTTCTTATTAGTATCATGTATACTTTCATATTATACATTTAGCTGTTATATTTACATTACAAACAGACACTTCAATTTTATTTATCTGTATAGAAGATATACTTACATTCCCACGGGCACGACCTCGGCAGAAGCCGGCGTCGCTTGCGCCGTACTGAGTGACATCACTTGTTCAATGGCTATTGAACTTGTTGCATCCTCCATACTTTCACTTTGGGAATTCTCAACAGCTTCAGAAGTCCGCTCACTTATAGGTTTCGCTTTAGTATTTTTCGAACGTTTTATTATATTTATTTTCTTTTTATATTGTTTTTGCACATTCATATTAGTCTCACTATCAATATTTGTTACTGATGCAACTTTAGGTTGTTCATTTTTCGCCATATTCGAAGCCGATGATGTCTTATTTACTAAAACGGTGCTCTTCTTATTTATTGTATCGGTAATATCCTGTTTAGTGCCGCGGATGTTTTGTAATCTTTCCAATATAGACATGCCCAGTACCTGTTGACAAAGAAAATTAAATTAAAAAAAGCAATCATGAAGACTGCCGACAGAAGTAAAAACTTAAAACTATAAACAAACAGTTGTAATTTTTGGATATTAAAATTATATTTTTTAACTTAGATTAAAATTGTAAATTAAAACTGTTTACATTTATCTGGTTTTGACATCCATCGGCACTCTGAGCGTTAACACGTCACGTGACCATGTCGAAGACGACATACATGAATTTACTTCCCATCCAAACCTGCCTATAGAGGTTTTTACTTCAATAAATGCCATATTATGTGGTGGGCCTACTGCCATAGACATATTATATATACGGTATATTTGTCTTTGATTTTAAAATACATATTTAACTCGTATGGTTATTCAAATTCCGTATGGCTTTCGCCGAGAAAATGGGTAGAAGAAATCTACGTAACTCAATAGATTTTAGCGGGGATTTCGAAATAGAGAAAAAGCGAAAATAGAATTCGTTTGAAAGTAACGGGCAGCATTTTACGCTGGGAAGTATATTTCCCATACATACATACATATACATCAAGTAATATATAATAAGGAAATAATGTGGAGTCACTTAGATAAAGTTCTTTTAAACGACATTTAAACAGTTTTAGTATTATTGAGCATTACTCGAAGAACTAACTTACCTGCTTGGCGATATCATATATCGGGCCACTGTCGATTTCCTTCCCAGTCGCCTCTACTTCCTTCAGAGCTTTCAGCGCGCTGTACTGCGCCGCGAGGAGGGCCGCGTCTTCGTCCAACTTTGGATTTCCAGTCAAGTATGTATGAGCTATTATTTTTATAAAATTTTTATTTGTCAATAACGATTTGTGCAATGGAATTGGGCTATCTTTTATTTCGTTCTTTTCCGCTTCTTCTATTGATATATTTGGTGTTATTAGGGGTTCATCGTCGTCACTGAGCACAATGCTCACCTCATTTGTATTATCGTTAGTATTTTCTATATCCTTTAGTGAAGTCACCGAGTCTGAACTACATTCATTTTCTACAGTTTGCTCTTTTATCATAGCACTTTTATCAGATTTTTTTTTGATTGGTAGACTTTTCGCGGCTCGCATTAACATTGAATTTTGAACTTCTATACCAATTAATGTTTGTGATCTAGAATTACCTGCAGAGTGATTTATTTTATTTGATGTTTTACTTATATATTTGTCACAAGCTTTGGCCTTCTTTCCTTTATGTGTAGCACGAAGCATATATGTTTTGTTTGAACCTTGTGTTTGTTTCTGTCGTTTTCTGTCAGACAAAGGCTTATTTTCTTGAGAAATTTCATCGGTACTAATTGTTTCAGAGTCGCTCGGTGCCGATTCGAGTTCTTCTTTCGAGTCCATTTGCTGGACATCACTTATAGCATTATTGACATTGTGATGTACTGCATCTGACTCACAAATGTCCTTGTTTTCGAGTAAAATCGAGGAGACTTTTGCGGTCAAAGAATTAGTGTTTTCATTAACATTGGTAAATACGTTACGTACATCGTCAACGACCTCAGATATCAGCATTTTAGAATTATCATTAACATTACTCATTTCATTGCATATTTTACTTATATACATGTCACTAGCGCAAGCCTTTTTTCTTTTACGTTTGCCTCGAGGCACATACTCTTCATCTGAATCATGTCTCTGTTTATTTCGTTTTCTGTCAGACGCATTCTTATTTATCAATTGTAGTTCGTCGGCACTGATTGTGCCTGAGTCGCTCAATGCTAAGTCGATATCTTCTATCGACTTTATTTGCTGGATATCACTTCTAGCGTTATTTAGACTTTGATTTTCCCTCTCACTTTCGATTAAAACCTTGGCGATACTCGCAGTTAAAGGATCTACGTTATTAAATCCACTCTCATTTATATTAGCAATTGTTTTTCGTACTTTTCTAATGAGTTCAGATATCTCTTTTGGCCCCTTTGATTCATGATATTGATGTTTTATTAAGATATCCATGATTTGTTGAACCATCGCGTTTTCTACTTCAGGGTTGAGAGTAGGGTCTATTTGCGCACTGGTAGATGGTTGCGACAACATATTGTCTGTTACGGTTGCACTTCTTTTATTTTTCTTCGACTTCAGTTCCTGTTTGGAGGGATTAATAGATTCTGGTTTAACTTCTATTTTTGATTTGGGATCATTGTCATCGCCTGATTTTGCTGGAATTTTCAATTCAATATTTTGTATATCTGCAATAGGAAATATGTTACAGGCTCAGTTTTTTAATAGTCAAGTGAATGGTTTTATCAGGACGCAAATAAGTTAGTCCACATAAATGTCAATAGATGGCGCTACGTCTATCGATTAGTTATTTTTGTGGAATAATAATAAAAGTAAAAAATTGTCTTCAATCTTTTGATTTTAAAAGAACTTCAGATTTGAAAATAGGAGGCCAATTTGCTTGCATCGGAAAGGTACTTATGGCATCAGCACAGTATAAAATTTACGAAATGCAATACCATTGATTTTAATGGAAATGCTATCAAATGCAACGTCGTCAAAAATACCTATTTTCATGGCGAGCATTTCGTATATAGTGACATCTCACCAACTTTGAAAATGTTTCCTGATTATCATAAATGTATAACATTGATTTTTATACTTGCTCAAATCTCAATCGCACATTTAAGAAAAAAATTGTGGAATATTGTTATTTGGTCATTTGGTTTAAAAAAAAATAGTATCGGCCGTTGTATATAAGAGGATACTTAAAAGTAGCGTCATGACAGAAAAGTAGATGGGAAATCGTCCGAGCTGGCATGGACATGTGTTGGGGAGAGAGAGAGTGTACTGACTGTTGTGCGTGTTGGAGTGCTCCTGCTGGAACTGCATCCAGGCGGCGGCGCGCTCGTGCTCGGGCAGGCCGGTCTCGCCGGAGCCGCGCAGCAGCGAGTCGTGCTCGTGCACGGCGTGCAGCGCGCGCGCGCCGCGCGCGCCCGCCACGCGCAGCAGCGCCGCGTCGCGCACGCCCGCCGCCAGCCCCGCCGCCACGCTGCAGCCCGACTCGTCCACTCTGTACCCACCCGACGGGTTATTATTCTACATGTGAAAGGGTGTCTGTGTTTCAAAGAATTAAATTATCAAGATAAATACGTCTATTGATAATTATCCGATAATTATCAAACAGATATAAACTTAATACTTTCTTAGATTTACGCGAATACAATCATTCATTTCTCAATTCATTTTTCACTTTTTCACACTTTTTCATTTGTATGTAGTAATGTGTTGCTTAATAATTTGTTTTTAAATAATTGCAAATTTAAATTAAAATTATTATTTTTAATTAATCTTAACTTTTCAAATTACACATAGATCAATTATGTGGCTTAAATAATTAATATATTATGATTTTTTCTTTATGGTTATACATATAATAATGGCAACACTAAAAATGTAAATTAATAATTAATATTTTTAAAATTCTAATAATTATAATAATAACAGCTCAAATTAAATAAATAATATTCCATATTCAATTATAAAGCTAATAAAAATTATATAAAAATGTTTAAAGTTAAAATATTGTAAGGTACTTTAGTGCCATTTTTAATTTTTTGAATTCATTTTGTTAATTGTGGGTAGGCTGCCTGTAACAACTATATAATACCTTAGACATCTAACACCTCAGTCTCTCCCGTGACCATGATTACTGTAAAGCATTCGAAACGTCGGGAACCAAAAATCAAAATAAATTCGCGAAAAAATCCGAAAAGATAGTTTTATTTAAGATATAAACTTAGCAATCCTTGTGTAGGTATTGGTAATTGACTACTTGCCTATCATAATTTACGTTTGAATAAATTATACACTTTTAACAATTAAGGTAATTTTTTATTAATTTCTTTTCATAATTTTGACACATACAAACTTGAAAACAAAAACAGAATAAATTTAACCAAATACATAGGCACTATTTAATTAAATAAATGAGTGGAATATCATCCTCATTAGTTGTATACATCAACCAATAATTATCAAGATAAATATCATGATAATTATCAATAATTATTATCGTTTCGCATCCTAATGTATTTGTTACTCCTTCACGCTGTAACTACTAGACGGATTTAAATGAAACTTGGTGAATGATGAAAATGAAATGAAACACAGATAGATTATGACCCGGAGTAACACATAAGCAGCACCTAGTGATGAATCCGAGCGAAAACAATGTAACATATTTAAAATTATTTATGATGAATATAAGTATTTCATTTCAGTCATAGGCTAATTGTTAATTGCATATTGAGATATATGATCTATTTATTTCTCAAGAGAATTAAAACAAACATTTTACTGAGAAACATTAGATTTACTTAGTATAAATTTATAACCAACTAATACTAATAATAATACAAAATAACAAAAAGTACATAAAGCACAAACCGGTACAGTTCAGAGAGCTCGGACATGTTGTAGTGCCGGTCGATCTGCTGCTCGTCCACGACGCGACACGCCACGGCCTGCTTCGTCACCGAGCGCTCGTAGATCTTCTGCTCCATCGTACCCTGCACATTATACATTCGATGAACATTTGTATTTTGTAAATAATAATTTAACGCCGCAAAGCTTAAAAACAAATGTCTTTAATAAGTATGCCATGATATAAAGGAGCCACTGACGGTAAAATAGGTCTACCAGTATAAAGTCGCTCAGCGAGTTATGAAGAGCGTTGTGCTCTGAGTTTCTTTGAAAGATCGGATGTCTTCGATTTACCTTATTTCGGAATGATGTAAACGATCCCAAAATATCGAGAACAGGCTTATAATAATGATAAAAAAACGTTATGATATGTAGTAGTGAAACTCGTGAATATTTTTCAATGTTTACATCACTGTTTATTCATAAGAGCTTGTTAGGGTTCCATACCCAAAGGGTAAAACGGGACCCTATTACTAAGACTCCGCTGTTCGTCCGTCTGTCTGTCCGTTTGTCACCAGGCTGTATCTCATGAACCGTGATAGTTAGATAGTTTCACAGATGATGTATTTCTGTTGTCCCTATAACAACAAATACTAAAAAACAGAATAAAATAAATATTTAAGGGGGCTTCCATACAACAGACATGACTTTTTTGCCGTTTTTACGAGTATAGATAATGGTACACAACCGCTCGTGCGCGAATCCGACTCGCACTTAGCCGGTTTCTTATTATTTGTCTTACCATGGCGACAAGACGGTAGATATAACAGTCCTTCTTCTGCCCAAACCGGTACACGCGGAAGATGCTCTGTATGTCGTGTGCGGGGTTCCACGACGTGTCGAGGATGATGACGCGGTTGGCCGCCGTCATGTTCAGCCCCAGCGAGCCGGCTCGCGTGGAGATCAGGAACAATCTGAGACAAAACAATTTATTGTTGAATAACTGTTAAAAATGCAATGCAGTTTGTACATGTGTGAAACGGCTAGATGTATTTGCATGTTTAGTATACAGATACATGGACTATGAACTGGAGTAAAACAAAGGCTACCAGGTTTGGTGTTAGGGATACACTACTATGCAAATTATGTCCTGCTATTCAACTCAAATTAGATAGATCGACAATATACGTAAAGTGGTAGGCAACGATTGGATACGTAGAACTAAAGAGCTTAGTGATGTGCCTAAGGAGAGGCCTATGTTCAGCAGTGGATGAAAGAAGGCTGATTTATGATGATGATTCAAGTATATATCGTTGATTGTTAAACTACGCGAATAAATAGTAAGAATAGAAATATCAGATTTTTCGGTTACGCTTTATCCAGCTAAGGCAGGACAAATACTACACACATTTTTGCACATAAAAGCAATCATAACCTATGCTATATTACCATAAAATAAATAATAAAAAATGAGCCTTTTATTTCACTACTTACATTAATCATCTAATACATTTCACATATTTAATTTTTATTAATCATTCAATCAACATAATTCAGTGTGGAAGCAATAATCAGCATGCAATTATAACATTTTAACATTTTTAGATTATTGTAAATTATAAATTCTTATTCTATATAAATTACTTTAATTATAAATTTTTATTGCTATATTTATAAATTGAATTAAGTTAAATTTTTATTATTATAATATATTATTGTACACATTAATACTATTCTTATTTTTGGATTATATACTATATTACCATAGTAATTATATATAAATGGTGATTACCAAAGTAATATAACATATGTTGCATTTAGGGTTTAGAGTACTAATACTAATATGTACTAAGACAACTCACTTAGTAGTAGTATTAGCTGGCGCGTTGAACTCCCTGCACCACTTCTGGCGCACCTCCGGCGGCACGGAGCCGTCCAGCCGGTAGTACTCCTTGCCCAGGCTCCAGCTCTTGCGCCGCAGGAAGTACTCCAGCGCGTCCATCGTGTACAGCGACGTGGAGAAGATTAACCTGTAGGCGGAGTGGATAAGAATTATACACTCTTAGATTTACCGCGAACATTTGACACTAGCGACTCATCTATGTGCTATTCTAGACAATAATCTATATCTATCTGTGTCAAATTTCACCCAGATCCGTTGAGCCGTTCTGGCGTAAAAGAGTAACAAATATCCATCTATCCTCACAAACTTTCACATTAATAATATTAAGTGTGTATTTCAAAATAAAACTATTTTTTCGGATTCTTCGCGGATTAATTTAGATTTTTGGTTCCTGACGTTTCGATTGCTTTACAGCATCAGGGTCACTAGAGATGCTAAGGTTTAAGACGTCTCAAATCAAAATAAATCTGAAAAAAAAATCCAGAAAGTTAGTTCCATTTAAAAAAAAATTGAATAGGAGTTTATTTGTTAAAATAATTTCATTGTTTGAATGTCTACTCATTTTCGTAGCAGAGTCTAATTGCGCTATCTACGTACATATGAGATGTACGGCTTCAAGCCCGGTTGTCTTGGATTCGAGTTCCCAATCGGACCAAGTGTAGTCATTAAGATTTTCTTTTCTCCATAATATCTTCTGTCCTCATAGCTAGTGTCAGTGAGGTTTACCGACATGGCCGAAATAATTTAAGAGCAGGATCATCAGTTTAGTTAAATTAATATTATAGTATATGAATCGTGAGCACATCAATAATTGGGACAAGTATACTCTCGACAAATACACGAATAATCCAACTATTTAAGATTACTAATCAGGTATTGCGCTATCCTCATTCTACAAAACTGACCAATAATAATTGTTCTCACAAGTTTTCGTTGCTATATATATATAATATAAAAATACTTTTATTAACATAAATTTATTTTAACAAATACTAACACTTTATCGCCCAAAGCAGTACACTCATCAAGCAGATGGAACACCATCAGGAACTTGTTGGAACTTTCCAGAGAGTCGAGACTGTTGGTGTCGGCAACGTACTGCAGCCACCAGGTCTCGGTGGCACCAGGCTTGATGTCCTCGGTGGCGGCCAAATCCTCGTGAGCCAGGTCGTCCTCGATTTTCTCCACTGACAATAAATAAATAGTAAATTTGTTTTACTTGCTAAGCTAACTTCAAATAATTATGAATTAATAAAATTAATAAAATGAAAAATCTTAAGCTCTGTTAAGATTTATCATATTTGTAGTACACACACAAACGCACGCACGAATACACATACACAGATACACTCAATAAATATATAGATAATCAAGGCATATAAATAAACTAGATTATTTACCTTTAATTTTAGTATCTTTCTCTTCACTTCGAGCCTTCGTTAGAAAGTTATGTAACACCTGCGGATGGGTCCAGATTTTTTGTAGGATATGAAAATCTTTTAAGATACTTTGTTTGGCTTCCTTAGCGTAATTTTCCAAGTAATGCTTGTATAAGTCCCACTGGCATTTACTCAGCGATATGAACAGAGTATATTCATGTTTCTTTGGTAAGTATGGATAGAGGACGGAAGCTTCTTGACGTTGGAGACATCCTTCTAGAACTTTATGCAGTATATGAGTTCTAGCTTTCATTAACTTTATATCTTCCTCTCTGGAATCTCTGTGCTGTCCATTCATTATTGGATTTTCAAATCTGTGAAATAATAATATATTGGGACATTAACACACAGCACCATCTAGTTCCATGGTTAGCTATGAAGCTTGTGTTATGGATACCAGATAATTGATACATTACACATATATATCTTTAAATACATACATATTATAAATATAGGCATCTATGACTGGAGTACAAACATTCATGCTCATCACACAAATGAATACCCCCAGCGGGATTCGAACCTGCGACCGTTAGCACCACAAGTAAGGTCACTACAAACTGAACCAAACGTCTCGTCTTAAAATGCGAGAAGCATATAATTCAATATATCAATATCACTTTTATTTAACAAAAAAAACATAATTAACTTCGTTTTTCTGTCAATATATAGGCGTAGTTTTTTTAAACATTAATATAAATAATTAAAACTAAATGAGATTCAACAAAAACATCAGATAACATGCACGCAAATATAAAACCAAATATGACCTTATTAAGTTCAGTTTAAATAGTGCACTAACCTATTAGAATACTCCGAGTATGTTCCAAGTAGATTAGGCTTCACAAAGTTGACCATACAATAGTATTCCCTGAGGTTATTCTGCATCGGCGTGCCCGTCAGCACGATGCGGCGCTTAGTCACCACCCGGCTCATGGAGACCGCCAGCACCGAGCAGTCGTTCTTCAGGAGATGGCCTTCATCACAAATGATGATGTCTGGTCCAGGGTCCAACAGAGCTGTTCGAATCTTATTAACGATTGTTGGCCTCACGCAGTCGATAGATGGGTGTAATGTTGAGAGACTTCGGAATAGTTCATATCCTATTATGAAAATTCCACCCCCGTTGTACCAGTCTTCGAGCTGGTAGGCGCGTTCGTAGGTTTTCTTAAGTTTTGATAGTTCAAATACCTAAAAAAGAAATGTTGTTTTGATGAACAATATTGGTCTATTTTATTTTCTATATAGTTAAGTTATATCTGTAGACTTTTTTAAAGCAGTGTTTTTTAATGAACATATTACTCGACATTGTTGATATGTACACTGATTTCCATGATTCTTAAGTATGGTTCAATATGAAATACTAAAAAACTTTTAAAATAAAACAAATACTAAAAAAATACTTTACAATTCTGATAATTACTGTTAAAATGGTTTTAAAAGTTTTTTTTTCCAAAATGGGTACATTCCATTTGGTATAAAACTAAGTAAATTTTAATTTGTATAATATTTTAATCATATCACTGAAAAAATTAAAAAAAAAACTTTTAAGCTCAAATTTAATATTGTATACTTTATTACAAAATATACATATTATCTTCATTCCTTATACATAAGCATTAAAAGCAAGTACCTGTAATTTTTTCTTTACATTTCGCTGCATGGAAAAAATAAAATAAAAAATAAGTAAATATTTATTATAATATTTTAATTAAATAACTATGTGTATTCATTATTACCTTAATGTTATTTGTGACTGGTCCAATCCACTTATTGATCTCATCTACCCAGTTAAGAACCGTAGACAGCGGGCAGCACACAAGGACGCGACGCATGTTCAATTGTGGGTGAGTCAATACCTATAACCACAGTATGTACTTAATAGTATAATTAGAAGCCAACATTTGTATATGTGTAATGTGTATGTTTATTAGTCTTTCAACTTGAAATAGTTAAATATTTTTTTGGAAAATCTAATTGAAATAAACATTATTATCGATACAGAGGCCGAATATATAGTTTTAGAATTTTTGTCTGTCTTTGACCGCATCACGGAAAAACCACTTTTGATGAAATTTGGTATGATGGTAGCTGGTTATCCGGTTCAACATATAGAATACTTTTTACTGCGGGAAAATATCTCATCTCTGAGAAATCTATACTAAACGTTAAAATGTAAGCAGAGACGAACCCGAGTCATATAAAAGTATGACAATCGGGTGCGCCCCAACCGCGCCTCCCCCTGCCTCGGCACGTACCGTGTGCAGCAGCGCGAGCACCTGCAGCGTCTTGCCGAGCCCCATGCAGTGCGCGAGGATGCAGCCGCCGCCGCGCCCGCGCGCCGTCGCCGACACGCTCTCGAAGCACGCGTCCCACATGAACTTCACGCCTTCGTACTAAGGGTTCAAACGTTATGCACATATTATAATGTCCAAATCGATCAAGATTTCGGTCACTAACCAACTGCGCATGAGATATTATAGTACACAAATATGCGCACAGACATTTTTGCACTCTATCGTTCCTCATCGATATTTGCGAGTAAATGTAATCACTCTCATATCCCAATGGGCCGACAATTCCACAAGACTAGTGGGAGATCAGACGCAAGGCCCACGGCTTTACGTGCTCTCCGAGGCACGCGGGTGATACATCTCCAACTTGCCACCTCCGGGCTGTTATTGAGAATAACAGATTCAATAACTAAGCTTAGCCCAACCCGTGACTCCACTTGATTTAATTGTATTTGATTTAATTTTTGGTTCCTGATGTTTCGAATGCTTTACAGCAATCATGGTCACGGGTGAGACTAAGGTTTTAGACATCTCAAGGGTCAGTATATAGTTGTTACAAACAGCACCTACCCACCAAATTAGAAATGATTTCAAAAAATACAAAAAATGGCACCAAAGCCCCTTACATTAATGGCATTTAAAGACGTCTAAAATCTTAGTCTTTCTCGTGACTATGATACAAATCATATTCAAACAAAATAAATCCGCGAAAAAATCCGAAAAGATTTTTATTTTAAGATCGCACAATAACTAACTTTGCGAAGAATTTGTTATGGTAGGGGAGCCCACAAAGCTAAATGGGGATTTACTCGAGCGTCGTAGAGACCTATTGGGATGCAAAGCTTAGATGATAAGAAGAATAAAATGTTATATGATATATACCTTTACATCGGTGGGGGAAGCGGCTATAGATTTTTAAATATGTAAAAAAAAGCTGTTGCATAGACATCCTCGAGCGCGTCAGATATTGATAGCATAAATGCCCTACGTATTTTTAATAATGTACGTATGTTAATCTGATCGTTTGCATGATGCGGGTGGTTGTATTTAAGGGTTGAAAATGAAAAAAAAATAATTTAATCGAGCGCGTCAGATTTTCTAAGGGAGTGTTAATTGCACCAAAAAAAAGCTCTCATTCACTAATCTGACGATTTCGATGGGACGCAAACTCGCGGCCATTTTCATAATGTGCAAAAAAAAATCGCCATTTTGAAATACTCAAGCGCGTCAGATTAAGATATATATGGTTCATCTTTATGTTCTAAACGTACTGTCTCATAATCTGACGATTATCTAGAGGGATTCGCCTGATCTGACAAAAAAATTTAGAAAAACGGTTCACCTTAAAGGCCGTACCTGCAACTTCCCGCTAATTCCATTCCTGTGCGCTTAAAATTGTACTTATGGCATTTTTGAGCTCAAAATATAATTTATGTGATATTTTGAGCTCGCAGAGTTCAAAGAAATAATATTTCTATGCATTTGAGCTCGAATACATATAATAACACGTTAGAATCCTTACTTTTCTACTACTGTCTACACTAAAAAGGGAAAAATAAAAACTTAATATTAAACTTAATATTAACTTGATTAGGTATGTATTTAATAGGTAGGCTTTAATTATTTAGCCAAAGCACACCGACTTCGAAAATATTTGATTAGGTATGTATAGTAAATGAAAACTACCAATCAAACTACCAAAAAAAACATACAGTCGAATTGAGAACCTCCTCCTTTTTGAAGTCGGTTGATAAACTAATACAACAGGGTGTGCGAATAATTCAAACTTACGAATTATTCGTTCCGAATCGAATATTGATATTCGATTCGATTCGAACGATGTTCGCACACCCCTAGACTCTTTATGATCAGCTGTGATGGTGTCATGGCGGCTGAAACCAGAGTGGGGACGGAGTGAGAGAGTAATAGATAGAGAAAGAGTGAGAGAGGAATAGAAACGCGGAGAAGGAAATGTAGGCATCACGCAGCTGCACGCATTTAACTTTATCGACGAATTTTTGTTATTTCGGCTTGCGGAAATCGTCAGATTATATATTTTTCATTATTCTTGCATTATTTCCTTCAAAATAAAAAAAAATTTAGCTACGCTCGAGAATGTCGAGATGACGTTTTTTTTTACAACTTTGTTGCCCTCCCCTTTTTTTACGTCACTCTCAAATTGTCAGATTAGTGGAATATACACTTTTTAGGATGTAATTAATTCACCCTACCTTAATCTGACGCGCTCGAGAATTTCTGGTGGTCAATTTTTTTTTACTAATCTGATCCTGTATCCTTCACGGGCGGCCTTATATATGGGCCTCATGTTTTGTGGAGGTACTTAACCGGGTACAAGGTATCCCCCTGTATATTAATCTGCCGCGCTCGAGTAACTACAGAAAATCCCCTCTTGGGCTCCCCTACTATTATTGCAAGTTTTAAAAATTGAATTTTAAGCATATAGAAAAAAGAAACCATCCCTTTTTATAAATTATTATATATTTCTAATTACCTGATGGGCTTTCATGACTTTGGTAAAGAACTGATGAACAGTGACAAGAGGTCGCATATTCTCAAAGTCATATTCCAGACAGAGCTCGTCATTGATAACCACAACATTAACACCTTCTTCACAGCCAAGGACTTCTCTCTGTATGAAAAAAATATGTATAAAATGAAAAATCTACACTTTGAAAATAAAATTTCTTCAGTTTAAAGATTATGTAGACTTACAAATAACGAAATCAATTGTTACATACATATGTAACAAAATTAAATTGAGCTTCAGCATTGATGATTCAGATGATTTATTAGAATATTTTTTATATATATATGTACTATATCTTAATATATATAATTATTCTGTAGGTGTGTTTGTTACCCTACTCCTCCTAAAGGGCTGGACCGATTTGGATGAAATTTTGAGTGTATATTTCAATGGGCTCCTGGATAGTATGAACATTTTAATGATATTTTTTGTCTATGTTCTAGTGGGCCCCTGCAAGGTTTGAAAACACAATTGGACCCAGTAGGTGGCGCTGCAGTCGGTATGCCACTGACCATCTCCTAAAGTGCAGGGACGATTTTAATGATTTTTTTTGTGTATGTTCGAGTCCGAGTCCCTGCAAAGTGAATTCAAAATTCACAAATGGATCCGGTAGGTGGCGCTGCAGTCGGTGTGTCACTGAATTTTTATAAAAGATTCCATTTTCCGAACAATAAATAAATTTATATTGTTGATTAAATAAAATAAAAATCGATGTGTGTATGTATGTTTCCTATGGACTCCAAAACAGCTGGAACTATTTTTATGAAATTTTCAGGTAATCTTCAGATTAGACCAGCGAGTCATCCTGTGAATTGCATTGGCGATCGAAAGTTTGGATGCGGGCGAAGCTGCGGGTACTGCTAGTAATACTAATAATTACCAATTGTCCCTGACGCTGACTCAGCCTTCTTTTCCTTTCAAATTCTTCCATATTCGCTAGAACAGTACTTCGCGCCAACGATTTCTTATCTAATACCTTTAAATAAAATAAAAATTTAAAAGTGTGTGTGTATGCAATTTACTCACGGTAGAAGTGAAACTTCTTTGGCAAATATTGCAATTTAATTAAAACAAATCATTAATTAAGTAAGGCATGTTGGACATATTACAATCATATATTTATGGAATATCATATATGGAAAGAATATAATCTACACACATATATAAAACAAAGTCGGGTTTGTTACAATACTTATAACTCGAGAACTGCTGGACCGATTTTTATGGTCTTGTATATTTTGTTGGATTGGTCTTCTTTTTTTTTATTAACATAACCTTCTCCCTGAATAGCAGAATAACTATTAAAACATCGGAAAATTTCACGAACAAAAATAAAAAAAATAGTCAAAATTCATGTTATATAATGGCGACTTATTTCACGAATTTTATACATCAAAATTAGTTGGACCAAAAAACTAATTTTATAACGTGATAATACACTTATTATGGATCGAGATCCGGCTGCAAAATTGCTACGTTCATAGCGTATTTAATCGAAATCATTTTTTTATATACAATAATAAAAGGGACAATATGTTTTGACCGGGGTGCCTATTAAAATGTGCCCGCTAGTATGTTTAATGAAATAAATAATAATTTTGGACTGACGACTTTTTGGAACAAAAACGATGCATTTGTTATTAAAATGAATTATACTCCACTTTACAGAAATATACGTAGAGATCTTGAAAATCGATTGCGCACTTGGCTGCAACCTCATCGCAGCCAGGTGTAAGCAGATCATATTTTGTTACATTTATATGTTCATGGCGTATATTCATCATTTATATATAAAATTAAAGATATTTTTTTTCTGTGCATGATAAAATACCTCTACCTATGTAAAAGTGGCCGCAATGGAAAGAAAAGAAGGAAAAATACAATATTATATGTCATTTGTCAGACAATAACAACGTTATCATGGCAAAGATAGATTAAAGTGACAGAGAGTTAGCGCGTTAGTTAACTGTTTGTGATCATCTCGCCGGCTTAAACCTATATATTTATGTGTTTGTCTCTTTCTCCTTCTGCATTTCCGCTTCATCGAGTTTCAAATCACAACGATTCTAAAGAAGTTTCACTTCAAAAATGTATCATATCAACTTTAAATATTGAATAAAATATATATGATAAATATTATAAAGTAACTACCACATATTTTTTTTATAAGTAAAACTTAAAAATACCTTTCTAATGTTACGTCGACCTTTGCTGTAGGCTTGAGATTGATACTTTTTCCCGGTATGAGAAGATTCATCACCGAACAGTTCTCTTGAAAGTATCCTAAAACAAGAATAATTTCAATGACTAACAAACTGCCCTTGAAAAATGCGTTGTACCGACACATCAACTGTACTCGTATCTAAAAAATAACATTCAACCATTTGTATTGTGCTTATGAAATAAATAAAATAAAATTATATCAATGCGAAAGTTTGTAAATGTGTGTATGTTTGTTATTTATTCAAGCTGAAACGGTTGGAAGGATTTGCGTGAAATTTATTTATTTAGTAATTAATACATAGATAGACTAAGACATGGAGTAACAAATAGACTTCTGTCACACCGGGGACGAATCCGAAGCCAGGGTTAATCACTAATATATATAATATAATGATATAATAATTTTATAATATGAAATTACATATAATATCATTACTTGTAAGGTGTTTTATTATTAAAAATTACTTTATTTTAACGATACTAACTTCATCTGCTTACGTCGCTCGAGCAGCTTTTTTTTAGAGCGGCGGCGCGGGCGTGCTCGCTGCCTCGACGTCTCCATGCCGTCGCTGCGCTTCTCTATGTATTCATTTACAATCTTGGCACGTTTAGCATCGTCCACGCTGAAATTTTAATAATATTATATTATACATATGGCGTAACAATTTTTTTTTCTTATATCTAGTATCATAATCATTTAATAACCATCTGGTCACTGGTGGTTAGGATATTAGTACTAAAAAGCGTGCATTTGATCAACCACAGGAGCTACCTAACAGACAGATTAACATTTCTACCTCAAAATCCATACTTTAATAATGTTATAAATGTGAAAGTGTTTTTTTGCCATTCCTTCACGTCGAAACAGAATGACGGATTAGCGTGATTTTTTGTGTGGAGATAGATGGAGGGCTGGAGAGTGACATAGGGTACTTTACTTTTATCGCGGGGAATTTTCTCATTGCCATGCAAAAACACGTTATAATATACAACACACAACAACTCATCATACCTGTTGTATGAATAGCATATCTATACCATACTAACTGTCAATATATCATAAAAAGTAAAAAAATGATAATTATAATATAAAACATAAAAATACGCATACCTAGGGGTTTCTTGCTTTTTCTCTAATCTTTTTAAAAGCTTTTCTTTGGTGGTAACCCATTGCTTCTCTTCTTCAGAGGAAGAGGCGTCCTCATCTTTTATTCGTATTTTCGTTACATTACTTTTTGGCATTTTTTTCTAAAAGTACAGAAAATGAATATTCAATAAAAATTTACTAATAAATCTAGCTCTATAATGATAATAATTTTGCTACTATACCCACATTAGTACTTCTAGTATTAGTTTTGTTTTCTATGTCTTTTGTACTTTCTAATTCATGTTTGACTTCAACTGGTGCATGTAATAGCTTGAGTTCTGTGTTCATCATTTTATCAGCTGTAAGCATTAAGACTTCAGATTTTGGCTTCTCTTTCTCTTCCGTTTCTCCTTTAGATCTTATTTGACGTCTTGATCTTGTTTTAGGGCTCAGTTCATCATCAGTTTCTTCTTTGATTTTTTTTATCTTACTCTCCTCATCACTTTCATCATCCATTAAAAGGTTTTTAGCTAAGTAATTATCAGAGCTTTGTTGTGGTGCCTAAAATAATATAAATATTATTGAAGAAATTACCATCTAACCAATTTTGGTAACCTCATTAAGACTAGCCAACTGCGCGAGACATATTATACTGCAGCTGTACGCTCTGACACAACATGCACTTTCTGTATCTTTAACTCCTATATCCAATCCAAATATGTGAGTGGGACAACTACTCGACCGAAATGATGAAAATTAATTCACAGTATCTACAGACAGGCATACATGGTCGACTTCTTAAGTTTGAGTTGCTACTATTTCATGACAGTAAAACTCAGTCACTTTTTTGTCTTGACCTGGGACTCGAACCCAGGACCTTAAAATTTGCAGTAGTACATGCTAGCCACTAGGCCAACGAAGAAACGATTTATCTATACATGATGATGATGATGTTCTCCTAGCCGATTCCGGTCACGGCGGCCAATCTCAATGAGATTAGCCTACTGCGCAGGATATATTATAATGCTCAAGTGTACGCGCAGACACAAGTGCACTCTCTATTCCTATCACTCTCATACTCCGGTGGGACCACCACTCGACACGACCGGTGAGAGTTAAGGCGAAGGACCGACGGCTTTACGTGCTCTCCGAGGCACGGGGGTGATACACCGCCAACTTCCCAACTCTGGGCTGTTACTGAGACTTACTATACAGAAAGACTCAATAACTAAACTTGGCCCGACCCGGGTCCGGGTCCGGTCCGGGTGTGCAGCCGTACATGCTAGCCACTACACCACCGAGGTAGTTATCTATACATACTAATATTATAAATGTGAAAGTTTATGAGTATGAGTGTTTGTTACTCTTTTACGGCAGAACGGCTGAACGGATCTAGATGAAATTTGGCAGAGAGAAAGATTATAGTTTGGAATAACACATATACTTATTACCCCGGAAAAATGTACGGTTTCCGTGGGATAGGTTTGTTTTTGTTTTCCCAGAGGCGAACACAAGCGAAGCGAGGGAGAGCCGCTAATTAATACATATGATAGAAAGACTTACATCGAGAACAAAATTGTCGACAACGTTATCATCCTCATCCTCTGATGGCGAAAGCTCTCGAAACTCCTCATCATTTCGGTTATTTTTTTGGACATTTTCTAAAAATTGTGTTTTTGGGTTTTTAGTAGAAACATTTTTGCTTCCTTTAGACTTGCCTTTTGTTTGTAATCTATGTAATGTTTGTAAGTTTGTCAATCTGCAAATATTAATAAAAATAAAATAAAAACTCAAGCTAAAAAGTATAACATAAAAAGTATAGGAGACACATACTTATCAATTTCTGTGTCGTCTTGTGTTTTTCCGGTCACATTTTGATATCTATAATAGGTATCTACGAAACATTCTGGTAATTTATCTAATGGTACATAAGCATATCGATAGATCTTGCTGTCTCTATCATTTATAGGGTAGCACTTCCATCCATGACGTTCAATATACGACACACCATTTACCTCTATTTCATCAGATGTTTTACAGTCATTTTCATTAATACTCTTAGATCCTTCAATACAGTCTTCTGATGTAGTTATAGATGGTGTGCATTGTAATAATTCAATAGGCACATTTGCAAAAATTAAAGAAGCGTCTGATGGTTGTATTTCCTCTACAGATTTAATTGGGCTTTTCTCTTGTTCGTTTTTGTGTTCATTAATGTATTGTATATGTTCAGTAGAATCTACATCATTACACTGTATTTCATTTTCTTGCAATTTACATAAAGTATCACTAGATATTTTATAATTTTTCCTTTT
This sequence comes from Brenthis ino, assembly GCA_921882275.1. Lineage (NCBI taxonomy): Eukaryota > Metazoa > Arthropoda > Insecta > Lepidoptera > Nymphalidae > Brenthis > Brenthis ino. The sequence continues at coordinate 18,955,418 of OV170224.1, read as the reverse complement.
CTTTAAGTTTAAGTCTAGTTCATCATCTATTTCAGAATCCGAAGACTCATTTTTTTTCTCTTCTAATCTTATTTTTCCTCTCATTCTTCTAGTTAATGTTTCAATTTTTGAAGATGATTTTTCTTTTGCAAGTTCTACAAGATCCTTATTATTTTTTTTAATCCGAGGTTTACGCTTATCTGTTTTCTTTTTCCCTATTCGTTTACTAGTTCCTTCATCCGAACTGCTTGCCATTAATCTATCTTTGGCTGTCTCAGTACTTTGCGGAACTAATAAATTCATAGTATCATAAAGAGTGTCAATATCATCATCAGAGTCCGGCTCATATTGTCGACGAATTCGACTAGCACTTTGGCTAAAAATTTCTTCACTATCTAAATTGGTCATAGATAGAATCATTTTATTAGAACTTACAAAAGATTCGAATGCGTCTACATCGTAACTATTACTGTTTTTCCTTTGAATGGGTTCTCTAGTTGAATTAACCACTATATCTTCTTGTTTAGTAATTATGTCTAAAGATGTATAATTTATTAAATTATCATGCACTTCTTCGGGCTCCATTTTGATAGTAGAAGAATCAATAACATTTCCACACACATCTTCAAGTGGTTCAATCTTAACATTTATAACAGAGTCTTCTAGAATACCATTCTGAGATTTCTCACAATCATCATTATTTGTTGGTTCTGCGCAAGAGCGTAATTCCTGCATCTGAACTTGTGAAACCCAATTAGTTTCATTGTTTTCATCACCGACGTCACCATCACCGTCGTCATAGCTAATATCAAAGTCATTATCAGAGTAGTACTGCTCATTATTTATATTCAATTCATTTTCATTGTTTTCTTCAGAATTCTTATTAAATATCTCTTCTGACACTGTGTTTACATTATCTATTGTAAAATTAAGTGTTACATCATTATCTAATACCAATATATTATCACTTTTAGTTAAAGATACAACTTTCTTAAGGGAAATTGATTTTAGAGGCAAAACTACAGATGTTCCTATTTGATTACCATGCAACATGTAATTTGGTACATGTTGCTTATCATCATATGTTTCAGACAATTTAAAAGAAATTAATTCTGTACATAAGAGTAATAAACTTTTAACTCCATTATTCTCTCTTTTTAAATATGTCTCTCGCTGACTCAAATGGTCTGGCTTGAATTCAGCATAAATAATTCTCTTAATTTTCCTTAATACTAAATCTTTCAATGGTTTGACTTTATATATTACAATTTGTTTTTTACATTTATTTTGACATCTTGTTGGATTTTGAAGTACACTCACACACATTGATGATAAAGATTTCACTTGAAAACTACAAGTAGTATTTTTTGCACAATTCACAATGTCACTGTTTTTTGTACAAATATAGTTATTGTTTGTTTCTGCAAATTTCGTTCTCACTTTTCCTGATTCACTCTCACTGAAAGTAGGTACATTAATAAGTTGGATAATTGTTTTATAACAAAGAGTTTTAAGGGAATTAACATGAATTAGTTTCTGAGTTTTTAAACATTCATCATTCCTATTTACATCCTTTAATAGTACATCACCATTGTCCTCATATTTCCTATTGCAAGGAGAGTGCACTTTGGAGTGATGTACATTATCTTTAGAGGGGCATATCTTAGAATTTAAAGTTTTTCTGAAATGCATTAGAAACTGCAAAGTTTGTATACATATTGATAACAATGAATCAGGGCTTGTTTTGTCTAGTTTTGAAGTCAACATTGAATTACTAGTATTATTTGAATCCATTACAGTATTTGAGACATCAGACGATACTTCTTCACTCGGAGTAACATAAGAACTTTCACAAGATTTTGTTGGTTTGTCAAAAAAATAATTACAAACGTATCTTGTTTCTTTTTGTAACCAACTGTGTCTTATGTATGGAGCACAAAGTGATAGAGCCTTTTGGCGTTCATACATTTTGAAGAAATCACTTACCATTTCTAATGTTACAAAGGTATCAGGTGGTTTTTTATTTCGGCCGTCCTGGGCTAAAAAAGACTGTGTAGGCTTAACTTTCTTTACCATTACTGAATCATTAATCCAAACGGCATGTCTTCCTTTAACAACTATTTTTTCCTTGGCTTTTGGCATTTCTGTTGGCTTCTTTGCTATTTTAATAGATAATTCCTTGTTTAGGAATACAGTTTTTGGGTTAAAGACTGGTTTTTCTTTCTTTTTATTCTTTATTGGTTCCTCAACAATTTCACAATCACTATCATTGCCTTTTGATGTTGATGCAACTACTTTTTCTTGTTCTCTATGTTGACTTAAATTATTTTCCTTTAAAAATTCCTCATATTGTTTTGATAAGTCTTCTTCCATCTGAACTAAGTTGTGTTTGGCTAGTTTAAACAGCAAAAAAGATTTTTTTACACAATAATCCATTTTAAATGTATCGGTTACATATGCAGTGTTTATTTTTTTCTCAATAAAATCTTCACTTTTTTGAGTCATTAGCTGGCCTAATTCTGAAGTTGTCTTTACAATGCCAGACAAAAATTCAATTGCTTTTTGAGATTGTTCTGTTGTTAAAGCAACCTGATTTTTCATAGGAACCTCATACAATGTATTTGTCTGAACTGCAATTGGCTTAGTTTTAATGATATCAGTTTGTGAAGATGTTTCAACACTTTTCTTTTCTTTAGTGGGATCAATTGTTGGTATTTGCAATGGTGCTTTTGCATTATCTATACTTTTAGCTTTCTTTATTTTTATATCTGTTCCTTGGACTATTTTAGCTAGGAAGTTTTCAAATTCATTTGTTGCACTCCAAGACTTAGCTTGAGTGGATTGTTTATTTTCATCTGCCTTAATAACTGATGTTTCTAAGTTAAGTTCAATATCAACATTTTCATTTGATTCTAAAGTATCTTCTATACTTCGTTTAATTCGTTTTTTGGGGCTTTTCTGAAAACTACCACTTGATTTTCTGAATTTCTTTTTTTTGTGTATCTTAAATTCATCCGCAATCTCTTCTTCAATATTACTGTCAGTATCTGTCAATTCTGATTGAAGTCTATTATCGCCTGGAATATATTCATCATCTGAATTATATCTACCACCCTTTTTTCTTCTTCTTGGTTCATCATCAGATAACTCAATATTTGCAAAAGGATCTTCATCGGATCCTTCATCATAATGTAAATTTTTTTTCGCCTTACGGCGCGCTGGCCTAGCTGATTCTGTCAAAAGTAATTCCGAATCATTGGATTTCTCATCTGTGGTTTCTTTTTTTATATCACTATTTATGATACTATCGATGTTATATTCATAATCTGAATAAACTGGTTTTTTCGAATTTCTCTTACTAATTAAATTACTTTCTGTATTATCTAAATTCTGTAAATTGTTAACATTTTCTTGAAGATCAGTACCTACAGAAGGAGCATCTATGGTAATAGCTGATATTGAACCTTTGTCTTTTAACTTACTCAAGCTTATATCATCTTCTTCATTGGTAGGCTTTTCATTGTCTTTTATCTCAAGATCAGATTTTACCTCAGGCACTTGATGTATGAGATTTATATTACTTTTTTTAGGCCTACCACGTTTCTTTGTTATCTTATCCAAAAACTGATCTGGCTCTGTCTGTTGAGGACTAGGGTCACTAATAGTATCACTTAATACTTTATTTTCAAGTTCTGTATTAATTTCTAAGTTATTAACATTATCTGTAATTTTTTCAACTTTATTATTTTTCTTAGTACTTAATGCTACTAATGGTATATCTTCTGTGTCATCTTCAGAAATATTATTTTTATCATCACTAGTGTCTACAATTGTATCTTTAGTAATATTAATATCTTCTAATGGGAAGGTCGCATTTATATTTTTTAATGTTTCATTTTCATCACTATAACAATTTTGTTTAGAGTTAATGTTTACTCCACGATCACTTAATGTCTTTGAAGTAAGGTCAGGATCTTTTTTCTTATTGCCTCTTTTGGTAGCTAAATTAGAGGCATTCATAGAAATGTTGTTGTCATTTTCACTTGTAATTTTTTTATTTGATATTTCATTTTCATCATCTTCACATTTTTGGATATCAGCATTTCGTCGTTTTGGTGGTCTACCTCGTCTTTTAGGTTGGTTTTCTGTAATTTGAGTGACTATTGACAAATCTTTTCTTTCATTTTGAATAGGTTTCGTCAATTTTTCTGAAGAAGTTGCTGATATTTGTAGATCTTTTTCTTCTTCGACTATACTTTCTAAGTTTAATTCACTATCTATGTTTAATGGTTTTTTTGTATCTATAGAATCCGATGTCATAAAATTGCATTCTATATTTGTATTTTGATGATCGTTTTTTTTCTTTTTTCTACTTTTTTTTGTGGGTATATTTTTCTGCAGAAGTATCGTATTCTCTATAGTTTTTTCTAACAACTGTGGCGCTTGTATTGGTTCAGAAATGATCTCTTCTTGGCCAATTTCCACATGTTCACGATCATTATTGCGTGGTGCATCGTTAAGTACTTCAGTTATATCATGGTTACCTCGTGATGGTGATACAATATCAGAAAGAGTTATGAATTCATCTTCTTCATACATAGAAACGGCTTGAAATTTTTCAAATGCGTCCTCTGTTGTACAGAGGTGGTTGGTTTCTAAATCAATTTCTTCGGACATTGTAGAAAACTTTCATACACTTGTTACTTATGAACATCATTAAATAACTTTAATACGGATAAAAATTAAACTTTCTAGTATTTCTACTGAAATCACAAAATATTCGGGAAAATAACATATATTTGTTGATTAGTTAAAATGTTAGCAGCCTAGCATCGAGAAAATAGTGTTGCCAAATTATGGATATAGACAATAGACATGTCAAAAGTTATTTAATCTACAAAATCGATACAGGTAAAAACGTATCGATTTTGTATCGATGTGTTATTATTTTTATTTTCATTCTGGTATATAACATGTTCATATTGTACTGCATTTTTTTTAATGGTAATTAAATTATTAAGTAAACTAATATTATATTGCGAAATCATACGAATAAATATGTCAACAGAATATACTTAACCATAATCAAGTCTTCGCCTTGACAGACACACTAAGGATAAATAAAAAAGGCTGTTGTTAGTCTCCGCTAAGCGAATGAATAAAAAATATGTTATTCATCCAACTATTATTGGACGAATAAATACACTATAGGCTATTCCTATTTGTCTGATAATCGGATGAATAAAAATATATTATTTGTTTGATTATTGTTGGTTTATACGATTATCTACCACTCTCTGGCGTTTATTTATGCAAAAAAATAACCTTAACCTGTCGAGCTAAAAACTTATTTTTTTTTAGAACCCAACGTTAACTTCAAGAGTTTTCAAGTGTAAAAAGTGATATTAGGTGCAGGAGTTTCTCTTGTAGGAGTGAAAAAAAACCTTATCGAGCTGAAAAAAAATTACATATCACAAACGTCAAATGCAGAGTGCCAACTGCCAAAATACAAATGTCAAATATGTCAAATCCAGTCCAAGTGTTGACGAAACAGATGAATCGAAAATTTGTGCAAAATTAATGCTTTGCGTTCTTTGTGATAAACGTCAATGATTAAAAAATGAGTTTAAATATTTAATTTCTATTTTGAAATTTCTACGTTATAAAAAAATTGCTTAATGACAGAAAACAATGTATTTCCCTATAGGATGGCCAAAAGTTCTAAAGAACTTAGGGACGGATATTCAATTAGTGAAGCAAATAGTATCTAATCGGGACAAAATATTATTTGCCTCCTTAAGTGATGAATTTTTAGTCATATGGTTTTGTAAGGTATGCTTTCTTAGAAATATTAACAAGCTTTGCTTTTAGATGTGTTAAACTAAAACAAAAAAAAGAAGATTTTTGTCATTTTCTTAATATATAATAAATCATTTGCTTACTTAATATTTCACAATGAGCAAAGCATTTGTTTTTGTCCTAATAAGATATCTAATTTCCATGGCTTCCAATATTTGTAATCCTATAAACTTATACTTTGTTTGTATAAGCATTAAAATTTATCTTTTTCTATTTAAGTAATACATACTGCAATGTAAAAAAATATTTTAACTTTCAGCCATCTGTACCTATAGTCTATCATAAAAGAAGTGCAGAATCTCTACAAAGACTTGGAGTTAATGTTGGAGTAGAATGGAAACCAGACTCATCAATGATATGTATATCTGTATGTTGTGCCATGCAATAATTGGCATGAAATGTTTTAATAATATAATATCAGCATCATTTAAACAGTGAATGTTTGAAATAAGTGAATATTTATAACATTTCAGACTTCTGAAGGCCATTTAATTTTATATAATGTGGAAGCACAGAATGAACACACAGCTTATCAGCAATGTGACCCACCGACTGCTAGCCTCAGGAGGGATTCTGCTGAACTATTTGTTAAAGAAGTTATTCCATCTCTTAAAATTACCTTAGTAAGTAATTTAATTACTATACTCATGATATGCACTATAAATATCCACAATGGACAATAGTGTAATTAACTGTATATTACATAAATGTATTACATAAATAAATATCACATAAAGATATAATTTGACATCAGGTTACATATGACATAAATTTAAAAATATGCATGAAAATGCCAAAATGTAAGTTTTTTAATAATTTATCAACCATATATCTATGCTGGTGTTCTTACTTATTTATTTGTTAAAATGATAAATAAATGATGATCTAAATAATGAGTTCAATTTAAAAAAATACTTGCAAATACCTTATCTAGGTGATACTGTTGAGGCTTAAACTAGTAAATAAAAACAAATTTTATTACATACACCATGTTACATACAATCTCAAAAAGACCTTATAAGGTAAACTTTGAGGTGCTTAAATTCCTTTAAGATCAGACTATGTATTAACTGTTCTTTAGGCAAGTCCAAATCATACTTGATGAATCTTTTAATTCAATATGTATAAAGTTGTGTATTTTATTAAATTGTTATGTTCTTCTATGAATAATATGTATGTTAAAATAAAGAAATCTAAGGAGTATTTTAATATATTTTTATATACTTTAATGTTTTTCAACAAATCCAATTGAAATAAATGTTACACATGCTTACAATGTTATCATGTTAATTTGGATGTTCTAGTTCAAAGAAATTCTTGTATGGGATGGACAGATTACAAGGATGTGCTGTATATCTGGCACGGAAATACTTGTATGTACCACACGCGCCCATCTCTTACGATATCGTTGGGACGGAACTCAAAACAGAGATTACTGCCTCGATTTAGGAAGAATACCTTTTTCAATAAACCAGCAGGTGTCTAAAGGTATATTTTAAATATTTTATTTTATATAATTCAAGTTTTAAAAAAAATATTTCTAAGTTAAAGTATATTAGTGCTATTAGAGAATTTATAAAAAAACTATAAATAAAATATTTATTGAGAATTCAATTAAACCCACACTTTTTAAATAAGCTTATGAAAAACAATATTTTTTCCTTAAATAACTATTGTTTTTCGCTTTTTACTTTAAAATGAGTATTTAGTATTGATCTGATTTTGCAGCGGAGCCTATTTTAGAAGATAATACAAATGTTAGTGATATTGAATATTCACCATTGGTGTGTGGATTTGGTATAACATTAAATGATGGAAGAGCTGCTTATCTGACTGCCCCAAATCTTAAATTCGATCCAAATGTAAGTTAGAATTAATTTAACTATTAAATATAAAATATATAAACTATTAAATATAAAATATATAAACTATTAAATATTATATATAATAAAAGTAAAATATAAGTATTTCTAGTCTGTATGATTTTATATAAGAATTTTTGCTATCTCAGATATATTTAGCGACGGATTTGACGGTAAGACTAAACTGTGTTAGAGTGAAGTCCTATAATGCTACATCCATTGTAATCTACAAACCACTTTCAATATTTGAATGCTAGATTAACACTAACTTAATTATGTTCTTTATTCATATCATATTAGTATGACATTTCGTTTTAAGAAAATGTGGAAAAGTTCTTGTAAGGAGAATTTAAAAAAAAGGGTCCATTAAAATCTTTGCTAGTAACATGTAAAAACAGTATATTACAGAAATAGCTAGTCGTCATTCATTATATGTATTGAATATAGTAATTTATTCATTTATTTATTATAATATAATGTAAGCATTTTTTTCAGGCAGTACAAGGTATTTGGGCGCAAGGCATCGACGATGCGACTTGTGTACGAGTCAATCATAAGTTTAGGCTCATTGCTATTGGTAGAAAGAAGTATGTTGTTTTTTTTATTACATATAAATTTTGTAAGCCTTTGAGCTTATTTTTTTATAGACAGAATACTCTATGCCCTTAAGTTAAAAATATAAATTATGATACTTGTACGGGTTTAAAATTTAAATATTGAAATCCTACTAATATTATAAACACGAAAGTTTTAAGGGATGTGTATGGAATATGGATGTACGTTTGTTATTATTTGAATTTTGATGTTTTACAGTAATATAACTATAATTTATAAAGATTTAAAAGTATTGTATAATTGTACTAAGCGAACAGAGCCGCGGGTAAACGCTAATAAGATAATAATCTTAATCTTATATTCGTAGCTCACAAGTAGATGTATTCACGATTGACGAAGCGACGGGTGGCCTTGAGCTTTCGCACACAATGCTGCTCAGTTCCAAGGACTTCCCCGGTGACCCGGGGCCTGTGAAGTGTATGAGGTGAAATTTATATTTGCTTATAGTCTGTAGTTATATTTGATGAAACCATAGGTTCTCAAACTTATTTTGCTTACCACCTGTTTTTTTGTTTGTATACAAAAATAAATTATCCCAAAATTCTTTAACTTACATTCTATTGTGCATAATAACAGTCATTATGTTTCATATATTAAATTTAAACGTGCCTTATTATATAGATAGTATTGATAAGATGTGGCCCACATCCTATTTTTAGGTTCAAAGAAATAAATTTTAATGATAAAAATTATTATGCATGACATAGTATCATGATACCAATACAGATATTTTTTTTAACTCTTTATGGTCCTCTTAGAACCTTCCAGCTTCCACAACCAATAAATCGTCTAGCTAAATAATATATAATATTGAAGAGTTTATTTGTTTGCTTGAACGCGCTAATATTTGGATCTACTGGCCCATTTGCAAAATTTAACATTATAATACTACTCGGAGCTAGTATATTCCTACACTAGCGACTCACCCTCGCTTTGCTCAGGTTTATCCCTAGTTTGCTTCCCAATACAAACTTTCATCCCCATTTTTAAACCCTTAACGGATTATTTCCGGGATAAAAAGTATCCTATGTCCGTCCCAAGGTCTCAAACTACGTTCTTAACAAATTTCATCTAAATCGGTTCAGTAGATCCAGAGATTACCCCATACAACGTCACAAACTCACAAACTCACAAACTACCTCTTTATAATATTAGTATAGAGTCATAGACTAACAAGTAAATGTTAGTAAATTATAAATGTGTCCGTTAGATGGACGGGGGACGGGCGCGCGGTGGCGGTGAGCTGGGAGGGCGGCGGGATGGCGGTGTGGAGCACGTTCGGCGCGCTGCTCATGTGCTCGCTGGCCTGGGACTACGGCCTCAGCCAGGACCTCGCCAAGCGTAACCCGCTTGTTGTCTCCTGCATGGTAATGTTACACACTGGGCACAGTCCGGACTATCAAGACACGCGTTGGCGTGTCCAGCCAAGTTCAAGTCAAAGGAACTGGCGATGAAGCACCGTGCGTATATTTACACGAACCATTTGGGGCCACTTTTTACGTCGTAATAACTTAAAATCTATTTAACATACAAAAGTGCTATTTAAAAATAAAACTTCTTAAATTTGAACAGTCGAATTATTTACACAGAGTAGATAACTTAGGATAAATTGAAGTTCAAGATTGACATGGCTAGTTTTTACATACAAGTTATCTTATAACTGGCTAATCACTTATATCTTCTTTATGCTATACGCAACTTGCTGTTTTCTACCGACTTCAAAAAGGAGGAGGTTCTCAATTTGACTGTATTTTTTTAATGTTTGTTACCTCAGAACTCCGTCATTTATTAACCGATTTGGACAACTTTTGTGTTGTTTGAAAGTGTATACTTCCAGATTGGTCCCATTTAAATATCAAAAAAAAACTACCACCCCTAAGGGTGGAAAAATAGCTAATGATGAATTTAACCTACTTCTAATTGTCATAATGACTTGAAACTTTGCAAGGGTTTCTATTTCCGTTGATAGTACAGTGGTTCGGTATTGTTGACCTGATCTGATGGTAAGGCCAGAAGGTGGATAGGTTCAACGGCAAATAGTAGATACTTTGAGTTTGAGCTTATTTTGTTTGATTTGACAAGCCTAACACGTTCGAATTCTACTACTTACTTACTTTGCTACTACTGTCTACACTAAAAACGGAAAAATAAAAACTTTTTAACAAAAAAATAAAAACCGACTTCAAACAAAAGCACTAAAAAGTAAAAAGTAACTGATTGGTAGTTTTCATTTACTATACATACACTACTTAATACTTTTTTTTGCTTTTGTTTGAAGTCGGTTTTTGTTCTTTTGTTAAAAAGTTTTTCTATATTGTAAGGTCAATATGTCTCACTTTTCTAATAACTTGCTTTACTGGTAAAATACAACATTTTATCGTCGCATTTCTAAAAACGCGTAAACAATTTGGAGCACAGAAATGTATTTTGTGTTGCTTATGCGTTGTTTGTGATTTTTTGCGTTATATTATTTTTAGAAATTGACGTAGTAATAATAATTAGATTTTTTATTAACATATTATTTTAATTCAAAAAATAAATATTTATAATGAATGATGGATTATTGGATTTCTAAAAGATAAGACGGTGGGAATCGTCTTGTATGGACCCTTCGCCATGATGTACACACTGTATAGATAGTACTTGTTTTGATTTGAATATTCTTTTAGTAATTTACCTATTTTTGAAATGTTTAAGATCATATACTACTTCTTTTTACTTCTTTTTTTTAGGAATGGGCAACGGAAGGATATCAGTTATGGATGGTTAAAGTGGAGGAAGAAGCGAAATCGAATTTAATCCAAATGGACTTTGTTAAAAGCCCCATGAGTGTGAACCCTTGTATGGTAAGTAATGAATTTATTTTATGACATACAGTTACAAGCCTTGAATAATCTCCTTATAATTTAAAGAATGATAAAAATCGATTCACATTAGATAAACATGTTGTGTAATACATATTAAAAAGATACACACTCAAAGTAAGTTCTTTTGTTTGAAATCAATATATAGTCCAAGAGCCTACATTAGGAACCCTTAAAATGCTGAGATTCATTTCAATTCTACCCGTTGTTACTACAAAATTATAAATATCTTGGAGGACGAAGCGTTTTGTATAGCACATTTATAACTCAATTCGTTTCAGAGCAACCAAAGGCATCTATACTTGCAAGCGGATGATAAATTGTACATAAATTTGGAAGATAATCTCACTCGACGAACAAAAGTCCCCATCATAGATTCGTCTTCAGACGCGTTCCAAGAGAACGGCCAGGACGCGCCGTTGGAATACGTCAGCAGCGCTAAGTATAACGACTTTGTGGATGACAACGAATGCAGGAAGCAGTGGATAGTCCTGCAGTTGCCGGCCACCTACATAGCTAGCAATTGGCCCTTACGAGTGAGTTCCAATAATTTTCTTACATTAATTATAATTAGATAACTAAATTAATAATTTTGAGAAAAATGTAATTATTAAACTTTTTCATAGCACTTTCCATGTTACTGAATGCGATTAAATTAATTCGATACTGTACATTTCTTGGAATTATATCAAATATTTTTGTGTGTTTGTCTGTTCATTTTTGGGTACCTGAAGGGTCAACGGAACCCTCGTCCGTCTGTCTGTCAGAGAGCTGTAACTCATGAACCGTAATAGGTAAAGAGTTTAATGTTGCACAGAGTATGTATTTCTATTGTCGCTTTAACAACAAATAATAAATAAAAATACAAGAAACATTTTTTTAACATTCGTAATCGATTATCGAAGTTAATTTTACTTATTTATTTATTTTTATTTATTTTAATATACTACTTATATAGAGTAAAATTTATATTAATAAAAAGTACATGTACGATAGTGCGGAACCCTTCGTATGCGAAATCGACTCGCACTTGATCGATTTTTTGTAATAATGAATAAATAATACAGAACTTGTGTATTGCTAAACGCTCAAGTTACAAAATTTGTAAAATTTGTAGTTAACAAAATATTACTATTTTCTATTAAAGTGAAATAGCGCTTACAGTATAAGAAATATCTCCTGTGCTATACTTATTGCTATATATTATAGATAGCTATTCTCAGTGAGATTATTCGCCATGACTGAAATCGGCCAGGAGGACATCATTGTATAGTGTGTGTGTGTCGCAGTACAGCGCGGTGGACGGCAGCGGGCAGCACGTGTGCGTGGCGGGGCGCGCGGGGCTGGCGCACTACGCGCGCGCGTCGCGCCGCTGGAAGCTGTTCGGCAACGAGGCGCACGAGCGCGACTTCGTGGTCACCGCCGGCGTGCTGTGGTGGCGCGACTACATCGTTGCCGGTGAGCGGCGACTGCTGGCTGTGGCCGAGCCACGACTCTTCATTCATTCATTCATACATTCATTCATTCAGTGGTTAATTATTATCGTAATAGCTTTTTTTACTGTGGCGGTACACTCGTAGGCTCTTTGTTATCAGTGCCGATGGCCGAGGCACAATGTGTGTAGTGTATTTGACATTTGCTAATAACCATCTCATCTCTCGGTTCTATCTCTAGTACTCATTTGAAATATTGTACCTATACATAAATAATCAAATGTGTTTATAACATTAGTAAGACTTCGACGACGTCACGCCACTTTTGTATGTTTACAAACTTAAGTTTGTGTGCTGTGTACAGTATATTATTCGAGTGTAAATACAATACAAGGTACGTATTACCTGTCATATATTATGAGTAGATAAAATCTATCCCAGGATATCATATCGTTGGATATGTCCCATTTGTTTATTGAATCCATAAGTATAATACTTTCTAAGATTAACGCGAATATTTAACATTTAAAATAAAACTATCTCTTCAGATTTTTTCGCGGATTTTATTTGTTTTTGGGTTCCCGACGTTTCGAATGTTTTATAGCAATCATGGTCACGGGACAGACTAAGGCTTAAAAAGTCTCAAAAGCATTGTCACAGGTAGGCTACCCGCAAAATAACGAAAAGAATTCAAAAAATCAAAAATGGCGTCGATAAAAGTACCTTTACAATATTTGTTAATTTTAATTTTAAACATTTTTATACAATTTAATAAGTTTATTAATATAAGCTGCTTCTCTTGCTTCCTAATGTAACCAAAACAAATCCGCCAGGTTGCTACAGCATAGCAGAGGGGCAGGACGAGATCCGTCTGTATCCGCGCGAGGCGAAGCTCGACAACCGATTCGCGAAGATCGTGCGCGTGCAGGCGCAGGTGTTCGTGCTGGACGTGCTCGACGACCAGCTCGTCGTGTTCGGCGCCGACGCGCTCGTCACCATCTACGAGCTCCAGCGGATCGATGATGGTCAGATGTTGTTTTGTTTTCAAAATTTTTTTTATTGAGCGATAAAAATGTGTTTATTTTGTTTCTTTATGTTTTTTTTAACTAATTAGCTAGACATACATAGCATGGTAGGTATAGTATATTGTCGAAATATGCTTTAGTTGTAGTACAGTAAAAGCTCTTTATTCGCGGGGTATATGTTCCATAAATATGCCGCGAATACAGAAACCGTGAGTACGGAATGGCAATTTATATGGGATTATAGGGGATACGTTCCTAGGTGACAAAATAAAAAAAACAAATATATAAAAAAAATATTTAATTGAAGTTTTTGAACATTTTAATTAATTATCTTAAGGCTTAGGCAATGGTTTGAAGAATTTTGTAATTTTTTCTTGCTTGGCAGTTTTTAAAAGCTCCTTCAATTCAGACTGATACACAGCAGTCGCATTAGCAATTTGCCTCTTAAAAATAAGACTTCGTTCCATAGACGGATCAATGTTCATAAAGAAATCGCAAAGCTCATTTGCCATTCTTAAACCTTCACTAAGATTTTTCAAATTAAATGTCACGTTTCCAGTGCTTGTTGAAGCCTCTTCTTCAATGGGCTGTGAATTTAACATTTCCTCCAAGTCGGTTTCAGTCAAATCTTCATCTTGCGATTCAAGCAATTCCTGAATGTCACTTGATTCTATCTGTTCGAACCCATCTCGTCCTATTCCATTCGCGATTTCGGCTATGTTTGCAGTCAAAATTTGAACTTGCACAGATTCTTCGTCATTTTCCGCAGTCAGACCAGGCCACAGTTTTTTCCAGCACGACTTTAATGTGTGTGGTTTCAGTTCTTCCGATGATTCTTTTATGTTTGCGATGCATTTTGCTATGTCAAATTTCTTCCAGCAATCCATAACATTCATATCAGAATTACATTCCATATTATCCAATATGATTTTGAAGGTTCGTCTAATGTAATAGAGCTAAAGGCCTGGATTATTCCTTGGTCCATAGGTTGAAGCAAAGCCGTCGTGTTGGGTGGTAAAAATGTCACTTTTATATTTGGATGCATAGTTTCAAGTTCGCGAGGATGACCTGGTGCATTGTCCAAAACTAGAAGCGCTTTAAAGTCTAAATTCTGTTTTTTTAAATAAGTTTCAACTTCAGAAACAAAACAATTCCGGAACCAGTCACAAAAAATAGCGCTTGTAACCCACGCTTTCTTATTAGCACGCCAAAATACTGGCAGGTTGTCCTTGTTTTGATTTTTTAAAGCCCGAGGATTAAACGATCTGTAAAGCATCAGTGGCTTAATGAGACAATCTCCAGATGCATTAGAACATAGCAGCAGTGTAACTCTATCCTTTGCTGCCTTAAATCCAGGAGCGGACTTTTCGCTTTTAGAAATGAATGTTTTGTTTGGCATTCTCTTCCAAAACAGTGCAGTTTCGTCTGCATTAAATACTTGCTCAGGTTTGTATCCTCCATCAGCTACTAGGTTTGCAAATTCTTCTGGATATCGTCCTGCTGCAGCAGTGTCTGCAGATGCTGCTTCTCCAACGATTTTAATGTTATGCAATGATTGTCTCACCTTAAATTTATTAAACCAACCTTCCGATGCTTGAAATCCTCCATCTGTACGTTCACCACTAAAACTACCATCAGGTTCTTTAAAATGAGCGTAAAGACGCTTTGCCTTCTCCCGGACCATTGGACCACTCAGGGGCACCCTTTTTTGGTTGCGGTCTTCGATCCATAATGACAACGCCACTTCCATTTTTTCTATTGCTGGATCACGGACAATTTTAGCTGACAGTGAAGTTGAAGCTACAGACGACCTTATTTTATCTTCGGATTTTTTTATTGATCGTACAGTTGATTCGTTGACATTGAATGAGCGTGATATGGATGCAAATGACTCTCCAAGGCGTAAACGATCAAGCATTTCTATTTTCACTTTAAGCGGTAACACAGATTTTTTTCGTGTCGAAACTCTTTTCTCATTTTTTTTAGTTGACATTATAAACTAGAAAGAGTGCAGTAGAGACGTGTTACTCGATCACAATTTTTGTAACGAATGTGAAAGACGAAACAATAAAACACGCAAAGCGGCTTTTACTATAAACGGAACAACATCATTTAAAAATATACTTTATTAATTGAGCTATAAGGTTGCTTTTATTCTGTTTGTTTACATTCTTAAAAACACTGATAGCGGCGAAGGCGGCTTTTGTCAAAAGCATCGGCGTCCGGCGATATCATTTAACAACATACTTTAGGCAAAGTTGTACATAATAAGATCTATTTTACTTTTTTATTAGTCCATTTGACAAGGATATTGGGTTGAATACCTATTGGAATAATTTTATTATTATGTATGTACTTATTAGATCCGCGAATAAAGAAATTTTTAGTCGCGAATATAGGAATTGGGTCGCATTTTTTTTTCCCGCGGATAGTGAAAACGCGAATAAAGGAAGCGCGAATAAGGAGCTTTTACTGTATACAAATTAAATAAAAATATATATTTTTGAATCGGTCTAACTTATTTTGCTCAGGACTTTATAAGCTATGTGTAAATGACGTTAATATTGTAAATACGAACTTTTGTGAATGAGCCGGTGGAATAGTTGATTCTTTATTCTTTTACCAAAGTACATGAACTACGGGCAAAAACTTGTGTTTGTATGTGTTTCGCACTTACTAGTATTAAATCTCTCTCGCAACCATTTCTATTGTAAAGTTTACAAAACTCCAAAAAATTAAAAAGAAAATGTGAAAAAATAGTTTATTTAAAATATAAAATTTTTGCGTAAGAAGTAATCTAAGAAAATATTATATGAATTGAAATGTAGAATTAAACTGAAGTAACTTTATAGTGGGCAACGTGGAGGTGCGGTGCGTGCAGGCGGTGGACATCTCGGCGCTGTCGCACCCCGCGTGCGTGGTGTCGGCGTCGCTGTGCCGCCTGCAGGACGCGCCGCCGCAGCACGCGCGCCGCGCCCACGCCCACGCCGAGCCCGCGGCCCACGCCTACGCGACAGACCCGCCCGTCGCGCCGGACTCGCTCGTGAGTTTATATTTAAACCGACCTAATAAGAACATTAGAGTAGCATAGGTTTCTTTACAATACATTTTATTGCTTTATTTCAAACCGTTTAGACAGCGCAAGCCGATTATCGTAACTCAGCGGCCAATTTTTTCCCGATTTCAACTTAAACTTATGACTTACTAGCAGAACCCGCGGTTTCGCTCGCGCTAAAACTACAAAAAAGAACTAAAAATATAGGTTTTATACAAACTTTCATCCCCTATTTTCGCCCTTATGGGATAAATTCTACAAATGCTAAATCACGTAGTTATTTAATTGTATTGAAGAGCATTAATACCGAGTTTCAAGTAATTCTGATTATAAATATTTTTTTAGGTTTTATTGTAACGTGTTTTCTCGTAGGAACGAGATAATCTGCCGCGGTAAAAATGTATCCTATGTCACTCTCTAGCACTCCAACTATCTCTATACTATATAAAAAATTATGCCAATCCGTCACTCTGTTTTGACGTGAAAGAAGGACAAACAAACAAACAAACTTACACATTTGTAATATTAAGTATGGAAGTATGGATAACAGCGAACAAGTTTTATTGGAATGAATAATAGATGTAGCGCTGGGTGATATCGTAGCCTTCTATTAGTGAAAGAATTTCCTGAATCGAATCAGTAGTTACAAGGATTACCCCCATACATGCAAACTTACAAACTCTACCTCTTTATAATATTAGTGTATATTGCGTATACAAAAACTAATCTTACAAAAAACTAATCATACTTTACAACTGACATTTTTTTCTTAACTGTGAATTAAAATAAAATCATAAAAAACTTCAAAATAATTACTACACTCAATCGTCCAAGATACATAATGTATTATGTAAAAAAATAATGGCTTAATTAAATTCAACGAAAAACGGACGCTAACTAGTTATAATTTTCCGTCCATTTCTTTATGAGTATGTTTTTCTACATATTTCTCAAATGAGTAATGTTATTTATATTTTCCTTCTAAAATCGCCTTACATTTCATGTTACGTTGATTGTAATTATATTACCTACTAATTATATAGACCGCCATCGAGCGGTTTGCAAATATGAGAGATAAATATCTTCTTAGTCAATCCCATCCCATAAATAAATATTATAAATGCGAAAATTTGAATGGATGGATGTTTGTTACACAATAACGCCGGAACGGCTGAACGGATCTGGATGAAATTTTTCGTAGAGATAGATTATAGTCTGAAATAGCATATAGGCTACTTTTTATCCCGAAAAAATGTATGGTTCCCGTGGGATAGATTTGAACAAATATTTTAACATCTTAGACAGTCGTCTTTAGTAACTATTAAATATTATGAAACATTAAAAAACACATTTGGTATAAACCAATTTAAATAATTATGGATATATCTACATTGAATTATGTAAAAAAAAACTATCTTTTTGGATTTTTTGGGAGGACGAACTGAGTGAAAACATGGTCACGGGACAGACTGGGAGTCAGATTCTCCCATGACCGTGACTGCTGTAAAGTAATCGAAAGTTCGAGAACCAAAAAATCGTAAAAAAATCCGAAAAGATAGTTTTATTTAAAATGTCAATTATTCGCGTAAATCTAAGAAAGTTATAAATAGAATTATTTGTATTCAGGTAATCAATGCTAGTGGCAAATTGATGATGGTTCAAAGAGAAGAGTACGATGTGGACGAAGACAACAATCCGGTAAGTCTTGTATTCTACACCACCTCGATGTCCAGCGTTCCACAACAGTGCGATTTTTAAGGCATTTTCTGCCCCGCACAACCACTCTGTGGAACCAGCTATCGCTGGCAGTCTTTCCGAACCTCTACGACCTGGCCACCTTCAAGAAGAGAACGTATTCCTTTCTTAAAGGCCGGCAACGCATCTGCAAGCCCTGCGGTGTTGCAGATGTCCATGGGCGGCGGTGATCACTTTCCATCAGATGAGCCTCCTGCCCGTTTGCCCCCTTAGTCCCATAAAAAAAAATTCTCCCTATTGCGTCTTTTTGCCTGTAGTAGGACTAGAAGCGTTAAACTGTTAGAAAACTAAAAATATAAGGGACTGACGTGAACAGTAGGCGGAAGGTAGAATAGATCTGAAGTTTTGTCAGTCGAAATTATTCTACTTTGATTAGTTTCATAATTATAATTCATTTTAAAACCTTAGAACTATTTGCATGAATTTGTCTTGCACGGTAATCGAACTTGTGACAATACATACACACATTTTTAGAGGAACTCTACTGCACCATGCAAAAAAATGGAAATAATCATCGTGTTGAATTAAAATTAGTACATTTAATTTTTATGAGTTAAATTAGTATCGAATATTACCAACAGCAATGGATTATATTATTAATTAATAATATTATAAATCACTATATTATATTGATTTAATAAATCTCAGTAAAATATGATATAATTAATACAATTGCTTCATAAGCACTTGTAATGTGTATCTAATTGAACCTTTTTTCACGTATCACTTCCCTTATAAATTGGCTTATCTGTGGGTTTTTTTTAACTTAATTATATTTTAACTACCCTGAATACTTGTAATGAATTTAGTATGTGCACGCAACATTGTATATAAGACAAATTATTATATTGAAGTTTCTTTTGTACCGTACTAAAATTAATTATTTTCTAAACTTTAATTGGTCGGTAATATATTTGCATATATTATATAGTTGTGTCCGTTTGTGCGTTACATAAGAAATTCGACTTTACGTGCTTCGTGTAATATTTATGCGAATAGAGAAAGTGTCAATAAGTCGTTTTATATTGCTTGTTATACTATTAATATGTGGGTCTGGACGCCTGGAAGCTAAGCCGTTAAAGTTTTAAGTTAGTCCAAGTTGATTTGCAAAACTCTATGGATTGTCTCAAAGCTATTTTATTTAAAAATTTACCACTTTATATGAAAGGTGAGTACAGATTTTTAAGACGAAAATAAAAGCAAGTCATATCCTTAGATGAAATATTTATTTACAGTTTTAAAGTCATAAACCTCAGGTACACTTCATTGTTACGGAGATACAATTATCAGTCAGCTTAACTTCTAAAGGCCTACGTGTATTTTTGCATTGACTTTTCAATATGCAAGAACACACTAGCGCCGTGAGTAACTAAATAAGGTTACCTATACACATAGAAGTTTATATAGCATACAGCTTATTATATACTTAAATAACTTAATTCTTCGTTTTAATTGTTAGTGTTTTGCCGTGTAAAGATATAGGGCCGGCAGTCCATCTGCGGACTATGTTGCCTTTGGATCCGTAGCTCGTGCCACTGAGGGAAACCCATGGGGCTGGTGCGTAATCATATGATTTTAGTGGCGCAATATCATCAATGGGAGCTATAGGCGCGACTCCGTAATCGTCGATTGGCTCGTAAATGGGTTTTGTGATTAAACCGTATTCATCGAGGTTGGGCTCGTAAATTTGCTGAGCGATAGGAGCAACGGCCGGTTCGAACAAGGGTTTTGCAACCGCGACCGGTGCCGCTACCGCCGCGACCGGCACTGATACGGAATGTACATTCGGTCCACTGCGTTTAACAACGGCGTTGAAACCCCGCACTGGATCCGCCGTGTATTCTACGACTCGTACGTTGCCGTCGGGCTCCACTAGTGAGTAGGCTCCTCTCACAACGTCTCCTTCACGCGTCTCCCACTGGGCTTTGTTGTCACCAGTCGAGGGGTCGTTCACCGCGTAGTTGAAATGATAGTTTGGATTTGGCTGTAAAAAAAATTAATTGTTTTAAAATATAGCCTCTTTTATGTTTTTAAATTTGATGTTAAAATTCAAAATTACTTACAATGCTGCCAACCTCGGCGTAAGAGACCAAAGCAGGCGGATTCCCCGCTACTGCATTGATTGCAACCAAGCACGATACCTGGAATATTTATATATTTTTTAAATCATTTTTATTTTTCATAACATTATGAAATATAAAGAGCTAATATTATTATATATTTTTTAAATTAATCCAAAATATTCAATTAATTCCAATATATTCAATAACTCTACATTATCTAAATTAGTTTTATTGACATTTACCACCAAAAGCGAGTTCATATTTCTGACTGTGTATTCCGGTAAACAAACGAAGTGCACTGTGCCTTTGACATCGCATACTTGGTTATTTATACTACTACTAATTATTATTCGATCAGGTCGCGCGCTGGTTTTTATCAGAACCCCCCAGTTTCAACGGATCGTTTAATTTAATTTTGCCTATTAATTTTTGCATTCCCTCGTGTTCCCAATAACAAGAACTCGTTCTACAATGAAATTATTTAAATTTACATTAGAAGCAGTTATTACTTAAGCAACACTGGACATATTTGCTTATATGAGTATTCAAATCACGGTAGTAGCATGTATATAGGACATGTTAATTCATAATTTCGTACAAGTTATCGACCAGAGTCAGTACCAACGGGTGTATCGATATTCGATGTAGACGCAACTGCTAACGCCCGTTTCCTGATTGCTTAATTATATTCTCACTCAATATATACCTATGTATATATAATATACGGGTTACATATAAGGAGTGTTTACAAAAATATATTTATAAATAAATGATATCATAGTAATCTATACATATAATTGAATTTACATTATTATTTATAATTGAATTTTAATTTTTAATCTATACATATACATAAAATTGAATTTACTTGTTTTATTGGACTAACTATTTACATATTATTAACTTATCTATTCTAATTATATTATGTCTAATTAAGTAATTTTTTATATTTAAATTGTCATGTATTAATTTTATAATTTAATTTTCAACTTTATTCATTAACGTATTATTATGATTTAATTTTAAATTTCCATTTTATATTTAACTGTTATTGACGTGATTTAAAAAAAAGAGCATGCTGTGATAACCTATCACTAAAAGAACATTAATGAAATTGTTAACACATGAATATTATGCCGCTTTTAATGTATCTTTTGTTGGTTGTCCTTTAATAAATAAATAAATAAATAAATAATAAAATTCTGAGTCGAATCTGTACATTAAATATTTTTTGGAAAATCTTATTGAAATAGTCATTATTATCGATATACAGAGGCCGAATCTATAGTTTTTAGAATTTTTGTCTGTCTGTCTCACCGCATCACGGAAAAATCACTGGAGGGGTTTTGATGAAATTTGGTATGATGATAGCTGGTTATCCGGATCAACATACCTATAGGATACTTTTTACTGTGGGAAAATATCTCATCTCTGAGAAATATACTAAACGTTAAAACGTAAGTAAGGACGAACCCGAGCGGAGCGATGGTGAGTCGCTAGTATATAATATATTAAAATTGCCCACAACTTTGTATTTTGCCTACGTTAGTTTTTATTTATTTACGTTTGTATGTATATTGTATTCTATCACTATTGCTAACTAAACCTGGATACACGTTGTTGTGGCTGTCTTGTTAGCGCTATTGGCGAGCAATACGTATAAGCAAAGTAATTTGACTACATGTTGGGCTCAGTTTGTAATGAACCTACTTGCTGTGCCAGCGGTCGCAATCGAGTAGGGCTGGTTCGAGTCCCGCTGGGGGCATTCATTTGTGTGTTGAGCATGAATGTTTGTACTTCAGTCATGGGTGTTTATATTTATAATATGTATGTATTTAAAGTTATATATGTGTAGTGTATCAACTATCTGGTATCCATAACACAAGCCTCGTAGCTTACCATGGAACTAGATGGCGCTGTGTCTTAATGTCCCAACATATTTATATTTATTTATAAATAACGCGAAATTATTCATCGTACTCAAATATATGGGTATACCTATGGGTATGGGTAGTAATCGGTGAAGAACTTTCAAGTATTGAGGTCTTACGAGAATTCCGCACCAACACAATATTATGTACTACGTACATATGTATATTAGGTCTATCGTTAGACGTAGGACTGATGGTTTTACATACTGTCTTAGGCACGGAGGTGTAGAGTCGCTAACGGCCTAACTCCGGACTGCTACTGAGACTTTGAAAAAATAACCCAATGACTTTTATGACTACACTTTTCTCTACGTAAAACTCGAATTTAGAATTGGTAATTATATTCATACTTTACTATATTTTTGGCCTTCATAATTGATTAGTTTTAATTTTATAAGTAACCATATATAGTCTTTAGGGCTTAGAATATGAAATTATTGAATTAGGCATTTGTGTATAAAACCAAATTCACTATAAAGATAAAGAACCAGACACAAGGCCTTATAAAATGCGTTTCTACCATATATTTTTTTAAATTTACTTATATGCTAAGACTTCTTGATTCTTGAGATCTTGCTTCATGTCGACTTCGATGTCAATCAGAAAATACAAGTATATTAATACACACAGAGACAGGCACATGAATTGACACCAAAGTTATTCTATAAACTGTAAGAACTGGGTTTTTGGCGATCAATATAGGTACACAAACACCGTAAGAATTGATAATATTCATACTAATATTATAAGGAGGTAAAATTTGTGAGTTTGTGACGTGTAGTGATCATGAAACTCCATTGAACATATCGGGCAAATCCAACTCTGGTAGGATGTATATTAATTTATATAAGCACATTCTGTAATTGATTTGGAAGAAAAAGTATCATAACATCAAATGTAAAAATATAATAAATATATTTCAAAAAACAAAGAAATTTACGTAATATTTCATACTGATGGGTTCCATTTATTAAATAATTAAAAAAAAAGTCATCTGTTTTAAAAGACAGTATTAAAATAGAGATAAAATAAATATCTATTATACCTAATAAATTATACCAATGAAACTTATACATTTTTATACATATATTGTAATTATTAGCTGAAACCTTTTATTTTAGGTATCCATATAACCTTTTGATTCCTTCGAAGGCCCGAATGTTCTCTTAGGTCCAATAAAGCGAGTGAACTAAGATACTTTTATTTAAACAACTAGGAGCTCACCCCCGCTTCGCTCCAAAAAGTCTATCCCACGGGAACCGTACATTTTTCCGGGATAAAAAGTAGCCTATTTGTTATTTTGATGTATGAACTATATTATTGTAAAGTTTCATTAAAATCCAATCAGTAGTTTTAGTGTACTAAGCTGTATAAGTTACTATAGTTTTTTAACTATCCAACGAGAACTCTTTCATTTTTCGGGATGTAAAGTAACTAAAATGTTGATCGGGGATATAAGGTACCACCATGCAAAATTTCATTTAAATTGGTCCAACAGTTTCGGGATTAGCCCGTACAAACAGACAGAGAAACAAAAAAATTGAAAAAATAAAAACAGGATTTGTTCTATTTCTCTTCTTACATTCTCGACTAGACTCGGTTTTTAGCATTTTTTTCTATGAACATACATTTCACCTCTACAGTTTTATTATATGTGTAGATAATAGATATTATACAATAAATGGCAATATAAACAACATATTTTCTAATAAAGTTCAATTCTCGTGTTGTGTCATCCATTTAAATACTCAATATTTTTTTCTCCTGAGTAAAATGAGAAATGAAAAAAAATATATATTTTTGTCTATCAAAAATCAAAATATGTATGTATGTATGTATGTATGTATGATCTGTGGAAACATCTTTTGTAAATTAATTTAATTTCGTTTTTTTTTATTGACTGTACGAGAATCTAAGAAATCGATATAATTATCATTTTTCTTGTTCATATTTTTTTTACTTGTTCATGTTTTCATATTTTAATTGTTATTTTATGCTAGACGATGAGAGACTTCTGGAAAGTAGAATATAGCTAAAATTGCAATTCCGTTATTTCCTTTAAGGGCACTAAAGGTCAATGAATAAAAGACGCTATTGATTTACAACAAAACCTTCCGTTTGTGTATTTTGTATATCTTAAATCTATCTTAAATTCTTCTAAGATTTGGCTTTTCGTGTTACTATTATACCAGAAAATAGTATCGAAACATATTCTGGCCATTAAACATTTATTATAACACTTTTTTACAACACTGTTTCGTAAAAGGACTAGAAACTCGCAGCTTGTAACGTTAACATACGTAACCTAATCATAATTAACTTTCTTCTTTTTTATTAAGATCACAGATTTTTTAGGTAAAGGAATTGGACCATATACCACTTTATGCAAACGTCCGTTGACATATTTCTTCCTTAGAATTGTAGCCTTTGCGATTGTTTGACTTGGTCTATTAATTGGTATCCATCCTCCAAATGAACCAGTTTTCGGATCCCAAGGTAGACTGCTTCCAGATACTTTAACGTTTGGAATACTTACAGCCAAATTTGCTGCACCGAATCCGTAAGTAAGGGGGTTCAGCTTCAACAAAGGTATTTCGGGTAATGGAACAATTAAAGATTTTAAAAGCGGCTGAGGACTTTTCAGGGCTGCAGCGATAGTGTTTACTATGGCACTGAATCCGCTAATATCATCTGCGGTGTATTCCACTACACGTAGGTTTCCATCGGGTTCCAATAAAGAATATGCTCCATTTACTTTATCGCCGTCTCTCTCCTCCCACTGCGCTTTGTTGTCTTTAGTTAGGGGATCAGTGATAGCGTAATTGAACGCGTAGCGAGGGTAATCCTGGAAAATGACAATTTCATAATTTGAAATATTTACTAAGCAATTTGAACTAAGACGGTTAAATTTCTATTTTAACACTTGATATTCCCGCATTTTTCTCCAAACTCGATTTGTAAATCCAAAAGGTTATTTAAAGTAAATAGTATTGTTTCATTAAATAAAACCTACACTGATTTTAGTGACTGTAGATTTAAGAGTAAATTATTTTAAATTTCTGTAATATAACAAGTAACTCACAATTTCTTCAGTTCCAAGTGCATCTGAAATTGTTTTTGCCCAGATTGATGATGAAAGTGCTAACATATATAAAACCTGTAAAATAACATATATGATGTTTTTTATAATTTCTGTGCCATGTTTCACAACCAAAATTTAAGAAATATTGACAAAGATGTACAGTAAATTACAAAGAAATTTACCGCAAAAATGCTATTCATGTTGGAACTTATCTGCGGCTGTAGAAAGTAAACAATGATTAATCTCTATTATGTATTGTTCTTATATGTGTTTCAAACACTACAGCTCAATGAATATACACCTGAAAAACCAGGTGCCGACCTGTTGGTTTTCCACTTGATTTGATCCTTATATAATATAATATATTTTTCTCAGTTATAAAGCTAAAAGTGAATTTATGTTATGAATGTAAACATTACATGTAACAAAAATAATTAATATTGATTTTCCCCCTAACAATTCGTTAAAGACTAAAGGTAAGTATTATAAATGAAACAAGTCTTAGTTACCACACAGTGGTGAATGCTTTATTCGTGTCGATACAATGCTCCACCAATTAATATGCCATAGATAAAAACTTACATTAATATTTCGTTTTATCCATTTTTACCATCCAAATATATACATTGTACCAAGAAGCTCAGACATATTTCTAAGACATAATCTAGATAGCGGCATATATTCTTATCATTTTAATTTTTATATAATTAATGACCGTATCCTCCCTTGTAGCCTAATCCCAGTCCAATGCCAGCGTATCCATTATAACCCAATCCTGCATCATATCCCTTTAAGTCATAAAGTATTTTGTCGCCAACAAGTCCTTTGCCCAGTAAAGCTAAATCAAGACCTCCATAGTTTTGAAGAGGTGCTAAAGACTTATAATCGGGAATAGGAGCGTTTACAATGGGATATATAGATTCAGGGTAAGCCAACAGTGGCTTTTTAAGAATAGGAGCTGGTAGGAGGGGATAAGGTTCAGATATAATGGGATTTTTTTAGTATGGGATTTGAATAAATCTGGGTCGGAATTATGGGAGCAATGGGAGCCACTTCTTTTATAATTGCTGGAGAAGGAACTTTGTAAAGAGCGGCAGATGAAGTAGCGCCACCACCTAAGTAAGGTCCATTTATAAGTGGTGCACTTGATAGCTTCTCGATTCCTGCTACAGGTCCAATCGAGATTGGCACTTCCGCCTTGTAACCAATTACTGGTAGAGGTGCCTTGTAAATTGGTGCTGATACTGGGTGTATGTTCGGGCCAATACGCTTAACAACAGCGTTGAAGCCGGTCTTATCATCGGCCCGATATTCCACGACACGCACGCTGCCATCTGGCTCCACTAGAGAATATGCACCTGAATACGAAAGTTCAATTAGTTTAAATAAAAATAGAGCTTAAATTACAAAAAAACTCTAAAAAGTGGGTTTCCATAAAAAATTTAATCCCCTATTTTACCCTCTTAGGGGTTTAATTTTAGAAAACGCTAAAATACGTAACTCAGTATTTTTGCCGTACTCAATTCATACGATGCAAGTATGTCCAAGGAATAAAAAGTTTCCTACAAACTTTTGTCCCCTATTTCACTCCCATGAGGGTTGAATTTTGAATAATCCTTCCTTAATGGATGCCTTCGTCATATGAAGAATTTTCTAGCCTTAAGGGTTTGGCCTGTGCGTTGATACATCAGTCAATCACTTTTGCCTTTTATATATATAGATAACTACCTCTTACAACATCTCCGTCTCGTTTTTCCCATTGAGCCTTATTATCACCAGTGTGAGGATCGCGGACAGCGTATTCAAAAGCGTAACTGGGATATGACTGCAATCAATAATTAAAATAATTAAATTAATTATTACAATTGTACTATAATATTTCATTCTAATAACGAACTTGACTTACATAATATTCTAAAGATGAATATTTGGGAGCATAGACGTCGAGTCCACTGAGTAATCCATCTGCATTGGTCGACGCCGATAATGCCAGGAGGCATGCAATCTGTAAAGGACGACGATGTCATTTAAAGGTCTTTTTTTTGTATATTAATTTGTTTTTATTTAACATTTAACACTAACCGCGGCAAAGTACTTCATTTTGTTAGAGGCACGCTGACTACTGGGTGTCAAAAACGCACTGATATGTAAAGAACTACGTAGCCCATATATAGGTTTAGTTAAGACCTTCGAATCCTGACGTTCAACGGATGTCGAATGTTTCACGCGTGCGCGACCACCGCCCTCTGTAATACTGAATATCAGCTTGCATCAGTCTTCCTCATTTTCATAGAACCTTCAGTTGGTGAAAACGAATAAATAATACATCCGAACTTATTCATTATTATGAATTACCTATAATATTGGCCTACGCGAAAATGTCTCTTTCTTAAAAACTTAATAGCTAATCGATATAAATTAATTATAATAATTTAATATTTAACGTATTATGATGCTCTTGCTTTTTCATGTAGGTTATGAATTTATGAATATATAAACGCTAAGGAGACCTAATGATGCATGGCCGATCTGATGCAATATTTGTAAATGAATATTGTGACGATTTGCTCTAATTGCTTTTCTGTATAGCGTGCAAGTTTGATAGAATATCGTCAAACGGACATATCAGCGATGTTGGCACGCGACGGACAACCATTAATAACATAATTCCTGTTTACATTGTTTATATAATATTATTTAATAGTCCCTATTGCACTTTAGTTAATCATATTGAACTTAGATTCATGAAGGAAAACAAATTACATCAATGTTAGGTGTACACACATAGATATTAGGTCACATCTATTGATCTTAGCTTTAATATTAATTTATATATTGATATTCCCCCTAACAATTCGTTAAAGACTAAAGGTAAGTATTATAAATGAAACAAGTCTTAGTTACCACACAGTGGTGAATGCTTTATTCGTGTCGATACAATGCTCCACCAATTAATATGCCATAGATAAAAACTTACATTAATATTTCGCTTTATCCATTTTTACCATCCAAATATATACATTGTACCAAGAAGCTCAGACATATTTCTAAGACATAATCTAGATAGCGGCATATATTCTTATCATTTTAATTTTTATATAATTAATGACCGTATCCTCCCTTGTAGCCTAATCCCAGTCCAATGCCAGCGTATCCATTATAACCCAATCCTGCATCATATCCCTTTAAGTCATAAAGTATTTTGTCGCCAACAAGTCCTTTGCCCAGTAAAGCTAAATCAAGACCTCCATAGTTTTGAAGAGGTGCTAAAGACTTATAATCGGGAATAGGAGCGTTTACAATGGGATATATAGATTCAGGGTAAGCCAACAGTGGCTTTTTAAGAATAGGAGCTGGTAGGAGGGGATAAGGTTCAGATATAATGGGATTTTTTAGTATGGGATTTGAATAAATCTGGGTCGGAATTATGGGAGCAATGGGAGCCACTTCTTTTATAATTGCTGGAGAAGGAACTTTGTAAAGAGCGGCAGATGAAGTAGCGCCACCACCTAAGTAAGGTCCATTTATAAGTGGTGCACTTGATAGCTTCTCGATTCCTGCTACAGGTCCAATCGAGATTGGCACTTCCGCCTTGTAACCAATTACTGGTAGAGGTGCCTTGTAAATTGGTGCTGATACTGGGTGTATGTTCGGGCCAATACGCTTAACAACAGCGTTGAAGCCGGTCTTATCATCGGCCCGATATTCCACGACACGCACGCTGCCATCTGGCTCCACTAGAGAATATGCACCTGAATACGAAAGTTCAATTAGTTTAAATAAAAATAGAGCTTAAATTACAAAAAAACTCTAAAAAGTGGGTTCCATAAAAAATTTAATCCCCTATTTTACCCTCTTAGGGGTTTAATTTTAGAAAACGCTAAAATACGTAACTCAGTATTTTTGCCGTACTCAATTCATACGATGCAAGTATGTCCAAGGAATAAAAAGTTTCCTACAAACTTTTGTCCCCTATTTCACTCCCATGAGGGTTGAATTTTGAATAATCCTTCCTTAATGGATGCCTTCGTCATATGAAGAATTTTCTAGCCTTAAGGGTTTGGCCTGTGCGTTGATACATCAGTCAATCACTTTTGCCTTTTATATATATAGATAACTACCTCTTACAACATCTCCGTCTCGTTTTTCCCATTGAGCCTTATTATCACCAGTGTGAGGATCGCGGACAGCGTATTCAAAAGCGTAACTGGGATATGACTGCAATCAATAATTAAAATAATTAAATTAATTATTACAATTGTACTATAATATTTCATTCTAATAACGAACTTGACTTACATAATATTCTAAAGATGAATATTTGGGAGCATAGACGTCGAGTCCACTGAGTAATCCATCTGCATTGGTCGACGCCGATAATGCCAGGAGGTATGCAATCTGTAAAGGACGACGATGTCATTTAAAGGTCTTTTTTTTGTATATTAATTTGTTTTTATTCAAAATTTAGCACTAACCGCGGCAAAGTACTTCATTTTGTTAGAGGCCACGCTGACTACTGGGTGTCAAAAACGCACTGATATGTAAAGAACTACGTAGCCCATATATAGGTTTAGTTAAGACCTTCGAATCCTGACGTTCAACGGATGTCGAATGTTTCACGCGTGCGCGACCACCGCCGTCTGTAATACTGAATATCAGCTTGCATCAGTCTTCCTCATTTTCATAGAACCTTCAGTTGGTGAAAACGAATAAATAATACATCCGAACTTATTCATTATTATGAATTACCTATAATATTGGCCTACGCGAAAATGTCTCTTTCTTAAAAACTTAATAGCTAATCGATATAAATTAATTATAATAATTTAATATTTAACGTATTATGATGCTCTTGCTTTTTCATGTAGGTTATGAATTTATGAATATATAAACGCTAAGGAGACCTAATGATGCATGGCCGATCTGATGCAATATTTGTAAATGAATATTGTGACGATTTGCTCTAATTGCTTTTCTGTATAGCGTGCAAGTTTGATAGAATATCGTCAAACGGACATATCAGCGATGTTGGCACGCGACGGACAACCATTAATAACATAATTCCTGTTTACATTGTTTATATAATATTATTTAATAGTCCCTATTGCACTTTAGTTAATCATATTGAACTTAGATTCATGAAGGAAAACAAATTACATCAATGTTAGGTGTACACACATAGATATTAGGTCACATCTATTGATCTTAGCTTTAATATTAATTTATATATTTATATTCCCCTAACAATTCGTTAAAGACTAAAGGTAAGTATTATAAATGAAACAAGTCTTAGTTACCACACAGTGGTGAATGCTTTATTCGTGTCGATACAATGCTCCACCAATTAATATGCCATAGATAAAAACTTACATTAATATTTCGCTTTATCCATTTTTACCATCCAAATATATACATTGTACCAAGAAGCTCAGACATATTTCTAAGACATAATCTAGATAGCGGCATATATTCTTATCATTTTAATTTTTATATAATTAATGACCGTATCCTCCCTTGTAGCCTAATCCCAGTCCAATGCCAGCGTATCCATTATAACCCAATCCTGCATCATATCCCTTTAAGTCATAAAGTATTTTGTCGCCAACAAGTCCTTTGCCCAGTAAAGCTAAATCAAGACCTCCATAGTTTTGAAGAGGTGCTAAAGACTTATAATCGGGAATAGGAGCGTTTACAATGGGATATATAGATTCAGGGTAAGCCAACAGTGGCTTTTTAAGAATAGGAGCTGGTAGGAGGGGATAAGGTTCAGATATAATGGGATTTTTTAGTATGGGATTTGAATAAATCTGGGTCGGAATTATGGGAGCAATGGGAGCCACTTCTTTTATAATTGCTGGAGAAGGAACTTTGTAAAGAGCGGCAGATGAAGTAGCGCCACCACCTAAGTAAGGTCCATTTATAAGTGGTGCACTTGATAGCTTCTCGATTCCTGCTACAGGTCCAATCGAGATTGGCACTTCCGCCTTGTAACCAATTACTGGTAGAGGTGCCTTGTAAATTGGTGCTGATACTGGGTGTATGTTCGGGCCAATACGCTTAACAACAGCGTTGAAGCCGGTCTTATCATCGGCCCGATATTCCACGACACGCACGCTGCCATCTGGCTCCACTAGAGAATATGCACCTGAATACGAAAGTTCAATTAGTTTAAATAAAAATAGAGCTTAAATTACAAAAAAACTCTAAAAAGTGGGTTCCATAAAAATTTAATCCCCTATTTTACCCTCTTAGGGGTTTAATTTTAGAAAACGCTAAAATACGTAACTCAGTATTTTTGCCGTACTCAATTCATACGATGCAAGTATGTCCAAGGAATAAAAAGTTTCCTACAAACTTTTGTCCCCTATTTCACTCCCATGAGGGTTGAATTTTGAATAATCCTTCCTTAATGGATGCCTTCGTCATATGAAGAATTTTCTAGCCTTAAGGGTTTGGCCTGTGCGTTGATACATCAGTCAATCACTTTTGCCTTTTATATATATAGATAACTACCTCTTACAACATCTCCGTCTCGTTTTTCCCATTGAGCCTTATTATCACCAGTGTGAGGATCGCGGACAGCGTATTCAAAAGCGTAACTGGGATATGACTGCAATCAATAATTAAAATAATTAAATTAATTATTACAATTGTACTATAATATTTCATTCTAATAACGAACTTGACTTACATAATATTCTAAAGATGAATATTTGGGAGCATAGACGTCGAGTCCACTGAGTAATCCATCTGCATTGGTCGACGCCGATAATGCCAGGAGGTATGCAATCTGTAAAGGACGACGATGTCATTTAAAGGTCTTTTTTTTGTATATTAATTTGTTTTTATTCAAAATTTAGCACTAACCGCGGCAAAGTACTTCATTTTGTTAGAGGCACGCTGACTACTGGGTGTCAAAAACGCACTGATATGTAAAGAACTACGTAGCCCATATATAGGTTTAGTTAAGACCTTCGAATCCTGACGTTCAACGGATGTCGAATGTTTCACGCGTGCGCGACCACCGCCGTCTGTAATACTGAATATCAGCTTGCATCAGTCTTCCTCATTTTCATAGAACCTTCAGTTGGTGAAAACGAATAAATAATACATCCGAACTTATTCATTATTATGAATTACCTATAATATTGGCCTACGCGAAAATGTCTCTTTCTTAAAAACTTAATAGCTAATCGATATAAATTAATTATAATAATTTAATATTTAACGTATTATGATGCTCTTGCTTTTTCATGTAGGTTATGAATTTATGAATATATAAACGCTAAGGAGACCTAATGATGCATGGCCGATCTGATGCAATATTTGTAAATGAATATTGTGACGATTTGCTCTAATTGCTTTTCTGTATAGCGTGCAAGTTTGATAGAATATCGTCAAACGGACATATCAGCGATGTTGGCACGCGACGGACAACCATTAATAACATAATTCCTGTTTACATTGTTTATATAATATTATTTAATAGTCCCTATTGCACTTTAGTTAATCATATTGAACTTAGATTCATGAAGGAAAACAAATTACATCAATGTTAGGTGTACACACATAGATATTAGGTCACATCTATTGATCTTAGCTTTAACACCTCCAGGTAAATTTCTAAGACATTAATAAAATTTCTAAGAAATCTATTGTTAACTGTAACGCCGGTGTGTCCGCGGTCGTTGAGGGATTAATATTTAAGGTAAATTTATTTCACAAATGCATTCGCGGTGCTATAGTCTTAAATTACCATGTTTTACCAGCTAGGTATGTTCGCAATTTAAGTAATAACTTTACAATACAGGTAATAAACTTTTACAAATCTCACTTAAACATAACGCATTTAAATTAAATAATTACTAGCGACAGATGGATTTTGTAACATAAGTACCTATAAGTATCTATAATATAAAAATTAATCGCTGAATGTGTTGCTAAGCGCAAATCTCGAGAGCAGCTGAACCGATTTCGCTAATTCTTTTTTTAGAATATTCCTTGAAGTACGAGGATGGTTCTTACGGAGAGAAAAATTTAAAAAAATGCCTGAAAAAGTCTAAAAACAACACTTTTCTATACTCCCATACAAAAAGTTCGTAATAATACTTATAAGTCAATTTGAACTTTAATACCATACCATAAAGTTTAAGTGTTAGTGGAGAGGTTCCGGGAAGGCAAAACAATTGAGTGACGTTAGAATCGTATAAATATTAATGTCAATATAATTAACAAAAAAAATATGACTAACTCTGGCTAATAACTATTTATATCTATTTAAAACGTACCTAGCGACGAACCCGAGCGAAGCGAGGTTGAGCCGCTAGTACTGTAATAGATTTTGATGAAGATTGAACTATTGCAGCACGTTAACATGACATGGTTCACTTAATATATTTTTTTTTTAAATGTGGGTTATATTACTAGAGGAATAAAAAGAAAGTGTCAACATCATTTATGCAGGTTTTGATTTGGAAAATCAATATTTATCGGATATTGAAATAAAAAGACAGCCCTGTTGTTACCGCTACAACTAATATGTAATTTATCTCTATAGGCATATAGCTGTCTCCCAGCAACAGTTCTAGCGTCTTGCGTGGAAAGCGTATGGTCTGGAAGTGGGACAGGGACTCAGACACAACTATCGCGCGCTCTCTGGCTCTGGTGCGGCGCTCTCGGCGCGCGAGTGTGGCT
Source organism: Brenthis ino (assembly GCA_921882275.1). Taxonomy (NCBI): domain Eukaryota; kingdom Metazoa; phylum Arthropoda; class Insecta; order Lepidoptera; family Nymphalidae; genus Brenthis; species Brenthis ino. Next base: position 18,921,201 of record OV170224.1, on the reverse strand, counting down.
GCCCTTAATGCCGCGCGAGGCGACCCGGCGCACTGACCCCTCACGGCACACCTTCATGGCTAAGAGGATCATGCTGCCCTTTCATTTGGACATATATCCACTAAGTGAGTTAACTTATAGTTTAACAAAATAATGAGGAGTAAATATTTTGTGGCTTTTCAAATTTTGCTGTGTTTTAATGCAATTTAAGCTGGTATAAATTATTTTGAATAATACTATTTATTTTCATTTCGAGTGTAAATACGATTTCTTTTTCTCAAATAGTTTCCGAATTCTTCGAATTACCTTAAATCAAATTTGTTAGCTTTCTCTTTTCTCCCGTCTCTTTTTAATTTAAAAACTTGTTCATTGGGACTATTGAAAGATTTTACAAAATATTTTGTAAGAAAAATCATACATGAATATTTTTATTTATTCCAGCAATTCTCTTCGACGATGCAATTCTTCTAGGTGCTGAAAATGACACAACTTTGTATGCATCTGATTCAAACTCCGTATTTTCTCTACCATTTTGTGTCATAAATAGAACAGTAAGTTTTTGATTCTTAAATACAAATTAAGTGAAATATATTGCTAAATGATTGTTTATATAATTCTTGTGTTTCCAGAGTCAAGTATACTTGCACCAAATACTTCGACAACTGCTCAGACGAAATTTGGGTTATCATGCGTGGGAGATAGCACGTTCTTGTTCTCAGCTGCCCTACTTCCCACATTCACTGGAACTGCTCCTCCATGAAGTGTTGGAAGAAGAAGCCACGAGTAAGGAACCTATACCAGACGCGCAGTTGCCGAGTGTTATAGAGTTTGTCCACGAATTCCCAGTGTACTTGCAAGTAAGACATATTCGAAATCTGATCCTGCACAAAAGTTTATTTTTAGTAGGATACTAATATTATAAATCATGAAAAGTTTGTGAGGATATATGTATGTTTGTTTGGATCTCTGGATGTATAGATGTATGGATGTTTGTTACACTTTCACTCAAAAACGACTGAATGGTTGTTAATAAAACTTTATAATAATATAACTCATACATCAGAATATCACAGGCTACTTCTTATCCCGGAAAAATGTATCGTTCGCGTGGGATAAATTTGTTCTTGTTTTGTATTTGTTTTGCTCAAATGTTAAATAAAACAATTTTTTTGGATTTTTTGCGGAATTATTTTGATTTTTGGTTACCGACGTTCTTTAAAGCAATCATGGTCACGGGAGAGACTAACTAATCAAAAAGTCACTGCCGATAAGATAGTTTTATTTAAAATGTTAAATATTCACGTAAATCTAAGAAAGTTGGTTCAATTTGTATACTTTAATAGTAAATAGTTTTATGGAATATTATAGCAGTAATTTTGCTATCCACTTTTGAATACGTGCATCACTTATCTTTAAATTCTTCAAAATAGTTAATATATTGACAATTTATCTACTATAATTATCTCTATCTGAGCTGTAAGCTAAAGCTTCTTTAACTTTATTTAAATTTCAGACTGTGGTGCAATGTGCGCGGAAAACTGAAATTGCGTTATGGGCTTACTTATTCTCCGCTGCCGGCAAACCCAAGGAGTTGTTCCAAGAATGTCTGCAACGGAAGATGTTGGACACCGCTGCTTCATATCTTATTATATTACAGGTTTGCCGGTGTTTCTGTTAAGGAGAGAGATTCATTAGCTATTTCAAAAAAAAAGAAATTAATGATTTCAAACATTGAACAAGAATAAAATAAAATAGAAGTACTGACCATTATGTTACATTTCTTCAAAAAAAATACTTATTATTATAACATGTACTACAGGTATTGAGAAATTTTAAATCGGCCGATAATAAACATTTGTGTCTCAACAAGCTTAAATTTTGTTTCAGCTAACAAAGGTATTTCTATACATATAATTACAAGATATAATTTTGTTAAATTTTCATTATAGATGTTTAGTTAATATTTTGTTATCAAAATTAATAATACAATAATTTGTATCAATCGTAGAACCTCGAAAGCTCGACAGTGAGCAGACAGCTCGCTACGCAGTTGCTAGATACGGCGCTACAACAAGAGCGGTGGGACCTCGCGAGAGATCTAGTCAGGTTCTTAAGAGCTATCGGTGAGCAATTTGAATTTAACTTGTTTTAGATATCTATATACATAGAAAATTCATTTTATATCTGGATTTAAATTAAAATCTATATGTTATTTTTATTATAAGTTAGCAATACGTTATAGTGCTAACGTCACAGCACGTCACTCTATTCTTGACTGTTTTATATTCCTTATCGTTTTTTAACTCTAAAATTCAAGTAATCACGAGAGTGAGGTGTCAAGAAAGAATGTTGACCGCGCCATCCTTTTTGGGATGACCTTCTACACTGTCATCTACGTCTCAATACTTTATATTGTTTTATTTCAAAGTAATATATCAATCTGTTGTAAAGTCTTTTAAGTTTGTTATCAAATTATAAAACTATGTAATTGTTCTAGATCCGAATGACGTGGACTCGCCCAGGAATTCGGTAAATGTCCAAACTAAGTACGGACAAATAGTGCAGTCACAGACCGTCAGCCCCAACGCAGAAGACTTGTCAGTTATACTTGGTAGTATGCAGGTAAGAAGAAGCTTATATTAGCTTTACTCTAAAATTCTGATGTTACTTTTAAGTAATTGTAGGTACTTGAAATTCTTAAATAATAGTATTAAAGTGAACATGTATTTACTTTTTTTGTTACTAGCTTCAACGAGATTTCTGAACATATATTTTTGGAGTTTGGGACAAATTAAAGCCAACTCCAATAGAATTATTTACATCAGTTTGTGTAAAAACCTAAAAATATTACATGACATCAATTTAACTTTTTCTTCTTTTTAAACGGACGAAACGAAAGAACATATAAAAATCTATTTTAATGTTTCGCCACATTATAGAATAATCAATTTTCAATAGATATGACAACTTCAAATATCCGAAGGTTATAAATACTGTGCTGTTTCTTTTTCAAAGTTGTGCCGCATGATGTGAACTGTTATGTAATATGTATTAGTAATACGTTGGCCTAAAATATCACGTTTCTAAGACATTTGAAGGTGAAAATCGTTATATTAGATCTGTGATAGTAAAAATTAATTTTAAGGCTTATATTTCTCAACCACAATTGGTATGTGTTGAACATTACCTACAGTTTTAGCGATCTACGCTACTTTGGAAAATATCCTAGGTTATTGCCAGCTTTTATAGAAAAATATTTTAATGTCTTTCTAAAGGACGGTTAAATCCACGGTAAAATGAGAGTAGATGTGAAGATAGTACATATGAAATTTTTTTTTTATAAATTGAATTTTTTTTCTCTCATACTAATATGACCGTTTGGCAACAAAAAATATTTCCAGTTCATTTATCATTTTTCCGTACAAAATATATGGGAAAAGTTATTGGCGATTTCTGTCATTTATAGTACTCATACCTCAAATGGTCTTATAGAGTCTTTTGATCCCTACAATTGAAACAGGATCGATTGACATACATATTTTTTTGTATTTTAGCGTTTTTTTCACTAACTGTACATTTTTCCATACTCTGTGAATGCAATTTAGAATATCTTAAAAAGTTATGCATGGTCTCCTGCGAACGTTTTCCTGTAACTATAGCAGTTAAGGTACCTACCCTTACTGTTCCGTCTCAAAAATCCACCCTCTGTATAGTGGTGAAGACCTGACTGACTGACCCTAAATAAATAATTAAATTGTTATATTTATACCTTCAACGTGTTTATGATAACTTGACTATAATAGCAGTACTAAGACTATTAAGATATATAATAAAACTAGACCTAGAACTTATTTCTATCAGTATGCATCATGCAATATCAACAGTGTAACAACCAAAACTTGGGCAACATTGAATGACGTAAAACTAACATAACTTATATAAACGTAAACTTGTTATACGTCCATTATAGGAAACTTTAATTGCGGATGATTTAATTGTTATGAAGGTTTATTTCGTGCAGGAAAAAAAAAGTAATGTCGGGCTACGGTTAATTAAGAGGTAGATTATGTAATGTAATTGGTAGTATTAATTATAATATGATTTTTATATATGGTCAGTTTTTATTATTGATTTGTTATTAGATTTTTATTACTGTGTAATAAAATATGTTCTACTTATGCAATAGTGACGGGTATTATGTTTGAAACTTTAATCATAATAAAAACTATATGCATTTGTATAGATGCTAAATACTGGAAACTTGCTCTCACCTCGCTGGAGTTCTTTTGGCCATACATTTTGTTTCATTTCAAACTGTTTAGGCAGAGCGCGCCGATAAAACAAATTCAACGGCCAGTGTTTTTTCGACTTCACTTAAATTTATTACGATTACAGGCAGTAATTACATTTTTATTAGAATAAGAAATAGACTATAGCACTCGGCGGTAATGTAGCTTCATATAGTGAAAGATTTTTCGGAATCAAATCAACAAAAGTTACAAACTTTTTTTCTTTATAGCATTCGTTTAGTTAAAAACGAATCACCTTTACAACAGACATTTTCCTTTTTTATTTCACCTACCGAATTTAAAATTAAATAATAAACATTGATGACTGAAAATAATAAATATCCCCAATCGGCTTAGACTTTCTTAGATTTATGTGAATATTTGACGTTTTAAATAAAACTATCTTTTCGGATTTTTTCGCGAATATATTTTGATTTTTGGTTCCCGACGTTTCGAATGCAATCATGGTCACGGGAGAGACTGAGGTTTAAGATGTCTCAAAAGCACTTTACCTCTTATTAATATTAGTATATACAACGCAAATGTACGTGAAAACAATTATTATAATATATTTTCTCATAAGTATGAATAACAAGACGTCTATCTGTCGTCTCTCCGTCGGCAGCTGGCGGGCGGGCGCGGCCGCAGCTTCAGCACGACGGCGGCGCCGCGCGAGCCGTCGCCGTCCGCGCCGCGCCGCACCGCCGCCACCGCCGCCGTCAAGCGCAAGAAGTCCGTGCCCGCCAGGAGCGATAAGTACGCAAATTACTCACATTCGGTTTAAATTTTTATTATTTATTTATTTAATCATTTATTTCTGGCAATATTTACAAAAAGATCTTAAATATGTAAACAGAGGCCCATAGCATAAAATATACCTTAAAGAACTTCATTTCTCAATAAGAACAAGTCTTTTACATAAGAATCTGATAGCTATAGGAAATTATTATAGTTGACCAGTAGAAGTGGGAACTTTAAAAATAATACAATCTTTTATAAAACTTAGACTTGAAGCTATTGAGTTTTAGATTTTTTTATTTCTTTCGGTTAACTATCATAGAGTTTTTTCCCTCAAAAATTTTATAGTTATGTCCAGACTAGGTTCTTTAGCTTTTTGGTCTTAGACATTAGCTCTTTGGGCCTTTGTACATGACAAATTTTTACGTGATTTTACAATTCCAGTAGTGACGTAAGCAAAATAATAAAGCTTGACATACGTCAGAATTAATGTATGTACTTAATAAAAAAAATCGTTCAATAACTCATCAACAAACAAGGCACAGTATAAGCTTAAACAGTTTTGAAAATTAATTAAAATTGTACCTGTGGAGTACACCAAGAACAGAATAATTAAATTTTCTAGTAAATTTCTAAATCACTTCAAAAGTTTTAATGAATAACCCAAAACACTGTCCCTAGGGACTCCTACAACGGCACAGCGGAGGAGTTCTTCATCGACATGATGATACAGAGACACGCGCGGCTGCTGCTGTCGACGGCGCGGCTGCTGGCGCTGGGCCGCCTGGCCGCCGCGCTCGACCTGCCGCTGGTGGCGTGGCTCACGGGCGAGCGCGAGCGCGCCGCGCGCGTGGACTGCGCCGTGGCCTGCCTGCGCCGCCTGCACGAGGACTTCGACTGGCCCTACCCCGAGCCCGACGACGCCGACTGCAAGCAGAGGAAGCCCAGTGTCACTCCTGGTATCTAATGTTATTCTTTGATCTGCATTAACTCTTTACATTCGTCTGTGTGAACTGCGTCGTATTTTACCTCAAGTGCCTGCATGGAGACTTTAGCTGATCGTACCTCACGCCTGTGTATGTTTTAGCCTAAATTAGTTAGGTATCAAAAATCTAAATATACTTTATTCAAGTAGACTTTTAAAAATCACTTTTGAATCGTCAATTTTACATTTTAAATTTAAATTTAATGTATCTGTAGTGAATCCCTGAGGAACCTACCACCGGCTCGGATGGCAGTTCTGCTGAGAAGAGAAGGCGAGAAATTCAACAATATTTTATTTTCACATTTCAATATTATAATACATTTATTATTTCATCCTAAAATTACTATGAAAAAGCATTGTCTAGACTGTAGATAGATGCCATAAATAGGCAATCAAAGTATTATGCATATACCAAATATGCCAATGAACATTTTATTACTTTCAAAAATAGGACATATGTATGTGATTATGCGAAAACGTGGACACCCACATTATTATAATGTGGGTGTCCACGTTTTCGAACTAACTAAAATACTAAACCTAACTTCGAACCCGCAACGCTCAGCGCCGTACTCGCCGTCGGCGGAGACGGACAGCCTGTGCGGCGACAGCGGCTACGTGTCGCTGCGCGCCGCGCTGCCGCTCGCCGCCGGCGCGCCGCTCTCGCCCGCGCCTCTCAGGTGACATTGCTATTTTTATATCGTTTTATTATTTCAGATATTCAATTCGCTAGTTATATAGTTTAGTTAAATTACATCGATTTCTAGCGACATACTCTCACTTTAAGTGCTTAACAGTAGTTTATCAATATACTAAATTTCATTTAAATACGTCTTACCGTTTGGGAGCGAGGGAGTTGTTTAACAAACACACAAACATATGAGCACACGCACACATACTTGTAATGGTAGTCTGGTGCGTTACGTTATCCAAAGCTCAGTACATCTTTCTTCGGTTTAACGCTTTAACAATTAATTTTCCTCACATCTCAATGCACAGAACACAACAAATATCTAATTAAGTAAGAAAAAAATGTAACTGGATAACTACATTTATCGTTGTAAAAACTAAACAGCTCGGCGGGCGAGGGCAGCGTGGCGGAGGGCGGCGGCGTGGCGTGGGGCGCCGAGGCGGGCGAGGAGCGCCGCTACGCCGCGCTCATGGAGCGCCTGCACCTGCACCAGGCCGCGCGCGGCGGACACACCGCGCACGTGCAGCTCAGGTATACTACTCAGTACTCACTCACAGCTCATGGCGTGTCATGACTCACCACATAAGCATAAAGGACCTTATCGTGATGCTCTATGACCATAAAAAAATCTTGAGATGGAGTTGGTCTAAAAATATACATAGATGAGACAGAAATTGTGTCATGCATGCCCTCTAGTTTTAATTATGGGACCTGGGACAAATGGTTTAAGTTTGAGAAAGGTTCAACTTCTTTGACAACTATTTTGGTAATTGGAGCTTTGTCTCCCACCAGATACCTACTGCAGCTGATGACGGAGGCGAGCTGCGTGGAGTGGGCGCTGGTGGTGGCGGTGGCGCTGCGCGACGCGCTGGCCGTGCTGCGCTGCGCCAACGCCGCGCGCGCGCCCGAAGTGGCGCTGCCCGCCGCGCTGCGCCTGCGCAACGCGCTGCGCGACCTGCGCGCCTGGGCCGACGCCGAGTGGTACAAGCTATATACTTACATATATCACACTCACTTACACAGGCTTTACTCTTTAAACGTACGTAATAGGCCATTTTCACACGGACCTACGCAGTGATAATGGTATATACTACCTGTGTAGCATGTGTACTGTGTACTCATTAAGGATAGCTCATATACTCTTCATATGTGAATAAGTCTTTTTTTTCTACGCCTGCACGCCGCGCTGTGAGACCTGCGACCAAAATACATGGCAGTTGCTTAAACTGTATTTTATTTATTTATTTATTCAGGTAAAAACAGTCGTAAACAAAAAAAATCTAAAACAGTAAGAATACAATTAGAACTATATTACCCTAAATTATTACAAACGAACTGATTTGTCATCAAAAGTGACGGATGCTAAATAAGTATGTTTACAAAAATAATAAGTGAAACTAATTAAATAAAAAATATATTAAATAAAACTAAATTGAAGCTACTAAAAAAGAAACAAAAATACATATGTCTTATACAAGATTTAGAAATAAATAAGTTTATACAAAAGTATTATACTGTATTATACTTACAATACAAACTCAGTAAACCACTCTTTCTAATTCCATTCTTTATTTGTACAAGAAAAATACTAATAAGGTAAAACCTAAATCCCTATTTTTATATACACTAAATATCATCATGAAATCAGAAATAAGTTTATTTTGTTTAAAAATGAATATAAGAATAATTATATATTTTTAAAACCTTATTGTTACAGCATCGGCTATAAGCCCTTCATGAACGCGATCAGTAACCAAATCCCGTTCCTCACATCCATCATCAACGCGCGCGAGCGTCGCGTGTCGCTCCCGCAAACGCGGGCCAGGACGCCCAGCACGAGCTCGCTCACAGAACAAAAACAAACCCCCCAAGAGACAAAACTGCCACCGCCGCAGAAAGCACAGGAAGTATCGAAACAGTCGGTAAGAAAAGATTCACCAAACTCTATCCCGGAACCGGAAATAGCCGAAGTGCTCACCCCCAGGCCACCGTTGCCACCGCGGGAAGAACCAACGTCAAATTGTGCCATAATGTAAGATATGTCGAATCATGGCAAACTAAAATGAATTACTGTGAAATATTATAAATATTATCAATTTTGGTAGATCACAAGTTGAATTATTTATATTAAATATTATGTTTAATTATGAATTTTAGATCATATGAGGAAACTTTACGATTGGCTTTACTAAGAAACATATGATTTTTTTTACCAATTTTTGATATTTAAAAATCTTGATAGATTACATTTTTATAAATTAATTATAAAATTAGTGTAATAATTAAGATATTATTTTGTGCAGGTACATATTTAATTTATTTCTTGGTAATGTAGTTAACTTTTGTAATTATATTATATCTATCTTCTAGTCTATCTATATATACATATATAAAAGTCGATGTGTGTATGTATGTTCCCTATGGACTCTAAAACAGCCGGAGCGATTTAGATGGAATTTTCAAACAATCTTCAGATTAGCCCAGCGGGTGATCGTGTGTAGTTTGGTAGCGATTGGAAGTTTGGACGCGAGCGAAACCGCGGGTACTGTTAGTATTTTAATATTTTTCAACCTTATTGGTGCAGGGAACACTGAATTCTCATATTCTTTTACATTTGTTAATATCTCTAGTCTATATTAGTTCAATTTCATAATTTATTTATTTATTTATTTATCATAATCTTTTATTTTTAACTTCATAAATTGATCATCTCTGTAGAATATTAAATACACGTAAGTACTTAATAGCTGTAATAAAATACTATTAGTTTAACATCTCATATTAATAATAATAATTAGCAATGTGTATACATAGATATTATAGTTGTTTAAAAAATTGTCTTCCCGGCTGATATTACATGGAGAACTCTGGATAAGATTTTCCACTTATCAAATAAATTGTTTTAATTATAATAAATACTTAAAAATATGTCAAAATTTTGCATTAGTAAAGATTTGGCACGTGTCTAAAAATTCTCTAATTTTATGAACAGATAACTCAGACTAAAAAGATAAGTTACGAGCTCATCACTCTAATATTATAATACAAATATTTTTGAGCGTGTGTGCTAATCATTCTTTACTCTGCTGTCAAAGGCTCCACGGTCTTATGTGAAATCCAAATTGGGGCATAACTTTCACCGAGCGAGAGCACGAGCAAATATTAGCAGAACAATAAAAGTGAAGTCAAATTAAGACTTCACCTTTATTGTCATGCTAATGTACCAATCCATAGCGGTCCGTACAGTCCTTATCTTATTCTTTTAGTCTGAGATAGATAGATAATGAAAACTGACACTTTATATCTTATTACTTAATTTTTTTATTAAAAGATTGACTTAATCTGTGCTGTTGTATATTCTGACATTTTAATGTATTTTTTTGGGATATGAACTATGCTTTAACATTCGCTACAGTGTTGATATAAATAAGGACAATTATACATACAGTGTGAGGTATTAAAACACATGTTAAATATTTACCTCTTAAAACGTATCTTTACTATCAGCATACTCTTTGTACATTTAAGAGTGCTTATAATTATTATTTTATTGATTTATATAGTTCTGTCCAATACACATTGTGGATACAAGTCATATTGGTTCATAAATATAAAAATTTGTTATAAACTTTGATAGCGCCATCTATCGCATCCTAGCATAGCTATGTAAGCATCGTCTCGAAAACTAAAATGTTGTGGTGTAAATGACTTTTATTGGTCAAGTCGTTTAGTTGATACAAGGTCAGAAACTAAAGCTCTAAGAGTATATATTAATAAGGCTCAATTTGATAATCTCGTATCTAAATTTTCTCACCCACCTCTTTCCCGCCATTTTGGTGCCAAGTTCATACACAGAACACAGCAAAACATATATATGTATGTCGATGTAATTGTCAAGAGTTTAATTATATAAATCTCCATCTACAATAATGTTTTTTGTGTAATTTAGATACATATTTGCAATTATATCGATAAATATCTATATAATTTTATTTAATTTAGTACAAACTACTGATAATGTAATACTTTTCAGTGACCATAATGAATATTATTAGCTATTTATTAACAATATTTATCGTTAAGTTATTAATTTAGAAATTAATGGTGAATGAAATTAGATTTAAGTATCATTTGTGATTTTTAAAGATGAAAATAAATTTTATCTATACAAAGAATTAAATATCAGAAATCAGCTATGGTTTGCTTTGTAACTTGTAGAGATAAGTGATGGTTGAAACAGAATTATCAAGACAAACATATTTTGAGACTGAAGCATGAACGCCGTGTCTCTTTCGTCTATAAAGAAAGACAGTAGGGTTTATTATCTCATTTTATTACATTACTTTAGCGCTAAAATATACTGTAAATTTTAGCTCGTATACATTCCAAATTTTCTAAATTTTTTCAGCAATAATATCATAAGATATACGTCGGTAATAAAACATTTTTAAATGTAACAATAAGTAGTTTAATAAAATTTTAATTCTCTAGTATTGTCAATTAATGTTGTGAATAATAATTAAACATTTCAAACCGTCACGAATACACGCAGGTGCTAATAATTATAATTATTATCACAGTATACAATCTCTTCTAATTTAGTTTTCTCTTCAGTTATTTACTATAATGATACAATTTTTACGATTTGGTACAAATATTACAGAATTTTAATATTGTTCTTATGTTCTATAATTATTTCTTATGTTTTTCAATATGTTTATTTTATTTGAACATATTAAAACCAAATAATTTTATATTGTAAATTAGTCAATTGATGTTATTCAATAAATGAAATTTTGTATCACTTGTTTTTTGTTTCCTTTTCTTAATGAACAGATAAAGATGAGAACTAATTAAAATCAAAACATCATAATGCAACATGACAAAATAACATCTAAAGTATTAATATATATATTTTTTCATTTTGAAAATAATTTACCTTTGTTCAGCATATAATATAATATCGTGCAAGAAAAATCTTATATACATACTTGGACCTACTGCCAGAAATTAAACATATTAAAATATGTGTAACATTATATATGTGATTTATGCACGCTTAGAGCGCTTTCCAATGGGGATTTCTTGAAAGGAGAGTGCCACATGTATGGCCTATTTATATTCAGTCTGAGGTTAGCAATTTATTGTGATATCTGTTTTATACCTGGTTTTTTGCTTCTTTTGTATTCGCATCTTACCTGTACATTGTATTGTATCTGGAAATTAGATCAGGAAGGAAGAATTGAGACGGGAGGTGCATTCTGTGGTGGTCCTGACTGACTGATGGATCAACACAGCGTAGAAACATGAATTTTTGAGGCCTTATTTCTTATTTGATGTAGGCAACCTATAAATAAGAAAGATTTTTTGGAAATTCATCCTCTAAGTGGGTAAAGATTTTAATCTGAAATACATAAAGAGTGGTGTTTTACTTTAAAGTGAGAAATATATTTATTTGATTTTTCTCGAAATTCATCCCTAAGGGGGTGAAAGGGGGTAATATAGTTTATAAGGCCAAAGAATTATTTATGTTCAGAATTACTTGAAACTTTGTATTAATGCTCTTCAATACAATTAAATAAATACGTGTTTTAGCATTTTTCGAAATTCAATCCCATAAGGGGGTAAAATGGAGGATGAAAGTTTGTTTGAAACTCTGAAGTTAATATGTAAAAAAGCGCAAATAATAAAAAAGAATATTCTCCTGTAAACGATTTAAGAGTTTTTAAATAACTTTTTTTAAAATGATGTCCACATAATCTTAAATATAAAAATTTTGATTTCGCCAAGTTTGGGCGTCTCATTGCTTTAGCTCACAATTTCTTCAACTTATGTCATTTGGGAATAAATGATATCCATTTTCTTTGCATCCTTGCATCCAAGCACTGCAAAATTTGTCATTTGAATTAAGTTTTAAATAAAATGAAAAAAAAACCAATCACGCTTTACAATATGCTGAGGGCTATAGTGATCGTGACATCTGGCGAGAGAAATAGGCAAAAACTCTTCCCTATTACGCTCAAAAGATTTTCCAAAAAATATTTAATTTATAGATTCGATTATAATTACAATGTTATTATATCTATAGATAATAAATATAATAAAATTATTGGTAGACTTTTCTCAAGTTATTTATGCAACACAAAGTTACCCGAGGCAGTCATGGATTTTGACGTGCTCAAAAGGAGGGAATCCAACGCAACAATCACAACAGTCATGAAATAAAAAAAAAGTACTGAAACGACTGAACTGTCAAGACGTTATACTTTTGTTGAGAGAATGTAGAAACATTGATTTTACACGTTTTAACGTTGATTTTCTGAGATTATTTACTTTGTTTATGAAGATTTAAGTAGGAGGCCGTGTAACTGTCACAAGATGGCAGGTACGGCACAAAATGATTTATCGATTTCCGAATTAAAGGCGGAGATCGAGAGGCTAAGTCGAGAGCTGGACCAAGCCAGCAGCGAGAAAATACAGTCGGCACAGCTTGGTCTGGTGCTGCTAGAAGAAAAGAGTTCCCTTCAACTACGATGTGACGAACTGGAGAGTTTATATGAAAATACAAAACATGAACTGGACATCACACAGGAGGTTAGATGGCCTACATACCGTAATATTTTCACTTTTCATGCCTTAATGGCCACATTAACGTGTAAACGGTAACTTTAAATTGTATTTTTTAAAATCCCGTATTCATTAGATGGACTACTTTTCTTTTTATGGATCAAGATTTCATTTAAAATTGATAAGGTTAAAACAGCTTGCTTTATTTAGTCATAAGACAACAGCATTTCTAAACTATTGTTATATTAATAAATGTTATATTTTGTTTCTTTAGATATTCTCTCATAAATATTTCTTACACTCTGTAGTATATAAACTGCACTCAATACATTTTATACTCCATTTTTCACACTAATTTAAATTTCGTAGTATCAGGCTCTATAGGCAAACTTAAATTTGTTTTAAAATTTTATGTAATTTGTTTGTAGGCATTAATGAAACTTGACACAACTCAAAAAGTGACAACACAAAGTGGCATAGAACAGGAAAATGCCCTCCTCAATGAGTCAGCGGCTATGGAAAGTTCTCTTACATTACAAATTATTGAACTTGAAGGGGAAACAAAACAGGTATGATATTCCTATTTGTGAAATTTATGAAATGTTTATCATTTTAAAGCCATTAAAGTCATTTTATTTTATATCAATTTTATGTTTTCCAATGCCAAGATTCAACACTTCTCGTGTTCAGAGTCTTAGACTAATGTACTTCTTATACTCTACATTCACCTTTCTTTAAACATTTGAATAATGAGATGTAATGTGCTGTACTTATTCAATTTAGAATAGAGACTTCTTATGCAAAAGCTTTCACTACATGTAATAGCAATATGTTAAATGAAAGTATTCTCTAACTTCTTTAATTTATTAATTAATATTATTTAATCAAATATTTCATTTATTTCATTTGACTCTGCCATGTTATAAGGACTTATTTTTTTGGCTTACAATTAATATTGGAAAGGGTTAGAGATTTCTGGAACAACCTGTTTATACCTAATATAATATAAGTCTAATTATTGAAACTTTAAAACTCTTTCTATCATTTCTCTAAAAAATATCCTCATTATGTTATAGTTTTCATTAATGAAATTTATATTGAATCTTCCACTTCATTTTCAAAATGAAAATGAATTTTCAAAGATTCTGTTTTATCTTACTTGTAGTAAATTTTGAGGATTGTTTAATTTATTTTTTTATTATTATATTTATTTTAATTTTTCTGTTATATTTTTTGAAGTTTTTAATAATCCAGTTAGAAAACAGTCATTATTGTATTTAAAATACATCTTTAATAATTTCATTTTCACTACTATAATATATTGTGACTGGCATTAGCATGCAATGTGTTTGACGACTTTTACTCCAAAAATAGAAAGCATATTTTATCTTTGGATCTTCAGATATTTTATCTAAACATATTAATGTTTAATTTTCAACTTGTATTATTTCCAAAATGAAAATATTATATTTATTATCCTTTTCTTTCAAAACCAAGTAGAACTAATGGTGATATTAAACACACATTAGTTATACATTATTGAGGCTGGTGTTCTGAGATTCGCACTCCACTCTTTAAAATGTGTTCAATCTAATATTTAATTCTAAAAGAAACATTATTATGTTGTAACATTTTTTCGTTAAGTATTAAAATTTGAATAAACAATTACTTATCCTTTATCGCTTTAAACAAAATCGTAAAAAAATAATGTGCAAAAGTGTCAATAGAGATTTATATATTATTTTATTGGATATTTAATAACCATAAATATTCAAGTTTTTCAAGCTATCATAGTGTGAACTATCATAATGTTTGAATAAACATAATCCATAGTCATAAATCTAAAATAAGAAACTAATTTTTCTGTTCTTTCAAAATGTTGTATAAAAGTCTGTCTTTTCTATTCCCAATTGATGAAGTGTAGTGTGCATAAATGACGCACCTAAAACCTATAAAATTAATTTCGAGCCAAAACAATTTTAAATTGTCTTAAAAGTGATTTATTCCAACCTTATGGTTTGATTTTTAATAATTTATGCATTAACCTTGAAGTACAACCTACTTGTATTCATCATAAAACCGAAGATATCACTATATTATATTACTAGCAGAACCCGCGGCTTCGCCTGCGCTAAAACTACAAAAAAATCTTAAAAATGTAGTTTCATACAAACTTTCATCACCTATTTTACTCCCTTATTGGATGAATTTTGAAAAATGCTAAAACACGTATTTATTTAATTACATTGAAGAGCATTAATACCAAGTTTTAAGTAATTCTGATCATAAATATTTGTATTATCACGTGTATTCCCGTGGGAATTAGATAATCTCCCGCGGTAATAAGTAGTCTATGTCACTCTCCTGCTCTCCAACTATCTCCACACAAAAAATCACGCCAATCCGTCACTACGTTTCGACGTGAAAGAAGGACAGACAAACAAACACACTTTCACATTTATAATATTAGTATAGATACTAATAATATCATGACTTTTTCATGTTAAAATAAATGAAGCTGTTTAAGCTATAGATCGTTTCAAAGAAATATCCATATTTATTCGATATATTGCCTTGTTTTTAAAACAGTCAAGAAGCCTATTGTACCTACGTCTATTTTATTTTTCGCAGTTTCAGTCCTAAGTAGAACAAAGCCTAGAGCTCTCGACTAGCCTTTCCTTTACCCTTACCCTCTGTTTGAAAACTAATTTTAAAATATACCTATTTCCTTTAGCTTAATACGTAAAAATATATTATGTTTTGAATCCATACTAATATTATAAATGTGTAAGTGTGTTTGTTTGTTTGTTTGTTTGTTTGTTTGTTTGTTTGTTTGTCCTTTTTTCACGTCGAAATGGATTGCCGTGATTTTTTGTGTGGAGATAGTTAGAAGTCTGGAGAGTGACATAGGCTATTTTTTTCGCGAGATATTATCTCATTCCCACGGGAAATCACTATAATACAACCCAAAAAAATATTTATGATCAGAATTACTTGAAACTTGGTAATTATGCTTTTCAATACAATTGAATAAATACGTGTATTAGCATTTTTAGAAATTCATCCCATAAGGGGGTAAAATACGTGATGAGTTTCAGCGCGAGCGAAGCCGAGGGTTCTGCTAGTAATCTATAAAATATACATGTTAGGCAAATTTTCGCACTCTTTCAGAAATAGATATAACGTCACACTATTTGTTACTTTAAAACAGTATATACGAGAACGCTCCGACAGTGTTATGCGCCGGCGCAAGTGCGAGATAATATTAAAGCTTAGGGTGAATGTGTTGTCGATTAAGAGATGCAGAGCGCCATTATCTTATTAATGCTCTGTAACCCCAGACACATCTGACGAAATATGCCTACGCTTTGCCTAATCAAAATGAGAGCAATTGATGTGAATCATCGCCTGACCCTCCATGATCCATCAGTAGATGCGGGACGCCGTTTTCGAACAGACTGAAAAATCGTTGTTCATAAATTTTTTTTTAAATAAAAAAAATTCCAGTGCCGTATTGAAATCGTACTATTAGTCATATAATTATTGGTGGTTTAGAATATTTGTTCAAACGTAATAGACCAATATCGGACGTGATATAATGTCGCGAATGGCGTAAGCGCACCCGCCGTTAATCCATAACACTGATCCAGAAATATACTTTTATTTGCCCGGCCTTGATTCACATGTTACAACTCAATGGTGTTAGATTTTTAAAATGCAGTAGAACACGCGTTACAGTGGAAGTGTTTCTTGAATAACGCCGCCCATGTTGTATTTATGCCAGACGCGCGTGCGATTATATTAAACAGTGCGATTGTGGAATGCAGCAGTCATTCATTGAAAATGAGTGAAGGTGAAGAGGTATTTATTGTGTGTGTTATATGTGTATTGTCCGCCTCGGTGACTAACTCCGGTCCTGTCAAACTTTGTCTCGTATTTTACGTCGCCTGTGCTGTTTACATAGATAATGGAATATTGTTGATATTATTATTTGGCGGTGAGCCAGTATCATAAGCAACGCAAGAATTAAATTCTGTCTATAGTTTTTCCTTTCAAAATTGACGCTTATTTTATACTATTGACTCACCCTCGCTTCGCTCGGTTTCGTCCCTAGCTTGATTTCCGAATCAAACTTTCATCCACATTTTCACCCCCTTATGGGATGATTTCCGGGATGAAAAGTATCCTATGTCCTTCCCAGGGTCTCAAACTATCTTCTTACCAAATTTCATCTGAATCGATTTAGTAAATCCAGAGATTACCCCCTACAACGACACAAACTCACAAACTTTACCTCTTTATAATATTAATATAGGTTGTAAAATGGCAAAATATTATATATCTATATAAATATAATAAAATTGTAACTAAACCGAATCTGTACATAAAATATTTTTTGGAAAATCTTATTGATATAAACATTATTATCGATACAGAGGCCGAATAATATTATAATATAATAATGTAGTTTTTATAATTTTATATTATATAATACTTTTTATATAATAGTTTTTAGAATTTTTGTCTGTCTGTCTGTTACCGCATCACGGAAAAATCACTGGAGGGATTTTGATGAAATTTGGTATGATGATAGCTGGTTATCCGGGTTAACATATAGGATATTTTTTACCGCGTGAAAATGTCTCATTTCTGAGAAAAAATACAAAAACGGCAATGTAAGAGTATAATGAAAGCCTAAGAATTTATTTTTTTTGGTCATCTGAACGCGGGCGGGGCCGCGGGTAATGCTAGTGTACATATATGTATCATCATACCCATCCTCAAGCAAATTTACATTAAAGTTCTCTTATATGCTGCCAGTTTCAATTTGCTATGTCGTATCTACGGGTATTAGACGCCACATCATTCGAAACTAGATTACGTTCGGGCTCGGTCCCAGGAGGCAGGATCCATTAAAATTGAATAGGTTAATTCACGTTGAACTAGTCTTGGGCATCGTCTGCATTATGCTGCTTTACATTAAAGTAGAGATCTTATTAAAACTTTGTCTATCGTATAGCTAACTAACTTGAATATTATGTTTTAATAAATTAACTAGGTGTCAATACTCAATTGTCAATAGTCCCAGTAAATAAGAACCTAGATTTATACACGTCAAAATATCTTCCTTTTTAACATTTGTAAGTTGTCATATTTAATTTTTTCAAGTTTCATATTTCTTTTTTTTAGAGTAAAATTGAATTGTTTGCAAAAAATTTTATTCATCACTAAAGCTGATCAATAGTTACAACCCAAAAAAAAAAGAAAATCGTTTGATAAGCAGAGGAGACTAAGTACTAAATGGTTTTGTCTTTGCCTATTTATGTAGATATGGTCATCGATATAACATATAACTTAGTACGTATATTTTATATATTATATTTATACATTAACATAATCATCAAATTGACCATCACCCATAATACCTAACCTCAATAGGGTATATTTCAGGGTTCATTAGTGTTTAGATGTTGCGTATTAAATAATTTTTTCGACAAATTTAAGTAAGAAAATGAAATAAGTTCGACGAAAATTTATGCATTAGAAAAATCACGGGCATAAACTTGACATTGTATGGTGAAGTATCATATTAAATTATTTTCTATATGTAACTTTATCACTGGTCATTCCGCTATAACTAACACGACATGTGTCAAAGTAACTCATAAAAAAAAATCATTAATTCGAGACGTATAATTATTAATTTACGCGTTATATTCATTTTCAATCAATGTGTCATTTTTGTATTGTGTTATTATTTTTCTATTGTTGTAAGTTACTCCTATAGACCGATCATTCATTTATAGTTTTAATTCCACATTAAAGTTACTAAATTTTCAAATTACCACTCAATCTCATTCGTGTCTTCTTTACAAAACGTGACACTGGCAGAATGGATTGCGTCGGTTGACGTAATTATAAGCCATTATAGAAAAAAAATTACGCGAATTCAATCACCGGCGCATTAGCATACCTAAATTGTACAAGGTTACCAGAAATCCAGGTCGTTTCTGTTATCACCGACCAAACAGTTTTGTTTGTAGCTGACTCACGTGCACACTTACATTACAATGGTCGCATAACTTGACGCCTCCTCATTTTGAATCCTATGGTTAAAGCTTCAACTGAATAAAATATTTCCTGTTTGCAGAAAGTTATTTGCAGGCTTCCTCTGGACCGTCATTCTATTTCGTTGAATGAATTACAGTGTTTTGTTTTTTTTTTTTATTAGAAATGGGCTCACTCTTGACCTCTTTGTTGTTGGGCTTGTGATGAATTTCAGAATCAAGTATTGTTATAGTCTTTAAAATAAAATATTGGAATGAAATAAAGAAAGATCTATATTGTTTGTTCTATATATCTAAATAAAAGGATTTGATAAGAGACGAGAACATACAAAATGCTGGATAATACCTTTTTGACTAAATCGTTACTAAGTTTAATTTCAAATGGTTATTTAAGTAATTTAAAATTGCATAATTGTAGAACTAGGCAATCATACTCATATAAAATACACATAAGTATTCAATAATAAAAATTACCAATGAACAAAAGGAACAACATACATATACATGAATGCAAGTCCTTAGGCAGATGCTTTTGATAAATAAAATTTTATTTTGCGAGATACTGTGCACTCGACGAGTTTAAATTGCCATATCGATTCAGCTAGGAGTGAGTCAAGCGAGATAACAATGCTTGTATTAACAAGATGCTGGCTTTTTATACCGGCGGCTTTTTATTCAACTCAATAAATTTGATTTTCTGCTGCACATAGTATTTCGTATAGTTCCATAACAATTACTTTTAATGATTCTAAAATATACATAATACTTTCTTAGGCGAATATTTGACGTTTTATGTTAAAAAATCAAAATAACTAGTTAAAAGTTTTATTTTAAATATAAGTATGTGTTAATGTACATACTTATGTAAAACAAAAAATATAATGAAGGACTTATTACATAATTTAAGGTTTGTACTTTTTCACGCAATCCACTCTTTATTTGTAAATAAAGAAAAAAAAACTATATCTCTATGATATCCCATGATATTATGTCTATGTATACATACTTCTTCTTCCTGCCCATTTCCCAAGTTACTTGGGGTCGGCGTAGTAAGTCTTCCTCTTCCATTCTCCCCTATTATTCGTCATCTCATCATTCACCCCTTTCTCTTTCGTCATCAAACAGTTTATCCATCTTTTCTTTGGTCTTTTTCTACCTTTCCATCCACCTACATTCATTTCATCACTCTTCTCGTCACATGCGTTTCATCCCTCCGCTTCACATGCCTATCTATATTGTATACATACTATTGTGTTCAAATAAATATCAATGTATGTTAAAATACCATTATAATAATGATATTTTTTTTTTCTATAACAATATGATAGGTAGTTCTATCGTGTAGCTTTCTAAGAAGTTTTTTGACTAATTTTCAAGATGAGGATTTCCTTAGTTCTCGCGTATATTTTGTTTTTGAGATTAATTAACATAAATATTTGCACGCAAGTCGTGATATATTTTCATTTTCGCCTAAAATGTATAACCACACTGTAAAGTGCATATTTAGTGTACACTTGTGATGATAAAATATTTTATTTTGATAAAAATTGATATTATGTTAGTTCATATAATCCTCTAAGCATTACTTAATCAAAATGTAATATTAAACATAAAAGCATGTATGTACGAGTATATCTACTATAATACAAAAGTCACATACATAGGTACATATAATTGGTATTGAGGACTCTTTTATAGAACTATTAAACGGTTTATATACCTAATTGCTATTTTTCTTACCCTTAAAATACCGTTTTGAAAGCGTAGCTAAAACATACAATACATATTCACAACAATAAAAAATAAAAATATACAAATATAATTTACAGCCTATAAGCAATCTGGGATAACGTAGCAATCTATTAGTGAAAGAATTATGAAAATCGGTTCTCGGGAAAGTATTATGAAAACCGGTCTCGGTATCGGTGACTTTCGAAAATAAGAAACGGTCGCTTGACCAATTTTCTTTCGCCATTTTAAAATTTATTTTGATTATATATTTTGACGAACCAAACGTAAAGTTTAGGTATCTAGGTATTTACCACACCAGAAAAGGAACAACCAGAACAGCGGAAAACCCTGTTGAAAAACTTTAATAGAATCCCATCAAAAGCCACATAGAAACCAATCAATATTTATTGGTTTCTATGTGGCTTTTGTCGCTTTTGATGGGATCCTATTGGAGTTTTTATATAGGGAAGTAATAAATGAATACATAAATTTTATTATTTATGAAAATGACTATTACCTATTACGACAAAATGTAGCATACCAAATAAATATGTAGGAGGCAACTGTTAGAGATATATATATATTTTTTCTCAGTGGGAATATCATAAAGAGATATACACGTTAATTATTTTTTAAATGTTATATCGTACAATATTTAATAATGTCATAAACGAAGTTAAAATTTTGAAATGAAAGTTTTAGGACGATATAAGTTTAATAACTGAGGGTAGATTGTATTAAATCATTTTCAGTCCGTTTCAGGCTTTGTTTAACGTTATCATAGTCCAAGTTACGATGGATAAAATCACTTTAGAGGTAATTTATTCTTTATAAAATATTTATCTATATCAAAATTGAGTTTATTGCTCTTTGTACAATACTAGCGACTTAATCACGCTTCGTTCGGGTGAGTTCTTATATAGGTGACTTTTTGCCATACGTCTTATTTTTTTATTTCAAACCGTTTAGCAGCGCACGCTGCTACGGCCAGTTTTATTTTACTTCAATTAAAATTATTACGATTCCTGACAGTAAACACATTTTTATCGGATTAAAATATAGCCATATAGCACTCGAAGATAATATTTGTTCCTGTGAGTGAGTTTATATGTAAACTATGTATACCTAGTCAAGTTTTTTAAAAGAAGCTGTAATGTTTCATAGCATGGCAGCCATTTTCTTGTATTTATGAGAAAAAAAATACCTATAACATTATTTATTTCTGCAAAAAGGCCAAATTCTTAATAAGTTTAGCAATCCATAATGTCCGATACACAAGAGCATGAAGTGGTTATATCGGTAACTGTCATTGAATAGGGTCAGCGAGTCAACGACGTTGTAACTCGACGATTTATTGGATTTACTTTGACCCGCACTCACAAAGTCGTGTGTAATGCTGTCGTAATATGATTTGCCGTAGTCAAATACAATGTTATCTAAAATATAAAAAAATATACGTAACTTTGCAATCAGTAAGTATACTTTTATTGGGCTCATATATGAAACTTACGGTACTTATGGTAGAGTAACAAAGGTTGTCATTCAACGACGAAGTTTTTTATTCTAAATATTTTAAAAGCCTTATTTATAAAATTGATTTAGGCATTTTTTATTGGATTTATTCTTAAAGCGTTGATGTAAAACTCACATTCGTTTTTCGAATCGCATTCGTTATTTCTCAATTACAAAGTGAACTATATTTCAGTATTCCAGCGTTTCGAGATTGAAGCACACTTGTATATTACCGAGCTCATGTTTATTCAGAATTTTTAAAATTCGTGACGTAGTTTTTCAACTCTTAACCTCATTATATTTTGGGGCGTATTTAAAACCTCACGCCACCGTGTCATTGCCGCGCCCAACGTCGCTTGTTTTAGATACTAATCAACTAAGTGCTAGAGAACATCCATTTAGACCTAGAATAATGACCTAACTATTCTTACACCTATAAATTCTAAATGAGAATACACGTAGCAGGTACTACTCCAACTACGTAAATTTTGTCTTGAGGGAATTGTTGTGAATTTTAGAGTGAATGCAAATTTCAGCGCTTATGAACTAAAGTAATAATAATATTTATAGATAATTTTATACTACACATTGATTTAAATTTTTTAATTATATCAATGGAAATGAATGTTTTACTATCTATACTTGCTTGTTTAACGAAAAAGATGTAAATTGTATTTAGTGATACTGTATAAATATCAATCAAAATACCACACCTTTTATTAGAATAAAAACTAAAAAAAAAACCGACTTCCAGGCACTAAAATGTAAAAAATAACTAAACGGGGGTTTTCATTTAGAATAGATACCTAATCAGATATTTTCGAAGTCGATGCCAGCCGATGCAAAGCAAATCTAATATACATATTTCGATACGTAAAATACATATTTATACTTATTAGATATTCATATCTTAAAATATTGTAACTTAATTCATTTGTTCTAATAGTTACGACACGAATTAGAGCGTGTGGTGAGTGAGAGAGATCGACTCCTGGCTGAAAGTTCAGAACTTGGCGCCGACAAAGCGACGCGGGAGTCGGAGCGTGCGGCGCTGAGGGCAGAGCTGAGGGAGGCGAGGCAAAGGGAGCAAAGACTTTTATTGGACATCGGTGATTTAGAAGATGAAAATATATCGCTACAGAAACAAGTGTCTGCGCTAAGATCGTCACAGGTAAATATCTAAATCGGCGCCATAGTATCTAAAACTCTATTTAAAAAAAAAACATTTAAATGAAAATGGACGCAGAAAGAAATAGAGAGGAGAGGGGGGGAGAGGGGAGATAGATAGTGATGTTTCTATTCATTCCTATGATTTTATTTCTTTTAATTAAGTAGAAATATCAACAGGCTGACAAAACAATTACAACTGCAATGAAAGAAAATAAAATGCCATAACTCACATCTCAATACAACTGAAATTAAATCCAATCTCTTTCTTTAGGTTGAATTCGAAGGTCTAAAACATGAGGTTCGTCAATTTCGCGAAGAGGCGGAGATCGCCCGTGCCGCCGCGGACGAGACGGCAGTGCTACGTCGCATCGCCGAAAGACAGTTGGCAGAGGCTTTGGAAGCTTTGCAGGCGGAGAGAGAAGCCAAGTTCGCTGCTAAGAAAGAACTCGATGCCCATCTCAGCAGAGAAGCGCAGTATAACATTAACAATTTGGCAAATAGTATACGAGGTTAGTTACATTATGTAGAGTGTTATAGTGTTTATGGTCTAAATCAAGTTTGTTTTTTAAGGCCGTTTACACAATTGTTACTATGCCAGACTTCTAATTTATTAGGTTAGGGATTATTAATAAATTAAGATATACCTACGTATTTACTCGGACCAGTTTAGAATAGTGTTAATAAAAGAAAACTTAATAAATGACTTAGGACTGATACAATATATTTATAACCTATCCTTAGATTAAAATATATATATAGATCAAAGCTAATCTATACATATAATAAGATTGTAACTAAGTCGAATCTGTACATTAAATATTTTTTGGAAAATCTAATTGAAATAGACATTATCATCGATACAGAGCCCGAATCTATAGTTTTTAGAATTTTTGTCTGTCTGTCTGTTACCGCATCACGAGAAAACCACTGGACAGATTTTGATGAAATTTGGTATGATGGTAGGTGGTTTTCCGGGTCCACATTTAGGATACTTTTTACCGTGGGAGAATATCTCATTTCTGAGAAAAAATACAAGAACTGCATTTTAAGAGTATACTAATATGTAAAACCTAAGAATTTGGTTTTTGGTCATATGAACGCGGGCGGAGCCGCGGGCAATGCTAGTGCAATAATAAATGCACCATATCTTAAACATCCACACTATTCAACACTATAAAAAAAATGAATGAGTCACATTGATTCTATATTCCGTACATGAGTTATGAATTGATTATACCTATATCAATACAAATACGGATGGACAGCCTCGAGATTCTTTTGATCGAAATCACATTGTGAGTCCACTTTTTAAATAGGACGCGTCTTGTGCAAGCAGCACCGTGTCAGTTTATTGGCAATTAATGTTAATTATACAGCTATGTAGCTGGCGGCGTGTTAATTAACAGTAGCTATTCATTGAAAAATACTAACAATGACTTATTCCGATGATCCCAAATTTTATTTTATTATAAATAATATACGATTCGGTAGCAATGACATATAATCGACTTGCTATGATTAAATATAAAAAATATTATATTTTTAATATAAAAATAAGTTATATATAAAGCGTCTAATAAGTGAATTAATTGTGTTAATGTATTTAACAGGTATGCCAGAGGAGGCGGGGTCGGAGGAGGGCGAGGCGGGCGGCTCGGGGCTGGGTGAGCTGGGCGCGGCCGACCACCACGCCGACCTGTTCTCGGAGGTCCATCTGCACGAGATATCGCGGCTCGAGAAACAGCTAGAGCAAGCGCATAATGAGAGCGTGAGTCACGACGCTTTATACGATTTCATTATGGTTTCTTTACGCATGCTGTTATATAAAAAATTAATATGATGTAAATCAAAACCTTTTGATTATTAAAAAAATGGATGTTTTTAAGAAAAGAATATTTTCATTATATTTAACGATGAAACTTATTTTATAAAGCCATAATCACAACGTTCTTATCTAAACAAACGCTTACATTTTTTTATAATTACATTTTCGGATTACTATTATAAATGAGAAGGTTTGTATTTGTGTATATGTGTATGTTTGTTACTACTTATGCTGAAATGGCTGTACGGATTTGGATGTTATTTAGTACACAGATATGGTACACGACTTGAAATAACATATATGCTACTGTTATACACCTAGAGACGCTAAGCGAAACTAGTACGCACTAGTAGTATAATTAGATGCAATATGTAAATGTGTTGTGTGCGTGTGCAGTCGCAGCTGTCGTCGTCGCTGCGCGCGGCGCAGGCCACGGCGGAGGGCGAGAGCGCGGCGGCGGGCGCGCTGCGCGCCGGCCTCACGCGCGTGGCCTCGCGCGTGTCCGCGCTGCACGCGCTGCACGGGGACTGCGCGCCTCTGGTAACCCTCACTATATCTATACTGAGACTATTTTAAAGTGTATCGGTAGAGTACTTTGTTTATTACAATTAAATTGTAATTTTCTCCTAATGTACATTAACCAATCACCTACCTATTAATGTCACGTAACCAAAAATAGTAATGTAACTAGCTCTCATGGGTCTTTTGGACACGACCATAGTTTTTACTCACCAGAGATAAAGTTAATAATTCTAACATTGACGAGTGTTTGCACGATACTGAGGAAAGCAAGTAAACTTAAAAGAACGGAAAAATAATGTAAACTTGGGTGCAAAAATATTCACATTTGACGGAATCGGTGATTTAATGGCAGATAATAACTACTGACTATTATTATCCAAATCTAATATGTATTTATATAAATATTAAAATATTTACTTCATTTTATTAAAAAGAAAAATTCAAACCTGTTTTTTTTGTTATGAATTTTAAAATAATCAATATATCTATGTCACATGCTTAGATTTGTATGCGCTATTTTTATTCTTTCTAACAAGACCCTATGTATTATAATATATGTTTACAATGAAATGGTGATGCAGGAGGACGAGTCGACGACGGCAGGCGGCATCGCGTCCCGCGCGGCCAAGTGGCTGACGTGGTGGCGCGTGTCGGGCGGCGAGCTGAGCGGCGTGCTGGCGGCGCTGCGCGAGCTGGACGCGCCGCCCGACGCGTCGGCGGCGGCGCTGCAGCGCGCGCAGCTGGCGCAGCTCAGCGACCGCGTGGCCGACGCCGAGCTGCGCTGCGCGGCGCTGCAGGCGGACGCCGACCTGCTGCGCACACTCGCCGGCGGTGCGTACCTTTTTTTTAATGTTGGGAAAAGCATTTACGCATACCGGCTCTACAAAAAGGGATTGCATGATATGTACGTACCTACCTGCGTGGTAGGTAGAGTATGTAGAGTTTCATTATAACAATTGCACGATAGTATTACCATGGTATAAAATTAATTAAGATGGCGATCGTTTATGGATTTTAACGCAAATGCAAAAGTAGTCAAAATATACCAATTTTCACGGCGAATGTTTTCGAAGTTTAAGGGCTGTAGTGTCCTTTGGTAGAAAGTGACAGTTATAAATAATAAATAAATAAATTTGTTAAAATTGTTAATGTTGAATCGTTGTTCCATACCCGACAAGTTTACTTAATGACAAAAACTATTTGTGTTCATTGGTTTTTATTTATTTTGAGCTATAATTTTATCTTAATATTTTCGAGTAATATAAACATTAATATATATTATACACGTGTAGGTGCGGGCCGCGCGCTGTCGTCGGCCGCGCCGGCGCTGGCGTCGGCGGCGGAGACGCTGGCGGCGCTGTACCACCACGTGTGCGCCGTCAACGGCACGCAGCCCGAGCGCGTGCTGCTCGAGCACGCCGGACAGACTGACGGTAAGCTGCTGCTGTTTGTTTTATTTACTTGTTGTGACATTTATGTTATTTTGATATTTGAATTTGGTGGAATATAGGGTCTTTTAATTATTTCATTGTAGTATAATATTATTGCTTTTTATTGATATTCCCCATTGAAGTTGATAATTCTATATTATGCGGATTGAGAAAAATATCTCTATGCTCAACACCATATACATTAAGTATATATCGTTGACCATTAACATTCTTATTCTTAAAGTTAAAATTCTAAAGAGTAATCGAATGAAGTAACGCTACACTGCCGTGAACGTTTCATCCACAAAGATCACGGCATAGACCATAAACAAAGAAATACAAAGAAGTCACGTACATATACAATCTAATGTATTTATATGTGTGTCTACTCTCGATTCTTTTATATACATGAACATTGTAACGTATCCACGTTTGTCTGTGTGCAGGTTCGGGCGGGTCCGGGCGCGGCGTGGAGGAGGAGGCGCTGGCGCTGGCGGCGGGCGAGCTGGAGGGGCTGCGCGCGGCGGGCCTGGTGGCGCGCTCCGCCGACACGCTGCTCGACCAGCTCACGCACCTGCGTGCCGCGCTCGACACCGCGCTCGACTCGCGACTGCGCCACCAGCCAGGTCAGGCGACTGCTTTTGTTCTACGCTCGTACCTAACTTCAGGTTTTCAGTTCCAGCCCGGTGGCGCGCCAACTGCCATTGTATGCTCGTACCCAACTTCACATTATAAGTTCCAGACTCTGGTTAAAGATTGGCGCCTGTTAGAGTGTTCTGGTTAGAAAACCATGCCTCAGATAACATGTAAAGCTGTGTCCTACAATTGACCTTTATCCTATATTTCAATTTGATGTTATTTTTAATTTTAAAAGTGAATGGATTTCTGATATAGCAATAGTCTTTTAACGTTTGTTACTTTCAATGTCAAATTCAACAGTTATGCAAAGTTCGAAATATTTTTAAAATGGGAAATTGCGTCATGATTATGAAAATTCGACTATAATCTAAGGAATACATAGTTTATTTATTTTATTTCTAATCTATAGAAAATCTTTACTAATTTATTTCTTTTTTGTATTAAAAACCTCAAATTGCTTTTTTTCCAGAATCAATATCCTATCTTGTTGATAACCCTCGAAATTCATTTACTCCTGTTTATCAACAATCCTTGAAAGAAAAGAATGTTAATATAACAATAAACATGCTAGAGAAAGCTTATAATATTCAAAAAAATGAAAATAATTATAATACAGAAAATACAAGACGGACAGTTAGAGAAATAACTGATTATTTTGAAAGTATATCCAAAAATAATTCAAATAGTGACTTCAAAGCTTGTGGTGAAAATATATCGAAAACTAAATTATCCAGCATTCCTTGCAAATCGAATCCTATTTTCTCCGTCATAAAACCCAATTTTGCAAATTCACCTTTCATATTTACCAGAAAATTGAACTGTGTACAATGCGATATAAATTTATCTTTCATGTGGAAACATGCGATGTCTCAAAGCAAACGTTTGTACAAGAAAAGTAATTTGATTCAAAGTAAAAAGAGTCCTAGAAGTGCATTTAGTGTTCGCGAATCTTTACGAGCTAGTTTCATGGCTGGGATACTGATGTTGCAATATGTTATTTGAAATAATCTAACTTTTATCTTACATGTTAGTATGTTTAGTGTAATGTTACACAGCTATATTTTAGTTAGAAAGTTGTTATATTTTAGATATATGGAGCTTGTAGCATTACTTTTATTCCTACACTAAGTAATCTTGTACTATTTTAGTTATAATAGGGAAAAGGTACTATAGTTCAAAATTTACAATACCCATACCTAATCTTAGTATTATAATATTATGGAGGTTCTCAGAAGAGACGATTTTTTGATTTAGTTCACAAATGTCATTATCAGACCGCCTTATTTTTGTAAAATGTTCATAAATTCTAGACAATTCCTCTTTCTATTTGTGAAAACCATATGGAAAACCGTACAGTAGTTTTGAGATTGTAGAGATTGATTTATTTAAAATGACGATACTTGCAAAGAACTATTGAAACTCGGCGTTAAGATAATTTGAAAATAGAACATGAATATTAAATAAAAAAATAAAATTGCTGTAATACTGAGCTACAGAGTTTTTCCTTGCAAGTGTCAATACATAGTATTATAGATGAAAATAACGCTTTGTTTGGCATAAGTATAAGTAATGGTGTGAAATGGCGTTGCAGTAATGGAGGCGGAGGAGCGCGGCGCGGAGCTGGCCGAGCTGCAGGAGCAAGTGATCAAGCTGAAGTCGCTGCTGTCCACGAAGCGCGAGCAGATCGCGACGCTGCGCACCGTGCTCAAGTCCAACAAGAACACGGCGGAGTCTGCGCTCGCCAACCTCAAGAGCAAGTACGAGACGGAGAAGACCATCGTCACGGAGACCATGCTCAAGCTGCGCAACGAGCTGCGTCTGCTCAAGGAGGACGCCGCCACTTTCTCCAGTACGTATACGTACATATACACCACTTAATTTACACGTGTTTAATGGAACTGCTTATTAATGACAATTCAAAATAAAATGACAATTTTAATTAAGATGTCCAAAATACGCACGTATATTCGCTAAGTTAAGATGACGGTGTGAGTCACCAAAGAGCGTATTAAAAAGTAGAACAACGAGACTCTCATTCACAATATTAGTGTAATACATGTTTTAATAGACGCTGTGGCCGAAATTGGTCAAGACACCATGTACTATAATCATGTAATATATTATATCATTTATAATATTTTTTAATAAAGTTATTAAAATAACTTGTTTGTTTAATACTCGTTCCTGACTGGCACAGGTTTGCGTGCTATGTTCGCGGCGCGCTGCGAGGAGTACGTGACGCAGGTGGACGAGCTCACGCAGGCGCTTTCCAGCGCTGAGGAGGAGAAGAAGACGCTCAACCAGCTGCTGCGCCTCGCCGTGCAGCAGAAGCTGTCCCTCACGCAGCGCCTCGAGGAGCTCGAGGTGGGGATCATTTACATTTATTACTTACTAGCTGATCCAACAAAAGTTATCTTATCTCAGAATATCTAAAATTTATTTGTGATCTTTGTGGTCGTAAAGACACTTTCAATATTTCGATCCCGAACCAACCGAAATAAGCCAAATCGGTCCAGTTACTCTTAATATAATTGAAAATGTATGTTTCGTCCAGGTGGACCGGGAGATGCGCACGCGGCGGGTGCCCAAGCCGGGCGGCGGCGTGCGCGCGCGCGGCCGCGACTTCTAGCGACTGGTGCGGGCGCTGAAGGCGGCGGCGGCGGCGCTGCGCGCGCTGCTGCAGCACCGCCCCGCGCCGCCCGCCCGCCCCGCGCCGCCCGCGCCCGCGCGGGGGACGGCACACGAATTTATAACTTGAGGAGCGCCGACGACGCTCCGCTAGTAAACTTTTTATAATCGTTTTTAGGAAAGTAAAATAATTATTTATACGTTTTATAAAGAGCGCGCGGCCTCTCGGCGCCGAACTGCTAGTGATGTTGCGATCTCTGCGTTATCGCCAAACGGATATTTTGATATTGTATTGCTCCCCTATATTTTGTGCACCTTCCGATGAAGTTTGATGTATTTTTGTAATAGCGTTGGTGTATTTTAATACGCAAATGAATTTACCCCCGCACCGAGCCCCGCGCGCCGGCGACGCCCGTGGCTCGTGCTCGCCGCGTTATTTTGTATTATATACATGGTAATATTTAACGTCGAATCCGGAGATTCGCAAATATGTAAATATAGAATCCTTTACTTGATACGAATGTTAGAACGTCCAAGGATAAAAAGATTTAAAATTTTTCATCGATGTCCATCCATTGTGTGCGCAAAAAGACTATGTAATCTGTTCTCTAGTTGATACGTTTGTTGTGTTGTCGTGGCCCTCCGCCGCCTACTTTCGTCCATCTTGTTCTAGTTATATTCGTAGTATTTCCGTATTTATTTTGTTAACGTAACGTTGACACCGTCGTGACGTCGGAGTTATTTCTATGATGTTACTTCAGGATATGATCCTCGTTGTTGCAATCGGTACGTCGGAATCGACTCGATTAGTGTTTTACTCTCCACGCGTCGTTGTCGAGGCTCATGTCGGCTTTACTTCTTTCTAGCAATAAATTAGGACAGTTCAATCGTGCGTCATTTCATTAGTTCACTGATACGAGTCGAAGCAGCATTAGTCTCGTGACCGGGACAGACTGAGCCTCGAGACAACAACGCCTGGACTCCGAGTCGCGGTGCAGCACCGTCCAACTCCTGTCCACAGCCGGCCCGCCCCGCCCCCGCCCGCACGCCCCCGCGCCGCACCGATCAGAAGCGAACACGTTCCTAAGTTGCTCAAACTTTTGCTCACGGGGCGAGACCGGCGTTCTATTTATAAGACAAAATTTACAAGAGATTATTGAAAATTTTACGATAAATCGTTATGTTATCGGATGTGATGTTGGCAGCTCCCCGCGGTATGCGCTCATGTAGTGTCCGGGACCTAGCTACCGTTCCATGTAGTGCGTAGGTATTTTTACCGTTTTAGCCGTAGTTTAGATGAATACGTTAACCTTCATATATCTTAGTAGATAATCGGAACTCTGTTGGATTGTAGTGAATCGTTTTGCGATATTGTAGCGTAACCCCTCGCGCGGCCGGAGGCGAACGCGCGAGGGTCGCGAGGACCATTGCCTTGCATTTATTGTTTTTTTTTATTAGATTAATAAATCGGCTAGCTTTTATCTTAGATCACTCTTCTCGTACTTAAAATCGACTTACCATTATATAGACGTAGCGCATAATATTTTCCCAAGTATTATTTTCCTCTTCGTAGCTTAGCAGCAGACATCTGTATGTACTGTTCGTGTATCTAGTCAGTGTGGGCGAGCTCTCGCTAGCGAGCCACGGTTGTATAAGCACTCACCTGTTTCGGGTATCTTGCGTCCATTCGCCTCTTCGTACACTTATTTTGACGTTGTTGTATGTTAAGCTTTATTTATCCGATGTATTCTTGACATGTATTGTTTCTTATTATTATTTATTGTCGGCGGCCGCGCCGCAGCGCGTGGCGCCATGTCTGCTGCCGGTGGTGGTGTTAATGAGCAATTAACCAAATATTATTTTTCTTTACACTATTTATGTAACACTTTAGATTGTTTATTTTTGCTTAGACATAGATTATTTTATATCATAGAGAAAATTAACTTTTTTTATTATTTAAATATTAAAAGTATATGAATTGCCTGCTACTTTCGACACGTTCGACGACTCGATGCATGATTGTTCCCAGTGCTGCTGTCGGTCGACCTCTACATTGTATCGATAGATTGCACAGTATTATGTTATGTTCGCTTAGTTCCGAGATGGCCACACTTGTTCCTTTAAGTAATCAAACATCAGATTACATGTCTTTGCATCGTGTGCGTGTCGGGAACACAGATCGAGCTTCAGAGTTATTGTTATATATTGTATTATGGTTGTTATTCCGCGAGTGATCGCGCCAGAGCGTCGGGAACATATCATGACGGAGTGGTATTATTTTCAAAATAAGGCACCGCCGTGTTGTCGCAATGACTGATATGAATCAAGTATGAAAATATTAAATGATATATTTAAAATTGTCTTTTATTTTTGTGTCCTTTAATGTTTATCTTGCGAGTTGCATCCCAATGTATGTATGTGCATTTATATATTACTAGCTACTCATACTCATATATTCGTCCCTAGTGGAAAACAAATCCCACGGGAAGCGTACTTTTTCCGGGATAATATATGTCTGCTGTCTGGTGATAACGTATCTTTGTGGCAAATTTCATTTAGATGTATTCTGGCGTGATTGAGTAACAAACATTCGTCCAAACTTTGGCATTTATAATATTAATGGGATTTACTTATTAGTGGGGTTAAAAAATAAATGGTGTTTTGAATAATAACTTTAATTATATTTAAATGCTTACAATAAATATACACCCGAACACACGGTACATTTCATTCAAATGACTAAATATTCGTATCACAGTCCGTAAACGAACTAAATAAATGACTACTCGCTATATTAGAAAATAAAACAGTTCTAAGATATATTTCGGTTAATATTTCTTGGAAAATGGGACATGAATTTCAGAATCTGTAACATGTAATATTTTCTAATCAAGGCAAAGGCTATTATTATGTTTAGATGAAGATTTTAAAAATTAATTGTTTTTTAAGCCTGAAAATCTATATTTTAGTGTAACATACCTTTAAAAATATAAAATAATACAGGCTAAATACAATGCAAATATTATGTAACTATTTGATATAAAGTAGTGAATAAAATGCAAAACAGAGCTCGATTACATTTTTTATGATTATATAATAAAAAATTTATTGTAATATCATATCAATATACAGCAGATTAATGTTTATGCTATAAAATATTATCAATAATTTATTGCGTTTAAATTGTAAATGTTATGAAAATAAATACTTTAAATATATACAATTAATTACAAACTACAATAAAATCAATGGCTAATAACAAAAAGCCATGTAGTTCTAAACATACTTTTTCTAAATGTAAACAATTTGAATTATAAGTTTTTTGCGGATTTATTTTGATTTTTGGTTTCCGACATTTCGAATGCTGTACAGCAATCATGGTCACAGGAAAGACTAAGGTTTAAGACGTCTCAAAGGTTTATCATTACCTACCCACAGACTGGATACCGCTCCACAAAATTAAACACTAATTTTAAAATCTTTCTTCGTCCGTCGGTCGATATCCGGAACTAAAAAATCAAAATAAATCCGAAAGGCATTTTTATTCAAAATGTCAAATAATTCGCGTTAATCTAAGAAATTATAATATAAAAATCAAAAATTGTGCGAAAATTTAATGAATTAAAATTCCATTTTTTAATAATTGTTAATTATAGAAAACACAACTGACTCATTATTACATACATACAATAATAATCAACTAAACCTACATTACTTCCAAACCACATTCATAGAAGATTGAAAGAAAAGAAAATACACGTGATATAAAATGAAAAATACGTAGCAAGTGGAAAATAACTAAAATATATTTTGTATGTCTATAGCCTCCATATACATAGTGTATATTCAATATCTAGAAGAAATTTTTATTACATTGTAATCTTAATTATTCATAATAAAATTTAACATAGAAAAATCCCATTTTAGTTAACAGACGAACAATCCTGTGCCAGAAATGCTAACACCGTGGCATGTCTACAACAGAAATTAATGAAGGAGCAAGGGGTTGTAGTGTTTTGCACTAAGTATTTAGTATTCCCGATTCTCAGGACAATGGTGTACTTCCATAGAATAAATATAAAAATATGTTTGAACTAAAAATACTTTTAGAGAGCACCGTTCAAATAATAACATCTGTGTATTATTTTTTGTATTTTGGCAGTAAAAATTTAAATAAGTTAATAATATTACGTATACATTACATTTCAAATTGAAATTCTTTAAAAAATGATTGTTATATCAAAAATAATTCTTTTACACACATTGTTTATAAAAAAAAAACACTTGTAGATATTTTCAAATACATACATTTGCATTAATGATGAATGAATTTACTGTAGAATTCAATATTATTGTAAAAGTCATAGAACTTTTAGGTGCAAAAATCTAAGTGATATTTTGTGAAATTCAGTGCATATTGGAATTGTTTGATTTTAAATTCGTAAAATCGGGATATTTATAAAAATGTGTATAGGATAAGTCATTTCCTTAATTAAAAGAAATACTAATAAATTATACAGGGGTGATTAAATTGGCGGTGTAAGCGAAATGTTTAAATGGTTAGGAATAGCGAAAACAACGAGTAGTATCTATACTAAAAATATTTTTTTTATTTAAATTCTTATCAAAATCAGTCCGTTTAAGTCCTCGAATATCGTCATTATCGCACACTTTTAAATTTATATGGAATAGTATTTTATTCGTGTTACCATTGTTTGGTACATTTAGAAAATCCATATGTTTATCCTGTTGTATATGATTTGCTTTTTAACATAAAATGTATTTATAACGCTGGAAATATCGGTTATAAATATTTATTTACAAATTATTACGAGACATTCTTACTGTCATAGTAAAAGGTTTCTAACTTCTGTCTTACAACCTGAATGAAGAGTTCTAACATTTGTTGATCAACAGAAAAAAATGATTGTGTTAATTATTCACAATAGGTAGAGTGTTAGAACTAACATATCTTATCCCAGCCATTCATGCCTTTCATTCTTTTAACTCCGTTACATCCGTAAAAACTTCCATCAGGACTTTACTACTTTATAATTGGATTGATAAATTAAATTTCATATCTTCATGGCGAGAACCCCAAAAGATTATAGAAAAATTGAGCAGAAAATTGTACCATGTGTGCATTTTCTAAATTCTTTTGAGTTTCTTGCCTTGACCTTATAAGGCCTTAAGGACCTATGCACACAACGACTTCAATGCGCTTGTCGCACGTTTGTATCTATATAGACGAGAGAATAAAATTAAAATGCAGATCAAATTTTAAGTTTATCGTCTACGTACAGAATATGTTACGACATACGTTCATGAACCACATTTAGCTTGTTTATGTTGGATAGTGTGAAGAGGCATTTTAAATTGCCTCAGCACAGTACACGTTGACGTTTTTGATCCTGATTTCTAAAACGTGTGCATCTGCCTTTACAGCTCGATCAGTTTACCAGGGCTGCCAGTAGAGACAACTTATTTTATACCGTTGGGTCATTGAAATTATACAAAATCAAATCTTATTATACAACTCAAGAAAACTGTTGAGATATATTGTGTGATAATAATATAAAAAGGACAATGAAAAACAAACAAAAAAAACAGATTCAAAAATTTCATAATATCTAAAATCGATTTGTACGTTCTTTGTTATTCGATTTTTGATTTTTATTGTTTTATCCAATTATACAAGGCAATCTGCTATACACACTGGATACATAAGACAGCCAAATTATACACTTTTTGTATCCAATTATACGATCTGGCAGCCCAGCAGTTTACACTTTACAGTTTGACGAGGTCCATGACATCTGCGCGCGGCGGCACGGTGGAGGGGCGGAAGTACGTGCACAGCTGGTCGTACACGCGCACGCGCGCCGCGCGCGTCGCCTCGCGCGCCGGCGCGTGGTCCTCGTCCTCGCCCACGTCCCACGTGTCGGGCGTGGGCGACGACAGCTCCTCGAACGGCTGCGTCGGCTCCACGAATGTTTCATCTGAACCCAGAACCTGTTGGTCGGTTTTAAAAGATTAATTGGTTTTGAGATCAGTGACGTATATTGTGTTTAATGTTAAATAGATTTTGTTCTTTAGTTCATATAATAAATAGTTATGTTATTTCAGTCTGAATCGATCATTGTCCGTTTTAGATCTATTTTTAAATACGTGTTAAGTGAAGTAGTTAAAAAAAACTATATTACCCGTGCTAATAAAAATATTATGACTATAGCTAGACTATTATAATTGATAAATTGTATGTGTACTGTGTGTTAGTCTTTCACGCTGAAACGGTTGGACCAGGAGTAATTAATACATAGGCTACTGTTAGGCATTTAGGGACATACCCACATCACTAGTAGGTACATATATAAGAGAAGAAAAGGTAAATCTCTAGTAAGTTTATAATATGTATATTTTTATTACTTTGAATATAAAAATAAAAAGTATATATTAGAAGTGAGTACTAACAGCAGCAAGCGCCTGCGCGAGGTCGCCGCTGTGCGCGCAGTGGCGCGCGGCGGCGCGCCGGCGGGCCAGCGCGCGCGTACGCCGCGCGTCCAACGACACCGCGCCCTCCTCCGCGCCCGCGCCGCCGCCCTCGAACAGCACCGTCGCCAGCCTCTGGAAGTGCTTTACCTGCAGATGACATCACACATCATGGGACATAATAATAATACTCTCCTGGACAATTTTGGTCACGGCGGCCGATCTCGTTGATACTGAAGGTTAGTGGTTTTACTGTATTGCCACGGAGATTACGTTAAGTCCAGTTTTTGTTTCCCTAAAGTTTAAAAGTAAAAGGGGTAGAAGGTGCATTTGTATTTACGTACACATCTGTACTATATATAATATAGTTCCTGCGCAGGCTAGTTTCAGAGAGACTGGTTGCCATGTTTAAAATCAACAAAACATTGACTACCTGGAATCAATAGATAAAGACAGCGTGACTGCTAGAACTAATATTAATGAAACAATAGCTGATTTATTAGTGTTACATAATATTTATTGCGTATCGGAGTGATCGATTATATACAAGATAGCGTCACCTGGAGCGGGTCCCGGTGGTCGACGACGGCGCCGAGGTCGTGGCGCAGGTAGTGCAGCGCGGCGGCGGCGGCGGGCGCGCCGGCGGCGGCCAGCTCGCGGTAGCGCGCCTCGCGCAGCGCGGCGCGCGCGGCGGCGGGCGCGCGCGGCGGCCGGCGCAGGCGCAGCGCCCACAGGTCGTCCAGGCGCAGGCGCGGGCTGCCCGCCGCGCCAGGGTTGCCGCCGAACAGGTAGTGGATCTGAGCGCGGGGGATTAGGTATTATTCATAGGAACAGTTGTAATAATATTTTTATTTAAAAATGTGCTTAGATAAAATTATTTATCATATTTATTAATAATGTCCACCTAATATAAAGTTATTACAACTTCCACACTTCACATTTTTTTAAAACAGTAAATTCAATTTTTCTAAATAAATATTAATGTAAATTTTAAAAGATATCCATATTTGCATTAGGTATACAAAACAAGTGACCTTCCGGACGGGGTCATACACGAGCTGGTGCGCGAAGCGCGGGCGCGGCTCGCCGGGCGCGGCGCTGCCGGTGCGGTACACGCAGGCCCACGCGCGCCGCCGCAGGGAGAACACCCACAGCGTGTTGTACACCCGCTTGTCCTTCTCCTTGCTCATGCCCTGCACCGTACCCAACACACTCCATGGTTATATTGCATTAAAATACACACAGTAAGCACTCGCCCATTGATTTTAACGGAAATGAGGTCAAATGTTAAGCTTTCCAAAAAAATTGCAATTTTTCACAAGCTTAAGCACTGTAATGCCATCTCATCGCAAGTTACAGTTATACCCGTCAACCCCATGCAGTTTCTCAACAATGTATGATACTTTTATATCAGAATGAATTAATAGAATGCGGGTAATATTTAACACCACAAACAAATTACAATAACACAATTTTAAATACGTTAGAACTACACCATCTAATTTACGCGAAATTATGAATTTAATAATTCAACTACGGTAAATCTTAACTGCACTTCTCTTATATAATATAATATGAAGTACAAAAATATTACAGCTTTTTTATAAATGTATCAAAATTTACTGCAACTACTTAACAATCAAATTAAAAAAAAGGATAACATTTTCAAAACTTCAGATTTCTAAATCTGACATTGTGGTTCCAGACCAGGCGTGACTAATCAGTCAGGGTCAATCAACAACTACCTACATATAAACCGAATTGTTGCTCACAGAAAGCACGTGTATCTCGTCAGTGTCCGGGTCGAGGGTGGCGCGCTGGGTGAAACCCTGCGGGGGCGGAGCGCGGGGCGGCGCATTGCACAGCGCGTGCGCCGGACCGCCCTCGCCGCCCTGCGCGCCCTCGCAGTCCCAGCACCACAGGTCCACCAGCTGCTCCTTGTTGCGCTGCCCCGCAAACATGTACAGCCGACGTTGTACCTATGAATCACACTAGGATTACAGATTCACAATACCTGAGCGTGATAGATTCTTTTAAGGGTTCATAATATGTTCACCGATTACTGGAAGACGCCTGAACCGTTTTGGAAAATTCTTTTTTTGTTTCAAAGGCTATACTTCCCAGTTGGTGTCAGCCGATAAATATCAAAGCACACTGATTTCGAAAATATCTGATTAGATCTATATTCTAAATGAAAACCCCTGTTTAATTATTTTTTAGGGTCTGGAAGTCGTTTTTTTTTAAGTTTTACATTCACAAATGTTGACGAGTGTCGTGCGTGCGGCGGGTGCTACGGTCTCACCGGGTGGAAGAGCATGGAGTGCGAGACGCGCGGCTGCGGCGCGTGCAGCTCGTGGCGGTCGGCCAGCAGCAGCTGCCACGTGTCGCGCCGCGCGTAGTACGCGTACAGCCCCGAGTACTGCGGATGCACCAGCTCCGACCTGCCGACGCCACCGATATTCTTCTTAATATTATATTACTAGCGGCTCACCCTCGCTTCGCTCGGGTTCGCCTCTAGAAAAATACTAATAGAGATCTATTAGTTCCAACGGGAACCGTTCGTTTTTCCGGGATGAAAAGTAACCTGTTGTTTGACCCACAACATAAGGTATCAGCATGCCAAATTTTACTAAATTAGGTGCATAAGTTGTTGTGTACTAAGCTGTACAAGTTACTATAGTTTTTTAACTATCCCACGGGAACTCTTTAATTTTCCGGAATGAAAAGTATTTTACATGTTGCCCAGGGATATAAGGTACGCCCCCCCAACGTGCGTTCACCTTGTCGTGGTGGGGGGGCTCAGTAGTGTACTCGCGAAGCCAAGAAACGCACAGGGAGCCGGAGCAGGAGGAGGGGCCCGCTTCGGTGGGCGGTGGGAGGCGGCCTTCTTCGGAGGGTGGTATACCATGCGGGTTGCTCCTGGTACTTCTCTGATAGCAGAGTGGACCGTGGAGCAACCCCATGGTTGTTGTGGTCTGCTTCGGCAGACCTGCCGTCGGGGCGTCGTAGTTGAATGCGTAAGCGATCCTGCGACGCTCCATTAAGACGGGGGAAGGTTTTGTTGGGTTTTAGTGGGTAGTACTGGCTTCGCCGGTGAGTCCCACACTTCGTGCGTAAATGCATTTCCCAACGTTAAAAAAAAAAAAAAGGGATATAAGGTACTACCGTGCAAAATTTCATTTAAATCTGTCCAATGGATTCGGAGATTAGCTCGTACAAACAGACAAACAGACAGAGAAACAAAAAAATTGAAAAAATCTGGATTTGTTCTATTTGTGTTCTTACATCCCCTGACTCGGTTTTTAGCATTTTTTTGCTATGTACAGACATTCGACCTGTACTGTTTTATTATAGTATAGATTTTATGAACTAGGAGGCAGTGGTAGCCCAGTGGTAACGCGCTTGAGACACCAAGTGATGCGGGTTCAAATACCCGGTCTCATACCTCTGATATTTTCATGTGCGAATCATTTCTAACATGATTACTACTTGTCTTACGGTGAAAGAAAACATCG
Source organism: Brenthis ino (assembly GCA_921882275.1). Lineage (NCBI taxonomy): Eukaryota > Metazoa > Arthropoda > Insecta > Lepidoptera > Nymphalidae > Brenthis > Brenthis ino. Next base: position 18,880,423 of record OV170224.1, on the reverse strand, counting down.
TGATGAAACAAGCAAGTTTTGGAAAGACATGTGAAGTCCGCCAACCCGCACTTGGTCAGCCTTATCTCCCTCGTATTGAAGAGAAGCCAGTGCCGACCAGTGGGACGTTAAAAAGTGCTTAATACATATTATTAATTATTATATAAACTGGCGACTTGCCTGCTAGTTCTTAGGTACCTAACAGTAGCCTATATGTTACTCTAAGTCGTAGTTTAATATACAAAGATTATTATACAATTAATGATTTTATAAAAAATGGAACGCCTTGTGAATGATATCATCGCCTCCAGGCCACTTCAATTTTTGTACAACCATTGTAATTTATTATTTAACTACAAAAAGATATAATAAAACAAATATTATAAAAAATATTTTAGTTTTTATTTTAAAATAGTGGCTGACCCTCTCACTTCGCTCGGGTGTGTCCTTAGGTAAGTTTTATTTTTTTTTAGCTGAACCCTTATTCCCTATAATATAAATAAGCCTAAGTTACTCCTTATAATACCAGCTATCTGCTAGTGAAAGTCCCGTCAAAATCGCACTAGCCGTTTCGGAGATTAGCCGGAACAAACAGACATACAAACAAAATTACGTTTTTCTTATATACCGTATATAATTTCATATGCATTTAGCATGAACGAATTAACCACTGGACTAGACATATAAGCGGACGTACCTTTATCGGTCTTCTCAGTAACCAGGAGATTTTAGGCTTGGTCGTTTGTTTTTTGCGTCAGTCTCAAGCACTTATTTGTCAACAAAACATCTCCCAAAAATGACTAAATGTTCTGTTAAATGATGTAAAAACTATAACGGCCGAAGCAGCAGTATTTCTTTTCACTTGTAAATACATTATTTTATTACATTTATTGTTATTTATCACACAATTTAATTAAATGTAAAATAAAATGTCATATTATCCAAGTATGTTAAATATAGTCGATATTTCTATGTATTGTTGACATCTGACAACCATCATAAAATCCCTGGATTATACCATTCAGAACAAATGACTAAACTGTCGAGTGAGTCCATTTGACATCGACTAGTGCTTGACAATGTCGAAAAATATATCGATATTTGACGAAATTACTAAACGAATTGTGTTCATAAAATACTTTTACCACAGTATCCTACAATCTGATGACAATAAATTTATAAAAATATTTTCTAAATGAAATAAAAATATAAATGCAAAAATTATAATTAGTATGTGTACTTAATTTTTTATTTTATTTTATTCCACATTTATATACTTTGGAATATTATTCCATTGTAATAATAATAAAGATCATTTTATTTCAACACATAAATTACACAAAATCAAACAATAATGTTTTAGCACTAAACTTCTGGGTTAGCGATTTGTAATAAAACACTTTACCAGTCTTGCACTAATTATTTTACTTTCACGATGCAACACTCACTTTAATTTGCAATGTCTTTTTCTTTTTCCTAATTTCACAAATGTTTATTAAGAACTGAGCAATATTAGGACAGTGTCACATTTTTATAACTACCCGAGACAATCAATTGCCAATTAAAATAGTTCAATAACAGAATCAACAAAATCACTTTATTTAATTAAATTAGCTTAATATTTTTTTAATCTTTACAAAATAATATTTATTATATATTAATGGAATATATACCCGATATTCATTTGTTCATTAACATTATTATAGGCCAACAGAATGCTGCCATCAATGCCATCGTATTTATATAAATCAAATTAAAAAATAATTATTATTTGACACATTATTATTGTCTCTTTAATTCATTTATTTTAATTTATTAAAATTAAAAGAAGAAGAATAAATTAAAAGATGTAAAATATGATGACTATGCTAACCAATGTCATTCATTGGTTCATCGATATATGTATTTTATCGATTACGTTCAAGCACTAGAAATATTGTATTGTGTATCAGTGTTTATAATAATGTAATAAAATCTTTGTGTGCGTTATGCGTCACTTGGTTGAACTAGTTTTCATACATTTGTATTTTATGTCAGGTCCAGTCTCTAATTCGTTCATGGCATTTAGCAAAACGCTGTTATTTTGATATTACAAATAGACACTTCAATTTTATTTATCTGTACAGAAAATATTTTAGTTTCGCTAAGTTTTATTCGCCAATTCTTCTCGGGTCTGAGGCTTCTTCTTTCCGATCTGGTAGTCTCATGACATTCATAAATAAATAAAAAGTCTTTATTGGAACAAACTGATTCAGTTAAAAAAATGTAATAATTTAATGCTGAATTTGAATACACACAAACACACGCACGCGCGCATACACACACAGACACACAAAATTACTTTCAACTTGGCAAGTTAGGTCAACTCTTCTTTAACGTAAGTTAATAATAATTAAATTTAAGGAGAGAAGACTTAAACTAAAATAAATAATTTAATTTAACAAAACCACTCTAGCTAAAGTAATAAACGAAAATACTATTCAATCCGTTTAAATTTAAAAATAAAAACGAACTCACGTGTTAGCGGGCAGCACGCGGCCGCCGAACACGTATATGGTCTGGGTGTCGGCGTCCATGCACATCTGGTGGTCGAACACGAGGCGCGGGCCGCCCGCCGCCGCCGTGTCCGCGCACACCAGCGCCCACTCGCCGCGCCGCACGCTGTACGTGTACAGGTCGCTCTGCGGACGGACGGACAAACACGCTAATGTTATGATATATATATTATAACATTCTAACAGAGACAAATCTGTACATTAAATATTTTTTGGTAAAATCTTATTGAAATAGCCATTATTATCGATACAGAGGCCGAATGTGTGGTTTTTAAAATATTTGTCTGGGAAAGCACCATGAGAATATCACTGGATAGAGATTTATCACTCATTTTGATTTTGCTTCATTTTGATGGAATTACTAATCCACACTACAGTAAGAATCAAGTTCCGGTACAGTCACACTCCAGCAACGTTTTCTACATAAAAATATTTTACCCACACCGGGATCGGACCGAGAACGGACTGTAGTCGGCACTATAAGTGTGGGGTCCACCCTAAATAAAATCTCATTTTGTACTTTAGGGAAATCTTCTAAATATACATATAAAAAAAAATGAACCGAAAGATTACATTTTTCCTGCGTCTGTCGTTTATATTAATATGTATTATTAAGTTTCTTTTGCAAATAAAAATTGCTATTTCATGACAGATATAGTGTAGGTACGTATGTAGTAACGTATTTAGCCGTGTATAATTAATTTAGATAAGTAGATCTAAAGTACATTAAAATTCTTTACACTATGTAATTCCATATCAAACACAGCCCATCATTATCTAATGATTTTTATCTCCTACAACTTAAATAAAACGACCCAATAATATTACAGGTGAAAAATACACGCTAACTTTTTTAAACTTTTTAGGTTTCAGAAGAATGAAACATTAAATTAAAATAAACTTAAAATCGCAAAAAATAAAATTTTATTGACGTAACTATAAATTTACCATTTTCGATTTTTTTCCTCTACTTGTGCTGTAAGACATTGCTTCTTGCCAAACTTCATGATTTTAGGTCAACGGTAACTCTATAGGTCCTCATTCCCTTGCGAGTATCTTAGAAATTAGATTTTTTCACATCTCCAAGGGATCGCAGACCTGAGTATTCGATATTAATTTCAACTAGATACCTCCACGCGTTCCTGAGAAATAGGGTTAGACAAACAGACAGACGGACAACGAAGTGATACCGTACGGAACTCTAAAAAGTTCACTTACGTTCATATTACTAGGAATACGCTGAGCATTATCCAAGTAGCGTCCCAAAGTGTAGAGGCACTCGTTGACCGGGTCGAAAACCATCTTGTGACAGGAGCGGGGCGAAGGCCCGTTGACGCGGGCGCTGTGGCGGCACAGCAGCGTCCAGCGCTCGGCGGCCGTGTCGAAGCTCCACAGGTCATCCAGGTCCTCCGTGCCGTTCCATCCTCCGAACAGGTATAGTGTTCCTGTCGCCAGAATATGCTATGTTTTTAGTTTTGGTATGAGTAGAGATTATTTCTTAATTAGATTTGATTGAGATATTATTCCTTAAATATAATTTTCAAAGTTTGGTAATGTTTTTTTTAAATTACTCTCTTTCTTGTGAAACTTTACTAATACTAGAAGGTTTTATTACAAATTTCAATACTTCATGTAATACATGGATTTGTTTTTGACTTTTCTATGAAATTAAAAAGAAACATGCAATTCTGTAAGTATATTCTAAATAAAAAAATCCTAAGCATAATGAATGAATGTCATAAGAGTTATTTCTAAGAAAGTATTGGTATTAAGTTATGAATACATAGAAAAATAATATATAAAACACGCAATTGCACCTGTGTTAGGATCCACGACTAGTTGGTGTCCTCCCCGCGGGCCGGGCCGATCGGAGCAGCCCACGTTGTACATGTAGGACGCCTCCGACGATTCTACACCATTTACTGCCATCTCCTGACAAATTATAAAAAAATGTGGAATATCCTACATATAAAATTTTGCCTTTATAATAGTAGTCCGAAAGCGATGCAAATTATTTAGACATCAAAAAAAATATGAATACCATGCAAATAATAAAAAAAGAAACAAAACAATCTCACCGGCATATCAGCTCTTGCCTCTCTATCAGAACAAGCCAGGTCAGCGGTGCGGGTGCGGGGGCTCGCCGGCATCGAGTCGCAGGAGAGCCGGTCCTCGACAGCCGGCGAGCAGCCGCACAGTTGCCGCCATTCCGGCGTGTACGGCTGCCACGACATGTACCAGTCGAGTTCCCCTTCTGGGTAACACATTATATATATATATATATATAATACTTTCTTAGATTTACGCGAATATTTGACATTTTAAATAAAACTATCTTTTCGGATTTTGTCGCGGATTTATTATATATATATATATATATTTATAAGTGTGTTAGTATTTATTTATTTATCCCGTGAAATGCCGGTTAGCAAAAATACCAGATTTTCATTGCGAACAGTTTGAAAAATGAGGCGATGTAATCTTTTTTTTCAAAATGGTTACCATTTGCCTTACGGTGAAGGAAAACATCATAGGGAAACCAACATATTGAGTGAACCTAACAAGTTTTCGAGTTTTCGAAAGACATGTGACGTCCGGCAACCCGTACTTGGCCAGCGGTAGTGGACTATGGTCTAGTTAACCCCTTCGATGGGAGACCCGTGTCCAGCAGAGAAACGTTAATGTTATGAATTTTAGTTACCTTTAGCTGCTTCGTCAAATATTTCTTCGGCTAGTTTATAGTCTCCTTTTTCAACTAAGGCGTCCCACAGACGTGCCTGTAATGCTCCTTCTAACTGAACTCCACTTTCTCGAGATAGTGCTTCAAAAGCATCTTTGTATCTTCGCCGTCGTAAATGTTTCAAGAGTATTCGAACTGCTTCTTCTTCTTTTCGCTAAAAAATAAATAGAGAATGAAGGCATAAAGAAGAAAATTAAATAAACTGAAGTAAATAGCCTCGTGTCAGACTATTGTTATATTTACAATTTTGACACAACACACAGTGCCAGCTTTAACCTTAGCGCCGCTCCTGGGCATAGTAAAAAATGCCGCCCTATTATCGAAATTTTGAATAAAATGTCGAAAGTTTAAATTTTTTTAATTATTATTTTTTTGAAAAATGCAAAATAATAATTTATAAATGATATCAATTTTTTGAAAATGTACCTACTAGTTAATCTTTTTTATTTTTCATTTTTTGTAAAATAAATAAGGCAGAGATATCACGTAGCTCTCTTTTTGGAGGAAGTGCCACAAACAAAGTAAGACAAAAAAATCTATAAAGTAATAAAACTTGTATACCAGATTTCGTCCAGAACGGTTGTACAATTATAAATAAAAAAATTAAAAAACCCCCTACGCAAATTCCTAATTATCATTTAGCGATTACTAATTAAGAAAATATTTGTTAAAAAGTGCAAATATAGGTGGGAAATTCAAAGCAGTTGAAACGAACGCCGTTGATCAGACCGAATATGACGTCAAAGTATTATCATAACAGCGATTAGCGATTTTGTGGCTATAAATTCAGCCGTTATTAGTCTGTGTATATCTTAATGTGACGTCACACCAAGTGCGTGAAATGGCGGAAATTTAAAGTATCCGTATCGGTATGATATTAAAAAAATATATAATAAATTTTAGTGATTTAGAGATGGATTTTTTTACAATTATATAAAGATGTTATCTATTGCAATAAAATAAAAAAAATCACGCATATTCCTTCGCATTAAATAAATAATAAATAAAATGACCAGCCAATATATAATTTAGAATAATATTTACATAGAATGTTTGTAATAATCGATCTACTTTCAAACTAAAATCCTTTTGTTATTTAGTTAAGTCAAATTTATTATAATTGCTAATAATAATTTTAGTTGCTAATGTTAAACAGGAAAAATTTGTGTCCTTGTTTGTTTGAATATAGTCATATTACGCGCGGAAATTACTGAATGGATTATAATAATACTTTCTCAATTTAATCAAATTAGTAATTACACATCTACAACATTAATTTCCCAGAATCAGTATTATTCTGGGACAATGTGGCTACTTTATCCCAGAGTGATGATATTGTTTTTGTGTCGAAAGTTGATAAAACACAAGTTTAAGTAAGTTGTTCGCAAGGCTTACTTGAACTGTTTCTTTAAAGTGAAAACAATGTTTGGCAAGTATCTAGACCTTCAATATTTCTACCAAAAACTTGTGAACATAAACCTAAGATGTATATTTTAGATTTTGTTAAAAAAAAATACGGACAAGTGCAAGTCGGACTCGCCTACCGAGGGTTCCGTACAAATTTGTAGAAAATCTGTTTAACTTTAATTTTCAACTTTTTTTATTTTTTGGAATTTTTCCTTTATTTATGCTGTAAGACCTTGCTTTTTGCCAAATTTCGTGATTCTAGGTCAACGGGAACTAATATATGTTTTCGACCCAAAACTTATAGGGTACTTCCGGTTGGCCTAGAATTGTCAATTTTGGTTAAAAGCAAGGTCTTACAGTACAAGTAAAGGGAAAATTCCGAAAAATAAAAAAGTTGAAAATTAAGATAAATTTTGGTACTCAGAAGTTTTCGCGAAAATCTAAATTTTCCCATACCTTTTTATCGTGTTAACTCAGGACCTTGTCCTTTTATACACCTAATAGGGACTATAGACCTCAGTATCTGGTATATAATATTTCAACTTCCTAGGTCCACCTGTTCCTAAGAAAATCGGTGGTGACACAAAGACAGACAGACGGAGAAAAGAGTGATCTTATAAGGGTTCCTCTTTTTACCTTTCGAGGTACGGAAGTCTAAAAATGAGTAAGTCATAATGATTAATAAATGATTTGAACAACATACAATACAACATCATAAAAAAAAATTATTTAAACATTATGAGTACTCAATAGAAATTAGTCTGCCCTTCTTAGTATGTAATTCAGTTTTATAGTTTAGAATTTCTATATAAAATGCAAAAATATTTATAGAAAAAAAAACTTCTAAAACACTATAATGTACATTTTTTAAGACATGAAACTTAAATTCTCTGAAATCATTTATTCTGCTACCAAATGAATTACTGCTAATAATTTGTATGCCTATCATGCTTGCAAATTGCAATGGCAACAAGGTACTACCGCATTGTGGTTACTATATCACACCCAGAAAAATACATTTTCTGTAAATCACATGGACTAAGTCATTCATCATTGTCAGTATTAAATGCTAAATTAACTTAGTTATCTTGGGGGCAGGCACGAGCAAATCAAGGATGGGTTGCCAGTTAAATAATAAAAGTTATCTCAAATTTTATTTTGAATAATGGACACTTCCATTTCATGTAATGTTTGGAGATATTTTGTTATTGAATTATTAAAATAATGAACATACCAAGTTAATTGTATCCATAACTGAGTTAATAAAATCTTCTTGATTTTTGCCTTGTAATTCAACATACCATATAGTGTAATTATATGCTGGCCCCCAAGACTGTAGGGGTACAATTTTAATATACCTCACAGGTAAATATAGCCCTTCTGATGTTCTATGTCGTAATCTGAATTTTTCAGCTACACTGTCTTTTTTTAACCCTCTGAAAAAAATTAGAATGAATGTTAATAAAGTAAAAACATTTTTATTATAATGATCCATATACAAGAATACTTAACATAGTTATATTGTGCATATTACAATGATGAGTAGTTAATAATAGATACTTACGCAGTCAATAACAATGACAGATTATTTTCATCGCTTCCACCAAGAATTTGAAATTTTTTTAGATCACTTACATGAGCCTTAATATATTTACCAAATTTTATTGATTCGACAATGCATAAAGACTGAAGCTTCAACATTATAAACTGATTAGGTGTGGAAGTGTCAGTAAACCACCTAGACAATTGATCTGTGGGATGGTTGTTCATGATATTTCTGCAAATAAAAAAAGAATCTTCAGATATTTGATAAATTTATATTGTAATAGATTGATTTGATCACAAAAAACAAATAGTTATAAAATTTATTTAAATTTATTATTAGAAAATGCAAACAAACCACATAATTCATAATAATTAATTTATATATAGTATTGTTTAAAGAAGACATCTAATTTTAAAAATAATTTCATAATTTACCGATTTGCCGGGATTTTACCTAAAAATAAATAAACCCATTAATTTACGTAATATAAAACTTACTCAGGTACATAATTGGCGGAATAACTTGAATATTTATGTATAGTGTAATTAAGTTTAACAGTTTCATATTTATCATCCATTTTCACATCAGAAAATAGCACACTTATATTTTAAAATTACGATTATCAGCCCAAAAACACTCACAAACACTGAACATATGACATTTATTTATGACATTCGTGATTCGAGTCTCGGGGAGAGTGACAGTATAAATTGACACTTTAGAAAAATATTGCTATAATATTGTACTTCTCTAATTATGTAAAATAATTATCTTGGTAATATCAAAACATTCTTTTAAAATATTTTCTAACATTTATACGATGAAAGAATAATACGCGGATAAGTAGTAATATATTTGGTAAATACAGGAAACTTATAAGGGAGAAAGATAAGTTATATCCAAAATATAAAAAGTATTTATGTATATAACTAAAATTGATCAGTGACCACACATTTCTCAAAAATTTGTAACTAAATTGCAATTGGTGTTTTTAAATCTGTCTTTAATACCCTGCTAATCTAGATATAAAAAAAATGAGACATGGTTAATTATTATCTCTATTTGATTTTTATGAAATTAAATAAGTACATTGAATGATCAAATATATACAAAATACAAACGACAATAAATAATCATGTACAGCCTTTTATTTAAAACATGGTGCAATTGCCTTTGCCATGATAAGAATAAAGCTCTTAAAAGGGAACAAGCGGTAATTCGCTACAAATATAAGCATGCAAAATTAAAATCTGTTCGTCTGAGTCATAGAGTAACCCTGGAAAGAATGAAATAGATGAAATTAATGAAGCAAATTATATGCAGCTGTTCTATGAAGGTTTTTATTAACAAACAAAAACTTTAGATAGTTTCAAGGTTAATAAAGTGATTATAGTTGTCCAGCACAAATAATTGACACATCTGAGATATAAAGTTATTCTTTATTTAATTTCAGTAATTACATTTGAATATGTTTTCTATGAAGTATTTGCCAATATTATTCGGTGTAATATTATTTGATGTTCATTCTTTGACTATGGAAGACTGTTCAATAATTACAAAAAATTGGAATGAAAAATATCTTTTAAATCTTACAAAAGCTATAATACCAGAACTGGTAGGAAAAAAGAAAGGAGATGCTGGTAAAATTGCAATTATTGGTGGCTCTATAGAATATACAGGTGCACCATATTTTGCTGCTATATCTTCTCTAAAAGTGAGTGTACCTTTTGTATGTAAGTATAAATAAATTAATATCATTTAAATATGAAAAACTAATTACAATTCGATTATTTTTAAAACGTAACGTTTTGAATTAGCTTATTAAAAGTGAATATTTTAAAACTTATGTATTGCTTAAGAAAATCATTTTATAGCATTTAAAATAAATATTATCAGGTTGGAGCAGACATTGCTTATGTCATTACTACTGAAAACGCAGCGCCAGTAATCAAGTCATACAGCCCAGATCTTATTGTTATTCCACATACTTCTTTAAATATTACTGCAACTTTAAATAAAAAAGATGTTGTGGTTCTAGGACCAGGTTTAGGTAAAGCGCCAGAGAGCTTGAATTTGGCGTATGATATTATTAGTAAATGTAAAGAAATGCAAAAACCGTTAGTAATAGATGCAGATGGTTTGTATGCAATATATAAGAATGCCTCAATATTAAATAACTATCCGAGTCCTGGAGTTATTTTGACTCCTAACAATATGGAAGTAAAAAGACTAAAGCAAGCTATTCCTGAAGGTTATGAACCTTGGTATGAATATTGGGGGAAATTTGTAACAGTCTTAGAAAAAGGCGAAAAGGATCACTACCATTCTAATCAAGGACAATTTGATTGGATTTTAAAGGAAAGTGGTTCTGGAAGACGAGCAGGAGGCCAAGGAGATATTTTGTCTGGTGCCTTGGGAACATTTTTTAACTGGGCACTCATTTCTAACCCTTGCCAAGACGACCATTCTGTTGCTCTAGCTCAGAGTGTTGCTTCGTATGCGGCGGCAAAGTTTACAAGAATATGTAATCATAAGGCGTACACTAAACATGGTCGAAACATGATTGCTTCAGATATGCTAAATGAAATTCATTCATCTTTTGATGAGCTTTTTACTTAAAATACCAAGAATAAATAGAATCTATTAGAATAATATTTTTAATAAATAGATTAAACGTTTCAAACATTTTTATTCATTATTTTCCCTAAGTCTTGAGAATCCTAACATTTATTTAGTAACTTTATTTGTGGTACTAGCAGCACACCCTCGCTTCGCTCGGGTTCGCTTCTATAGAAAGACAAAAACAAATCTATTCCTCGGGAATCGTATATTTTTCCGGGATAAAAAGTGGCTTATGTGATATTCTAGACTATAATCCATCTCTGTAAATTTAATCTATCTCTCTCTCTATCTATCTTAATAAAATCTATCTAAGTAAATTTCTCTTGCCAACCTTGTGGTCACAACTACGGATTCCTTGTGCTCTTTAACCACAAATATCTAATTGGCTCCTGTTTGACGTTGCCAAAATTACCTAACGCAGTATGTATAAGGCCTATGATAAATATAACATTGAATATTTTAAAAAAGGATTTTTTTCAACACATCTTTATGCATGTATGTTTTTTATTAGAAACAAAACTAATGTGCGGCCAAAAGTATTTTTCATTAATTCAAATACGATTATTGAAGATAGATATATTGTATATATATTTATTGTTTTGTATTGTTTATAAATTTCAGTTAGAATTAAATACAGGTAGTAATGGCCGCACAGTAGCTTTCTCTCTTTCTAGAGAGTGGTCAATTTCATGAGATTATCAGTTCATTCTCTACATATACGTAATACGTCTATGGTTACACTATATTTTTGACATAAATCTTTGTCATCCATGACATTAATGTTTATTGTTCAGAAATGCTTAAATATCGCATCTGAAATTTTCAATATTAATTTGATTTTAAATAAATATTTATTAGAAGCAGTATTAAAATATTATATTTTTGATAAAAAAATATTTACTATCCTAGAACATGATTGAAAAAACTTTTAAGTAATAAAAAGTGATTCTTGATTTCCGAACGAAAAGAAACCTATAGAAATCTTTCTTATCATAATATTTGCTGCAATGTTATTTTAATCGTTTTATTCGATAAAATCTTGATGATTAAAAGATAACATCTCCAACACCATGGAGGATGAAATTGATGAATGTGTTAGAAAGAAGATTCAATGGCCCCAATTGCCTGGAAATTTAAAAAAGGTACTCCATTCATTACACATATTACGTGTTTATTTTTACGAAAAATTTATTACATGGATGTAAACAATAGCTACAATTTACTTCTCTAAGATATAGATGAACAAATTAAGTTTCATTGGTTCAATATTCTTTAAAAAAAGATGTGTCAAGAATCTAGTTTATTTTCAGATACTTAATGATTCTCCTAAAGAATATGAAAGATACATTTTCGAGTTCAGTATTAAAAACCAATTGCGATACAGAGGAAGCCTAGGTAAGCACAGAGTTTAAGTTAATTTTGATTCATATAAAAATGTTGTTTTCTAAAACGATTCTAATTAGGCAGTTAAATATTTTAGAAAAATTCATCATCATTAATCTTTTCATTTTAATTTATATATTGCAATGTATATCATATTGTTCTTAACTTTTTTATACTTATCTATTCATAACTTTTATAGTGAGAACAGTTAGAAAAGATGAAAGAAAATATTATGAAGCATTGATACAAAACAGCATACAACGACTTATGCTTTATCCATATCATCTAGCCGATATGATTGTAAAAGGTAAATAAGTAATATTTTGATTTTTAAAGCAGTCATGTTGCTATTAATGGACTATTGTTTATTTTAGTGCAAGAAATATAATTATTCTTTGTTATTATTATATTTTCATTTCATATAAAATTATTGACCCTAAAGAGAGAACACATTCGAAACGAATAAAATGAAAGAATATAATTTACTTAAACTAAAATGAAAAGACGAGAAGTGTGGTGGGATACCTGGTGGAACAGAGTTCCTTATGTTGTCTGCCCTTGACTCATAAATTAAGTCTTAAAAAATTTCACAATTACTAGGGTATCAAAAACATGAACATATTGGATGGTGTATACATGATTAAGCTCATTAAAGAAAGACCTGCACAGAGTGCACATTTCTTAAAATATACATGACTATATCCCCACATTATGGACTGCCCTTGGCTCATAATGTCTGTTGTCAATAATTGTCAATTATACTAGAGGACCACAAACCTCAAGGAACACCCATTATATATGTAGGGGTCCGAGGTGCAAATAAATTTTGTATACAGATTTCATTTCTTTAATCTCAACACAATTTAACACTTTATGGAAAACAAGACTTTAAATTTGTAATATTTTATTTATTTCTGAAGGATTACGAATTACTCCGTTCATATATTATATTGAAGTTGTTGCTCTATTAATTGAGATGGAGAAGAGTTATGACACAATGCCCAACTTTACTGCTGCTGATTGTAAGTAACCTAATTATATATTAATTACCGAAATTTTTTATTGGGAATGATTGCAAAAACTAAATCCTACTAATGTTATAAACTGGTGTGAAAGAGTAACAAATATCCATACTCACAAACTTTCAGGGATGGATGGATTTATTTATTTATTTATTTAACATCCAATTAGAATGGCAACACCAGTTACACTAACAAGATTATGGATGGAAGGACGGACGGACGGACGGATGGATGGATGGATGGATGATTGTGACGGTTTTATGCTAAAACGGCTGCACGGATCAGAATGAAATTTGGCACATAGGCTACTTTTTATCCCGGAAAAAATTATGGTTCCTGTGGGATAGATTTGTTATTGTCTAGTAAATAATAATAATGCATAACATTAATTCAATCCTGGTTCATAAGTATGAATACTCTTATTAAATTATTATATTGTATGTTATTACAGGTCTCCGCTTACTTGGAATTGGTCGTAATGAATATCTTGAATTAGTAGCAAAAGCTCGATCTTTGGGAAGACGTGGGAGGTCTAGAGCAATCAGGTCGTTATTACCAAGAGTTCCTCTCAACATACCAATGCAACCATGGTGGAGAGTGGAATTAGGATATGTTCTAGAAGAAGATGTGAAGGTACTAATCAACTTGCTTTGTTTAATTTTTTTGTGGCGTGTTTTACACTTTTATTATGTATTAGATATACCTTACGACAATGCATATTACACAATTATTGTTCATTTTTATACTAATATTAATAAGTTTTGTAACAATCATTTAAATTTTATGAAAATAAAATAATATAAGTTTTTTGCTGTTTGTAACTGAGTTCTAATAAAGCTAATCCCTAACAATGTTAATTGTAATAGCCTCTAGGTGAGAACGAGAAGGCAGTTATTGATTTGCTAATTGACCGTGGCTCACAAACAGCTGGTACTCTCGATTACTATGTTGTCAAGACACTCTACAGGTATTAAATTATTTTTTGTAATAATCTTTCATTTTATTTTACAGTAATGGCCAAATATTTACTTAGTGAATGAATAATATGATAATTTACATCTATCTACACGCTTAGAAATTATATTTATCAATAAAAAATATATTTTATAAATTTCCTATATTTTTTAATATATATATTTTTTAAACATATATATCTAAAATTGGTAGCCTAGTGGTGACGCGCTCGCTTGGGAAAACGAGTGAAGCGAGTTCAAATAGCGGGTCTCGCACTTCTTAATATTTTCATGTGTAAATCATTTTCAACACGATTACCACTTGTCTTACGATGAAGGAAAACATCGTGATATGAGGAAACCCACATGTCTGAGAGAACCTAGCAAGTTTAATTTGTCCTTGTTGCTTGTCCAGCACGGTGGTCTATGGGCTGATCCACCTTGTATTGAAGAGAGGCCCGTGCCCAGCAGTGGGACGTTAAAAAATAGATCAATCAATGAATTATCGACTAAATATTATTAAAATTTATTAATGTTATCATTACTGTATTCTGATTGTTATTATTATTATTTTTAGTTTTAACTTTAATTAATCAATTGCCTTATACTAATGTTGCCTTGTCACTTGTGCTCTAATTTATGTTATATTTTTAAGTGGAAACTTCGCTGGCTTATGTATTATGTATATCTGATTAATTCTAAGTATTATTGTACTGTATGTTTCCCAAATATTTTAAAAATAAAAAAAAATAGATGGACTGTATAAAACAAAAAAAATGGAATTTAATAAATAATTGTATTTTACAGGCGAGGCCTAATATATCTAGATGTACCAATCACAGCAGCAGACAAAGTATCGGTGCCACCGCTCAAAGGGTTCGTAATGAATCGCATAGCCGGAGATTACTTCGAGACTCTTCTATACAAAGTGTTTGTGTCCATTGATGAGCACACCAGCGTCGCTGAGCTGGCAAGTGTATTACAGGTGCGTTGAAAGTTTACTGATACTTGTAATGTAATGTACTTAAAGGATTATATGGGTGTTTATATTTATAATATGTATGTATTTAAAGTTATATATGTGTAGTGTATCAACTATCTGGTATCCATAACTCAAGCCTCGTAGCTTACCATGGAACTAGATGGCGCTGTATTTTAATGTCCCAACATATAAAGTAAATTGTACCCGTTTTCCGTATTTATACTCTTTACTGATATTTATTTGGATACTTATTATTTGAGAATACTTTAATATTTGGTATCTTACTTGACTTTCATCAATGAAATTTATACCGGTTTATTCACTCTTTAGTCCATGTATATTTTATAACGTTTATAAATAGGATCTAATAGATCAAAATCGTAATTGTATGGAATCCATTCTATCAAGTACACAAGGACAGAATAGAGAGAGTACAAAAGAAATTTTTGAGACACTTAACTTATAAAGATAATAAGATAAATGAGAATAATAATTACACTAACATGCTTAGATATTATAAAACTCTTTCCCTATCAAGTCGTAGAACAATGCTAGATGTTTGTTCTTTACATAAACTCATAAGTGGAGGAGTAGATTGCAAAAATTTATTGACAAAAATTATGTTTTCTATACCGAGACAGTACGCAAGGGCCCATATAAAAAGAAAATGCACTTTTCAATGTCGAAAGGTAAAGTCTAACTTAGGCACAACTGCTCCTTTAAACAGAGCTGTAAGGAGCTATAACTTGCTTTTTAGCAAGTCAAAAATTGACATTTTCAAAGACTCCGCCGCGTCATTTAAGAATAAATTAAAAAAATATTTCACGCACTCGCAATAAAGAAAAATAAATGTTTGTTATGCCACTTGCATTTTTAATTCATTTTTGGGTTATTAATTATGTCGTTATTTTTTTTATTTAAATACATTTTTAAATTAACTTACGGTACGGATTATTTATTATAATGGTTGTGTAGATTATAGTAATGACTTTTATTGTTTTTGGCTGTAATTTTGTTTTTATTTTCATTTTGTACTGTTTTTTTATCTTTAATTTAGTTTTTTGTTTGGGTGTGGGTATTAGGGTTGAAAGTAGAGAACGCCTTATTATATTACATGTTGAGCAAGCCTGTAAGTGTGATGTACAGTGTAATACTTTTTAAATTTGTTTTATATTTTTAGTTTTATATCACATTGTATGTTGCGTTGGCTTGCTTAATAAATAAATAAAATACACCAATACATAAATATTGTTTTGAATATAATTGTTTTAAGAATTTTCTCACGGTTTAGTTCTGATTTTTTGTTCGAGACCTTTCGAAAACTACAGCAAACATGGTCATAGAAAAACTTAGGTTTTTCATTCGAGAAATCAGGCGCAGGACTGATGGCTTTACGTGCTTTCCGAGGCACGGGGGCGAAACACCGCCAACTTCTCGACTCCGGCTGTTACTGAGACTTCCTAACCGAAAGACTTAATAACTAAAGTCGGCTCGACCTGGGACTCGAACCCAGGCAGTTACAATGAGCGAGTGGTGTGCAGGTGGAGTGCGAGCTGGTGAAGCAGGCGGTGTCGCTGTACTGCCGGCTGGGCTTCGCGCGCCACCTGCAGCCGCCGCCGCTGGCCGCGCAGCACGCGACCTGGCGGCACGCGCTCACCGCGCACACGCACCAACCGTGAGCAATACTATTGAGTCCTATATGTTTTATATTTATATATGTACTTTAAATAAGATATCATTAAGATGTAATATGTGTATAATATATTTTTTGCACTGTATTGCCAATTTTCTTCCACATCCATAAGTTTACTTGAAGAGATCTCTGTTTCGGACATTTTCTTTTTGTTTTTAATGCACTTAGAATTATAGAATATAATAATGAAACTATCGTTTGATATTTTTTATACGGATGGGGAATCAAAAATCATAATAAATCAGCAAAAATATTTTTTTTTTTACGTCAAATATTCGCGTAAGAAAGTAGCTTAGTATATTGGTTTTATGTATATTGTTAGATTAACGACTTAAATAGATAGGATCTTATCTTTGGTTTATGTGACCTATAAAAATAATTGTATGTTTCGCGTAAAACCTTAGTGATAATGAATATTTTCAAGAATTTTAGTTTAAAAAAACAATAAGTTATATTTGTTCTCGCACATATTGATATTAAATAGATAGAGTGATAACTTAAAAAAAAAACAATTATATAAGACCTATTCTTTTTATAGTTTAAGGTATTTTTAGTCTTTACTAAACGTCGATGGTACCATACAAATTTCCATTAAAAAACGGTACTTTGAATAAAAACAAATCAACTAAAACTGCAACGAAGAATGAACGTTCCTAAATATTTGCTACAATCCATCCCAACTCTCTTTTGAGAATTTTCGCTATTACCTTTGGAGCATTTAGCATCTCAATATTTATAAACATTAAAATAATAATACTATGCAGTTTTTAATTTCATCATAGAAATCGATTTTGGTTATCTTGTACATTTGTTTTTTGAAGCGATACTTCTTTTGGCACGTTTGAAAAAAATATGATGGTAAAATTTTTACGATGCGCACACCGACAGTCAAAAAGCGACATGATGAAGTTAGCTGAAAGCGACATGATGAAGTTAGTTGAAAACGACATGATGAAGTTAGCTGCATTCCTTTTACAAACAGAGAGTTGTGACATACGGGATGAAATCTTTAGCTATTTTTGTTCTGTTGCGCCAAAGAAGTATAACTTCTTACGTGAATACATAAGTACACACACGTTTTTTTTATTAAAATTACAGATACCGTCAAATTGCACCGTTGACATTCGATCATAGCATTGAAGAAGATTTACAAATGGAGCCAGTACTTATTAAAGATGTGCCTTCTACATCTAAACAGGTATATTTTATGTATTATTTTGCGCTTTAAACTTAACATGGAGTTTTCATTTATAATCCATATTAGATATTTCGAGGTACAGTCACAAGCATAAATGACCACTTCGGCAATAATATCTGATTGTATGAATAATTCATTAGTAATAGTATGTATCTTTATGATGGCAGCAAAACTATGTGATATCGAAGGAATGATGCCGCAATGATTTCAAAATAACTGTCACCTTTCAAATGCATAAATATCGGACACATCTTGCATTATTAATATAATTGAATAATCTTGTTACTCTAATGAAGAATAATTGTCAATATATAGCAATCTATCATGGTGAGAATAGATATTAATATGAATTAATCATACAATCAGATATTACAGCTGAACTGTCTGTATATATGCCCGTAACTATACAGTAGGCTTAAACCTAATAACTTGATATGTATCCCACTTATATGGGTTCGAATAAAATGTGAACCTCTTTTTTTTCTTTTTTTTTTTATAGTTGGGAAATCCTATTACGGATACCACCCGACTTCCCCCGGGGTGGTTATGTGGAGACTCTCCGGCTAATGAGACCGGCATACCCACTAAAACCCAACTTCCCCCCCCCCCTCCTGCCGCCATGTGGGACGCCACGGGATCGCTCTCGCATACAACCGCGACGCCCCGACGGTTGGCCGAAGCCACCAACCATGAGGCCGCCCCAATCGGGACAACCCCATTATGGGAAGACTCTCAACCCAAGAAGAAGTGAGGCCGCTCCTAAGTCCACTCTGCTGATCAGAGAAGTACCCGGAGCAGCCCCACACCACACAAACACCGCCCACCGAAGTGGGCAACCTGCAAAAATAATAAACCCCACCCAAATTGGGCAAACCCCCCAAAGACGCCCGCGAACGAGCCCAAACACAAACGGCTGCAGGAGAAGAGGATGCAACAACGCCGACACTCCTCTTCCCCTGCAGCCCCACCGCGTCCGCCATCAACGGTGGTGGCCCCGCTAGGCCGCGGGAGATAGGGACGAGCGGCGCATCGCCATACCGACACTCCTCTTCCCCCGCGGCCCCCCTACTGTCGGCCCACCTCCGGACCAAAATGGCTGCCGACATCCCTCGCCATACGCAGGACCACCGAAATGGCCCCGCTCCAGCCGCCGCACCGACGGGCTAGCCCCGGCAGTGTGGCTCGCGCAGCACCTCCTACCGCAAAACGGCCGGAGACACCGCGCTGCCTCCAAGAAGGAGACGGCGCCCTCTAACGCCGCTCCCTCAACCTCCCCTCCTGGCTGTTGGTCCGCGCCGGATTGCTCCGGTACCACAAGCTCCTGTTGGGTCCAAACAGGCGCGAGTGGTGTTCCCCTATCCGCCACCCGGGGACGCGTCCGGTAGCAGTCAGCCTCTGCCCCGGAAAAATGTGAACCTCTAACTGAACCTTTGGTTTCACTAAACCAGTTGACGTCATGAAATTTAGTAGTATTTATCATACTTTTACTACCACTTTTACATACTATTTATCTACCATTTTAAATTGAATTCAATTTGTTTTGTTAATGGCTTCCAAACGAGCCAGTAAAGTCATTTTACTTATATTTTGATCCTGCATTTTGTTGTGTTATTTCAATTTTTATATTTAATTTTTTAAAGCATTTAAAAATATTAATTTAAATATGATATTTATTTAATTTGTTTTAGCGACCTCCAACAGATATATGTGAATCTCCAAACAGCAATAGTGGACAAAGGGTTGCGGTGCTTTTTGATTCCACCCTGGCTGCTTATCTTATGATGGGCAATCTATCTCCTGTACGTATATAGACTTGGTACAATATTATTTATAAATATATGCTAAAGATAAATACGTTGATACATATAGTATTGACATTATAATGTGTCTTTCAGGATCTCAAAAGTCATGCAGTCACTTTATTTGAAGTTGGAAAACTGTGTGACGAGAGTCTGGACAGTTTACTTATGGAATTGGATAAGGTTTTGTGGTTTTTATTTACTTATATTGATTAAATTTGTAACAAAGAAAATCATGTACAAGAAAGAAGTTTGAATTGAGAAGGAGCTTTCGTATTCTGGACATTCTTTCACTGTTAGGTAGCTACTAGCTACATTACCGCCAAGTGCTATAGGCTATTTTTTATTTCGCTTATTTCACTATAAAAATTTGCGTACTAAAAGTAAATAAAGCTATATACAATAAAGCTATAGAGAAATAAAGCAATAAAAGCTATGGCAAAATGACACCTTGGGATGAAGCCGAACGAAGCGAGGATAAATCGTCAGTCGATATATACAACACCGTTTATTGAAATTATTTGAACTAATTTTTCTTTTACTACATTCTTTTATTTAAGTTGCTCAAATATATTTATACTAGCGATTCACCCTAGCTTCGCTCGGGTTCGTTCCTAGGTACGTTTTAACGGTTAGTATGGAATAAAGACTGTGTTGAAGAGTTTTTGTGGGCTATATTATAACGTGTTTTCCCACGGTAAAAAGTAGTCTATGTCACTCTCGAGTCCTCCAACTATCTCCACACAAAAAATCACGCCAATCCACTCTGCTTCAACACGAAAGAAGGACAGACAAACCAACAAACAAACAAACACACACACTTTCACATTTATAATATAAGTATGGCTATGTACAAAATGTATATAACTCAGGTGGTCGGAGATCCGGAGATAGAAGGCGAGGCGCGGCGCTACCTGGCGGCGGCGGCGTGCCTGCGCGCGGCGCTGCGCACGCTACGCCCGCACCTGCGCCCGCTGGACCTGCTGCGCTGCGAGGCGTTGCACGCGCTCGACGCGCCCGCTCGCGCCAGGCTATTGGCTACTAAGTACAGGTTACATATTTTTGTTTATTTTTTTATAAGCTTCACTTGTAAACTAAGTATGTGATTACATTTTAATGTACTTATATTATCGATTTTAAACTATATCAGGTGGTATGTAAATTTGGATGACTATAATTCGTTGATTAGATGACGGTAGTAGTGTATAGTTAGAGACGGCTGGAAGTGTTTAGAATTAATGTATTTGTTTGTCAATGTTTGTGTCAAAACTCCCTAATAAGAAATAAGCGCAAAAATTATTATTATTTGTGTCTGCACATTATCTGCACTTAGTTAAAGAGTATACATATAAGCAGTGTTATTTGTGGTCAAAACAGTCTTTTGGCTAGTTAAAGAGTGTATAAGCGGTGTAATCTGTGTCAGGCTGGCAGTGTCCACGGCGCCGCTGAGCCGCGAGGCGCGCGCGGGCGCGGCGGCGGGCGCGCTGCCGCACTTGGGCCCCGCGCCGCCCGAGGCCGCCTCGCCCTGGATGCGCCTCTACCTCTACCACGTGGCCGGCTACGGGCCTCCCACACTGCTGCTTACTAAGGGTAACGATGCTTTATTTGTATTTATACATAGGTTGGAGTAAATTATGAAGTTAGGCAAAATTGATTTTGGTAGATCGTTTTTAGTTAGCATATTGTACTTCGTTCTTTGATACGTTTGAATTATATTGAACTGTTTTTTGAATTACCTTGTCGCGTCAGCGGGCACTATTAACGGTTATTGTTTAACTATATGCAGTTTCAAAAAAGAAAATAACTTTTTGCATTAGTTTTGGCACTGCATCTTGGATTTTGATGTCTAATAGTAAGGTAAACAAAATCTTATTTTACTATTATTATTACGTATAGGAAACACTCCAGACCTAATGATCTGGAGTCAACAACTCACAATTTAATTTTCATACGAATGCCACCAAAGCTTTACACTAATCCGCACTATTTTGCGGTTTGTATAGACAGTGCCGGATTCAACCTTAGCGCTGCCCCTGCGCACTATAAAAATGCCGCCTCATTATCGAAATTTCGCATAAAATTGATAAAGTTTCGATAAAGTTTAATTTCTTTTAATTATTTTTTTTTTGGAAAAATGCAAAAAATGATTTATAAATGATTTCAATTTTTTTTAATCAATAATTATTTTTTACAAAAAATAAAAAAATATTCGATAACATTAAGATTTTTTTCACGTCCCGAGTGCCCTTAGTGTAAATCCAGCGGTGTGTGCAGGCACGGTGTTGCGCGCGGTGCCGCGCTCCCTGCTGGGGTTCGCGCGGCTGGCGGTGTCGTGGTGGGGCGCGGAGGGCGAGGCGGCCGCGCTGCCCGCCGCCGCCGCGCTGGCCGCCGCCAACTCGGCGCTGCGGCGCGCGCCCGTGCTGCTGCAGGCGGCCGGCGTGCGCGCCGCGCCGCCGCTCCTGCACCTGCCCTTCCCCCCCGCTGACGGTGATGACGATGGTTAGTTGGTATTTTTTTATTTAAGACTAACGTCGGATTTTTTTCAGCCTAACTTTTTTTCTAACTTTTCCGCCCACAAATGGTATAGATGTTTGGTCATTGTATTTTTAGCAATTATTTAAGACAAATATCAGTATTGTAAAAAAAATATGTACATATATTAAATAGGGAAGTAATAAATAAATAAAAAGTATAACTAATACATAAAAATATTTCTCCAACTTAATTTTGTCCCATTCTTCACGATGTATCATATCGTGTACTTTCTTATCAGTTTATAAGGAATCTAATTGTTAGCAACATTCAACAAAATAGGTTAAATTTAATACAAATAAGTAGTAAAAGCAACCACATAAGATTCATTACAAATGGAACTCCATTAAAGTCAGTAACCACCCACAAAATATAAAGATTCGCATCAGTGGAGAGCTATGTCCAACATCTTGCACTTGTAATGTTTGCATGGACAGACTTTTTGTACTTAAGGCCACCTGGCGATCAAGCGTTATTTGATGAACTCCTGAATAAAACTTAGATATAATTATATTACTCTAACATTTATTAAAACTTGACCCTAAACCCATAAGTGAGAAGAGCTACCTATTCCAGAGCAGCAGAGCCTGTGGCGCCGGCACGCAGGGCTGCGGCGGCTACTGCGGCGCCTGCGCCTGGCGCGCTCTGCCGGCTACGTGACGCTGGCCGACATCGGCGTGCCCGACCTGGGCTGCGCGCACCCGCCGCCCGCCGTGCACCTCGGTAATCTATCTAATCTGTTAACTATATTAATATATTTAACTACATTAATACATCTAGACTTTACAGTCTGGAATTATATCATAGTCAACCCAAAAATATAGCTTGAGCTATGTAGAAATGCTACAACCTGCTACATAAAGCGAGCCCCACGTCAAACGGTAGTGAACTATATAAGACTTATGTGAGAAAACTAGCCTATACTTATTATATATAATACTTATTACCACTTAAATTTTTAAGAAAAGTCTGAAAATCATTCAACAGTAAAATTTAAATGGAAGTTTTAAGATCGTTTTAACTATTCATTCGTGACCTAAGCGTAAATGGAACAATTATGATAATAAAAAATAGTAAAATGAGTTATGTCGTAAAACCTACATTTTATGATACATTGTATACATAATGATGTCTCATGTCTTTGTGTTATTTATTTTGATTTTCTTATGAATAGTTGATAAATATATGTCTCGTATTGTACAAACTAGAGAAATCTCTGTCGCTCGTATAAACAATATTCTTGATATCTTCATTTTACTTAAATAGTTGATTGTACAATAGTCTTTAGACAACGTTGTCGAATGAATGAAATGTATCGAGAGTTATATTACAAAATGTGTCTAACAAAAAAAACGTGTGTGTGTGTACGCACATAAGAAGTTATACTTCTTTGGCGTAACAACAAAAATAGCTAAAGATTTCGTCCCGTATGTCACAACTCTCTGTTTGTAAAAGGAATGCAGCTAACTTCATTATGTCGCTTTTAGATAACTTAATCATGTCGCTTTTTGGCTGTCGGTGTGCGCGCGCATCGTAAAATTTTTACTCTCATATTTTTTGCAAATGTGTGTTTTTTCAAAATCTAAAAAAAAATTTAATAAATCGTAATGGGTTTGCCGCGAGGATATTTACATTAAAATATTGGTAGACTCGCTGATAAAATTTGTTGATTAATTTGGTGAATTGGTGAACATGCAAAATCGTTATTTTTACAGTGACACCGAGAAAAAAGAAAGATACGTGCGGAGTCGCGAAACCGGTCAGCGAAATATTAATCTCCTCAACCGAATCCCAAAAAGAAACTGCAGAGTATACAAAAACAATAAATAGTAGACTTCAATCGCCCATAGAATCCCATTTCGCTGTTTCACCCACTACCGACAGCAAAACGAGTTCGCCGTCGAACGGCTTTACAAGCGTAGAAAGTGGGCGGTTACTATGCGAGGAGTTAGATAATCTAAACATCGATACTCACGAAAGTAAAGAATCTATCGCCAGTGACGATTTTGTACCGATACATTCCTCGACCAGTGTTGAGAATATGAAAGAGAAACATTCAATAGACAATAGTAAGGAGTCGATAGTCGACGAGCTGGCCTCGATACAGTCGCCGGTGAGTTTTAGTGAGAAGAAAGTGGAAAGTCAGTTGAGCGATTTGCTGAGTCCAGTGGAGGAGTCGATATCCATGTTCACGCAGCTGTCCGACAAGCTGGCGGAGGTGACGGCGGAGGGCGACAGCGGAGTCGACACTGCACACAACTATTCCGACGATGAGACTTGTAAACCTGAGGTAAGCTTTTTGAAGTAAAACTTTTTTACGCACGCTTGACTTGGGGTGTAAGCTGGTGAATGCGTTACGAAAAGTGTAAATCGGGCGATGCGAACGTCTGTTGCCATGGTAACCGTTGTTATTGTCTGACAAATAATATATAATATTACATTCGTTCCTTTAATGATATTCTATAAATATATGATAGTAATATACCCTAATAAGCTTTATATTTAGTATCTCACTTATCCTAATTATTTAAAACATAAATTAAATTTCATAAAGAGTACCGTACCGTATTCATACACGCACTTTTTATTTTTTTCTTCTCTCTACATACAAAATCTCAAAATACACAGCGTCTCAAAAGTGTCTTCAAAAAGAAGTGCACAATTCGAAATTGAACTGCGCTTTTTTCAAATCTCTTTTGTTCCTTGCTTTTCGAATGACAAAATAAAACGCATGTTGTTTCGTTTGGAAAAAATACTTTATGTGGTGTGCGTAAGTTCGAATTTGTGTTTAGACAATTATGACGTTCTATTTTTGAATTTTATTCTTCAGTTTGACTTAACGTCACATGTCGACGCCACTTTTTGAAGAGATATTTGTTAGGAAATGTATATATATGTATGTTTTTATATATCAATATCTTCACTGCATACTAGAAAGTTCTTCGCTGCGCTGGAGTTTGTTTGTTATTGAATTTTAGACGATTATCACCAGTAGAGTTTGCGAAAATAAACTTTCGATAACTGGTTAATATTATAAATGCAAGAGATATCGGGAGACGCATTCGAGCTAGCAAAAGTGGTTCTCGAGTTCTCTAGTTTGGAATAGTTTGAAAATTCGAAATGTTCGCAATACAAGGATAATCCATATATTGTATAGCGGTGATGAAGGGCAAAGGTTCAGTAAGGGAAAAAATTAAAATAATTGATTCCTGTATCATCTTACAAATTATTGTGCACAATTAATTTAACACTTAATATATTAATTTGACACACGACATGCGATATTTCTTTAAAAATATATTTTTTAATTTTTCAGAAATGGACCATTTTAGACCTCCAATTTGGTATTCCGTTATTCGATGAGGATTTATGTGAAAGAGTGTGTAAGAGTATTGTTGAGAGGGTAGCGAAGGCTGAATTGTGAGTATTCACTGCTATTCTGAATTATTACAAATGTTGTACGGTTTCAAGTGCATTTTTTGTTTTGCTTACTTTGCGCGATAGCTTTTCGAGGCGATGCGTCGCAAATTTTTTTACGAGTGCATTCAAAGACACTGAGCCTAACAGACGTGGCCAGTTAGAGCCGTCAAAATTATACTGTAACTTCAATAATTAAAGTACTTCAAGCTTATAAGTATTTTAACTTGTGCACTCTAAATTCTAATAACAATTATATTGTACTGTTCTAACTGGGACGGTACAAATATTGTATACTAGCATTGCCCGCGGCTGCGTCCGCGACCAAAAACCAAATTCTTAGGTTTTACATATTAGTATACTCTTACATTGTAGTTTTTTTTAATTCTCAGAAATGACACTTTTTCCCGCGGTAAAAAGTATCCTATATCCTGACCCGGATAAACAGCAATCATCATACCAAATTTCATCCAAATCTGTCCAGTACTTTTCTCGTGATGCGGTAACAGACAGACAGACAGACAAAAATTCTAAAAACTGTAGATTCGGCCTCTGTATAGATAATAAATGACTATTTCAATAAGATTTTCCAAAAAATATTTAATGTACAGATTCGGCTAAGTTAGAATTTTATTATATGTATAGATGTGAATCTGTATTGATATTTGCTTTACTCAAATACAACAATAAACATTTAGCGTAAATCATAAGAACTCTCCAACACCATGCATAGTTTGCTTACTTGAGCACTCATTCGTAATTGCTCTTCTAGTCTAACTTAGTTTTGTTTGTATATAACTGCATACATCTGAATTGAAGACATATCCAATGTGTTCCAAATACAAAATCTTGTCTTATGGCAATGAATAATCGAATAATATTAATTAGAATAGTAGTACGTTGGTAAAATGATCTCGAAAGTCAAATTACTAAGAGTTTTATCATATTTCTTTTTCAGATTAGAAAAAGTGAAAGAAGATAATGAATTCGTAAGGTCAGACGTATTGAAATTTGTTTCGCAGTGTCAGGTGAACATTTTTATCTACCATTATGATAAAGTACTTGAGTGACATTTAAAAAAACTGCATTTTTTCAGTACACACATCTGTATAGATAAACTTATAAAGCAAAACCTCATCAAAATACACAATTTGACCCAAATTATCAGAACCGTTTCCGAGATTCACGAAATAAATGTATTTACTAGTTAATACAAGAATTGCTCATTTAATATTATAAGATGAGTAATAAGTTAAGAATTAGTACTACAATATTTTTAATTAAAACTACCATTAAAGGATTTTTTCGCGTATTTACTTTGATTTTTGATTCCCGACGTTTGAATGCTTTAAGCATTGAAACACGGGAGGAACTAAGATTTCAAACATTACTATAATTTCACATTAATATTATTTTAAAGAAAAGGCAAATAAATGGCAAATAAAATATCTGGGTAATAATAATAAATTTATGAGGACTTATTTTTATTTTCTAGTATTATCCTGGAGAAGATATGGGAATTGTGAAACGTGGGACTCTAGTTCCTCTACCGAGAAAGAATCTAGTGTTTGAAAATGGACGGATCAGTGAGTGGAATGGAAAGTGAATGTATATGAATATATGTATGTTATATACCATTAAATACTAACTATAATACCAATGGTGTCTATAATGGAATCATTATGTGGTATGACAAATCTTTTGTATTAGGTCTTTTTTGCCCAAAGTATGACCTATATGAGACTATATAAAACGAATTATGTCAAAATTTATTAATCATTATTTCATTCATCTGTTTGGGAACTAAAATACCATGAACAGAAACCAAAATAGACTAATATACATTCCTGTACTTTGGAGGTACATGATTTAGTTAAAATTTTAAGTTATTATAATCAATTGAACATAAAATGTTAACTTTGATTGTATTTCGGCATAGTATATTTGTGCATAATTGTAATATAATATATAAAGTTAACTATAAATAATATTATAGCAAATTATGTATCAACTATGATTTCTATAAGGTCTTATATTAAAATGCGTCCTCGGAACTTAATTGAAAAGATAAGATAACACTATACAATAAATAGAATACGATTAGTCTTACCATATGACATTAGATAAATTCTGTCCCAAAAATAATCAATATGTTGTATTTTACCTACAATTAAATGGAATCAGTTGTATGGCTCACAAGACAATGTGAATTTTCCCTAAAATAATATCAGGTACCTATCTAAATTATAAATTATAGCAAGTAAGTAAAGATTAATCATAAATACATGTTTCATATAAAAATGTTATAGTTAAATATTCAGGAAAAATGCCATTATATATAATAACAAACATAGTGTATCAATTAAAATAAATGTACCTACTCGCTTTTATCTATTTTGTTATCAACTGTCATAATTTCAATTGTCATTGTGGCTATTCATAGTATTTTTTTTTTCTTATATTTAGAGACGTGTGGTGATTAATGGGCATTGATATATGTATTCAGCCCTTTTTAAAGTCCCACTACTGGGCACGGGTCTCCCTTCAGTATGAGGGGAATCAGGCCATAGTCCACCACGCTGGCCAAGTGCGGGTTGGCAGATTTCACATGTCTTTCGAAAACTTGCTAGGTTTTCCCAGACATGCAGGTTTCCTCACGATATTTTCCTTCACCGTAAGGCAAGTGGTAATCATGTTAGAAATGATTCGCACAGAGGTGCGAGATCCGGGATTCGAACCCGCTCCACTCGGTTTCCCAAATGAGCGCGTTACCACTGGGCTACCACTGCCATTGATATATGAGTCTTTGTATATTAATGTTTACAGGGCAACTTTTTTGCTATACACTACAGTGTCTGAAAGTGTTAAACTGTTTTACGCATATATATATATATATATATATATATATATATATATATATATATATATATATATATATATATATATATATATAAGAAAAAAAAGTATAATGTAAATCAGCTCATAATTGGTGAAAATGTTGCAAAACATACCTTTTTAGAAGTTGGTCAAATATAAGGGCTATATATTGTTTAGGAACTTACTTCATTATCCTTTATCGTCGATGTGCCGATGTGTGTGATGATATAATTGTACGGACTGAGACGAAAATCCCTACAGTCTTTGGTTGATAGTGATTGATACTGATAGGTATTATTGATTAGTAAATGATAGTCCAAGATTAACTTATTGTATATTAACCGTACTTTAATGATAGAATGATATTATTGATAGAACGACCCGTGAGCGCGCACGACGGCGACTGCGACACTACTTTTTCGGACTCATTCATTGAAATAAATATATTATATATATATACCTCTACGTAGTATTGCGTAATTTGCTTATGCGACAAATATTATGTACTGGCCCGTACAATAATATTCTCAAATTGTCTACTTATACAATAACTTATTTTCATATATTAGCGAAAAATGTAATATTTATATAGCACTAGCGACTCACTCTCCTTCGCTCAGGTTCGTCTCTATGTACGTTTTGACGAAGCTTACTTAGTGTGGAATAGACTTATTTCAATATTTTTTTTCGTGAATTTTTCCGATGTTTTAATAGTTATTCTGCTATTCAGGGTGAAGACGAATCCATCAAAACAAATAAGATCATAAAAATCGGTCCATCACTTCTCGAGTTATAAGTATTGGAACAAACCCGACTTTGTTTTATATATTATATAGATTTGTCTTCATATGTCATGTTATTGTTTGTGTTTGTAAGAAAGAGGCTAAGTATGTTTTTATTAGTAGACCTTATAAATTTGTACGACTGTAACAGTTTAACACTAAGACGACGAAATAATATTTTATTAAGTATGTATTGTAAAAAATACTCGTAAGTAACCTTCCAAGTATACATACAAAGACAATATAAGAATACTAGCGACTCACCCTCGCTTCGTTCAGGTTCGTCCCTAGGTACGTTTTGTCGCTTAGTATGGAATACTTTTATTTTATTTTTTTTTCGTGAATTTTTTCGATGTTTTCATGATTATTCTGCTATTCGGGGCGAAGACAAATCCAACAAAACGATGATCATAAAAATCGGTGTAGCAGTTCTCGAGTTATAAGTGTTATAACGAACCCGACTTTGTTTTATATAATATATAGATGTATATTATAAAATTAGTATTATATTTATTTATGTTAACCGAAAGTAATATATTGAGATTATAATTAGCATGCAAATTTTATTGTTTTACATAATAGTCTAAGATATTCACCAAAAAGCGATAGTAGCAAATACTTGTTTGCAAAGCTTTTTAAAGCATAGAAACCATTCTGGAGAAGTAAAGCTTTCTTCCGTCCATGTTACATATATTTTGATTTTGTTATTGCCATATAAAAATAGCACTTATTAGGTTTATATAATATATATTGGTTGATTAATTCATTGTATGTTATTAATTCTTATTATTTTTGCCTAAAGTTGTATAATAACTAGGGTTTCTTTAATAATTGTAGTTGCCATTCTAATATTTTAATAAATGTTCTTAGATAATTATAATAAGTATGATAAATAAATGAATTGTAAATATTAGATTTTTTTCTTAACCTTTATTGGTGCGCGAAAATGCGTCATTGGAAAACATCCTTTCATCTCCAAGAAAATTATTTAAATAATGAAAATTAAAAGGTACTGTTGTAAATTCGGTCTTAGAGAGACAAGTAAGAGTTCTAAAGTTCAAAGTGCAAGATTTCTGACAGATGGGAGTAATAATTATTGTCATGCACCTATCTAGTTTTATTATAAAACTATTTTTATATACCTGTATAAAACGCATGTTGAAGTACACTTTGCGGCGCTCATACGCCAAAACTATTGATTTTACAAAAAAAATGTTAATACATAAATTGTAGGAAATTTTCTCAAGTAATTTTGTATATAAATATTTTATCGGAAAATTAGTCGGAAAACTTAGACAAAAAACTGCCATAAGGCGTCATTTTTCCAATATGGCAGCGCGAGCGGCGAAGATACGAGGAGGCAAAATTGAAATTCGGAAAGAGCACATCGAACTCTATAAAATAACCAATTTTCAAAACTCCCGGAAAACTTTCCAGGTAAAACTACCAAAGGCCTACAGGAAAATCTACAATAAGTCTTTCTCTAAAGTACACTCGCAATAACTATTAATTTTTATTTAAAACGTACCTAAGGACGCATCTTAGAGAAGCGAGGGTAAGTCACTAGTATGATGTTCTCCTGACCGATTCCGGCCATGGCGGCCAATCTCATTGAGACCAGCCAACTGCGCAGGAGATATTATAGTGCACAAGTGTACGCGCAAACACAAGTGCACTCTCTATTCCTGTCACTCTCATACTCCGGTGGGACGACTGCTCGACATGACCAGTGAGAGTCAAGGCGCAGGACCGACGGCTTTACGTGCTCTCCGAGGCACGGGGGTGAAACACCGCCAACTTCCCAACTCCGGGCTGTTACTGAGACTTACTATACAGAAAGACTCAATAACTAAACTTGGCCCGACCCGGGACTCGAACCCAGAACCTCTGAGTGTGCAGCTGTACATGCTAGCCACTACACCACCGAGGCAGTTATGTCACTAGTATAATAAAAGTGTTACTGTTACTACCTTTTTTTAACGTTGGAAAATGCATTTACACATACCACTTCAATACATACAGGTGGCTATGTACTCTGTGCTTTATATTAGTGATGCGCGACTATAAATGATTCGACAGAATCGAATGAATTACGAAGTTAGTAACTAACTTGATACCTGCTCGATTTTGTCGCTAAGTGTATTATTAATACATTTCCTTTGACTGACAACTTGTATGTATATTTCACGAACGGCGCACGAAAAAATCACACCTCACAGGTAAAGGGAAGCAAGTAAACTTTTACTAACTGCTAAGTAACATTAAGAAGTATAATTATTGTTATGATGTAATTTTACTGTGGCGTTGACCAGAACGGCGATCGCTCTTACTGATTGGCGCTGGAGTGGCGGCAAATGATCCATTCATTCGTACGGTATTTCATTTTAAACTGGAGACCATGAGTCGCAGTCGCGACCAATTTGGTTGAAACGCCGTTAGTAATTCCTAATTAGTAATACCTAGTAATTCGATTATTTTATATTATTATATAATGGCAGTAGTAGCCCAGTGGTTACGCGCTCGCTTGGGAAACCGAGTGAAGCCAGTTCAAATACCGGGTCTCGCACATCTTATATTTTCATGTGCGAATCATTTCCAACATGTTTACCACTTGTCTTAACGGTGAAAGAAAACATCGTGAGGAAATCTGAAATCTAAGAGAACCTAGCAAGTTTTAAAAGACATGTGAAATCCGCCAACACGCACTTGACCAGCGTGGTGGACTATGGCTACTTCCTCTCGTACATAGAGTATATTGCTACATATATATCTCGTACCTACAATACATACAATTAGATTATTAACACTGATAGAATACTATAATTCAAATTGAATGTGTAAATTAGTAGTTGTAGATGATTCGATCGTCGGATTATTCGCAGTCGCGCATCGCTACTTTATATCTTAGTTAGTAGCTTTGTTTAACAAATAGACAGATAATATTATATGATATGTAAAAAAAAAGAATTTAATCTGTCACATGTACTAGTGAATTCAAGTCATGGATGACAAATAAAATAGATGAATTAGTTCCATACGAGCTCTTGGTGTATCTATCTATCCCTTTCATTTGCTTGGTAACTAGCATGCTATCTCTACATTTGGCGACAACGAGTGGGACAACAACTTATTTCTGTCGCAGTTACATACGTCACTACTGTGACGTCACTGCAATATTTTGTCATTTTTGAAATTTTCAAGTTTTAACCGTTGTTATTACTCGCCCCTGGGGATTAGGGTGTGAGGGCTTGCCGTTTTTATATTATTTTACACTTTAAATTTACATTTTATCAATTTGTAGATTAGTATTAATTAATGTGGATAAGTGCTGATTAATGTAGATCAGTGATATAGTTAAGATTTGTGCTTGGATACAAAATTTGTGATTTCTTCATTAGTGTTTCCTTCCTTTTTTTGGTTTTTTATTAATGTTGTGTGATCATGGGAAAGCATTGTAATTCCGAATTGTCAGGAAGGAACAGAAGGTTTTTCATGCCATAGAATGCCTTATACATATGCACTTCAATTTTATAACGTATACTTATAGAAATTCTTATAAACAGTGTTTATTCTAGAGTAACTCTATCTGACCAGGGTTCTGCCAATGTAGTTGCAATAAATTCATTAATTTCTGATACTAAGGTAAATATACTTTGTAGTGCCAATGATGCATCAAGTGCTATCCATTATGAAGTTAATGGGAACAAAACCTATCATAAGTATGATGTACCTCATTTACTGAAATGTTTCAGTAATAATTTTCAGAAAAAGAATTTGCTCCTTGGCAGTCAGCGTGCTCAATGGGATTATGTTCATATGTTGTATAAAGTAGATGACCATAAAGGTGCTGCAAGGCTAACAAACTTACTGACAGGCATATTTATCCAAACTCTTTTGTTAAGATGAAGGTAACTATATTGTTAAGTTTAGTAAATTAAGATATTATTATATTACTTTAGATCTTGGATATTATCTTATCTTTAATATGAAATTGTTTTTAAGAAGGAAACTTCTTGAAGCTATTGATATTATTATACTATTTATTATTATACTATTCTATTCTAATATGTAAAATTGAAGAGTTTGTCAAGTCAATATATGACAGTTAAACTTAAATAATAAATACAACTGGAGGTTGTGGACTGTGGAGGGTCCTCTACCCTCCATAATCTGTAGCTTTGACAATTACTTTGATAGATTGATCATTATTCATTTCTGACTTCTGAGTAATTGACGAAAAATAACACATTCGCATATAATATTTGTGAGTTTTAAGTATACAGTTAAATTTAAAATCTTTAAACGTGGCTATACCGACAGCTAATTTAGCTCAAACAATGGAAGTAGACGTATATACCATTGTCGAAGGCACGCGGCTGCCACTCATTGATGAAACATCGGCTCTTGGAACTCGAGCACCAAAAGATAGGTAAAATTGTATTATTTATCAAAACAAATTTTAATGTCCCAAATTATTTTATTCTTATATTATATAAGATAAATAGTATTGTTCTAGGTGTTCATATAAATTTATATATTCAAATAAGGTAAACTAGATCTGTAATTATAAAAATAAAATCTATTTCGCCCACGCTACTACCAAATGTAGATAGTACAGTAAAAAGCTCACGCACATTTTCATGCCTCATCATAGGTATGAATAATTTTCTTTTAAAATTAAGCAACTTTGAGAGCCACCAAACAATATTATAGTACTTTTTCATTGCATTTTTCAATTACTGAAAATTAAGTACCTATTAAGTAAAAATTGAATACAATGGAAGTAGTACGATATCTCTATTGTTTTAAGAAGGAAAAACAGAATTCTGTAATTAGAAAAAAAACAACTAATTTACATTTGAAAATATCCTTTCCACATGATTCTGTAAAAAGGTATATATAATAAATACAGTGAAAATATTGCACTATTGATTTCATGTTAAATTGACAATAAATCAGCTTAACTAAGGTGGCTAAACTATGTTTAATATTGTGCTTATTTTATTGTCCCTTCTATCATATCATTTTAAATGATCAAACAATAGACATGAAAGTACTAATAAAAAAAGGTCATTCTTTTGTCATGCATGATGATTATCATTTTGGAGATATGCCTTACTAGAATATTCAAGATTTAGTTACTTTTATTGTATAATGATTGCTTAAGAAGTCATAATTAAAATAAATTACAGTTCATTATATTATACATTTTTATTTTACAACAACATATTCAGTAATTTGAGGTTGGAAATAAAATCTTCATTATGTTTGATAAGATATAGTTATAAAAAAATGTTGTAAAGGGCATATATTTGTGGATATGAGTATTTTTTACTCTACATTTACTACATTTAATAACAGTGACAAGTTTAGATATTCTACAAAGTTGTAGCTCAGTGTGTAATGGTAATGCGTTCACTTGGAAATCCAAGTGAAGAGGGTTCAAATCCCTGCTCTCACACCTACAATATTTTTATGTAAGAATCATTTTTAAAAAGATTGCCACTTGTCTTATGGTGAAGGAAAACATGGTAAATAAATCTGCATGTTTGAAAGAACCTAGTAAGTTTTCGAAAGACATGTGAAGTCCACCAATCCACATTTGGCCAACGTGGGCCATGGTCTGACCACTCTCACATTGAAGGGGGGCCCGCAGTTCAGCAGTGGGACTTCAAAAAAAAATAGGAGTTGAATAGTTCATTCCCTTCGGGCTCAACATCTTGGCACTCCTAGGACACTCCCGGAAATCTTCGGTAAGACGAAGGGGTTGCTAAACTTCCTGGAGGAACTAGGATGACAAGAGTAACAAGAATTTAAATTCCCACACACGCAAAATAGGCGCATAGTCGTTGAGTTGCGAAAATAGCCCGAAAATACCATACCATACCATAGTTCATTCCCTTAATATTATAAGTACGAAAGTTTGGATCTAATCTGGAATAGCACATACTTAGTGTTTACTTTTTATCCCGAAAAAATGTCCGGTTCCCGTGGGATAGTTTTGTTTTTCACAGAGCAAGGGATCGGCTATCTATTCCTTACCGTTCCATAAGCCTTAAAATGTATACCTAGGAACGAATCGTAGAGAAGCGAGGGTGAGTCGCTAGTGATTCATTTAGGTAATCATTATTTCATCTAAATTATTGTTTTGTTTTTAGGTTGATAGCAGTTTTGGATCAAGTGGAGATGCGCGTAGAAAGATTGCGCCGTGATACCGTGCGAATCGAAGAGGAACGAGATTCTTTATTGTCAACTCTTGACAGTGTTAAGCATTCAGAACTACTTGGTGAAATATCTGAATGTAATTTTTATAATTTACATTTTATCATAACATTTTTGTTATTCATGTACTAGCTAAATCATAATCTTGTACTTGAAGTAAAAAAAAATTATTAAGCATCACTTAGCAGTTAGCTACATATTTAAAATATAATAAGCATGTCGGCGTTTCCGTATCACAAACCACATCTATACGGGTAAATAAAATTTCAAATTGTCTGTTTGTAATGTCAAAGTAACAGCTTTTTATTAATTAAGTACATATACTTAGGTATTTAATAATAAAACAATTTTAATTTTTTTTGTCTGTCTGTCAGTCTGTTTACATGTACCTGTATTTTTTGGACCGATTTTGACGGAACTTTCTCTGGCAGATGCTTTAATTTAAGAAAAAGTATTAGGTTCTGTGCAAATAATAAAAACCCATGAAACTCCGCTATTCAATATTATATTTAGTGTGTACACACCAGAGTCACAAGCCAAAACAGTACATTTTAATAAGCTTGACAATCATGCAAAGCTTTGTCTGAAATCATTGTCTTCATAATTGCCAGCGCATTTCACTTACTGGGATGTTCTGTGCCTTACCTGCGTCAATGTAAAGGGTTTTGGGGATGATTCAGTAATATTGGCACCACGATAGTGATGTTCTCCTGACCGATTCCGGCCACGGCGGCCAGTCTCATTAAGACTAGCCAACTGCGCAGGAGATATTATAGTGCACAAGTGTACGCGCAGACACAAGTGCACTCTCTATTCCTGTCACTCTCATACTCTGGTGGGACGACCACTCGACACGACCAGTGAGAGTTAAGGCGCAGGACCGACGGCTTTACGTGCTCTCCGAGGCACGGGGGTAAAACACCGCCAACTTCCCAACTCCGGGCTGTTATTGAGGCTCAATATACAGAAAGACTAAATAACTAAACTTGGCCCGACCCGGGACTCGAACCCAGAACCTCCGGGTGTGCAGCCGTACATGCTAGCCACTACATCACCGAGGCAGTTTACACTACGATGGTATTACATACATGTTTACATCTGTCAGCTCCGACATCCAAAACCTTCGGTGTGTAAAAGTCACATTCCATGATTATAAATAAAGTTAACTTGCGTCTATTAACGGCTTGTTATGCTATGAATAATTTTGGTTAATTACTAATGAGAAGCCTTTTTGTTCACTTGGTCTATATAGATTTCTTGTAATTATTGTACACTAGTATTGTCCGCGGTTCCGCCCGCGTTCCGATGCCCAGAAACCAAATTCTTAGATTTTACATATTAGTATACTATTACATTGCGGTTTTTGTATTTTTTCTCAGAAATGAGACATTTTCCCGCGGTAAAAAGTATCCTATATGTTGACCCGGATAACCAGATATTACCATACCAAATTTCATGAAAATCCCTCCAGTGGTTTTTCTGTGATGCGGTAACAAACAGACAGACAGACAAAAATTCTAAAAACTATAGATTCGGCCTCTGTGTCGATAATAATGTCTATTTCAATAAGATTTTCCAAAAAATATTTAATGTACAGATTCGACTTAGTTAGAATTTTATTATATGTATAGATATTTTTATGTTATTCTAGAGTTCTGTTGTTTTAATAGCTTTAATAAATAAATTTAATACTTAAAAAAAAAACTAATATAATATCCCAAATTTCACTCAAATCCGTTGAAGTGAAGAAGTAACAAACACATTCCTTCACGCACAAACTTTCGCTTTCATATTTTAAGTAGTTTTGAGTGAGACTTCTATACTTACGTCATGTAATCGCGTGTCTGATTTATTAGTAAGGTTTTTTGGGCAACAGACAGGAGATAGGATACTTTTTCGGGAAAAATAAAGATATACGCATGACTTCATAACAAGGGGATAGAATTAAAAAAAAAGCAATGAAGATTTAATATTTTAAAATCATTGACTTTTATAATACATGGTATCAAAAATAGATATCAATATGGATGTCATCTCCAATTTTAATTTAACACAACCAATATCGCGAGATATGCTCTTGATTAAAAATAAACTAATTAAATCAAATTAAAAAAATATATATTAAAGGACGTTTGTGTGCTAAAGGTTATTTATTATACAATTAATTATTTTATAGAAGATGGCACACCTTGGGAATAAAGTGATCGCCTGCAGGCTACTTTAACTTTATAGAATTACTAGCGACTCACCGTCGGTTCGCTTTGGGTTCGTCCCTGGAGAAAAACAAATGTATACCACAGGAACCGTACATTTTTCCGGAATAAAAAGCAATCTCTGTGCCAAAATTCATCCAGACCTGTTCAGCCGTTCTGGCGTGAGAGAGTAACAGACATATATCTATCCCCACAAACTTTCACATTTATAATATTAGTATGAATTAGTATGTACATATTGTAAATTATAATTTAACTTACAAAAAATATAACGTAATAATATTAGTCCTACTGAGTTTCTTTCGCCAGTTCTTCTCAGATCTGAGGCTCTTTTTTCCGAACTAGTAGTAGACTCACGACGTTCAGTAAAAAAATGTAATAATTTAATGGTGAATAAAATATTTAGAGTTAACATTAAAGTAATTTTGTTGATTTGCAGGTGATAAGGATGATATAATGCGATACTCGGAACGTATCTTGGCGCGAGCGATGACTGTAGAGGTGGCGGTGCGCACTGACCGCGACTCGCAGCAAGAAGAGGCTCTGCATCAGGTGAGTTTTGCAATTCGTTCGTCCGTTCGTTTGTCTCAGCCCAAACACATCCACTGCTGGACATAGTCCTCCCCCAAAGATTTCCACAACAACCCGACTTGTGCTATGCGCTTCCAATGGGCTCCCGCGACTTTGACCAACTCGTCGGTCCTCCTTGTGGGAGTCTTGTAATTGTACAAAATTAATTTATGTATTAACATACATTATGTACATAAAATCGTAGACAAAACAACATATAAATTATGCCAGTAATTAAGAATATGTATATTATAATGATGTTTATTGAATTATAATGATGTTTTAAATACTCAACGAACTTCGTAAAGAAATACGATAATAACTCAAGGTCCTATAAATTACTTATAGAATTAAAATTATTAGTACTTACTATAATACTTTCTTAGATTTACGCGAATATTTGACATTTTAAATAAAACTATCTTTTCGGATTTTGTCGCGGATTTATTTGTATTTTTGTTTCCCGACGTTTCGAATGCTTTACAGCATCCATGGTCACGGGAGAGACTGAGGTGTTACATGTCTTAAAGATATAGTTGTTACAGACAGCCTACCCACAATTAACAAAATGAAAATTGCACCAACTACATTACAATATTTTAACTTTAAACATTTTTATAATTTTAATTATAATTGAATATGGAAAATTATTTATTTAATTTTTGCTATTATTTTTATAATTATTACAATTTTAAAAATATTAATTAGTAATCTATATTTAGTGTTGCCATTATTATATTTATAACCATAAGAAAAATATAAAATATAGTATTAATTATTTAAGCCACAATTGATCTATGTGTAATTTGAAAAAGTTAAGATTAATTAAAAATAATAATTTTAATTTAAATTTGCTATTATTTAAAAAACAAATTATTAAGCAACACATTACTACATACATTTACAAATGAAAAAGTGAAAAAATACTATTAATCAGAAATGCTATCATTTTGATCCACACAGTAAGAACTTACTACATCTACCTGTCTGTTATGTTTAGATTTATTATTAGATTTTATTATATTAATAACAGGATCCCATGACGATGGTAGTACCCAGCCATCTTCCCTATTGAAATTAGGATGTTTTTTAATTTCTATGGCTTCTCGAATCATTCTAGGGCGATATCGGTTTTCTTTCGCCAGGATTTGAGGTCTATCAAAGCGAATATAATGACTTGGGCGGTCCTGACTGTGTTTGCAGACAGCAGATGTTGTATTGCGACGGTGCTTCACATCAGCTATGTGTTCTTTGACCCGGGTTCTAATGGATCTCTTTGTTTGTCCGATGTAAGAGAGCCCACAATCACAATCAAGCTTGTAAACTCCTGCATCTTGTAGAGGGATGTGGCACTTGACAGGTGGTAGAAACTGACTAATTTTCTTTGGCGGCTTGAAGTAAGTTTTAATTGAAGCTCGCTTTAGAATGTAGCCAATCTTGTCTGTGACGCCTCTCATGTAAGGTAGGACTGCAGGGACGCGCTCGACTGTGGCTGGTTTCACTCGGTCCCTGTGACGTAGGCGCGGCACTTGCAGCTTGTTGTCTCGCAGAACTTGCTTGACATGTTGCAGCTCTCCGGCCAGGTGTTGCTCGTCACAGATCCCGCGTGCCCTCTGAAACAAAGATTTTCCCACGGTAGCTAACTGTGAAGGGGGGTGGTGAGATTCACCATTCAAGTACCTATCAGTATGGGTCTTCTTTCGATACACAGTATGACTCAAGGTGTTATCTGGGTTACGTATGACTAGTACATCTAATAAAGCTAAAGAATTATTAGACTCCAATTCCATTGTAAATTGTATTTTAGGGTTTATGGAGTTAAGATGTTCTAAGAATACAGATATTTTATCAGATGGTAATATTGTGAAAGTGTCATCTACATACCGCTTGTAGAAACGAGGGGTCACAGGTGATGTGTTTAGGGCGGTCTCCTCGAAGGCCTCCATGAAGATGTCAGCTACAACGGGAGAGACCGGCGAACCCATGGCCACTCCATCCACTTGCTTGTAGAATTCATCATTCCACAATAGATAGCCAGATGTAAGGCAGTGTTTCAAAAGTTCAGTGTATTCTTCTTGCATACTATTATCCCGTAGCTTTCTTGATACTATTTTGACACAGTCCTCTACTGGTAGGCTGGTGAATAGAGACTGTACATCAAAACTGACCATAGTTTCATTGTCCATGAGTTGTAGGTGTTTTATCTCATTGACAAAATGGTACGAGTCCCTTGTGAACGCTGATGTTTGTCCTCTGAGTGTTGAGAGTACTTTCGCTACTAGTTGGGCCAATTTATAAGTCGGTGTGTCGATTTGACTCACAATTGGACGTAGCGGAGCGTTAGGTTTGTGTATCTTTGGAAGTCCATACAGTTTAGGCGGCTTTGCACAAGATGGAACAAGATTTTTGACATCAAGATTCAATGCATCGGAGTGTTTCTTAATCAGCTTTTTAGTATTATTTAACACAGTGGTGGTTGGGTCTGTTTTGACCTTTTTATATGTACTTTCATCCGACAAAAGTTGTTTAATTTTGTCATTGTAATCTGATGTATCCAGCACGACGGTGGCATTTCCCTTGTCTGCGAGCAGTATGATAATGTCTGACCTGCTGCGTAAGTTCTTCAACGCTAAATACTGTTGTTTGTTGAGATTAGGTTTGGGCCTTGAGCTACGACGTAACAAAGATGAAACATCTTGACGTATGGCCTCCATATCCTCAGGTTTCATCGTATTTTTGGCCAGGGCATCTTCAACTGCACAAATAATATTCTCATAAGGGATGCGTGTCGGCGCAACAGCAAAATTTAAGCCTTTACTTGGTACTTGAATAGTAGATTCGTCCAATGTTTGTTTTGACAGATTGACAACTGCTTGACGTACGCACGAATTTGAAACAGTGGTAGACGGGCGCGTTCCGTTATTGTTTTTGGTTTTCTTTTTGATGTTATATTTCTCGACTAATTTTTGGTATTTTAGTATATGTTTGTTTTTGCATTGGTTAAATTTAGATGTTTCGCGCTTATTTAAAGTTTCAATGCAATCATTGAAATCACTTGGTGTCAATACTGTCTTTATATTAAGGGACGTTTGCTCT
The DNA here is from genome assembly GCA_921882275.1 of Brenthis ino. Taxonomy (NCBI): domain Eukaryota; kingdom Metazoa; phylum Arthropoda; class Insecta; order Lepidoptera; family Nymphalidae; genus Brenthis; species Brenthis ino. The sequence goes on along the minus strand of OV170224.1, from coordinate 18,838,835 downwards.
ACGTACCGGTCGTTACTGCGTAGATCACGGCGGGTTTGACGAATCACCGTCCGTAACAACTTAAAACTTGCCTTGTTAACGATCTTGGCGCTTCCCCGTATGTTCTTTTTAGATGATATTTTCACACACGTAGGAATGTAAAAGGCAGTGGTAGCCCAGTGGTAACGCGCTCGCTTGAGAAACCGAGTGAAGCGGGTTCAAATCCCGGGTCTCGCACCTCTGATATTTTCATGTGCGAATCATTTCTAACATGATTACCACTTGCCTTACGGTGAAGGAAAACATCGTGAGGAAACCTGCATGTCTGAGAGAACTTAGCAAGTTTTCTAAAGACATGTGAAGTCCGCCAACCCGCACTTGGCCAGCGTGGTGGACTATGGCCTGATTCCCCTCGTACTGAAGGGAGGCCCGTGCCCAGCAGTGGGACGATAAAAAGGGCTGAATACACGTAGGAATGAGACGATGATCCCGACATCTCTTTAAGAATGTTAAAGATGTTAATAATCTTGCCCGCTTTGTCTTCAGATCTTCTAACCGGCGTATTTGGTTTGCGATTTCCAGTCCGTACTGGTTCACATAATACTTTCTTAGATTTACGCGAATATTTGACATTTTAAATAAAACTATCTTTTCGGACTTGAATGGTGAATCTCACCACCCCCCTTCACAGTTAGCTACCGTGGGAAAATCTTTGTTTCAGAGAGCACGCGGGATCTGTGACGAGCAACACCTGGCCGGAGAGCTGCAACATGTCAAGCAAGTTCTGCGAGACAACAAGCTGCAAGTGCCGCGCCTACGTCACAGGGACCGAGTGAAACCAGCCACAGTCGAGCGCGTCCCTGCAGTCCTACCTTACATGAGAGGCGTCACTGACAAGATTGGCTACATTCTAAAGCGAGCTTCAATTAAAACTTACTTCAAGCCGCCAAAGAAAATTAGTCAGTTTCTACCACCTGTCAAGTGCCACATCCCTCTACAAGATGCAGGAGTTTACAAGCTTGATTGTGATTGTGGGCTCTCTTACATCGGACAAACAAAGAGATCCATTAGAACCCGGGTCAAAGAACACATAGCTAATGTGAAGCACCGTCGCAATACAACATCTGCTGTCTGCAAACACAGTCAGGACCGCCCAAGTCATTATATTGGCTTTGATAGACCTCAAATCCTGGCGAAAGAAAACCGATATCGCCCTAGAATGATTCGAGAAGCCATAGAAATTAAAAAACATCCTAATTTCAATAGGGAAGATGGCTGGGTACTACCATCGTCATGGGATCCTGTTATTAATATAATAAAATCTAATAATAAATCTAAACATAACAGACAGGTAGATGTAGTAAGTTCTTACTGTGTGGATCAAAATGATAGCATTTCTGATTAATAGTATTTTTTCACTTTTTCATTTGTAAATGTATGTAGTAATGTGTTGCTTAATAATTTGTTTTTTAAATAATAGCAAATTTAAATTAAAATTATTATTTTTAATTAATCTTAACTTTTTCAAATTACACATAGATCAATTGTGGCTTAAATAATTAATACTATATTTTATATTTTTCTTATGGTTATAAATATAATAATGGCAACACTAAATATAGATTACTAATTAATATTTTTAAAATTGTAATAATTATAAAAATAATAGCAAAAATTAAATAAATAATTTTCCATATTCAATTATAATTAAAATTATAAAAATGTTTAAAGTTAAAATATTGTAATGTAGTTGGTGCAATTTTCATTTTGTTAATTGTGGGTAGGCTGTCTGTAACAACTATATCTTTAAGACATGTAACACCTCAGTCTCTCCCGTGACCATGGATGCTGTAAAGCATTCGAAACGTCGGGAAACAAAAATACAAATAAATCCGCGACAAAATCCGAAAAGATAGTTTTAGTACTTACTATATTAATAATGCCATCCGTCGTGTGACAAACGGCGATTAAAAAGATTTTTATCAATTGTCTAGTCGTTTTCCTCTCAACGGCGTAACCGATTCCCACGCGTCAAAGAACAAAAGAAGACCTTGATCGATATTAAGGGTACTTTCCTATGGCGGATACATTGTATTGTATATAGAATTTTTACTCCGGGATGACTAGGAGATAAAAGTTTTATGACACGAGGTGCAAGGCCATAAAGAAAAGGAGGATAGCTAGCGAGTTTCAATTAATTACAAGCTTTTTAATTGTATCGGTTTCATTAATATTTTTTTAATATATTCCAGGTAAATTTATTCATAGACCAGTTGGTAATGTCCGTTCATGAAGACGCTGTAACCGCACACACGCGCTGTCAGACCTACATGAACGCCTGCACTTCTCAGCCCGATCCCAGCAGTGGCACAGACAGAAACTTCGAGACCGCCATTCTCGGCTGCACTTTAGATGATCAAAAACGTATCAAAAAACGACTTCAAGGACTCTTGGATTATATTGCGAAACTCAATGTCACGTCGTACTCGTGAGTGAAAAATATGATCGACAAGCTACATATATGAGCCTTTATTACTGCCAGCTTTTACTGTCTAGTGTGGACGTGTCTTTAAATTTTTTATCTGTCTCATATTTTTATTAGGCGGGAGAATTTCTGTCATTGTTAATTACTATGTGACATGTTCGATTTAACAGTGTAGACTTTGCATTTATTCTGAATGATTATATAAAAGATTATAATAGTATTGTTTATATGTGTATGTATGTATATATGTATGTAGATAAATTGTTATATATATAAATGTTGGTTTCGGAGACTTTTGCTCAAAACACTCAGTTCATATATGTACACCAAAAATATGTTTGGAATGCACTCAGACTGAGGTATAATATAGATGGAGTGTTATAGAAGTTTTTTTAAGTATTTTATAATCTTCGGATTTACTATTTACAATATTCTTACAATATGTTTTATAAAAATATTTAAAAAATGCTTTTACTTACAAAAATTTAAAATTAATAATAATCAACAGTATGATTTAAAACAGCACACAAATATTAATACAATACTCTTTACTTTGATAGGTAAATAAAGGAAGGAGTTTAGAATAAGGGTGCCCTTATATCTATCTATATATTCGGGTGTAGATTAAACCCACAAAATCATAATTTTCGTTGTTACTGACCCAAAAAAATCTGACATCACTGTGAAATTGTTAAAACCAAATAAAATATTGAGAATTTTCAAATAAAAATTAAAATGCGTGTCAACTTATTATTTGCAAAATTAAAACTCCCAAAGTATTTTTTTCCTTCACTTGAAACTTTGTGGGATTACTCAAGATAATAAGTACTTTGCAAAAAAAGTGTGCTGGGGGACCCGTTTATAAAAGACGAGCCTAAATAAATGTTAACAAATAAAGATATGTAACGATTTTTTTTGTAATAAAGAGAAAAAATGAAAATAAAAAATACTGTGTTACGTTTTTTTAAAGGAAAGAATTGATTTAAAAAAAAACAATAGACTGTAAAGTTGAGCTTATTATTTTTATTATTCATATTTGCCTTCTCAAAAATTGTAAGATAGCTAACATGATGTTATTATAAATTTTTGACTGATCCTTTTTTTTTGGTGGCCTTTATCTATATAATTCTTTAAGTCTGGGGGAATGGATTACAATTATTTATATACATAGAATTGTGGCTAGGTAGTGTTATGAATACTTTTTTATATTCCTATTAGGGTCTAGCGACATGATTAGTATAGATGATGGTAGATACAAGCAAATACAAAAGATTTTGATATTGTTGTTTGTTTGTATGCCTGTTTAACCTAATACATTCGAAAACAGAGTGTTTTAAAGAAATATTTTACACTATTGTAAATTTAATTTTATTAAAGCTCTCTGAATATTGTGAAAGCATAGAAGAAAATGTTAGCTCAAGTATACACGTCGGTCGATAAGCCGCGGGTGAGCTAGCTATTAATGGGAATTTACGATCGAATTTATTACCAAAACTGAAACAAAATGTTAAGTACATATTACTCTCCTGTAAGTAAATAAATATTTTAATATTGATATATATTTTATTAGGTTGATTCCCCATACAAACTGTCACCCCCATTTTCGCCCCCTTAAGGGATGATTTCTTGGATAAAAACTATTCTATGTCCTTGCCAGGGTCTCAAACTATCTTCTTAATAAATTTTATCTAAATCGGTTCAGTAGATCCAAAGACTACTCCCTACAACCTCACAAACTCACAAATAAACTTTATAATATTAGTATTGATTTAAGATAATGGCACGTCCACACTATCACCACCACTAAGCGACATAATGAAGTTGAACATGTTTTAAGGTCTCTACTTTTTCTTGCACTCTTATAATTAATGTTACTACAGTTACACGCTCCGTGTGTAAGTATTGTGGCTTGTTTATAAGAAATTTTTGATATGAAACCTATGTAGCTCTTATTTATAATTCTGAAAATAGAATTTTCCTTTGGTTAGGTATTATTATAGGTTAGTAATATTAATGACCAAACTTTTTTTTTTAAATTAATAATACTCATGGGCGTGGGGAAAAATGCAAGGGGATGCACTTGTTGTGAAGTAAAATATATAGAAAATGTTAAAGAAATAAAATTATATTAGTAGAACCCTTGTTTAAATTTAAGAGTATGAAATAAAGATAAAAAATATCCTCACAAACATTTGAAAAAAAAAATATTACATTTATGAATAAAATTATAAAGTTAATCATTTAAAGATTAAATATATTTAGTATTTTAATGTAAACGTGCAGACGCACCCCTCTGGAAATAATTCTGCCGCCGCCCATGATAATAATAGTTAGAAGATAATTGGTTTTTATTTTTTTTAAAAAGCAAACGTTTAAATTTGTTTGTTTTTTTTTTACTTTTGGTTTAACAACATGCAAAGCAATTAAAGCTGGGTTACTTTGTAAAATTTTTATTCCTATTTCACTTACATTCTCGTACTTTAAAGAAGAATAACTTATTATATTGTTATAGTTATGGTAAAATTAAACACTTATAGAATTCATGTTTAATAATATTTTAACACTTGGTAACATTTAATTATCATGTTACTTTATTATTAAATGTGCGAATTCGTATTGCTTAATTTTTTATTATAACAAACTTGTGAGAAGTGATAGTTTATCGAATTTCATTATTTTAGAATGATGGATAGTAAGATTTGAAATGGTTGCATTTTAAATCATACGGGAATATTTTTATGTAATAGGTGTGGATCGACTTCCAACGATTTTTTATGACAATGAAAATGCTAAACACAAGTCCCACCATGATAGAATACTAAAATGATATTTGTGTGTTAAATAAATTACCTATACCGAATATCAACACCATCAAAAAATAGATGCTTTCTAATCGATAAGTTTATCTAGGATTTTCAAATTGATTAGGATAGGAACCAATAAATAATAATTTTAACTAATCCCTCAACGACCGCGGACACGCCGGCGTTACAGTTAACAATAGATATCTTAGAAATTTAATTAATTTCTTAGAAATTTACCTGGAGGTGTTAAAATTTTCAATATAAAATATGTACGTCTGTTGTAAATTAAGTTTGTTTTATAGACATTCTATTGCATGTAGGCGGTTGATTAAGCTTTAGTAGTCGGTATGCGACTTTAGTTTTAAATTACAGTTCGTATGTGTGCGTAAGCTCGTGTAATGATACGTTAAAGCTTACTCACACTAAACCAAAGTCCATACACATGTTGAACAATAAATAAATATATAAAAAAGATTCGCCGCCTCTTTGAGATAGAATGACTATACACAGTTCACCAAATTGTAAGGCCGGCTTCAGATACATCTGATTTGCATGTTTTGGTTATTTAATATTGGATTTAAATGAAATTATATAATTGTTTAGAAACAATAACGAAATTCATTTAAAAAAAGTTAAAAACAAAACTTTGAAGTATTTGAAGTCTGTTCGGGCTTAGTTTTAGCTAAGAAAAACCTGTTGTGTAAAAAATGTAACGAGATGTACCCATCGTATTTTTTCTGTTGTTTTAGATCTTTTGTTGGAATTCAGAATATTTTCATTGCCCAAAACAATTTTTTTATGTTAAAAAATAATTTTAATGTTAAAGCTACTTTTTCAAGTTGATCTCAGTGTTTTATGTACTCTTATCAGTTATCAGGCATTTGGATGTCACGATTTTAACTTTATTTTTTTGTAACTTGACAGAAGTTTTTATAACACATGATGTTATATTAAAGACCTGAATTGTACTAAAAATCTTGCAAAAACATCGAAAATTTACCACAAAAGTCGATCAGCACTTATCGTGATTGGAATTTTAAGTGTTTTTGTGTTTTAAGTTTGTTTACGGTGAGCCTCACGTGTCCTTTGTTATGCGGTAACATTGGTATCTGAACAACATTAATTTAGCTTCTATTATAAATATTTAATCAAGAATTGTATTTTTATTTTTTCCCATTTTAAATAAATATGTAATTTATAATAATTAGAATATCAAATATCGATCAATTGATACTCATGTTCGATCACAATCGAATCAATCGAGTTTAGCAGTTTCTATTAATATAAAAATATACTACTAAGCGAATTGCTAAGAGATATTATTAACCAATTAGTAATGAAATCGAATTATTAATTCTAATTTCTCATATAGATTTCATGTTTTGTTAAAACACTAACCGACTATCACTCGCTTCGCTCGGGTTTGTCCCTTAACCACAATTCGTCCATGGGTAGACTATATATTATATGACATATAGCCTATAGACTTCTTCAATAAACGGGCTATCTAACGCAAAACTATTTTTTTAAATCGGATTAGGAGTTCCTGAGATTAGCGCGATCAAACAAACAAAAAAACAAATTCTGCTTCTTTCTAATATTAATATAGATAGATAATGATGGATAAAATAAAATGTATATAATTTTGTATATAATAATTTTATTAAAAATATTTACATAATTTATTTATTACTTTATGGTAGAAAACGGTTTCTATCTGAAGGTAGAGTTAAGAGAGCCCGCAAATATATTTTTTTACTATCAATGTAAACTTAAGAGTATAAAATCAAATTGGTTTGACATACGAATTAAATATAAAAATCTAATAACAAGAAAATACATTTCGTAAAAATTAGAAGAAAACAGATTTTTACATAATTATTACCTACACGTATACACGTTACATATGTACACTTATACACCGAAGCACCTTGTGTTGACTACGTTAATCGATTATTTTAAAATCTATCATCACGCTTTGAAAATAAATTTTGTGCTTTATTAATCGATTTTAAATACATATTATAACATTTCAACTGCTTTAATACACCAATAGATTATAAAAAATCATTTTCAAAGAAAATATTACTGCAATAAATGCATTAGTTTTGTTTAATTCAAGTAGTAACTTTCACAATATTCTACACGCATTCTTGAGCACGTTCTTTTTCTTGCCGCCAGACCGGTGCTTGGTCGGTCGTAGCAAGATGGTGCCGTTGGTGTTGTGATTTGTGAATGTGCCTAGAATATAAAGAAGAATGTTATTATCAAAGCTGTCTGTCACATTGCTTTATGTGTGTGTACGTAATCTATACATATAATAAAATTGTAACTAAGCCGAATCTGTACATAAAATATTTTTTTGGAAAATCTTATTGAAATAAGTAGATATTATTATCGATAGGTGCCGAATCTATAGTTCTTAGAATTTTTGTCTGTCTGTCTGTGACCGCATCACGTAAAAACCACTGGAGCGATTTTGATTGATTTATGATACTTTTTACTGCGGCAATTTCTTTTCCACGGGAATACACAATAACTAGTTCTCTCTTAAAAAGCCCTACAGAAAAACCTGCAATAGCATAAGTCTTTCTCCTAAGATAAATCGTGCACTCGCAATAACATTTTATTCAAAACGTACCTTAGGGATAGCGATGGGCGTTGAATGAACGGACTAGTTCAATCAACCGGTCGACGATGCGTCGACGGTTCGACGGTTCACCTATTTCAAATGAACTATAGTTCAATTTCTAGACTAAGACAGTCCGCCTCGCAACGTAAACTAGTAACTATAGACTGTCTGGCGTCTACAACTACATTGAAGCGTACGTGAACCACTGTGGACTGTCCACGATTTGAACTAGTCGACGACCCATCGCTACTTAGGGACACTCGAGCAAAGCGAGGGTATGTCGCTAGTACTCGTATATGAATAACAGACTGTTAGGTAGAGACAAAGCTTGATACCATCCCGCAACTCTACTACATAATGCGCTGAGTTTGAGATCAACAGCTGAGCTGGAAAAAAACAATTTGTCAAAGAGCAGCGAGTTTGTGAACTCGTCGGTGAACTGTCACGTCTACACCGCCATTTTATGTAGTAAATAGTAATGTACCTACCTATTATTGGGCGGTTGTATAAAGCTTAGTCTTTGTATAGATACATATTCATTTAGTAACAGTATCTAATAACAAATAAACAAAGCTAACCAATAACTGGTGGTTGGCAAGGCGGCGCATCAGCCGCGTGCTCGCGGCGCATGTCGGCGAGGCAGCGCGCCGCCAGCGCTCGGAACACCGCGCCCACGTTAACGTCCTCCTTCACCGAAGCGCGCATCAGCCGGCAGCCCAGCGCGCGCGCTACTAACTCTGCTTCGTCCCTAGTAGTACCATAATATCACAATGTTGTTACCTATATTTAATAAGTAAAGTTTTTTGCCTAATGCCTTTATGACTTTTAGACGTACTAGTCTTTGTTTTGAAGGATGAATAAATCCAAATGATAGTGGCGTCATCTGGCATGTTTGACGTGTTACCAACACTAATTTGTTAACTTACCGTATAACTAAGAACTACCTAATAAACCTAAGTTTGACAAAATTATCAATAAGATACTTCGTTAACGTCATTATTATATACTAGCATTGCCCGCGGCTCCGCCCGCGTTCAGATGACCAAAAACTAAATTCTTAGGTGTTACATATTAGTATACTCTTACATTGCAGTTTTTGTATTTTTCCTCAGAAATAAGATATTTTCCCGCGGTAAAAAGTATCCTAGGATCGCGCGCTACATCGCCCGGTTTATATAGCTTGAGCAGGCGGTCGAGCGATGCGGGGCAGAGGGGATGGACTCGCCGTAGGCATCTCAATGCTCGCCAAGCATTAAAAATGTTTCGCTACTAATTACTTCTAACAACGATATCTCAAAAACTATTCATCTGATTGATTTAGTGTAAAGAGCAATTTTAATCTGCATTAAATGACTAAGCTAACTAAAATATTCATTTGGATAAGGATTAATACCGAACTAAAGAAAATAACTTTGAAAATAACGTAATGTTTTTAATTAAAAATGTTAACATAAAAGTGGTTATTGTAAGTCAACCGTAAGAGATAGAGATATGCTATCGCGGACTTTTTTGTAGCATTTTTATAGATTTTGAATTCTCTAGTACATTACTTAACTGTATCTTTGCTAGTTTACGCGGCGTTCGCGTGGAAAGTTCCCATTTGGCGAGATTTTTTGCGACCTCTTCAACATTTGTCGCCGTATTTCAGCTAATTTACATAAAAGCATAATAAATTATATACCTAAACCTTCCTCAAGAATTACTCTTTCTATTGTTGAAAACCGTATAAAAATCCGTTCAGTAGTTTTCGAGTTTATCGCGTACAGACAGACAGGAGGACAGACAGGAGGACAGAAAGACGCGGCCGGGGGACTTATTTTTATAATAAGTATAGATTGACGCGTCAATATTAAAGCAACTTCTTTTAAAGAGTATAAGGATTCGAACTTACGGGTATACGTGAATATGAAGGTTATCAACATATGTATATAGATTATAATTTATTTATATTTAGACATGCACTCAGTAGGCATATTCAATTTCTCAATTATAATTAATTTATTACAATTAAAAAAAACGATCTAATTTTTATTAGAGCTAAGATTAACACTTGGCTTTGAATAGGTATAAAGTACTAACGTAGCTGAGTTTTAACAATTACAAGAGACTGAGTAATTGACCCGAGCAGAAAAACCCGATTGAAATGTGCACATTTAAAAGTGATTTAAAATATTGCAAATCATTAAATATAATTTTAGAAATATTTTCAAGACACTTACGGTCCGACAACGCATTGATCCATGAGGTCAATTTTATTCTGTACGATAATCGTCGGTATCTCCCCGCATTCGTTTTCCACCTGAAAGTAATCAAATAAGTACCTATTAATTTGCAAGTAGGTGTATATTTAAAATATAAATAGGTATATTTATATACTTATATATAAAAAAAGCAGTAATGAGAACTGCCGACAGAAGTGAAGACTTAAAACTATAAGGAAACAATTATTATTTTTGTATATTCAAATTAATTCTTTGATCTTAAATTAAAATTTGCAAATTAAAACTTTTTACATTTATCTGGTTTTGACATCTATTGTGACTCTGAGTGTTAGCGTTAACACGTCACGTGACCACGTCGATGACGACTTACATGAATTTACTCCCCACCCAGACCTGCCTATAGAAGTTTTCACTTCAATAATCTTGTAAACAAGCACTATCCCCGGCTTCATCCGGTGATTAATATAATGCTATTGTACCTTATATGGATTAAAGTTGAAATCAAAAATTTTTTTGTAGCTATTTATAACATTAATTTAAAAAATAGCTCTTTACTAATAGGTACAGTGAATTAACCTGGATTTGATGCATCAGTCAAAACAAATAACTTTAAGTATTTATTATCATCTTTTGAGGATGGATATTTTGATAACTAAATAAGATGAACTAGCTTAGACCACACCAGACAATAAGTGAACCCTGATAACGCGGATAACATTTTAATTTTTATACATCCCGAACTTTATATAAAAAATATGAATATACCTACCATAGAGTTATTCTAATCTATACATATTAAAATTCTAACTGAGTCTGAATCTGTACATTAAATATTTTTTGGAAAATCTTATTGAAATAGTAATTATTATCGATACAGAAGCCAAATCTACAGGCAGATTTTGATGATCACGAGACAGATTTTGATGAAATTTGGTATGATGATGAAAGCTAGTTATCCGGGTCAACATATAGGATACTTTTTACTGCGGGAAAATATCTTATCTCTGTGAAGTCTATACTAAACGTTAAAGCGTAACTATAGGGACGAACCCGCTCGGAGCGAGGGTAAGTCAGTAGTTAATAAATTAAAGTTCAATAATCAGCTGCTCTACCTTTTCTAATATGCTATAAAACTTCTTTTTATAGGTATATTTTTCAAGGAAGAATAATAATAAAATATTTATTATAAACATTTATTTATTCAGTTTTTTGTATCGTACAGTTTATAAACCATTACTTTATACTGAGCTACTGAGGAAACTACAAAAAAAAACATATAAGTGAAGTTACATAATATTTATTTAATGTTACCTAAGTTCTAAATTAACCAATAAGAGGACAGTCTGGGCTTCCTCGTCGGCCATTCATTATTTCTATATCATCAACAACAGACTGCACTTCCCCTCTCGAGGTTAAGTTCCTCGCGAGCAGCACTCCCCGACCTTCCGCCGAACAGTTGATGCCCATAACGTATCCATCATCTATATCTATGAATATATACTTTGAAACACGATCACAAGAACGAATTTGATTCTTCACTTCATCGGAACCATAATAATACACATTCTTTTGTTTTCCAGTGTTGTTTATGTAACTCGACTTGAGCAATGTTTCACCGACCGGCACATCCTTATTACAATCGAGCTCAAGTTGATGTATTTTCTGGAACTGAATCTTTTCACAGGTGTTCCTTTGTCTTTGTATAGGTGGCCAATAGAACACGGCGTACCAATCTCCGATCAACAGGTTTATATCGAACTCATCACCGGTTTTATAGTAATCGATGCACTGTTCCTGGTTCTTAACATTCGAGGCGCAGGTCACACCGGTCGAGATAAAGATAAATGTCGCAAAAAACCCGCAAAACCAGCGCGACATCTTTAAATATTTTGTAAGTGATGTACAGGACTCAAATATTGTTGGTTTTATGAGTAATATACTCATTTGTTGGACTTATGTACGCGATATGCATGTTTAGATTACGCATAGTGTAGCGGAAAGTGGCGTGGGTCGCGACATAGTTTATCTCTTGTTCTTTATCAAATTGTTTTATTCATTACTAGCGAAATTACGCATAAAATTAAAAATATTTTCACCATTTTGCCGTTTTAAAAATATTTACTGTTTTGCAAAAAAATGTATTTAAAAGTTTAAAACGATTGGTAGATACTAGGAATTGGTACTAAAATATTTAAATAAGTTTAATAATATGTGTACAGTGTACTAATATGTATAGTAGCAACAATAGATGTTCGATTGATATTACTATACGTAATATCAATCGAACATCTATATTATAACAATAAACCAATTATTTGGTAGAGTTAATTAATTTAACATTCAACGACCTGCACATCCAATAGCAACAATGCATTTAGGGTGCTAATGGGGCTGCTAAGATATTATAGGCATCAGGCATGTTTGCTGAAGCTCGTACTGACAGCTTCAGTACAACCATGCGGAAGCATTATGCCTCCATGATGCAGCGCATGCGTGACAGTACCAATGGCACGTTTGGCTCAGTTTGTAATGACCCTACTTGCTGCGCCAGCGGTCGCGGGTTCGAGCCCCGCTGGGACAGTCATTTGTGTGATGAGCACGAATGTTTGTACTCCAGTCATGGATGTTTATATTTATAATATGTATGTATTTAAAGTTATATATGTATAATGTATCAACTATCTGGTGTCCATAACACAAGCCTCGTAGCTTACCATGGAACTAGATGGCGTTGTGTGTTAATGTCCTGACATATTTAAATTTATTTAAATTGCATTGGCAGCCAGTTGGGACTCGCCGATACTTGGGCTCTAGATGCGATTGCACACAATGAAGTAACTACCCTTAAGTATCGGGGAGAAACTATTTGTAAGATTTTATTATTATAATTATTATTTGCACGTCGCACGTTCCATATTTCTGGTAAGTTCTTTCAATTATAAAAGACAGAAGTAATGTCAATGTTATATGAATAAAACAGTAGCAACAAATGTACACCGTACCTTTAGTTTCCATGAATGTAGCGCGAGGAAGGAATCTCTATCTGTGGTAGAGAAGGCAAGGACGCAGGCGTGCGCGCCGCGGTAGTATGCTTTAGTGATCGCGTCGAACTCTTCCTGCCCCGCTGTGTCCCATAACATCAATCTTACTTCTTCACCATCGATTCTGAATGAAATAATTATTTATTTTTATTCAATTTCATAAGATTCCTAAGCATTAAATAGTAGTAATTAGTAAGGTATGTATTTATTGCTATTAGCTTATACCGGAGAGTCATACAATAAGTAGGTTCATGATTTTGTAATTATCTCTCTTTCTCTTTCTTGTCTTACCTCTGTCTCTTTTATGATTCACAGATTGCATATGTCACTCTCACTTCTAATTGTAAGACGAATTTTAATGATCTGCCGTTGATTATGTATGAAATTCGTAAATAATAATGGTTTAAGAACGAGTTAAAAGAATATACATACACTACATACATTTGATAAAAATTATACACTCCTTCTGAGACAATTTGATAATATAGATGTATAGTCTCACCTACTTATTACATATTTATAAGGCGTTCCACATTCTATTTCCTAATGCAACAAGTCTCTTGCCCGATTTCACCAACAACCCATAAGCACCTACGTATGGGATCCCTAGCTTAAATGTCCCCTAAACTAGCCCCTAAATTAAATTTCGTTTATGATCGTCTTTAAGTCCATATTTCGAGCACCTAAATTTAGGGGGCCTTTTAATATTTAGGTGACCCCTAATGGTAGGGAAGCCCACGAAGCTAAATGGGGATTTACTCGAGCGTCGTAGAGACCTATTGGGATGCAAAGCTTAGATGATAAGAAGAAAAAAATGTTATATGATATATACCTTTACATCGGTGGGGGAAGCGGCTATAGATTTTTAAATATGTAAAAAAAAACTGTTGCATAGACATCCTCGAGCGCGTCAGATATTGATAGCATAAATGCCCTACGTATTTTTAATAATGTACGTATGTTAATCTGATCGTTTGCATGATGCGGGTGGTTGTATTTAAGGGTTGAAAATGAAAAAAAAAAATTTAATCGAGCGCGTCAGATTTTCTAAGGGAGTGTTAAGTGCACCAAAAAAAAGCTCTCATTCACTAATCTGACGATTTCGATGGGACGCAAACTCGCGGCCATTTTCATAATGAGCAAAAAAAATCGCCATTTTGAAATACTCAAGCGCGTCAGATTAAGATATATATGGTTCATCTTTATGTTCTAAACGTACTGTCTCATAATCTGACGATTATCTAGAGGGATTCGCCTGATCTGAAAAAAAAAAATATTATTAGAAATACTTGCAAAGTTTCAAGTCAATATGACAATTAGAAGTAGGTTAAATTCATCATTAGTAGTTTTTCCACCCTTAGGGGTGGTATTTTTTTTTGAAATTTAAATGGGACCAATCTGGAAGTATACCCTTTCAAACGACACAAAAATTGTCCAAATCGGTTAATAAATGACGGAGTTCTGAGGTAACAAACATAAAAAAAAATAAAAAATAAAAAAAAACATACAGTCGAATTGAGAACCTCCTCCTTTTTGAAGTCGGTTGATAAACTAATACAACAGGGTGTGCGAATAATTCGAACTTACGAATTATTCGTTCCGAATCGAATATTAATATTCGATTCGAAACTCGAATCGAATAATTCAAAAAATCGAATTATTCGAAAGTTCCCGAATAATTCGAAAAATTTCGAATAATTCGAACAAATATTGCAAATTTAAAAAATGAGCAATTGTTTTCTCTGGGTAATTTATTTTTAAACGAAAAGTATATTATTCGTAATTAGACTATTTTGACACACGATTTGAAGGAATTTAAATGGATACAATTGAAGATCCAGAGATGAATTAGATCTGCTGCACGCATTTAACTTTATCGACGAATTTTTGTTATTTCGGCTTGCGGAAATCGTCAGATTATATATTTTTCATTATTCTTGCATTATTTCCTTCAAAATAAAAAAAAATTTAGCTACGCTCGAGAATGTCGAGATGACGTTTTTTTTTTACAACTTTGTTGCCCTCCCCTTTTTTTACGTCACTCTCAAATTGTCAGATTAGTGGAATATACACTTTTTAGGATGTAATTAACTCACCCTACCTTAATCTGACGCGCTCGAGAATTTCCGGTGGTCAATTTTTTTTTACTAATCTGATCCTGTATCCTTCACGGGCGGCCTTATATATGGGCCTCATGTTTTGAGGAGGTACTTAACCGGGTACAAGGTATCCCCCTGTATATTAATCTGCCGCGCTCGAGTAACTACAGAAAATCCCCTCTTGGGCTCCCCTACTATAACTGACGGTGAAACAGAAACCCCTAACAGCCCCCTAACTATGCTTAGGGGATCCCTTAAACTTAGGTGACGTTGGTGAAATCGGGCATCTATCTTTTAAATGTGCACTTTAGTAATATAAATAAATATTAGCTCTTCGGTTTCCTTTCTCGGTCCGAATACCGCCATGAAATAGCACAGTTACAAAAAGCTAGTCGGAATGCAAAGAACGCAGTAGTCCGTCGCACTCCTCTCTGATTGCCTTTTAAGGAATAATAAGAAAGTTAACTTGATTTTTAATTTATTATTGTTATCGTGTTCGTTTTGGAAACAGAGTATATCGAATTGAAGCCTTCAGGCTCAAGGTCCTGCAAGTTTGAGATTTTTATGTGTCATATTACCAAAACGTAGTTCCGCTATCTAAACATCACCATTTGCTGTGGTGATTTCATCAAAAGATCGCGAGAGAATTTGTATGTCTGACAGAACCCAATTTTGGAAAACATGTTAATTACAATAACTCGTATTTGGCTAGGGCAACTGTTACGAAATTCTTCTTCAGAGTGAGTGGAAGCCGGTGTCTAACAGTAGTACGTTCAAAAAATGAATTAAAGGAAGGAATCAGAGTTTCTATAGTATTAAAAACCAGTAGTTTGGTATTAACAACATCACTGGTCTAGTGGCTAGTTAGTACGGATGCACATCATGAAGTATTGGTCCTGATCTTTATTGGGTTGTGAACAGAGCCGTTTTTATATGAATCGGGCCCAACTCTTAGTTAATTGGCCATAGATACCGAAATCGTCGAAGAGGATATTATTATCATAAAGAAACTACTAAAAGCTAGCTTTTTGTGTATAACATTATTTTATATCTTCATTTAACTAAAATAATTAATTATGGATGTAAATTTAATACAAATTAGTCTTAATGGATTAAAAATGTCTGCAGTTTGGATGTTTGTTATTATTTCCATAATATTTTCCAGGTCTGGCAAATTCAATTAATAAATTAACTGGTATGTATGTTATTTTAAATGCCAGTGAAAACGTTTTGTAAATCGTAAGTACAAGTTTACTTCTTAGGTATAGAGTATAAATATGTCTTCCACCGATAGTAAATAGTAATGATTCTACGATAACGGTATATTCATCAAGAATTTTATTAATTAATTATTTAATCATTCATTAAATTGAATAATGGCTGTATATAAATAAATACATTAAAATGAAATGAAGTACCTAATATAAATATTTTAATTAAGGTTTAAGATACACGATTACACTTAAGGAAAATATAATTAAATATTATTGACTAATAATATTTAAATGGTAAATTGTTTTATGAGATTTTTCGTTATTGATATTATTTATAGCAAATTAAATTTGCTTACAGTGAAGGAAAACATCTTGAGGAAACCTGCATGTCTGAAAGAACCTAGCAAGTTTTCGAAAGACATGTGAAGTTCGACAACCTGCACTTTGCCAGCGTGGTGGACTATGGCCTGATCCCCCTCGTATCGAAGGGAGGCCCGTGCCCAGCAGTGGGACGTTAAAAAACTCTGAATTTAACATCATAGACTTGTAAATGAATACGTTTTGTTAGCTTTAAATGTTTTTCTCTTGTTTCTTTTAAGAATCATCACACTACATGCTTGGCGGCAGTACTGAGTTAATATACTGAAACATGGTAGGTGTTTCACTTGACTAAGGTATTGTTTATTATTTTGCTAACACATTAATATTATACGAATTGGTAAGTTTATATATACAGTATTGTTAAGGTTTAAACACAATAATTTTATCTTATTATGACTTACGATTATATCTATATTGCTTATACATGTATCAAATGTATACAAATATACAACTGGCTATAAAAATTAACCTCGTTTGGCTGAGGTGCTTCGCGCGGTGCCTGCCAGTAGCCCATGTGTTACTTAGATAGCCTAACTATATACTAAACTTCGACCAAATCCGTCCAGCCATTTTGGCGCGAAACAGTAATAGACATACACGCAGGTCACATTTACACACATTCAAACTTTATAACACAATTAGGTATACGTAATACAATATAATAAGATATTTACTCAATTTGTCGCTCCAGGAAGTCCACTCCAATAGTTTTCTTGTAGTCCCTAGTAAAGGTGCCGCGGCAGTAGCGCTGGATCATGCTGGACTTGCCGACGCCGCCGTCGCCCACTATCACCACCTTGAGCGCCACCTCCAGCTCCTCCTCGCGCATCCTCGCCTCAGCCGCGCCTCACCGCACATTAGTGACGTATTACACGCTGAAATCAATGTTTTAATAGCTTGAAATAATATATCTAATATAGAAATAATCTATTTCTTTTTAGGATAGGTTGGTTTAAGATCACTTTGTCTTTCGTTTGTCGGTTTGTCTGTCAAGAGCCTTTTTTCTTTTAATATACTAAGTTAACTATGCAGTATGCTATTCTGGCGTATTTAACTAAATATATTAAAATAATAAAAAATAAGTTAAGGTTTGGGAGTTTAAGTATGAGCTGTGTTCGTAATAAGTGATAATGTAGTTAGTAAATACTAAAATCTACTACTGCGCTACAACAGTCGTCTGAGATCATTCATTTTCAATAAATTTAGTAAAACCAAAGAAATGTAACATCATAAGTAATTGAAAAATCTGCGCATAGTATCAGATTTTTTATTTAACACGTCTTTTGCTGTGATATCACATAGTATGATACTTTAATTATATAATAACTAAAATTAATATAAAGTTACGACACAAAGGTATGATGCGGCACGAACAAGTTGTAGTTTGAGGTGCAGAATAATGATTTCTTACTTAAAATAGCATTACAACTTTTGTTCTGACGTACAATTTTTAGAATACTTACTTAGTAAAGGTTTTTGCGCTATATCGAACGTGCTTGCATGATAATTTAAAGAACTTTAATATGACAGCTATCTACACAAAAACTATTGCTTATAAAAAAGAAAAAATAAAGTAAGCACTACCATATTTAGTGGGCAATAGAAACGAGCTAAACACATTTCTACGGTAATAAATTTATTTAGATGCAGAGAGCAGTTGTTTGCTTGTACGATCGCGGAACCTGTTTCTTAAGCACCTGTTCCAACCATTGAGTTGATCGCATTGCCCTGATTCAGGTTGACGTGTTTAGAATAAAATTATCAATCCTACGATATTTTATCATAAATATGATCAAAATGTTTTAATTTTATTTTTGCAAATTGAACATTTTTTCCTTACTTTTTGGAGAAGTTTATTTGTACACATTTTTTAATACATTTAAATATATCTTTAGTTCTGACGCTTAGTTTAGGTAGAGTATATATACATACATCTTGTGTTATGGATACCAGATAGTTGATACACTTATAACTTTAAATACTAATTATAAACACCGATGACTGGAGTACAAACATTAGTGCTTATCACACAAATGAATGCTTCGAGCGGGACTCGAACCCGCGACTGTTGCCACAGCAAGTAGGGTCACACAAACTGAGCCAAACGTGTCGTCAAATAGTTTTATATCCCTTAATTGAGAAATGATTGATTCCCCATATAAACTTCTACTCCTCCTTTCACCCTCTGAAGGGATTAGCCTTAAGAGGATAAAAACTATCCTATGTCTTTTCTAGGATTTCAAACTATCTTCATACCAAATTTCATCTAAATCGGTTCGGCGGATTTAGCGTGAAATGATAACAGACAGACTACTTTCGCACTTATAATATTAGTATGGATTATTATATATACATATGTACATTTATATTAATTTTTATGTTTCAAAATAGTGTAAGATATTTACGTTGTCCTGTGTACATTTTAAATAAATAAATTTGTTTCATTTCATACAAAAATCCTATAGAAAAAGACTAAAAGCACTGATTTTATTTCTCGAATTTACCAATTTTTTACAATAATTAGGTGGTAATCCATAAGTTTTTAGAAAAACTTCATTTACAACACTAAAATATAATGTTATATAAATTGAACATATCGATATCGCATTAATAAAATGAACATACATATATCGATATTTATTTATTATCATAATAAATATTAAAATAAAGAAAGTGAAGAATTAAGAAAAACAAAAATAGCTACACGGTACATACTACACGGAAGATTCTGTATAACGATTTTACTTTCGCATCGTTTCTCTCGTCTCGGGTGGAATTTACTGCGTCATGCACCGTGATGAGGCACCACGCTGGTTTTGTCAAAATGCACTCAAACCTGCTTAATCAAACGTAATGTAAGTGACTTGCTTATAATAGAATCGTTAAGTCTAGAATAGTTAAGTTGTCTTTGAAAGGTCGAATTTCCACACCACGGCTATATTATTATATGTTTTATATACATTACATATATCCATACTAATATTATAAATGTGAAAATGTATTTGTTTGTTTGTCCTTCTTTCACGTCGTAACGGAGTGACGGATTGGCATGATATTTTTGTGTGGAGATATCTAGAAGGCTGGAGAGTGACATAGGATACTTTTTACACCGGAAGATTATATAATTCCCACGGGAATACACGTTATAATACAATCCAAAAAAATATTTATGATCAGAATTACTTGAAACTTGATATAATTGCTCTTCAATAAAATTAAATAAATACGTATTTTAGCAGTTCTCGAAAGTTCATCCTATAAGGGAGTAAAATAAAGGGTGAAGGTTTGTATGAAACTACCTTTTTAACCGACTTCCAAAAACGAGGAGGTTCTCAATTCGTTGAAATCTTTTTTTTATGTATGTTCACCGATTACTCGAAGACGTCTGAACCGATTTGGAAAATTTTTGTTTTGTTTGAAAGGATATACTTCCCAGGTGGTCCCATATAAATTTTATAGAAATCGGTCGAGCGGTTTAAAAAAAATCAACAATAAATATTTTTTTAAGCAAATCGAATATGTTATTAAAAACTTTCTTCCTACAAATTACATGCTTATTACGTCTAGACTAAAAATATAAAAATAATAACTTAAAAAAAACCGACTTCCGAGTTTTTATTAGAGTTATTTTTGTAGTATTAGCGAGAGCGAAGTCGCGGGTTCTGCTAGTATTATATGTATCTAGTATTTGAAAAATATATGTACATCTTTTAGAATAGGTTTTTTGATAATATCTTGAAAATTTGTTACATTCATTAATATATGACGTGAGAGAAACGGCAAAATTTTGTGTAAAGAATAGAAAGTGATTTTAATTGATATATGCTGTGAATTATGAGAATTTTGCGATATTAACGTTGCATCCCACGCAAGTAAAGGCTTTTTTCTGTAGAGAATCATGAATCGGCAAAACGATTGAATTGAGAGATCTTAATCATAGACTAGTTAAAGCGTCGGTAAGTAATGTAAACTGGATCACAAATATAGAGAGATATTTATGATTATCATATAATGTAAATATATAGAATATTTATTTATTTAGGAGGGTTGACGTCAGGCAGGCGGTCGGTCGTAAAACTTTTGCCAAATCCTTTCAGCAGTACAGAGGATGTACTGCGCCGACCCCAAGTAATTGGGAAATGGGCAGGGAGAAGAAGAAGAAGAAGATTTATTTATTTCATTATAAAATATTTAAGGCGAAATATTGTATCGTTATGGTAAAGTACCTTAGATAAGCATAAATAGGTAGGTTACCTATAACAAGTTTTGCAAAGCAATTACTGTCGATACCGATAAAAATTTTCTTATAAACTAAAAACGTACAGTTTGTGTAGCCACGTTTCCAACATACATTTATTTTTTACAGTAGAACCTGTCATATATCAAGAGTAATTTGCTATTAAATATTAATATATATTTAAACTAATATTATAAAGAGGAAAGTTTTTTTTTGTTTGTTCGTTTGTACCGAATAGGCTCCTAAACTACTGAACCGATTTAGATGAAATTGGGTAAGAAGATAGTTTGCGACATTGGGAAGGTGATAGGACACTTTTTATCCCGGAAATCATCCCTTAAGAGGGTGAAAATGGGGATGAAAATTTGTATGGGGAAGCAACCTATGGACGAACCCGCGGGAAGCGAGGGTGAGTTGCTAGTTATTTATGATATAGGCACCTACGTACGTAAGTTGTAGATATAGGTAGAATTGTAACTCATTTATTTTTAGATTTTGTAAATTTACACAATTATTGTTATGTAGGTTTTTTTTTTATAAAAATTAAGTCCAAAATAAAACAATTGCTTTAGATACTGTACACATACGCTCGTTACATTATCATTACATTAACGAGGAGGCCACTAAGTTTATTTATGCTGCGAAGTGACCAAAATCCATGATGGCATGACAAATAGGGTGGCCACACGTGACCGTTTTAATTCATACGTGCAAAAATGCGATTACATGCTTATATACCTAGTTGTTTTTTTCCTTTACGAGTTTATGACGTAATCGGATAGCAATATATGTAGTTGTGTATATATTAAAAGATTTATATATTTTATAACATATCTACATATGTACAATGTACATATACGTATACACTTCGCTCTATATCCCTTGCGGGATAGGCAGGGTGGACCGAGTATCAGGCCTTACGATCTCTACATATGTTGTACCGTGTTTCGCGTTTTCCAGTGTTATCATTCTCTTTATACACGGTCGTTACGGGATCTTAAGACGGTTGACTTGACCTTCTTTAAGTATTTAAAATAATAAATATTTATAATATGTATATGTATTTAAATTTATATATGTGTAGTGTATCAACTATCTGGTATCCATAACACAAGCCTCGTAGCTTACCATGGAACTAGATGGTCCCGTGTGTTAATGTCCCAACATTTATGATTTATTTATCAATTGTTTTTTACAAGTTGTCACACTTAAACATTTTTTAACATGTACCTACATTTGAATTCTCTTTTTCAAATCTGCGTGAACTCTAAAACTAATTTAAATATTCAACCAAGTATTGAGAAGCAACCGTATTAATTCACTTTGAAATCTATGGAAAAGTTTTCCTACAGGTAAATTCTTTGTTATCTATCCACATCGCACTCTTTAGCTGTAGTTGATATCCATATTTAGAAAGAAGGTAAGTTGGCTTTGCAAAAATAATTTATTATAATAAAAATATTTAAAAAACAATATATATTTAGATATACGTATATACATACATATGTGTTAATCTATTAAATCGTGTAATAAGAGAATACGTAACAAACTTCATAGGAAACTAGCAACAGGAAAGTTTACCTACATATTATGTGCTCGACTATTGAATATAAATAAGTAATAAACATCTTATACATTTAAGAATGTCACCAATCGAATCATAAAATTTCGATAACGTGGTTATGAATAATTTATCCTAAAATTCGTGTCGTTCTGGTATTAGATGCAAAAATTTATGAGCCATTCGCTCGTAAACAAGTTTTACTGATATTATTTATGTATTTAAAGTGAAAGTAGGTGTATTATAAGATGCTGATAAGCATAACCTGTGAATGCAAATTACATCTATAGAGAGATTTTGAATGGAATGTACTTGAGGCGACAGGTTGTCTTCATTTTGTTAATGCAAGCAATCGATTTTTCTAAAATTTATGTACTTATATCAAGACGTTTAAAGCCCTTACCTTATGTTGTGATATTCAAGTCTCGTCATACCTAAATCTGTCAATGAGCTCTTTAGATCAAAAAGGTGACTGTTGTAAGAAATGGTCAAATTGAACCAGAAGTCGTAGTTGACCTATACCAGAATACTAATTTGTAAGGACCTATATACTGTTAGTTCCTGTCATGAGTTCTCTCTTTTCTTTTAATGTTCTTGGGTAACACGATTTACTCAAAATAGTTGTTGTATTGTTCATTTTGTAAATCTTACTAAAATTACTAAAATATTTTCTGTGTTTTTATTGGTATTTTAAATACCTATAAATATAAATTGTCTAGTTAGGAACTCTGGAGTAGCGGTATATAAATAACTGCCGGTCTAATTTACACGGCCCACCGTATATGTATCTATGTACATATGTATGTGATTGCCGATATATTCCTCCTGTAGGATAAATTTCCTATATTATAGACGTATGTTACCTCCGCAGAGGTTTTAATCATTAACTAAAATTAAAATTACATATATCTTAACTCATAAAATTAAAATCCTTAAATTATGATTAGTTTAAACTTTAAAAGCTTAAACACAAAAACTATATCAGGCGGATTGCATTTAATAATTCTAATATTTTATTTTTTAATAAAATATGAACAACGTTTTAAATTACCAGTTAGGTCTTGTTCCAGATAAAATGCTAATACCTGAGCAAAAACGAGCACCATAATAAATAAATAAATAAAAAATGACAAGTTGAACTACTTGCGCAAAACGTATGAGTCGTTGAAATCAATCACGCGAGGCGATTTAAAAGTTAAATTACGACAAAGTAGGTGTAGTATAGAGTTACACGGTGCACGCTACATGTTTACTGCAGCTTAGCACGCGGTGTTGTCTTATTTTGACAAAAACATTTTATGTATATCTTATACTGAATAAATGAACTTATTACTAATTGAACTTATTACTTGTTGTTTGTTCTTTTGTCGAAAGTAGCGGATTCAATTAATGGACATGGTCAATATTTGTAATTACAATATAAATATTAAAATAGCTAGAATTACATATGTATATTGTAAGTAGGTATAAAATTATTTAGCTGGATCTGGGTCATATGCTTATCAAATGTATTAATAATAACACATTCACGCACAGTCTATGTCAATCATCAACAATCCATACTTTTTGTATCGTATTAATATTACTAAAACGAAAGTTAGTTGTATTAGTCAGTGATTTGGTTGCCAATTATTCGCTGCGTAGTACTTAATGTGCAAAAAAACTAATATTTCATTAACAACTGAAAGGATACAATTATTATTACAATATTATTAAAAGTGTCAATTATCTACTGATTAAAAAGCACATTAAATTATAAAAAAATATATTTAAAAACTACAAACTTTATATTTCTCAATTACATAGTGTATATAATATTCCTATAGTAATTTTCCAAAAGTGAAACGAAATATAAAAACACAATAAATGCACAAACAAAGAATATAATCATACAAAAAGTAGGTACTATAACGAATCTACAGTTTTATATGTAGAGATAATATGTAGATGATCGACATTTGCATCGACTCAGTGACCGTAAATCGATACCGACTCGTTCATTGTGGTCGAGAAATTGAAATCGAATTACTGATACTGTTAGCTTTTCAACAGGATGTCTGAATGTTACCGCTTGATATATTGCTTTAGTTTTTTTACACTTACAAATCATATTTTACTGCTATGTGAAAATGTGTTTATAAATTATATTTCCAAATATGTTTTTTATACGTAGAGTTGATTTTAACGACAGTACGATGTTAGTCACATAATACTTTTAATTTATATAACTAAACATTGTATAATTAATGTGTTAAGCGATTGCGTTCATTTATAAATTAATGAAAAAAATGTTGATCAATCTTATTAATTATAAATAAAAAATAGCATTCACTGTAATCCAATCAAGAGACATAGATCACTAAGAATTGATTTATCTGCTACATCATTTTAAATTCAAAGTAATTAAGATATTTAATCAATTCATCACTTTCGAAGGAAATATTTATTTATATGCAATTTTTGTTATCCTAAATTGAGATTGTAGAGTGTATTGTGTGTGTTTTTTTTTATATTTTAAACAATACAATATAATTCAAATAATGATGACCAAATTTCAATTTTATTCTGATTTTGTATTAACACTGATGACCACTGATGACCAAATTTCAATTTTATTCTGATTTTGTATTAACAGAAAAATAGTAAATAATGATTACAGTGAAGAAAATGTTGCTATATCTAATTAATAATTATTTTTTACAGATTAAAAAGCATTCCATACAAAAAATATTTTTGATCGTTATAAATGATTGAAATGAACTTAATTTTTAACACCACTTTGGTTTTGGTTTAATTATAATGTAGTCAGCTGCATTTTACTAACCCAATTAGTTGCTAAGTAATAAAACCATAAAAATAAGATCTCGGCATATTAATTTTAATTTATGAAATTCGCAGGAGTTCCTCATATTTTTTAATAAATAAACATCATTTTTACGTTCAAAACCTAGTTAATTTTTATTAAAAAAAATAATTCAGGAGGCATGAGAATAGAAGCACAAGAATTCAAGAGAGTATGAGAGTAGCTTATTGAGCTTTTTTGTCTTCTCTATTTTTATATAGGTATATGTCGGGGTACTCGAGTAGTTAGTTTGTACCGGTTCTGGCTCGTGAGCCAGAACCGGTGCAATCTTTCAAACTTACTCTCGGTACTGACGGGCTAACTCACGGACGATTCTGTTTTGCAACGGTCGATTCTCGAGTTACGGATCCTAAAAAAAAAAAAAAAAAAAAAAAAAAAAAAAAAAAAAAAAAAAAAAAAAAAAAAGGTTTTGGCATGCTCTGATCACGAATCTGCGATCCATTTTTGCGTACGATGCGCGGTTCTGGAGATTTTTTAAACTGAACTTTTTTGAAACAGCCTTTTTTAATTTTATATCATGAGGAAGATCTATGTATGAAGTACCGCGAAGGGGGTTGAATTTATTGACATTCATGTCTATAGATTTTATGTTTTTTAGACTCCATCCACTATCTTTTTTTTCGAATGCACTAATTTTACTAGTAATTGTATCATTTAAAGATGAAAGAAAAATATTTAAGTCATCTCCGGTGCAAATAATATAGTTAAATGTTTGAAAATCGAACGTTTCATGAATATCTTTAGTTTGCTGAACAAAATCAGCATGCAGTATGAAATTTACTTTAAAAATTGTGTGTTGATGAATACACTCCTGTATTAAAAATAAAATATCATCTTTAATAGAATTAAAAAAATAGTTCGGGAGTTTCAAAATTTAAACGGTTTGTAAACGATCTACTCTACTCTTGATTTTATAACATAAAATTCTGTTTCCAAAAGCAGATTCAATAACACTTACGTTTGATAAAGAATTATGTGCATTTAAAAGATTATTTTTGTGAACATTACTTTTAAAATGATTAGTTAAATACCTTTTCTTGATCAATATATGACACGTTAAACATTCAACTTGATCATCGTTACCGACACTGGTCCCTACAGAGGTAGACGCTTCTTCTTCAGTTCTTGGTTTCTTAACGATCTGGGGGTCTTCACTACTCGTTCGCTTCATTCCTCTACCAAGTTGTAGTGGGTTGACTGTTAAAATGTTTTATTTTATTAAAAAAATGTTAAACAATGTGTAAATTATAGTTGAAATTTATGTTTATTTTACTTACTTGAGCAGGTTTCAACCATCGCACAGTGATTATACAATTCTTCATCATATGATGAAATCGAACAGTTCACGTTTCTCTATTTCATCACAAACTTTATACATTTTTTTTATTTTTGACGCCACTTCAAAAAAACTGATCAAGCGCCGGCGATTTCCTTTTTACACCATCGCGTGTGTTATTAATCACGATGTCATCACTCTGTTCTTCGCATTGAGGGGAGAGTGACGAGTAGTAATACTGTTTATATGTATTTTCATCG
Organism: Brenthis ino; assembly: GCA_921882275.1. Classification (NCBI taxonomy): domain Eukaryota; kingdom Metazoa; phylum Arthropoda; class Insecta; order Lepidoptera; family Nymphalidae; genus Brenthis; species Brenthis ino. Next base: position 18,811,781 of record OV170224.1, on the reverse strand, counting down.
AAGTTGAATGATTTCTGCAACAACACAGTTATCATGTTAATATCAATTTATTTACGCTTATGAAACACCACACACACGTTAGGAAACAGAAAGAAAAGAAAGTTTGTTAATAGAATATAAACACTTACCTCCATGGGTATTGATGAGTTGAAGTAACACACGTGTACTATTGGTAGACTATATGCAATTCACTGCGGTCGAGCGACCATAGACTGATTGCATGCCGGCAGTTGTTCGACCTTATATAGTTATTTCTTATCTAAAGCAAATTCCTAAGCACACGAAAATTTATGACCCATCCCTTCGTGACGCGTTATCTCACATTCCTTTCCTAAGCACACGAAAATTTATGACCCATCCCTTCGTGACGCGTTATCTCACATTCCTTTCCTAAGCACACGAAAATTTATGACCCATCCCTTCGTGACGCGTTATCTCACATTCCTTCGTGATGCGCTGCACAGTTAATGTTTATGTTGCTAATAGACTACCCATGTATATTCATGTACCAACGTGTATAATATGCAATTTGGATACGAATGATAAACCAGTTCCATGACTCATCACAAAAGAATGCGATTTAATAATTAAAAAGCACTATAATTGAACATTCCTAGGTTATCCATTGAATAGATTGGTACTGTATAAATGTACCAATAGCAGTAATATCATGGATACACTAGATGTTCAGCGACATATGAAAAAGATTCATCCTAGTCTAGAAAATAATGTTTATGCTGCTAATAGACTACCCATGTATACTCATGTACCAACGTTTATAATATGCAATTTGGATACAGATGATAAACCAGGCTCACACTGGGTAGCTTTACATATCGATACGAATAGCATAGGTGAATATTTTGATTCATATGGACGAACACCTACACGATATCATCTAGAGTTTTTAAAAAGGAATTGTAAAAGATGGGTCTGGAATATTAATAGGATTCAGAATGATTGGACTTCAGTATGTGGTGAATATTGCTTAATGTATTTGCAATATAAGTTTCAGGGATATTCAATGTATAGTTTTACGAACATATTTACAGGGAAACACATTGTACAACGATATTTTAGTGGATGAGATGTTCCGCTCATATTTTATAGAGAAACTAGCAAACCAGGCCCACTTCGCTGGGCGTAAGTTAAAAGAAATTAAACGGGTTTTTATAATTTTAGGTTAATTTAAATAGTTACTCCATAGAACCTTAGGTATCTATCAGTGAAAGACATACAGACAAAAATTGTAAAAAACTGTTTTTTTTTGATGTTAGTATTTATATACTTTGATATGTGTTTAATTAAAAACTGAGAATTTGAAATGAAAAACAGACACTTCAATGTTATGTATGTGTTATAGATATGTAATAAAATTATGAAATGAATAAATAAAAATTGTTAGATGAGTGTGTTTTACTTATGATTTAGAGTAGCATGGTAGTTGATGACCAATAGAAGTATACAATCAAATCAAATATTATAAAATCATATATTATAAATAGTTATTTCTTACCTAAAGCAAATTCCTAAGCACACGAAAATTTATGACCCATCCCTTGTTAGCGCGTTATCTTCGGAACAATAGATAAGGAGAGCAACGGAGCGCTAATGAGGGTGCGAGGCCACCGGATATCAATCAGATATTTCCTAATTGATTTCCACATCTCCAGAACCGCGCATCGTACGCAAAAATGGATCGCAGATTCGTGATCAGAGCATGCCAAAACCTTTTTTTTTTTTTTTTTTTTTTTTTTTTTTTTTTTTTTTTTTTTTTTTTTTTTTTTTAGGATCCGTAACTCGAGAATCGACCGTTGCAAAACAGAATCGTCCGTGAGTTAGCCCGTCAGTACCGAGAGTAAGTTTGAAAGATTGCACCGGTTCTGGCTCACGAGCCAGAACCGGTACAAACTAACTACTTACTCGTATTATACCGACATCATCTTTAGTGGTTACTAATCTAATGGATGTTATCAGGGCTCAAATAAAAAAGTATTCAAATGCTCATATATAATACCATTTAATAAAAATAAAGGAAATCACTGTTTTATAAACTTACAACGATAATTCTAATAGTTTAATTGGGCAGCGGGTTCTCGATACCGATCATCAGACTTCCAACTACAATATCGAAACATAACTCTCCAATGATCCCATGATCCGTCCCAACGTTACTAATTCACATCTTTTCAACGAATGTCATGATAGCGTCTCGACCTCATCATGCTCTTAATTTAAATTTACTTTAAAAGCAATAAAAACTAAACTAAATAACATAGTGACTTTAAACAATAATAAGGTTTTACATTCTAGCAAAAAAAGGTAACGAAATGCTCCTCCGATATATGTATATAACTTTATGTAAGATGCTGATTTTACTATCAATCAAGAAAACCCGCTAACTTTCCCGCATAAATCATATGAGACACGAGACGGCGGAAGCGCAGCATCCTCAATTAGCTTGCTTGTAAAGGTAACGTAATTTTCTAAGTCGCCTGCGCATTTTAAATATTTTTTGAACTAATAAGTTTTTTATTATACACGGTTATTAGCTGCCTTTGGCCATGCGTATTATTTAGTGTAAACATTTATAATTTACTAAATTAGCTTTTCATATTTTCGAAATAACTAACGATCTGGCCAAGTTGCCAAGTGCTCACCGGCTTTTATTTAACTAGTTAACATATTTCTTGTAAGTAAATGTTTCAGTAAAATAGGATATATCATTATGTATATGTAATTAAACCGTGAGTGACAAATGGTCACTCACCTTACTAACGGAATGTGCAATGTACATATTGTGCACATCCACCACGGATCGCTTTCATTGTCTTTTAATCTCATTACAATGCACTTACAATGTATACCTAACTGTCTACAACACAACGGTGCCGAGTAAACTGAACAATTATTGTACAAATTGGCTGACTTATATATTTTATCATTTAATTTTAATAGAAAAACATTATAACATTATAAAATCATTTTTTTATCAATGTTTAGCATCTTACCTTCGCTTCGCTCGGATGCGTCCCTAGGGATGAATCGTTTTTTTTGGGACTGGAAACTTTTGTGGGCAATTGCAGAGTAACTCACCCAAGTTTCATCACAATCCAATGAACGGTTTAGGAACATTTAAGAACAAACATACAAAGAAATATTCATTTTTATTGAAATAGAATAGACTAGCGGCCACCCTCGCTTCGATTGGGTTCACCTCTAGAAAAGCACAAACAGATTTATCCCACGGGAACCGTTCATTTTACCGAAATAATGAATTTTCCGGATGAAAGTAACCTGTTGTTTGACCGACAATATAAGGTATCAGCATACCAAATTTTACTAAATGAGGAGGATAAGTTGTTGTGTACTAAGCTGTATAAGTTACTCTAGTTTTTTTACTAACTATTGTTTGGGGGTCTATGTTGTGAACATAATACGTTACAAATAAACAAAAACATCTATCCCACGGGAACAGTACATTTTTCCGGGATAAAAAGTAACCTATTTGTTATTCTGATGTATGAACTATATATATTATTGTAAAGTATCATCAAAATCCAATCAGTAGTTTTTGTGTACTAAGCTGTATAAGTTACTATAGTTTTTTGACTATCCCACGGAAACTCTTTAATTTTCCGTGATGAAAAGTATCTAAGATGTTGCGCGGGAATATAAGGTAAAACCATGCAAAATTTCATTTAAATCGGTCCAATAGATTCGGAGATTAGCCCGTACAAACAGGAAAACAGAATAACAGCTCACTCGGGTTCGTCCATACCTACGAATGTGTTGTATTATCTCTTTAACCATTTGTCCAAATTTTATGCAGTAAACGGGAAAAGTCTTTTGTTTTAAACATTTTAAACGATAAATTTATTTATTTTGATAAGAATTCATAATTCTTGATAATATGACCAATAAACATGACCTACCGATTTAAATTATTTTTTTAATATAAAAAACTACTTTTTGTGACTTAAATATAAAAGTTAGACATATGCTTTCGCTGACTTTTTTGTAGGCATTATTAAGCTCTACAACTTTTCTCTAGAACATAATCATATATCTCTCATCGTTAAGGCAGCGTTCGTAAGAAACTTTTTCGTTCGAACGTTTTTTCTCCGACTTACTTTGCAAATCCGACTACCACGAAAAATCCTTTTCATTTTTCGGGTTAATGTATAGCCTATGACACTCAGAAAGAACGTGGCATTTTATTGGTAAAAATATTTTGAAAATCGGTTCAGTAGATCCAGAGATTACCCCCTACAACGTCACAAACTCACAAACTCACAAGATCACAATCTTTACCTCTTTAAAATATTAGTATAGATATGTATGTGAAATACAGATAATAATATAAAATATTGTTTAGTGTTTTCTCACTTCTGTGAAAATAGATCGTATTAAGATTTATTGGCAAACTACAAAATTGTAACAAGCTAGTACTTAGTAGTCACTATGTAAATGTATGCAGGTTAAGAGTTTATGAATGGTGCGTCCTTGCGCGAGGTGAATGCCCACTGCCGCTAGAACCCCACTTAAAGCATGTAAATCGTGTAAACAAGCTTAGGGCTGGTCTGCCAGCTACTGTTAGAAAAAAAGCTAAAACAACGCCGACAAAGACCTCATGTAAATGGATCATGAGAAAAAGAACTTTAATAGAATGTTTTTTTGTTTTTAAATATGTATAGTCCATTCACACAATACATATTTATGTGATTGACGGATAATTCTTTTCTAATGGAGGACAGATATTGACATAAGTAAATAGAGAATTGATGAGATTGAATAATTCTATGAATGATCATCATTTCTTTTATTTTTGAAGTAATTAACCCTAACAAATTACATTATATTCTTTATGTCTTAATTGTTCATTGAATTCAGGTATAAACATTAATTTATATACTTTATTTTTGTAATGAAATTTTAGTATTAATCTAATAATATTTATTAATTTAATAGACCTGACAATAAACAACGTTGGTAATGAATGCCTATTGAAATAAATACAAATATATATCGTAGTTAGTATTTGCTTACCGTAAAGCCGTTGTATTATTTGCTAAACAGTTAGCGCACTCTGAACGTATACAGGAATGCCTCGTCTTATATAATACTAGCGACTCACCCTTGCTCCGGTCGGGTTCGTTCCTAGATACGTTTTAACGGTTAGTATAGATTACTCAGAGATAAGATATTTTACCAATACCAATTTTCATCAAACTCTGTCCAGTAATTTTCTCATGATACGGTCATAGACAAAAATTCTAAAAATTATAGTTACTGCCTCTGTATCGATAATAATGACTTTCAATAAGATTTTCCAAAAAATATTTAATGTTACAGATTCGGCTCAGAATTTTATTAGATGTATGTACATAAAATAAAGTGTTATAATATATTTTGTTTTTCATATTATATGTTTCTATAATATAAAGCTAACTTCTTAGTATATTAAAAAAATACATTATTTAGTATGCTTTAGCTCAAGATTATATCACAGGATAAAAAACAAGAATGTAGGTAGGCGATCGTTGATTGATATGTATTACATTTTACCGGAAATGCTGGCAAATAAAAGGGTGGTTATAATTGCAATTTTTGTGTGAAACGGGTTTGAAGTTAAAGTGCTGGTAGTGCTATCTCGTAGCAAGTTACTGTTATATCGTCAACAAAACCGTTTCGCGATTGACATATGAAAATAATTATGATTTGCTTTCATTGGACGATTGTATGGATAAGTACAATGTATTCAGTGTATTTTCAAGGAAAATTAGAAAATATATGTAGCTTTAATAAAAAAAAGCCAGATATATCTTACACTTACAGTAACAAATCAAAGCCATTTATGTAACCCCATAATAAAATAATAAGACCTTAGTATAAATAGCTAAGATATAATTTTATCTTATATACACTTAAAAGCATAAAACAGCAACGAGTTTTCCAACATTAAACTAGCTCTATAAAATTGACATTTACAGATATTTTTACCCGACTGACAAGGAAGGATTATATAATATACTAGTAAGGGACTTTGAAATAAGCGTGCTAGTTTTAGTTTTATCGAAACGTTTAGCAACAGTGCTGCGACACGCTGTATAAATAATATAAACTTTCGATTAATATATTTGTATATAGCGGTATCAATCATGAAATCGATTTAATTTTACATGTGTGTCATAAAGAGTGAAAGTTACTTTTACTATTTCTAAAAGGCATCCATGGAAAAAATAGAGGTTCGCGTGCCGGCTACGGTTACGCAAAGATGCGAGTACTTTAATGGTATTTTTAACTACGTAAGTTAAAGGTAATGGGCATGCTAAATAGGGTTTTATTTTGCGCTGAAATTTCGCAACTAAAATAAAAAGCTTCATTAAGCTTTACTATGTAAGGAACTGTAAAAAGACAAACATTTTACCATAGTGACTTTAAAAAATATTGGATCTTAAAGCAATAAGGGTATTTTCCTTAAAAATTTACAGATAGATATGTATTTTTCTTACGTATTTAACAAAATAGAATGTAAAACTCACGTTGAATTCATTTAAAACTAAAGGCGCATAAACAAGCTTCACACAGGGTCGACAGGTGCACGAAGCATCTGCTTACTTCTACTCTTGGTTTTTTTGGATCGTTTGTTAAAATACTTATCCTACTTGGATAATTTTAATATATCTCATATACTAATTAAGAAAATTTCAGATATTTTACTAATAATGAACAATTTTAATCCTAATATCCATATTTGTTTTATTACGATTTAATATACAGTACATATAACTTTTTTTTAAACTTTTGTTGTAATTTCAATAAAAAAAATTACACTTGTTTAGCATTTATATTTTTTATAAGAGGAGAGAGAGTGGTATTTTTGTTGTTTGTACGTATTAATCGCTCAAACTACCAGTCCGATTTATAATTTACCTATTGATTGAGGATATAATAATTGTAGGATATTATACCTTACCTTTATAACTTAAGTATCTCATGCAGTGGATACACCGTACATCGTATTCTCCGTAAAACCGCTACTTGAATAGCTGAAATTGTTTTCGAAAGCATTAGCATTCCATGCGCGTTGATGTCTAATGTAGGTAAATTCGAGTAAACAAAGTTATAGAGTATTTTAGATTTACATAGAAATTAACTTGTTCCGTTCAGAATATTTAGTTTATTGTATGAAAGCTATGACTTTGTAAGTGTCACTATTGATTTAACCGGTTCGCAGCCTCGTTTCCTAGAAAGTTATTGTTGACTTCAGACATCTTTTTGCATATAAAAATATTTTTTAAATATATACTACTTATTGAACTTTTGATTACTTACATTAAAGTATTGGTGAGTATTGTTTACAATAAGCATTATTATTAATGTCTTTATAAAAAAAAAAATATTCTAATGGACTACCGCTTAGTTATTTACAAAATTTTTATATGTTTGAGCCTAGTATTAGGTAAAGTAAAGTAAAGTAAAAAAAGTATTTTTCCCAAAATTTAATTAACCGATAGCCCGTCTCATGTTACTTCCGTAAAATGTATGTTTTTTTATTGTTTACGTAATTTTTATGCAATCTACACTAGACATAGTCATTATATGTTACGTTGCAATTTCATTGAAGTTTCTTTAATTAAATGAAATGAAACGGAAGAGTAATGATAATAGGATTTTATGACATACAATATTATGAACAATGATATTATAGTTGCTGTTAAACACAAAGTGTCGAAAGGCCATATTTTTAAATTACAGAATACATGTGACCTATTTTAAGAGACGGTAAATAGTAATAAATATTTTAATTACAATTTCTAATTTTTAGTAATTCGAAGTAACTTTTTACTACTACTACTTTTTATTAGGATGTTGATGTTTAGTATAGATTTCTCAGAAATGAGATATATTCCCGCAATAATAAGTATCCTATATGCTGATCAGGATAATCAGCTATCATCATACCAAATTTCATCAAAATCCGTCCAGTGGTTTTTCCGTGATGCGGTAACAGACAGACAGACAGACAGACAGACAAAAAATCTAAAAACGATAGATTCGGCCTATATATCGATAATAATGTCTATTTCATTAAGATTTTCCAAAAAACATTTCATGTACAGATTTGGCTCATTTGCTTAGGTACTGCGGGTTAATATAAAATTGCCTATTACTGCAAAATATGTACATGTAAAAGAGATATTATGGATTAGGTATTATGGAGCAACAGCATATTCCAATAAAATGTTAATCATAAAAGGTATACTTTAGCTTTTAATCGTTTTATTGATTTGGTAAATCATATATTTAGTACATTCAAAACATCTAATGTATAGTTAAAAATATTTATTTTGTATTAAAAAAGTAAAATGAAAAGAGTACTAATCTAATATATATGTATAGATAGGCAAAAGTGATTGACTGATATATCAACGCACAGGCCGAACTCTAAGGCTAGAAAATTGAGATTTTGCACACGTCTTGCTCATATGACGAAGGCATCCATTAAGGAAGGATTTTTCAAAATTCAATCCCCAAGAGGATTAAATAGCGGATAAAATTTTGTATGAAATTTTTTATTCCTTGGACATATTTGCATGAAATTACGTATGAATTGAGTACGGTAAAAATAATGAGTTACGTATTTCAGCGTTTTCCAAAATTCAACCCCTAAGAGGGTAAAATAGGGGATGAAACTTTGTATTAAACCTATCTTTTTAGAATTTTTTTTATAGTTTTAGCGCGAACGAAGCCGCGGGTTCTGCTAGTAAGTAATATAATTATGAATTGTTTTCCTCAATGTAATGTTATGTATTTTTAAGCAACTACACAAGACAATGAATGTAGTAGTGTGTGATTTTAGTGGAAGATGCGTTAGATATCACGCCGTGAAGCGTGAACCGTGACCGCCGGACAACGACCTGAGAACTTACGAATTGTTTTACCACGATTTTTTTTTAATATATCACATTTATTACTGTACTTATTAATTTATTTATTGTTAACCGGTCGTAATAATAATTTGTGCTATATTTGTTGTGCTACAATCCTCTTTGTTCTCGGTTTTGTTTTTTTTTCTTAAACTGACTAAGTCATCAGTGTATTTATACAGAATATAATCGGATATTATGAATACATAAAATACGGCGGATATTATGAATACATAAAATGCGACTCACCCTCGCTTCGCTCCGGCTCGTCCCTAGCTTGCTTCCCAATACAAACCCATGTTCAACCCCTTAAGGGATGCTTACCGGGATAAAAAGTATCCTATGTCCTTCCCAGGGTCTCAAACTATCTTCTTATCAAATTTCATCTAAATCGGTTCAGTAGATTCAGAGATTACCTCCTACAACGTCACAAACTCACAAACTTTACCTGTTTATAAAATATTAGTATAAATTGTAAAAAAATTATAATAGAAAAAATAATAAATTTCTTAAAAAAATAGATTAAGTTTAATCTAACGCTTAAATTATATAAATATAATTGCAAAAGTTTACGACCACTTAATGGTCATAATTACAGCTAATTTTCATTACTTTGCGTAACACGTTATCTACTAAAGTACTGGGTAAAATGCTAACTGTCTAAAAGATATTATCATGTCTCGCATAACGTTCCATGACTTTAATAAAATTAGTTATAATTAAACTTAGTCAAAATATACAAATCTAATTTTAATTAAAGAATTCTAACATAACTTGTAGGTAAGCATCTATAGTAAAATTATGACTAACAACTTCTTAATATCAAACAAAGAAATTCTTTAGTATGAGGTTTGTATTGTTTTGATTATTTTTGTTAATAGATCAAACGTTAAATTATTATCTAGATAAATATACAAGTAACTACAATATATATACAGTTCTAGGTTATGTTTACAGCATTCGAAAGAAAAAGCTACAATAATATAAATAATTATAGTATCACGATAAAATCCACATTTAAAAACAAAATTTTATCTTTTTCAAAAGATTGAAACTGTTTTTCCTAATATGAATATTATTTAAAAAAATGAAATAAACAATTTTAAAAAATCACAGTCTAAAAGTTTTAAATTTTTAATAAATCGAACGATCTTAATCGAAGATTCATTACATTGGACCTAAGCTAGTGTCCCACGATGATGTGTTTCACCGCTTGAATAATGGAATATATCGCAATAAAAACTGCGGTAAGACGTGTACGTCTCAGTTAATAAGTGAGAAAGCACCTTCAATTACCATTTTGCGCCAACTAAATACTTCTTAATTACAAAACGGCTGGAGAAAAAATAATTGATTCAAGCAGCTGCAAATGTGGCCTTCTGTATCATTATCAGTGGTCACTACTTATACTTGTTTTAAAGTTAACGATTGAGAATATTATTCATCTCTAATTATTATGGAAATTATATTTTTTTGATATGATGATGAATGATATTACTAGCATTGCCCGCGGCTCCGCCCGCGTTCAAATGACCAAAAACCACAAATTCTTAGGTTTTTACATATTAGTATACTCTTTTGTATTTTTCTCAGAAATGAGATATTTTCCCGCGGTAAAAAGTATCCTATATGTTGACCCGGATAACCAGCTATCACCATACCAAATTTCATCAAAATCCCTCCAGTGGTTTTACTGTGATGCGGTAACAGACAGATAGACAGACAAAAATTCTAAATACTATAGGTTCGGCCTCTGTATCGATAATAATGTTTATTTCAATAAGAATTTCCAAAAAATATTTAATGTACAGATTCGGCTTAGTTACAATTTAATTATATGTATAGATAATTACTATATATTATTTATGTCAGTCGCCATGAATACTTAGGTATAGCGCTATAGAGATCACGGGTTCATTTGGTTTTTTTTTGTAATTTTATAATAAATACCTAGCCTGGCTTAGGCCTAATTAGGTTATATTAGGTCAAATTAGAAAAAAAAGAGAGCAAAGAGAAAGTTTTTCAAAGTAAAAAAAAACTAACTTTATATTTTAAGTATGATATGAGTCGTAAAATAAATATTAAAGCATATGTTTTTAAAAACATAACTGATTTCATATTAAGATTGTCATCACAAAGTTAAATGGACGCTTATTTTTTAAGATTATCACGGAAACTTATTTCATACTCTATAGAAATTCTAAATATTGCAATTATCAATAAATCTACAAATTCTAATAGTAATATTTTGCTCTCTTTTGTTTGATCACAATAAGAAAAATGGTAGAGTTTTTCATCCTTTGGAGGTAGGTAGTAGGTACATACAAATATCGCGAATGGCATATCTCCAGACATAAACTCTCAAACAAAAAAAAACAGGTAATATAACTAAATAAAGAATGCAATTTTCCCCTTCTCCCTCGTAATCCAACAAAAAACGAGTTTTTAGTTTTTACGAGACAAAATTCTGTCCTTGCTTTATTCATATTCCGCCATGCCGAAGCTATATTAACGGCATGCTGCAGGTAGATCCTGCCGACTATTATAAATTCTTCACACCGCTACATCTCAGTCGACTTGCGAATGCGTTACGACCTAATGGTTTCAAATTGTTACATACATTCTTACATGCTTCTCTATTAACAATACATTGTTTTAAACTTATAATAGAAATTTATTTTATATTTTACATAGTAGGTACTGAAAATAATTCTCATTGAAATATTTAAGATATCAGCGATTAGAATGCAAATCTTCTGATAGAGTCACTCATATCAGTCACTCCACCTTAAGCAATGCCGTAAACATACAAACGTATCTGGTTCGTTGTATCGTATATATATAATTTATATTCCGTATTTTTTTTATCTGATGCATTAAAAAGTTTAGTAGAATAAATGTAAAAAAAATATTTTTAAATATACACAAATTTAAATAACTGATTAGTTTTATTGATGAGTCTCTATTTGCTTAATACCAGACCATTTATTATTTTAGCGCGCAATATCGTTTCATATTTTCTCAGAAAAAAATGTAGAGTTGCTTAATCTGTAAGAAATTTGCATACATAAAAACAGCCGTGTAATTGGCAAAAATATAAAATTTATACTTTGGCTCATATGAATGATACATATTTCGATAAATTTATATTTAACAGGCTAATAATCCGATTTCACGATAGACTGTGAAACGATTAAAATAAACGAAGGAAATCGGTTTGGTACAGGTTCGTTAGTTTGATCATTGCCATCGTTTGATGAAGACGTATTTAAAACTTATTTTGTCTTGTTTAAAAATGTACATGTAAAATATTTGACTCTACTTTATTTTACATTGTAGCTTTTACTTATAATAAATTGAAAATTTCGTAGTACGATAACATACTAGATACTAAGTATTTTTTATAAAACTAAAGCTATCGAGGATTTGTAGACTATAGAAAAACGCGCTCGATAACTTTTATTTTAGAAAAAGATGCACAGGAGCTATAAATGCGATACCATACTACGTACACTTTATGTGTATACTGTACAAATATTTTAATACTATTTACCATGAATGCGCTCATCATAACCTAAGCACGTAAGCTCGAAAACTTACATTAAGCTCCAGCCGCAGTACTCCACACATTAACAATTACACGATTTGTTTTTAGTATACATATTCTAAAACACCACAACACTCACACTGAACATTTACAAACGTAAATTCTTATAATATTATACACTGCGACATTTATTGTTATAAATATTAACTTTTAGGATATGTTTCTATACACGTTAGTGCACTCTGATGGCTGTACGAAGACTGCCGTAGGCCGCGTACGCGCAGGCTTCGAAGGAAAGTTCATCGAACGCCTTCGTCTGTCCTGTACTCTAGATTATTACATGATTTATGTCGAGTGTTATAATTGGAGTGCCAATAGAAAAAAATTTTCATTCAATTATAATTTTTCACATAAAATTTAACTTAACGCTTATAAAATTACATACGTATCTAATTGATGTCAAAAATTATTCTTAAAATTCATATGATTCCAATTATATACTTACACATAACTGTCGAAATAAAACGTTTCGAAGTATGGCCAACTGTAGGTATTTATTATATTTACAATACTTAGTGATTTTAAGATTATTTTTTATTATAATAAAAAATATACCTATTGTTAGTAGGATAACTTATTAACCTACTTAAATAAGTATATGTTATGTTTTGTATTTCATGATAACTTTAAAGAAAATTAAATAAATATAACATTTAGGTACTAGTATTTACGTCCGATTTTGATAAAGTATAAAAGTCGCTGCAAATACAAGTTAATTTCAATTCAGGTTTACCTATTGAAAGAAATTATGTCGGCAGGTTTTGTACGTACTACTCGGAGTAAAATTTCATTTACGAGTATAATAAAATATAATTATTCAGCTAATTTCGGCCACGACGGCCAATCTCAATGAGACTAGCCATTTGGAGCAGGAGACGTTATATTGTATAAGTACGCACGCACATCCAACATCGGTATTCGATCCCAAGACCTTCGGATCTGCAGCCGCACATGCTAACCACTAAACCACCATGGAAGTAGCTCTTCTCAATACATGGGTGACAGTAATTTTATGTACCTATCGTGAAATGAGTAGAAATTAAATGAATATTTTATCCGATCATTCGATCCGACATTGATTTACTTAGGGAGTTTTCTTGAGTGAAAGACTAGTATTATAGTACATACTAGCGTTGCCCGCGGCTCCGCCCGCGTTCAGATGACCAATAACCAAATTCTTAGGTTTTATATATTAGTATACTCTTACATTGCAGTTTTTTATTTTCTCAGAAATGAGATATTTTCCCGCGGTAAAAAGTATCCTATATATAAAGTATCCTTTTTTTTTTAACGTTGGGAAATGCATTTACGCACGACGTGTGGGACTCACCGGCGTAATACAGCCAGTACTACCCACTAAAACCCAACAAAACCTTCCCCCGTCTTAATGGGGCGTCGCAGGATTGCTTACGCATTCAACTACGACGCCTCGACGGCAGGTCTGCCAAAGCAGACCACCACAACCTTGGGGTTGCTCCAAGGTCCACTCTGCTATCAGAGAAGTACCAGGAGCAACCCGCAAGGTACACCGCCCCCCGAAGAGGGCCACCTCCCACCGCCCACCGAAGTGGGCAACCTCCCTGTGCGTTTCTTAGCTTCGTACTACTACTACTGAGCCCCCCCCCCCCCCACCACGACAAGGTGAACGCACGTTGGGGGGGATATATAAAGTATCCTACCCGGATAACCAGCTATCACCATACCAAATTTCATCAAAATCTGTCCAGTGGTTTTCTCATGATGCGGTAACAGATAGACAGACAGACAGACATAAATTCTAAAAACTATAGATTCGGACTCTGTATCGATAATAATGTCTATTTCAAGATTTTCCAAAAAATATTTAATGTACAGATTCGGCTTAGTTACAATAATTTTATTATATGTATAGATCATTTAGGTACATGTTTTTTAGAAAGTCACAATTTTATATCTTAAAGATTGATTATAAATGTTGTTCATAATAAATAACATACAAATATTAAAATCAGTATTTTTCTTTTTTATATAACAGAAACAAATCATTTTTTGTACTTAAAATATTAATTATTTATTGCGATTTAAAGTGTTTCATTCTAATTGCAATAATTAGCTAGAATTCATTTTGAGTTTTGTATGGTGTTGATCAATTTAATAGTTTCATGTATACCCATTATAATATAGTGCGCAACACATGCATGCAGAAATACAAAATTTACTGAGTTCAACGGTACAGAGTTCGAGCAGCCGACGCATCGCATTTTGTGCAGTTGTAATATATTACGTTTCTCTTGAACTGAAGTATATTCTGGTATAAATTTTACTTCATAATATTAACGTTGTAAAAATATATTTACAGCTAATTCTGAAAATTTTTAGAAGTTTTTAAGATTTTGAAAAGAATTTTTTTTTGTAGAAATCCAATACATAATTTCAAATTCCGAGGCCGCTATAAACCCGCCAAGCGAAGTGCAAGAACACTAGCCACTACCTATCTTTTCTCGAAACGCTTCGTCGTTTTTTTTGAACCCTCATAACTTGGGTTTGGAATATACCAGATAAATATTATATATAATATATAATATTATATTATATTATCCCCCAATCCCTTAGTCAAAATGTGTGGCTTGGTCGTACCGTTACTACTAGAAGTATTGTGTAACAGAAAGGTATTGATCATTGAATAAATTTTTCACCTTACGTCATGTAATGGTAGCGAGCCTCAGCGTAGCCACATATTTTGAGGTGTAGAGTTTGTGAAGCTAGAGCTTGTAGAGTTAGGGCATGTAGAGCTGACTGCTGAAAGCTTGGCTCTACATCAGATTTGATAACTTTTTGACAGTGCGAGAGATATGGTCTCGTCTTGGCAACCTTTTTACATAAAAATGTTTTTGGTGGTTAATAACTATTCTTCACCATACAAAAAGTCAAAATTCGTCAAGAGTTTCAGGTTCTCTGACTAGGAACGAACGCCAATGATGGGCGGTTAATTGAAAAATCACGATCTTAATGTAATGTGCCTTTTAAGAGGTAAAAAGTTTTAAAAATATGACTATTAATAATCCGATGTAATAACCTTAAACCTCACTAAGAATAATTTTTAAGTCTGAGCATTTAGCATTTTCAGTTTTCATGTATGAGTTTGCCCGCCTAAAAAGTATTTTCGACGTATCGACATTCTTGAACAGCGCCATCTATTGTAATGTATAGTTAAAATAACATAAAAATGGAAAGGAACATTAAAATAGAATTACAGGCGTGTTATTTTAAATTTCTCACTGATTGTCCTGCTATCTGTGATTTCATAATGAATTCTTTTTCTCCTTATCTCATGTGATTATATATTCATACGGTACCACAGTCTAAATACCCATTAATGCTTAGCTAGTGTCAATTAGTTTGTCCGAGCTAATCTCTAAAACTGCTGAACTAATTTAGATTAGACTTTGATTTGCAAGTGAAAGGTTTTTTAGAGTTTAATACCAATACGTTATTATATCCAAATAATATTTCCCGGGATAAGTGATCTTTACTCAAAATATCTTGGAACGCGACACCTCAGCGCCCTATAATCTGATATTTTTTATTTGAATGGTCCTCTATCCATTCATACTGTATAACAATTTTATCGCGTCGCTATTTTGAAAAATGAAAAAAAAAGGCGGCTTGCGTCTAATGCCAACTTCTTTATGGCTTCTATATAAAGAGAAAAAAAATATGATTAGTAGATTAGTGAACTGTAACAAAACTTATATTTTTTTTTATATTTTTAATGTTTGTTCATTTTTTTAATTTTAAATTAATTTATAGGATAAAATAAATTATTTATAGTAACTATCTTTTAATAAAAGTAAACTAAAAAAATATTTCTTGACTGTTGACTTAAGAATTGTCAAACAACTGTCAACAAATCCACGAAGTTGATCCGTTGATCGTGACTTTCAATTCTGAAAATTGTTATTGAACCATTTTTCATCGCTATCATTGTGTTTATTTTGTTATTAAAATTTAATCATGCCGAAGGTTTCAGGTATGTTACAGTAACATAATCGGTATAATCATGCTTATTCATTCTAACAATTTGAGGTTAATTAGGTATATCGAAATCAGGCGATAAAACACTGTTCTAAGAATTATGAATACACACAAAAATGTTTGGTTTGCTTTTTTATATATTTTTTTTCATTTTGAACTATCAACTAACTTACAATTAATGTTTTGTCATTTGGAAAAAGATGTCGAGGATGCTTTTTAGCGTAAATGCCGGCTTTCTAGAATATTTGTTGCTTCTATTTATTTTTACTTTTTATTGAGCAGGGTAAACAAAAACAACGTTTTATATTATTAGAACATAATTAGGTGTTACATCTGTTAAGTTAGATACGAATATTAGGTATTTAACACATTTTCTTTGTTCTACCAGTGAAAGTTAAATGGGGTAAGGAATTATACCCAGATGTAGAAGTAAATACAGATGACGAACCGGTCCTGTTTAAGGCACAAATATTTGCTTTAACTGGTGTTCAACCAGAAAGACAAAAAGTAGTGTGCAAGGGTGTCACATTAAAAGATGAGAGTTGGGCAAATTTTAAATTGACAAATGTAAGTATTTCCATATACATTTCCATACTGTATGTAAGTTTTTTAATACTGCTAAAAAAATTTTTATATTTCTTTTCTATAATTATATTTTATTTAAGCAAGTCTACAAAAAGTTCAATCATTAATCAGAATATTTATTATTTTAGAATGCACTTGTACTTGTTATGGGCAGTAAAGAGGAAGATGTGCCAGCAGCTCCAGTTGAACAAACCCGTTTTGTTGAGGATATGAATGAGTCGGAGCTAGCTACTGCTGTAAGTATCTATAGTAAAAATAATTTCAAAACAAAACAAAAATAGATACTAAAAGATTGTATTCAACTTCAATTTTATTATGGCAATTTGCCAAACACAAACAATATATTTTAAGATATAACAAAACATGTTTTCCTTAAGATTAAATAGATTTCATGCAAAATGACTTGTATAGAAGAAAAACTTTTAAAAATAATAATAAAAACCGACTTCCAGGCACTAAAATGTAAAAAATAACTAAACTGAGGTTTTCATTTAGTATAGATACCTAATCAGATATTTACGAAGTCGGTGCCAGCCAATGCGAAGCAAATGTAATATATTTCGATATGTAAAATACATATTTACCTATTAGATATTCATATCTTAAAATATTGTAGGCTGGCACCGACTTCGAAAATATCTGATTAGTAAAAAGTATCCTATATGTTGACCCGGACAACCAGATATCATCATACCAAATTTCTTCAAAATCCCTCGAAACCCTCCAGTGGTTTTTACGTGATGCGGTCATAGACAGACAGCCAAAAATTCCAAAAACTATAGATTCGGCATCTGTATCTATAATAATGACTAGGTACATATATCAATAAGATTTTCCAAAAAAATATTTAATGTACAGATTTGACTCAGAATTTTATTATATTATGTAGAAATAAAAAATAAATAAAAAATAATGTACATACACAACAACCCCTTTTCTAGGTTCTATTTCGATATGTCTGAAGAAAGACGATTATTCAGATTATTTTTAAACGTGTTTATTATAATTAAATTAAAACATATTATTTTAATCTAAATCTATTCTAAATGAAAACCTCCGTTTAGTTATTTTTTACATTTTAGTGTGTGGAAGTTGGTTTTTATTTTTTGTTAAAAAGTTTTTATTTTTTCATTTTTAGTGTAGAGATGTAATAAGCAGGTAATTTGTAAGAAGAAAGTTTTTTAATAACTTATTCGATTAAGCAATTTATTTAAAAAATATATTTATTGTTGATTTCTTAAAAAACGCTCCAAGGATTTCGATAAAATTTATATGGAATCACCTGGGAAGTATACCCTCTGAAACAAAAAAAAATCCAAATCGGTTCAGACGTCTTCGAGTAATCAATGAACATACATAAATTTTTTTTTGGAAAGTCAGTTAATAACATTAAGATTTCAATAATGTTGACCTTTTTTAACATTTTGCAGCTCGACCTGCCAGAAGGTTTAATTAACTTGGGAAATACCTGTTACATGAATGCTACAGTACAATGTCTTAAAACTGTCCCTGAATTGAGAAATGCTCTTCTTGACTATGATCAGTGTAAGTATATATTTTAATACCACATTAAAGAAATATTGTTATCATGTACTGGCATGTACATTTGCATGTATAAGCTAAAATTACCTAAAATCAGAGGTAGATCTATATAGCTTTTTGGGCTGCAGCCCAGTGCTCCTAGATATAACGGACCTACTATTGAAAATATTGAACATTGTAATATAATAATAATTCCTCCACGACGGCGGACACACCGCCAACATAGTTAACAATAGATTTCTTAGATATTTAATAAATTTCTTAGAAATTTACATCCATCCTGGATAGAGCAATAGGACACGAACCACGGCTGGCTAATATAGCCAGGATTCGCACGCACAACGGACCAGAAGAGAGTCTAAGTGCGGAAAACGAGTCCACTTTACATTTACATTTTTTACAGTTTAGAAATTTACCTGGAGGTGTTATTATTATAATAATGAATATGAATTAAAAAAAAAAAATGGGCATAAAATTTTGGTCTAATAACTCTGAGATCATTTAAACAGAACCAAACAATACAGTTACCTTAATTTGTCTAATAGCATCATCATTATAAATTCTTTAAAGGCAAAATGGTGATTAGTTTAATTCTTATTAATGAAACTAATTGTCATTTTCAGAGCCCTGCGAAGTATTAGTCCAGGGCCCCCCAAATGTGAGGTCTACCCCTGACTAAAACACAATATTTTTAATAAATGAATTGTTTTAAAGTTAATTTTACTAAGATATTATTATTATATGTTTTTCAGATTTTCAATAATTATTTTTATGTTGATTTGATTTTATTTTGAAAAAAAAAACAAATTATAAAATAAAAAATGTTAATAACATTTTTATAATAGTGCATTTTTCACAAATATTTGAAGCATTTTTCACGCCTATTTTTTATGTATCGCTTTGTATGTAGCACATTGTTGAAAACAAGTATTTTGTATATATTTTGAAATGCCTTTTAATAAATAAGTCAGTAAATATGTCCCTCTTTCATAGAAATTAAACTATACGAGAGAATTCATTTACCAAATCAATTCCCATGTAGCATCTGGTGGTGGAACAGCGGGTGGACTTACATCAGCACTTAGTGAAACAATGCGAGCACTAGAAAGTGGTGGTGCTGGTGCCTGTGCAGCAGCTGCGGCTCGATTACTCCACGCATTGCACGCTGCCGCTCCCCGCTTGGCAGAGAGAGGAGCAGGAGGACAGTTAGCACAGCAAGATGCTTCCGAATGCTGGACAGAGATAGTCCGTGCATTGAGAATGAGGCTACCTATAGCACCCGAGCCTGATAGGTAAGAACAAAAAAATATAAGTAATCATTTATATTCTCTTCAGAATGCTGAAAAACTTTTTTTTAACATATATTTTTTACTGCCCTTGATTACACAACTTTTTTAAAATGATTTAAGTAGTTTTCAAACAATAAAAAAATAAAAAAAACATCTTCACTTTGCAATTTTTTGTACAATAAATATAATATAATAGGAATGCTTAATTTTTTTTTATTTGTTATATTTTCAGTAAATCTCTTGTAGAACAATACTTTGGTGGCACACTAGATGTGGAGTTAGTATGCAGTGAAGCAGATGAGCCTCCAACTCGCTCCAAAGAGACCTTCCTACAACTGTCTTGCTTTATTTCACAGGATGTCAAATATTTACAATCTGGTCTCAGATCTGTGAGTATTCTATATAGATATTGAAAGCAATTAATTCTGCTCCTTTCTTTTTTTATTCCACTAATAAAATTAAATTTTGAGATCCAAAGTTTGGTTATCATTTGTTTAGGATTATAAAATATTCCTTTAATAGTAATTTATATTAAGTTAATAAAGTAGTATCTTTTTCGAGTACAAATGTGTGAATTTAGTTTGTTATTTATGAAAAATTAATCTTGTAAAAATGTATTTTTAAACTTTTGTTTGGTTTTATCATATTTATATTATTTTTAATAAAGTTCTTCTTTGTCTAAACAGAAAATGGCAGAGCAAATCACTAAGATGTCAGAGACTTTAGGGAGGGATGCTGTTTACACAAAAACTGTAAGTTTTAGTTTAATTAGTCCGTTAGGAATGCATTTGCAGCAAGAAACCTGACAATTAATATTTTAAATGTTGATTTTTAAGATTTTAATAGCTATTCTAGATTCTTTATATAAGTCAATTTATCAAAACTTAATACTTTCTCAGATTTACGCGAATATTTGACATTTTATGTAAAATTATCTATTCGGATATTTTCGCGGATTTATTTTGATTCTTGTATCCCAACATTTCGAATGCTATACAGCAATCATGGTCACGGAAGAGACTCGGGCGTTCAAAACGTCGGAAACCAAAAATCAAACAAAACTGCGAAAAATACGAAAAAAAAGGTTTATTTAAAATTTTGATCTCTTACATTTTCATTTAATGTAGTAGTCAGTGGAAGTGTATATATAATTTTGCATAATTTCATTTCAAACATACCCTACAATAAAAGATTTTGCTTGTTCAATTTAAAACAATAATTGTTAACAATAAACACTAACTTATCAGTTATTATTAATACCCCTCCTACTTTGATGGACAGGTAATTAAAGAATTTTATGACATTTTACTTTGAAGACTAAGAAATATTATATTTATTTCAGAGCAAAATAAGTCGCTTACCGGCATATTTGACTGTGCAATTTGTGCGCTTCTACTATAAAGAAAAGGAATCTATAAATGCGAAAATTTTGAAAGACGTCAAATTCCCGTTAGATTTGGATGTGTACGAGCTGTGCACACCCGAACTGCAAGAACGTCTTACACCCATGAGGAATAAATTTAAGGTAAAATTATCATTAACTTTAAATAAATATTACAATCTTAATATTTTTTAATAATTTTATTATCATATTGTTTTTTTGTTAAAAACCATCGCCTACCATCGATATCCCAAAAAGTAGAGCTGCTATTGGAAAACGGACTTTAGATTTGTAATCAACCTAGCAAAATCATTTAGAATCAGCTATGAAACATCATAAAACAAAACCTGTGTTTCCGAGTGTTATTAATACATCAAATTCTTTAAATCAGAAAATTATTGACATTTGGATTATTACAGTTTCCATCAATTTTATTTTTAAGTTCCATAATTTGTTTCGGTCTCTACTTTGCGTTTTTACTATTAAAAAATATTTTATAAAATTAACTAAATTGGGGTGTAATATAATGAATTTATTTTGGCTTGGGAAAATGGGAGGAAAGGTTAGAGTGTCAGATTGGAGGATAATAAGACCTGTCGTAATGTATGAATAAGAATGATGAGCCGCGAAAGAAACAGGTGAAAGAAAGATTATTGAGATGGATGTGTGGAATTACTAGAATGGACAAGATTATGAGTCAGTATATTGGAGGATAAAGGCAGTGGTAGCCCATTGGTAACATGCTCACTTGGGAAACCGAGTGAAGCGGGTTCAAATCTCGGGTCTCGCACTTCTGATATTTTCATGTGCGAATCATATGCAACATGATTACCACTTAGCCTTATGGTGAAGGAAAACATCGTGAAAAAAACCTGCATATCTGAGAGAACCTAGCAAGTTTTCGAAAGACATGTAAAGTCCGCCATCTCACACTTGGCCAGCGTCACAGGCCAGCGTGGTGGACTATGGCCTGATCCCCCTCGTATTGAAGCGAAACCCGGGATTTGAACCCGCTTCACTCGGTTTCCCAAGCGAGCGCGTCACCACTGGGCTACCACTGCCTATGCTAAATTGACATATTTAAATTAAATGTATTTATATAATATAAATATTATATTCAGGAATTGGAAGATGCGTCTGTGGAATCGTCATTGAACTTGAAAAACAAGAATCACGGCGACAGCAAAAAGGATAATAAAAGAAAAACAATTGTTCCATATTGGTTTGAAAATGGTAAAAATTTAATATATTATGTTAAGAATTGACAGGCTATTTTTATATTTAAAAAAATGTAAAAGTAAAAAATAATAACGTGATTGCTGCTTATGCTATTATTCTCACATCAACATCAGCTATCTGCCAGTGAAAATCCCGTCACAATCAGTTCAGCCGTTTCGGAGATTAGTTGGAACAAACAGACAGACAAAAATATGGAAAATTGATTTTTTTCTTATAAGTATCGTAAACAATTTCATATGCAATTAGTAAAAAGCTGTTATATTGACATTACAAACAGACACTTCAATGTTATTTATCTGTATAGATTATTTAAGATCATGATTGTCCAGCGTGATGTTCAGTTGTATGCCACTCCGGCACTCTGCCTTTAGACGTGGGCAGCAACAACAGCGGGCTCTACCGGCTGCAGGCGGTGCTGACGCACCGCGGGCGCTCGTCGTCGTCGGGGCACTACGTGGCGTGGGTGGCGCGCGCCGGCGGCTGGCTGCGCTGCGACGACGACGCCGTCACGCCCGTGCCCGAGGAGGAGGTGCTCAAGCTCAGCGGCGGGGGTGAGACGCGTCTTGTATTGTTTTGGTTTTATTTATTTATATACTCGATTCCGGCGAAACTGATGGAGAGTTATATGTTTAATCTACATGGATGTATGTTTTTCTAATATGTTTTATGTAGCGGACAATGCTAGGTAAGATATGAATATCTAATTATAGTTATAATATTATACATACATTTCTGATGCATTTATATGTATCGAAATAGATTTCCTTTGCTTTTAATCGGCTGGCACCGACTTCGAAAATATCTGATTAAGTATCTATAGTAAATGAAAACCCCCCTTCAGTTATTTTATAAGAATAAATTATTATAATTATTATTATGCTTTATTTGAAAAACATATAAATGCATTTAGATGTTTCATATCAAAAATATTTTTTAGGTGACTGGCATTGCGCGTACCTGCTGCTCTACGGACCTAAAATACTAGAGATCCCTGAAGAAGACGAGCCCATGGTCACCGAAGTGTCCGAAGAGCCGGCCGGCGACCCGCCCACCGCCCTCGCGTAATCGCCCTAACTTGACCCGTGTCTCTGATACTGGCTTTAGGAATGAGGGATCAACTCTGCATGGTTAGCGGAAATACAAATGTTAAACTCAAAACTTTCATAAATGCTAATATTGTATACACTTAAAAAACTCGATTGATATTATTATTCAATATCAAAAAATGAATAATTTAATCAGTGTCAAGTGTTCATTGCTACGGGCTCGATAAATATAGTTAGTTGATGTACACTGCGTTTTTTATTTAAGGCTCAAATAGATTATTTAGGAGTTATATTTAAATGTAACCCCAATAATTTTAACTATAATTTAATATTTACATTATTCTTTAAAGAGATATTAACTAAAAATGCTCTATTCGATTTTTCAATCGATTATAAGTGGTAAAATTTATAAGAAATGTATGGTAAGAAAGGGAATGATGCATTTTTAGAATCTAATTCCGAATACGAAGTTAATTGCATTTGTTTTTTTTTTAAAAAGAGGCAGTCGAAAGTAGTTTTTACAATTTTATATAAATGTATACATGTATCTAGACAAAATCTTCGAAATATGATGAAATATTAAAAATAATATTTCACAATAATATCACATCAATAAAATCGCAAACATGACATCTCATTTGTTTCCATGTATTTGAAAAAAAAGATGTATTTTAAAAAGCCTTCGTATTAGAACTGTATAACTTTGAATGTCTTGGTAAATTGTGTGTTTTCAAAACAGTAGCGTGCGTGAATAAATTAACGCGGTTCGCGGATTTTCAAATGGAATTCAAATATACAAGATATCATAAAAAAAATATTAATACTTCCAGTAATATATAAAATTTGAGCTAAAATACTTTTTAGAGTCAGTTAACGCTACAGTGGTCCAACTTTGAAGTTCTTAGATCATTTTAGCATTCAAAAGCATTTGATTTATAATTATTTAAAAGTTATTTTCAAGTTAAGCACAAAAAAATTATTTTAAAAATTAAAAATAGCATATTTTCTCGCTCATTCCTATATAAGCCGAATGAGACAGTGTCATATGTGCAGTACTCTGACTGAAAAAATCTGTACGGAATATTATTTATTGTGAATCGAGCATTTAATACTTTGAATTGTTTAAAGCGCTTGTAATCTTCTCAATATGTTATAAGTTCTGTAATGTAATGACGTTTATAAGACTAATTATAATAAACGATTAACTTAAATTATTTTGAGTTTCATTTCTACCACACTGGTTTTTTTCTTGCATTTTTCCGTAGACATAGAGAATGGACTGAGCGTTTCCTATCCAGCTGTAAAGTGAATGCTTGCAGAAAAGTGCAAGACAGACGAAGTGATCGTGCGGCCAGTAGTAGTCTCTTTCTAGAATTATGATTGGACTACGTCACAGCCTTGCAGGAGCAGACGAATTTTACGAAACAGCTAAAAACAAAAACAATTTTATTTTTGCGTTAATAAGTTGTGTAAGCACTACTTAATTTGTAATT
The DNA here is from genome assembly GCA_921882275.1 of Brenthis ino. Classification (NCBI taxonomy): domain Eukaryota; kingdom Metazoa; phylum Arthropoda; class Insecta; order Lepidoptera; family Nymphalidae; genus Brenthis; species Brenthis ino. The sequence goes on along the minus strand of OV170224.1, from coordinate 18,786,652 downwards.
TGTTGAATTTACACATTTCCATATTAAAATGTTATAGTTTTATTATGTTGAATATTTTCTTTGTTAGTATGTTCAGATATAATATATTTAAATTGATTTATTAATAAATTTTATTTCTAAATGCCTATATCACTTACTTAATTTTTATATATAAAAGAGACATATTGGCCGCACGTTTGCTTTCTCTCTTTCTAGAGAGTGATCAATTTCATGAGAGTATTGCTGTCCATTCTCTGTGTATGTTTCCACCACATTGTTATTTTTTGTATTTATCCACGATAACGAGTAATAGATTAATTGAAAGCAAAAAGTTTTTACTATTTAAAATATATTTAGATTTTTCATTTATCTTGTCAATGGAAACTGACGTCTATGAGTAGTTTTAAAAATAAAATGTCTTTATTTTTAAGTATACAAAAATGTTTAAATTTTATATTTTGTTACTGTTGTCCCTATATATATAATTATGAAAAAAGATGCATAAAATGCTTTATAGTATTTATGGCGGGTTTCGCCTTGGGACAACTGTACTTCTACTTCTACTTGAAGGATATACCATTTCTATTTTACAATGGTCTAGTTATTAATTTATTCATAAGCTTAATACTAGGTAATTATTATTTTTTTACCTTTACCTCTTATTAAATAAAAAAAAATAGATTTTAATTAAAACTTTTTAGGGTTAGCTAATGCAGTATCGATACAAGTGCGTTGTATATCTCTTTTATTATTTCCTATGTTTTGTGGAAAAGCTGGTCGTGGTGTTTTGAAAGCGATTGTTTTGAGCTACGTCGTCGCTGGTAACTTATTATTTTAATTGTTTATTTACTATAAATAACTAGAATAAAGAAAACATATATATATATATATATATATATATATATATATAATAAAGATTTATTTATTATTCAGGCTAAGGTATATTTTATTAACAGAAAGATAAGATAAGATTTATTAGATATCATAATTTACATATTCTCATAAACTTATGCACAAGTATAATCAAAGATCATAAAACAAGACTAACAAGCGGCAACGTGCGAAAAACTAATGGTTTATCACTTAACTGGGATTAATAAACATAACTCACGTAACGTTCTAGTTTTCTCCAATGTAGTGGCAGTTTCATTACTTCCATACTCTTTGCCATATCAAATTACGTGTAAAAAACCTTAAGGTCTATAGATTGCTTGAAATCGAGATATAAAGATAATATTAATAATTCAGCACTTTAACATCCAACTCCTGGGCTTTGGTCTTCCGTCAATGAAGAGCGATCATCAAGACCACGCTGACCAAACGCGTGTTGGCCGAGTTCACATAACATACAAAAATTAGTTAACAGACCTATAGGATATGTTTCTTTACCGTATTAGCGTGTGGTAATAATCTTTGGAATGATTGATATATAAAACTCAAACGTGTGAGACACATGTAGTGTTAACGTAGAGATCTGTTAATCTATACATATAATAAAATTCTGAGTCGAATCTGTATATTAAATATTTTTTAGAAAATCTCATTGAAATAGACATTATTATCAATACAGAGGCCGAATCTATAGTTTTTAGACTTTTATTCTGTCTGTCTGTTACCGCATCACAGAAAAACCACTGGAGGGATTTTAATGAAATTTGGTAGGTATGTTGATAGCTGGTTGTCCGGGTCAACATATAGGATACTTTTTACTGCGGTAAAATATCTCATTTCTGAGAAAAAATACAATAACTGCATTGTAAGAGTACGAACTAATATGTAAAACCTAAGAATTTGGTCATCGGAACGCGGGCGGAGCCGCGGGCAATGCTAGTCTGAAATATTTTTAGTTAACTTTTTTGTACCATACCTCATCAATTTCAGAGTATATCTGCTACAACCTACATTCAACCTTGGAGTAGGAACCCCTTAATATAAGATCATTATCAATATCAATTACAGAAAAAGTTCTGAGTAGCTTTACAATTAAGCGTATGTTTATTATTTACGACGTTTATTTACCTACACATAGGTTGCCCAATAACAACAGACGAGAAGTTGTCGAAGTGACACTTATGTTCTACAGTCCCCAACGGTTTTTTTTTATGATTAATAACGAGCTAAAATTTTGTGAGTAGCTTCATTTTGGCGAGACGCCCAACTATTCTATCTGCGAAAATTTGATAGTGGTAGATACAATTGTGGCTTCATACGGAACATTTCAAAACGGTGATAGTCTAAAATTTATTACTAACAGGTTGTTTTACGATTTAATTTAGAGATAATCCAATATTAAACAATAAAAAATGTGGTCCTACAAAACTGATGATTTGGATCAAATAGATCTCTCCGAAGTTGTTAAAATAACAACGTCATAAAATTTATTAATATCCGGCAAATTTTTATAAAATTTATTATTATTAAAAATATGCATAATTTAATGATCAAATCATCCTAGAAATATAATGGTAGGATTTCGCAGTCCTGCGTTTGGATTTTGTCGCCCCCACGGTGATACAAAGTTTTAGCTTGTTAAAAATTAAAAAAAAACCGTTGGGGACTCTAGACTATTATAAAAAGAAATAAAAAATACCAGTAGGTTTAGTTTAATTTTGTAAACAATTTTATTGTTTCTAAGGTCCTATAACAAACATGGGACTAAACGCGAAAGAAGTCGTACGCGTGTATGCGTGCAGTACGGAGCTATCGTATAATTTATCTAAAGCGATGTCTGGACAAATATATCACCCGTTAAATAGAGCTCTGCTTAATTTTAAAAAAGAAGTTCGGCAAATAAAGGAAACTATGAGGTTTTTACCTTGTTTTATTTATAATTTTGTTTCGATACTTAAAATATCGATTATTGTTTGAAGATTATCTAATATTTTTCTATAGATCTATTGCTGAAGTGATATCACCAGTAGCGTATGAAATTGAAAGTACTACGAGTTTGCAACAAATGAAGGCTGAAAACCATTTAACTGATGCCTTATTGGATATAGTTCGTAACGACGAAGACACAAAAATGTATGTCAAATGTTTTTTTTTTTAAATATTTCAAAAGTTCGTCTCTAGACAAAAACAATTCTATCCCACGGGAACCGTACATTTTTCCGGGATTATATGCCTGAATGGATTATATGCATATAGCCTTCCTCAGTTAACGGGCTATCTAATGCAAAAGGAATTTTTCGAATCGGATTAGTATCCCTGAAATTAGCGCAACCAAACAAACAAACTCTTCAGCTTTATAATATAAAATATTATTATAGATTTTGTCGCCTCAAAGTTACCCATTATTTATTTTAATATTGACTACATATTTACATCACTGTTTATTTTTTTTTCATGTCAGGATTTCAAATAAAACCGAAAGAAAGGCTTATGAAATTAAATATAATAAAAAAATGGAAATACGTTGCGAAAACCAGATATCACATGGAGTATCCATATGTTTAAACGATTTTTCTTCAGCATATGGTGCATGTAAAGCGGTCATGCCGTATGCCATGATATGCTGGCCGCTGACGTTGCCGCGAATTTGCGATTTAAAACGGTTGTTAGGAACTGATATATGCAAAAGTAGAGTACAGGTGATTAATTACTACAGGTATCTAAGTACTAGCATTGCCCGCGGCTCCGCCCGCGTTCAGAGGACCAAAAACCAAATTCCTAGGTTTTACATATTAGTATACTCTTACATTGCAGTTTTTGTATTTTTTCTCAGAAATAAGATATTTTCCCGCGGTAAAAAGTATCTTATATGTTGACCCGGATAACCAGCTACCACCATACCAAATTTCATTAAAATCCGTCCAGTGGTTTTGTGCGGTAACAGACAGACAGACAAAAATTCTAATAACTATAGATTCGGCCTCTTTATCGATAATAATGTTTATTTCAATAAGATTGTGCAAAAAATATTTAATGTACAGATTCGGCTTAGTTACAATTTTATTATATGTATAGATGTTGTAAAAAAGGTACAAGGCGTCATAGTAGCGTATATTAAATAAATTTTTGAAGTGAAAAGGAAAACTTCTATAGGCAGGTTTGGATGGAGAGTAAATTCATGGAAGTCGTCATCGAAATGGTCACGTGACGTGTTAACGCTAACACTCAGAGTTCCGACTTCCGATAGATGTCAAAACCAGATAAATGTAAACAGTTTTAATTTACAAATTTTAATTCAAGATGAAACAATTTGAATATCCAAAAATAACAACTGTTTGTTTATAGTTTTAAGATTCACTTCTGTCGGCAGTAGGTACTCATGACTGCTTTTTTTTAATATCTGTTGGATAATAATATTAATAAAATCAGTAGTCAAAATAACATGTATAGAAAGAATTTGTGTGCTAAATAATATATATTTTTTTTTAATCAGATGCAATCAAATTTATCTGAAGGTTTTAAATTCCTCAAAATAGTAAAAAGAAAATTGACCACAAACTTAGAAGAAATTGATCTACAGCGAAATGAAACATACGAAAAACAGTTTGATATAGTTCAGGTAAAACCCTTTTGTTATTTTATGCCTTTTATCCTTGTTTTACGATGAAGGAAAAAGATTTTTAAAAACACGTGAAGTCCCCCAACCTGCACTTGGCCAGCGTGGTGATCCCCCTCGTATTGAAGGGACGCCTGTGCCCAACAGTGGGACGTTAAAAAGGGCCAAATACATACGTAATATAACAAACATAATTAAAACAAATTAATTTAGCCGAATTCACAAGAAAATTGGTATAGAATCAGTACCTACAGATAAAGAGTACTTCAAAATAGCAGACAAAGTAGACCGTACTATGAAATATATTATTATTTAGGTCTTTCAGAAGCTAAAAATCATAATAAATATCATTATATTCGGATCGGTTGGACTCTTAAATTCCACGCGATCCCATAGATTTGTTCAGCTCTTTTTTCCGTAACATTTTTGATTCTGAAATTGTACACGCACGAATCCATCTCAAATAAAATAAAATAAAAATAATAACAAAACAAAAAAAATGCTCAAAAAAAGGCACAGTGGTATGTATGTTTTAGGACGCTAAGGAAACTGGTCAGCGAGTGCTACAAGCCTTTGAAGAGAAATACCTGATAATGAAGTCAGTGAAAATCTTTCTAAATATCTGCCTAGCTCTACTGTTTCTTCGCATAGCAGTAGCGGCAATAAAATACCACGATCTGTACTTGACCAGTATTGATTATGACAATGTTTATATTACGGGTCATTTTAAAAAGTTAGATTTAAAACGACGAAGGAAAAACGAATTCACGCTTCTACCATTAAAAAAGGTATTTAACTTTAAACTTCCATTAAACAGTCTATTAAGAACATTTTTGTAAATAAACTTTTTGTTTAGGAATTAGATTGCATTATTAGTTACCGACAAGTAGCTCAAGTAACTTTTACTTTTTTTTTTATTATTTTTTAGTTTAAATCAAATTATACAAACAATATAATGTATGTATTTATTTACCAGAAAAAAAACAAAAGTGAAAACAGATTAGACAGATACCATGTGTACAAAAGATGACTTATCTCTTTAAGAGATCTCTACCAGAAACCCTCAAGCGTGAGAAAATATAAAAATAATGGTGCAGTGTAAATACAAACCACAAATATCAATTATAATATAAATATACACATATACAAACAAACATACATACACACTACTAACTATACTACTAAATACATACATACATACGTATGTATTAGTCTATGTATGTAGTAGTATAGTTAGTAAATTAATTAATTTAAATGAGTAGAACTATAAACTGTTTCAAAACTAACCACTAGAGAAATCAAATCTCCATTAATAGTTTACTTCGCATAATATTTACATTAGGTATATCTATATAATTACACTTTGGGTTGAAAATTAGAGCACAGAAATGCATGTATAAATGCATATTTTTATAAATATTATAAGCGCGAAAGTTTGTGAGGATGGATAGATAGATGTTTGTTACTCTTTTAAAAGTACTGAATGGATTTTGATAAAAATAAAATCATAATGATATAGGCCTTTTTTATCATTTCAACAACTGCATACGAGCAGTTTCGGGAGAAAAATACTCGTAAATGTAAATAAAATATGCAATCGTTTACTCGTTTTACTATATAAATTTTACTATATAAAATGTATTTATTCTTTAATAGTTTAAAACTATATAACTCCTTCGAACTTAAAAATAAAATATTTCATTTAGATGGAAAGAAATAGGTACGTAGACGTACACTCAGCCACATATATACCATCGGAACGCAGTAAATTATTGACGCAGATTCTTAAAGTCATGCTCGAAGCCATAACAGCAACAACTTTCGTAATGTTAGATCGGTTATTTTATGAAGCTTTGGATGTTGTAAGACAATATGCTCTCGAGCCCATCTCACAGTTGGAAGACCAAGATATTGAAATAAAGGTAGAATTTAATACAATTAGGCGTATTTATGTAACCTGAAACAATATAGAGTCCACTCAGATTTTTTCCGCTAAATTATGTTAAGGAGTGCTTCCCAAAAACATAATTATTAGAAATCTGTACAGTGAATATAAGTATTTAATTTGAACGGGTATCGAACCTACAGTTGTTTTTGTCCCAAAATCAAGTAGATTTATTTGACACAGCAGTTGTCATCGCCAAGTAGTCTCTTCAGAATATCTGAATTCTCCATTATTATACCCACTATAAAATTATGAAGATAGGTATAAGTATATATTTTTCTGTATAAAACATAATTTAGGAAACTAAAACAAAAATTAATGTTATCTATACAATTAATATTCGACGAGGAGTGAGAAAAAGAACAAAAATTAAATTCCATAAAAATAGTAAAAAACAAAACAGTTTAAAGTAAAAATGTCATAATATGGTTAATCAATCCCAGGTAGAAGGCAAAGGTCAGCTCTCTAACATGATGCGTAAAATTCTCACCGAATTGGCTTTAAATAAAAGCAATATAACGATATCTAACGAGACATGCCTGCCGTGTCCCCGAGCAATGCCTACTTCATACTACTTCAAGATTTATGGAGGATACCTGTGGATCTTGATATTGCTGTATATAAATCCTTACACGCTAAAGTTACGAAGGTATGATTTTGTCTAAACATCTGTATACGCTTTTATTATTCTGATATAAATATTAAATTTATATTATAAATTAGCTACTTACCCTCGCTTCGCTCGGATTCACAATTCTATTTTACGGGAACCGTACCTTTTTCCGGGATAAAAAGTAACCTATGTGCTATTCCAGACTATAATCTTCCTCTGTGTCGATTGAGTAACGAACATTGATCCAAACTTTCCCTTATTCTTTTTTTCTGAGTAAAGCGTGAATTACCTATTATTTGTAGGTACATATTTAAGTACCGTTGCATACATAATATCTCTATTGAGTTTTAAAGCTTAGCACCCAAACAAAAATGATTATAATAATATGTAAGTAGGTACATCAATTGCAACCTGCATAATTTCAAAATGTTTGGTTCTTTGTGCCTAAATGACATGCCTATAAGCCATAGAACAATGAAATTTGAATATTTAGTTCTACTAAAACTGATATATTTTATTGTGGGCTATTATACTTTGTCTAGAGAAACTAAACATGTACTCGTATCTAATAACATAAAGACAAACGTTTTCCTAAGGTTAATCTGCAGTTACTTCTATCGAATACGAGAAAAACAAAGAATTTTGCATTTATACAACGATATTCTCAAGAAACGTGTGAAAATGGATAAAACTTTACGACGGAAAGCAGTTCAGGCTGTACGCGCTCATTACCTGTCAGGCGAGAACCTGTTGAGTTTGAGGATGAGATACCCACAGATGGATTGGCTCGGTACATTATCCGCTGCTAGGATGAAGTGCTTGATTTGTGAAGAAACTGAGCCTAGACATATTAAACACAAGCAACGTAATTTTCTTTTTAATATAAGTAGATACCTACTTTAGACAGAACAGTCATTTAAAAATTTGTTACAAATATAAATTTTAAAATACCTTGTTACCACTACCACTGATCAATCACGAAAGCTGAAAAAGTATCAATGCTACAAACTTGTCATAATGGCAGGTAGATTGACGAATCTGAATAGGAAGGTGTTGGATAGGATGTTTGAAAATTTAACCCCTGAAGGGTTAAAGAAGGGATAAAAGCTTGTGTGGTAATTAGTTATTTGAAAACTACCCAGCGAATGGTAATTCTAGTATAGTGGAGCTCTTTTAGGTAGAAAATTATTAAAAACTATGTATTTATAAATATTTTATAAAGACTTTCTTTAGAAAATATATTATAGTTCTTTATTGCTTCGCTCGTACCTTTCATGAATCATTTAAAATTTTCTTGGACCGATGTTATTTTATGTAGAGATAGACAGTAGGCAAGTTGGTCGAAAGACTTATAGGAAATGCTAAAGGATCAACGCTGACTGGCAATTGTATATGGGGTCGGGGTACGAATCTCATCATCCTAATCAATCTTAACATAAATTATAAATATTATCAGATAGCCGTAAGTGCATTAACACATCTAATTTTTATTAGAACTACAATATTTCAGGATTTACTTCAGTGGAAATATGGCATTCATGTATAAGTACGAGATGTCCGTTCGTGTATTGCAATGAGTGTTGGCAAGAAATCGGCAACCAATGCCTCGCATGCGACCCCGCACTCGCGGAACTCAGCGATATTGATTCTCTCAGTGACGACAACCCACCAAGATATTAACTATTTCAAATCGCGTTCTAAATAAAAAATGTTAAATGTAATGTTATTTTATTTGCTTGAAAATAATATATTAAAATAATACCTAAGTTTATAAATTTTACAAGAGGAAACTACTTTTACCTACTATATACATACTTCTTCGTAAAATCGTCCTTTTCTGACCGTATTCAAAAAAATAATTAATGAATTAAATATAACATCTAAGGAATAATTTCTTACACAGAATGATTTTTAAACACTGATTTTAAACCCTATTTTATCTACTTTATTTTATTTACTTAAAAAAAACAATTACATATTTTTAATATTTTCGTCCTTTATTTAAAACAATCCATATTCCAGTTGCTCCCCCACAGTCAAATTGCTAACAAACTGTATATTTTCTGCGACTTCATTGCAGAGCTGCGCTAAACCACATAGGTTACCATCTTCTTGTGGACTAAAGTTGTAAACCAACTAAAATAAATTATTGTTAGTTAGTAGAAAATTAGGATATCAAGTAGGTATATTTTTTTTAACGTTGGGAAATGCATGCACGAAGTGTGGGCAGTGGGACTCACCGGCAAAGCCAGTATTACCCACTAAAAGCCAACAGAACCTCCCTCGTCTTAATGGGGCGTCGCAGGATCGCTTATGTATTTAACCAGGACGCCCCGACGGCAGGTCTGCCGAAGCAGACCACAAAGACCATGGGGTTACGATCCACGGTCCACTCTGCTATCAGAAAAGTAGTAGAGAGCTATCAAAAAAGTGAGTATAGAACTTAATTTTTACTTGCACAAAGTGGTGCAAGCTGAATTATTTAATGCTTTTATTGACCTAATATAATCCTTTTCAACAAAAGTGTAAAATTATTAAAAGAATTAAAATTTATACCGATAAAAATTCATCGTAAGTGACCCAGCCATCATTGTCACTGTCTGCTTCAGTAAACTTCTCTTTTCGAATTTCCATCGATGTTTCATCTCCTAAGCTCTCTAGCACCGCACAACTGAACAGATTTTTTTTTATTTTACTGCTTGCGAACAGTATACAGTGATATAAGTTACATTTTGTACTTTCACATTTTAATTAAAAATATTAAGTCGATTGAAATGTTAACTTCTTCTTTACTGAATTCCGGTAAACAGATTTCTTTTGAAATTAACATCTAACAACGACAGCACCATCAAGTTCCATGGTAAGCTACGACGCTTGTGTTATAGATATCAGATAGTTGATACACTACACATATAACTTTAAATACATACATATTATAAATATAAAAACCCATGACTAGAGCATTGATAATAATTAATGTTCCAAAAAATATTTTGTTAGTCTTTAGAAATATCTACTGTATTACTACTTAAATACATATTTAAATAAAAAATATAAAGGACAATTAATTAAATATTTATGTATGAATGTACCTATAGCACTTACGAGTACTTAGATAGAGGAGTATTAACACTAACAAATCATCAAAACCTAGCATTCCATTAGATTGATTGTCGAATAGCAGAAACAGGCTGTGCAAGTTTGCAATGGTAACCTCATTCCACCCTGGGAACCTTTGAACTACCTTCTGCATGCTCCACCTTCTGTCCTGTTCTTTCATTTCCTGAAATACATATGATGTTATTTGCCCATAACAGTAACCGGTTTTCATCAAATTTCTGAAGACCTATTTCAAAATATATAGTGACTTTTGTTTCAGTAACTTAAACGAATCAAAAATGTGTAAGATTTTGTACTTATAGACTAGGCAATTGGTGATCAAACTGATTGTAAGTAGCATTACGCTTCTTTTGCTAAATTCAGCGGATAAAGCATGATTTCATCCTTAATTTAGATATAACTTTTGGTAACATTATATACAGTTTAAATAAATTAACCCAAAAGCCACAGAACAAAGACTTCAGTTGGATAGAAGTTAATTTGCATCAGTAGTTCCAAGACCTCGCACATGTCAAACAATTATAGTGCCAATTTACTTATTTACATTGGAGACACGTGGGTACGTAATTTTTTGTGTAAATATTTGTACCATATATGAGTCGGAACTCGGAATATTTTGCGTATATAATATATATACCATTCGAAACTTACTTGATTATACTGTCGTTGCTCAGCAAGGCGCTTGTAAAATTGCTCTACGAGCTTATCATAATCAGTCATGGTCACTTTTTGAATATCAGTTGCCTTTCTTTGAGGTTCTCCTAGAATCATTCACATTAATATTATATAAAACCAAATATTTAAAATTGAATCAGTTTTCTATTTTTACAAGCTTTGACGGTTTAACCAATTTGAGTGAAATTGGAATTTTATATTTTGGACCATAAAAAAAAGAAACATTTTATCTTACCAACACGTTTATTTATTCAGACTCCCCATCACCTCCCCTATTTGAAAAATCCTGACCTACAGGGCCTGCGTCCTATGTAGGTACTAAACCATATCTTTCAGTGCAGTCTCCAACACAACTTTATTGTGTATTATTTCTAAAAAGCTCACCTGTAGCTGTAAAATCCTCTTGCCTATAAAAGCATATAGGTTTCCTTTTTACAGGATATTCAAAAAATCTTCCTAAACTTGAAACAAGAACACTTACGTGGTGACCCATAATTATTTAGCTATTCAAAATGTAACAAATTTGAAATAACTGTTGCTATGTATCTAATTAATAGATATTTGACATCAATAATATATAATTAGTCAATAACTCTTTTCATTACATGAAAATAGTTTTTATTTACATATAAAAAAACAATGTGAACTATGGGAATAACATAATTACGTAATAACTTTGTAGCATGCTATATACCTATACATATATTTTATGTGATACAATTACTTAATAAGTATAAAGTAGCTGGTAGGGGATAGGATAGGAAAATAAAAGTCCATTTTCTATCAATCATTGATTAATTTTCATACAAAATTCCATTAAAATTTTCAAAAAATTCATGACATATATAGCGTCATGCACAATTGATAAGATTATAAGAATCAAAGTAATGATTATTACCGAAGGTTAAAGAATAATGTAAATGAAATATGGTAGGCAGTAAATTATTCTAAATTAAAATATAGGAACATTTATAAAATATCAGTCTTCTTTCAACAATATTACAGGAGTGTAACATAAGATATAGATATAAAAAGAAAAAGACTGTTGTCGACTTTTGCACAACAAAAACTGCTAGTTTACATTTTTGCAACAAAAAATTTTGCATTCAGAAAGTTTGGACGCTATTATAAGTAAAGAAGAGAGTTCAATTCGTAAGAATTCTGCTTATTCTAGTAGACAACAGACTTCTTAAGCGGTGATCAGACCACCGTCTCATTAATTCCAATCAGTCTTTAATGTATTACAAGTGAGGTAGATGTGGTTACTTAAACATTGAACACAACTATACCCCAATATGAGAAGTCATTACCGACACACTGATGCGATACTGTTATAATTATTCTCTAAAGATTTACCGGTTTTTGTTCATAGTTTATAGCTAATAATACTTCTCTACCATTTCAATTTTGACAGTAATAAAATTTACAATCGAGATCTTTATGAAATAAATGCATCAGTAATGGCTTCCGTCATATTGGTCCCCGCAAAAAGAACAGGTCGAATCTAAACGAGCTGTTCCTTTACAGGGTTAATATTAAATTACAACTACTTAGTTACACCTGATACACGATCACGTTCATCGCCCCTTTGTTTATTTCTGATATTTTTATATAAGTTACAAGAGTACTCTTTATTACGATTAATTTTATAATGCATTATATTTATGAGAGGCATCGAGGAGTTAATACAATGCGTATCCACTATTCATACTTGGTTACAATATTATGTTTAAATATACTTTAATATTATGATAATTGATTTACTGATACACGCATATATTCTATTATAAGGCTTAGCAAAGGGGAGATGAACGTTTGCATTACTCTAAGACTAACACAACACAAGCGCCTAGTTAACATTAAAAATAGCACAAATAGAATGGCTCAAATACAATTTGCTAGAATCTCATATAATTGTATTATTATTATTATGCAGTTTTATATTGCGTCTCACCCACGATCCTATGCAGGTAGCCCCACAATTTTTTTACAAGGAAGCAGCTGAAATTTTCCTTTTTCGTTCATAATACACAGAACGTTAAAAAATCGTACAAAATTATCATCACGCTTCAATATTAAGTTCTCAATTTTATTGTATTTATCACAAAACCACAATTTTACTGCTAGCACCTAGCAGCTTTCACATAGTACTTCGTTTACTGGCGATCAAATCTCTTGACTTCGTGATTATATCAAGCTTTTTTTATTATTTGTTGAAAAATTTTAAATCACTTTTATAAAGTGGTGGTGTTTTAGAGTGGCTACCTGCCGCGTACAAAATTTACAACATACCGAATTTGTGCTATTTCAAAGCTTTTTTGCAGACCTTTTACTGTAGCCAGTCACTCTAAAACGCCGAAGATCAATCCACTAAACCAAGTAACAAAATAAATCTAAGAAACATAAACAAATCATACCGAATTAAATGCGGTTCACGATTAAGTAAAATTTAAGCCGCTTAGAGCCAACTTAGTTATAAATGAAGACCCACGCTCATTATCACTTCCACCTGATAAAATGACAGAAATTACGATTGTTGATAGAGTATGATTGTCGATAGAAAGCTAATATATGAGTCGAGTCAGTATATGAGTATAGAGGGTTCATAACTATTTATATTCTTTGTGGATCAAAGGCCAGATTTCTGTCATGATATCAGAGAGTTTACAGCGGATGATAAAAAGAGCCTTTAAGCTAATAATGTAAGACTGGTAACATTCTAGTGGATACTAGTCTCTGGGTCTGGTGTAAAGGAGTTTGCTTTGCAAAACCACCAAGTTTTTATACGTTAGACAAAATATGGACTTTGAGATTCGTCATATTATTATAAAATGAATGTTGATTTGATTGGAAATTAAGGACAATTTTGGAAAATTTAATTAAAAATGCATTTTATGCAACACATTATTTTAAAAATAACATAATACTTTATAATGGCACTGAAAAAAAAATAAGTTTGATTTAAATTAATTTCGATTAATGATATGAAGTGAAAAAAAAAACAAAATCATGATAAATACTTCAGTTTCGCGGAACTTAGTAATTGACAGTCAAGACGCAAATACTGCACTTTTGCAATTATTGTAACTTTTATATAATTTTCCTATAGCCGTCGCCAAAGCTACGTTCGCGCATTACTGGCCTTAAGGAAACTAATAAGCTTCCTTATCGTAGTGTCAATTGTAAAGATCCTATTCTCTAAATATGGGAATAAAATTCAATTTATCACTAGATATAATTTTTCTTAATAATAATCCCGAATTTTGCGGTAACAGCGTCAAGCAAATAATCGCGCGATAAAATATACGAATCATACACGCTAGACTTCAAACAATAATTTTCGCATCTTAACTGATAATGTTAAGTTACCTCAGACTATATCTGCAGTCATAAAAATCAGTTCATTTAACTATATCTAATATTTTAATTACTGTGACAGAAAATTTTTGCTTGAAGTGTCAAGTTCTAATTCTATGAACGTCACTAGATTAAAGGAGATAGGTCTTTGAAAACTTATACTATTCTAAACCTAAGTACATACGTGTAAATGTTAATCTAGTAGTATTTAAATTAGTTTTCAGTACAAATTAATATATTTTCATTGTAGGGATAACATTGCTTGAGTGACATGGCTTTACATACTACCCTCTAAATCATTGTATACTGTATAATGAGTTCGTAATATGCATAAATCACTATTTTATTATTAGATAAAAGAGTAAACGTACGAAGCAGTTATATTTGATAAGGATTACATACATTACATATGCTGGGAGTTAGATCCTATCAATATATAGATATAATATAGACTTTGGTGTTATGAAGATTCGATAGGATGTGAATAAATGCTCATTGATAATAAGAGAGCCGTAGCTCTACTCTACCTTAGTAAAAGCAGGTTCTTAGGAGAAAATCCCATAAGGGAGTATATTAGGGACAGACGACTAAAATTATATAATTAACTTTAATTTAACTATTTCCTTGAATACTATAACCTTAAAATTTTATTCGTCAATACAAGATAATATATAACTACAACTCCAGCATTGAATTATACTTAAGATCGGAAGCAACACCACGACGTGAGTAAAAACTACATCACGCATTTAATCTAGACAACAAGAGGCTATTCGAACCGCTCGATCCGAATACGTTACTCTAAAACTATATTTAAATAGTGAACACATATTGACTGAACACAGTGTATTAAATCTAACACCATCGACTCACTCGCCGACAGAATTAAAAAATAGACTATAAGGTCAATTTATACAATTTTGAGGAAACAATTTTGCTAAAATATTTGCACTAACACAAATTTTGACAGTATACAAACACACGTTATATACTAATTGAAAAAAAAAAAACATTTTGTAGATGAATATCTATAAATTAGCTAATTTAAACAACGAGTGCGTCATAGCGGCTTATTTTACGCTTAAAGTTTACATAAGTAGAAGTTGTTGTGGCAGACCGTACAGGATCTTACAATTATTTGCTAGAGATTATTTTACTTATCTACCATCTATAGCACTACCTCCAGGAATATGAAGAACAGCTTACCGCTTAGCCAGTTGATAATAAAAGTTGATTTAATGAAACAGTCGTTTGTCTAGCAACGTACTAAATAACTAAAAGAACTTAATATGCTCCTTTAAATAAATTTTTCAAGTGTAACGTCGAAACAAAATTCATTCAACTATATATAAATGCCAATAAAGTCGTCGTTCAAAACAATGTTAAAATAAAAACTAAATTTTGGTAATTAAAAATTGCATTAGGTAAAATAACGCGTTGATCGGCAACAACCGTCCCGCCCGCTCCGGAACCACGTCTTTCAGACAGTCTTCTAAAGTCAGTCTCCAAGTTTTATTGCAATAATTTCTTAGTTCATCTACCTTATTCCCTTTAACCCTTTCAAACTCTACGTAAGATTAAAATCTAAGCTGAGAAAAGAGCTACTTTTTAATTATTTTAACTATGGGCGTAGGACCGCCATCGCATTGATAAAAAATATAATATATAATACCTAAATTAATATGCAAAATAACTTAATATAAGAATACGCATCAACCGTGTGTATTAATTACATAATTATTTAACCAAGTTAAAAACGCAAAGTAACATTTTGAAAAAAAAATACTTTTCAAGTTAATTTTTAAATTATCTCACATAAAAACATCTTTTAAATCACAATGTGATCTTTTATTTATAATAATCTTGAAAGATTATATTCTTTGATTATGCAATGCTAAATATTAATGTCGGACAAAATTACAGCACGAATTCAGTATTCAGGTAGAAAAACCTATCGTCAAAATATTCAGATATAATCAGTGCAAAATATAATGTGCATATGCACTGTAAAAAGTTTGGTCTTTAAAGACTAGTCCTCAATGAAACAGAAATCAAAATAATATGGTAACAAAAAAAATAAAAAAAAATAAAAATTTGGAGAATGTTTTGAATAACAACAACTTATGCAAGTTGTCGTTAAGAACATGGAACATTTCTCCATACAAGCTAGGCTCGATTCAGATTTCCCAAACATTAATAATAAAATTGGCACATTATGAAAGCAATCACAACTTAAACAAAAAAATAATAATAATAATGGACCTACGGTCCATACAATTCATTCTGCTCAGATTTTCTACGTAAGTCAATAAACTTTGATGTATTGCTTGCCATGAGATGTTATATCGCGAGCGGTATCAGGTAAAGTCTCAAATAATACAACTAAGAAACCCTCAGTGGTAAGAGCCACGTCGCTCGGTCTATCTTTATCGTCAAGACCAGGACTCTTTAGATCAACAGCCCATAAAATACGAAGCTCTGACGTAAATACAAGCACACGATGATTCTTAGAATCGGCTACAATGATTCGACCATCGTCATCGGTAACTATTCCTGATGGACGATTAAGCTCACCGATGCCTGAACCCTCTCGGCCTACACAATGAAGAACTTTCGATAAAGTTGGATCTACCATAAGCAACCGATGATTCTCAAAATCAGAGACAATAATATTTCCTGAAGTTGTGAAACAAACACCTCTTGGTGTAGTAGGCCCTTTAAGCATTTTGGCGGGATTGGCTCCCTCGAAAACAAATTTAGTAATGTAAGTACCGTCACTAGTGAATAGCTGAATACGGTGATTACGGGTGTCAGTCACCACAATATTACCTAATGTATTAACGGCTACATCCCACGGATACTGAAATTGTCCACATTCTTTACCGAAGGAACCAAATTTAAGAATAAAATTACCCGATGAAGTGAATATCTGAACTCTGTGGTTATCTTTATCGATAACGATTATACGACCATAAGTATCGGTCGTTATACCAGCCGGAAGATCAAACTCGCCAGGTCCTGTTCCTTTAGAGCCAAACATTGTTCTAAATTCTCCACGACTATTAAATATCTGAATTCTATTATTTCTTCTGTCCGCAACTATTATATTACCCTCTCTATCTACACATAAGCCCCAGGGTCTGGACACTTGACCTTCATCTTGACCCTCTCTACCAAATGAAAACATGGGAACACCAGACACTGGGCTTCTTGTGGGCTTTACAGCGACTGACATCCAATATCCAGGAATTGCCTGACCAATGCCACGTGAAGTATTTGAGTCCATAGCTATACTAGTCGGGATACTATGATCGTAATAGTTTGTGGATCGTGTATGGCTATTTGTAAAATCTGGTAATGACCTTAGGCTATTTGTAGTGGACATCTGATAAGATAAAGGTGAAAATGTTTGAGCCGATTGTAATGAATGTAGTAATGATTGACGTGATTGAAGAGATGAGGAAGAGTTCAAAGAATGCATGGAATTTACTGGAGCAGATTGGACATCACATTGTCTTTTAATCTGATCTACTAAATCGTAATTGGGAGGTATAAACATAATACGTTCCTCAGTTACATACATATTTTTAAACATACACGAGAAATAATCTACTTGTGCTCTTCCTTTTTCTTTGGCCATGAATAAATCAATGCCTTCAGAATCCATACTGCGTACTAGAGTTTCGTTGGTATGCGCTAATCCAGCGAGAATACCACGAAGTGTATTCATGTGGTCTGTCAATTCATTCATCTTTGCTTGACGCATCTTCTCAACCTTGTCTAGCAAATATTTTTCACGGTCCTCAATTGCCTGAGCAAAGCATCGCATTGCTTTACGAATTTTCATGTTGGCTTCTGCAGTTTCCTTTTCATAAGCTTTCGACATTGCTACTGCTCTATCTATAGCAGTTTTTATAGCTTTAGTGCCAGTTTTGGTATCTTCTATAGCTCTGAAAACTCCGATTCTACACATGTCAAGGGCACCTTTAATAGGAGAGTAACAATGATCTTTATGGACCCATAAGGTACATTCTTGACATATGAAAATAATACAACCTTCGCAATAATATCTTACAGGATCGCCGTGAAGTTCGCAATACATAACTTCCTTTTCATTAGTGACAGAGTTAGGTCTGGCTCCAATAGGTGATATTTGATGAATAGGCAGCAGAGTATGCTCTCTTAACTGGCAATCTGAAGTAACTTTGTGACAGCACTCGTGACAAAACAAATCATTGCATTCAAGGCAACGTGTGGTTGGAGAGCGCTCTTCACAACGGAAACAGCTAATTGAAACAGACGACGAGGTACCGGGAGATCCGCTAGAGTTGTCCTCTTTGGAGTGACTTTGATTATTATTGTTAGAAACAGAGCCATACTCACGAGCGTTAGGCGTGGCAGCGTTCTGTAACGAACTACAGGAAGGCAATGCCCAGATATCGTAAGGCATAGTTGAAGACGAAGAGGCAGAGGCACCTTGAAGACTGGATGGTTTGTTCATATTCTCGAGAAGATTGCAGATGATATGAGACATGGCGAGGGGGTCTTCTTGCTCGGTAGAGCTGTGGCTGGAGCCTGTAGCCGAAGTGGATGTAGCTGGTAAGCTCGCAGCAAGGGACTGCGTCATGTTTGCGAACGACGTCATTATGACGCGCACGTCAAGTCATTAGACCTGCAACAATACAATGTAATTTTTAGACAATTTTAGGTAATTATGATTACGAGGAACATGAGGTAATTATTACACATATGTAATGTGCATGTTAATATTATCTTTATAAAAATATACGTAATAGTAATTTATTTTTATTTTGTAGAAAAGGTATGTAGATACTAGATAGGTACTGGACACAGAATTGCTAGAGTTCTTTCGCTTTTACTTCATGGTTAGTATTGGTTCCTAAACAGTTTTTCAACCAGATATAGAGAAACATTCAAAATTGGCATTCGTTTGAAAATCCAACCCATTTCCATGTGTTGGACAAATATGAGCCCTACTGCATCACAACGGTAGACTATCTGTGGGCCATTTGTTAATAATATTATTTGTATTATTTCTAAGTAAATTAATTAAGAAATTAGCATATCTAATACAAAAATTATTTACTATATACTTTAAATTTATGTACTATAAACTTTTTTTTATTATTTAATATTAATATAACTATTGACGTAATAATTTAACTATTGATTACATGATGACATATTATTTTGTTTTGCTTTGCTATCTAAATTTTAACTTTGCCATCTAAAATTATAATAAATATTCCAAAATTTTAATTTTATTAGGTACTACTTATGTGGGACGAGTAAATTTATTTGTAGTGGCATAATCGTAGCTACTTCAGAGGTGATTTATAAAATATGAAAGTGATAAACAAGCTAGCATACATCATAGAACTCGATTTTTTATCATGGAAACAAGTATCCATAAAACACAATAAATATGAATTGTTGAACAAACACCCATTATATCTATAACAAATAAACAATTTTAATTAACTTACAGTTCTGTTTAAATAATATAAAAACATTTCACTACACTATATTTACGAGATTTTATCACACACGCCGGATGGAAACATTTAACAAAAAGTTGACAACTCTAAAAATAACAGCTGAAAACAAGTATATGAGTGACGCGGATGTACTAATCTGGTCTAATGTTGCACTGGCACTATGGGGATGCTTCAAATGGTGCAGATTGCGAAAAAAATCTATCCTAAAACTTTTGTGTGCTCCCTACCACTAACCCTCATGTTCAGTAGGTAAGGAAAGTAGAGTGAGACAGCAATATACACGCATTGTGCGTGCGAGAAAGTTGAATGTTACGGCACATTCCTAAATTTTCCATAATTTAGATAAAAGAGGTTCGCTATGATTAGGGTTGATGCGCATTAAACGTTTGACTCGCTTTAGAAAATTATAACTAATGATATCGAGTATTCGCATATAATATGTTGTTCAAACATTATTAACCACAAAAAACTTGTCGAACAAGGTCAACATTATACATTTTAATATTACGGTATATTATAAACTGGATAAATTTAAGAGCTTACGTTTAATACTGTATAATTAAAAACAAATCGTATAGTCGATGCGACGATTATAATATCTATTCTTTCGTAACATAAAAATGTTGGCAAAGTCATTGCACCAAAAATGTCAACCCTAACCGTGTTAAAATCAGTATCGAGTGGCATTATTGTGTAGGTGCGAGAGAGACAGTCGAGTTTCTTTATCGAGATGCTGTATTTCGGGCGTCTATGCGGTGGGAGCACATGGCGCTCGTGACCTTGGAGCAGCGAGTGCGCTTGAGGCAGGTCCGGGACCCTCCGCCATCTTGCCGCGCCCCCGCCGTGCGGATCGTAGGGTGACGAAAATCGATGCTTTCCCTAGCTACCCTTATATCCAAAAGGGCGACACCACGGATCCACATCCCTTCTATATTATTTCGATATCTAAAATTGTTCCACTCACACACGTTAGATTCTACATAAAAAATATGAAAATCGACCAATTTTTTGCAATATATTTATTACAGCAAACAGTTCGTATTTTTCTTAATTTTGTTTTTGAAACAATACTATTTTTAATCGTTTTCAAAGATAAAATGTGTCTCTAAAGGACACAAAGCGAATCTTTTAAAAATTCTAACTTAAATAAATACCGAGCAAAAATTTAAAATAAATTCATTGAATTCAATAACAATTCAGTGTACCTCTACCTACCTGGTTTAAATTGCTAACATTACCTGTTTTAGAATATAAAGTATTGAAGCATTATATTGATGCATTATGTGACAGGTAGCTAGCTTGTTTTGTTACTGGTTCGCCGAAATGCTCAACCCTGATTTTTTTCAATGGAACAATAGCTTTACTCTAGTCGCTATGCGGGTGCGTTCAGGTTGGAAAAGTTCGCTTCTACGAGAGAACACGAAAATGTCGTAATTTAAAAGAATAAGTCTAGATGAAAAAAAGCAAGATTTTGCAAATTTTTGAAGACTAATCTATACATATAATATAATTGTAACTAAGCCGAATCTGTACATTAAATATTTTTTGGAAAATCTTATTAAAATAAACATTATTATCGATACAGAGGATGAATCTTTGGTTTTTAGAATTTTTGTCTGACTGTCTGTTACCGCATCACAGTAAATTCCTCCAGTGGATTTTGATGAAATTTGGTATGGTGATAGCTGGTTATCCGGGTCAATATATAGGATACTTTGTACCGCGAGAAAATATCTCATTTCTGAGAAAAAGTGCAAAAACTGCAATGTAAGAGTATACTAATATGTTGTTGTTGTTGACCAATAAAAAATGTTATTGGTCTGAGGTAAAAACCTAAGAATTTAGTTTTTGGTCATCTGCATGCGGGCGGAGCCGCGGGCAATGCTAGTAAAACATAATTATTTATGATAAAATATTATTATTTAAGTATCACACTATAAGAAGGCCTCGATGAAATGTCGCTCATTCAGAGTTCAAATTATACAAATTTTGTTAAAACACATAGAAAGCAATGCCCACTACATAAAAGACTATTTTTACTGAATACCATTGTCTCTCAACAATTTTGTAGATGAGACGTCATTGAAATAGAATGCACAATACTTAAATGCAACGAACACGGAACAATGCACCGGAAATGGTCAAAACGAATCATTCAAGATATTTTTTCCAAACCTATGAAAATTTGCCTATTAATATCCGTTGTACTTAAACACACAGTATACTTAGATGTATAAATTTACGTGCCATTCATTGCATTTAAGAAAGAATTTATGATACAGGCCACTATCTATTTAGATTACAGATATTGTCGATTTTAGTCTACTATAATCATAGAAAGCAAATTTCTTAACGTTTATGCTATTACAGACTAACTTTAAGTAAACGAAATTGACAATATAAGTGTGCAAATTAATATCAATAGGTCTTATAGACCTAATTAAATTTAATGACAAACTCCATCTTTAAGGCCCTAGGTAATAATCAAAAATCAAATCAAAATGTACTTTACTCAAATAGATTTTTACAAGCACTTTTGAATCGTTAGTTTTACATTTTAAATTTAAATTAAATGTCAACGTAGTCAGTT
Source organism: Brenthis ino (assembly GCA_921882275.1). Taxonomy (NCBI): domain Eukaryota; kingdom Metazoa; phylum Arthropoda; class Insecta; order Lepidoptera; family Nymphalidae; genus Brenthis; species Brenthis ino. Next base: position 18,764,347 of record OV170224.1, on the reverse strand, counting down.
CGTAAGGAATCTACCACCGGCTCGGAAGGCAGTTCTGCTGAGAAGAGCCAACGAGAAACTCTACTGTTGCTTTTTTAAATTAATAATTGTTTATAAAATTATAATACAATAATTATCTACTTATCCTACGTGAGACCTAACCAGACATTAGTTCCACACATTGACATCTACAAAGTATTCCGTGACGGTATAATGAGCTTTATAATCAAGTATAGCAATAAAGTTTAATAATTAATTATTATTTTTATCAAAACTTGTCAAAAACTTAAATAACAAAATAAATATCTTTAAACTTAAATATAAATCGAAATAACTTTTGTTACACGGTGAGTTAATTCATACAAAGTAACTCGACTCCCGGCACAATACCGGTGGAACCGGCTGGAAAAGAAAATTAGTTGCCAGTCTTCTTGATATAATTAGTATAATATGGAAATTACTGCTAAAATATATATTTAATATATTTAAAGGGACACATTTTGTCTGACAAATAAATTTAACGAAGTTTTATGCCTATAGAGTTTTACCTAGTATAGTTATATATATATATTAGTATATATTTTTTTGCTTTTTTTTATTTATACATGGTTGAACTTAGAAAATAATTATACATATTTTGGCTTCGCATTTCATAATATAGTTTTCACGTCTTTTAAAGTTTTTATACTGTTTTTTTTTTAATTTGGTACATTAAAAAAAGTACAAAAAATAACGCAAGATTTAACAGAAATAGAAAACATCTCAAAATTCACTTCATGTTTTCGTCATTCTGTTAATTCAATTCGTAACTTAAATAATTCTACACGTACCCCCAAGATCCCAAGACCGCATGCGCTAACTGCCGAACCCCCTCGAATACCACCATAATTATTTTCAGATAAATATATAGTCCCTTCACCCCGACATACAAAATAATCATCTACACATAATGTAACGAAAATGTCGAAATGACATACTTTAACACGATTTTACATCATTTTTACAATTACATTTAATGAGATTGAGATATTAATAAAATTAAAATAAAAGAAAGCCTGAAGCTATACATTTTAATCTTTATTAACTAAATAAAATGAAAAAACGGTCGAATTCATATCGAACTCGCTTGAAGGTTGCCATGCATTATTTGAATTTAAAGACTTCGGATTTTCGTAATATTTCTATGTAAAGTTTGAGTGAATGCGTTACGCAACACAACGTAGCGAGATAAGAGCTTTAAGCTCTACCTCGAAAACCGCTTCGATTGCTTAAACTGCGATGTGGACGATTATAATAATAAACAATTCGTGAGACAGTTTATTCACTTGTGTCTAAGCACTATAAATCCCACTGTATAAGTAAGCCTAAAAATATATCCCATTCTACTCTCGAGCTCGAGATAGAAGAGAAATTATTTTGCAGTCACCAAACGACTCTTTAAATGTAAATCTCGAAATCCGACCGCGTTAAAGATGATGAAGAGAAAATCTTTTAAATATTTGACCAAAACGATAAAATAAAACATTTTTTGGTGATGTTATTTAAATATTTTGGTGAAAGAACTTCCGTCATCAGTTTATGATACAGTGTGAACTTAATGACTAAAGGATAATTGTTCAACTATCAGTAAAATTTACCAAAAAACATCAAAATTTACCAAAAAACATCAAAATTTAACAAAATTAAAGTGAACATTCCACATGCCATACTTTTGGGACCTGTACTATATGTATTCTCTATTTACAGTGGTTTAGGTGGTTACTAGCTGCATCATTACAACAAACTGCTGATGATACCTACACTAACTAGTAATGAAGACAGAGACAAAGCTTCAGAATTATTAGAAAGGCCTAGACATCTGGTTTTCCAAATAGAGATTAGTGATGCGTGTCTAGGTCAATGCATGTTTATTCACATTGAGAAAAGATGACTCCAAATGTACATTTGGAAAGAACCCTTCATTACACTGTGAAAACATGAAACACTAAAGTACTAAATTAAATAACATTAAAAAAATATGTAGAAAATATCTACTAAAAGTAAATACTGCTTGCAGATTTTCTTATAGAACAAAAAAAATTAAAACAGAAAAAGATAAGCTTCTTGACTACAGGAGAATACTCAAATCTGGATGCCTGGTGCCTATTTGTTGGGAAGCACCTGGAACTCTAATATTATTATTATAAAAATGTAGTAGATGATCTTGCACACTTTAACAAATTAATATTGTGTAAAGGAAGAAATAAGATTCCTTTTCAAAATATTTTAAACCACTTTAAATGTCACATTATACTGAATTTGCAGAAAAAAAAATTATGAATGTATCCTTATCCTCTATATTGAATGATAGAAAAAATTCAATTCAATTCTTTCTTCAATGGCTTCAATATGTCACATAGAATGGAGAAGACACGAAGGAGATTGGTCGGTGATAGAGAAAATTGTAGTAATAAAATTCAAAGTTTGTCAAATGCGTACATTATATTTTGACAAATCATTGCTGTCAATTTGCAAATTATCCTAAAATTAGAATACAAACAATTCTGAGAGTGAGACATATGAGCTATTTTCACACTGATTTAATTCAAATGACAAAATGGATGCATTTTTTTGTTTTTACTCTATTGCCATTAAGTAAAGAAATGACTATAATATGCTAATATTAGAAAATTATACTTGTAAATAAGTAGATTGTTATTTAGAAGTAACTAACTGTTATAAATGTATTAGATATAAATTATATTATTCTATATCATATAATTTAAATCTCTTGGATTATACATTATACTATATCATTATATTTTTAAGGAAGTTTAGTAGTCAACTGTTACTGAAGACATATTCAATTCTATAGTTTTGTGGCTTCTAGGAGTGCCATTTGGGCACAATTTACATGGAACAGATACAAATGGAGAAGACTATATACTATAGTCTTACTCTTAGAATAAAAGATTGAATATAATAATAAAATTATTAATAAAGAAATACTACCATGGATTGTTTTACATATCCTAACAGAGGGTAGAACAATAATTAAATTTTTGCTTGTTTTCCATTTTTCCATCCAATTTTATTAATTAATTATAACTTATTTATATGTAATTATATTGGTCATAATTAAGTGAATTAGAAAAAACAGACTTATTATATAAAACAATATCTACATTCATAAGAAAGCTACAATTATGAGTGTATTTGACATGGCCATATAGAAATCAACACTAAATAATACAATCACTACTACTAAAAATAAAGGGCTGTCAGGCTTTGTGAGTGAACCTCTGCCCCATGTCATATTCAGTATTACCTAACTAAAACTTAATTTTAATTTGCAATGAAAGCTAGTACAAAAGAAAATTATACTCATTTAGTTCTATAATATTGATTGTTGATGTAAGTTCAAGTTATTAATATAAATGTTGACTTGAACACTAACTTATGTGATACACTAAAAAAACACTAATTTGTCACAAATGACCACTTTATAATTAACATAATTTTCAAAGCAGAATTCAAAAACTAAAAGAATTATTTTTGTATAGTAATACTTAAAACAATAAATAATTACATTTAAATGTTAATATTTAAAAAATGAAAAAATATACCTAAGAAGTAACATGTTAAAAATAACATCATAATTTTCCAGTGCCTTCCTGTTTGTCTTGGAGATCTCTACATAATGGATGTTCACGAACGGTGAATCACAAATTATAATAACTAATTATATACTCTGATATACTCACCAAAAATAATCTAAATATTCCAAATTATACTGGCAAAATCACTAGCAGGGGTACATTTTATGTATCACAATGTATCCGCTACTTGTAGGTCCATTCAAAATAAAAAAGAAATTCAGCCGACCACAATAATTATTTACGAAAATATGCCCGACGATGCAGGTAGATTGCACAAAGTTATATAGCTATTTTAAATGTACTCAAACTAGAGTTCGACTTTGACTACAATATAGCTATTGCACTAGTTAAGTATATTCTTGATCATCGCGATAAATTGATTAATATTTCGCAATAATCGTATATTTATTTGTTATTATCATAGAACACCACGAAAACAACAGCGGTGAATGAACGATCAATTGATTTAAAAATAAACCTATTGTCTATAGAAATTTCACAACAACACAGATAGAATATTCAATTTATATTAGTTGCTCAAATTTTATATTATTTATAATTATATAAAATTTATCAAGGCAAGCTAAAAAATATAAAACTAATAGGAATTAACTCCTGAAATATAACTCAGGCAAGCAAAGTAATTTGATTCGATCTATGAATCTCTTTTATAAATAAAAAATGTTTTGATGTTTAATGTCAAATATCAAATGTCAAAATTTCGCGCCTTATGTGAAAGAAGCGGTTAGAACTTAGAAGTGTGGTCAAAGAGTATAGTTATAAACTGAGTGTGGTCGAATCTGATAAATGATAATAAGTATATAAATATTGTGTTAAAAATGTCGACGCCTTCCAAACGACCTTCGTCTCGTGCATCGTCAGAAGCAGCAACTCCATCTCGCAGGACGAGATCATCGCAGCAACTTGTAGTTCCTGAAACTCCTCAACGGTCTACGGGGACTCCTTCCAAAGGTTCATTAAAATATAATAAAATTTGAATAATAATCACTTCCTTGTATTGCTAAGCAATGTTTATTTAACTATTAAAATTACATATCTTAATATTTTTGTCAACGTTATTAATTTATTCGTTTGCTTAATGCTTTTAAAGATGGCACACCTGGAACACCACGCCAAACACCCAGGACACCAAGTCAACAGGCCCCTGGTACCTCACCAGCTAGAGCCCTACCATCCAGTCCACTTGGTAATTATATTACTCTATGAAATTGCACTACCTGTTTTGATATTTCTTATACTAAAATAAGAATGTTAATAGGTACAGATATAGACATGAGTTCCCCATTGAACTATGGCACACCAAGTTCATTAAGTACTCCTCGGTCACTTCTAAGAGGAGCTATGACACCAGCACGACAAAGAGCTGATTTAAGGGGTCATCAGACTGCACCAAATGTGCCAGCTCCTACACCCTCAAGATTGGTAAGTTTAACAAATAATTCTGGTAAGTCTTATACTTAGCACTGATTGTAAAAACTGACTGACAGATTCTAGGTGCTACACCAATAACACAAGTTAATTTAAATATGAAATTACAGGTAGAAGCAGACAATGCAGAGCCTTCAAGTGAACCTCAATTAGTAGTATGGGGTACAGATGTGGCAATTGCCGAATGTAGAGAAAAATTTATAAAGTTTATACAAAGATTTGTAGAACCTACTGCTCTTACTAACGAGGCCTTATATGAATTGAAGTTGGAAGAGGTACTGTTGCATTAATTGTTGATAGTTGATATAATTTTGCAGCATATCGTTTATTAGCTGATCCTTATCAATATTATTGTTTCTAATTTTACAACAGCTTATTATTTAATACTTTTTTCAGATTCATACATTGGAAGAACCATTCCTAGATGTAGATTGTGAACATGTGAAAATATTTGACTCTAAATTACACAGACAACTTATCAGTTATCCTCAAGAGGTAAGATTTTAATTTAAAGCCCCTATTAAAATTCAATTGTTATACTAATATTGATGAATTTGTAAATAATCGACTAATATAAAAAAATCTATAATAAAATAATGTATGAAAATGTTTATATATTTGTCAATAAATATTACATAAATTGATGATTGGATTATTTTTTTAATACTGATAGATTATTTTCTAGGCATGCACAGTAGGATTTGCACATAGAGTATTTGTGGGAAATTGGTGGCCATGGTTAAATAATATAACATTTTTAGATATTCTAAATTCACTAAAAAATAAATTTACTGTTGTTAAAATATGTAGCACAAATGTTGAATGATAATTGACACATTTAACAACTTAACTGTAAAATTATCAAAGGTGTTTGATAATATTTTTTTAACACTCACAAAGCTGCAAATAAAATTTAGCTATGAAGATTCTTATTCTAACACTATAATATCAAATTATAAGTGTTTGACATTAATTAATATTCTCAGGTGATACCAGCATTTGATGCTGCAGTAAATGAGTTATTCTTTGAAAAATATCCAGCTGCAGTATTGGAACATCAAATACAAGTGAGGCCTTTCAATGCTCCACAGCGTCACATGAGAGACCTTAATCCTGAAGGTAAAGATAACACAAAAAAAATATAAGCAGAAAACTTATAAAATTGGAATAAGTGTTTTTTTTTTTATTTTTAAATTAATTTCAGTATGAATAATTAATATTTCATAATTTGTAAATTGAAATTATTATTAGTCTGGTTTTCACATCTATTGGTACTCCGAGCAAAAATTATATACATTTTCATATACATAGTTTATTTATTTATCAAAACGTGTGACACTGTGCATCCCCAGACTGTGTCGACACGTTACAAAGGCATAAAAATTTCAGTATTATACAATACTGAAATTTTACTCTACTTACTTAAGTATAATATAAATTTTAATATATAACATAATGAATAGTAAAAAAATATTATAAAGAGCAGAATCAGTTTGTTTGAATGTGCTTAATTAATTTGTTTGAAAAAAAATATTCACATTAGTTAACCCATTTATTGGGAAAGGAAATAGGCTACATAACTTATAATATGTAGTCTATCTATTCTATACTAAACATTAAAACATACCTAAGAACGAACCCGAGCGAACCAAGGTTGACTCACTAGTTACCTAGTGAATAGTGAAAAATTAAGTATTCATATAATATGATCATATTTATTAAATATTTATTAATATTTTTCAGATATTGATCAACTAGTAACAATCTCAGGCATGGTAATCCGCACATCAGGCATTGTGCCTGAAATGCGAGAAGCATACTTCAAGTGTGCAGTATGTGGTGCTGCGGCAGCAGGGGAGTTGGAACGTGGGAGAGTTCCAGAGCCTTCACACTGCTCACACTGTAATACAGCTCACAGTTTCCAGCTCATTCACAATCGATCACATTTCAGTGATAAACAGCTGGTCAAACTTCAAGAGTCACCAGGTATAAGTATTTTAATTTCTTTTTATTTTAATAAGCAAAAGTATTGAAAAAGTAACAAAAAATGTTTAATATATGTAGGGCCCTGTTATAATAGTGCAATATAAGCAGATGCTATACATACTAACTCCTTAACTTATGATCGCCTAGTACCTATGATGACGTCTCATGGGGTGCTTTTAGTAAATAATAAAAAATGTGTTGTAAATGATAAATAAAATTTAAATGTCTGTTTATAATGTCAAAATAACAGCGTTTTACTAAATGCATATGAAATTATGTATATACAGTACTTATAGGAAAAACACATCTTTTTTTATTTTTGTCTGTCTGTTTGTTCCGGGTAATCTCTGAAACGGCAGAACTTTTCGATTGGATTTTGACGGGATTTTCACTGGAAGATAGCTGATGTTATAGGGAGTAACATAGGCTACTTTTATTATAGAAAAAGAATTAGGGTTCCGCTCAAAAAAAATAGAACATACCAGTAGTTTCTGATATAAATATTATGTTAACAGACGATATGCCAGCGGGACGCACACCGGCCACAGTGAGCGTGATGGCGCACGGCGCGCTGGTAGATGGCGTGGGCGCGGGCGAGCGCGTGGCCGTCACCGGCGTGTTCCGCGCCGCGCCCGCCGCCGTCAACCCGCGCCGCGCCACGCTGCGCGCGCTGCATCGCACGCATCTAGACGCCTTGCATTATAAGAAGGCCCATAGTGATCGCTTCTTGGAGACTGAAGAGGGGTACGTGTTTATTTAACGATCTCTGATGTGATAATGTTAAAGATAATTTATAGCATCAGGAATTAAAAACACGCCACTCCACGCACGACGCATCGCACGTGCTTAGATGCTTTGTATTATGGGAAGGATCATGTTGATAAGTTTTTGGTTTGTTTGTTTACCTATTTGTTAGTATTGCGCTTGTTAGAATAATTTCGTGATATCACACGAACTGAACGACCAAAATTTAAATTATTTTCTGTCATTTATTGCGTGGTGGATTATGGCCTGATTCCCCTCGTACTGAAGGGAGGCCGTGCCCAGCAGTGGGACGTTAAAAAGGGCTGAATACATTTATTGATAGACTAGCGATTCATCCTGGCTCTGCTCGGGTTCGTCCCTACTTACGTTTTAACATTTAGTATAGTTTCTCAGAGATATTTTCCCGCAGTAAAAAGTATCCTATACGTTGACCCAGATAACCAGCTATCATACCATATTTCATCTATATTATAATTCCATTGCGTTAAATATGATATTAAGAACATCATGAAATAAATTAAAAAATTCACATAACTTAATAATTATTATATGCATATTATATTTGAAAGTTTCTAGAAAGAAACACATCATAAATGTAAAAATGCCAAAATTTACTATTATTAAATTCAAACGTCAGTTTCTAATTATAGTACAATTTATAATATATATTAATACTTAGTTCTGTTCATATGCATGTGATGTTCACATCTTAGAAGACATCATTAGTCTGATTGTTTACTTTAGAATAATTATAATTAAGCTTGTTTATTTCATCTGTATGTCGGTTTTGTGAACTTATAAATAAATAAATAAATAATTTTTACAGTAAAGAACACCAGTTTCCACCAGAACGTATAGAACTGTTCAAAGCACTTGCCTCCCAATCAGATTGCTACGAGCGTCTCGCCCGCGCCATCGCACCTTCTATATACGAAAATGTAGATATTAAAAAAGGAGTGCTTTTACAACTACTTGGTGGGACTAAGAAGAACTTTAATGCAGCTGGACGCACACATTTCAGGTAAAATTTCATCAAAGTGTGTGAGTGGATAAAGGAGTGTCGTCAGTTTGCGAGGGACTGCGTCGACATGTCACGTGTCACATGTAGCATATCGGTGACACGAACCCACATGTTTTACCGCTACCAAAAATCGCTTAACGCGGCTAAAGAAGATTTCACTTCAATAACATTAGATCCGAATTAAACATCCTGCTGTGTGATGACTCAGGCATCAGCAAGTATCTTTTGATATCAATTAATTCCTACATAATATTAGTCCCTAAGTTGATAACTAAACCTGACTCGATCCAGGATCGAATCCAGTACCCATGGATGTGCAGCTGTCTGCTAATCACTAAACCGAGGCTGTCACTAATAACCAAATAACCTCAGATCAGAAATAAACATCCTGCTGTGCGGTGACCCGGGCACCAGCAAGTCGCAGCTACTGCGCTGGGTGCACGCGCTGGTGCCGCGCGCGCAGTACACGTCGGGTCGCGGCTCCTCTGCCGTGGGGCTCACCGCCTACGTCACCAAGGACCCGGACACGAGGCAGCTCGTCTTGCAGACGTGAGTAACTATACAAATGGCTACTACAATTACTAATTTTACTACTGATTTTCTATTAAATTTATTTGAATGCTGCTAATTTGGCTAAATTAAGCTGTAAAAAGAAAATTGATCATTCCACTATCATTACAGATAGATTATCTATCATCTATTATCCATATATATAAAACGAAGTCAGGTTTGTTACAACACTTATATCTCAAGAACGGCCGGACTGAATTTTATGATCTCTGTTTTTGGATTTGTTTTCGCCCCCAATAGCAGAATGACTATTAAAATATAGGAAAAATTCACAAAAAAATAATTTGAATAAAAAAAATCATTTCATACTAAACGTCAAAACGTACCTAGGCACGAACCAGAGCGAAGCGAGGGTGAGTCGCTAGTCTTATCTAATAGAAATAGATAACTTTAAAGGGCTTAACATTACATTATATTTTTACAAAATTCAAGTGTAAGATATGAAAATGTTCACAAAATTAAAAATTGTTTCTTGCTACAAGTAAATACAAAATACGAATGTTTCTCCTTTGCACAATACCTACAAAATAATAATAATAACCTTTATTGTCCAAAAAGTTTAGCTTACAATATATTTTTATACCTGAGGGTAACTCACACTAGGCAGAGCCTGTATCGTGAGTACCACAATTTGATTTACAAATAAAATATTGTTGCTTGGTTAACAATTCTAGTAAAAGTTATTATTATGACAAAGAAATACGTTACAAAATAATAACTTTATCTTGTAATAAACGCATAATTTTTAAAGATAATTAACTTTTATTTCAGGGGTGCATTAGTTCTTGCTGACAACGGAATATGCTGTATCGACGAATTCGACAAAATGAATGACTCCACACGCAGTGTCCTTCATGAAGTAAGCTTATACAATATACTATGCAATTTTTTATATAAATTTCAGTAGAACATTTTAAATGCTACTATTTTTTCGAATTTTGTCACTTTTACTTTTTATATATTATTTCTCGACGATTCGAATGCTTTACAGCAACCATTGTATAGTTCTTTAAAACAATTTAAAATGAAATTAAAAACTTTGGTGCTATTTGTAAATTTCTTCCAAATTATGTATAATTTTGTGGGTAAATACTGTCTGTAACAGCTATGTAAAAACTATGAGTAAGTAAAATGTAAAAGCTAACTTTTACATTTTACTGTCTGAACTGAAACTTTACTTATTATAATTGCGAAAGTTTGGATGGATGGATATTTGTTACTCGATCACGCCAGAACGGCTGAACGGATCTGGATGAAATTTTTCACAGAGATAGATTATAGTCTTCAATAGCACATAGGTTTTTTAACCCGGAAAAATGTACGGTTCCCATGGGATAGATTAAAATCATCATCATATTAACAGCTAAGTTATAAAGTATTAAATTTTTTTTTTTTTCTTGGAGTGTATTTGCAATCAGCCCTAGGACTATGAGCAAATCTGTTCTGTGATGCTGTTTTTATTAAATAAATATAAACAATGTTAGTCAGATATTTTTAATTTTTGTAATTGGATTTACATGACCTTCTTTGGTTTCAGGTCATGGAACAGCAAACTCTATCAATCGCGAAGGCCGGCATCATCTGTCAATTGAACGCCCGCACTTCGATCCTTGCTGCGGCTAATCCCGCGGAATCACAATGGAATAAGAACAAAACTATCGTCGAAAATGTACAACTACCTCACACTTTGATGTCTAGGTACCAAAATATTATTGATATTCATTACAATTTTTGAAGTTATACTTCTTTTGGGACGTTTGGAAAAATTTATGACAGTAAAATTGTTACGATGCGCGCACACCGACAGCCAAAAAGCGACATGATGAAGTTAGCTACATTCCTTTTACAAACAGAGAGTTATGCCATACAGGATGAAATCTTTAGCTATTTTTGTTCTGTTACGCCAAAGAAGTATAACTTCTTACGTGCGTACAAGTACACATACACGTATTTTTTAAATTTACAATTTTGAAATTCAACATAGTATTTTAATCTTTCGTTTTTAAAATTATATAATAAATAAATAAATAAAAATTTTAAAATTATATATTTATGTATAATTAAATATATTTCAGTGGTAGCCCAGTGGTAACGCCCTGGCTTAAAAAACTAAGTGTAGTGGGTTCAAATCCCGGGTCTCGTAAGTTTCATATTTTCATGTGCGAATCATTTTTAATATGATTATCACTTGCCTTACGGTGAAGGAAAACATCGTGAGGAAACCTGCCTAAACACTTGTTCGGCGTAACCCGCACTTGTTTAGCGTGGTGGACTATGGCCTGATCCCCCTTGTATTGAAGGGAAGCTCGTGCCCAGCAGTGTAGGACGTTAAATAGGGCTGAATACAAATAATAAGATATACTTTTTATTTCAGGTTTGATCTGATATTCTTAGTTTTGGACCCGCAAGACGAAGTTTTCGACCGACGTCTAGCATCACATCTCGTTTCACTTTACTTCGAAGATCCAGCTGACACACAGGATGATGAAGACGTTGTGGTAATTTTATTCCCCTTTTATTAAATAAATAAAACCGGCCAAGTGCGAGTCGGACTCGCGCATGAATGGTTCCATACCATTATCTATAAAAACGGCAAAAAAATCATGTCTGTTGTATAGGAGACCCCTTAAATATTTATTTTATGGTTTTTTAGTATTATCTGTTATAGCGGCAACAAAAATACATCATCTGTGAAAATTTCAACTGTCTAACTATCACGGTTCATGATATACAGCCTGGTGACAGACGGACAGACAGCGGAGTTTTAGTAATAGGGTCCCGTTTTACCCTTTGGGTATGGAACCCTAAAAAAATAAGTGCACCCATTGGGTATAGTGATACCAATTACTGCTCATCATTTTTTTGAGTTGGTTTCGAGGTTATATTTTCGATTCTAAGTTATAAACATTTGATTTAAGTTATAGCCATCGCATTATAAAATGTTATTAATAATTTGCAGAACATGAGTCTAATGCGGGATTACATAGCGTTCGCCAAGGAGCACGTGCAGCCCGTGCTGAGTGAAGCCGCGCAGCAGAGGCTCATCGATGCCTATGTTGATATGAGGTTACAACATTATATTATTTTAAAAAGCTTAAAAATAATAGCAACCAATTTCTCTTACAAACGACATCATTATTCAATGTGTATTTTTATTATAAATATGTTTTGTTGTAAGAAAAAAAAGTGACATATTTTGGAGTTTTTGCCTAAAAAGGAAATAAAACTAAATTCTTATAGGATAACGCATTGTCACTTGCTAGACAACATTTACACCACATTATTCAATACTAGGTGTATTGTATCAATTTACAAATTTGGGCTTTAAATATTATTATGAGAAATTAATTATAAATTAAAACTGTCTAAAATAATTGATTCCATCATTACAAATTTGTTTTCTTATTCCCAGACGAGTAGGCAGTGGTCGTGGACAGATATCCGCGTACCCGCGTCAGCTAGAGTCTCTCATACGTCTGGCCGAAGCGCACGCTCGTGTGCGGCTCTGTCCTGTGGTTGAAATTGTGGATGTTGATGAAGCAGCCAGGTGTGTAATTCATTACTATGTTCCTTTATAGATTTGTCTATGGTAAATGGTAATACCAAAATGTAGCCCAAAGGATGGTGTAATTGTATACATAAGGATAGGACTGCATATAAGATCATTGGATTGAAAATTATATGAATTATTTTTTTTTTATTTAATCAGTACTTGTTGTGTTTTGTGATTTTAAAATGGTAAACATTGTAAAACAACTCAAGTTTAAAATTTTATGGATAATGAAACCATTGATGCGCCAGTGAGAATTGCACTTGTCTGATTGTTTTTTCTTTCTAATGTAAAACGTTTTAAATATATACCATGTTTAAAATATCAGCATGGTATTTATCATCCTATTATACATTGTCATTACATGAATATTATCAGAGATCATGAAAGCGTAATCCATTATACTAGAAATTTTATTTCTTTGTCGTAAGAGCATTTATCATGCCGCTATTTGACGGTCGGTTTGCGCGTGCATCGTAAAAATTTTACTCTCATATTTTTTCCAAACATGCCAAAAGAAGTATATCTTCAACAAATAAACATTTAATATAATTCCCAGGTTACATCGCGAAGCCCTAAAGCAGTCTGCCACAGATCCAGCATCGGGTCGCATAGACGTGGGCATCCTCACCACGGGGCTGGGCGCGGCCGCGCGGCGCCGCAGGGCCGACCTCGTCAATGCACTCAAGGATATTATAAAGCCGTATAACAAACCCCATACTATCACACATGTTAAATTGTTGCAAGAGGTCAATACTAATTCGCAAATTGTGAGTATCATTGTTTTTTTTTTCAGACAATTTGAAAAAGTACAAGTTTGCCTTTCACGCTAATACTATAAATTCTTACAGAGAGGTAGTAGAGGAAGAGCCCGTGAACGCCAGACCTTCGTCATTTTATCAAGGCTGAAGGTTTGTTAGCGCATGCTCCCAACACATAAGAACGATGGACCATTATGAAGTTCAGGCTATGGTGGTTTTGGCAGGTACACGGTACTAAAGGTGTGTAAAATACCGATCTAAATTCGTCAAATAATAAAGTGTGATTTTTTGGTATTACCTTCAGAATATTATTAAAAATCACGTCATTCAATGCCAGACACTTAACATCGTGGCAAACCCTTGCCAGACACCCTTTTCATGAAATCATAATTCTACTTACGTTATAGTATAAAAGCTGATTTTTATATATAATACTTGGGTAATAATTAGATGATTTATAAGAGTGCTAGCATAGCATTTATTACATACCATGAAAAATGTTCCAAACAAGTTGGGAGGCATTTCTAAGAAAATGTTGCAAATGGTCACCAAATTTGAAGCGCTAAGAATTGACTTTATTTTTGATGGTGTGTAATAAATGCTATGCTAGCAGTCTTATAAATCATCTAATTATTACCCAAGTATTATATATAAAAATCAGCTTTTATACTATAACGTAAGTAGAATTATGATTTCATGAAAAAGGTGTCTGGCAAGGGTTTGCCACGATGTTAAGTGTCTGGCATTGAATGACGTGATTTTTAATAATATTGTGAAGGTCATACCAAAAAATCACACTTATTATTTGACGAATTTAGATCGGTATTTTACACACCTATAGTACCGTGTACCTGCCAAAGCCACCATAGCCTGAACTTCATAATGGTCCATCGTTCTTATCTGTGTTGGGAGCATGCGCTGACAAATTTTCAGCTTTTATAAAATGACGAAGGTCTGGCATTCACAGTCTCTTAGGCCATAGTATTAATTCATCAGTCCTGTCAAAATCGGTCCAGCCGTTTCTAGCCAGATATTTAGTTAAAAACTGTTATTTTGACATTATAAACAATTATTTCAATTTTATTTATTTGTATAGATTACATTATTATTATAACGTACGTGGACTACGTGCAATTTTTTATGATGCCATATAATTTCACGACGATAGCAATTTAAAGATTCGAATTTTCCAATCAATTAATTCGTTATTGTTTTAATTTCAGACGGTATCACGAGACCAATTAGATGAAGCATTACGAGACTTACAAGATGAGGGCAAGGTCGTTATCGTCAGCCACACACATTTAAGACTTTGTTAATATTCGAACATATTATGTAGCATTCTGTTTGATTTTACAATAAAAGTGTAACTAGAACTAAAAAGAACGAAATGGCAATATAAAAACCAGGGCTGGGAATCGATTTAAAAAAACTGTTTATTTCAGTAATGGTAATTCATAGCTCGTTCTTTAGCCGGTTAATAAAAACAAAAAAACAAACGGTTCAACCGAAGACCGTAAACCGAAATGGTTAATGTTTATTCTTAGAAATAGGTTGCATTTCTGTTTTGATACTGAAATAAACTTCATTCATAAGTAAGAATGTGCATGTAACCTTCTACTAAGCAATTTACTATTAGCAAAGATTCGCCAAATGTAACGCAAAAAAACTCATTTTAACAGGTTAATTCCGATCTTGGAACTTAAATTGGTCAAAAACCATTCTTTGGGCTTTTACCGGTTAAAGAATAACCAAAACCTTTCAGTATGGGGACAATGCCCAAAACCAGATTAAAAATTGAATGGGTTTCCGGACCCTGATAAAAAACTAACATAATTCTTAAAATAAGTGAATTTTTATTCAATTAAGTGAACTATGATTTCATTCTATAATTTAATTAATTCATGTAAATTATGAGATGAGAACTTAGAATTTGAAACTTGATTATTATTAGAATATACAGCTTATTTTATGTGTAAATAATGGCCGCCTGCATGTTTGTGATAGTTAATAAATCTGTATTTTTTTTTGAATTGTTGTTTTATTTCCGACTAGTATACAAGTTTTAAAACGGTTTAGTTCTTGTTAAAATTAAACAAAATACGCGAGAGGCATTCTTCATAAGGTCATCAAAGTCTAACATTAAATTTTAAACTTACCTGCATAAATAATAACAGATTCCAAAAAATAACCCAGTATTTGGCATTTCTTAGAAGAAAATATAAATAACTTACAATTTTTTAGACATCTGGAGTCTTAAATCTGAAACGTGATATTTGCTAACTATTGTATATGCCTTCAAGTCATTATTTTCCCATTATTGATAACTCCACTTTTTTAAGGTTAAAAGTGCTAAGTCCGTATTCAGAGATAAGACCAGTAATTAACATTACTGTTCCAAGCACAATAAGGATTTTAAATATGAGAAATATTGACTCAATAACTGTCCTCTAGAATTTTTATCATGTTTTTATAAACTTTATTTATCCTCAACTATGTAACTAAAATATTCAAAGGAGCAGGATAAAAAAATGGCAGGTTCTTTCAATAAATTATTTTTATTTACATATACATAATAAGTATAAAAATCTTAAGCTCAACAATATAAAAGAGGCGTCTCTTTGTCTGTCACACAATACTTGTGCATTTCATATATTAATATCAATGCAATTTTTTGGTGCCTAGTTACTTTCAACAGTTCAGAAAAATTGGACAGTATTGAATTATATAGGAAAAATTTTAAATTTAATACATTTGTAGCAACTTCAACCCGTTAATACTGAATATAGCAATATAATTTAATTTTAAGACAAATGGTCACTAACAGTTATATTTTTAGAATTTCTTCAAAATACTAATTTCACTAATTTTCACAGTAAATTAGGACAAAATTATAAGATGCAACTTGCATACAAATTGCAAAAATTGCAATTTTTATATCGATCCATAATATCTACATTTTGGGTGTATTAACATTAAAGTCAAGAGTGACTTGAATTAGGCAATAAGCAACATTCCCATAACCGTAGGCACAAATGTGACAAATTCAAATAAATAAAAACGTGCGTAAGCTATACCTAATAACTAATATAACTATCAAGATGGCGTTCCATTAATGTTATCTGTATCGGGTTTGTTTTGAAGTTTTCTCGGTGCTTCATCCGCTAGAGAACATGCCTCTAATACAAATCTATTGAACTGCTCCGGCTTGTCCAGGTAGACATGGTGGCCCGCACCATTTATGACCTGTTGGAGATCAAATGTTACGATTTATAATAAAAGCTATTATAGCTAATTGTTGCCATGGTAACCGTTGTTATTGTCTGACAAATATATATGATTGTATTTATTGTTATTGTAGAGGAAGAGCCCGTGAACGCCAGACCTTCGTCATTTTATAAGGCTGAAAGTTTGTCAGCGCATGCTCCCAACACAGATAAGAACGATGGACCATTATGAAGTTCAGGCTATGGTGGCTTTGGCAGGTACACAGTACTAAAGGTGTGTATAATACCGATCTAAATTCGTCAAATAATAAAGTGTGATTTTTTGGTATTACCTTCAGAATATTACTAAAAATTACGTCATTCAATGCCAGACACTTAACATCGTGGCAACCCCTTGCCAGACACCCTTTTCATGAAATCATAATTCTACTTACGTTATAGTTTATAAGCTGATTTTTATAATATAAAATATATATTATATAATACTTGGGTAATATATATTATATAATACTTGGGTAATAATAGATGATTTATAAGAATATGGTCACTAGATGGCGCAACAAAACAAAATAGTAGTTTTATATTTATGTTTTAAGTCACGTTTGACGACACGCTTGGCTCAGTTTGTATTGACCCTATTTTCTGTGCCAGCGGTCGCGGGTTCGAGTCCCGCTGGAGGCATTCATTTGTGTGTTGTCGAATGTTTGTACTCCAGTCATGGGTGTTTATATTTATAATAACTATGTATTTAAAGTTATATATGTGTAGTGTATCAACTATCTGGTATCCATAACACAGGCCTCGTAGCTTACCATGAAACTAGATGGCGTGAAATACTAATAAAATAAATAAATAATTATAATTGCATAAGTTGATAAAAAATGCTATACTATAGCTTTACCGCGGCAGTCTCCGAGTGCCACATTTAATTTATTTTTTATATATAATACTTGGGTAATAATTAGATGATTTATAAGACTGCTAGCATAGCATTTATTATATACCATGAAAAATGTTCCAAACAAGTTGGGAGGCATTTCTAAGAAAATGTGGCAAATGGTCACCAAATTTGAAGCGCTAAGAATTGACTTTATTTTTGATGGTGTGTAATAAATGATATGCTAGCAGTCTTATAAATCATCTATTATTACCCAAGTATTATATATAAAAATCAGCTTATAAACTATAACGTAAGTAGAATTATGATTTCATGAAAAGGGTGTCTGGCAAGGGTTTGCCACGATGTTAAGTGTCTGGCATTGAATGACGTGATTTTTAATAATATTCTGAAGGTAATACCAAAAAATCACACTTTATTATTTGACGAATTTAGATCGGTATTTTATACACCTTTAGTACCGTGTTCCTGCCAAAGCTACCATAGCCTGAACTTCATAATGGTCCATCGTTCTTATCTGTGTTGGGAGCATGCGCTGACAAACTTTCAGCTTTTATCAAATGACGAAGGTCAGGCGTTCACAGGCTCTTAGGCCATTGTAGCAAATACGTAATATCAATAATCCATAAAATTAGTGAACTTTTATTAAAAAATAAAAAAAAATATTATCCTATTACACGTAAAAGTTATGTACAGAGTTGAGGCAATGTAAATATAATAATTTAATATACACTGAAGGAAACATACAGTTTGTCCAACCAATACACTGACAAAATATAAAATTTAGGAGAGATCTGGAGCAAACTGGAGGATACCCAATCAAGTTTACAACCAAAGAAAATTGAATAAAACGCTAATATTTTTATAACTTTAAATAATAATATATATTTCTTGGTTAACTAATAGAAGTTAATGGAAATAAACAAAGAGGTTCATTATAAATACCTGTACGTATGTCTTGGAATCAGGCCGGTGCTCGCTGAGCAGCTGGCCGGTGCTGTTGTCGACCCACGAGCGCGAGCCGTACAGCACGGTGACGGGCAGCGCGGGGTCGAGCTGCGCCGCGCGGTGCACCATCGGGTTCTTGGCCCACCCGAACCCGTGCATTAACGAGTGGAAGGCGCTTTCACCGCTGGAATATAAATATTATACTATACAAAACTTTTTAATTCCTTTAAAAAGCGTTTAAAACTGCATTTAGACTCTAATCTTCTTATCTATATTTACATACATTTTTTATTATTATTATCATTTATTTGATATTATTTATATATTTATGTACTAATTATTGACTAGCGAGTCACCCTCACTTCGCTCGGGTTCATTCCTATACGCTTCTTTAAATTGATTTAACTTTTTTATTTATGAACTGATTGAAATAAAACATACACAAAATGTTAAGTGTAGCATACCACCCACAACACATTAGTGAAAAATCGCATCCAAATCGGTTAAGCCGTTTCTGAGATTAACACGCACAGAAAAAAATTCAAAAAATCATTGTTTTGGGTTCTATTATGTTAATTAAGTCCCCCAATATTAGTTTTTCTCACAAAAAAATTATACAGATAGCGATCAGTTACACTTTTACTAGGTATATGTATAGACTAGCATTGCCCGCGGCTCCGCCCGCGTTCAGGTGACCAAAAACCAATTTTTTAGGTTTTACACTCATTTACATGCTCTTTGGGTTTTACATAATAGTACTCTTACATTGCAGTTTTTGTATTTTTTTTTCAGAAATAAGATATTTTCTCGCGGTAAAAAGTATCCTTTTGTGGTCGTACAATTAATAGTATTTAATATTATTAATTATGCTATTGAAATATGAAGGCACTCCTTTATATTGCATCTTATACATAAACCTCTGTAATAATTATATAATGCCTTTGAGACATCTAACACCTTAGTCTCTCCCGTGACCATGGATGCTGTAAAGCATTCGAAACGTCGGGAACCAAAAATCAAAATAAATTCGCGAAGAAATCCGAAAAGATAGTTTTATTTAATATACAGATTTATGATTCATATGTACATACAAGAATAAAATTATCTTAAAATGTCATAAACTGACAATAACAATATTCAACTCACCTGGGCGTTTGCGAGTTACATTGGTATATATATTCAGGTATAACAGTCTCGGCGTTAGGTACATAATTTAGATATTTCCTAGATATATCTGGTCTTGTCTTGCTAACTAGCCATTTCCCCGCGGGTCCGGCCGCCCTCACCGCCCACAGGGGATTGAGAGGCTGCATCGCAGTCGCCACTGCTCGAATCCAGAACGGAACTTGGTACTTTTCGTACACATTTGATGGTTTTTCTGGAAAACCCCATGGATCTGCGAGGATGAGATGTCGAACTCTGTTGAAAAATAGCGGCATTAGAATACAAGGTAACAGTCAAAAAGAGTATTATATAAGGGCCTATACACACGATTTTTTACGCGTTGTTGATGTGGTGTGTAAAGGCCCTAATAAGTTAATAGGCATAGACTACGCGTGTATGATATTGTAGTTGACAGCGCTTTAAAGTTGTTGTGGGCTACCACAGTCTACTAATCCATACAATCATCTAACGAAGACGCAAAATATGACAATATTGCGGGGCATGCGGTGAGGAACATGAGTGAGGTGCACGCGACTGTCATGCATACTCTTATATGAAAGTTGGGAAACAGCTTTAGGGTTGACATTAGACATGTACGAATGTGACTTGCTGCGATACAGCATTACAACGCTTTAAAACCAAAAAATATTCATGGCGATCATGAAATTTGTATTTTTTGGCAACCCTCACATTTGACAGTATTTCAAAATCAAACGTAATGAATGAGAATTTTATGTGCATACCTCTCAGGATATTTCAATGCGTAAGCCGTAGCAATGAATCCCCCGAGGCTGTGTCCAAGGAGTATGAACTCTTTGATCTTGACCTCGCGTCTCCATTCCTCTACCGATTCGACCCATTGCGCCTCAACTTTCTCAGCCTCTGACGCGAACTTTGGTCGGGAACTACGACCAAATCCTGAAATAACAATAAAACGTATTTAATTATATATCTAAACTATTAATAAGTAAAATTGAAACGAATAAAAAATTATCTAGGACAAAATTAGTCACCATTGCCCGAGGTGATTTTTTTATAGATAAAACCATAATGTCAAAGTCAAAATGGTTTTTATTACTATTAAGCACTTTAATAATTTTAGCTTTAAATAGCTGTTTGAAAGAAAACGTATTATTTAATTTATGCTGGCTTTTTGACAATGAGTACGTACAGGTAGTAGGCATCGAACTATTACAAATTTGAACATTTGTATGTGCGTCTGTATGTATGTGTGTACGTTTATTACTCCTTCACGCTATCATGACTGGACGGATTTCGATGAAGGCTGTTAGGCACCTAAGGACGCTAGGCAGTTACGCTTCGCTTTCGATAATGTCTTACAAAAAATAAAAACTTTTTAACAAAAAAATAAAAACCGACTTCAAACAAAAGCACTAAAAAGTAAAAAATAACTGATTGGTAGATTTCATTTACTATACATACCTAATCAAATATTTTCGAAGTCGGTGTGCTTTGGCTAAGTAATTAAAGCCTACCTATTAATTAAATACATACCTAATCAAATATTTTCGAAATCGGTGCCAGCCCATACAAAGCAAAGCACACCGACTTCGAAAATATTTGATTAGGTATGTATAGTAAATGAAAACTACCAATCAGTTATTTTTTACTTTTTAGTGCTTTTGTTTGAAGTCGGTTTTTATTTTTTGTTAAAAAGTTTTTATTTTTCCCTTTTTAGTGTAGACAGTACTAGCAAAGTAAGAATTCTAACGTGTTAGGCTTGTCGAATCAAACAAAATAAGCCCAAACTCAAAGTATCTACTATTAGCCGTTGAAGAGTTCCACCTATCCACCTTCTGGCCTTACCATCAGATCAGGTCAACAATACTGAACCACTATACTATCAACGGAAATAGAAACACTTGCAAAGTTTCAAGTCAATATGATAATTAGAAGTAGGTTAAATCCATCATTACCTATTTTTCCACCCTTAGGGGTGGTATTTTTTTTTTGAAATTTAAATGGGACCAATCTGGAAGTATACCCTTTCAAACAAAACAAATATTGTCTAAATCGGTTAATAAATGACGAAGTTCTGAGGTAACAAACATAAAAAAAACAGTCGAATTGAGAACCTCCTCCTTTTTGAAGTCGGTTGAAAACTTATCTTACACTTACCTAGTAAATCTATCGCATATACCGGTCGAGACGCCGCAAACGCGTCCAAGTTAGGACACCAAAGCGCTACACCAGCTCCCATGCCGTGTAACATCAACAATGGCGTCTTTGGGGATTCGTCGTTCAAAGAAATGGTCCATATTTTATCACATTCACCCACCACTGACCCAATATCTACATAGAAACGCTTATACACGGTCTTCACGCCTAAAAAAGTTTCCAATAAATGTTAAAGGCAGTGTTAACATTGATTTAGCTTTATAGGTTTTTTTAAGTATTAAATTACGAAATACTTGTTTTATTTCATTTTCACTAGATTAGAAAAATACATTAATTTTTATATCTTAGTAGTATAATACTTTTATATCTTAAAAGTATATATGTACTACTATATAGCATTCAACAGTCCTAATCCATTACAACTAAAAATAGTCTCCTTTGGGTAAACATTATGATTTAGTTATTATTTATAATATCACTAGCGACACACCGTCGCTCTGCTCGGATTCGTCCCTAGATACCTTATGACGGTTAGTATGGAATTCATAAACTATATAGTTCCATCCAACTTAAGGGATAATTTCCATCTCCATACCAAATTTCGTCTAAATCGGTTCACGGATTAAGCGTGAATAGGTAACAGACAAACAGACAGAGTTACTTTCGCATTTATATATTAGTATGAATTTCAATATTCAACAGTACCATTGTAGAAGACATGCCATGATTCATATCTAATTATCGGTAGGTACATAAATTGATAAATGTGTATATATCTAATTATAACCCTCTAGCCTCTAATCTAGTTTTAAAGTACAGCCTTTTTACAAGTTCGAAATGAGGAAAAATATTCGTTTCTTTATTCTTGTATGAAAAAACGAATGATCAAGCAACTATCTTGGATGACGTAAACATTTTTTTTTATTTAAACATAGTGCAAAAAATTAAAAAATCTCATCACGTGTATAGAGGACGTTTGAAACATTAAATATTGTTTCATGTAGGTATGTATTTATAATATAAATACTACTACAACTGAGAAAACGGGAACTATAATATGACACGTGGTTGATACGCGAATGATACGTTCTAGTTGGCATAGTAGACCGTGTCGCTTTTTTCCGTGCCTGATACGTTCATAGCACGGTCATGGTATGAGACGATGTAGTGGGCAGACTCCTTAATGAGTGGAATATCATCCTCATCCACCTCAACTGCATTAAATCAATTTGCTGATTGAGTTTTTTGAGCTGATTCAGAGAGTTCAGTTAGCTATATGAAGAGTTAGTCAATATGAAGAGTTGCAAATTAAATATTTTCAATTATATTTATCAAAGATAATTATCAACCCATATTTATCAATGATAATTATCGTTTCGAACCCTGAATTATATAAGGATCTTGATCTTCATTAATTAGATTAATGGATTTTATCATAGCTACGAATTTGATAATGTATTGAAATATACATAGAAAAGTCTCATTCATCTTATTTAACGACTAAAAAAGAGTACAAAGGTCGAAGTGCTTAATGCCTGATATGTTATTCTATTGTATACTAAGAGTATATACATTATACATACGTTTCTCCCACAGTGACTGCAGTGCGGAAGAAACTAACTTAATCGAGAAACACGCACGCACTGACTAGTTTTACTAGATTTTTGCATGGAAAAATAAACAAGTAGTACCAAAAACATTGAGGCAGTGCGGTAGCCCAATGGTCATTCGCTCGCTTGGGAAACCGAGTGAAGCGGGTTCAAATCCCGGGTCTCCTCTGAAATTTTCAGGTACGAAATATTTCCAATATGATTACGATACTGTTTTACGGTGAAGGAAAATATCTTGCGGAAAACTGCATATCTGATAGAACCTAGAAAGTTTTCGAAAGACATGTGAAGTCCGCCAACCCGCACTTGGCCAGCGTGGTGGGCTATGGTCTGATCATTGGGACGTTAAAATAGACGTAGTATTCATTACACACTACAGTAAAAATATAATAAATTATAATATAAAAACCGACCGAAGTTCAAATTCCATTTCCACTATCTATCAATACCTATCTACTGCATTATGTGTTAACTTTAATAATACTACCAAGCCGTTGTATTGAATTTAGTGGTGTAGATACATATAAATTACAAGGTACAAAGTCCGTAATACGGACTCCGTATACTAAATGTTTTGTAACATTTGTTGGGTCATTACCAGGTACGAAGACACGTTTAAAGGTTATTGCCAACAATGAAAATGATTAAGATAACCTCGTTGCAAAATCGTTCACAACCTACTGCATAACATTGATAAAAAAAAATATCAAAATAATTTCCGTCATACGAATATATTAGGAGTCAAGGTCAGAGATAAAAAATTAGACGTGGTTTTTTACGAAATCGTGAAACGTTTGTGAGGATGGATATATTATGTGTTTGTTACTCTTTCACGCTAGATCTACTAAACGGATTTTGATGAAACTTTACAGTAATACAGTTTGTATATAATACTAACACTTATATCCATACTAATATTATAAATGTGCAGGTGGGTTTGTTTGTTTGTATTTCTTTCACGTCGAAACGGAGTGACGAATTGGCGTGATTTTTTGTGTGGAGATATGTACTTGTAGTTGGAGGGCTGAAGAGTGACATAGGTTACTTTTTATCGCGGGAGATTATCTAACTCCCACGAGAAAACACGTTATAATACAATTAAAAAGATTTGTGATCAGAATTACTTGAAACTTGGTATTAATGCTCTTCAATAAAATTAATTAAATGTTTTAGCATTTTTCGAAATTCATGCTATAAGGGGGTAAAATAGGGAATGAAAGTTTGTATGAAACTACCTAAACTAAACTACTTTTTAGAGATTTTTTTGTAGTTTTAGTGCGAGCGAAGCCGCGGGTTCTGCTAGTAAGCTATAATTTAAAAAGATATCTATACACATAATAAAATTGTAACTTAGCCGAATCTGTACATTAAATATTTTTTAGAAAATCTTATTGAAATAGACATTATTATAGATACAGAGACAGAATCTATAGTTTTTAGAATTTTTGTCGGTCTGTCTGTCTGTTACCGCATCATAGAAAAACCACTGGAGGGATTTTAATGAAATTTGGTATGGTGATAGCTGGTTATCCGGGTCAACATATAGGATACTTTTTACCGCGGGAAAATGTCTCATTTCTGAGAAAAAATACAAAAACCTGCAATGTAAAAGTATGTAAAACCTAAGAATTTGGTTTTTGGTCATCTGAACGCGGGCGGAGCCGCGGGCAATGCTAGTAGTAGCATATACGTGACCTGAGCGGGTGTAGTCGCGTGAAAACGCTGGTATAAATTAAATGAGGCTTAAGAAGTAACCGCAACACGTAATAATATTGACAATATTGGTGAATTTATTTAAATTGCCTTTTTATACCTGTTATCTTTCAAAGAAAGTAAATTATTCTTACATTATTTCTCTTTGCATAATTATCAAAACCGTGCTCTAAGATCGCGGCAACAGACAGACAGACAGACAAAAATCCTAAAAACTATAGATTCGGCCTCTGTATCGATAATAGTGTTTATTTCAATAAGATTTTCCAAATAATATTGAATATACAGATTTGGCTTAGTTACAATTTTATTATATGTATAGATAAAAATAACAATAACTATACCTTCATAGAACTTAATTTTTACATTAAACTAGTTAAAATATTCTACAGCGTCCAAGCGCGTACTTTACTACACATTTATCTGTCTGCGAGCGATTATTCTCTGCACGCACACATACAAAAATACTTGTGTTCATAAACAATACATGCGTAAATTCATCGTAAAAAAACAGGAGACAAAAAGTGACATAGCCCTCCCGTCTGAGCGCCAGCGCGCGACTGCCGCGCGCGCCCGCGCAATGCACCTCTATAGCTTCTAGGCTTGTGAATAGCATTTTCGATTTTTAAAATAGGAAAATAGTAATTGATTTACAATTTTTTCTAATGGGCATAAAGTAAAATAGATATATTATTTTTTAGTATTTAAATGATTCCAAAATTCTTCGCCGTTTAGAAACAGTACGAAAGGCAAGTCAAAAAAATACCATTTCTTTAAAATAAAAAACTAATAGATATATTCGTCCCACGAAAAAAAATTTACTTGAAAATATTGTTTAAGAGTTGATGATTCAAATATATTTTTTTCAAGCATTTCGGTCAAGCCATAAACGAGAAGTACGCTTTAGAAAGTAGCTCTTTGCTAGCCCTTGAGGGTACTAATCGCCTTAATGTCGAGAAATTAAGTTCTCGTGGAATACGAGAATATGTGAATTTAGAGTTTTATGAGTATTTTGGCACGGCCTGTGTAGTAAATGTCGAAACAAAGCGAGGGCAGATCGCTAGCCTATACACATAATAAAATTGTAATTAAGCCGAATCTGTACATTAGATATTTTTTGGAAAATCTTATTGAAACAAACATTATTATCGATACAGAGGCCGAATCTATAGATTTTAGAATTTTTGTCTGTCTGTCTGTTACCGCATCACAGAAAAACCGCAGGAGGGATTTTGATGACATTTGGTATAGTGATAGCTGGTTATCCGGTACAACATTACTTTTTACCGCGGGAAAATAACTCATTTTTAAAAAAATACAAAAACTGCAATGTAAGAGTATACTAATATGTAAAATCTAAGAATTTGGTTTTTGGTCATCTGAACGCGGGCGGAACCGCGGGCAATGCTAGTATTACATAAATATATAGAGCTGATATATAATACCTATCAAAAAATATAAAAAATATTATCTTTTGTATTACTTATCATACCCTAAAGTAACACTTGAGATAATTTCATTTAATGATACTACATATTATGCTATTTAGTTTTTAAGATAAACTATGTAATCTTTTTCACTTTTTGTAGATGTAACGTAATACAATGCACCAATACATCCCTACAAATATTATAAATCTGAAAGTTTATGAGGATGGATAGATGTTTGTTACTCTTTCACACCAGAACGGCTGTACTGATCTAGATGAAAGGCACAGAGATAGATTATAGCCTGGAATAGCACATAGTTTACTTTTTATCCCAGAAAAATGTATGATTCCCATGGGATAGATTTGTTTTTGTCTTGGGAGACAAAGCAAAGTGAGGGTGAGTCGCTAATAATTTTATAGTTCTTAATTCTATATCCTTAAACATTGTTATCTGATTGAACAAGGGTTCGTTGATTAGTTTTATCTGTTAGTTAGTATGTATTGTATATAATGTAACATCATCCTAATTTTGTTATATGAATCTACTTATAAACTTTGGGGAAATTATCAAAACTACAGATTTTAATTATATGTTTACAAATTACACAAATATGTTATTTATAATTTTTAAATTCTATATAAATTTATATTAGGTTAGTTTCAGTCTATGGATTAGTGCTTATATACTCATTATTAGAATTTCATGCAAATTATATTTTTTCCAAGACATTAAGATCTACCTTAAAATCCATGTTAATATGCTAGTGATCATTTCTTTTGAAACAGACAAATTATCTGTACAATAAAAAAAGGTCAAATTTCTTTGTAAACATATACAACAAAAACCCTTCTTATTATTAATAATTATAAGAGCGAAAAATTATAAAACATGAATTATAATAGAACAAAAGTATCTCAACTTACATGACAGTATTGTTTGTTCTATATTACGTAACATTACATCTGACTGACGAGTCCAGGTAAACCAGCCACCAGTCCAACTGAAATTAAAAAATAATTAAGTATAACTTGCAAATTATAAGTGCTGATATTAAAATTTGGACTATTTTATTTTTGTTGTAGTATTGTGGTATGAATAGGCAATACTATTGTTTTTTTTTTGTATAATTTATCCTGAAATGTTAGTCATTAATAATTATTATAATGGTCGTTTTTTACTAAGAATTATTTGTGACTTGGTTTCATAATTGGCCTACTAAGCAGTAAAGACATTTAAAAAGTAATTTTGATAAGATGCAAATAAAAAAAACAACAACAAAAAACAAGAAGGCAAAACATTTATGAAGAAACATGAACATCTAACGAAATAAGTAGCAGAAGAACAAAAAAAAATAGATTTTAGAAGAAGTACTTTAATAATAGCTGATATGAGCAAAGTTGTGTATCAATTATAGTGAATCTTACTTCCACATAAAGGAAAAGACATTTCCAATCCATGTTCTGGCTAGAGAACTGAAATGCAGAAATATGAAATTTAAAAAATGAAGTTAAAAGCAAAACCATGCAAAAAAATGTATAAATCAATCAAAACTGTAAATATTTTCAAACAAAAAACAAATAACAATTATTTTAACACATTTCAATACCATAAACAATAACAGTCAATTCACACAATATATCTGAGAAGCAGAAGTTTGATGCAATAACATGAAATTTAATATACTAAATGTATATTTGATTTTCTGTTAGCATTTAAGTTTTTTAGAAGAATCCAATTACTATTACCTACTACTACCCAAACACATACATATATTAATCAATTCACACAAAAAAACATTAGTGCAAATAGATACAAATGGATTGAAGTTATTTTATTTTAAGATTAAAACTATACTACTTTTTATAAAATACAATGTTAATAACTTTACATGAGAACAAACTTTAAAACAAGTCATGACACAAATAAACAAAACTTGCTTGTCAAATCCCATTTGTTCCCTAGTTTAATTGAGACTAATAAATCTGAAAATCAACAAAGAACTATAGATATATTAAATTATATCAAACCTAATACTGAACTGAACTAAGAAAAAATGAATGACTTATGATTGCCATTATGACCATACAGAAACATGCAATTTATTAGTTACAAGAAAGAATTGTGTAAATGTATAAAGATGTGCTAAAAAAAATCGGTTCAACTGTACAATCTATGACATCGAGTTGAAACTTCATATTTTTTTCATTAATAGATCTCTCTATTAGAAGCTTATATATAAAGTTTGAGACCGCGGAAACAAATAGTTTTGTCAAAAAAAAATTTTCAAGTTTCTTTTTTTTGTTTTGTTTTCATTTCAAGTTGAGCCAAAAAATTAAATTAGTTTTAATCCAAATAATAAAATAAAAATAAAATTTAAGTTAAATTAATATACAAGAAATTTTTTGTCATTACCTTAAAGTGCCAGTAATGATATGATGAATAAGTGGAAAAATATAATGAATCCGAGTATAAAAACATGAAATAATTCCAGGCATTACAGGTGAATTATGTTGTAATGCGATCTGTAAACCTAGGAATTACAGAAGCAATTATACGTATATTTAAAAGACTAAAATAATAACAATAGATGAAATTGCGCAATATGTAATTTTTATTTTATAGAAGTAATCTCAAAATAATAACCTGGATCCTGTCGTTTCAATATTCAGTTCACTTTCCATTTGGCTAGATTGTAAATTCTTAAAACATAATATTTAAGAGCAAATAAGAAAACGGTTTTCCAAATAATTTAACAATAGAGTTTCTTCCGCATTTACGAAATATAAGTGCAAATTTTTAGATAACTCTAGTCTGAACCTAAAGTCATTTAGAAGTTTGACAAATGTCAAATGACAATCTAAAATCTGAATTGACAACTAGTCATCTCAGTTAATAATTCTCAGTTATAATTAATAAAAAACATATTGTATTTTAAAAATGTGTAATTGTAACTGCATGAAAAATATTGCTCAATTTTACATAGATTGTATGTTTTAAAAGATTAATCTAATCAATTTGTAATTGAAAATGAAATAATAGCCTGTAACTCGACAACTTCTTAAGGCGCTACTGAGTAACTGAGTACGGGCGTTGAGCGTTCGACACGAAATTAAGTGTTAACGCATAGTCAACGTGTCTCAGACCTCAGTTCTTATGCGTTTATATCAATACAAACTCAAGTAATCTGCATTTTTTAAATTTTATCAGAGTAGTATGTTTGTAGACGATTTAGATACGTTTACAAAACGTGTTGTGCATAGGCCCTAAAATCATTAAACTTATAGAGATGCAATAATCTTAGAAAATCAACGTAGTTTATACTCGTACGTGACGAGATTTTTCGCGAGCTGCCGAAATCCGATGGATAGACACCCTGTTTTCCAATTAGAGCACTAAAGTGCATTATGCGGTATAATGCTAACTTCGGATGTTCCAATTACAGCAATGTCACTCAATCGAGCATTTTGAAAAGTACTGCTTTGGGCTTTATGTGCGCAAGGATACCAACTCAATAACAGAAAATATGAGAAATGTTTTTTTTCAAGGTTATATATTATTATATATCGATACTAATATTGCGAAGAGATAAGTTTTGTGAGCTTGTGACGTTGTAGAGGGTAATCTCTGGATATACTGAACCGATTTAGATGAAAGGTAAGAAGGTAATTTGAGACCCTGGGAAGGATATAGAATAGTTTTTATCCCAGAAATCATCCCATAGGGGTAAAATTGGGGATGAAAGTTTGTATTGGGAAGCAAGCTAGGGACGAACCCGAGAGAAGCGAGGGTGAGTCGCTAGCTTATCATATAATTTATAATATCGACGATATGTTTTAATTAGTTACTTAAACTATAGATAGATGCTACGCATGTTAGTTATATTTTTTCTTTCAACACTCAACTTAGTGCCCTCTGCTGTTGCACTTGAAAACGAATTCACGTTCCAATTAAGCATTAGCACACTTTGGCATTGTGCGCCAAAGTACGGCATTATGCTCTGTAATTGGAAAACAGGGACAGACTCGTCTATGTCGGATTTAAATGATGTTTCCGATAAGCATACGAGCATAAAAAGGATCTATGTTTAAATGCTATTGAAATATTTTTTCAATAGCATTTCAATAGCATTCGGCTATTGAAATATTTTTTTCCAAATTAAGCTTTTATGACACATTATTTTCTGTTTATAATTTAATTAACGATATAATTAATATAATTAATGATCATTGCAATCATCAAAATGTAAATAGCGTGATATTTAATGATTATTCAATCTTACAGTGTTAGTTTCTATGACGACACATATATCAACATTGTATAGTGTTTAAAGCGTTTAACCCGTAAACTTATTATAATAATAAATACTTTGAAATGCAACTATCTAACGCACAACCAGTATTCAAATTTGAATTGAATCATAAAGTTACACCTGGTATCGTTACAATTGCAAAATATGATGGGACTCATTCTTGTCTTACAGCATCAGCCGGATATGATAAAGTACGCGGTCAATAAATATTCGAAACTTAAATACAAACGACTTTACTCATAAATGCTTTTAGAAATATGATAACTCATTAGTAAAGTTATAAAATAAATAAAGTATAAAGTTTATTCAAATATTTTGTTATAATAAATTTGTTTAATTCGTAATACAGATAATATGTAAGCTTAAAGTTCATGTTTAATTTTTATCATCGTTATTTATTAGATTATAATTCACCATCCTCATGGTGGTATGATAAGTGGTCGAGCTCAACGGTCACAAGCTCATGGAGAGGTCTCCGAATTAAACCTTAGTCAAGCAGTAATAGCTTTAACCGCAGGCCAAATAAAGCCTGAATGTAACAGAGATATTCTTCTTATCGGATCCCCAACACAAATTTTAGGTAACATAAAACTTATGAGCCTACTTTAAAAAGCATTTCTTAGTTAACATTACTTTTAATTTAAATTATGGTTAAAACTTCCAGCGTATGATGTTCATGACAACTCCGATCTATTTTTTAAAGAAGCTCAAGACGGCGTTAATGTTATTATTGTGAGTCATTTTGGTAAATATAATGAGATGCTGGTAATAGTTGGCGGTAACAGCTCTGTGCTTGCGCTTAATTCAAAAGGGGATGAAATATTTTGGAACGTTGTCAGCGGAAAAGTTTGCGCAATGATTACTTTTGATTTTGACAAGGACGGCGAAAATGAGGTAACCTTTTTCCCATTTAATGAGTTAGCCCTCCGTTCGATAGATTCGTAAGCTGTCCTTATAAAACTATTCCATGGAGCTGCATGCTTAACTTTGCTATAAAACTATACCTATTTTTTTAAGTTACTAATTGGCTGTGAGGATTCTTACATAAGAGTATTGAAGAATAATCAATTTATTATGGAACTCGCTGAAACAGGTCCCGTCCTTTGTTTATCTCAAATTAGTGAAGTAAGGTTTGCCTATGGATTAGCAAATGGTACTATAGGTATTTATGAAGAAGGTATTAGATTATGGAGAGTTAAGGTAAGATATTTGCTTTAAAGTTATAATTTTTTCCGCACTAAAAATACTAAGTTTTAGTATATATTGCCTAATTTATTATTATAGTCTAAGCAAAACGCTATTTCACTTCAATGGTCTGGAGATAAACTTGCATGTTGCTGGACCAATGGTAGAATAGATTGGAGAGATGATACTGGACGAGTTTTACATCGTGTACAGATGCGTTCAAATGGCGCAGCGATGTTGCTTGCTGATTATCGACTAACTGGTATACCAGACCTTGTTTGTATTTCAGATAAAGGAGAAGGTAAGTTTTGTAAGGTAATTAAAAAATGAAAACAGATTTTACTATTTTATAAATGCGTCTGATTATAATTACTTTTTAACTTAGATTAAGTATTTAAATCACATTTATTTTGTGTTCAGTGTTAGGATATCCTCCTCATCAAGAAAATGTAAGCTCGAACACAATTTCTAATAAGTTTCCTTCAGAGGAAGATCGATTAGCAGTTACAGAACTATTAAACAAAAAACAGGCTCTAATGGTAGAGTTACAGCATTATGAAGCTAATGCTGCAAGTCTCAATCAAGAACCAGAGATGTCAAATACTGCCATGCCCACAAATACAAGATTACAAGTAGCTGTAGCAGCCGACACAGAAGAAGTTAGCAAATTTACGATATTATTTATACACATTCATATAATATTATGATATAAGAAGATTTTTATTATAAAATATTTCATCTAGGGGTGCCTTCAGCTGGCAATATCAACAAATAATGAAACTATTGTACGAGCTGCTTTAGTGTTAGCTGAAGGTATCTTCGAGTCTGGTGAGACTTTGGCTAGACATCCTGATCAAGGACAATTAAAGTCTATACTTTATATACCTTTAAAGCCTCCGCGGGATGTGTCAGTTGATGTCCACATAAAGGTAGTATTTATAGTTGGAATAAAATTAAATATCATAGTTCCAAATATTTATTAATACAACATTTTTTTAGACTTTAGTGGGTTATGCCGACAGCGAGCAATTTCATATTTTTGAACTCACAAAACAGTTGCCTCGATTTGCTATGTATGTGTTAGTTGAGTCATCTATAATAAAAACCAACAATGAAAGCTATGTTACATTCCAAATAACTGAAAGAATTCAGAGAATTTGCATTTGGGTAAATCAAAATTTCCTCGTAGATGACGAAATTGAGCTAGATAACGATGAAATGCGTGAACTACATATCAGTTTTTTATGTCTAAGGGATAAGTCACGCCTCAATTTAGATTTTGGATCAGATGGCAAAGTAAAATTTTCGACTCAAGATATAATGCTCGCTGGTAATCTGATACAGAGCTTAGCAATATATCTAAATTTGACTGATCTGCAGGTATGTTTTAAAATCAATATGTTACTCGTATAAAAATTATATTATTACTGAAGATTAAAATTATAAAGTATGCTAATTATTACCCGTGGTTTCATCCGCAAATTGGTTTCTTTAAATAGGTTCTAATTTTAAAGATTCCTTATTTTCATGAAATACTTATTTTAAATTATTTATTTACGACAAAAATATTATTTACGCCAGCAGTGTCCGTAAGTTGTTTTAATCGTCACTAAGAAAGAAGAAAAGAACACACAGATTGGTTGACTTTTCTGTTTTAAGTAAGATTACTTCAAAAAATATATCATAAAAATA
Source organism: Brenthis ino (assembly GCA_921882275.1). Taxonomy (NCBI): domain Eukaryota; kingdom Metazoa; phylum Arthropoda; class Insecta; order Lepidoptera; family Nymphalidae; genus Brenthis; species Brenthis ino. The sequence continues at coordinate 18,730,313 of OV170224.1, read as the reverse complement.
GAAAATCCGACTGCGTAAGAAGCGAACTAAAAAGGAGGGATATAGCTAGAAGTTAACGATAGGAAATAGTATTATGTACTTGAAAATATATATTTTTTTCAAAACACACAAATTGGCACCTCTAATGGACTATTTTGATTTTGATATATTATAATGTCCTATTACATTCGCGTTACAAGATGAATTCAACGACGTGTTAATTAATCGCGATTTGATTTAAAGCCAATTTAAAATATTTGAGTTACACCGTTAATGAATTACTTAATGGTAATATATTCGGTATATGTCCGGTTCTATGTTCCCTCGTAATAACGAGGGAACATAGTACCGTACATACATACATATAGGTCAAACACATAACCCTCCTTTGGGCTACACCGCAGTCAATTAAAAAAAACTAACGGCAAAACCTATACATTTTTATTATAAGTATAATACTTAAAGTGAAAAGTTTATAGATAATCTCCGTACTACTCTGTATTTTATTACTTGAAATATTTAGTCGAGTGTTGAGTAATATTTGCCAGCACTGCCGTCTGCCCATGTTAATGTCAGTCTAGAACGGAGCCTGAAGCCTTGTCCTTGATGATATCATTAATATTCATACCTACTTTGTCAGAAATAATATACTATTAAGATATATAATTTTAATTAATACATTTTCAACTATAGAAAGTGCAAGCACAATTTTTCAATTAAAATAGGTAATATTTCTTTGCGTGTATCCGATTATTGAGATAGGGACGTATATTATGCAGGCTATTTATAATATCGATTTACTCTTTTTGTGTCTTAGTATTGAGTCTTTCTATTATGATTATGAATATTAACACTCATTAATTTTAAAAATACATTATTTAAAATAATAAAATAGACCATAAATTATTATTATTCAATAATTATCAAAAATTTAAAAAAATACCGATATTCTACATCTGGGTGCAGCCAACTCTTCACTTAGCGTGGTTTTAGGCTTACGGCTTACCTGTCATTCCTGTCACGATTAAATAATTCAGAAGCTTTCCCGAAGCGGCAAGTGTTAAATTCTAATCAAAAGTTGGTTTATTTGGCAAAAATGGTTGAAAATAACGAAGTTGAGTTGTCTGAAGCTGAAGCAGAACAGTATGATCGTCAAATCCGTTTATGGGGATTGGAATCTCAAAAAAGGTTGCGAGCTTCAAAAGTTTTGATCATCGGGTTGTCTGGTTTGGGTGCCGAAATTGCTAAAAACATAATTCTTTCCGGCGTCAAAAGTGTATGCTTGTTAGATGATGAAAAACTAAAAGAGACAGATCTATACTCACAGTTTCTGGCTCCACCTGATAAAATTGGGGAGAATAGAGCGGAAACATCATTACAACGAGCAAGAGCGTTGAACCCTATGGTAGACGTTACTGCTGAGACAAAGGCAGTCGATAACTTACCTGATAGTTATTTTACGACATTTGATATCGTTTGCGCAACTGGATTAAAGCAGGAACAACTAGAACGTATTAATAATATTTGCCGTGATAGTAACCGTAAATTTTTATGTGGCGATGTTTGGGGTATGTTTGGCTATATGTTCGCTGATTTAATCGATCATGAATATTCTGAAGAAATTGTTCAACACAAAGCTGTCAAACGCGGTCCTGACGATACCGAGAAAAATGCTAGAGAAACTGTCAGTATTACTGTGAAACGCAGAGCTATTTATGTGCCATTGCAAAATGCTCTGTCTGCTGATTGGTCAAAACCTGAATTACGTTCAAGATTGCGACGTGGGGATCCATCTTATTTTGTAATGAAGATCCTCTTAAGATTTAGGGATGAGTACAATAGAAATCCTGATCCAGCTAAAAGGAAAGCTGATACTGAAATATTATTGCGAATGCGCGATGAACTTGTGAAAGAGCTCTCTTTGCCTGTTGGATTTATAAGTGATGCTTTGTTAACAGATGTATTTGGAATAGTGTCAGGTGCTGCAGCAGTAGTAGGTGGTGTTATAGGTCAAGAAGTAGTGAAAGCTGTTAGTCAGCGTGAACCTCCTCATAACAACATGTTCTTCTTTAATCCCGTTAAATGTGTTGGATTTGTTGAACTGTATGGTCAATAACCATTAAATAACTGTGTTTTTATAAGAATAAATAAAACTATTAAAATAATCCATAGTTTTAATTATACTCCATTTTTTTAATTACATAAAAAAATGTTATCTAAGCTTATTTTGATATAGATCTATAATAAAAAATTAATATTATTTTTCTGGTATATTTCATAAAGTAAAATAATTGCAGTCAACAGCTCGATTCCCAGCTGCAGAAGAGAAATTACGACAGGAAATGACCATTGTTTCGGAAATAGGTGATACTAGACAAAGGCTAGCTGTTGAAACAGCTGAAAAAGCTCAACTTATCACAGCATTGTTACCTGCGGCTCAAGATGCAGCAAGCTTTGACTTGTAGGTACTTTAAATATATATAGCCAAATTAGTAAATTTCATGAGGAATTCAAAACAATTATATTATTATTTTTTACTATACTCGATTCTAATTTACCTCTATTAAATAAAAAAAAAATTCCTTACAATTAATAAAAAAGAAACTAAAGGCCAAATATTTGGACTGTAGGTAAAATATATACTTACTACTGTTAACATTTTCATCCTCCTAATATTTATTATAAACATAAGTTTGTAAGGATATATGGAACATCCATATTAATATGTTACTTTTTAATGCAAAAACTACTGAACATTTTTTGATGAATCTTTACAGCAATATATGACTCAGATTATAGGCTATAATTTATAAAAATGTAGACGGTGGGCGGAGCCGTTGGAAAACGCTCGTATTACGTATTTTTATAAGTTAATATTAGTGATGCACCGGATGGATGTCTGAGGTAGAAAAAAGACCTTTATCCATACCCGTTACTTTTTGGCGGATCTTAATTGGATTTTTTTATATAATTGATTGAAAATTTTATAAACTATTGAAATGAATGAAATTCGAAGAGTAGGTAGCAATGAAACACTTTGGAATACCATTTAAATTATTATTTATTTATTAAAATCATGTATTTGGCATATTTGTATTGCACAAGGTAAATATTACATCTTTTATTGTAGTGAGTTACAAACAAGCCTTATATCTTTATGGTATATTTATTAAAAAAATAATGAAATGTTTGAATGTTTACGATAAGGAGCTAGTTATATGAGCTCCGTATCCATATTCGCGGATCTTGAGACTAATGAATAATTATCGGTATTCGTACCTATCCGTATCCGCGGATATATATTTATAATCTATCCGGCACATCACTGGGTAATATTAAGAATTAGCAATTTATATATAAAAAGTTAAAATACATTAGAGACCATTTTTAGGAAAGAGATGTTAAATAGATACAAAGAAGTGATATTATTAAACGAAGAGTTGCTAACGAGTTGTCACGTGCGTCGCGCCACGCAAGAGCAAGCGATGGCGTCACTTCAAAATCTTCATACTATTTTGCAACAAGCAGCTAGACTACGAGGTAAACTAAAACAGCGACAGCAAAACAAAAAACGTGCGGGTGTACTTATGTACGCATGTAAGAAGTTATACTTCTTTAGCGTAACAGAACAAAAATAGCTAAAGATTTGATCCCGATACAACTCTCCGTTTGTAATGCAGCTAACTTCATCATGTCGCTTTTAGGTTGATGGTGCGCGCGCGCATCGTACAAATTTTACTCTCATAGTTTTTTCCAAACGTGCCAAAAGAAGTATAACTTCAAAAATCTTTAAAACAATTTGAATTTTAAATAAGACCATTTAATATATTTCATTTTCAGTTGGAAAATACAGCAAAGCAGTAGTGACAGCTTGTAGAAAAGCAGTAACAGATAACAATATTGAAGCCTTAGTTAAGATACTACAAGTGGGTGATACATAAATAAAAGATATTATGAGAAATAATTTAACTAACTAAAATCATCACTTCCTTAAAATAAAACAGTACATGAGTCAAATTGTAATATTTAGTGTATTGATAATATTTGAATTAATAAATTTTAATAAAATTAAATTGTTATTTTCATAGAAAATTGAAACATGTATTTCCATTTTAATCTAAAAAGCTACCTTATATTTACGCAAATATTAGACGTTTTAAATAAAATCCCGTCTCTCGAGTCTCTCCCGTGATAATGATGCTGTAAAGCATTCGAAACGTCGGGAATCAAAAATTAAAATATATCTGCGAAAAAATTGGAAAAGATAGTGTTACTTAGATATCCAATTAATTAAATATTGTACATATTGTGATGCTTTTTAAGACAAAATAAAACTAATTAAAATAAAATTGTACTTAGTCTTCAACATATAAAATAGCCTTTTTTACACAAGTCCTGCTTGATGAAATATCAAGAAAAAAAAACAAGCACGAAAATAAAAATAAGGTATCTCTGGTACCTGTAATAGGCTAGACTAAGATTTGGTTTTATGCCTCTCATATAGAGTTTGAATATATTTACAGTATAAAATGTTGTAAACTGTGTTATTTTACACACCATAAATTAGGTCAACCATCCGAACATTAATATGATCTGAAAATTATTGTAGTTTACGTATTAATTTCACACATATTTCTATAGAGTTGAGTTTACTTATAATATGTTAGACAAATAAAATCAAAGCAGACGTGACTCGCGTCATTGCGTTATGCCATTTGCCATAGATAAAAATTAAAAAAGAATCTCAATCTCTCAAATGTAATACAATTATTGAAAAGAACATTTAACATTCAAAACAAACACCTTATTATTTATTTAATAATAAATTTAGTTAACTAATTAACACATATAGGCAGTGGTAACCACTGAATTGGGAAATCGAGTGAAGCGGGTTCAAATCCCCAGTTTCACACCTATGATATTTTCAAGTGTGAATCATTCCCAACATGTTTACCACTTTTCCTACGGTAAAGAAAAACATCGTGAGAAAAACTGCATGTCTGAGAGAACTTAGCAAGTTTTCGACAAACATGTAAAGTCCACCAATCCGCACTTGGCCAGCGTGATGGACTATGGTCTGATCTTCCTCTTATTGAAGGGAGGCTCGAGCCTAGCAGTGGGGTGTTAAAAAGGACAATTTCAAACACTTATTTGTTTAGTAGCGTAATGGACATCATCAGCACTAACATTTAGGAGTAGCCTTGGTTCCGAAGGTTTTGGTTCCATTAAGAGTAGCTTGATGGTTGCCAATCTGGCGCATATAGTGTGGGCTTGTGAGGGTGTCGGTGCTCGGATACTTGGTGCAGATCTGTAGGGTCGACCGTCCAACGCGACGATGGCTGCTGCAGTAGATAGAGCTCGGGACAAGGTTGTTTCGTCTGTTCCTGTTCTTTCCACCTGTTATAAAGAAGATATTCTCATTAAACTTATTTTTTCATAGCATATAGTGAATACTTAGATCAGTTATTAGTGGAGGCAAATTTGACTTTCAAAAAGTCAAGAGTTCAGGTTTATAAAAAAATGTGTACATATGTATATTTCGAGTTTACACACACTACATTGATGAAATGTTACCGAAAATAACGTTTTCGAGCATATCTTCTTTCTATATTATAATCTCAACTACTTGTTTTTTAAAAGAATTTTTATCTATTATTTTTAATTAAGCTATAGCAGAAGTGTGTGTGTGTGTAATTAATTTGTTTAATAAATTTTATAATTTGATTGTAAAAGCCAAGCAAGTTCCTAATATTAACTCTTCTTTTTTACTTTCTTAATACGCGAATATTTGAAATTTAAATAAAACTATCTTTTCGAATTTCGTCAATTAAATTTTTGGCCATAGAAGCATTTCCAAAAACGAGTTTCGTTAATATTTAAAGGCTTTCTATCGCTTCGCTCGGAAGCCCTCGTAGCTGCCTAACAACAGTCGATAAAGTAACTCAACGGCCATTTAATCCGACATCAATTAATATTATTACAATTTGACATTTTTTCATATGATTACACATTTTTATCAGAAAAAAAATTGCTTAGAATTTTCAGAACCGGGTAAGAAGTTTCCAACATAACCCCCTACAAATTTTAGCTCTATATATTAGTGTAGAATATAACAAGTCACCTCAGCAGCCACAGCCCTCAACATCAACCGTTCAGCCGGTGAACAGTTGCGTATAGCCCTGACGGCCGCACTGGAGGCCGCTTCACCCAGAGCCTGCTGCACTGTCCCCAGCCCTGCGCACTCGGACCCGGCTATCTCCAGAGCGCGCGCGCAGAGGGCTAACGCACGACGCGCGTCTCCGGATACTGCTGCTACTTTCCTGCAATGTAGAATAATAACAGTATTTATATAATATCATCAGTATACATTTTTGAGAAGTAGCGGGGATCAATAATTAAAAAAAAATACCGGTCAAGTGCGAGTCGGAGTCGCACACGAAGGGTGCCATCATGCAAGATATAACACTATGTACTAGCCGTTTTTTTGAAATTTACATAGCTGCTATTTTGAAATTGTCCAACTCTCTACCTATTACGGCTTATGAGATACAGCCCGCTGATACACAGATGGACAAGGGTAGCTTAATAATAGGGTCCCGTTGGCACCCTTCCGGTACAGAATCCTAAAACTCGACTCAATAGTTGGCTATAAATTGAACAGATTCCTCTGTAACATTAGCACCAGCGAGTTTTTTTAATACATTTCCGCTGCATATAATCATAAAAAATTCAGGTGTGTGCATGATAGCATTTTTTTTTCTTCTAAACGGCTAAATGTTCGATTTTAATGATTTTATTTCTGTACTTATGGAAATCACCCGGATAGTTTTTACCAGAAGAAACAGGTAGATGGCGCTGTTATTCAGTTTTTTTTTATTTTCGGCAACTAAATTTGTGCAATGACAACATCTGTGCACCGGTTCTGCTAATTGTAAATAATATCAGCTTGCTTTTAGCTGAGAAGCTCAGTACCCATCTGACTGTTACATTGAATGGTGACCATAACGCACTCCAGCTGAGTATGATAGGAGACAAGACAATCCCCTGTCAAATGATGTATAACCCTATCAAAAGAAACCAATATAAAAAAAATCCAATCAAACAGTCACCTAGCGATCAGCTGAACAGCATCAGCAGTCACATTGGCACCAGCAAGTCTCGTGGCCACGATGCACTGCAACTGTGTGTGCGAGTAGGGCGGGAAGGTGAGACGCGTGAGGCCAAGTCGGGAGGCCACGCGCGCCGCAAGCGCCCGCTCCGGTAGGTCCATGGTGTTGGCGACCGCGAGCACCGTCAGCAACGCCGTGGCGTGAGCCGCCCACTCCATGATGCTGTACAGCACGTCTTGCCGACGGTTACATAGCGCGTCCAGCTGCGTTTGCATAACAATATATTGTAAGTATTCAACCCTTTTTAACGTCCCACTGCTGGAGGTTGGCCTCCCAATACAAGAGGGATCAGGCGCAGGTGCTATGATTTTCTACTTAGGTAGGTACTTTTGCTTCTAGGTACAGTATGTCACGAGACTGGCTTAACAAAAACTGAAAATTTTTTCTTATGTCTGCTGCATAAAATGCCTGCGTGTTAACGCGGTTTTGTGACTTACCATAGTTTCTGTACTTAAACTTTAGTTGGTCTCAGAGTCTTTTGATCGCAGTAAGAAATAGGACCGTTTGGCAATAAAGAATATTTCTATTTGATTAATCGTTTTTCTGTACAAAATGTATGGGTAATAAATAAAAGTTTTTGGCGATTTGTCATTTCTAGTACTCTTATATTAAATGTTCCCATAGTCTTTTGATCGCTACATGAAATAGGATCTATTGACATAAAAAAATTTTGTATTTTTTTTACTGACTGTACATTTTTTTCAAAATCGGTGAATGCAGTTCAGAATATCTCAAAAAATTATGGATGGTCTCTTAAGAACATTTTCCTGTAACTATAGCAGTTACGGTACCTACCCTTACTGTCCCGTCTCAAAAATCCAGGATGGATATATGTATATAGATTTATTTATGTTGTCTAATTATAAAAAGTAAAGGGACAAAAAAACAAGTCACCTCATCAACAACTAGCACAGTTGGTGTCCTTCTTGGTCCAGGATTTGTAAAACGCTTCTCTAAAAGTGAACATGCTTGCTCCCATACTACTGACTTGCCTGTAAATAAACACGTCACTCAATCAACCCAGTGTATTTTAATTTGTGCAGCACAATATAATAATAATAATATTTCGGACAAGAAGTCCATAGAATCATCAGTATTTTACATTAAGCATAGAACACAGAAAACAGAAATAATATTTATAATTGAGAAATAAACTTTGAAAAAAATAGTTAAAATACACTTAATAAATCTTATAATATTAAATGAGCAATTCTTGTATATATACAAAATTTTATGTATCCTGGAAAAAGCTCTTAACGATTTGGATGAAATTTTGTATTTTGATAAGGTTTTGCTTTTAAGTTTGTCTATATAAAATATTTTCTGAAAAAAAAACACAGACGCTCGATTGCCCAGGCACTTATAACCTTTAAGTATAAAATAAGGCTTAAAAAACCTGAATTTGAAATAGGGAACTAATGAGGTGAGAACTAGTTGACGAAAAATCATGCAGTCGGAGACCTACATGTTTTATACTAGTTTTAGCCGTTAGGCAAATTGTTCTCATCTTTTTAGATTGCCTCTTAAAACTTTGTATTTTGATACCCCCTTGAATTGATTCAGTTGAAAAAAAATTTTCAAGACACGAATTACGCCTAAGATTATGTTTATCGCATAACATTTTGATATTTAATGATACCTATATATCCTATTACACTCGCGTTATCAAGACAAATCTCGACGTATGGGTCATCAAAATTGGTTTCGCTGTTTAGTAATTAAGAGGGAATATAGGGTCGGACATACATACAGGTCAAACATAACCCTTCTATGGTATCGTCGCAGTCGGGTAAAAATAAAAATACAATAGTAGTCTTGACTGGTTCGATTCTTATTATAAGCTCTTACCAGTAAGCTGTTTATATATCTGTACATAAGCCTGTCTAGGCTCAGCTATTCTCATGCCATTCACTTCAACAAGCTGGAATTCAGGTAAATCTGGCTCTTCCTTCAACACTTTCAGGGCTGTATTCACTGTGGCAGTTTTTCCAGTCCCGGGGACACCTGATATGTACATACACCTAAAATTTAGAGAATATTTTCATCACTTTGGAATTAAGGTAGATTTTAATATTTTGATCTATTATAAAGTTTTTAGAGATTAAATTCGACTAGTTCTTATCCTTTTATTTTCAAATTCACAACTTTTTAATTATACACCAAAATTAATAAAGTATATACTATTTTTCTTCTTTGAAAAAACAAGAACAAATTTAAAATCGAAAAATTTATTTACCGTTGAGCTATTTAATATCTAAATCACTACAGTAAAAGCTGTTTATTCGCGGTTTCGGCTTTCGCGAAAGAAAAATTTGAGACCCACTTCGTGTATAGCGGCCGAAAATTTCGTTATTCGCAAATACATAACTTACGAGTTTTTTATTAATTTATTACATATATATTTTTATTACCTTGGAACGCAACCCCTTTTCAGGATGCAGGATCGCTTACGCATTCAACTACGACGCCCCGACGGCAGGTCTGCCGAAGCAGACCACAACAACCACGGGGTTGCTCCAAGGTCCACTCTGCTATCAGAGAAGTACCAGGAGCAACCCGCATGGTACACCGCCCTCCGAAGAGGGCCACCTCCCACCGCCCACCGAAGTGGGCCATCTCCCTGTGCGTTTCTTGGCTTCGCGCCCGGTTGGGTTGCCGGGCACTACTGAGCCCCCCCACCACGACAAGGTAAACGCACGTTGGGGGGGGGAGGGGGGAGGGACGCAACCCCTACATTTCCATACAAATCACCATCTCATTCACGTTCGGTTTCGGTGTAAGCGCGAATAAGGAGCTTTTACTGTATATATAAAACAGTCCTCTGTCGCGTCTGTCTATCTGTTCGCGTCTGTCTATCTGTTCGCGATGAACTCAAAATTTACTACACCGATTTTCATGCTGTTTTCACCAATGGGTAGTGGTTCTCGAAGAAGGTTTTAGTATATAATTAGTAAAATTTATGTAAAAACTGGCTAAAATATAAAGGCTGTTGGAGGTGGCGGAACAAATAAGCCGTCTAGGAGCTTTCAATGAAAACGCTGCCTAAACCCTTTGAGATATAAGAAAATAATGTATGGTGGAATTGTGTATCTTATATAGGTCTACAGAAAAGTCTGCAACGGCATATGTCTTTCTCTTAAGGATAACAAACTATATCCATTTTAATACTTAGAGACAAACCCGAGCGAAGCAAGCGTGAGTCGCTAGTATATAGTAATTAATAAATATAATTTCATATAAAAAATCATCATACCCACTCATTCCATGCAACAGCTTACTTCTAACAAATGATAAAATCTCATGCATTTGGTTCTCTCTTCCTGGTAATGACTTGTTTTCTGATAAAAATTCTGGAAGCAAAAAAAATATTCCACTGCATTCAATTTGTGGGAAATGTTGCTACTAAAAGTATAAACATAAGATGATTAACCAAGTAAATAAAAATTTAACTTTGTAAATAAATACAACTAACCATCAATATTGTCAACTGAATGAGCTCTATTATGTAAAGTTGGTGTGAGTTCACTGGTTAGAATTCTTTTAGACACACTTCTAGGTGTTTTAACTACAGAAGTTCTAGTTTTGGGTGTCCTAGGAGTTCTAGGAGTCCTAGGAGTCTTGGGAACTTTTGGTGTTTTAGGAATTTTGATATCTTCTTCACTATCTGCCATACTCTCTTTACGAGTTCTTCTTGAAGTTTGTTTAACAGGAGACACATTTTCTTCATGATACCTAGGATTTCTTGTAACTCTTCCTGATCTTGTTGCATATATTTCTTTATCCACGTCATCATCTTCAAAAACTAACATTTTCTTTGGAGTTTCATCACTTATTTTTCGCAGAGGTGTCTTACGTTTAGGTGTGGAAGGTGTGTGTTGTCTTATAATCAATGTTGGTAGTTCATCATCTGAATTTTCTTTTAATTCCATTGATAATATTTCTTCAAGATTATTTTGATTTAGTTTTTTAGAACTTTTTGGAGTTTCAACAGCTGATGTCGTTTTCAAACTTCTTGGTGTAAGCTTTTTTGGGGAATCTTTATCATTTTTGTCAGCCAATATAGCTCTTTTAAGTAAAAGCTTTGTCCCATCATTTTTAGTGACACTCCAATTTTTCTCTGATATTGAAACTCTACTCATTCTTTTAACTAAGGTACTAGGTGTTTTAGGAGTTATAGGTTTTGGAGAATTAATATTTTTACTAGGAGTAGCTAAAAGTTGTATGGCTTTCCTTTCTTCTTCAAGTACTGGCTCAATATTGAACTTTCTTCTACCAATGGGCATAAGCCTGTACCGGCAGACATACTGACAAGGATATAATATATCATAGGAATCGTTGGTAACAGTAAATACTATGTGCCACTTTTTGAAAATTGTTTCAATTGATATATCAGTGTCAAATGGCCGATGATCTTCTAGTACCTTTAAAAAATAGATATAATAGTAAGTATAGCTAGCAAATACATTTTAAATATTTTACTTGTGACTACTTAATCCTTACCACATGATTGATTACCGCATTAAAGGGGCAGCATAAGAAAAAAAGTCACATTAATATTTACTGCAACTATTCTCATCCTTATCAACTTTTCGAAAAAATTAAGTAAAACTTACCTCTCTATTTTTAAAGCTAATACCATCACAGTTATTAAGACACTCCTTAGGCAAATCACAAGGCCTGGAATACCATTGGACTTTGGCTCTAAACGGGTCATTGTTGTTAGACCTGTCTTCATAGAGTGAAAGAATTCTAGCAGCATCACATCCTCCTTCAGTATCAGGTTCAGCTGCATCTGCATTAGATACCAGAACAAAATCACCTACTTCGGCAATTATGTCCTTAAATTGAAATTTCCTACAAACGTGAAAGTTATTCTAAAATCAGTTATATATGAAAGAAAAAATAAATAGTGGTTTTACTTACTGGTAGTAATGAAAGGAATTACTTAATCCTTGTTCAGGCAATATTTCTTCGCTAAGCCAAGTTACGGCTTTAGGAATTATTTTTCTCCTTGGCATTGTCTTATTATTAATATTTTCTAAGGACTTAGTTTTTAAATCTTTCAGTTAAAAAATTTAATTGATTTGTCAATTTTGCCGCTTTCAAAATGCTTTCAAATGTCGTGCTTTTATTGTGTTGCTAGCCAAAAAAATAAATACCAAAGATGAAAGAATGCAAATATATAAAATCTTATATTTTTCATAATTAAGCACACTGAAAACATTATACTAAGTCAACTTTTATTTCAGCTGCTTTTATTTCACTAAAATGTTTTAACCACCTATCTATTGGTAATATATTTTATGGTAAATACTACGTGCCACATAAATATAAATAATAATTTATCTAATCTAATCTTTCATAAATCATCATTTTATGAAAGACTAGCGATTCACCCTCGCTCCACTCATGTTCGTCCCTAGCATGAATGACAAATAAAAGTCCCTAGATGCGTTTTAACGGTTAGTATAGATTTCTCATAGATGAGAAATTTCATCAAAATCTGTCCAATGGCTTTCTCGTGATGCGAGACACAGATAGACAAAAAATTTAAAAACTATAGATTCGACCTCTGTATTGATAATAATGAATATTTCAATAAGAATTTATAAAAAAATATTTACAGATTCGACTCTGAAATTTATTGTATAGTCGCTATTCTTGTTTCACTCGGATGTAGCCTACATTGTCTTCTATCTGTGTACTAACTAAAGTTCATCCAATTCCGTCATATTTCAATCAATGTCAAATGCACGTTTTAGTCATTAGTTTTAATTTAGCCTGAATGTTTGGTTATTTTTATATTTTTAGCATAAATAACAGCATATTTTATTTAAAATGAAGTTTAAGCAAAAGAAATCTTCAAAACTGATTTTATCAGATAAGATTGCTGATGCTTTAACTGTAAGACCACGGGCTGATATTGAAGATGATCAAATATTTCAAACTAAACCTAGCACCGTTGTACGCGCTGACTTTAGCTCTTCAGACAGTGAAGATGAAGCTGTAATTAGTGATTTCAGAAAGAGAAATGTACATTTATTAAGTGAAATTAGTAAGAAATATGAAGGTGAAGTTGTATCTCGCAAAGAATTAGTAAAAGATACTACAGACAGTGATAGCTTGCTAGGAAAAGATGGTAATGTACATGAAAATAGTTCATCTGATGAAGAAAAAAGATCAGGTGGTTCATTATTAAATGATGAAAGTGAAATCGAAAGTGATGATTACAGTATTACAAAAAATCAAAAAGACAAGAATTCTAATGATGAACAATCAGACGATGAAGAAGAATCTGACGATGAAGAAGAAGGTGAAGGTTATGACATAAGTCAAATGGACGAGCCGATAAAAGAACAGTTTGAGCATGTTAAAAAACAGAATATTTCTGAGGAAGCTAAAAAGGGAACCTGTGTCAGAAATCAACTTTTATTATGGGAAGGTTTATTAGAAATGAGAATACACATGCAAAGATGTATGAATACTGCCAATAGAATGCCAATGGCTGATACTTATAAAGATTTTAAAAAATCCAATGAATTTGTTGATGAAAGTGCTATTGCTATTAGCAATGTTACTAATGTGTTAGATAAGTAAGTTCACAAGCAATTTTTACTTACTTTTAGACTTTTATTTACTATAAAATAACTTAATTATTAGCTTACAAGTGCAATAATCGATAGATCATATTTTTGATATTGATTCTGTGTGAAAATATTATGTACAGTAAGTACATACATATAATAAATAGGCTTGGTTACATTTTTTTTAAATATAATCATTAGAAAGACAGGGTCTATGTAAGTGTATCTATGAAATATATATGTACGTATATGTATAGCTTTAGTTTAGAACCCAATCCAAGGTGTTATTCGTACCGTGCCGAGGGATGCGTGGCTGGGGGGGAGCTCAGTCGCTAACGGTGGCTATCCGACACCTGGACGAATCGGGTAGTATTTTAAGTCCTCCCATCGACATGCGGGGCTCTGTCGGTGGGCATTTTTATTTCCCTAGCTACTCGTGGGACCTGAATGAATATGGACCAAAAAGATAAAAAAGTAAATGACGTTACCACGTCACAAACCCTGGACGAATTGTGCCAGGACCTCATGCCGCTGACAATGGGTGAGGATGAAACCGCCCAAATGTCAGCGCAACCAATGGAGGTGACTGCAGGCACCGAAATGGCGATAGGGGCTTCTACAAGCCCTGAATCACCTACTGGTAACCCTGCTGCCACCTCCTCTGATGCTGCCCGGACCCCCAAAACGCAAAAGATTGAGTGGGGCAGCCTTAATCCGACTTAAGGCTCTTAGGGGACAGGGAGTGGAGGCTGCAAAAGCCTACGAACTGTCCGCTAAAACCTTTGCGGAACTCAGGGCTATGGGGTATCGTTTCGAGGTTCGAAACCCGAGATCCGAGCGCTCCATCAAAAGGACTCGCTCGGAGGAGGAATCGCCACAGGGACAACCAGCGAGGAAGTCCCAAAGGTCGAGCGAAGCACCGGTCGGCCCCACCACCTCCAGCTGCCTATAGTGCGGCCTTATCTTCCTCCAAAGTTGGCGTGAGGGACTCCACTCCCATGACTGACGCACAGCTGCAGTCACTCTACAACGCAATTGTGGCCCAAATCACCACTTTGGGAGAAGGGAAGGGACCTGCCTTTGGCGGACTAGCATTCAAGCCGGGGTTGGCTACTCATCACCTGTGCTAACCAGCATGCCAGGGAATGGCTTGAGAAATGTATACCTTCCTTACAGCCGTGGCCAGGAGCTAAGCTCGCTCTCATTACATGAGAGCGACTTGCCCAAACCAAGGGTTGGGTGGTATACATTCCCGATCCGGAGGCCAAAGACGTTGAATAAGGCGCTCTCCTACCCCACCCCCCCCCCCCCCCCCCCCCCCACCCCCCCCCCCCCCCCCCCCTCCGGATACAAAATGATGGCCTTAATACGGAGCTGTGGAAGGTTCTCAGATAGGAAGGCGGAGAAGGGCGGGATCACACTCACCCCTCTCCATCGACGACCAATCTGTTGAGACCCTTCAAAAAACCGGCATGAAGGCCTACATTTGGGCTTTCAAATCGGGTCCAGTTCCGTATTAAGGGCATCACACCAGATCGCCAACGAATCCTGGGACACTTCCCTCTGAACCTGTGCACGTCTACCTCTCGTTCTGGGGCCGCGGCTGCTGGAGCAAGCGCCAGCGTTGCTGCGCCTTTACCATCTGACTGCACCTGGCGTGGCTCCTGTGGCCGGGGACCAGCGGAGCGACTGGTACTCCGCACAGGTTTCCTCGTACAGGGGGGCACACCAGGGGTGGACAAACCCCCAGAGGCAAGAGCCAGCGCCCCGCAAACAAAAGGGACCCAGACCCAGCAAGGGCAGTGACAAGCGCAATGGGTGCCCGTCCCCAGTAGCGCTTCACACCCAACTGGCGACGCCCCCACTAAAATACTCCAAGCCAATCTACACCACGCTATCGCTGCACAGCCGTGGCAGAAAACACGTTTTAGGGCAAATGGCATGGATATAGCGCTGGTCCCCAGGAACCATGGCTTAACGCCAAGTCCAAGATTTCGGGCTTAAATGGAGTAGGTAAGATCCTAGCAAACGAAAATGGCACCAAGCCTAGGGCCTGTATCGTTTTTAAGAAAGGTATTAATTTTCTTGCCTGTTACAGAACTTTGCAGTGATGACACCGTTGCTGCAATCACCGTTCTCAGAGGGCGTGGTCCAACTAGAGCACTTGTGTGCTCGGCCTACCTGCCCGGAGAGAAAGCCAACCCCACCGAAGAACTGTCTAAAGTCGTCGACTACGCTCGAAAACACAAGACAGAACTAATTGTTGGCTGCGATGCAAACGCCCATCAACACAATCTGGGAAAGTACTGATACCAACAAAAGAGGTGAGTTACTTTTAGAATTTCTCCTAGCTAACGACCTTCAAATACTTAATAAAGGCTGTAATCCAACCTTCGCTACTAGAGCTAGGCAGGAGTTCTGGATATCACTTTTGCTACTGAACAATCGCTAAACACATAAGTAAATGGCATGTCAGTAATGAAAACTCTTTGTCCGATCACAAACATATTGTCTTTAGCATACAAGGCTCAATAACTACTGAGCCTAAAAGGCTTAGAAATCCCAAAGCCACCTCGTGGGTAGATTTTAAAAACCTGCTCGCTGAGGCAGCTAAGGATTTTCCAAAATCAATCAGACACCCGACTCCCTTAACATTTAAACAACTTATTAACGGATGGCATCTTAAATGCCTATGAAAATAGCTGTCTGTCAGGGAACTTAAGGTTAACAACAATACTCCGTGGTGGAACAAAAAGCTAGAACGACTTAGAGTTTCCACACGTCGCTTATTTAATCAGGCCACTACACCGTATGGGTGGGAACGGTATAAGAATGAGCTCTGACTAAATACCACAAAGAGATCAGAAAAGCTAAAAGAGCATCTTGGAAACGATTCTGTGAGAATATCGCCCAACACATAAAGGAGCGAGAATCCACAAGGTCCTTGCCAAGACACCAAAACATCTGTCTCGGCTTTTTAAAAAAGCGAGACAATTCCTTCACGACCACAGAGATGGAGACGCTGGAACTTTTAAGAGCAAACCCATTTCCCAGGATCGTAACCCTGTCACCGGCAGTGAATCAAACCCAAAGGAAAACTAATCCACAGAGGCAAATAGTTGCGACTGGAAGATGGCCAATACCATTTTTAGGCCTAACCAGATTAGATGGGCTTTGAAAAATTCAAACCATTTAAATCAGCAGGGGAAAGACGGAATTTTTCCAGCTCTGCTTCAACAGGGCATGGAACTCCTTATCCCGCATCTGGTAAAATTATTTAGAGCAAGCTTTGCTTTGGGCAATATACCAGAACATGGACTAAGGTCAAGGTTATTCCTTTATACCGAAGATCGTTAAAAACGACTACTCTCAGCCCAAATCCTTTAGACCTATTAGTCTTACTTCTTCCTATTAAAAACAATGGAAAGTAATCGATCAGCACATTAGAACAAGGTATCTTGTGGCTAGACCCACTTTCCTGCAACCAACATGCTTACCAAAAGGGTAAATCCACAGAATCTGCCTTAGTAGCTCTGATCGACAAGGCAGAAAGGTCCCTAGAGGATAAGCAGACAGCTCTATGTGCATTTTTGGACATTGAGGGGCCTGTTGATAACACACCTACGGCAACCATCCTGAAAGGATTAAATGCAAAAGGTGTTGATATCACAAACCACCAGATGGGTGGAATATATGCTCTCCAACCGGTGTGCGAAAGTTACGTTAACGAACACTCGCACAAACTTCTACACTACAAGAGGCTGTCCGCAAGGAGGAGTGCTTTCACCCCTATTATGGACACTAGCTGTAGACCAAAAAAAAAAAAAAAAAAAAAAAAACCAAAAAAAAAAAAAAAAAAAAAAAAAAAAAAAAAAAAAAAAAAAAAAAAAAAAACAAAAAAACTACTTGTAATCATGGCAGATCTCGACTACGATACACAGGGCTATGCAGATGACCTTGTTGTAGTAGTAAGAGGTCCCTGCCTGAACACAATTTTCCACCAGGTTACAAGGAGCTCTCAATACCATCACAAGATGGTGCAGAGAAAATGAGTTATCAATAAACGCTGATAAAACAGTTATTGTACCATTTACCAGAAAAGGAAGCTTGAAAGGCTGACCGAACTCAGACTCAATGGCAAAACCCTTAACCTATCAAATGAGGTAAAGTACCTTGGAGTCACTATTGATCAAAAGTTGACCTGGAACTCTCACCTCAACACATTATACAAAAAGCCAAAATGGCCCTCTGGATATGTTGTCGAATGGCTGGAGCCAAGTGGGGCCTCAGCCAAAATGGCTCTCTGGATGTACACCGCCGTGGTAAGGCAGATCATAACATACGCCTCAGTCGTATGGTGTAACAAAACCAAACAAAAGACAACTATGAGTAAACTAGACAGCATACAACGGAGTGCATGTCTAATCATCACGGGAGCCTTCCACTCGGCACCAGGCGACGCTTTAAATGCATTGTTGGACATAGCTCCGCTATATCTCCACGTGCAAAAGAGAGCTAAATCTTGCCTCTACAGGCTCTGTACACAATCGAATGTAAGTTGCAATCGCAATATATGAACAAACTCAAGGAGTTGACATTCGAACACAAAACTCTGAAAATGCCAGTCGATGGCATGAGTACAGAGTTTAACTTCGCAAAACAGTACCAAATAGATCTTCCCAACCGGGACATGTGGCTAAAAAACCAAGAGTCCTCACAAAAAAGGGCAGTCATGTTTGGTTTACAGATGGATCCAAGAAAGGATCTGATGTAGGGTGCGGCATCTATGGCCTTAAGCCTAGATTTGACATGAGTGTCAATCTGGGCAAGGAGGCCACCATCTTCCAAGCCGAGGTCTTCGCCATCAACAAATGTGCTGAAGTCATCCTGGAGAGGAAGACTTAGAAACCAAAATATCTACATCAACTCAGATAGCCAAGCAGCACTTCTGGCTATAGATTTCTCCTTGAGACCAACTCTAAGTTGGTCAAAGACTGTATGGATAATCTGAATGTCCTGGCACAATCCAACAGAGTTACACTCAGATGGGTCCCGGGTCACTCAGGCATAGATGGGAATGAAAGGCTGATGCATTGGGCAAGAAGGGGCGCTGAAACCCCAGATTGTGGCCCAGAACCATTCTGTGGCATTGCAAACAACATGCCTATTCAATTCTCAAAAATTCACTGCAATCGCCAAGCACTTCAAGAGTGGCAATCCACTTCTGGACAAATACACTCTAAAGCGCTAATTAAGGGATATCGCAAAAGTTTACAAAAGAGTTTTGCTTCAACTCAACAAGTATAAAACCAGTGCAGTAACCCAGGATACTTACTGGTCACTGCAAACTCAATAAACATATGTTTACCCTCGGCCTCAGTCAGACCGCAATGTGCAGACTATGCCATGAGACAGAGGAAAACGAGCTATGCATATCCTCTGCTCGTGCGGTCCACTCATGCACCGCAGAAGTATCTATCTAGGGCAGCATATTATGCAACCGGAAGAGATACAGATGCTCCCCGCTCAGAAAATCTGGAAGTTCCTGGAGTCAACAGGACTAAGCGGAGAACTTTGAACTCACTATAAAGGGAGCTACAATGGACCAAAACTGGTCGACGTAGCTAGGGCCGACCTCGGCACCACACCCAACATTAATAATAATAATAATAGAAGGACAGGTTACACCAAAAGCTTAATTGCCTAATAGGTTAAATTAAGGTGTATACTTGTTTTTAAATAGAAACTATTGATAGGATGATTATTTTTGATTTAGGAATAAAAATACATTCACTTAATGATTGAAGTTCCTTTTATTTCAGTTTATATTTTTATATTCCATTGCTAGAAAACATTTATATAAAATATCTCAGGAGCTACTTGGTGGGAAAACTTTTTACAGGCTGGAATACCTCCTTATTATTATATTCCTTATAACATACCCAGGGTGGGTCTGTTATATATATATATCTATATATATCTATATATATATATATATATATATATATATATATATAATATATATATATATAGTATATTATATATATATATATATATATATATAACTTCCATTCGCCTTTCTTACAATTGTATATATTCATAATTAATTTATGATGTAATAATCCCTATAAGTAAATGTAAAGTATGATATGTGGTTTACTCTTTATTTTTGTTGGTGTTAGCTTTAAAATATGGATATGTTTTCATTCTTAAATTCATTCTTAAATGAACAGATTTTAATGCAATTTGCCAAGGACATTGTATCATAAGGACACAGATAGGCTACATTAATTCAGGACCATGCTGGAGATGTTCTCAGTATGATGCAAGTTTAAGAAATGCCAGCCATAAGTAATTTTCGTTAGGATTTTCTTTCAGTAGCTAAAAGGGAAAACAGAAATCAGAAATAATTTGTCCATCTGCCTGTCCATATGTCACAGTAATATTACTCTGAGATTATTGGAGGTATATTGATGAAAGTTGGGTAGGTATATTATGTTGATTGCTAGACAACTCTGTCAAATTACAAAAAAAAATTGAGTACACATTATTTGAGGATGAGAGTCTGGGGTATTTGTAGCACAGAATGCCGCCCCTATTTTCTGCCGCCTGTGGGATCAGCCTCTTTGCATTATAGCACCGCATGGCCCTGATTTTATTTCTTTCCTGCTTACAATGAAAGTTGAGATATGGGCAAAACTAATAATGATAATTCAATGTGCTTAAATTTCAAATACTGTTGTTGTATTGTTTCAGATTTCTCACTTTGCAACAGTTATTATTAAAACATTTCCCTGAAACAAAAGCGTTATCTAATAATAAACAAACACCAGATGCCAAACAATCAATAAGCAATGACAGCGATGAAGAAATACCAAGTGACACAGATAATGAAGAAATTCCATCTGACACTGAGGAAGAAGATAACTCGGAGAAAAACAAAAAACAAAAGATTTCAAATAATCAAATTCAAAAGAAACGAAAACTTGAGGACTATGAGGGTGATTTATCCACATGTCACAAAGCCTTCAAAAATTTTAGAGATGCTACCATCCAAAAATGGAATGAGAAGACGAGAATAGCAACTGCAGCTAATATAAAAAATACACCAACTAATACTATTTTACAGCAGATCTCTTACATTTTGTCTGATAGAAATAAATTAATTCGTAGAACTCAGTTAAAGCGTTCAGATTATGATATTATTGGGTATAAAAAAGAAATTAATGTGGAGGATAAACATGAAGACATTGAAATGAATCCTGTCACGAGAGATAGGAAGGATAATGATGAATATATTCCAGAAATATTTGACGACAGTGATTTTTATCACCAACTCCTTAGGGAACTTATTGAATGCAAATCAGCTGATATATCAGATCCTATACAACTAAGTCGTCAGTGGATTGCGTTACAGCAAATGAGAAGTAAAATGAAAAGAAAAGTAGATACCAGAGCTACAAAAGGACGTAAAATAAAATATGTAGTTCATAATAAATTAGTCAGTTATATGGCACCAGAAAAGTCGTTGAAATGGAATGACGAGAGTACAAATGAATTATACAGCTCTTTGTTTGGAAAAATGTTTGAACACAATAATGTCGGTGTCAATGTTAATCTGGAAAATGTTAAAATAAAGGATTAAAATATGTATATTGTATATATAATAAGCTTTTAAATTTTATAAATTAAAAATAAAAATATACCTAAATAAGGAGTTTATTTCTTTATTTTTATATAAGTTGAAGTTTTCCTAGAACACTTTTCTCCTAGAGTAATTATAATTAATATGCTACTGATCTATACAGATAAATAAAATTGGAGTGTCTGTTTTACTAAATGCATATGAAATTATATAAGGTACTTAAAGGAAAAACACAATTTTTAAATTTTTTGCCAGTCTGTCTGTCTTTTTGTTTGTTCCGGCTAATCTCCAAAACGGCTGGACTGATTTTGACGGGACTTTCACTGGCAAATAGCTGATGTTACAATGAGTAACTTAGGCTAATTTTATTTTAGAACAAAAAATAGGATTCATCTCAAAAAAAAAAAGTCAGCCAGGAACACACCCGAGCGAAGCGAGTATAATCGCTAGTTAATAATATGTTTTAAAAATTAAAACTAAATAAAAATTAAACTAACTAATTTATGTATTTTATATGGTAATATTTATTAAAAATATGACATTAAAGACAAATATTTTCTATGCCATCATTTTTAAACTGACTGAAATAAGAAAACAAAATATGACTAAGTAATTCTTAGTAGCAGCCCAAATTTGGTATGTTGGTGGTTTTACACGTCTGATTGAGAGCAGGAGCAGCCCTTGTTTTTCTCTACGGCCTTCGCCGGATCTCTCATCGGTCGTGACTCGTGTCGAATAGTAGCGTCGTCGGACTTTGAGACTACAGACTGATAGTGCACTTGTGTTTGTACACACACGAAATTCTGTTAGTAGGACTATTTATTATTTACGTTAAACATTAAGTACATTGCAGATGCGCAGATCTTAAATTGATTTTACGTCTTACGATATTCAGCTTTTTGGCGATCCGTACTCAATAGCTCCAACCAGATCCTTCTTCTATCTTTCTACTAGTTTAAGTCACTATGACTTAGCCAGATTTTTCACAGAACATGTAGTATTTCATCTATGTAGTGTACTTATGTACTGCGGTCTGCGAATATCATCCTAAATAATGAAACCACAGTAAGCTTTAAAGAACGTCCTTGTTCAAGATTTGATGTTATTTTTCTATTAAAAAAATAGTAATTTAAAATAAAAGGTAAAATGAGAAGTGATTTTGGTAAAAATTAAGGTTTTTTTAGTACATTTTTTTTAAATTTATTTATTTAACGTTTTAAATTGCGATAGATTTTCTCAGTATGATGCATGTTCTTGATGCCTCCCCGTCCCCTAGGTAAATTTCATTAGGGTTCTTTGTCCGCCCGTCCGCTCGTCACAGTAATATTACTGAGACTAGTGGAGCTATATTGCTGAAAGTTAGGTAGGTTATCATGTTAATCACTAGACAATTCTGTCAAATTACGAAAAAAGGGATTCTCTCTTCAAAAAAAATTGAGTCCACATAAGTTGACTATGAGAGTCAATACCCCAGGTATTTGTAGCTCCATATGCTGCCCCTATTTTGCACCGCCTAGGGCCACCGCCTCGTATCACGGGCCACGGCACCGCACGGTCCTGAAAGCAGTTAAAATTTTTTGTAAACTTACTTTCAACAAAAAATATATTTTATAAATATATGTAGTTGTTTTTGGGATATGGAGTACTTTGCCTCGTGTGCAGCCGTAAAAATATCTTTTTATTTCATCATGATGATGGCGTCCTCCAGACCGATTCCGGCCATGGCGGTCAATCTCACTGAGACTAGTCTACTGCGTAGGAGATATTATAGTGCACTGTGCACAAGTGTACGCGCACAAAAGACTGCTCGCTCTATTCCTTACACTCAAATTCCAATGAGTCGATAATTTAATTAGAGCGGTAAGAAATCAGGCGCAAGACCGACGCTTTACGTGCTGTCTTAGGCACGGTGGTGACATACCGCCAACTTCCCAACTCCGGGCTGCTACTGGGATTTTCTTAACAAAAAGACTTAAATAAGTCAAACTTGGTCTGACCCCGGTCTCGAACCCAGGACCTCCGGATGTGCAGCCGTACATGCTACCTACTACACAGAGGCAGTTAAAGAAGATTAATAAAGTTGTTTTTAATAGAGGTAACTACTTAGAGGTACTATGAAATACTATTCTATTTTTCCAGTTGATGAAACGAATATTGTAGATGAGCAAATTAATATATTATGTATTTCTTTTTATTCATTTTATTACATATTATGTATACCTAAATAACCTTTCATGCTACGGAACCCACGGCACGCGAGTCAGACACGCACTTGTTCAATTTTTTATACAGTAAATTGACCTTCCGGGAACTAATATATAAAATAGCACGCCACAGATTCGTGAGATGGGTTTGATTGGAATTTTGTGTTGCATGCAATAAACATTTTCAGGAGAAGTTGAAAACGGACATATATTTTATCAGAAAATATTGAATGGTATTTGAATAAATTTATAAACGAATAATATCTAGTAAGTGGTGTCAAGAATATAATTGGTTTAATATAGGGGATTTCAGGTTATTTGTGATATGACTTATTTTCCAGTGACATACAGTTATCGTTTTGACCTGAGTAACACGTAGGGTTATCGTACAGAGTAGGTACAGACTATGAGGCTATGACTGCGACACAACATGTTTTTGGGTGATTTCAATCATTAATTAAAATACCAATTCATCCGTGAAATTGATAAAAGGGACGTTCACTGTTATATAAGTTACCATGTTTGGAATTAGACTGATAGTTGTATGAAGCGGTGAAGTACTGAGATTATAGTAGTATGTATTTGTTTTGACATTCACGAGATATTTATGAGAGGAATATATACATATAATATACGAAACACGTACCTAGGGACGAACCCGAGCAAATCGAGGGTGAGTCGTTAGTCCTTAATAAATTATTATATTATAACTAGCATTGCCCGCGGCTCCGCCCGCGTTCTGATGACCAAAAACCAATTGTTAGGTTTTACATATTAGTATACTCTTACATTGCAGTTATTGTATTTTTTCTCAGAAATGAAATATTTTACCGCGGTAAAAAGTATCCTATATGTTGACCCGGATATCCAGCTATCATCATACCAAATTTCATCAAAATCTGTCGAGCGGTTTTCTCGTGATGCGGTAACAGACAGACAGACAAAAGTTCTAAAAACTATAGATTCGGACTCTGTATCGATAATAATGTCTATTTCAATAAGATTTTCCACAAAATATTTAATGTACAGATTCGACTTAGTTACAATTTGATTATATGTATAGATGAAAATTCTCATCGAAAGTGTGCTATCTATATTATGGGTTTATCTGACAAGAATCCAATTAGGAGAGCTCTCGAAGTATAATATCGCAAAACAAGATTTCAAGGATTATAATGTGTTGAGGTTTTTTAAGTAAGTATTTTGCTTTTCATTTTTAATGACCTGAACGACCGAATATAACGAAAAAGTAAGGTAATAAGATTGCCTATTTTTATAAAATACTTATTTATGGATATTATGTTTGCATATGAAAAAATAAACACGAAAATATAAATGTTTAATTACTAAATTTAATTTTGTTTGTATACCTAATTATGTGTTTCAGCTAGTTTTAGTATAGGACGTAGAAGATATATGCTATAAATGAACTCATAAAACATAAGGATCTGACGTAAGGGTCTAACAGTGATAAAATAACAGAAACACGCAACCATTTTCAATGTCGAGTTTACTACGAGTACATTCCAGTAATACAGCTAACAGCATCTATATACTCGTATAAACAGGCAAAGACAAAATAATTCAGTACCTTTTTCTACTTTGTTTGTCAAACGATATTTTTAATTTAGTAGATATTATCGAGCTTAAGACAAAATAAAACAGTAAAAAACGTGTGTGTGTTCTTTGGCTTAACAGAAATAAAATAGCTAAAGATTTTATCCCTTATGTCACAACTCTGGGATCTGAGATTATCTATAAATTCCCAAACAAACACGTTCTAATGCAATTCAAAAAAATGTTTATGATCAGAATTACTTGGAACTTGGTATTAATGCTCTTCAATAAAGTTAATTAAATAAATACGTTTTTTAGCATTTTTCGAAATTCATGCTATAAGGGTTTAAAATATGGGATGAAAGTTTGTATGAAACTACCTTTTAAGAGATTTTTTCGTACTTAGTTTTAGCGCGAGCGAAGCCTGAGTCTGAGTTCTTCTAGTTGTATATAAAAATATATATGACTTAAGAATATTTGTTTATTATTCCGCCAGTTAAATTTATAGAATCAATATAACTATAAAACTAAAAATATATGGATGTGACGCTATTTCCTGAAAAATTGCGAAAGAGTGTCGGCTAGTTGTTTGTGTTGTTTTCAAAAGCTATAAATCATTTTATAGGTTTGTGTACAGAAATAGCTTAGACTATGTTTTGTCCTAAAAGTAAATATGTAAATATGTTGGGACAGTAACACACAGCACCGTCTAGTTCCATGGTAAGCTACGAGGCTTGTGTTATGGATACCAGATAGTTGATGCACTACACATATATAACTTTAAATACATATATATTATAAATACAAACACCCACGACTGGAGTACAAACCTTCGTCATCACACAAATGAATGCCCCCAGCGGGACTCGAACCCGCGACCGCCGGCACAGAAAGTAGGGCCACTACAAACTGAGCCAAACGTGTCGTCAAAGAAAGTATAAAAGATTGTCGCAGGATTTGATTTAGAATTAGAATATAATATATCCTTTAACTGTAAATTATTTTACACATGCAGTATTAGTCCATGGGGAGCATATTCACTTTAGAAACAGAATAATTATACGGATATATTCATTCGTGCTTGAATGTAATTTTCAACATTATTATCTGTCACTTGCTAATATAGTAAAAAAATTCACTTTTAGTACAATATTTACATCATTATTATCTTTCTATTGAAAACAATAAACCGTTTAACTTTAAAAAAGTTACCTATTTTATTTTTAAGTTGTTAGTTTTTATTTTATTTTAAACTGTCTAAACTCTTTGATCCGCCATGCACTGTGTTCTCTTTGTAAAGTCGTTTCTTTTGATACCCATAATGAGGGGTTGCGAAAAAATATATAATCCGCCATTTTGTGGCGGCGGCCATCTTGGATTTACAATTACACTGAATATATTCAATTGTATTGTTATCAGAACTAAAGATGTGTACGAAATATCAGATCATCTGTCCACAGGAAAGGCGTAAAATTTCAATTACTAAATTTGACCCGAACAAACAGGGCAAGCTAAATAAAACCGTTTAAATACGTCGTGTGGAAACTGTTACTATTATTAAAGAGAACTATTACTTTTTAAAGACATATGTGAAGCCCGCTATTTTATTTTGGCTAGCGTGCTCTATTATATACTTAAATCCAGAGGCCCTGTTCTAGAAGTAAGGCATTGAAAAAGGATTTTACTTTTTTTATTATTTTTATATTATATTTAAAGCCGGTATCAAAAGTTGAATTGGTTAGCTTATAGTAGATATCAAGCTAGTATAGTCATAATATACAATGTATTCAGCCCTTTATAACGTCTCACACTGGGTACGGGCCTCCCTTCAATATGAGGTGGATCAGGCCACAGTCCACCAAGTTGGCCAAGTGCGGGTTGGCGGATTTCAAATGTCTTTCGAAAATTGCTGGCTCTCGTAGACATGCAGGTTTCGTCACGAAGTTTTCCTTCATCGTAAGACAAGTGGTAATACATAATCATGTTGGAAATGAGTCGCACATGGAAATACCAGAGGTGTTAGTTCCGGGGTTTGAACCCGCTTCACTCAGTTTTCCAAGCGAGCGCGTTACCACTGGGCTTCCACTGTTTTATAATATAATACATATAAAATACACAATAGAAGACATGAGGTAAAATCAAGATCGCTCGGATCAACTGTTGCTTAAATTGGGCAGAATGCTCTATTGTTATACAATGGAAATTTTCAATTTAGCTATTATTATTAGTAAATACCAAAGCGTGGTTGATTTATGGATGTCTATAGTCACAAGAGGAATTGGCAGGAAGTCTTTTTTAGTATTTATTATAAACTATGTAGTAGAACCCGCACTTCGCTCACGCTAAAACTACAAAAAAAACTCTAAAAAGGTAGTTTCATACAAACTTTCATCCCCTATTTTACCCCCTTATAGGATGAATTTCGAATAATGCTAAAACACGTATTAATTTAATTTTACTGAAGAGCATTAATACCAAGTTTCAAGTCATTCTGATCATAAATATTTTTTTTGGATTGTATTATAACGTGTTATCCCGTGGGAATTAGATGATCTCCTGCGGTAAAAAGTAGCCTATGTAACTCTCCAGCCCTCCAACTATCTCCACACAAAATCACGCCAATACGTCACACCGTTTCGACGTGAAAGAAGGACAAACAAACAAACACAGTTTCACATTTATAATATTAAAAGTATGGATATAACGAAAGAGTATATAGAAGCGAGATAGCAACTATATATCTTAAGACATTGCAATTTTATACTAGTTTTTGCACGTAGACTCTCCTTATCAAGTCGAATCTTTGAGCCAAAACTTAACTTTGAGCATAATATTAGCGAGATATTATTGGTATGGTTCACTTTTCTACGCAGCAAATAAGTAAAACATACACATTACACAAGTACCTACATTTGTTGGTTAATGGTTTCTTTTCATTACACGCAGAATTTTTTTTTGCATAGAGATAGATTACGGGCCGGAGATTGATATAGAATACTTTATATTCTGATAAATTAAGTCATATCCGTGGGAAGTCTTGCAAAAAAATATAGTCTTGGGTGGGTTACATAATATATAAACATGATATATATACACAATATATAATTCATATTGTATATGCTAAGTTATGGTATAAACTTATTGTTTATCTATCTGTCTAACCTACGGACATGTATGTACCTATACATAGATGAGATGTGTTTATGACAGGTGTTTCTTGTAGCAACATTCCACAATGTTGTATAATGCATAAATATTATGTTTTTATGTGATAATTATTTATACCTCTATTTACATATTATATAATATCAAGTTATATACTTAAGAGGATTGTGAAGTGCCGATACGCGGCGAGAGTAGGTATTTTTAAAAATGCTATCTGTTTCATACCGCTTTGCATCCCCCCGGCAGTGAACAACACAAATACAACATACGCAAATTCTCACACACACTATGATAGCAGCAGCCGGTGACGCGCGGGCGCTTGCGGGGGGCGGGGGCGGGGGCGGCGCGACTCGGCGCAAGAGCAATTTCAAAGTTTATCTAATATTTATTATTTTAACGGTTTGCGTACAATATACATTCCCTACAAGTTACATCGCACCTTTATTCATAAACTGAAATAACTCTAAATTACAATTCTGTGGCGAATATCATTTAAAATTGGTACTTGTTTAGATTGATGACTTCAAAAAATCATAAAAAAATAAATAGGTGGTTTAGATCAATTACAAAAATCTCGTTCCAAAAGTTGAAAGTTATAGAATTTTTTGTTGTTTATGTAGGTACTAATAGACCCATCGGAATCCTTTTATTGTTAAAATAATTATTTTATTAAAAAACCTGAAGTTTTATGATTTTATAATGTTAGCAGGTATATAAGGAATAGAAATTCATAAAATGACCTGATCATGAATGATGATGATTTACGATTTTTTAACATATCTATGACTAAATTTTATAAAATATATCAACTTAATTTTTTAAAATATATTTTTAACTAATGAATAAACAAGATTAGATTACGAATGATTTTCATTTCTTTCTGTAATTGCCCTAAAATCATTTTTTTCAGAAAAATCAATAAAATTAACTCCAAAAACTAATAAAATATCGATAATTTCGAAAAAATTATAACGAATAGTATGTGTATATATGATGATGATGATGATGATGTTCTCCTAGCCGATTCCGGCCACGGCGGCCAATCTCAATGAGATTAGCCAACTGCGCAGGAGATATTATAGTGCTCAAGTGTACGCGCAGACACAAGTGCACTCTCTATTCCTATCACTCTCATACTCCGGTGGGACGACCACTCGACACGACCGGTGAGAGTTAAGGCGCAGGACCGACGGCTTTACGTGCTCTCCGAGGCACGGGGGTGAAACACCGCCAACTTCCCAACTCCGGGCTGTTACTGAGACTTACTATACAGGAAGACTCAATAAATAAACTTGGCCCGACCCGGGACTCGAACCCAGGACGGGTGTGCAGCCGTACATGCTAGCCACTACACCACCGAGGCAGTTATATATATATAATTATGGATTGAATTATGGCATGTGTATATATATATAATTATACACATACTATTCGTAATAATTTTCATAAAATTATAACGAATATTATAAATTATAACGAATATAGAATTAAAAATATAAATTTTACAAAAATAAAAGTATTTTTATTGCTCCTTCTAAACGGTAATAGTCCAGCAATTAGCAAAAGAAAGCGCGTGACCGGTGGTGGGCGAGGGGTGGAGGGCGAGGGGAGGAGGGGTGTAGGAAGTGGTCCTTACTCATTCAAACTTGGCCAGATATAATGATGATGATGATATAGAAAATATTTTTATTTTTGTATGAAAATGAAAATTTAAGAAATATTTTTTTTTTCTTGTTACAGAGGTTGTTGTTATGATGTAAATAGTATATTCCCAAAAGGTCTTCAGTAAATTAAAAATGACCCTATATATATATATATATATATATATATATATATATATACAGGGTCATTTTTAATTTACTGAAGACCTTTTGGGAATATATATATATATATATATATATATATATATATATATATATTTTTTCAGTTTTGTATTTTTTCTCAGAAATGAGATATTTTCCCGCGGTAATGCTATAATATGTTGATCCGGATAACCAGCTACCACCATACCAAATTTCATCAAAATCCCTCCAGTGGTTTTTCTGTGACGTGGTAACAGACAGACAGACATACAGACAGACAGACAAAAATTCAAAAAACTATAGATTCGGCCTCTGTATCGATAATAATGTTTATTTCAATAATATTTTCCAAAAAATATTTAATGTACAGATACGGCTTAGTTACAATCTATACATACGACTATAATAAAATTCTAAACTTTGGATTGAATCCTTTCAGTATCGATCGATATATCGATATTACCTTCTGCTCCCTAGGAGATAATAATATCGATAGCACCTTCAACATCACTACAGTCTAAAATATGCCCCTGCCCCCGACCCGTATGGTGCGATAGAGAGAGTTGCAAGTCTTAGGCTCAATTACCTACATTTCCTTTTTGAAATATTGTTTCGGGCGATAACGTTTTCACCCCCCTAAACATTAACGAAATGAGACGATTTTGGTCTCATTAGATTCAGTACACCTTAATCTAGGTCTGTACGTTTTCCTTTTTTTGTAATTCAGTTTAGTTTAATTTAAAAAAATAAAAACGCTGGAGGAAGTTTTTAGGTCAAAAATATAGATATTTAGATGCTAATAACTTCTGTCGTACGCAATATTTCAAAAAAATAAAAACGTACGGACCTAGATTTTGATTATATCTACAACATTTCCAAAAATTATGAAAATTAGACTATGTTTAAGGGGGGAAAAACGTTATCGCTTTTTGTATGAAAATTTACAGGTTCACAATCCTCTTAAGCAGTGTTGCACGAAAAATATATAAAGCCTGTTTTGTTATTGTTATGTTTTTAAACAGTGCAATACTTTGTTATACAGACCGAATGGTATCTTTCACAATGATTCTCTCTAATGGAATCAAATCTGTGACCCCTGTTGTTAAATGATTGTAATTTGATCTGTGACTTCTAACTCTAAAACTTTTTTAATTTTCATACCTTAAGTGCGGGATTTGCTGGGCGCATTCGAAAATTCTTTTAATTATTGTAATATAACCGAAGGCGACTAACTTTTACATATACCTAGGTAGGATAAAAGGTCGTGGTATTCAGGATTAAACGACTCTGACACGATTTAAGCGAATTTAACATTTCTGCGCAGACAATAAACTACATTAAGAGATTAATAGAGTTATGTATTTACTTAAAAGAATAATGTTAACTATAGGACATTTCTACATCTGGTAAAATTTACAAAGAAAAATTAATATATATATATACGAGTATATCAATCATCAATAGGATCACATTTTTGAAAAGCATTTTTTGGTTGATTTATTTTAGTTAATAATATTACGGAACGTGTTTATCATTTGTTGATTTCATTATTACTTTTCAAGAGCGATTACGACCGCATTTAATTGTAACCCATTAAACTGATTAAAATAAACTTTTGTACTGATTTTTTATGTATTGATTTGATTATGATTTGATTGTTTATGTATATATATATAAGCGATTTTAAATGTTTCTTCTGCCTGTTGCAAAGTCAATACGATAATTAGAAGTATGTTGACTATAAAATATTTTTCTATTTTATCGAAAATGGTAAGCTCTATCTCAAGGAAATTTATATAGTTTATTCTTTAATATTATCCCAATATTCTATTATAATCTTTTTGCCTATACATATTGAGTAAGAAATTCTCTTTATGACTCATCAAAGTACATACTATATACATTCCGAATTTGAATTTTACAGGAAATATTTCAAGACAATGATGATGATGTTCTCCTAGCCGATTTCGGCTACAGTGGCCAATCTTATTGAGACTAGCCAACTGCGCAGGAGATATTATAGTGCACAAGTGTACGTGCAGACACAACGTGCACTCTCTGTCCCTGTCACTCTCATACTCCGGTGGGACGACCACTCGACACGACCAGTGAGAGTTAAGGCGTAGGACCGACGGCTTTACGTGCTCTCCGAGGCACGGGGGTGAAACACCGCCAACTTTCCAACTCCGGGCTGTTATTGACGCTCAATATACAGAAAGACTCAATGACTAAACTTGGCCCGACCCGGGACTCAAACCCAGGACCTCCGGGTGTGCAGCCGTACATACTAGCCACTACACCACCGAGGCAGTTAAGACAATAGGATGTACTGGAAAGGCATTATTTAGGTATTTACAACTAAGAGGTTCAATCTATGCTAAAATGGGGAATAGGCTAGCTGTTACATACGTGATAATGTCTTTTAATCTATCTAATTTCTCCTTCATGAGTTACATACAAACGTGACAATGGAATAGTTTCATACAGAGAAGTGTTATTGCGTAGCGTTTGATGCCTTACATCTCTACTAAACGAAAAATGTAACAAAGTTCTAGAAGCTTTATTCGGGGTTTAATAAGTATGACCTATATTAGCTAGCTATATTTTGTTTGGCTTATATGTGTAAATAATTTTTATCTTAGAAATGTTGTCTTTTAAATCGAGATAATTAAAGAAATATATAAAATGTTTGAAAATGTTAATGTTATTTAACACGTTTCGTTCTGCTTATCTGTTTTTATCTTCTCATGTCCTTCAGATACTTCATGTTCTTCATGTCTTCTCGGCCGATTTTGTTCACAGTGGTACCTCTTACTAAATTAGCTGTTTACAATTTTATGGAACATATTCCAAACACGTAGGTTATTGAGATGCGAAAAACTGAGTGTATAAGCTCGAGGTGCATGTTTGGATAGGTCTTTAAAAATGAGGAAGATATACTTTCTCTATGACTTGACTTGTACTTTTAAGAATATGGTAGCGGAGTTAAACTCTTCTAAATTCGTAAACATAAACAACGTCCTCTCTTTAATGTTAAAAGTATGAGGTGGAAAATTCTGATAATGATTGAAAGATCAAAGAGTTTGTGAGATATATGAAGTAGTTTATTAGATACGAGATTTTCACTTAAATGGTGTGTAATTTTTAATAGTACCTATCGTTAAGAAAAAATATATACTTAACTTTCGCGGTCCATAAAATGAGTATTGTGTAAACCTAAATATTTTGTTTATTTTAAACCAATTTAAGCACAAACAATAAAATATACATAATATTTTTAAATTCAATATTAAACTATAGTAGGTAAGAGGTATAATTGAAATGTAATTGCAAGCAGGCCATTATTAAGCTATGTTTACGAGGCTCTTTGTAACTAAAACAATTGACGACAATCGGCAACAACGACTCCTCGGGGATGCAGTATGACATACTTTATAAGCAGTTGCGTTTAATTTAAAAAAAATATATAAGTACAAGTATTACACGGACAATTTTTGTTTTGATAAATTGAAATATTCGCTATAAAAATCCGTTAAAAGCCTTTGAGAGAGATGTAAGCAAAAGTACGCATCAATTTATACCTGATTACTTTTACAACCAATTAAAATCAACATAATAATGAGTATTAAATATAAAATACTAAAAGTAAATATTTTGAATATTTTTTTTACAGAGAATAACTCAATTAGTGCATGATAAAAACTAGTGACCGCTGTCGATTAAAACTTGGCCCGTGATAACACAGGGCGGGCCGCCCTCAGTAGCGATCTGTCCCGCGTGCCCTCCTCACGCCTGTGTTGTGATGGTGAAGTGTGTGCTGTGCAACTTGTATCGGATGCCAAAAACAATACGGTAAGAGCTTAAAAAATTTAAAATTAAATAATATTTACATTGTGTATATTTTTGTAAAATTATTCGGGTCGTTTTTGTTTTATTATTTGTATTTTGTTATTTTTTCGTATAATTTGTAAGTATAAAAGAAAAGGATCTTTACTTATGAAGTATTTTTGTAGGTAAGTTTATTTTTATGAGAAAAAGAAAAAGTAATGACATATATTAAAAAAAATCAAATTGCGTTTTCAAATTACGACTTATATAAAATGCTATAAATATCATTATATAATTATAAATAATAAATTGTTACTCTCAAAAAACTTAAAAAAACTATGCAATATTAAATTAAATAAAATTAA
The DNA here is from genome assembly GCA_921882275.1 of Brenthis ino. Lineage (NCBI taxonomy): Eukaryota > Metazoa > Arthropoda > Insecta > Lepidoptera > Nymphalidae > Brenthis > Brenthis ino. Next base: position 18,696,015 of record OV170224.1, on the reverse strand, counting down.
AAAAAAAACATATTTAATTCCTATACATCAATAGTTGGCTCAGTTCTTAGGTCAAGGAGTATTAAAGTAAATGTACGTATTAAGTGATAACAAGTATTTGTTCGAACGTTATAGAATAATATACGAGTATTAAAATGAGCTTGTAGAATGATCATTAGTGTTTACTGCGTTTTGAAAGCTAAAACAGACTGCATCGATATACCTAGAAAGATAATGACCAAAAAGAAAAAAAAAGATTTTGAGAGATTCTAACACATTTATTATTTTATTCGATTGTATCATTTTGACATCGTAATGCTTTAATCAATTGTGATTAATTTGAGCACGCATCCATCTTGAAGTAAAAAGAAATATAGACTACTAGCAGAGCCCGCGACTACGCTCGCGCTAAAACTACAAAAAGAACTAAAAAGATAGATTTCATACAAACTTTCATCCCCTATTTTACCCCCTTATAAGATGAATTTTGAAAACGCTAAAATATATATTTATTTAATTGTATTGAAGAGCATTAATACCAAGTTTCAAGTACTTCTGAGCATAGATAATTTATTGGCTTGAATTGTAGGTAATTTATAACGTGTTTTCCCGAGAAGATGAGATAATCTCCCGCGATAAAAAGTAGCCTATGTTATTCTCCAGCCCTGCAACTAACTATCTTCACACAAAAAATCACGCCAATCCATCACTCCGTTTTGACGTGAAAGAAGGACAGACAAACAAACAAACATACTTTCACATTTATAATATTAGTATGGATTCTTTATACCATCAACTGTTTCAGTGGGATAAAAAAATAGAGCAATTACTACATAAGACATAACTCTTTGGACTACACGAAGTGAGGTCGAGTCACTAGTATTATAATATTCAACCCTTTTTAACGCCCCACTCCTGGGCACGGGCGTCCCAATACGAGGAGGATCAGGCCATATTCCACCACACTCCATGTACGGGTTGGCGCACTTCACATGTCTTCCGAAAACTTGCTAGGTTCTTTCAGATATGCAGGTTTCCTCACGACGTTTTCCTTCACTGAAACACAAGTGGTAATTATGTTGGAAATGGTTCGCACATGAAAATATCAGAGGTGCGAGACCCGAAATTTGAACCCGCATCACTCGGTTTCCCAAGCGAGCGCGTCACCACTGGGCTACCACTGCCTACACTAGTATTATACATTAAGAATATTAATGTTGTGAAAATATACAGTACCTAACCATAATAAAAAAAACCTAGGTTATTATATGTAGGTATAAAATATTGTTTGTATACATATTATAAATAAATAGGTATGTATTTCCTTGCAAACAAACTTTACAACATCAAAGCTTTTACATTTTACATATTTCATAAGCGCGGTGTTTAACAACTTTTTAATAAAAGTATCTAAGCCGTAAGAATCTACTTAACATACTGACAAGAGTTCTGCTTTCGACTTCCGACATATGATTGCGACTACGGTACAACTTTTCCAATAATTCTGACGTTTCTTATTAAAAAAAGTATCTAAGTATAAAGCCTTTTTGTACGAAATTTCCTTGGTAAAATATCATCAAAGTGCCGTTGAAATATTTTTTACATGTTGTATTACGTGTTTGTACATGTAGTTTTTAGGGTTCCGTACCTCAAAAGGTAAAAAAAGAAACCTTTATAAGATCACTTTCTTGTCCGTCTGTCCATCTGTCTGTCCGTGTCTCACCACCGATATTCTCAGGAACGGGTGGACCTAGCAAATGAAATTTATACCAGATATTGAGGTATAATATAATCCCTATTAGGTGTATAAAAATCAAGATCCTGAAATAACACGTTAAAAAGATATGGCCAAATTTAGATTTTCGCGAAAACTTGTAAGTACCAAATTTACCTTAATTTTCAACTTTTTTTATTTTTAGAAATTTCCGTTTACTTGTGCGGTAACAAAATTGACAATTCTAGGTCAACCGGAAGTGCACTATAGGTTTTGAGTCAAAAACCTATATGGTTCCCGTTGACCTAGAATCACGAAATTTGGCAAAAAGCTACAACAGCACAAATAAAGGAAAAATTCCAAAAAATAAAAAAGTTGAAAATTAAAGTCAAACAGATATCCTACAAAGTACGGAACCCTCGGTGGACGAGTCCGACTCGCACTTGTCCGATTATATATTTCGTAATGTTAATTTAAAGTGCCGTAATAAGCTAATATAATTCTATGATAATTTGTATTTAATTAATATATGTTTGGTGCCATATTATTTTCATTACGGATAAGAGAGGGAGATCACGAAACCTCACTAATAACGCGCTTTTCGTGGACGTCGGTGTTGATATAGAAGCAAAGTAAATAACAATTGCGTAATTGTTATTCAATAATTTGGCTTTCAAACTCTTAATCGGTCAGTACCAATTAAACATTTGCCATGCTGTACCATAGTCCAATTGAGTACGTCTTTTATTGATTAAATAATGTAAATTATCGACTCTCCCTCGACAAGATACAAATTTTTATTATGTAAAAATCAAGTAACTGTGTCAAATAAGGATAAATCATACAAATCGACGAACATACGGTTGCAATTACATGTATGTACGTTCATACGATATATTAGATTCAAAGCTAAATATATAAATAAATTATGTAACTTAATAATAAATAATCATAAAGCGTTGAAATTAACGCTATATATTTTTAAATTAAAAAATTATAACTATATAACTTGTAGGATATATTTACTCATTTTATTTACTCTAATACTCTTAACAATAGACTCACAACTTTAACCAAGATGGGGTTATTATAGCCTGATAATAAAATTACCTACTATATTAGTAAAATTTAAGCTCTTTCGACTTGTTATGAAGTAAGCTACCGAATTAAGTTTATTAGTATGTACTACGTAATATAAGTTGTATTTGCAATATTTTACTTACTAGCGACTCATCCTCGCTTCGCTCTGGTCCATCCCTAGGTACGTTTTAACGGTTATTTATGGTTATCCCACGGGAACCGTACGTTTTTCCGGGATAAAAGTAACCTATGTGCTATTGCAAACATACATATCTATTTCTGTGCTAAATTCCGTCCAGATCCGTTCAGCTGTTCTGGTGTGATTGAGTAACAAACATCCATCCATCCAAACTACTGCATTTATAATATTTATGGGGTGGGGTTATGGGGTTAATAGGCAAAGACATAACAGTCGTATTTTTTTCTCTTCTGTTTGTCAACCATTTTTCTTTTTGTTTACTAGCTATTGAGCTTTAGTGTCTTCAATAAAAAAATTGTAAACAGTTTTTTTTAAATCTATACATATAAGAAAATTGTAACTAAGCCGAATCTGTGCATTAAATACTTTTTGCAAAATCTTATTGAAATAGACATTATTATCAATACGTTGGCCGAATCTACGGTTTTTAGAATGTTTGTGTATCTGTCTGTCTGTATGTTACCGCATCACAGAAAAACCACTGGAGGGATTTTGTTGAAATTTGGTACGATGATAGCTGGTTATCCGGGTCAACATATAGGATACTTTTTACCACAAGAAAATATCTTATTTCTGAGAAAAAAAAAATACAAAAACAATACAAAAACTGCATTGTAAGAGTATATACTACTATGTAAAACCTAAGAATTTGCTTTTTGGTCATCTGAACGCGGGCGCAACCGCGGGCAATGCTAGTAGATAGATAAATTTTAAAATTCATGCATGTTTTCCTTAAACTTTCAATAATGATTATGGTCAAATTTCGACCACATAGTGAACTCTAGCATTACTTATTATGCCAAAGCCAAAGTGATAATTTTCTTAGAGTTTTTTCTTAATATGCACTTCATTCTGATTGATTACATATTTCTAAAGAATGACCTGGGTTGGTGGAAGGCAATTAGTCGAAGTTATATAAATTGTTAACAACAATTATTCCTTATACTCGTATATGTATGAATTTATTGGTGTTTTAAAGTTACTAATTTAATCGCCAAGTGGTCGACCATAATTAATTAACGAACGTCACTTAGATTCTTTTGTTATCTCTTTATCTTTCTAAGCAAGTCTGATATTTTGACATTACTAACACACACTTCAAATTTATTTATTTGTAATATAGACAAAATCTGTGCGACATTTCAGCTAAATAACACGCTTCATATGATACAGACCTTTGAAGATAGAACAGATAAAAGACTGCGTAGGTTTACTGAAATGGTCAAGATCCTTTAAGTAAATAGCTTTTATAGTATAAATAGTCCTTTCCTTTGTATACGGAGCCTTTAGTGGTAGGTAACGCCAAAAAGTGATTACAGATAAAAATTTAATATTTGTTACATATGTATGTATGTATATAGAGTATGTATGAAATACATTCGTGGAAGCCAAATCAAAAAACGTTTCCTGTCGATCACTCTAATATTAGGTACTAGCAATGCCCGCGGCTCCGCCCGCGTTCAGATGATCAAAACAAAATTTGTAGGTTTTACATATTAGTATACTCTTACAATGTAGTTTTTGTTTTTTTTTTCTCAGAAATGAGACATTTTCCCGCGGTAAAAAGTATCCTATATGTTGACCCGGATAACCAGCTATCATCATACTAAATTTCATTAAAATCTGTCCAGTGGTTTTCTCGTGATGCGGTAACAGACAGACAGATAGACAACAATTCTAAAAACTATAGATTCGGACTCTGTATCGATAATAATGTCTATTTCAATAAGATTTTCCAAAAAATATTTAATGTACAGATTCGACTTAATTACAATTTTATTATATGTATAGATGAAATTTGTACATTTTTTATTACTTTACGCTGAACGGCTGGACGAATTTGGATGAAATTTAATAAACTGATAGACTGACCAGAAATAAGATATTGGCTATTGTTAATAAGAAAATTTGGCAAAAGGCATGTACATAATAATTAATATTATAAATATAAAAGACACTTAGGGACACTCTTGAGCGAAACGGGGATAAGTCTCTAGTTTGTAGGTAATAATATTGCAAAGTTTTTCTTAAAGTATGTCCACACCAGCAAGTGCGGATCCAGGGGGGGGGGTCATGGGGGTCATGACCCCCCCCCAAAACCAAATATACTTTTTTGAGAATTTTAAGTCTAAGAAAAGAAGGAATAATATAATTTTTTTTAAATGCCTAATTCGAAAGAAATTAAGTTTTTATTCGTTCTTAAGTTTTTCTTTAATTTAAATAGTGCTATACAAATAGTCCGATGGCGATGTGCTACACAAAAAAATGAAACCTGAAGTTTTATGTTTTTAAGATGTTTATAGCAAACAAGACAAGTATAGCAAACCGTTTAAAAATAGTTTTTTTTTAAATTTCTGCCTAGCTGTGACATCCTATCGAAAAATATTCTTTACAAAAGTTGTAGGTCTAGTAAAAATCTACGACTTTTATAATAACCTCAAAGTTTTCGACTATTTCCAAAATAAAAACGATTTTTAATAATATATATAATAATCATTTTTTTTGAAATTGAAAAAGAATATTTCAACGTTTTACATCCCCCCATTTCTCGGGGGTAGCTGGACAGCGGGGGCGTTTTACGGGTTTTTGTTCCGTATATACCTGCTTAATATATTTTTATAATTAAGCCATAAAAGTTAAGGCCTTGATTTTTTGAACCCCTCCAATAAAACTGAAATTTAGATCCGCGCCTGGTCTCAATGGTTTTTAAAAAAATATTTCATATACAGATTTTGCTAAGTTACTGTTTTATTATATGTATATTTTAGCCTATGACCCCCCCCCCCCCCCCAAATTTAACTCTGGATCCGCGCCTGCACACCAGTGCGCTTTCATGTTTATTTTGCGATTTCATCTGACGCATGCATAAAGCGCCATAGGCTATGAATAACGCATGTGCTAAAACTACATAGGTAGTTCAACTACACCGCGTGCCCATAAATGAAACGCGTGCAGATGAATATGAAAGCGTACTGGTGTGGACATAGATTTAGATAGCCGAGTACGTATAACTAATTAAATAATTAAATCACTATTCTACTCACTCTCAACTAACAAATCAGAGAAAAACACTAAAGGAAATCCAAACGCAGTATCTTGTTAAATATATCCCTCTAATATGCGACCTACACCTCTACCAATATTATCTCCATACTTACTTATCCCCCAATAGAATGGTCTGATACGCAATTTTGAGCTAATCAATTATTAACACGAAATATTATGTCACAGTTTCAATTACTTGTCTCGTCTGTCCATTAAAACAATATGAACAAAATGGACTGTATTTTGGTATGTATTCACTACTTAATATGTGTGAGATTGTCACAACACCTACGACGGTGATTTTTTGATATACAGGTAGAATTTTTGTATTGGTTGTTACGTTAGGTAGTGAGGTACTAGCCCCCAATGTGCACGTTGTCGTGGTGGGAAAGGGCTCATTAGTGCCCGGCAATCCAGCCGGGCGCGTAGCCAAGAAACGCATTGGGAGGCGGTCCACTTCGGTTGGCGATGTGCTATGCAGTTGTCCCTGGTATTTCTCTGATAGCAGAGTGGACCGTTGGAGCAACCCTATGGTTGTCTTACTCTCCTCCGGCAGGCCTACCGTTGAAGCATCATGGTTGAGTGCGTAGACGACCCTGCGACGCCCCATTACGACGGGGGAGGTTCCGTTGGGTGTTAGTGGGTAGTACTGGTATACAGGTGGTATATGTTAATGCATTTCCCAACGTTACAAAAAGTTAGTGACGTACTACCAAGCGTAAGGGCCAATAACAGTAGGCGGTTCTTATCCAAGGTTTCCAGTACGCGAGTCACAAAGGATTCATCAGTTGATAACTAAAGAAAAAAGTAAATTCAATTCGCCAGTCCATCCTGTAGAACAAAGTAACTCCAATATATATTGTGAAATCTAGAGGGACTCACCTACGCAACCTTGCTTTTTTTCAAATAACCCTAGGAAAGGATATTTGTTGTTTTTGTTTTTTGGAAATTATTAATGATACTTGCTTCTAGGTCTATTGCGGAGTTCTATTCTAGTTTAATTAAAACAGAGAATGGTTTTTAAAAATCGCTTTTTAATATGAATCGAATTTATTACTATGGCTCTTTTCCTATTAGTTTTCATGAAAAAAAAATTTAATTTCATGCATCTTGTACGTAAAAACTGTGCATGACTTCTAAAAATGTTATAATAATATTTAAATAACACTCAAAAAGCTCTTTTAGTAAAAGCTCTTTTAATATTTCAAAGTTGAAGATAGTGAAATTTATAAATACATATTGTTTTTGAATATTAAATAGTGTTGATGTAGATATGTTGTTCTTACATTTAGAGCGCAAATGTTTTTTTTAGAAAGGAATGTAATTTTCAAGTTCTAAAGAATTAACACGATGGAATTTTAAAAATAATTGAAAAAATATTTTTTTTTACAATGTAAAAACCTATAAGAATGTTATCCAAAAAGTCGTAAATTAATAGAAACAAGTCTCACTTTGATCTGCTTTAAAGTGTGAGCAATTTATCAATGAGATGACAGCGGTTTGCTAATGTACTTGTTTATTGCTATACTATTTTACTGCCAGACCATCTATATTCAGATTCCGCTGTAGTCTAAACTTTAAGAATCTAATTTTTTTTGTTATTTTTACAATTGATGCTCTCGCTGCTCTGTTAGTAAATTCTGCATCGCACTAAAATCTATACATATAATAAAATTCTAACTAAGGCTGTCTGTTACCACATCACGGAAAAACCACTCGAGGGATTTTGATGAAATTTGGTATGATGGTAGCTGGTCATCCGGGTATATAGGATACTTTTTACTGCGCGAAAATATCTCATCTCTGAGAAATCTATACTAAACGTTAAAAGGTAAGTAGGGACGAACCCGAACGGAGCGAGGGTGAGTCGCTAGTTGTAAAATATTAATTCATATTCATACTATTTTCAGTAACTTTAGAACATAATATTAAAAACTAAAAGAAATAAATTTAGATTTACTTTAGTTACATGAACTAGACCGTAAATGACAACCCCTTTCAACAACAAAGAATAAAATATAATCAAACCAAAATTTTTATATTGACAATAAAATTTAATATCGAATTCATAAATGTTAGTAATATATTCCATATGAACAAAATTAGAAACCAGCGACTGGTTCTAATTTTGCTTAGTTTGAACATTTTATCCGCAAAATACCAAACTAAACTCATGAATTATAGATACTATAACATAGCAATATCGTAATTTTAGCTTTCATACTTTTCTCTCGAATAAAGTAAGCGGTCAAACTATTTTGTAATATTAAATTGTACTAGCACTGCCCGCGGCTCCGCCCGCGTTCAAATGACCAAAACACAAATTCTTAGGTTTTGCATATTAGTATACTCTTACATTGCAATTTTTGTATTTTTTCTCAGAAATGAGATATTTTCCCGGGGTAAAAAGTATCTTATATGTTGACCCGGATAACCAGCTATCGCCATACCAAATTTCATCAAAATCCCTCTAGTGGTTTTTCTGTGATGTGGTAACAGACACACAGACAAAAATTCTAAAAACTATAGATTCGGCCTCTGTATCCCTAATAATGTTCATTTCCATAAAGTTTTCCAAAAAATATTCAATGTTCAGATTCGGCTTAGTTACAATTTTATTATATGTATAGATTTTATTAATTCCGACGGATGAAAACGGTTCTTTTATTAGTAAAAACATAAATGACTAATATAACACGTTATATACATACATATGTACATATATAAGTTTATATGTAGGTAGTAGGTACAAATATACATTTTCACTTGTTTTATATTTACGTTTCACCGCGCGATACATTCAAGCCCGTAAGCTTTGGCACAATATAATTTTATTGGGTGTTCGATATTATATTGCCTTCAGTCGGACTACCGTGATCTCATTGAGCTATTGATTCTCGGTGAGTTGCCTATTATTAAATTCCTTGTTTAGAACTATTTCAATATTAAGAAAGGCATAGTTTACTCAAAATTTATTGCATCTTTGGTTGTATTGATTGTACTTTTTTGTAAACAAAATAAATATATTTTTTCTAAAAATATAATTTTATATTCTACTAGCGACTTACCCTCGCTTTGCTCGGGTTTTTTCCTAGCTTGCTTTCCAATGCAAACTTTCATATTCATTTTCACCCCCTACGAATTATGTCCGGGATAAAAATATTCTATGTCCTTCACAGGGTCTCAAACTATCTACTTACCAAATTTCATCTAAAACGGTTCAGTAGATCCAAAGATTACTCCCTAAAACGTCACAAACTCACAAACTACCTCTTTATAATATTAGTATAGAAGTATAGACTAACGACTTACCTTCGCGTCGCTCGGGTGCGTTCCTAGGTACGATTTAGATAGATATCAATAGTTAATAGAGTGTACCTTAGGAGATAGACATTGTGGACTTTCATGTAATTTACTAGTACATTGTTTTGATGTATCACGTAAGGTTTAGTCATATGAATTTCTAAAGATGTCTCGATAGAACCAGTTAGTTTTTCCCGTAGAAACGAAAGATTTTTCTGTAGCAAAAGGTATCCTAAATTTTGACGGTACTAAGTTCACTACACAAAATTTAGTTAAAATCTGTTCAGTACTTTTTGCATGACACGCGCGCACACAAACAGACAAACAGACAAAAACTTTAATAGCTCTTGTTTTGAGGTCTATATTCTGTACACAATAAATTATAGTCATTGTTTTTAAAATATATTTCATGTACAGATTTCGCTAAGTTACTGCTTTCTTATATGCATAGATGGTAGTAGATAAAAAATCAATAAAAAAAACTTATAGATAATATGCGTAATAAAGTATGTATTCTTATTACTAATATAAAATAAATTATACGCTTTTATAAAATTATAAATATTCATAAAAATTCATCGATATTACAGTAAAATTTAAAATTTGTATATGCTGTACAGTCGAACAAATCTAATCTATTCCTTGCTTATATTCTTATATTCAGTACTTTTATAATCGTCAGTGTGTTACATAATTTATAATCATAATTTTCAGTATTACAAACAATTCGAGACTAGTCACTACTTGGTGGTTACGACATCTCTTTGCAAAAGCGCGGAAAAACAAATGAATATCGGCGCTCTTTTTTATTTTTTTTTAAACACATTCCTATCGGCCAAGGTCACATAAGTAAATGCCTTGTACATAAATCATTACAAATTAATCAAATATATTATTTTCTATTAAAACACTCAATATTTAAAAATTCAACCTTACAGTAGGTATATATAGGTAGCAGCTATTAGGCTATACATATATCAACCTGGCGTTACAAATACTAGATGCCGCAAGCGTTTAGAGTACTTATCCTACCTGCCAAAGTATGGATTATATAGGGTCATTTTTAATTTATTGAAGACCTTTTGCGAATATACTGTTTATGCATAATAACAACATCTGTAAGAAAAAAAATCTTTTATTTTCATACAAAATAAAAATATATTTATTGCACCTAAACGGTATTAGTCCTAGCATCTGGTCTCTAAAAGAGTTAGCGCCGCCTCCTACACCCCTCCACCTCTCCTCCTCCACCGAACGCGCACTTTATACTTAAAAAACCTAAAAAAACCGACTTCCAAGCACTATCTCCTTCTTCTTCTTCTCCCTGCCCATTTCCCAATCAGTTGGGGTCTGCGCAGTACATCTTCTGTACTGCTGAAAGGATTTGGCAAAAGTTTTACGACCGGCCGCCTGCCTGACGTCAACTCTCCTTGGGAATACTCCCAAGCACTATAATGTAAAAATAACTAAACGGGTGCTTTCATTTAGAATAGATACTTAATCAGATATTTTCGAAGTCGGTGCCAGTCGGGCAACATGATATTGATAGATATTGGATCGTAATTGATCAAAAGAAGAGAGTTCGATATATTATAGTAAAAGAGATTCATAATACAACGACTTTCTAATAGTATGTACCTCCTCGTGGCCTCGGTGAACTAAGAGCAATGCAGAAGATATTATAGTGATACTAATAGCAATAGTAGTCATATGGTACAGTAGTTTGTCACAACCGGTGAAAATTAGATGAAAGAATAAAAAAAAATCTCAGTAACTATATTTGGTCTGGAAACCTGAAACCTGAAACTGAGACCTGAACCTGAACTGAGGGTTTAAAATCAAATGTATTAGCTAATAGAACAACGAGGCCTTTACCACTATGATATACTAGATTAGAGTAATTCTAATATCATGATGTCTATACTAATATTATAAAAGCAGAGTTTGTTTGTTCGTTCTTCCTTTGTTATTATATATTTATTATTATATGTTATACTAATAAACGAAATATCGTTTATTTGTTTGTTTGAACGCGTCAATCTCAAGAACTACTAATTCAATTTGAAAAATTCCTCTTGCTTTTGATAGACCGTTTATTGAGGAAGACTACAGGCTATATTTCATATAGTATATAAGTAGTATATCTATCCCATACTAACCTTTAAAACATACCTAGGGATGAAGCCGACCGAAGCAAAGGTGAGTCGCTAGTTCTTCATAAATTAAGCGAAGTGCAAAGTGCTTTGGTCTCATATTCATTTCATACGATAGTTGGTCATTGTTGGTCCACATAATTGGGTTAAAGTAATTCAGTTATAAGGGTATAGTCATGTCGCTTTGTACCGAAGAATATGGTTTGTAATTTCTCACTAGTTACTATACTATACTAATAAATGGAGAGCCGATTTTTTGTTCGCTTATACTGCGATAACTACTGAACCGATCGAAATAATACTCATACTATAAGATGCAGCGTGTTGGTGATTAATGTACTATGCGGGCAGAGCTGCAGGAAAACGCTAGTTATATATATATATATATATATATATATAACCTGATAATAACCTGACCCTGTCTTTTTCAAATGATATTGTTGACTTAATTGGTTTTAATTCAGTTCACTTATTTTTTTCAATGTCGCTGTTAACTTTTACACGAATTGTTTTTAATTAAATCACTTTTCTTGTATGACCTATTATAAAATATAGTACTAAGTTCAGCTTTCCATATCCTTTCGTTCTAGGAAGTCGATGACGTCAGCTCGCTGTGACGTCATAAGTGATTTGTTCTTTAATGTCAATCTGATTAAGGACATAAGCGCTGTTACGCACATACACGATATTGGGGAATGTAGGCGGGCATACGGTGGTAAAAATGTGAATCTTTTTAAATATATTAAATTCGATAATCGTTTTATTAGTTTTGTTTGAAACTGATATCTTTTTTAGACTTTTTTTCATTGAAATTAAAGTTGAAAAATCGCTCCTAAAATAAAACTATATGATATACATATAGACAAATTAAATTATCTCAACAAATTACGAATAAATATATATATATTTTTCTTAAGTACTTTTCTGAAATATTTGTATATAGAAATATATACATTGTACGTTGTAATATTATTTCAAGACTCTGTAAGCGACACATCAGATGTTTCCATTTCATTGGATAATAAATAACCTTCAACCAATAGACACAATTGATCCATTATCGTTGACGCGCTCAACATTTTTAAACGAAAATTTTACTTCAACACTTCGGGGCATGAAACCTTTAGGCTATTTTAATTCATTTTAAATTAAATAAACTGGAAAATGTCATTTATATTTTATTAGTAAAAAGAGATTTAAATATTTCACGACCAATTCTTGTATCAGTAATGTAAACAAATGTATGTAAAAATAAAAAAAATAACCCGTGTGGGTGTCAAATCTGCGAAAATATATTAAGTTAAAGTATCTCATAAATCTATTCTCGTTTTCCTTTCTTTATTTAGAGATTGTACATATATAAAAAAATATTATAAGCTGCATGCGTGGCTTTAAGGGAAAGGTAATTTAATTTATTTAACGCTGCTGATTTTAGTTGACTGGCCATCAAATATATAAATATCTCGTGTCACTGTATTTGTGGTCGCACTCCGAATCAGCTCGACGGACTTAATAAATTTTTTTGGTATAATTGGTAGGTATGAGAATAGGTCGTAAAGTATTTTTCACCCTCTTACTCCCACCTCCATAATTTATATGTCAGAAGAATGTTTGTCGAGTCAGATAGTCATTTGATAAAAATAAGCCTTGTTTAAGAAATGTACAAGGGTTCACTTTAATTTTGGCACAAATCCTACTAATATTATTAACGTGGAAATTTGTGAGAGTGAGTGGATGGCTTGATGTATGGATGCTTGTCACCTTACAATGGATCAAAGGCCATAGTAACTCGTGGGGGAACGATAGGGCAGATGAGCTAGCAAGAAGGGGTTCGGACATGACGGCGATAGGACCAGAGCCCATCGTCTCGTTACCTTCTTGCTGGCTCAAAGGCCAAATTCGACAACGAACTAAACGCCAACACAACAATGTTTGGCGTGAAGTTGTAGATTGTAGACAGGCGAAAGAATCGCTTCCAAACATTGATGTCAAAATGTCGAACCGTATCATCAAACTTAACAGACCTCAACTTAGGCAAATAACCGCGGCCTTAACCGGCCACGGACCATATAATAAACATCTATTTAATATAGGTATAACTGACAGTCCACTTTGCAGGGCATGCATGGGGGCAGATGAAACGGCTGCACATGTGATCTTGTATTGTCCAGGTGTAGCGGAGTACCGGGCTCAACATCTTGGCACTCCTAGGTCACTCCCGGAAATCTTCGGCAAGACAAAGAAGTTTCTGAAATTCCTGGAGAAACTGGGATGGCAGGAGTAACGAGAATTTAAATTCCCACACACGCAAAATAGGCGCATAGTCGTCGAGTTGCGGAAACCAGCCCGAACATACCATACCATACCATACCATACCATACCATGGATGCTTGTTGTTCTTTCACGCTAAAACACTGAACAGATTTTGATGAAACTTTACAGTACCTAATATAGCTTATACATAAGAGCAACATGTGGGCTATAATTTAGAAAGTTATAGGAATATAATTGACGCAGAAAGAGCCACGAGAAATAGCTACTCTGTCTATCGATTGAATGTCGCTTAAGCGCGTTTATATTGCAATAATATCTATAGATGCAATAATCGAAACAAATAATCCAATCCGCCTTCGCAGGAATACTCATGTACTTCATCTTCTCTACTGCGTGCTGTTCTACCCTTCTTCTCCTTTCTACCTTAGAGAGCGTTTCCAGTTTTTGAGTGATACCCATACTCTTCCACTTCGCTCTAGTGAAACGTTGTTGCTTAAAATTCCCTCTCACTCCTCCTGTTTCCTTACCAACTCCTTCGCAGTAAAGGCTGCACGCTTATGGAATAATCTTCCAATAGACATCAGGCGTGCCAAAAGTTTTGATAATTTTAAGGTACAGTTAAAATCATATTATTTGTCTCTATAGTATCTTCTATTGAACTTTTTATACTTTTTCATCTGATCTACATTTATGTATGTATGCATTGTATTTATGCATTTATGTATGTATGTATATATGTAATGTATGTATGTATGTATTATGTATGTATGTATGTATGTATGTATGTATGTATGTATGTATGTATGTATGTATGTATGTATGTATGTATGTATGTATGTGTGTGTATGAATGTATGTATGTATATATGTATGTATGTATGTATTTATGTATATCTGTATTTAGGATATGCAATTGTGTGTAGTAAGTACACCGCCTACCATTTCATATAATTTCTCCTACGCCCTAAGGTTGCCTGGAAGAGATCGCTTATAGCGATAAGGCCGCCTGCTGTGCATCATCTATTGTTTATATCTTCTTTTTGTATATTTATTTGTGGTGTACAATAAAGCATCTATCTATCTATCTATGATTTTTAAAAATGGAATGCGATATTGGGCTGTCTTTAGAAGTTGTGCTTTGGATATTGCCAGGGAAAGCGACATACATATTATGTATGTTTCGTGTTGAACAAACACAATTTTTACGGCCCAATTTTGTCATATCATTTTTTTCATATCCATCATCATCATCATTTCATTTAAATTGTGCAGTTTTTACAACGAGTAGACAGTATGCGTCCGTCTATAACAGTTGGTGCAAAGTTTTTGGCTATAAGAATTTAAGAAATTCCCTTCAAACGTTATCACTACATATTATAAAACTAAGTCCTCCGCTGCGTCTGTCTGCTTGTCTGTTTGCAATCGAAAACTACTGCACGGATTATCATGCTGTTTTAACCAATGGATAGAGTGGTCCTCGAGGAATGTTTTAGTATATAATTTGTTAAGTTTTTGTATACATTGGCTAAAATATGACGATATTGTTGGAGGTGTCGGAAAAAAATAAGCCGTCTTTAGACGTTACTTTAATACGTTATTTTAATAACCCTTTTGAGATATAACAAAATAATGTATGGTGGAATTGTGTATCTTATATAGGTCTAAAGAAAAGTCCGCAATGGCATATGTCTATCTCTTAAGGATAACATACTATATCCATTTTAATTTAAAACATACCTAGGGACGAACCCGAGCGAAGCGAGGATGAGTCGCTAGTTAGGAATATATATTTAGAGTACCTACCTAAGTACTCTATTTTTCGGTTTCTCAAAAAAATATTATTATTAATCACACATAATATCAAAATATTAAACTAATATATTTTTATATTTTACATTAAAGTTTTGGAAATACATTGATATTACAAATATAATTAATTATAAATCTATTTTTAAATATTATTTCGATGTACATATTTTCAAGGTAAGAATTTCCTCCGTGCTACCAATCGTAGAGCAAGATAATGCAAATCTCGTAGATCAAATTCGTATGCGTTGTATTATTTCATGCAAATAGCCGTTTAAGGTAAAAAAATCGTAAAAGAATAATGAAATTGCTTTTAAACGATTTTGAAATCCACAGCGATATCAATCATCAATTTCATGGATTTTAAATAACATTTATTAAGTATAATTAATCTATAAAATCCATTAGGAATGAAATTAAGAATAGAAAATATATGTATTGCCAAAAAAAAACTTAAAAGTGTTGTTTTTGCTTCAATTGATTTTAATTTTAAAATTATATCCTTTGGGAACATCAACGTATTATATATGAGGTATGTAAGAGCATTTGTTTATTTGTTTATGAACGTGTTCAACTATATTTAAATTCATGGAGGATTTTAGCGAAAGCTCATACAAACTGTTCAACAAATAATAAACAGTAATTAATCTTAACCTCTTGTGGTTATCGCAAGAGTTTAAGCAAGTATGGTAAGTTGGCAGACAAATATTTAGCCACAATTTGAATATTAACAAAAGTTATGTTTCCAAATTATCCATTCATTAAAAGTACTTAATTTTTACGCCTTGTTTTAATAAGTTTTTAAGATATTTGCTTTTGCAAGCTTTGCTTTATTTTTTCAAAACCTGCACTAGATTTTATTAATGTGGCAATTAAAAACAAAATATAGAGTAGGTACTTTATACTCGTAATATACTAGCGATTCACGCTCGTTTCACTCGGGTTCGTCCCTAGGTTGATTTCCCATACAAACTTTCATCCTCATTTCCATGCCCTTAAGGGATGATTTCCGGGATAAACAGTATCCTATGTCCTTGCCAGGGTCTCAAACTATCTTCTTACCAAATTTCATCTAAATTAGTTCAGTAGATCCAGAGTTTAAAACAACAACAACAACGTCACAAACTCACAAACTTTACCTCTTTATTATATTAGTATAGATAAAAATAGAGGTGATCCGCTAGTATAAAATAATACTTCTTCGATTTAGTTATAGGTATGTACCTATCAGTGGCGAAGGGTGAAATTTTAGCAGAGGTAAGCCGTTCCAAAAATATACAATTTTTATATACGTATTAATACAGAAAGAAATAAAGCTATTATTATATATAATATTTCCAAAAGCACATGTGTACATTTAAAAAAATAAATGTATATAAAATTATAGCAAAATAATTTTAAGGTAAGACGTTTTGTATGGACCCTTCGCTACTGGTACCTATAAATCAAAATTAAAATTTTTGGAAAATTATAAGTCGTCATTATATACTTAGGTATCTTTAATAACATTAATAACAGCAGTAGTGAAGTCTTTTTGGATATTGTTGTGAAAATTTGTCTCCATTTTGGCATTAAGGGTTAATATATTCGTCAAAGAAAAACGTAATCTGCAATTTAAGCATTCCATTAAAAAGTTAAATTACCGAACAGATTTAAATTGTAAATTACTTACTGTTACTTTCTCGGATGTTTTATAAAAAATGTATTTTTTATAAACTTTGATATCTAAAATTTGAATTGAAACTAAATGAAAATAGGACAAAGAAATCCTGCCTGTGGTTAATAAATAAATATTTGAAAATGCTTATTATATATTTATTCCAAAATACTAGCGATTCTCCCTCGCTTCACTCGTGTTCGCCTCTAGAAAAACTAAAATAAATCTATCCCACGGGGACCGTACATTTTTCCGGGATAAAAAGTAGTCTCTGTGCCAAATTTCATCCAGATCCGTTCAGCCGTTTTGATTGAGTAACAAACATCCATCCAAACATCTAAACTTTCACATTTAAATATTAGTAAGATATATATAGTATAAATACCCTACTATATTATGTATACGATATTTTTACATAGAGTTTAAAATTGCCTATATTACATGGAAAGTTAAAAGTTTAACTTTAGAATCTATATTTTCATTTTATGTACCTATGTACCTATTTAAAGGTTTAGTAGACTTGCATAAGACTTAAAATCTGTAGAAATTTTTAGCTGCCCTTTATATAATCTACAATATCTTTGTCGTATAAAAGTAAGTAAACCAATGAATATAGAAAAACTCAATTATTTTAAAAAATCTAGACAAAGGCCATCAGATTTCTTTTTTGAAAGCTATAAAGCTTACAGAGCAGGTAATTCCTAATTGGAACAATTTTATTGTTGTTGCAGAGTTCTTTGAAATTAGAGTCTCTTACTTTTATTTCGATATAATATAATTATATTATAATAAAATATCTATACACATAATGAAATAGTAAAAAAACGAAATCTGTACATGATTTTTTTTTAAAAACAATAAACAGTTATTTTACTCAAAACGTTCATTTTACTCAAAAATTCTAGGTCTTAACCTTAAGTTTTTTTTATAGGTAGTAAAGGTTTTTAATAGGTCAACAGAAACTTCCGTAATAGCATTTGTGTATCTCCTAAGTTACACTCGGAATTATTTATCTAAATAAAACGTACCTAGGGACGCACCCGAGTGAAGCAATGGTAAGTCGATAGTAAAATAATAAAATAGATTATTTCCTAGTCACGTGTGTGTAACACATTACAGGCACTACTAGGTTTTTTTTTTCAGTACATTAACACGCTGCATTTTTTGGTTAATTAACTAACACTTATTTATTTACATAACATTAGGTAGATAAATATAGAACAATTCGTCCAAGTGCGAATTGGCCTCGCGCAGAGTTACGTCCCACAACACAATATAAATATTTTTGGTATGATAAAAAAAACGTTTATTCGTTATCACAAATATAAAATTAGAAATAGAAAAAGACCGACCCATTTCATTGCACCAAATAAAACCATTGTCCACAAAAATCTAACTAACAAGGTTATTTAGTATTAAATATTATAGATAGTAGGTATTTAAACGAGTACATATAAATTTCAAGTTATGAATATTTATGAAGTAATTTCATTTACCATTTTAAGGTGAAGCGTGCAGCATCATATTGTTTGGGTGACCTAATTCTGTTTATTGTCTCTTATATGTACGAGTATTAGTTACAAGCAAGCTCTCGTAGCGGCGTTCATAGATAACTTCCGCATTTATAATATTATAGCATTTGGCCGCAACGTCGTCAGATTCTTCTACAGGATTTTAATTAAATGATATTTTTAATCACCAATTTATATCGTATTGAGTTGGTCGCACTTTTCTAAAGAAAGTGTAAATTATTACGTTGGATATATAAAAAATTTTCCCAAATACTTTTTGTATCATGTACGCATTACGGACAATGGGTTTCATTTGTCATCTGAACATCATACATACATCTTACATCTGTCTTCGAAAGTCTAGTAAAATATATTAAAGTTTTTCAGAAGTTGTACAATGTTAAATAGCTAATGTATGTGTATAATATGTACATATATTCACAATGGCAAGTAGCGTTTTTACAGTCTCATCTATACATAATATAATAAAATTCTAATTGAGTCGAATTTGTGTGTATTCAGCCCTTTTTAACGTCCCACTGCTGGGCACGGGCCTCCCTTCAGTACGAGGGGGATCAGGCCATAGTCCACCTCGCTGGCCAAGTGTGGGTTGGCGGACTTCACATGTCTTTTGAAAACTTGCTAGGTTCTCTCAGACATGCAGGTTTCCTCACGATGTTTTCCTTCACCGTTAAGCAGCCCTGGATTTATACTAGGGGCACTCGGGGCTAGTGCCCAGGGCGGCCAATTTTTAGGGGCGGCAAAAATCGGAGGGTGGGAAAAAATTTTCTTCGCGTTAACGAAAATGCTTTTTTTATTTACCAAAAAATGAAAGGTAAAAAAAAGATTAACTTGTAGGTAAATTTTTCGAAAAATTGATATCATTTATAATTTTTTTTGCATTTTTCGAAAAATTAATAATTAAAAAATTTAAACTTTCAACTAATTATTCAAAATTTCGATAATAGGGCGGCATTTTTTACTGTGCCCAGGGGCGGCGCTAAGGTTAAATCTGCCGTTAAGACAAGTGGTAATCATGTAAGATATGAGTCGCACATGAAAATATCAGAGGTGCGAGACCCGGGATTTGAGCTCGCTTCACTCGGTTTCCCAAGCGAGCGCGTTACCACTGGGCTATCCCTGCCTTATCGAATCTGTACATTAAATATTTTTTGGAAAATCTTATTGAAATAGTTACTATTATCGTTATAGAGGCCGACACTCTAGTTTTTAAATTTTAGACTGTCTGTCTGTCTGTGACCACATCACAGGAAAACCACTGGAGGGATTTTGATGAAATTTGGTATGGTGGTAGCTGGTTATCAATATGTATAGGATACTTTTTACTGCAGGAAAATATCTCATCTCTGAGAAATCTATGCTAAACGTTAAACATAAATAGGGACGAACCCGAACGGAGCGAGGGTGAGTCGCTAGTGTAATATATGTATATATATTAAGGTTTTAGTTCGTATAGTATTGCAAAAATAATTAAGTACGTACTTTTTTACAAAACTACAAATTATGTTCTTCTTTCTATTTATAACTAACATTTAACTTAAATCAGGATTTATTAGTAGGCTAATTTTTTTCGATAATACGAAGGCGCCGCCTACAACACGGCGACAGACTTGTGAATTCTCCACAACAATCAAGATAATCTCTTAGGAAGGCAAACAGATCAATCACTTCCTTTATTATGAACCTTTAAAATCAAATAACTTTATTAATACGAGTATATTTGGTATACTAAATAAATAATAATATCATCAACTATTATTGAATATATTTCGGACTAGGTACTATACGAATATAAAACTGCCTCGTTGGATTAGTGTCTAGTGGGTAGCATGTATGGTTGCAGATCGCAAGGTCTGAGGGGCGAGTCCCGGGTCGAGCTAGGTACAGTTATTGGATTTTTTTATCAAGAAATTCTCTGCCCGAAAACAAAACGGAGTTAGAAAGTTCTCGATGTTCCATGCAGTTGCTTAGAAGAGGACACAAAGCCAGCTACTACGATCCCTACGCCTGATCTCATGGGTCGTTTCGAGTTATCGTGCTATTCGGATCTGAGACTGAAAGAAATAGAGACTACACTTGTTTTTTCACGCATACTTTATACATCATGATCTCCTGCACACATGCCTAGTATATGTGAGATTGGCCAACGTGGCTGAAATCGGTCAGGAGAAAATAATTATACGTCTTTATAGTATCCATACAAACTTTCATCCCCATTGTCACCTCCTTAAGTGATGATTTCCGGGATAAAAGTGTCCTATGTCCTTTCCAGTATCTCAAACTATTTTCTTACTAAATTTTATCTAATTCGGTTCAGTAGATCCAGAGATTATCCCCTACAACGTCACAAACTAACAATCTCACAAACTTTACCTCTTTATAATATTAGTATAGATTAAAACGATATACCTATTCTATATACTTAGTCTATTTCCATAGACAAACTTGAAGTGGGAGTTTGTTACTCGCGGAATATTGCTTCGTTATATTGTTTAGGTTTGGTAAAGTTTACGACTTTAATATATCTATAGTATGTCTATAGAATAATTTTAATTTAGTGTTGGTAAATGAAAAGTTATTGATACTACGCTAATATTGTTTCTACAATTAACGTAACTAGTGTTCGCCCAGTGTTCGACATTTGACCATAATCATTATTAAAAATTTGGGGATATGTATATATAAAAATTTAACTGTCTTCAATTTTTTATTGATATCAGAAAAGCTCGTAAGTTTCTAATAAGCAAGTATATTGAACTAGCGACTCACCCTAGCTTCGCTCGGGTTCGGCCCTAGGTATGTTTTAACGGTTAGTATGAAACATAAAACTTTGAATTTCTCGGCTTATCTGTACTATACTATGCATGTATTATACATATAAACCTTCCTCTTGAATCACTCTATCTATAATTGAAAACTGCATTAAAATCCGTTGAGCAGTTTAAAAGATCTAAGCGAAAAGACAGCGGAAGCTACTTCATTTTATACTATGTAAAGGTGTACTATGGTATCTCAGTGCCACAGACTAACATCGCTTGTTTCGCAACAAAGTCTACAAAACTTAATATTATACTTAAGTATAAGATAATATGTTTAATTCTAATTTTCTTTGATTAAGTGTCTGTGTTGTAATTTGTATAATTTCTTTGCTGGTCGTTTGGAATTATATTTATTGGAATTATAATTTTCTTAATTAAATATGTATTTTGATAAGATGAACAAAGAAGTACTTACAAGTTAAATCTTTGTATAATTAATATTTATTCCGTCTTACATTCACTGCTAATTAAAGTTATTAGTAAGTACACAAATAATAATGGTAAGCTGCTAAATTTCCATAAAATATATGTAAATTTTGCCCATTTTCTGATTAAATAGATTTCGTGCTCCGGCGGACCGCTGTTGGGTGTCAATTATAAACTCGTGTTTATAATTATGAATATTTTATAGATGTTTAAAAGCGTTTTTCAGAAATTGAAAATGTTTTTTTTGTCGCTTCGGTATAGGCCCGATTTTCAGCGAAAGTGCGACATCATTGGGATTGGGATTTCAAAAGACGCCTCTTAACGAGGGCTTTAAAATGTAAAAAAAATTGAAAGAACTCAAAAACTTTGTTAAAAAATGTAAAAAATGCGGTCGATTTTCGCCCGATTTCAGTGAGAAATAAATTCATATCTCGAAAACGAAATGAGATATCGAAAAAAACCCTAGAGATATGACTTTGGGCTACATTTAAAAAAATATTGAAGTTGCATACCATTGATGGGTTATACAGAAGTTGTACCTTTGTGAGATAAGATAATCTTTTTTGATGTCTTTGTACTTTTGTATAAGGTGCGAGACGCGGGATTTGAACCCGCTTCACTCGATTTCCCAAGTGAGCGCGTTACCACTGGGCTACCACTGCCTATATAGCCTGAAGTAAAAATAAATAAATAAATATGTTGGGACATTAACACACAGCAGCATCTAGTTCCATGATAATATAGATAAGATTTTCAGATAATTGTGGATACCAGATTGTTGATACACTACACATATATAACTTTAAATACATATATATTATAAATATGAACACCCACGACTGGAGTACAAATATTTGTGCTCATCACACAAATGAATGCCCCTAGCGGGACTCGAACCCGTGATCGCTGGCACAGCTAGTAGGGTCATTACAAACTGAGCCAAACGTGTCGTCGATACAAAATGCTTAATACATACATGGACACATTCGCATTTGTAATAGTACTGTTATTAACGACAAGCCAGCAGCAACAACACCAATCTAAAGCGTTAGAACTTGATACTTTCACAAAATTATCTTTTATTTTATTATTGTTTTTGAATTACTCGTCCTATGTGATAAGATGGAAAGGAAGGTCGGCAAATCTTTAATTAGAGGTTTAATTAATTTCTCAAAACACGCAACTGATAATGTAGGCTACAGGTCACCTATACGGACTTTGCTATGTGACTTACTGTTGGTATCACCATATTTATATTATATACGTGATTGCTGAGTGGGAGAGACATGAGGCTTAGGTACCTAAAGTATATTTTCTATTTATTATTGTATGAACATTTCAAATGTTAAATAAATGTTGGAACATTTACACATAACACCATCTAGTTCCATGGTAAGCTATGAGGCTTGTGTTATGGATACCAGATAGTTGATACACTACACATATATAACTTTTAAATACATACATATTATAAATATAAACACCCATGACTGGAGTACAAACATTCGTGCTCGTCACACAAATGAATGCCCCCAGCGGGACTCGAACCCGCGACCGCTGGCACAGCAAGTAGGGTCACTACAAACTGAGCCAAACTCTTTCCACACAACTCTTCGTCGCCACAGTCTTTTCGTTTTAATTAATTATGAAATTAGATTATAACGCAACATTACACATATTGGTTTAATATTACACAATTTCCTTTATACACGTGAACATATATGGTTTAGAAATAACTTATATCTCATAAGAATATAATGGAATTGACAAGTATATAAGATCGTAATTCATTGATATGTAACTCTATTTTAGGTTTGGATATTTATTTCCCAATAAGTGTTTCATTTTGTCATATTATTACGTACCAACATTTTTCATAATGTGGTAATCATATTTTCCAACATGATTACCACTTGTCTTAACGGTGAAGGAAAACATCGTGAGGAAACCTGCATGTCTGAGAGAACCTAGCAAGTTTTCAAAAAGACATGTGAGGTCCGCCAACCCGCACTTGGCCTGCGTGGTGGACTATGGCCTGATTCCTAGTACTGAAGGGAGGCCCGGGCCCAGCAGTGGGACGGTGTAGTGTCTCTACATTTTCTTTATAATGATTTTTAAGATCTATAAAACTTGAATATTTCAATTTTTTCCCATTTTTTCTATGAGTAACAATATTTCACGGTACTCGAGACTCATAAATTATCTCAGAATGAATAATAAAGACGATCTTTGGCTTTGTCGCTACTAAATCAAAAACAAGCTGGCTAAGTAAGCATAACATTGTCAAATTCATAATATTTCAAATAAAACTTTCTTTTCAAATTATTTCGTGGATTTATTTTGGTTTTTGCTTCCCGACGTTTCGAATGCTTTACAATTGCTAGTTTCATTTAAAACTAGCAGAACCCGCGGCTACGCCCGCGTTCAATGTATAAAAAAAACTCTTTGGCATTATGTTATACAGCGACTCACACTCGGGTTCGGTCGCTATGTATTTTTCACCCCCTATTTTACCCTCTTAGGGTTTGAATTTTGAGAAACGCTGAAATACGTAACTCATTATTTTTACCGTACTCAATTCATACGAAATTTCATGCAAGTATGTCCAAGGAATAAAAAGTTTCATACAAACTTTTATCCCCTATTTCACCCCCTTGGGGGTTGAATTTTAAAAAATCCTTCCATTCCACGCGAGGCGAATAAGTAAAAAATGTTGACGTTTCCGATTTTAGTAATATCTGATTGTGCTATAGGTATAGAAGGTATGTCTTTAATTAAGAAGGGTTAGGTATATTGGTTTGCTTTGCGCTCACCAACGCTTTCAAATTATACGAATAACTTGATCAATAAGCTCTACAACAACAGGATTGTTCAATAATATTTGCTGCGCTGACATGATGCGGACATGTGATTTTAGAATTAAATTAGTGTAGCATAATAATTATAATAAATATGTATAATCTAATTTATTTATGGCAACTGTTGTTGTTGTTTTCATCAAGAGAATTAAATTTTTTGATAACAAAGTTTAAGGAAGTTTAATTACTAAGACATTACTTACCAAAACGATTAAAATTAAGTATCCTGAATGTTTTATGAACCATTTACTGAAGAGTCCATTAACTAAGTAAATTAATATACGTATCTATATAATTTAACACTTAACCGGTTGAGATATTTTTGAATGAAAATAAAGTGCTTTAAATTACCTTGGGAGTATAGTTGTAGTGCAAACAGAAACCCTTCGACGAGATAAATAGGTTATACTGAAGAGAATTATGTGTCAATTACTAAATTTGCAATGTCTACCATTATTTGCTACTTTTATATGATTTTATATGATTTGGTTCAGTTTGTAGTGACCCTACTTGCTGTGCCAGCGGTCGCGGGTTCGAGTCCCGCTGGGGGCATTCATTTGTTTGATGATGAATGTTTGTGCTCCAGTCATGGGTGTTTATATTTATAACATGTATGTATTTAAACTTATATATAATATACGTGTAGTATATCAACTATCTGGTATCCATAACACAGGCCTAGTAGCTTACCATGGAACTAGATGGTGCTGTATGTAATGCCCCATCATATTTATTTATTATTATTTATTATTTTATTTTATTTTGATATGGTAATACTAGATGAAATTATAATATATCATGTAATATTAGTTGGGTAATCTTTTTTTCTGTAATTTTGTTTACCTCTCCATATTTAACATAATTTTCTATGAATTTATCTTAGGAATGCGATATATTATGTTGAGTAGGTATTTGATCATATTTTGTACTTGCTATAATAGTTTTGATACACTACCATTAGCGGATGAATGAATTTTTACACGTTACCAGTCTATAGGTTCTATTGAATTATGTTAAATATCATATAAAATAGACGATACGTTGCAGAGTGCTAAGACTTAATAATTATTACAGCAGAAAATAACACACCTTCTTGATAACCTATTATGAAATAGAAACGTTTGTTTAGATAGTAAGTCATTTGGAATAAATGTAAATCGCAAAACAACTCTCGTATACTGACATATACACACATACCTATACAGAATATATTTTTTTATTTCTTCATTTATGTATATATATTTTTTTCTTTTTTTTAACATATTTATAATAAAAACTTTTTTAAATTTCATAGCATAAAATGAAACAATTTTCATATATATTTTTGATTATATCTCAACAAATTACATTTGAATTTTTTCCATACTAGATAGGCATCCTCGCTTCGCTTGAGTTTTTCCCTAGATAAATATATATATGTATGTATATATATGTATATACATACTAGCGGTGATAGCTGGTTATCCGGGTCAACATATAGGATACTTTTTACCATGGGAAAATATCTCATTTCTGAGAAAAAATACATAAACTGCAAAGTAAGAGTATAGTAATATGTAAAACCTAAGAATTTGATTTTTGGTCATCTGAACGCAGGCGAAGTCGCGGGCAATGCTAGTCTCATAATAAAAATTATGTGTTTATCGATTGATTTAAAGAACGTTATATATAATGGTTTGCGAAACCAAATACCCAATTTTGGTGAAGCTAAAAAGGTTTCAAAACTTTTTAAACTTTATAGTCGGTAATATAATTCTTTAAAAAGTACAACTTTTCACAGGAAAATATACTTAATAATATACTTAATAATTACTTCATTAGTTACTAATTAGATAAATTTTATTAATAGTCTTCAAAAAAGCTAGTATTTCTCAATTTATGTGAGTTTTCGCCAGAGTTTTAATTTTAAGGATTTTTAATGAATAAGCACTGGAATAAAACAAACGCAAGAACATTTAAATTTCAAGGGAAATATCACCTTTTTAGAATGAATAAAATAATTACTTAATAATTATTAATGGATATTTTAAAATTGTCTATTTATTATTAATTGTGAACAGAATAAATAAGGAAACAATACTTTGTAAATTGGCTTTTGAATATTTTTTTATTTTACCAGTAATTTATTATAGTATGAATATTATATGCAGGATTCATTAATGGGTGCATTTAAAATCTACATTAATAATTATAAATTTTCAGAGTGTAATAAAGGTGAACCCGCCTACGCAAGCTTGTAGGCGGTTGAGAATGTGAGGGGATATCGGAATACGCAAAACATTATAATTCGATAAACGCTAAGTTTAAGTACTTTAAAAACACGGTTAATTAATATTTTAAAATCTACTTTAGTTTCCATATCTCTTTAATTACCCCCATAAAATAATATTTCGTCTTTTCCTGTAACGATTGAATCTTTTCAAGATTATATTCTACTAGCGACTCACCCTCGCTTCGCTTCGGGTTCGTCTCTAGGCAAAAACAAATCTATCCCACGGGAACTGTACATTTTTCCGGATAAAAAGTAACCTATGTGCTGTTCCATAAATTTGGCACAGACATATAGTCTACTATATCTCTGTGCCAAATTTCATCCAGATCTGTTCAGCAGTTCTGGCGTAAAAGGGAAACAAACATCCATAGATCCATCCTCTCAATCTTTCACATTTATAATATTAGTATAGATTCATATTCCAGGACCAGATTAAATATTCCTATCTTTAAAACTATTTTATAATAAGTATTTTAAAGATTCATATTAAAAAAATGGAGATACGTTGGTAAATAACTTTACAATGCGTAGAAATGTGATAAGGGAAAGAACAAAAATATTGATACCATGTACATATTAAACTTTCCGGGAAAAATATAATAACAGTGAAAAGTGCCTACTTTAAATGCACTATTAGTATTAAGGCAGCAAAAACAACTTGAATGATGGTTTTTAAAATACACATGTTATTTTTGAAATTAAACTTCTTTTGGGACGTTTGGAAAAAATATGAGAGTCAAATTTTTACGATGCGCGCGCACACCGACAGCAAAAAACGACATGATGAAGTTAGCTGATAACTGTATATTGCCATGGTAACTGTTGTTATTGTCTGACAAATGATATTATATAATATTATATTCTTTCCTTAATATCCTTAGATTATCATTTATTCTATAAATATATGATTGTAATATGCCTAATATACCTTATTTAATTATTGATTTGTTTTAATTTAATTGCAATATTTTTTTATTAATTTATCATTCCTTTTACAAACAGAGAATTGTGACATACAGGATAAAATCTTTAGTTATTCTTGTTCTGTTACACCAAAGAAGTATAACTTCTTACGTGCGTACATAAGTACACACCCACTATTTCTTTACTATTATTAACGAATTTTTATCTTTAAGTGGAAAAGCCTATACGTTAAGCTCGAGACTTAAATAGCGTATGTTATATTTCTTCAACGTTACGACGTATTCTTTATCTATTAAATTGTTTACAATACATAAAAGATGAGGCGATAAAAGGCACGCAAGGGTACCGCCTACAACTTTGTCGACAACGTGACGCAAAGGAACCCTTTATTGATAATGTTGATTGCGTATCATGTTATCTAAAGAATTGTCGATGGATTCACATTGGAATTAGTACAAGGCCAGTAGATAATAATAAGAGAGAATAGGGTTGTAAAGTTTCCGTAAATCGAAAAATTTAATTTATACTCCCCAACTACATATATGTACATATAGCCTGATCCGTAATTGCAGGTTTCAATTATAATTGATTTTAATAAATATTAATAAATATAATTATTTATCTGTAGTCTAGGGGTAGAAATTCAACGATCCATACGAAATATCATCAAAAGTCTTAGTAAGAAATATTGCAGATATGGTATTGGAATCTACTGTTAAATAAGTTTGCTTTCTACAATTTATACTTTAACAGAAGCTGGAAAAAATAGGAATTACATATTTTGATTACGTGATGTTATAGATATTATGTTAATTCTAAATCCTACTAATATAATAAGCGCGAAAGTTTGTAAGAATGTATGTATGTATGTATGTATGTATGTATGTTTGTTTGTTTGTTTGTTTGTTTGTTTGTTTGTTACACTTTCACGGAAAAACTACTGAACGGATTTTGATGAAACTTTACAGTAATATAGCTCATACATCAGAATAACACATAGACTAATTTTTATACCGGAAAAATGTACGGTTCCCGTGGGATAGATTTGTATTTGTTTTTCTACAGGCGAACCTGAGGGAAGCGAGGGTGAGCCGCTAGTATTTAATAATAATGTCCTCCTGACCGATTGCGGTCACTGGGGCCAATCTAAATGAGACTAGCCATATAGCGCAGATACAACGTTCACTTTCTATTCCTGTCACTCTCATACTGTAGGTCGACAAATCGACTCGGCTGGTGAGAGATCAGGCGCAAGACCGACGGCTTTACGTGATCTCCGAGGCACGGGTGTACAACACCGGTAACTTCTCAACTCCGGGCTGTTACTGAGAATATCTTAACAGAAAATCGCAATAACTATACTTGGCCCAATCCGGGACTCAAATTCAGGACCTCAAGATCTGCGATCATATATGCTACTTCTATACCACCGAGGCACTCCAAAATTCCAAATATTTACCATATTATTCAATTTAATTCAGTTCTTTTATTCAGTAGCTCCTAGGAGGAAATATACTGTAAAGCGATTGTAAGTAATCCTTCATATGTCTTCCTGCCTTCATATGTATGTATATGTCAGTGTAATGATGAGATTACCTGTGAAAAACAGTTTATGTGGAAAACAACAACTTAAAGACAGTGTATGTCAATCTTTTTTGTACTCTTCGTTTTCCAGTGTATGTATTTAAAGTTTTGCTTTCACTTTCCACACTATAATAAAAGCCTTCAAATTATACCTTTTTGGTTTATTTATACTACAATTTATTTAATACTAGCGAATTACCCTCAGGGGCCTTCGCTCGGGTGCGTCGCTAGGAACGCGGATTACAGTCACAAATTCATGGGTAATATTTTATTCTTATTAGAGAAAAAACACTTGCTTGTCTTACATTGTAACATCCCAACCACTCCATGTAACGGGATAAAAATAACCTATAGACCTAGATTCTTTTAGATCTCGCTTGAATTCTAAGGATAGTTATTTTTCTTAGTAAAATGATAGTTATAGAGAGAGTAGATATTGGAGAGTAAAAACAAATATGGTCATTGTTCAGTGCCCCAATTAGTATCGCTGTCATTTATCGTATAAACAACAATTCAGTGAACACAACAGAAGTAAATAAAATATCTATAAAAATTATCTTTTCGGATGGTCGGTATGTGAACTTTGAAATGATATGCGTGTTTGGTTGAATCTGGTGCGCATTGCTTATTAGAGTTATAGTATACTTTGATAAATTTTTTTTAAAATTTTATTGAAAATATGTTTTTATGTAAATGTAAAAAAATATCTAAAACTTTTTTTTAAATTTTAATTTTACTTATGTGCCAAATGATGTCCAATTGCACAACAGAACCCTTATAACGTAATTAATATTATAATTCGTGAAGTCATATTTATGGAAGATATTTTATTATTAATAGAGTAAATACTCAGGATTTTCAGATAAACATTCGGGTACGGATATTTGCTTGTGTGCGTCCCTAGGTACCTAAAACTATTCTATCTCTTCAGATTTCAGACCAATAATATACGTACTCATTTTCAACCGACTTCAAAAATGGGGAGGTTCTCAATTCGACTGTTTTTTTTTTATGTTTGTTACCTCAAAACTCCGTCATTTATTAACCGATTTGGACAATTTTTGTGTTGTTTGAAAATGTATACTTCCAGATTGGTCCCATTTAAATTTCAAAAAAGAATACCACCCCTAAGGGTGGAAAAATAGCTAATGATGAATTTAACCTACTTCTAATTGTCATATTGAATTGAAACTTTGCAAGTGTTTCTATTTCCGTTGATAGTACAGTGGTTCGGTATTGTTGACCTGATCTGATGGTAAGGCCAGAAGGTGGATAGGTGGAACTTTTCAACGGCTAATAGTAGATACTTTGAGTTTGGGCTTATTTTGTTTGATTTGACAAGCCTAACACGTTAGAATTCTTACTTTGCTACTACTGTCTACACTAAAACGGGAAAAATTAAAACTTTTTAACAAAAAAAATAAAAACCGACTTCAAACAAAAGCACTAAAAAGTAAAAAATAACTGATTTGTAGTTTTCATTTACTATACATAACTAATCAAATATTTTCGAAGTCGGTGTGCTTTGCTTTGTATGGGCTGGCACCGATTTCGAAAATATTTGATTAGGTATGTATAGTAAATGAAAACTACCAATCAGTTATTTTTTACTTTTTATTGCTTTTGTTTGAAGTCGGTTTTTATTTTTTTGTTAAAAAGTTTTTATATTATAACCCATTCATGACGACATGTATTGAAATGCCATCCAAAAAAGCATTTATATACTAGTCTAATGTATAAAGCTGAAAAATTCTAAGAATCACTAAATTTAAAATAACTCAACTCAACTTAGCAGTTACGGATAATCCTAAGCTCATCAGAATAATGTAGAGATTACATAAGTTCTTTAGTTATCAACTTTGATCGTCGCTTGCTGTTGGTTTAATACTCAAAGGCTTAAATGGATTACTCTCAGACTAAAATAATAAGTTACACAAAGCAAAGTCGAATTAAATAAACTCTGAAATTGAAATTATAGTGAAATGTTTATCTAAAACTAATTGAGAAATATTTTGTTAATAGTGACAAACGTGTACCGAAAAACAACTTCAAACTAGGTACACAAACCTGCTACTTATAAATAAGTTTGTACAGGGCGAGTAATTAATCATTTTTAAGCAATTTTTGATTTATTCTTGAAAAAAGAAAATGGATAAAATGTCTACAATTGGGTCAAGTAAAATAATTATAATGTATTTTTTATTACTTTGTTCAGATAGGCTACGAGTACATATGTGTTACTCCACCGTCCACGACATAATCTGTGTGCCAAATTATATCCAAATCCGTTCAGTTGTTGTTGTCGTTGTCAGCATGAAGAAATAACAAACATACATACACACAAACAAACTTTCACATGTATCTTTTCATCTTATTTTTTGTTTAGATACTCTTATTATTTTTTATTTTAAAAATACTTACTATCTTTTACAAGTAACTTCTTTAAAAATCTCACATTCACACAACACAATAATCTATACATACTCGTATAATAAAATTGTGACTAAGCCGAATCTGTACATTAAATATTTTTTGGAAAATTTTATTGAAACAGACATGATTATCGATACAGAGGCCAAATCTATAGTTTTTAAAATTTATGTCTGTCTGTCTGTCTGTTACTGCATCACAGAAAAACCACCAAAGGGATTTTGATGAAAATTGGTATGGTGATAGCTGGTTATCCGGGTCAACATATAGGATCTTTTTACCGCGGGAAAATATCTCATTTCTGAGAAAAAAATACAAAAACTGCTTTGTAAGAGTATACTAATATGTAAAACCCAACAATTTGCTTTTTGGTCATCTGAACGCGGTCGGAGCCGCGGGCAATGCTAGTTCAATTATAAATACATATTTGTTGTATACATTGTAATTTTTTTTCAGAACATTATTAGAATAATTGTATGTCACATTATTAAGTTTTTCTTATGTATTGAATACGAGTGAACATGATTTTTTTTATTAAGTGCATTTTATAGTTGAAATAGTTAACAGTGACTTTCATAACGATTAGTGTATTATTTAAAAAAATACAAATAAATATTTATTTATAAAGTAATTATTTAAGAATAAAATATCCAGTTTGTTGTGTAATTAATCCCATCAAAAACATAAATGTAAAAATGGGAGCCAAGTTCAATATTAAGAGTATGCATGGTTGTTGACTTTGCCGACAAAAGAATTGAGATCTATATAAACGCCAAGTTCTGTAAATAATCCTGAAATTTATATGAGAACATACAACATTCTAAAATAAATTTAAAACACAATTTCTTGATATATTTTTTTTCGCTACAACAGTGTTTGCTATTTAAAAATAGAACTTCTTAAATTTGAACAGTCGATTTATTTACACAGAGGATAAATTGGAGTTCAAGATTTGACTTGGATATTTTAAAATTAAAAAGACACAAAGCACATTACGATATATTTTGCAGAAATAAACGACTTTTTTCGTGAAATAAAATGTGAAGGAATAATTGTAGCTTATATAAATATATGAAAAGCACAAAATTATTATATTCTAACCAAAAGTATTATAATTAAAAATAGCGGCTGTTGAATGTCCCATCGGCTTTTTTCAGTAGAATTAATTCCCTTACATATTTGTAAGCTACTTTCGGTCTTAAAATAGGTACTGGCATCTAATTTAAATGTAAGAATTGATTATTTCTAAGTGCGTAGGTACTGTCTCTTTTAAAAAATATAGAAAGATGAAAAAAATGTTATTTTTATTAAGAAATGCTATAAAGTACATACTCGTATGCTTTTTATTGCGCACTTAAAAATATCATATAATTGCATATCCATAATTGCAGTTTCATTATTTATAAATTAATACATATTTTACGATACTGAATCATAAATAAATCATTAACGAGTCGAAAAAACAAAACATATAAAGAAACGTAGTAGGTAGACTTATTAACATGAAAAATACTTATTAATATTATCTCTGTCCTATTATAATTACTGCAAATTAGATGTTTCATGCAATTAGTAGTAAACTCAACATTTTATTGATCGTAAAATCCCCTTATCTGTGAAAAACAAATTATTGTCACTTGCAGATATGTCGAAAAATAAGGAAAAAACCAACTAAAGCAAAACATTGTCAGAATATACTTTGATAACTTTCCTGATAGCATTCAACACTAACGATGTGGGATGACACATAACGCGACAACTAACCTTCGGGTCACAATGAACCTGCATCGGACGATGAATGTTTTAAGGTTTTACTACTGTGGAAATTTCACAAGCTTTCACAAAAAATCTAAAAACTATAGACTCGGTCTCTGTATCGATATTCGATAATAATGTTTATTTCAATAAGATTTTTCAAAAAATATT
The DNA here is from genome assembly GCA_921882275.1 of Brenthis ino. Classification (NCBI taxonomy): domain Eukaryota; kingdom Metazoa; phylum Arthropoda; class Insecta; order Lepidoptera; family Nymphalidae; genus Brenthis; species Brenthis ino. Next base: position 18,662,035 of record OV170224.1, on the reverse strand, counting down.
GAATGTACAGATTCGACTCAGTTACAATTTTATTATACATATGTATAGATAGATAAGTCTGTTTTTTTTGTCAATATTTTTTTTTATTCATCATTTTCAGTTTATATTATATTTTGGATTTTGGTCTATAGGTGTAGAGTTCTCTTTTGTATAGAGTTGTATGGTCGTAGAAGATCCGAAATAACGTCTCTCTCTCTCTCTCTTTGCTCACCGAATGAAAAATATTTTGAGTTAGTTAATTTGAGTTTATACATAAACAAATTTTTCGCAGATAGAATGCCTAATAGATCATGAATGAAGGTCAAGGCTCATTTAATAAAAAATATATATATTTAAGACAGCTTAACTTCGGATCTGTGATTTATTGTTGTCAATTTTTGATGGAAAACAATATATTATTATATTCATCTTAATTAACTTTGCAACATACTACTATTTATATATAATTTTTAATAAAAATATATAAAAAAGATAAGCTCTTACGAGTTAATTATATAATAAAAATAATTTTATCTATACATATAATAAAACTGTAGAGGTCGAATGTCTGTCAGATTTTTTTCAAAGTTTTTGTTTCTCTGTCTGTTTGTACGGGTTAAACTCCGGAACTGTTGGACCAATTTAAATGAAATTTTGCGTGATGGTAGCTTATATCCCCGGTCAACATTTTAGATACTTTTCATGCTAGAAAATTAACGATTTCCTGTGGTTAAAATACTATAGTAACTTATACAGCTTAGTACACAACAAATTATGCACCTAATTTAGTAAAATTTGGCTTGCTGATACCTTATATTGCCGTTCAAACAACAAGTTACTTTTTATCCCGGAAAAATGATCAGTTCCCGTGGAATAGATCTGGTTGTGCTTTTCTAGAGGCGAACCCGAGCAAAGCGAGGGTGAGCCGCTAGTGTTATTATAATATATCAAATCTCCATAAACCATAATATTCCTTGACCTCGCGTATTGACAATCATACTCGCACATACGTATTTCCCTAGAGAATGGTAAATCCAGTGAGATTTACTACCTACCGATACGTATCACAAAACATCAAAGGTAGAAAGATTCGTTCCTCTGATAAATAAATGAGATTTTTTTTACTTTCACTAATCTATTTTTTTTTAAATCTTCTAAAGACAAACGGAAAGGTTTATTACGTTATTATTTTCTTATGTATTCAGCCTTTTTTAACAGTGGGACGACTGCTAGATACGGACCTCCCTTCAATACAAGACGGATCAGGCCATAGTCGACCACGCTGGCAAAGTACAGATTGGCGAACTACACAGTCTATCAAAAACTTACTAAGTTCTCGAAAGTAAAATCACTTTAAGTGATAAGACCGCCTTTACACTGAAATATCTGGTTTAATAAAGGGTTAAATAATAATAAATAAGTCCTCTTAGACATGCAAGTCTCCACATGATGTTTTGCTTGCTTTATATGGCCTGGCACCGATTTTGAAAATATTTGATTAGGTATGTATTTAATAGGTAGGCTTTAATTACTTAGCCAAAGCACACCGACTTCGAAAATATTTGATTAGGTATGTATAGTAAATGAAAACTACCAATCAGTTATTTTTTACCTTTTAGTGCTTTTGTTTGAAGTCGGTTTTTATTTTTTTGTTAAAAAGTTGTTATTTTTCCCTTTTTAGTGTAGACAGTAGTAGCAAAGTAAGAATTCTAACGTATTAGGCTTGTCAAATCAAACAAAACAAGCCCAAACTTAAAGTATCTACTATTAGCCGTTGAAGTGTTCCACCTATCCACCTTCTGGCCTTACCATCAGATCAGGTCAACAATACCGAACCACTGTACTATCAACGGAAATAGAAACACTTGCAAAGTTTCAAGTCAATATGACAATTAGAAGTAGGTTAAATTCATCATTAGCTATTTTTCCACCCTTAGGGGTGGTTTTTTTTTTGAAATTTAAATGGGACCAATCTGGAAGTATACACTTTCAAACAACACAAAAATTGTTCAAATCGGTTAATAAATGACGGAGTTCTGAGGTAACAAACATAAAAAAAACATACAGTCGAATTGAGAACCTCCTCCTTTTTGAAGTCGGTTGAAAATATAGATAAATCAAACATTGTGAAAACAGAAATAAAAAAAATACTGAATTGTAATTGTATGATTGCTGTGGTAGTACGTGGTAACGCTTTCGCTTAGAAAGCCGAGCGGTTCCAACACGGGTCTAGCTCCACTGATATCCTCACCTGCAAATCATTTTCAACACCTACAAATAAAAAGAAAAATATCATGAGAACACAGCATGTCTGAGAGAACCTAATTTTTCGAGCATGTGTAGTTCGCCAACACCCAATTGGCCAGCCTCGTGTACTATAGCTTAATTGAGAAGATACTGCATACAATACTTGTAAATGTTATGTTGCTTTATTCCTATTTCCCGTAGCTTATTCAACAATGAAGAAACTTTTAACTTCCTCTAGTAACTTCAATTTTTTTTTATCATCTATAGGTACATATAATAAAATTGTAACCAAGTCGAATCTGTACATTAAATATTTTTTGGAAAATCTTATTGAAATAGACATTTTTATCGATACAGAGGCCGAATCTATCGTTTTTAGAATTTTTGTCTTTCTGTCCGTCTGGCCGTCTGTCTGTGTGTCTGTCTGTCTGTTACCGCATCACGGAAAAACCACTGGAGGGATTTTGATGAAATTTGGTATGATGGTAGCTGGTTATCCGGGTTCACATATAGGACACTTCTTACTGCGGGAAAATAATTTATCTCTGAGAGTTCAATACTAAACGTTAAAACGTAAGTAGGGACGAACCCGAGCGGAGAGAGGGTAAGTCGCTAGTCAATCATAAGTATTTATAAGAACTTTCTCGACGATTAAACATATTTATGAGAAGACATTTCTTTCCACCTGGTGTCCGACCTTTATAGGTTACAATGACCTTAGTCCAATTTGTTTTCCCTGAATGAGATTGCGTCCGATAAGTTGTGATTGATAAGCTATAGACAAATGGTGACAAGTAGGCGGAGAAGTTTACCCTACTATTATTTACATATATATATATATATATATATATATATATATATATATATATATATATATATATATATATTATAATGTTTAAGGTATATATAATGGTATGTAATTTAGTTCCTTTAAATAGTTTTTTTAAATAAAACTGTCATACGCAAGCTTGCTACATTACGAAAGCTTGGGAAGTCTATCTCCTGTCTATTATTATATATCAATATAATACTGAGACTACAATAATCCCGTCATGTTAAAGTTATCTGAAACATTTACGATTGGATTTACCGTACTGGCAAACCAATTTGATAAGCCTGACATTTGATCTATGACCTCGTCGATATTCCTAAGGAAATAACAGATAAAAAAACTGGCATATTTCCCCTGTATACAATTAGATAGAGTCGAAAATTGTAGAATAGACATTGCGAAGTTGATCGTCTGTCTAAACGTCGGTAAAATAATGATGCCAATGCTAAACCTTGGTAATAAATCTTCTTTTTATTCTATAAGAACATATCTATTCTGTACATATCAAGGTCTATATATTACACCCCTATGGTCTAAAGCAAAAATAATTCGACATTTGCTGCAATAGATTGTATACAGGTAACTTGCTTGTAATAAGGGGTGTACAAGTTTTACAAAGATAATATCTTCGATAAAATATGTCTTTGGATTTTGCAGTCTATCTCATACATATGTAGACACAATAAAATTTCTCTTTCGACTTGTTAAAATATATGAAATAGAATACATTTTAATTAAATGAAGTTTTTTTATGAATACTTACGCAGGCTCCGTAGCAGTCTAAGAAAGCCTTTTTTACCGGTGGTTGGACTCTGTCAAGCCTGAGGATTCCGACTGGATGGGTACCACCCCCTTATCTATTTCTCCCGCCAAGCAACAATGATTACATTGTTGTGTTCCGGTATGAAGGATAAGGTAGCCAGCGCAATTACAGGCAAGAGGCATATCATCTTATTCCTCACAGAGACAACACACTTGCGGTTCTGCAGTTTTATAACATAAAACCTAAGTGCATGAAACGTAGGTGTTATGGGCGACAGGTACCGCTTTCCATCAGGTGGGCTGTCTGCTCGTTTGTCACTGAATACCTACCTAATAAAAAAAAGCTTGACTTAAAAAGTATTTATTGTTCAACATTATGTTAGTTTATTATCTGTATTTGTCTTTAGGTAGCAAATAAAATATGAAATAAACACGTTAGCAACAGAAGAAATGTGACCTAATATTTTTTATGCTCAAATTTAATACAGAATATATTTTAAATAATAATTAAATAATAAGAAAGTATTACAGAATATATTTTTTATTTATCTTCTTATTTTCTTTTACATTAAAATGCCGACATAAAGGGATTCATCATTTGAATTCGCGTGGTTACCAAAGTTTCCAAGAATTAAGATCTCCAAAGAAACACTAGGCTTAAAAAAATATACAGACGTTTCATTTATAAAGCACACTAACAATATATACACATAAAACATTTCTGATAATCTTATTAGTAATATATATTCAGTACCTGATATGTATATCTATTACAAGTGTACATAGCGTTCTCTGTAAACAATAGTTAAGAAGTAAGAAAAATTAAAAAATAATTACTATATTATTACTAAGAGAGAAGATACTATTTACCATATTACTTCAGTACTCGTGTTGTTGCTTTTCGAAAGTTTCTTTTTAAAGCCTCTTCATTTATAAATGTCAAGGTGTGTTTTAGTGTTGTTTTTTTTTTCATTTTTCTCAGCAGCAGAGGAATGTTGTACAACAAATGCTTCACTAAACTGGAATAAAAATATATTATAATTACTAGCGACTATTTTTCTTCTAACAGTAAAGACATTTTTATTGATATAAAAATAGTCTATCTCAGCAGTAATGTACCCTCCTATAAGTGTAATAGAATCAGATCAGTAGTTTCAGAGATTATCCCCTACATCCAAACTAACATAAAGTTTGTAACTTTATCTCCTAATTATCTATATTATAATACTAGCGACTCCTCCTCGCTTCGCTTCGGTTGGTCCCTAGGTTGATTCCCCATGCAAATTTCCATCCCTATTTTCACCCCCTTAAGGGATAATTTCCGGGATAAAAAGTAACCTTTGTCCTGCCCAGGGTCTCAAACTATCTTCTTAAGAAATTTCATCTAAAGCGGTTCAGTAGATCCAGAGATGACTCACAAACTCACAAACTTTACCTCTTTAAAATATTAGTGCAGAAAATATATACATTCCTGGTTACTATTTGTAACAGTACTTTAATTTAACTTTTTATTATATCTTTTCGATAAGTAGGTACGTCATTTATTGTTTACTTACAATTATTTTACAAAAAATAAGTGCTTCTGTTGTTGTTCATAGCAGAATAAAACAGTTTGACGTAAACAAATTTGTTTTGAATGGCTTTGGTTATATTTTTTCCCCATTCTAATACCACGTGATTGGTAATGAAATCAGCAAAACCGATTATTATCCATTTTAGTTTATTATTGTAGAAAAAGTAGTAAATAATAATAAATACAAAATATATAATATAAAAAATAAAATTGAGATGAAAATGTAGGTACTAGGGTAGCATATGTACATATTTATTTTTTAATTAATTTCCTTTTTTTTATATAAGTATGAAAACTATTAGACTACAATTCTAGTTTAAAATTCTACATGCACTAAAATAATATATTGAGGTCTATAACTGCAATTTAAAAAAACCTTAAATTTTTTAATAAATACTATTTTCACGATCCGTTTTAATATTTTAAATACTGCTTGTAACAAATAAACTAATATCTTACAAATTATTTAGTACGTCTTACATACTATTTACCTTATGTTTGTAGTGCCTAGTATATTAGAAACATTCACAGACCTGCATATATTTAAATTTCAACATTCACTTTATATATTTTTTTCTTTGAAAAAACACAAATGTTTTCCTTCATAATAAATTTTGCCGTATTTTAACCGAATAAACGAAATTAAATTAAACAAGTACACTCAGACTAAGACATCTATTTACAAACGTAGAATGAAGTATGATATCATATAGCAGAGCGGGTAACTTGGTGGAGGGTAGTTAAAAATTATTTTGACTGCTCTCTAAATATCCGTGGATGGCTGTCGCGTGAGGGTAGCTACAAACTGTAAATTAAATCGCAAAGAATGAAGCTTGGAAATATAATTATATTTACATTTAGTCGAAAATTATACAATTAAATAACTTAAACCTTAAAATTAAAAAAAAATACATTTTCTTTGAACAAAATATACCTTCTTAGATCAGGCCAGTCTCTATCAAATTCGCTAACAAAAGATATTTCTCTGTGTAAACTTTAAAAAAATAATAAAAAAGCTTACTGTTTTGAATGTAAAAATATATTTGGTATATAAATTATAAAATTAACTGCTTGACATTCTAAAACATGAACTAATACAATTATTGTTTAAACAAAAAAATACTCATGTGTAGTTGATAGGGAGGCAGAATAATGAACCCCCCCCCCCCAACGTGCGTTCACCTTGTCGTGGTGGGGGGGGGGGCTCAGTAGTGCCCGGCAATCCAACTGGGCGCGAAGCTAAGAAACGCACAGGGAGGTTGCCCAGTTCGGTGGGCGGTGGGAGGTGGCCCTCTTCGGGGGGCGGTGTACCATGCGGGTTACTCCTGGTACTTCTCTGATAGCAGAGTGGACCTTGGAACAACCCCATGGTTGTGGTGGTCTGCAGAACTGCCGTCGGGGCGTCGTAGTTGAATGCGTAAGCGATCCTGCGACGCCCCATTAAGACGGGGGAAGGTTTTGTTGGGTTTCAGTGGGTAGTACTGACTGTATTACGCCGGTGAGTCCCACACGTCGTGCGTAAATGCATTTCCCCACGTTAAAAAAAAGCAGAAAAATGAAACAAATTGAACTGACATCGTATAATAGTAAAAAAAGAATTTCTTCAACCTTACAGTGCCTTCCAAGCTTACAAAGTTATTCGTTTTTCCGCATGCCCAATGTTATCACCTGTGTTATCTGTCGATTGTTCGACAGTCTTAAAAACAAGCATGATATATAAAAAACATACACATATTTCTAAATAACCGTATATAGTTTTTTGCCTTTTGCAAAAAATAGTTACTTAAAAATAAAAACTTAAAAGACCGACTTCCAGGCACTAAAATGTAAAAAATAACTAAACGGGGGTTTTCATTTAGAATAGATACCTAATCAGATATTTTCGAAGTCTAATATATTTCTATTTTCTACACGAAAAATACATATTTACCTATTATATATTCATATTAAAAGTAGTATTACTAAATTCTTATCGTAACTTTAGTAGAAATGTTTAAATGTGTTGTAATATGATTTGTTTCTTTTTCTTTGTATCTCTATATATAGCTTCAGATTTGTTTCTAGACGTTAATTTTTTTCTTAGTTTAAACTTAGTTATAACGTAAAATACATTAATGAGCAAGCTGTGGTCTCCTATAAGTGAAGGAGCACACGTATTGTGAGTCTTATTTGCTTTTTGTTTTTATATGCTGTTGTATATTGTGTGTATCTTTTGTTGGAGATCCTAATTAAAATAAAATAAAATATCTTAAAATATTGTCGGCTGGCACCGACTTTGAACATTGATAAAATCCATGTGCGTAATTAATTTTGTTTACACTTTTTAATTCCCAAGCCCGGTGGTCTCACACAAATTATGTATATTATTTTGCGTATACTCGATGTACCTATTCATCAGATATCTTTTGGTTATCACAGTGTTACATCAAGTAAATACAAAAAATGAGGTCAAAGCAGTAGCATGAATAAAATTAAACAAATGTAATCTTACTGCATTCATTGTTCACTCATCAGTAATAATTGTGTCTACATAATTTACCATTATTCAAAAACCTTTGAGGAAAAAATAAAAAGGTTAAAAAAGTTTTGTAATAATAACGAACCTTTTTAATGATATAATGTTTTTTAATTCTTTGAAGTTAAAGAAATAAAGCAAGACCTCTATAATTTGGTGTACTTTTTGTCGGGTTTCATAATCTATACATATGTATAATAAAATTGTAACTAAGTCGAATTTGTACATTAGATATTTTTTTGAAAATCTTATTGAAATAAACATTATTATCAATACAGAGGCCGAATCTATAGTTTTTAGAATTTACCGTATCACAGAAAACCCACTGTTTTGTTTTTCACCAGGTATGGTGATAGCTGGTTATCCGGATCAACATATAGGACACTTTTTACTGCGGGAAAATATCTCATTTCTGAGAAAAAAATACAAAAACTTTTGGAGACCTGAACGCGTGCGGAACCGCAGGCAATGCTATTACCATGATAGAATTAAAATTTGTGTACTCATGTTTCATATATTTACTACATTTTTTTTATTTTTTCGAGGTCCTATTAAAGGACGAATAAAAATAATTATTCGTCCTTTATAAAATATAAAAATTATAAGGAAGGACGAATAGACTAATAAATAAGTAAGTAGAATAAGTAGCTCGGCTCAGCTCGGTAGGTTAAGGTAATTTTTTTTGCATATATAAACTGCTGTACCCAAAAATCACTTATATACTATATATTCTTACTTATATATTAGAAAACAAAAAAATTGGTAAATATTCTTACAAACCGACAATAGTCGGACGAATAATATATTTTTATTCATCCAATTATCGGACGAATAGCAACATCCTTATTTTTTTATAAAATTTTCCTAGCTCCTTTGATATCCAAATCCATCTTTAATACGATATGAGTATGATATCTTGTCAGTAGATATAAGTAATATCAAAGAAACGAAAAAATAGAAAAATAAAAATCGTACATTTTTGATACAGAATACAATTTTGTAAACGCTTAGATATAATATTTTACCAAAATATAGCCAACCTTTCGCCATTAAAAGAAAATTAAATAATAATTGCAACGAGATTAAAAATATAAACATATGATTATTAGTTTTTAAATAATTTGCTCTCTAATATAGTCTCTCCATCCGCTTCCGCTCTCACATCATGAGTTTTAATAGAAATGGAAATATTCAAGTAATCTGGTACATTACTTAAATATTTCCATGAATAGGAAATAAATCGTAAATTCAATTACATATGTAAATTACATGGTTTAAAAACTCCTGTGGAGAAGTCATACAGCTTCAAGAGCAAAATTGTATCATAAAAATGTAAGACAGTGGAGGCAATGCTTAAAAGTTGTAGCAAAGTTACATTGTTATAGATATTTTTATCTTGAAATCGAAAAGTAAACAGTAAGTTGTGATATTTCCATAAATAGAATAATAAGGTGTCAGTTTTCATAAGCAAGTAATGTTTTTAATATACATAGCTCCAAATAAATCAATAAGCTTTCAGGCAAATTGAGTAGAATCATAGTGAGCCACTCCACTCATAATTCGACAAATATTGAAAGCCTCTTGAAGCTATGCTTTACAGAAACCGTAGATAATTTAGAACATTGGATTTAAAATTCACCCGATTTTAGCATGGAATTTGTATTGAATATCTTTTGTTATTTTTTAAGAAAAACTAATATGTAGACTATAATGCCTGCAGCGTATTACAAATTCGAGAAGATGCGAGTAATCAATGCACCGAGTAACAAACATTCATTTAACGGTAACAAAGTATTAATTAACTAATGTTTGAGTACAGTTTTTACAGTACTTAACAGTAAAAAGATACTATAAACATTTATCCTTCAAAAACCTTTACATGCCATGTTACGCCTAAACATACATATGACTCTGAATAACTTGTTCAACTACGCTGCGAATATTGCGCAACAAATAATATGGTAAGCATTATTAAAAGTTTAGAAGCCAAGTCAATCAAAAGTAAATTATTTTAATTTGTCGACCATTTCTACACTCTAAACAATATCCATTTTAATCTCTATACCCTATTTTAATTACAAGGTTATATTTTAGGCTGTAAGGCTCAATACCTCGAATATCGACTCGTAGATGTTTGTAGATAGGTTACTCATTGAAAATTGAAGGTTTCTGAACGACTGACAATAACAAAAGTAATTAGGTTGTTAAAATTGTAATATTAAGTTACTTTACGTATATGAAACACTTGTTACTTCTTAAAATTCGTTAGTTGACTATAAAATGTGTATGTATGTGTATAAAAGGATTTTATTTTGATGCCTTTGTCTGGCTACGCTGCCGATGTTTACCGAACTTTCAAAGTTATAAGTATAAAGTTTTCAGTTAATCTTTTAAGTACATTTGTCGAGTGGGCAGCACATGATACAAATGACACAGTTGGAATTTTATTTAATATCAATCTTACTAATATGATAAATATGAAAGTTTAGATGGATGTTTGGATGTTTGTTACACAATCACGCCAGAACGGCTGAACGGATCGGGATGAAATTTGGCATAGTGATAGATTATAGTCTGAAATAACACATAAGTACGTTTTATCCCGGAAAAATATACGGTTCTCGTGGGATAGATTTGTTTTTGTTTTTCATTAGGAACGAAGCGAGCGAAGCAAGGGTGATCCGCTAGTTTAAAATAATTTATTAGAATTGTTTCACTAGAATAGAACACATTTAGATTGAAGCTAGCAAAGATTTAGAGTAAAATCTGTTGATACTACATAGATTTATTTCATGTTATTTACTGTACATACTCGCACTTAGTAAATATTCACGGTATCAAATAGAGATATTATTAGTTAGCACATAAGTCCCTTTGAACATCAAACAGTTATCTTTATTAGAATTTGGTTTTACATATTAGTATACTCTTACAATGCAGTTTTTGTATTTTTTCTCAAAAATGAGATATTTTCTCGCGGTAAAAAGTATCCTATATGTTGACCCGGATAACCAGCTATCATCATACCAAACTTCATCAAAATCTGTCCAGTGGTTTTCTCTAGATGCGGTAACAGAGAGACAGACAGACAAAAATTGTAAAACTGTAGATTCGGACTCTGTATAGATAATAATGTCTATTTCAATTAGATTTTCCAAAAAAATAATGTACAGATTCGACTCAGTTACAATTTTTGTGCATAGTACTGTTAAGTCACATAATGGCAGTAACTGTAACTCTTGCCAATTTCTTAAGTACCATTAGTTTTATTGAATACACTGAAAGTATAAATATATACATTCATAACTCAGCATATTTCAAATATTATATATTATGTAGTTATATACATACTCGTATATACATATAGTAATTACCTTTTCGCATTTATCTATTTTATGATAATTACTTATTTGATTTATGAATTTTGAAATGATTTATGAAATGATTTTATAAAAAATATTCTTCTTATATTCCTTTTTGCCTGATTATGATTTCAAGGCTGCGTCAAATATCATTGCGATTTGTGAATCATAGCAAACGATTTTATGAGTGGTGTTTTTCACTATATGTAAACCTCTTCTACAATCATTCAGTATTCAATGCGCTATCCCTTACTGATGCCAAATTTAGTAAATTTCTTAATTTTTTTAAAGTTTTATTAACTTTTATAGCTACTACGAGTATGTTGAGAATTCGTGAAAATTAAATTTAACAGATGATTATGTAGTTATATATGTATATTATTTCTTTATTTAAAACTAGCGGCTCACCCTCGCTTCGCTCGGGTTCGCCTCACACAGATCTATACCACAGGAACCATACATCTTTCGGGATAAAAAGTAACCTGTTGTTTGACCGGTAATATAAGGTATCAGCATGCCAAATTTTACTAAATTAGGTGCATGAGCTGTTGTATTATAGGTAATAAGGTAATAAGATAAAAATAATTAGGTAAAAATATAAAGATAAAAATAATCCACATGAATCAGTATTCACGCGCGATGGCTTATTATTAGCGTATTTCATGTATAACTTTGGTGTTTCTATACCGATTTCTATGATTCTTTTTTATGGAATAGTTAATAATGTTAACTTTTTTAATTAGGGATGACTGAGAGTGTTATAAACGTAAGAGTAGACAAATATAAATCAGAAAGCTTCGAACTGCTAAGCTATCGGGAGTTACACGTGTTATTGTGAGTCAACCATAAAAGATAGACATATGCTGTCGTGGGATATTTTTTATATAATTTTAAGGAGAACATTTCCGTCATACATGATTTCTGTGTAGCTTTAACCATTAAGGTTGCACACGCGACGGAAGCTTAAATAAAAACTTTTTAACAAAAAAATAAAAACCGACTTCAAACAAAAGCACTAAGAAGTAAAAAATAACTGATTGGTAGTTTTCATATGCTTTGTTTTCATATTGCTATGCTTTGAATGGGCTGGCACCGATTTCGAAAATATTTGATTAGGTATGTATTTAATAGGTAGGCTTTAATTACTTAGCCAAAGCACACCGACTTCGAAAATATTTGATTAGGTATGTATAGTAAATGAAACCTACCAATCAGTTATTTTTTACTTTTTAGTGCTTTTGTTTGAAGTCGGTTTTTATTTTTTTGTTAAAAAGTTTTTATTTTTCCCTTTTTAGTGTAGACAGTAATAGCAAAGTACGAATTCTAACGTATTAGGCTTGTCAAATCAAACAAAACAAGCCCAAACTTAAAGTATCTACTATTAGCCGTTGAAGTGTTCCACCTATCCACCTTCTGGCTTTACCATCAGATCAGGTCAACAATACCGAACCACTGTACTATCAACGGAAATAGAAACACTTGCAAAGTTTCAAGTCAATATGACAATTAGAAGTAGGTTAAATTCATCATTAGCTATTTTTCCACCCTTAGGGGTGGTATTTTTTTTTTGAAATTTAAATGGGACCAATCTGGAAGTATACCCTTTCAAGCAAAACAAAAATTGTCCAAATCGGTTAATAAATGACGAAGTTCTGAGGTAACAAACATAAAAAAAAAATACAGTCGAATTGAGAACCTCCTCCTTTTTGAAGTCGGTTGAAAATGGAGTAACTTCTCCCATTTTCCCAACATTTCCCTTCACTGCTCTGTTCCTATTGATTGTAGCGTGATGAAAAGTATACTTTAACCAGCTCAGGAGTATGAAAAATAATTGTGCCAAGTTTCGTTAAAATCCGTCGAGTAGTTTTTGTTTCTATAACGGTTATACAGACAGACAGACAGACAGACAGACAAAAATTTTACTGATTGCATTTTTGGCATCAGTATCGATCCCTAATCACCCCCTGATAGTTATTTTGGAAATATATTTCATGTACAGAATTGTTATACTCTACAGATTTATTATAAGTATAGATAGATAGATTATAAATCTGCCCTACTGAAAGCTAAAATTTTATGGACTTTACTCGCGCTTTATTTTTTACATATTTTGTTTATTTAAGCTCTACATTCCGATCATACGATAGTAAAAGAATAAAGTTTTTTATTTGTATCAATCCCTGAACTTAAAGAAATATAAACAATAGATAGAGAAAAATCCTTTAAAAAAATAACGTATTTTTCTTTTGTTCCAGGAAATTCCCAAATATTTGCTCAGAAGAAATGTTTACTGAAAGCCTATGTCACGTTTCCCAACCAAGTAGTGGAGGCTTATTTTAAAGTGTCACGTAGCAAAAAATGGATATAGACGAAAAAGTTTCGGGGCCTGGAGGGGCCTCGCAAAAAAACTGGACTCATTGGAATATTACTATTAATGATGAATTACCTTTAGAAATGCGTTTTAACCATGGACACATGGTGTCTATTACAGTGTATAGTGTGTTAATGATGGTGTCGGCTGCTGGAAACTTGACAGTGCTGTCACAGTTAGTGAGGAGACGAAGAATGGGTAGAGCGAGTAGACTCGATGTACTTTTAATGCACCTAGCTGTCGCTGATCTTATGGTAAGTGCTTTTTTTCCGTTATTACTGATCGATCACAGAAAATAAGGAAATATGAGAAAACGTAACTGTTTATGGTTTAAAATGTAGATATAATAGCGATGAGTTCGTTGGATTTTCCTATTTGCAAAAGCAGACGCTTATATAGCTTTCATTTTCTGAAATGAAGAATTTTCTGCTGCTATATAAACTTTCATTACTTACTTTAATAGGGGTATTAAGCTCTTATAGGGGGTTCAATTTTCAAAAACCGTTTTTTAGTGTCAATGAACCCTTGTGCAAAAACAAGCATTTAAACTCAGAAAATCAGGCTATGTGTTGTATTTCAATGAATGTATCTAGGATTTTTAATAAACAGTAGTTAAGTTCAATACTCATGACTGTATATAATACTTTCACAAAGAAAAGCCATAACGCGTTGGAAACAATGAGAAAGCTTATTTCGATCAATGAACGTTTTGTTTTTATGTTTAAGGTAAATGACCAATATATGTCAATTGTTTATGACTTAAAACACTTACACAATGTGTATATTACGATGACGACGAATTAACGCGCTCTTTCGAGGATTTCTCAAAAAAAGAAAGTTAAAATGTAACAACATTGAACAAAAAATATAAGATATAATAAAAATCATATTTCGTATTTGTTTAACGTATTTACTAATAAAATAAAAAGATGAGTCAGACTCACTCTTAACCATTTTATAAGCAGGTAATCTTATAATACTATATAAATGCGAAAGTTTGAATGGATGGATGTTTGTTATTCAATCACGCCAGAATGGCTGAACGGATCTGAATGAAATTTAGCACCGAGATAGATTTTAGTCGGGAATAACACATAGGCTACTTTTTATCCGGGAAAATGTTCAGTTCCCGTGGGATAGATTCGTTATTGTTTTTCACTAGCGAGGGTGAACCGCTAGTCTGAACTTTCATATATATACACGAATATTTGACATTTTAAATAAAACTTTGTCTAACAACTATATAATAACTTTTGAGATGTCTACAATTTTAGTCTATCCCATGACCATGATTGCTGTAAAGCATTCGAAATGTCGAGAACACTTGAATAACAGAAAGTATAATAAGAAATGCTTATTGATTAAACTACAACAGTGTGTGTATTCAGGTGACATTCCTGATGATGCCGTTGGAGATAGCTTGGGCGGGGACGGTGCAGTGGCTGGCCGGCGACCTCATGTGCCGGCTTATGATGTTCACGCGGACCTTCGGTCTCTATCTGTCGAGCTTCGTGCTCATTTGCATCGCGATTGACAGGTAAAGTTTTCTATAATTCTGTTTTTTTTTTAAATATAGGTAGATACAGATCTAGACAGATTACTATATATTAATATTATAAATTTAAAATATTCTTTATCGGTTTGTCAAAAGAAAAAAGTTTCCTAGCCAAAATAATAAAAAATATTAACAAGATTTTTATTCTAGTAAGTACCTCAAGTCTTCCCTTAGGATATTAGTAAAATTTAGAAAAGGCACGTTACTACTCTTTTAATATTTGAAGATTTAAAAAATGAAAGATCTAAATGTTAAAGGTTTTATAAAAAAGAAAACATCCATTATCTATATCAAGCTTTAAGAAAGATATCTTTAGGGGAAATTTACTTAAACACTAGCGGCTCACCCTCGCTTTGCTCGAGAATAGAGATAGATTATAGTCTAAAATACCACACAGGTTACTTTTATCCCGAAAAAATGTACTGTTCCCGTGGGATATTTTTGTTTTTGTCTAGTAAGGGTGAGTCCTAGTTCATAAATAGACAATCATCGTTACTATGTACATGTGTACATATATTCTTTTTGTTCTTGTAACCAGTGCCAGCAACCATTTTGATAACTTTTTCCTCAGATTTTTAATAATTTGACAAATTAGACAAATTCGACTATAGAATAGGATTTTTTTTAATATCTAGGATTTATGTAAATAATTAAAAAGAATAACATAAACTATAAAGATTTAGATATCTAAAAGAATAATATCTAATATGAAGTACATATATAGTACACGTACCTAATGTGTGAACTAAAAACAAAACTTATTATACCTATAAGGTAAAAATCTAATTGAAATAATTAAAGATGAAGTATTTAGTATTGGTTTATTCCTTGAAATATAGAAATTATATTTTGATACCTTCGAAAATAAACTTAAGTAATTAATTCTAATTAAGAGAATTCGTTAAATAGTTTCATTTTAATTCCTACAATATTATAACATAGAGTTGTTCTATTAAAAAATGTCGGTGATCTAGTGGCTAGCATAATAGCATAAGCATCTACGGCTGCAAATCTGGTGGTCCTAGGTTCGAGTCAAGGGTCGGACCAAATTCAGTTATTGAGTATTTTTGTAAAAAAAATCTCAGTGAGTTCTTCTTTTCTTTCTAGATACTACGCCATTCTCAAACCTTTGAATGTAACCTGGGAGGCGCGGGTGAGACGCGCACTGACGATTGCTTGGGTCTGTGCCGGGCTTGCCAGTCTACCGCAGAGCTTCATTTTCCACTTGGAGGAACACCCTGATATAAGAGGGTAAGTTTCCAAACATAAATAACAAATTGTATCTAAAACACTCTTATTTTTTGTTGGAAGTCATTTGTATTTCATACACCCGGATTAATACTAATGACCCATTAAAACTTGGAAAATGCGTGATAAAATGAAAAATAAGAAAATAATGCATTAGTTGTGTTACGTAAATGTTATGCTTATAGAGAAATTTTCTCCATCCAAGTAACTTCTATTCATTATGTATTTACAGACAATAAGTTGACAGATGAGTGTCCCTAAAGAAAATCGTTTAGCAAATAAATATTTTAACCTAAATAAACACAATATTTGAGGCAGTGGTAGCCCAGTGGTAGTAGCGCTCGCTTGGGAAACCGAGTGATGCAGGTTCAAATCTCGGGTCTTGCACCTCTGATATTTTCATGTGCGAATCTATTCCAACATGATTACCACTTGTCTTACGGTGAAGGAAAACATCGTGAGGAAATCTGCATGTCTGAGAGAACTTAGTAAGTTGTCGAAAAACATGTGATGTCCGCAAACCCGCACTTGGCCAGCGTGGTGGACTATGGCCTGATCCCCCTCGGACTGAAGGGAGGTCCGTGCCCAGCAGTGGGACATTAGACAGGGTTGAATACAAACACAATATAAGAAAATTATCAGGAAAAAGATATGGCTATTTTAAGTTATAGAAATGAAATTATATCCTAAAGACACTGTACAAATTCTAAATACTAAAAATTTAACTACTGGGTCTATTGAAAAATTTTCAAGAAAATATTATTTTTTTCCTTGCTTAGGTTAAGAAAAATTGTATGGAAAATAACTAACTATTAAAAATAGTATTATTAACGGGAAGCCGCTTTCAATAGCTAGAGATGTAACTAGCCTATAGGTATAAATGTACATATAATAACAATACTGACAATTAGTTTACATCGTCTGCTCGTGTGAGAGCATCTAGTATACATTAGAGAAAGAGATAAACATAATCTTAACTTTTATTATCTCAATGCATGTATGTATGTACGTGTAAATCATCATGAAAACCTTTTTTATATGAAACTAGCGATTTTCGCTCGCTTCGCTCGGGTGCTTCCCTAGGAACGTTTTAAATAGATATACATAAATATTACGTAAATAGCCAGCGTTACCCAGGTATTTTTTTATGAATTTTCCGATATTTAAATAGTTATTCTGCTATTCGGGGCGGAGAACTATCCAGCAAATCAAGGATTATAGAAATCGATCAAACCGACTTTGTTAAATTATTATTTTATCGATCATTATTCATCGATCTCTCTTACATTAACTATAAGTATGGGCTCTTATAGCTTTCTTTTGAAATTAATATGCTTTTGGAAGTGTTTTTATTTGTCTGTAAGACTTAATTAAACATTCAATCAATCGCGTAATTGAGTTATAGAATACAAGATAATATTAAATTGAAATTATATGTAAATGTAATGCGGAAATGTGAAATATTAAAAGCTAACCTATGCTCTATGGACATCTGGAGCTCATTCTAAACGCGGGCGTACTGCCAAGCCTATAAATTACTGCCATAACCGAATTTATCTAAAGTGGGCCATAAATACAATCTGTACCTTAATTCTAACTCATATTTAGCGTGAGTCATATTAATTGAAAATTAAAACTAGATTTTGGATGGATATGTTAGTAATTCTTCATTTATATTCGCCACTAATGCCATGTGTTCGTTTGCTGAAATTATAGTAAAAAGCTCGAAAAAAAAAAGCTTCGAGTGAATTGTTAAAGGAATATAACAAAAACGTCTCTAATTCGACTTATAATATACGAAAGCTTTGAAGTGCGAGTCCGATTCTCATTTCACGTTTTTTTTTTATTTTGGAAACATTAACAATTATTCTTATTTTTACTATTATGAAAGGTGCTATTAAAGAACATAACAAATTTAATTATTGTTAACGTTCATTTTATTTGTTTTTGCAGTTAGTATAAAGAGGTTCTCCTGTAGTTATTATAATTAGGTATTTTATATATATGTAAGTAATTTATCGACAAGTTCAAAAATATTAAACTTACTCTAACGATTAAATTATCCACTCTGATCTATACCTAACATGTACTATTTAGAAATTTTTGTAGAGCTTATCTTGATAAATTAATCAAAAACATTTGTGAAAATAATTCACAATTGAAGTTTTAATATAGGATGCGATAATACTCTAATTGTGAACACAAAAAACACACCCTTTACCGAAGTCAATTAAGAGACCACGATAATAAAAAATCTTTTTAGATTGCTTAATAATATGCCTAATTTTCATTTAATATTTTAAATAACATTTCGCTGTATCAGGTATTTCCAGTGCGTGTCTTACGGCTCGCTACCGACGGAGCGACACGAGTTCGCATATTTCCTGTTGAACATGGCGCTGATGTACGTAGCGCCTCTTGTGTCCACACTCTATTGCTCTTCAGCTGCTTTATTAGAAATCATTCGTAGAGCTAATACTTCAAATGGTAAGCAAAATATATTATTTATATAAATTAAAATATAATTTTTAATTTACTACGTTCATAGATCATAATAATAACTTATCTGGTTTTTATTATCTTTTTACTATTCTAAACAAAATTAATTATAGTTATTTATTTATTATTTATATAAACTTTTTTTATAAGGATTACTTAGTTTATAATTGATATAAATATGAATCATACGTCCTTATTTTATTTATTTTTTTGTTCTTCCGACGCATTATAAGAATTTATACCGAGTTCAAGCAGCGTACAATTAACTTCATATTAATCATTTAATTAAGACGTAGGCCAATTTCATTAAGCACCATTTTTTCTTGTTATTTTTATATTAAACAGTAATTGCGATCACTTTACAAAGAATTACTAAAATTTAATATTATTATAATAAATGTATAAACTGGAAATAAAAAATATATAAATGGGGCGTATTGTAGAGCCCGTGGTAATTGATCTTATTCAAAAGTTTCTGCGATCTTGTTTTAATTTACCAATCTCTATTTCTGAGATAACTTCATTAAAGCGAAGTGGGGGAGAAAATTCGGTTTTCTACTTTGTTATAGACGACATTATAATACTATCTATTGTATGTGGCTTCAATCGCTTCCCAAAGACCCCAACAGGAGTCGGAAAATTTATATAGAATTTTTATACTTCACTGGACCTATTAATTAATAAAAATTAAATCGAATCGGCAGTAGTTTCCACGTAAAAATAAAATGTTTACAGGACTTCCATAGCCTATCTTAGGTACTGTATCATTTACCTACCTTTTTGTTATGTACGTCTTTAATAAAAATTACAGTGAGAATTTTGATTAAATGCTATCTAGCAACTTAACAACTAAATAATAGACCAATAAATTAACAAAGATGAATTGAAAACTTTATAAATTATTTTGTTGGTGGTATAATAATTTTATTTTTATGTAGCTTTAAATTTTTCATTATCTTACTAGAGAAATGCAATCTTGATCAGATTTTTTGACAATCAATTAGTTTTCCTTTGGAGCATTTTTCATTCCTAAATAATCCAATCGAACACTTTTTTCTACTAATTTTTAATTAATCACAAGAAGTGTAAATATCATGGATAATATGTATCTCTGGTGAAGTCTCCCATGGTAATTATCTCGATAAAAAAATTCACTACTTACTAAATAATAAAAAAAGCAAAATTCATGACGATTTTTAAAAATTCGAAATTCCGCAAATTTGGCATTTGTGTAAGAAAATAAGTATGCATAAGAAATATTTTTTTATATCCCCAATTATTCTCTTTAAAAAGAACCCAAGAACTTTTTTGTAGCTATAATAGTTTTCGAGATATTTAAAAAATAAAAAAAAAATTGTAAAATTTTGTAATTTGCATAACTTTTAAATAATAAATAAATAATATTTTCCTTTGGCAGAAAGATACTACGTTTTATGATAAAAGAAAACTTCCTACCAAACATCGAAATTGAAAGGGATCGATTCCAACAATTGGTCGATTTGACATTTAGATTACGTCCTTATCTGGTTCAACGAACCTTTATAAATAAACCTTAAAAGCTAAATAACATTAATCTGTAGGTAATTATTTTAATTACTATCCTAAGATATTTTGACTCTCCCGTGACCATGATTGCTGTAAAGCATTCGAAACGTCGGGAACCAAAAATCAAAATAAATTCGCAAAAAATCCGAAAAGATAGTTTTATTTAAAATGTCAAGTATTCGCGTAAATCTAAGAAAGTATTTTGTCAATAGCAATTGATTTGTATTTGATTGCTTATTAGTATACCCTCAGAAATTTGTATTTCCAGTTTCCGCGTGTCAATGGAATGCCTGTCTCGCCAACTCGGATCGATTTCGTGAATAATTTCATAATTATTTTGCTTGCAAGATTTTCTGACAGCGATATTATAATAACTTTAGGTTACTTATCTGTTAATACTTTCTTAGATTTACGCGAATAATTTGACATTTTAAATAAAACTATCTTTTAATTTTGTCGCGGATTTATTTGGATTTTTGTTATCCCGACGTTTCGAATGCTTTACAGCATCCATGGTCACGGGAGAGACTGAGGTGTTACATGTCTTGAATGTATAGTTGTTACAGAAGCCTACGACAATTAACAAAATGAAAATTGCACCAATTACATTACAATATTATTTTAAACTTTAAACATTTTTATAATTTTAATTATAATTGAATATGGAAAACGTCAATTTCAATTGTCAAAATGATTTGCTATTATTGTCTTATAATTATTACAATTTTAAAATATTAATTAGTAATCTATATTTAGTGTTTCCATTATTATATTTATAACCATAAAGAAAAATATAAAATGTAGTATTAATTATTAAAGCCATATAATTGTTCTATGTGTAATTTAAAAAAGTTAAAATTAATTAAGGATAATAATTTTAATTTAGTTTGCTATTTTTAAAAACAACTTACTAAGCAACACTATTAATATATACTTTTACAAATGAAAAATGAAAAATATTAGTCTGATAAGCTGTCATTTTGATCTACACAGTATGAACTTACTACATCTGCCTGTCTGTTATGTTTATATTTATTATTTGATTTTATGGCTTGGGCGCCATTATATTCGCTTCGATAGACCTCAAATCCTGGCGAAAGAAAACCGATATCGCCCTAGAATGATTCGAGAAGCCATAGAAATTAAAAAACATCCTAATTTCAATAGGGAAGATGGCTGGGTACTACCATCGTCATGGGATCCTGTTATTGATATAATAAAATCAAATAATAAATATAAACATAACAGACAGGCAGATGTAGTAAGTTCATACTGTGTAGATCAAAATGACAGCTTATCAGACTAATATTTTTCATTTTTCATTTGTAAAAGTATATATTAATAGTGTTGCTTAGTAAGTTGTTTTTAAAAATAGCAAACTAAATTAAAATTATTATCCTGTAATTAATTTTAACTTTTTTAAATTACACATAGAACAATTATATGGCTTGTCAATAATGTAAGACTACATTTTATATTTTTCTTTATGGTTATAAATATAATAATGGCAACACTAAATATAGATTACTAATTAATATTTTAAAATTGTAATGTAATTATAAAAATAATAGCGTACTATTCGTTAAATAAATAATGTTGTAATCACTTCAATTATAATTAAAATTATAAAAATGTTTAATATGTTATAAAAGTCTCAATAATTGTAATGTAATTGGTGCAATTTCATTTTGTTAATTGTGTAGGCTCTCTGTAACACTATACATTCAAGACATGTAACACCTCAGTCTCTCCCGTGACCATGGATGCTGTAAAGCATTCGAAACGTCGGGAAACAAAAATCCAAATAAATCCGCGACAAAATCCGAAAAGATAGTTTTATTTAAAATTACTTATCTGTTATTGGATGTCAACGATTGGCTAACATAATTCGTTGGCTCACTATTACAAAGCTCTATGTTAATTTTAATAAAGTTTAGTAATTTTTACATAGAACTTCGTTATTTTGTGCCAAAAAAACAACATAGAACTATGTAAAATTGAATATTTTGTAGTTAAAGTGCCGCTATCTAGTGGTTTGCTTTTGCAAAACTGTAGCTAATGACACATAGAACCTTGTAGCATTAATAACTAAATAAGTACTAAAATTGTAACATAGAACCTTGTAATTGTGAGCCAACGAATTATGTTATTTTAAAACATCTATTTTTTGACTTCATGTTAAGTTCTATGAAGCTCCGTCTATATTATTCCTTAGTCTGAGTTTGTATAATAAATCAATCAAATTATACTTTATTCAAATAGACTTTTCAAAGCATTTTTATTTTAAAAATAATGTTACAAAGTAATAATAAAGCATAAATGGAATTGCAAAAGCAACTGTGCTTGTTTTAGAGAAATACAAGTTTCATTTTACGTAAATACAAATATTTTTAATATAATTTCTAAACTATTTATAGGTATTACATAGTAATATTACGTCCTATGAGTTCGGGAATCGGAAATTAAAGCACAGGTTTTGCACTTTATTGATGTTTTATTGCTCTTGGTTAACAAGACAGACTTATGGACTTTCATACGCGCAGTTACGCAATATAATACGCAGTATATATACAGTTCTAGTTAAACTCAGTCACTGAACACTAATTTTCACTACTGGATATACTTACACTATAATTTCACTCCACTTTTCTTCACTTTTCACTTTTTTGTACTTCTTCTCAGTTTTCACTTCAGTTTCAGCTTCGAAATTCAAATGATCTCTCGACACACTGCCGGCCTTTTTTATATGCATAAGCAAAGAACATTCTAGTATTCGAAAATTCGAAACCTTTTTAGTCGTTTCGAGTGTTTTGTGCCTCTCTCACTCTTACACACGGCAATTTACGAACAACTGTTTTATCTGAATTCAAAACTTTTAGTAATTTCGATGCCTTTCTCGAATGTTTTTTTCCTCTCTTTTGCACACGGCAATTTACGATTAACTGTTCTTGGCTACATCTCGAACCCTCTAGTAATTTCGATGCCTCTCTGGAAATGTTTTGACAACTGTCTTAGGATGTATAAAGCATGCTTCAGACGTGTCTTTTTAATTATGTTTGGTGTAATGACGTTACTCTTCATTACGGAACAGTAATATGGTTTTTTATCAACCTGCTCCTAAGGACGTAGCCTACATTGTTGTTTATGAACATTTTTTTTCGAAATATTGTTTACACTAACGTAGTTTTTATATAGTTTATTTATTTATTTTTTTAGGGAAACAAACAGTACGATATTACATAAATAATTAATAATAATAGATGACACATAAACCAATGAAGTTTCCACAAATAAACAATACACTTAAGAAGCAGACAATAATGAAAAAGAGAAAAACAAGAAGCTAAACAATAAACTAAAAAATTACAAAATGAAACACTGCTTAACACGAATAATAAAAAAATATAAAAAATAAGGAAAAATATAAAATACATAAAATACAAAATCAACAATTAAACAATAGGTTATTAATACAATTTTTGAAACTTAAAAGTGAATTTGAAAATATGTCTATACTTGTAAATTTTTTATTATACTCATTACATGAGCGAAGTATAAAGGTATTTCGAGCATATTTCGTTCTAGTACATGGCAGGTCAAAAATATCGTGGTTACGCTTACTAAATTTTGGAACCTTAAAATTCAAACAGCTTAATAAGAAAGGGCTATCAATGAAATTATTTAAGAGTTTAAAAAGAAAAATTTGATCTCTAAGCGTGCGTCGCATCTCTAAAGGTCTAATATTAGGTGGACATTGATCGTGACTATAAAATTTATATTGAGTATATTTTATAAATTTAAGTTGTATTTTTTCTATAGAATTTATATATACCTTATATTGTGGGTTCCAGATTGATGAACCAAATTCCAATATCGAGCGTACTAGACTATTATACAGAATAATAAGCGTATAATAATGTTTAAACTCTTTACCAACTCTTAGTATAAAACCAAGCATTCGATAGGCCTTAGCAACAATATAGTCTACGTGAAACTTAAATGTTAATTTGTTATCCAGGTAAATACCCAAGTCTCTCACCTGAGACACACGGGTAATAATTTCACCTTTTAGGTGATAATCATAATTAGTCGGCGATATTTTACGAGTAAAAGAAATAGTGCTACACTTTTTAACATTCAGAGAAAGAAAATTCTCGTTACAATATTTGCATAATTTGTTAAGATCTTCTTGTAATAGTAAACAATCAGATAGTTTAGAGATCTTTCTAAAGATTTTCATGTCATCTGCAAATAATAGTACAGAAGAATGATCAAATATTTGGCAAATATCATTTATAAAAATATTAAATAGCAAGGGGCCAAGGTGAGAGCCCTGTGATACACCAGAAGGAACGGGAACGAACGTTGAACAAAAACCCTTTATTGTCACAGCCTGACTTCTATTGTGGAGATAAGAGCTTAGCCACCGAAGAAGATCACCGTGAATACCAACTTGCTCTAATTTACTCAATAGGATAGTATGAGAAATTTTGTCGAAAGCCTTAGAGAAATCGGTGTAGATGACGTCTACTTGAGCACCAGCGTCCATGTCTTTCACCACACGATGAACTAGTTCACACACATTTGTTTCAACAGACCTTTTACTAACAAAACCGTGTTGCTCACTAATCAAAATACCTCTTACAATTGGAAAGATACTGTCATAGATAATTTTTTCGAACATTTTAGCTATAGTACATAATTTAGAGATGGGCCTATAGTTCTGAACATTATGTTTATCTCCCGACTTAAAAATAGGTACAACGAACGAGCGCTTCCAAACAAGTGGCATTGTGCCTGAACGTAATGATTTATTAAAAAGAAGCGAAATTGGATAACCTAAGGATTTGTAACATTGCTTTAAAAATACCGGAGGAATCTCATCCGGTCCACAGCCCTTATTAATATCTAGTGATTTCAGATATTTTTTAACGGTCGATACTGACAAATCTATATGGCCAATATTTAAATTAAAATTTTTACAATCTGTGTATATTTTAAGTGATTGTGTAGTGGGTTGAGTTTCGTAAACCGATTTAAAATATTCATTAAAAAGTGAGCACATCTCTTCCCCTTCCCCAGCAGTACGATCAAATAAAAATACGCTATTAGGTAGACTTGAAGACGATTTCTTTGATTTCATAAAAGACCAAAAATATTTACTGTTACTACGTATTTTAATTTCCGCATTATAAATATATTGATCATAGCATTGAACTTGGATTATTTTTTGACGTTCCCGTAGAAGAGCAAATGAGTGGTAATCAGATATCCTATTGTAGATCTTCCATTTCTTTTTTGGTATTTTAATTTTTCAGCAATCAATTTAATTAAAGGACGAGTATACCAACACGGATAATTATTTGTATACTTCAATATCTTCACAGGAACCAGATCAGTGATTATAGAATTTATAACTTCATAGAACGTATCAACCGCCCGGGAGACATCACAGTCATTTAAGATATCGTACCAATCGACACACTGTATAGCTTCATTGATTGCCTCGTAATCTGCTTGACGATACAAGCGTATTTTACGGGTTGTAAATATATCACGTTTTGATGATGGCGTCGTAATTTGAATTTGCAATGCAGGATGGTGAACATCTTCTTCAACCAGCGGAACAATACATCTATGAACCAAACTATCACAACTACTAATAACAAGGTCTAAGAATCGTCCATTCTCATTTGAAATGGAATTATATTGCTTAAAATCAGTAAATTGAAGAAAGTTATATAGACAATTAATTAGTTCATTACCAGAACTAAAATTATTAATAATCATATAGTTACTTTCTTTTGACCAAGTAGCCCCAGAAATATTAAAATCACCCAGCAACAAAAAGCTATCATCAGCATAACAGAGACGATCATGAGAAACACTATCATACAATTCACAGAGTACTTAATACTGAGAGCTACAATGTGGAAAGTAACAACAGTATATGTGCAGAAGTTTCATAGGAGGACCAGAACTGGTTACAATTGACACTTTGATTATTTTAGCCGCATTATTTGTTAAAATGATAGGTGAAGTGGAATAGACAGAAAGATTAGAGCTAACGGCAATTAAAACTCCTCCGCCCATTTTATCACCACGTGAGTGATAACACCTGTCGCTTCTGTATACGGAGTACCGAGACTCAAAAATTTCAGAGTCAAATATGCCTTCGTGTAACCATGTCTCAGTCAAACAAATTATATCATTATCCTGCTGCATCAAATTCCGAAAAAATGTATTAGTTTTTGTTCTTAATCCACGTACATTCTGGTAAAGTATATTAAGCGTATTACTCATAATTGGAAACAGACACAATAATCAAAGATAGCCCCTTCTCAGTAACAATCAAAAACACAGAGTAAACAATTTACAAAAAGTTTACATAGTTTTAATTTTTAATTAATAAAAAATAAAAATAAATTTATTTCGTTTAAACGAAATTTAAAATGGCGTTCAATCAACAATAATTATAATTATTAATTGATAAAAATTAATTAAATTTAATTAAAAAAATTAATTAAATAAATTAATTAAATGATAAAAATATATAAATGTCTTTGTTATTCTTTTGGTTCCGTTACTTAATTATCTGGAAGCATCTACTTTAAAAGGAAAATTGAAATACAATAATAGTAATACTAATCTACCTTAAAATCACATTTTCATCTTCTCTAACGACGTTTTTTTGTATTCCGCAGTAAAAGGTTATTTATACTTATTTTTAAAATTAAGGAAAAAATTTCTCCAAATTAATTTAATGGCACGTGTAAATAATTAGCAAACAAACCAACACTAAAACGCACTTTTCTTATTATTATTTTATTATTAGTAAGACAGCCAAAATATAAATGACATATAGAAAGATATAAGTATTTAAAAAAGACAAAAGTCTTTTACAAAAATTCAATTTATTCTAAATCTATTCTGTTACGTGATTAAACAACAAATATGAAATCACCTAACTTCCTTCCTACATTTGTAACATTAATATTTTCTTATATAAAAGGTCTGAAGAAAAATGCTTCAGAATTCATATGACATCGATTTCCTACTTTAATCAGCACACGTGTCTCTGAATGGACGGGTATTGAAATGTCCCTCGTGTACCCGAAATCCGAATGTCAATTTGTTGTCAATACAGATATTTTGATCATATCGTTTGTACTAGCGTAAGCTTTGAGGGTGAGAGGTGTGATCAGTGATACGTATCCTTATTTTTCACATATTTTTAAATAAAATTTTGAATATAATATGCAATTTGTAGATATGTTTTTTTACGAACGAATATATAACGAACTAATAATATAGTTTTTAGTTCGTTGGCTCCATAATACGGCAATGTAAAAAGCTGTTCGGCATTTCTTGGGGCTCTAAAATTAGTTTGGATAAATAAATATCGCAGATGTAAGTTAAAAATAATTTAAAATATACCTATAAGTTTTCAAGTTTGAATTTTAATGTGTACAAAAATGTTAAAATACTGATCATTTTGCCCTTAGCTTTGCTCGCATAATAAGCGGGGCGGTTACATCCTTGCCAAATTTAATAGAAATCTGTTTAAGCGTGGAATAGTAACAAAAAGAGAGAGAATTGCTTTCTCATTTATAATCTATACATATAATAAAATTGTAACTAAGCCGAATCATACAGATACAGATACAGAGGCCGAATCTAATAGTTTTTAGAATTTTTGTTTGTCTGTCTGTTACCGCATCACAGAAAAAGTACTGGAGGTATTTTGATGAAATTTGATATGATGATAACTGGTTATTCGGGCTCAATTACTTTTTACCCCGAGAAAATATCTTATTTCTGAAAAAAAAATAAAAAAACTGTAATGTAATAGTATACTTAATATGTACTACCTAAGAATTTCGTTTTTGGTCATCTAAACGCGGTTGGAGCCGCGGGCAATGCTAGTATAAGTATAAAATGATCTGGCTAACAAAGTCCAATGATCTCTAAACGACGTATCAAACAAAATAATGAATTTAAATCCACAGTATGATACGAAATTGCTACTATTTTAATTATTAAACCAGGATATAATCAATAAAGTCAATACAGTAGAGACTCGATTATCCGGTCCTCAGTTATACGGATTCGCGATTATCCGGACTACCCATGGCGATCAAATAACTTCGGAACTGGCGACCGCCCGTACCCACCCTCGCCCTGCCCGTTCGCTGTCGCCGCGTTTTTGTTATAGTTACCATTCACCAATGGTTAAATAAATGTTGATTTGTCTTTAGTTGATTTAAATTAAACACCAACATTAGGTATTATGTAATATGTACGAAAACCGTTTTTTTTCATACATTCGATTATCCGGATTTTCGATTATCCGAATGCCTACCGACAACAATTAGTCCGGATAATCGAGTTTCCACTGTATAATTGATTTTATTTGCTAATATCAGTACGATCGTGGTTTCAGACAAAATGCGCCGCAGCGGGGTGGGCATCCTCGGGCGTGCGAGGGCGAGGACCCTCAAAATGACAGTCACTATTGTTCTAGTCTTCTTCGCGTGCTGGTCGCCATACTACTGCTACTGTATGTGGTAAGTTGATATTAAATATAAAATGGATATTAAATTATAAAGTTTGTGCTTATTATATATACACTGTTATAATGCTCGCTATGAAAATCAACAACTTGAAAACCAAATAGGTAGTATAGGAGTCTTTATACTCTTTCGATTTGTCCTCGATATGAGCCTAAAGCTATTTTTACTTACGTCGTAAGTAATTAACATCAGATATTTCCATATTTTTTATTTGACTTCAAAAAAAGGAAGAATTACACAATTCGAGGGCGTACTTGCGTGTGTTTTTGTTACGAAAAACGTATATATGTAGGTATATTCGCTGATTGTGAACCGATTTTCATAATTCTTTTTTCCTTTCTCCTCTTCAAGGGTGCATTGATACTCGTATAAAAAAGAAAAATTTATACCTAAGGTTGAAATATTAAGAAAGTAACTTTGAATATATTTAAAAAAAACACTAATTCGGAATAGTTCACCTCTTTTTTTAACGTTGGGAAATACAACGTTAGGAAATAGTTTTATTCTAGATTAAAATATATTTTTAAACTATATGTACATATGTGCAGGTACTGGATAGACAAAAAGTCAGTGCAAAGTCTAGACCCAGCTTTCCAGAAAGCGATGTGGCTGTTCTCGTGTACAAATTCTTGCGCAAACCCTATAGTGTATGGAGCGTTCAACAGAAACCGCTGGACGTGGCGTTCGGGACCCGTGAGTAAGATTTAGGATTTTTCATTATCTAGTAAAATAAGTATTTCTTTATTTAATTTTTAAGTGAGACAGTAGTAGCCCAGTGGTAACACGCTCACTTGGGAAACCGAGTGAATATGATTCATTGTGATTTATTTTTAATAAAACATCCACATGCCTGCGTTTTCATTCGTTCTGTTATAATTCTTAAATGTTTGGAACCCATGAGGGGGATCTATATAATAATATATAATAAATGAATTTTTATGTATGTAGCTGTAACTTGTTATATTTAAATGAGTTGAAAATATTATTTTATCACGTTTTGTTATTATTATTTATCATATTACAGAAAGAACTACAAATAAATGGATATAAAAAAAAATTCTTTCGGTTTCCCAGAATACACGATGTCAAAACGGCTTGAGAAGAGGTTCACGGTTCCCCCACGGCGATTCTATGGAAATATCCGCCGCGACTCTAGCCAGAGCGAGGAGTTCCATACAAAGTGAAAGGTTTAGCCGACGGGACTCTACTTTTAATCATAATGGATCCCATAAGAACTTCAACAACAACAACAACAATAATAACATTAACGGGATCGTTTAGCGATTTGCCGGTATCAGACGCGTACGGACTCAGTGATGAGAAAAATGTTACTCGTTGTTACCGTTAACTTAACGTTCCGTTATCTTTAATAGTGATATATGTATAAAGAGTTATCTTTAATAGTGATAATGTTTAACTGCCTCGGTGGTGTAGTGGCTAGCATGTACGGCTGCACACTCGGAGGTCCTGGGTTCGAGTCCCGGGTGGGGCCAAGTTTAGTTATTGAGTCTTTCTGTATAGTAAGTCTCAGTAACAGCCCGGAGTTGGGAAGTTGGCGGTGTTTTACCCCCGTGCCTCGGAGAGCACGTAAAGCCGTCGGTCCTGCGCCTTGACTCTCACCGGTCGTGTCGAGTGGTCGTCCCACCGGAGTATGAGAGTGACAGGAATAGAGAGTGCACGTTGTGTCTGCGCGTACACTTGTGCACTATAATATCTCCTGCGCAGTTGGCTAGTCACAATGAGATTGGCCGCCGTGGCCTGAATCGGCCAGGAGAACATCATGTATAAAGATAATGTATTCTATTTTTAAACGGAAATGATATTTCTTTCTCTGTATCATTATTTTTAAAGTTTGAAAGAGAGCTTTAAGCTTTTATACATATCTATAAAATAGGTAAGGTCGTATTTGTGTAAATTAAGTTAAAACTTATTTTTGTATATATGTAGTTGTTGTTTGTAAAAGCTAAATATCGAATCATTTGTAGTAATTTAAAACTTTACTGTAATATTTTGTAACTTTGACATGTGTCTGTCTGTTTGTAAAATTATTTTCATTAAATTTTTTTATATATCATATATCGAAACCTAAAACATATAGAGAGGACCAATTTTTATGGAAAGTGTTTAAAACCCAATTATTCTTATAATTCGATATTTAGCTCTACAGATCATGTAAAAATATGTGTAGGGCGTCATTAGGAGGGAGTTGTATAGCGTTATTCCTTGCGAATTTATACAGTAAAACTGTAAATTAATGTCTATTTTAGAAACTATTAATTTAGTTAGACTTTAGTTCATTGAACATTCCTTTATAGATGCAATTAACGAAGATACTCATATTTATACTATAAAATACATTTCCAAAGATTTTTGTTATTTTTTTATCTAAGACTGACTGACGGACATTATAATTTAAACAATATACTCATTGTATCTTTTTTAAATATTGTTTAAGTAAAATAAAGCGTAAGTTGGCTGTGAGGTGATAAGAGACGGTTCATTAGTCAAGAGGTGATTTTATACCAAATAAGCCTTAAGTGCAAGAGATATTTGATAAATAAAATATAAAATGATAACGACTTTTATTTACCTGAAACCTTATAGTGATGAATAAACAAAAAAATGCACTAGAGTAAGTATTTATTAAAATAACATTTCAAAAGATGACAGTAGTATGAATTAAAAATAAGATTATAAACACTGATATAAAAAATCTACAATGATTTGTACTTAAGTTAGAGTTTGTTTTGGTCATATAACTGGCAGTACCAATCGACTTGCAAAGTGTTAATGTAATTAAAATATTAAAGAGTTAATATTATCTTTAGCGTTAATATATAATGAGAGTAAGAGTAGTCGATGACTTCATTACAATAAAATAACCAGTTACTTGACATCTAATAATTTCTAATTTAACTCTATATATTGATTATACTCACGTAAATAAATCTGATAGATATAGAATTCCATTTTTATTTACTTACATCTAAACAATAACCTTAAACACTAATTTTTGGCCATTTTAGGGATACTCTGTGTATTATATTAAACAGTAGGCTCGATTAATTCGTCTTTCTTAGTTTAGTCCCATGACTGAACGTTAGTGAGGAAGTATTTTTCAATCTTTCCCATCGACGTTTTATATAGTCAGTTATCAAAGGTGGCAGGCGTCTTTGATAATGAGTAATATCTGATATCTAACCAGATATTTTCAAAAAAATGATTTTATTTACAATATTGGGTAGATTATTAAGAAATAATAAAATAATAATTTTCAATTTTTCATTCGATCCAGATAAAACGAGAATATAATCGAACCTCTGCAGTTATTTATAATTAACAACCAATTATTTAATATAATTTTCAAATGTTACAATAATTACGTATTCAATACAAAGTTCTATCTTTTAAATCGTTCTTAACGATTATAAATAAATATAAGCATAAAATTTTATAAGGTTATCGGAAATCGTTATCGTTAAATATTCTAAGGTTATCGGATGTAACCATAAGTTAAATTGGAATGCAATGGCATGACTGAACTAGACTATAATCTTATATTATGGCACATTTAGTTCTCTGTATATAGCGTAGAAAGAATACAGATACACACATTTGACAATTGTCGCGTGACGTCGTGATAAAAATATAAGTTATACAACCAAATAATCAATTAACTTAAAAATAAATTCAATCGCTTATTTTTACCGAAACTCCATCAGGACATGCTCTTATATAATATGTAGATAAGATAGAAAGTACTACAAACATTCTTGTAAAGGTTCATAATACGTTCATACAAAAATAGATGGACAGCTCTCAACTCTCTCTCTCTCTCTCTCTCTCTCTCATCATTATTTAAAATCGTTCAATCGATAAAACTAACAGAAAAGCTAAATGGTGACATAATCAGTAGATGACTATAAACTTAATAAAAATTGTATATAGAATACAATTTACAAAAAAAAGAAACGTAAAGATAATACAATATTTTTTATGAAAATGCTTTTATAAGAATATGTGCAACACGAGAGCTGCGCCGTTCGATATATTGGCACATAAAGACTCACTGATACATTTTTGATACTTATGTCGATTTAAAACGTCTCATATTTTTAAATTATAATATTTAAAACATATAACACGAAACTACAAATCGAAGTAATAATTTTTAACATCAAACTATAATATGACATCGCTAATATATGTACGTAAGTCAAAATATGTTTTAATTAGATCGACGTCAAAGATACGTATGAATAAATTAACTTTCTTTTTGAATCTATAATATTTATAGGCGTTCATTATAAAAAAAACATCAGTAATACCCAAGAAAACATATAATTATAAAAAACGAGGAGCTATTTAGGATTTCAAAGGAGAATTTTATTTTGCTTCTTTTGAGAAAAATCTTAAACTAACAATTTTGCATACAATGTACGTCCAGTAAATAACAATCTAATCAAGCTATCTTTAAAACATACCAACCTATAGATGCATAAAATACAACAAAATTTTGTAGTGTTTGACCATATCCCAAACAATATTAATATCAACGAACGCTACGTAATAAATAAATCACAAAACAATCCACACTACTTACTTATACGTTATTGTCCTGAAACGGAATAACGTTTAAGTTATTGAACACAGAACGCTTAACCGTTATGATACTTGGATATGACCGGCACCTATATATTATAAAGCATATTGCTTTATATAATTATACTACTACAATAATTTTATGTATAATAAAAATTATATAATAAAAATATGTTTTTAATAAATACATATCAATTCGTTAAAAGTACGTAAACATACATACATAATACAGCTTTATTTAATACATTAAGTATTAAATCATATTAACGACACTATCCGTTATTATTATAAATTAAGATACATAATATTTAAATAACAAAACTAATAACGTTATTCAAAATAACGATAACGATCGTTATTCTCAACATCACAGTATCCGGTCATATCGAGCTGGTTCAATGCTCGCCCTTCTCCAGCTCAGTTAGTTCGTGCGCAGCCGCAAGTTCCCTGTCGTTGTGTAACGCGCGCGTTTTCTCTATGTCTCCCTGCGATAGAGACGTGACGATGATCGCGCCTAAAGCGTCACACACCACGTTGATTGTTGTGCGGAATCGGTCACTGCACAATAAAATATATTTTTTATTAAGATAGTAACAAGTAGCATAAGAGACTAACTGCCTTATTTATTTATAAATAATTTAAATAAAAAAGTTAAAAAAAAACTTTTTTAAAGTGAAAGTTTGTAAGTGAAGTGAAGTTTTGTAAAGTGACCATTATAAATTAGTGTCATTTATTTTACTGTAGGAAAAATATACGCACAGCAGCCAGTCGACCGCTAAAATGATGGAAACATCTTCAGCGGGCAGGTTAACAGTGTCCAACACCATCACCATGGTGACCAGACCCGCCTGGGGAATCCCCGCAGCGCCTATACTAGCCGCTGTAGCTGTTACACTAGAAATATATCGGGTAGACAGAATAATATTTAGATTTTTTACTTTATTTAATTTTTTATATTGAATTATTACTATATGTATAATATAACTGTTTGTATAATAATAATCTCTAAACACATAGTGAAAGGAGCTCAAGTCGTGTTAGTTCTGGGAATGAAAATGTAAGAAAGTAAGTAAGCAATTACCCCTTACCTCACAGCAATAATTTTGCCAAAAGACATGTCAACTTTCCTTAACTGAGCAATGAAAATGGCTGCCACTGCCTCATACAGCGCAGTCCCATCCATATTGATGGTAGCGCCGATGGGAATAACAAAGCGAGTTATTCGCGGATCAAGACCCATTTCGTCGCAGCAACCAATCGTTATAGGCATTGTTGCTGAACTAGAAAGACATAATATTGGATTAATTTATATAAAAAACTTAAAAAAAAAATAAAAACCGACTTCCAGACACTAAAATGAAAAAAATAACTAAACGGGGGTTTTCATTTAGAATAGATACCTAATCAGATATTTTCGAAGTAAGCAGGTAATTTGTAAAAAGAAAGTTTTTTAATAACATATTCGATTAAATAATTTATTTAAAAAATATATTTATTGTTGATTTTTAAAAAAACCCCTCGACCGATTTCAATAAAATTTATACACCCTTTGAAACAAGAAAAAAATCCAAATCGGTTCAGGCGTCTTCGAGTAATCGGTGAACATACATAAAAAAAAGAAAAAAAGATTCCGACGAATTGATAACCTCCTCCTTTTTGGAAGTCGGTTAATTAATTACTAATGTCTGAGTCGTGAATTTGTTTCCTAAATTAGGCTTATTTATGCTAGGGTCCTTATATAAGAAAATATTATATAGCCTTGTAGTGTATCCAAAACCCCGTGTCTTACTAGTGCTTCGTCAAGTTTCCGATAGTGATTTTAATAAGGGTAAGAACCCCTTTGATTTTTATTTCCAGTGACATCATAAAACAGGGTTATATGTCCTAAGAAAGACAAGTCAAGTTTTTGCAAAATCCATTTAATACATTCTAATTTAACCTTAAATTCTTTTTCGTTATCATACGTTTTTTCTTTGTGGTATAAATAGAGCCCTTAACTTTTAACGAACATTGTACTTTGTTTTAACTAGATCAGGATATGTGTGTCGGTCAAGCATTCATCCCGCGAAAGAAGCAGCCTCGCCAGCAACCATATTCTTGCTCGAATTTTCTATTCCCCGTTAAAATCCCGTTAATATTAGCTCAACCGTTTCGGAAGTTAGTAGGTACAATAGACAAATAAAACTTTAGGCTTAGGTGTCGTGTAAATAACCATATAAACTCGACATATAGATATAATTAGCTAAGATTAATATATTTACTATTTTACTGTAGGTCTTACCTTGAAGCAGTTCCAAATGCCGTCGCCATAACTTGTCCCATTTTAGCAATATATCTACACGGCAGTTTCTTGGTGGCAAGTATGAACAAAATACTCAAAGTACCGAAACCATGAATGAATAGCCCTAATAGTACTGTCATAAAGTAAAGTCCCAATCGACCGACTAATTCCGCGAAAGAGTCTATTTCCATAATTTTTGCTGTGATCAAAAAGAAAACACCTAGAGGAGATAGCCTGAAAATAAAAGATGGGCTATGTAGTATTTTGGTATTTGAAAAATAAGACAAAAAAAGTGGTATTATAATGGTAAAGTTTAATTAAGCCAAGTTTGTCAAATCAAATTATTATGCAGATTTTTTATATATAATTAAGAATCAGATTGGACAATTGAAATTATATTTTGAGGAATATATTTTAACGATACGTTAGGCTCAGTTTGTAGTGACCTTTTTTGCTGTGCCAGCCGTTGTGAGAACGAGTCCCGCTAGGTGCATCCATTTGTGTGATGAGCACGAATGTTTGTACTCAAGACATGGGTGTTTATATTTAATATGTACGTATTTAATGTTATATAATATATTGTGTAGTGTATCAACTATCTTGTATCCACAACACATGCCTCGTAGCTTACCATGGAACTAGATGGTGTTGTGTGTTATTGTCACAACATTTAACAATGTATAATGGTTCATAAAATCATAAAAGTAAAGCAAAAGTGGTATATAATAAGAAAAATAGCTGTGTTACCAAATAACCCATCCAGTGATAATCATCATAGCTTCCGACAAAGCATGGAAGAAATCTTGCAATGGTCTACTCTGTTCACCCATTTTTCCCAGCGTAATTCCAAGTACGATGCTGAAGCATACTAAGCCTAGCACATTGCTTCCACTCTGATAATTACCTTCTATTTTGTATGTTTCTAAATGTCCTGTAAAATGCCAAAAATATATTGAGTTTTATTATTCTGAAATTAATTAATGATGTCTGATTTCCTGCAAGAGAAAATTTGACTATGACAAAGATAGATACATAAAAAATTATAGTACACACAAAATTGTAATCCCTATTTTCTTACTCTTCTCTCAGCTCAACACATATGGGCTTAAGACTAAATCAATGCCTTTACGTCTTCAAGGCACGTAAATGTCACATAGAAACAATATCAACTTGTAACTCCATAGTGCCATCCTATATATGTACGTAAGTGTAAGGCACTAGCGACTCAACTACGGTACGTTTTAACGATAAGTATGAAATATATAGACATATACATATTATATGATTAAAATTATATATATATATATATATATATATATATATATAATAGTCCCAGGTCGGGCCAAGTTTAGTTATTGAGTCTTTCTGTATATTAAGCCTCAATAACAGCCCGGAGTTGGGAAGTTGGCGGTGTTCCAACCCCGTGCCTCGGAGAGCACGTAAAGCCGTCGGTCCTGCGACTTAACTCTCACTGGTCGTGTCGAGTGGTCGTCCCACCAGAGTATGACAGTGACAGGAATAGAGAGTGCGCGTTGTCTGCGCGTACACTTGTGCACTATAATATCTTCTGCACAGTTGGCTAGTCTCAATGAGATTGGCTGCCGTGGCCGGAATCGGTCAGGTTATCATAGATTTTAGCCCGATAAAATTTTGAAATAAAGGTAATATGGCCACGAAAAAGTATAGACTAACATTAACAAAATAAAACATATACCTGAATCGAGTACCTCCTATTTTTTAGAAGTCGCTCAAAAAATACATAACAGAAATAATCACCTTTAATTGCCTTAGTGTCATTCTGGTCGTATACTAGCCTCGTCCTGTACGACGCGATCGTGGCCTGCGCTATATTCTCTGGGAATACATTTCTGAAATATACGTTAAATATTTTAAATCTAAACCAGTAAGAAAGTTACAATTGAAGAGAAAAGATACATCGATTATTACAATTAATCGATTGATAGATTAGATTATAGTTTTATGTTGTTTGCCCTTTGCTGTTTAAATTTAAGATTCTTGAACTATTATTCCATAATAAAATATAGTCACAAAAACATACATATAAAATACTCATACAATTTTATATTAGTAATTCATCGTGTCGCACAATTGTCGGATGGACGGTTGTTCTAATACCTATATAATTCAATAGCTCAACGACAGAAGGACAAATCTTATGAATAGATTGGAGGTGCGACTGTCGGTGCTAAGGTCGAAAACTTCCTGTGATGTTAAATCATTGTATATCTAAACCAATGTTTGGATATTGCAAATAATTTTCACCATTATGATGATAAAAGTTAATATTGCATGATAAAATATATTTGTGTTGTTAAAATTTTGGTAGATATGGTTTTGCAATATTGAATCTATTTTCCTTTTTCCATAATATATTGTACTTAGGTTAAGATACGATGGGACTGACAAGTCCTAAAAGGATAAAAGTCCCTAAATAAAAATAGAGATAAAACAGAAATATAATAACTAAATGATCACAATACTTAATCTAATAATTAAACTTAAAGTTTATATCCTATAGGAGTCAATAATTATAATAGAGTAATTGCTTGTAATATACGTCTATTAATTTGTTATATTATGATTACGTTGTTTTAGAGTATTTGCTTGGAAATTAAATGTACAAATTATCATTTTTTAAGTGAAACCTCTTTAGAATCGTTGTGATTTGAAACTCGATGAAACGAAAATGCGACACTAAAAGGAGACAAACACAAATATATAGGATTAAGCCGGAGAATGAGATAAAATATATTGCCTTGTTACCATGGTAACCGTTGTTAATGTCTGACAAATTTAAAATATTATATTATTTCCGTATATGATATTCTATAAATATATGATTGTAATATGCCTAATATGCCTTAGTTAATTATTGATTTGTTTTAATGTAATTGCGATATTTGCCAAGGAATTTTTATTAACTGCGCGTAAAGGTTACACGCACCCATTTTTTTTATTTAAATCTATAATATCATATCATAAGCATGTGAGATGTTTCTGGATAGCTCTAAAATTGTAAAATTCGAAAATTGAAATATACGATTCTAAATGGCTTTTTATACAAACGATATGAAAATCAAAAATGCTTTAATAATATATTAATTAATTAAAGTTAAGTCCCACCAATCGCAGCTATAATATTGAGCACCGAGTCGTTACTTGTTCAGTACCTAAGCATCTAGACCCGATCGAGTAACCTATGTCACCTGTCAGTCTGACGATCGGTTGTGTGTCGAGCCGTTGTTTTATTGATACTATAGGGTCAGGCACCGTACGACCAATCAAGTGAATTAGTCTCGGTCAGAAATGTAACTGAACGGTCTCTTGTAAAATTATCTGATCATATATTATTATTCACAGGCCGTAGCTTACCATGGAACCAGATGGTGCTGTGCGTTAATGTCCCAACAACATATTTATTTATTTTTCCTTTCATTCTTTGGATTGTATCAATTGTACTATTACAAATACAGCGGTAACGTGATTCTTTACATTTAATATCAATTATTTTCTATATTTTATAATAATAAAAAATATAAAATTGAATAATTATCTTAACCAATACATCGTTTAAGAAAACAAAATAGAGATACAAAGTCATTCCCTAATCATTGGACTTTCCGGCTTTTTCTACAATATTTTTTCATTTCAAGAGTCATAGGCGCTAATAATATAAGATTGAACTCGTTAAATTTCATACACAATAAAGTGATTAGCAGATAGACAGCCCTAGTAATGGTATCTAGGGCGCAATATAAATAGCGCGGGTTGATGAAGACTGACGAGGAGGGAACCGGCGTGCGCGTCGCTTCTCTTGACAATTGACAATTACGACGAAACTTCGCGCGAACATTGGCGCCTTGATTAAACAATTATATCACTTATTCGTCTATGCCATTATATTGCTAATTTTATTAGTTATAATAAACTAATCTTTGATTGTTCTTTTTTTCCATCGAACTTTTTCTTACAACTTGATAATTAAGAATAATTTACGATATGTGATTTATCCTTGTTGGCAACAATGCCCATAATTTTACATAGACGGACTTCATTTAAAAATAGACCTAAAAAATTTGCTCTAAACGTATTCCTTATAGGAAATATCATCGTATTGTCGATTATACGAGTGTATTTAGTTGGATTTGGCAGCTTTTTTGACAAATTTTCGTTAATATTATTTATCAAAATTAAAACATATATCAATAATGTAATATAAATATTAACATGTGTATGGAAAACATAAATTATACTCGATTAGCCTGATTAAAATAAACTTTACACAAAACTTCAATATTAAGGTAAATCAAATATTGTAATAAGCAGGTTTTAACATAACTAAAAATAGGTAGGTACTTACTTGTGCCTAACAATTTATCATCTTAAGATGAACTCTAATACTAGTAGATTAAAAGGTAGTTAACCTGTCAGGTATAAATTAAATGAGCAATTACCGTCTCTCCAATAAACTAACAAACAAGCAACAGATAAATGCCACTTTAAGTCGGACATGTCTAAATCCAGCAGACATTT
Organism: Brenthis ino; assembly: GCA_921882275.1. Lineage (NCBI taxonomy): Eukaryota > Metazoa > Arthropoda > Insecta > Lepidoptera > Nymphalidae > Brenthis > Brenthis ino. The sequence goes on along the minus strand of OV170224.1, from coordinate 18,621,537 downwards.
TGTCATCTTTAATTTGCTCAACTTTAAAATATCCTGTTTCCAACTACTTATAGTCTATTTAAGATATATTCAAAGCGTTCTATAAAAAAACCATTCGATGTTATGAATGTAATGTAAATTTCAGGAAAAAAGAGCAAATATTTTCAGTGTAAATTTCATGGTCCAGGCGGTATCGTTGAAGACGACAAAGTCTTCGCACAATCACAAATCTAGGAATTATGGAGATTAGCTAGCTACTGTAGTTGTGGAAACGTATTTTATTCAGCCCTTTTTAACGTCCCACTGCTAGGCACGGGACTTCCTCCAGTACTAGGGGAATCAGGCTATAGTCCACCACGCTGGCCAAGTGCGGGTTGGCGGACTTCACATGTCTTTCGAACACTTGAGGTTGTCTCAGGTGGCAGGTTTCCTCACGTTGTTTTCCTTCGCCGTAAGGCAAGTGATAAACATGTTAGAAATGATTCGCAACTACTAACGAAACCTAACTTTACGTAAATTAGTTTTTTCTTTTATTTGAAAAATTTCTGAATCATCCTGAATATAACGTTTAATTTGTTCTAATTTATTATTTGGCGCTATTATTCAATTTTTTCGCAAATTTCGCCCGGATGGCTAAATTAACACTCTCATTAAGCCAATCATGCGACGGGAATACGCAAACAACGTGTGATATTTCATCTGACCATTTATAACAATTGGTAATGGGATATTGAGCGCAAAGTTATCTATCTACTTGGTATTCCCTAACGCCTGGATTAATTAAAGGGCATCTATGATTAAGATATTGAGTAATTCATTCCGAACTATCAATTGATAATAACATGAAACGGGCTATATAACGCATTATAAATTAAAAATAGAAAAAAACCCCTACGCAAATTAATTGTCTTTTAACGATTACACTGGCACGCGTGAACACACTTAATAGAGTAATCGTACGCCAAAATGCCTTACATAATTTTAGAAAAGAGCTGATACTCTTACACTGCGGGACCGATATTAATCAAACATAGCTCAGAAGGCTTTCAAATGAAAAAAGCCGCATCGAAATCGGTCCATCCGTTTGAGAGCTACGATGCCACAGACAGACACACACACAGACAGACATTGACGTCAAACTTATAATACCCCTCTTTTTGCGTCGGGGGTTAAAAATACTCATACTGAGATAAATTATAATGGAGAAAATTAAGCGATTTTTCAACTTATTCTTATTTTTGTTTATTAAAGTGGTCATTTTAAGATTTTTAGCAAAGATTTTATGATTAATTCAAATAAAATTACCTTATCAAATCCAATAGAGTATCCGAAGTAAGTGTATCTTTGGTGATGAGTTTTTTGGTGATATTTGGTTGGGCATACGCTTCGGGATCGTTTCCAGGCTTGATAGTGGTGACAAGGGCAATGCCCAGCATCACCGCGCAGATTGTCGTGGTCATGTAATAAATAATGGCTCGCAAACCAACCCTAAAGATTAAAATTAATATAAATATATTTTTACGTAACACCAATTTTTCTACTTTAAAATATTGGTTTAAAGACCTTAATCTTATAATTGATACATATATTTAAAAATTTATTATATTTCTTTAAATATTTTTTTTATATTAAACTGAACTTTTTGTCTTAATAAAAAACCACAACTCACTTGCCAGATAAACTGAGATCTAGAGAACCGATGGCAGACACAATAGACGAAACTAAAAGAGGTACTATCAAGCACTTAAGCATTCTAAGGAAAAGCTCCCCCGGGTATTGGAAGTACATCACATCTCGCCTCGACCACTCAATTCCAGACGCTCTCAACCCCCATCCCAATAGTGTGCCTGATAGTACACCGATCACAGTCAGTAGTGTTAAAAGATTGTCCCGAAGAAATGACGTACATTGATTTCTCCTGATTTGTAGCGGCATCTTGGTTAGATACCGTCGTTTCTGAAAAGAAAAATTTTAAAAATTAATCATAATATTTTAAAAATGAATTATTACCAACATGTTATTTTTTTATAGTTTATTCACTAAAATAAATTGTTAGAAATCGAATAAAATACTCAAATTCCACAATTTATATTTATAACGGAAATGCGTTTAATTAAGTGAAAACTTCTGTAAAAAGTTATTATAATTATATTTATTTAAGTATTATAAAAACTTTATTTACCTATAGATTTAACGTGCAAAACAATACATCAATTTTTAATAGAAACTAAATGTAGTAATAATTTTTGATCAAATAAAAAACAAGAAAATGTTATAATTAAAAAAAAAACGATTTTGCAAAAAAGTTGAGCAAAGCTTGTCAGAAAAATAAAATGAGTGCGAGTAACCTTTACACGCGGTTGTAGTAAAACTTCTTTGGCGCTGTGACAAATACCGCAATTAAATTAAAACAAATAAAAAAAATCGATGCATATAATAAAATTGTAACTAAGCCGAATCTGTACATTAAATGTTTTTTGGAAAATCTTATTGAAAAATAAACATTATTATCGATAGATAGGCCGAATCTATAGTTTTTAAAAATTTGTCTGTCTGTCTGTCCGTTACCGCATCACAGAAAAACCCCTGGAGGGATTTTGATGAAATTTGGTCATAGCTGGTTATCCGGGTCAACATATAGGATACTTTTTACTGCGGGAAAATGTTTCATTTCTGAGAAAAAATAGAAAAACTGCAATGTAAGAGTATACTAATATATAAAACCTAAGAATTTGCTTTTTGGTCATCTGAACGGGGGCAATTCTAGTAATTAATATTTTTATTAAAAAAATATAATGAATTAATTATTATAATTAATTTCATTTTTATAAATAATTTTTATAAAATTATAGTCAATAAATAATAAATATATATATTTTTATAAAATATATGTAAATATAATATTTTTTTAAATAATTGATAATTTTGACTCTCACTGCCGAGACACCCATTTTTTCGATGTACCTATTATTGACTCACCCCTCAGTCACGCCTAAAGAAATTTTATCTCAAAATTTTACAATTTATATTACCTAATAAACATACACACAACATAAACACATGACTTGCTTAACAAGTACGGTAGTCGGTATACATGTTTCTCAAATCCTTTCGAACTTTCGAGCATCCCAGCTATTCGGAATTTATTAAAAAAACATCAATAAATGTAAACTTAAAAAAAAATATAAATAAATTAATAAAAAGTACACCTCAAAAGTTAAGTTACATCACCGAAAATATTTTAATTTTCATAAAAAATAAAAAGTTTATCGCTCTATCTCCGGCTAGCCAACCTTGAACATGCCGATAACGTTTCTTATTGTTGTAAAATGACCTAATCAGACCTAGTATTAACCTGTTATGATTATATCATTGTTACGCCTTATTAGTGCTTTCCGGCTGCCATTAACATAGCCCCTCGTATAAAATATGTATATATACTTATTATTAAGTAATAATATAAATGCAATAACGCAAACCAAATAGCCAAATAGCTGTAATGTTCATATCCATGTTGATATTGGACACCTTAAATTTTTACATATCAGTTGTATTCAGCACTTTTTAACGTCCCACTGCTGGACACGGGCCTCCCTTCAATACGAGGGGGATCAGGATCAGGCCATATCAGTTAACTATTGTATATAAAAAGTCAATTGAGTATATTTTATTTTGTGTACCAAATATTTCATGCCTTAGTTTTATTTTTGCGTTTAGACAAAAGATGAATATGATCATTTTATTAATAGCTACTATATTTAATATGTATAGCTTTACCTTCGAATTAACACATAATAAGCCATTTTGACATCTAACCAGTAGTTTTTTATTTACGCGCTCAATCAAACATACTCGCAACATTTTATAATTAGTATTATTATATCGCCTTCTAAAAAAACAATTTATGAACTCATTATTTTCTACAAAGTGACAAACTATATATTTTACGTTTACTGAAATCGATCACCTCCACTGATATATTCATTAGATACTTATCACTTATCAGATATTGGTCTACATACACTTAAGAGTTAATATATTTTAAGTCAATCTAAAGTATAAAATAAAATTCTTAGGCTAAATATGATTGATTCCTCAGAAAGTTTCAGATTCTTGTGACATAAACGCGTGGCCATCCACTAAAACTTGTTTACCATATAGGGAATTAAACTGACTGGAGAACAGAGAAGAATATTTTGAATTAAATTAAAAGTTAAATATTTATATATTTGTAGCTGTTTTCATTTTTTTTAAAGATCGTAGCCAAGTAAAATTGGCATGGGTTTGAAACTTGGCAGACTACACGTGTTTTATGCGGTGATTAAACTGAATTAAATGTCACATTGGAAATTGCTTCTCCCTTCTTTAATAAGAATGAATTTTAAGCATTAAATAACAATCATTTACGTATAGGTATATGTACCTTGTATATGCTTCGCAAAGAACTCGTGTCAATGAAAATAATTGTGGAACAACATTTTAATATCGGATGTTGAATACTTGCCGGCTCTTTGTTGAACAGCGTTTTGAGCAGGTACTTTCTTGACAGACTGAATATTATTTTAAATAATTTACGAATCCATAAATTTAAAAAATTACTACAACTTGCGTTATATATGATATACCTACTTCTTCTTCTTCTCCCTGCCCATTTCCCAATTACTTGGGGTCGGCGCATTACATCCTCTGTACTGCTGAAAGGATTTGGCAAAAGTTTTACGACCGGCCGCCTGCCTGACGTCAACCCTCCTTGGGAATGCTATTGTTTATAGCGGAATATGTCTTATGATATGTCTCTTATATATATCTCTGATTATGTCTTGTAATATGATGATACACTTTCGATATTTTTGTCTTTTAAAACATTTTTTATACTATTAATTAAAGTTTAATGTTATTTTCGTATATATTTTAAAATAAATTTTAATCACACTATAAATTTTGGTTTGACGTTGTCAAATTTTTTATATATGATATACCTACATATATGGTAAAACAATAGATATGGTAAAATAATTTAACTGTACTACTATTTAACATTTAATGAATTGATGATGAAAATGTAGAAGAATAAGGTATTTTATTCATTAAATATCTAAAGTATAAATGAAAATATCATTATTCCTATTTTTGTTTCGTGAACTAAATAGATGGAACAAGTTTTTATTTAACATATTATTGAATTTAATACATATTTTTTTAATAATATAAGTACAAATAGTCATTTATTAATATTTTAGTAACCTACTAGATTCTGCTCGACTTCGCCATTATAAAAAAATATTTGCTTCTTACTTACGCTCTTGAGATCCGCCATATTTTTTTACAAGTTCAGATTTAAAATAACATCTTTAAGTTGTAAACACTTGAAAGCACTATAAGGGGATAAAATGTAATGTTATTCCAATACAAATTGTGTCTTTGTGTAAAATTTCATACATATCCAATTTACGCTTGCTTGTGTCACAAGCATCCAAACAATTGGATAAAACTTCACATTTTTAATTTTAAATATAATTAATATCATGATATTCTGAATTTCATCTTTTAATAAAATTAACTTTTCCAACCTGTTAATTTACGAAGTATTAAACTATACTTGTACAATGACAAATAATTCACGGGAAATACCTCCTATATTTGTTATCAAGTTGGCACTAGTACAAAAATTATTATAAGATGTTTGTCTGTATACGTGAATAAGAAATAAAATAAGAGCAAAGAACCTTTAACTCAACAGTTTTGCTTTGTGTAATTATTATTTTATATTTTATGTACTTGCTGTGCCATCGGTCGCGGTTTCAAATCCCGCTGGGGGCATTCATTTGTGTGATGAGTACGAACGTCTGTACTGTGTATCAACTATCTGGTATCCATAACACAAGCTTCGTAGCTTACCATGGAACTAGATAGTATTATGTGTTAATGTTCCAAACATATTTATTTTTTTATTTTATTTATTTTCCTTATTTAGATATAAATAGTTATCAGCCAACATTAGCCATATAAATAATTTTTTTCGTGAACTTTTACATTCAATAAAATATTTTCAATTCAATTCTCTTGTTTTGGCTTCAAAACGTGCCAGTTGAGCACAGATTACTTCGCCAATGTCACGTAGAATGGAAAAGACACGAATAAAATACTTTAAAAGGGGGCTTAATTTTTTTATCTATTTACGATCAAAGATGCAACAAAATACGTTGCTGATGTTGTCACATCCTGTCATAATCTATGCAAAATTAAAAGGCTTGTACATCCATGGTTAAACCCAACTTAATTACATGATAAAAAAATATTTATTTATATTACCAAATTCAAAATTTCGGTAGCGAATTTAGCGCGGAGCACACGTGGGAGATAACGCGCATGCGCCCCGCGCGGATGTCATCGCGGAAATCTTTATTTAGTATCGCGATCAACTCTCCCCTCGCTCACACGCACTGCAATCCGCCTAACAACGTACCTGGCTGGAAATGTACACTCGTGCTACTAAACTTTATTGTATTGATAGGATGACGAAATAAAAATATAGAAAATTAGGGTCTCACAGTCTAAGTACTTACCTACATAGCTATTGTATTGTTCACTTGGTTTGAAAATTAAGATCTTGAAATATTCCACATTAATTTAATTTTCAAATACCTACTTATTTAAAGCAACTTATATTTTCAAAAATGGCAATATGTCTTTGGACAAGATATATTTAGGGAAAAAATCAGTATTTATAGAGCGTTTAAACTACAACGTTTTGGGCAACGCAAAAGGAAAAAAAATATAGCAAAACTTTTTTAATTCAAAAATATTAAAAGCTCTCATGTCAGTGAACTTAGCAGATCATTGTCCAGCAGATCAAAAAAAAAAGTGAGTTCTATTCGCATGCACGAGAGTTCTATAGTTCCTGATACTTTTTAGAAATAGTTCTGGCGTTTTTACCTTAAAAAAAGTCAATTGACAAAATGATCTGCTAACTTCCCGTAGCAGATCATTTTGCAGAAAATCAAAAACAAATGTGAGTTCTTCGCGCAAGGAGCTGAGTTCTACAGTTCCTGATACTTTTCAGGAATAGTTCTGGACTCTCAGCCAAGTTCCAGCAGATCATATCCGAATTTTTGAAAAGTCAGAACATACCATTTTTATTGTTTCAAATTATTGTAAAAGGCTAGAACTCTTTCGCTTATCACCGATCTGTATCAGAACTCTAATATAGAACTCGATTCGAGTCCAGAACTCACGTCCAAGTGCCAGCAGAGCATACCTGAAGGTTGGAAAATATGAAAAAACAAACTATTTTCATTGTTTTAAATTATTTAGAAAGGCTAGAAGTTAGAACTCTTTCGTTTATAACAGATCTGTACCAAAACTCTAATATAGAACTCGATTCGAGTCCAGAACTCACGTCCAAGTGCCAGCAGAGCATACCTAAACGTTGGAAATTATGAAAAAAAAAACCTATTTTTATTGTTTTAAATTATTTAGAAAGGCTAGAAGCTAGAACTCTTTCGTTTATAATAGATCTGTACCAGAACTCTAATATAGAACTCGATTCGAGTCCAGAACTCACGTCCAAGTGCCAGCAGAGCATACCTAAACGTTGGAAATTATGAAAAAAAACCTATTTTTATTGTTTTAAATTATTTAGAAAGGCTAGAAGCTACAACTCTTTCGTTAATAACAGATCTGTATCAGAACTCTAATATAGGACTCGGTTCGTGTCCAGAACTCACGTCCAAGTGCCAGCAGAGCATACCAGAACGTTGGAAAATATGAAAAAAAAACCTATTTTTATTGTTTTAAATTATTTAGAAAGGCTAGAAGCTAGAACTCTTTCGTTTATAATAGATCTGTACCAGAACTCTAATATAGAACTCGATTCGAGTCCAGAACTCACGTCCAAGTGCCAGCAGAGCATACCTAAACGTTGGAAATTATGAAAAAAAAACCTATTTTTATTGTTTTAAATTATTTAGAAAGGCTAGAAGCTAGAACTCTTTCGTTTATAATAGATCTGTACCAGAACTCTAATATAGAACTCGATTCGAGTCCAGAACTCACGTCCAAGTGCCAGCAGAGCATACCTGAATGTACGAAAATATAAAAAAACAAACTATTTTCGTTTTTTTAAATGATTTAAAAAGGCTAGAAACAAAACCCAACGTGAATAAAGTCTAGTACTCATCAGCCGAACGCGCACCGGCTGCGTTTCGAATTATCACTTACCTTGCTTATACCTATATCATATTTTCGTAGATTTACACGAATATTTGACATTTTAAATAAAACTATCTTTTCGTATTCGATTCGACTTCGAAAATATCTGATTAGGTATCTATTCTAAATGAAAACCCCCTTTATTTTTTCAAGTTATCTATACTTATATTATAGAGAGGTAAAGTGTGTGATCTTGTGAGTTTGTGGGTTTGTGAGTTGGTGAGTTTGTGACGTTGTAGGGGGTAATCTCTGGATCTACTGAACCGATTTTCAAAATTCTTTCACCAATAGAAAGCCACGTTCTTTTTGAGTGTCATAGGCTATATCTTAACCTGAAGACTGAGAAGGCTTTTTCGTGGTAGTCCGATTTGCAAAGTAAGTCGGACAAAAAACGGTCGAACGAAAACTTTTCTTACGAACGCTGCATTAACGATGAGAGATATATGGTTATGTTCTAGAGAAAAGTTGTAGAGCTTAATAATTCCTACAAAAAAGTCACCGACAGCATATGTTTAACTTTTATATTTAAGTCACAAAAAGTAGTTTTTTATATTAAAAATATAATTTAAATCGGTGGGTCATGTTTATTAGTCATATTATCACCATTTATGAATTCTTATCAAAATAAGTAAATTTATCGTTAAAATGTTTAAAACAAAAGAGTTTTCCCTTTTACTGCATATAATTTCGACAAATGGTTAAAGAGATAATACAACATATTCGTAGGTATGGACGAACCCGAGCGAACTGTTTGTCTGTTTTCCTGTTTGTACGGGCTAATCTCCGAATCTATTGGACCGATTTAAATGAAATTTTGCATGGTGGTACTTTATATCCCCTTGAAACATCGTAAATACTTTTCATCCTGGAAAATTAAAGTGTTCCCTTGGGATAGTTAAAACACTATAACAACTTATACAGCTTATTACACAAGAACTACTGATTGGATGTTAATGAAAATTGACATTAATATAGATCGTACATGACAAAAACAAATCAGCTACTTTTCATCCCGGAATATTAAAGAGTTTCCGTGGGATAGCCAAAAAACTATAGTAACTTATACAGCTTAGTACACAAAAACTACTGATTGGATTTTGATGAAACTTTACAATAATATATAGTATAGTTCATACATCAGAATAACAAATAGGTTGCTTTTTATCCCGGAAAAATGTATTGTTCCCGTGGGATAGATGTTTTTGTTTATTTGTAACGTATTATGTATACAACGTAAACCCCAAAACAATACTTATTAAAAAATTTGTCTGTTTGCCTGTATGACTGTTTGCCTGTTGTGTGTTGTGTTTGTCTGTTTTTGCGTGAGCGTTTCACGCGAAAAGTAATGTACCGTTTTGAACGAAATTTGGTGATGTGATAACTTATTACTCGAGTCAACATTTAGGATACCTTTTGTATGTATTTATGTATGTATGTATTCAGCCCTTTTTAACGTCCCACTGCTGGGCACGGGCCTCTTTTCAGTACGAGGGGGATCAGGCCATAGTCCACCACGCTGGCCATGTGCAGGTTGGTGGACTTCACATGTCTTTTGAAAACTTGCTAGGTTCTCTCAGACATGCAGGTAGGTTTCCTCACGATGTTTTACTTCACCGTTAAGACAAGTGGTAATTGTGTTAGAAATGACTCGCACATGAAAATATCAGAGGTACGAGACCCGGGATTTGAATTTGCTTCACTCGGTTTCCCAAGCGAGCGCGTTACCAATGCCTAGATACCTTTTTCTTCTTACCCCTGCCTAGATAACTTTTACTTAAAGAAAATCTTTCTTTCCCCCGGCAAAATACAATAACTGGTTTTATAGAGTCCTCCCTAGAAACCTTCCGCTGGCTAAGCCTTAAGAAATACATTAAAACAATATACTAAAATATTGTAGGTCTTGAAAAGTCCTACAGTAAAGTTCTGAATTGTATATGTCTATCTCCTAAGTAACACTCGCAATATTTATTCTTATATATACGTATAATAAAACTAACTTAGTCAAATCGATGTGCGCGTTTCACGCAAAAAGTAATCAACCGATTTTAACTAAATTTTGTATAGTGATAAAACTTAGTACTCGGGTCAACATTAAGGATACCTCTTACGACAGGCAAATTATTCATTCCTACGGGAAAACATGGCTCCATCGAATCATGGTTCTATCGAAAATGGTATGCTCTGCTGGCACTTGGACGTGAGTTCTAGACTCGAATCGAGTTCTACATCAAAGTTCTGGTACTGATCTATTATAAATGAAAGAGATCTAGCTTCTAGCCTTTCTAAATAATTTAAAACAATAAAAATAGGTTTTTTTCATAATTTCCAACGTTTAGGTATGCTCTGCTGGCACTTGGACGTGAGTTCTGGACTCGAATCGAGTTCTATATTAGAGTTCTGGTACAGATCTGTTATAAACGAAAGAGTTCTAGCTTCTAGCCTTTCTAAATAATTTAAAACAATAAAAATAGGTTTTTTTTTTCATAATTTCCAACGTTTAGGTATGCTCTGCTGGCACTTGGACGTGAGTTCTGGACTCGAATCGAGTTCTATATTAGAGATCTGGTACAGATCTGTTATAAACGAAAGAGTTCTAACTTCTAGCCTTTCTAAATAATTTAAAACAATGAAAATAGTTTGTTTTTTCATATTTTCCAACCTTCAGGTATGCTCTGCTGGCACTTGGACGTGAGTTCTGGACTCGAATCGAGTTCTATATTAGAGTTCTGGTACAGATCTATTATAAACGAAAGAGTTCTAGCTTCTAGCCTTTCTAAATAATTTAAAACAATAAAAATAGGTTTTTTTTTCATAATTTCCAACGTTTAGGTATGCTCTGCTGGCACTTGGACGTGAGTTCTGGACTCGAATCGAGTTCTATATTAGAGTTCTGGTACAGATCTATTATAAACAAAAGAGTTCTAGCTTCTAGCCTTTCTAAATAATTTAAAACAATAAAAATAGGTTTTTTTTTTTCATATTTTCCAACGTTCTGGTATGCTCTGCTGGCACTTGGACGTGAGTTCTGGACTAGAACCGAGTTCTATATTAGAGTTCTGATACAGATCTGTTATTAACGAAAGAGTTCTAGCTTCTAGCCTTTCTAAATAATTTAAAACAATGAAAATAGTTTGTTTTTTCATATTTTCCAACCTTCAGGTATGCTCTGCTGGCACTTGGACGTGAGTTCTGGACTCGAATCGAGTTCTATATTAGAGTTCTGGTACAGATCTATTATAAACGAAAGAGTTCTAGCTTCTAGCCTTTCTGAATAATTTAAAACAATAAAAATAGGTTTTTTTTTCATAATTTCCAACGTTCTGGTATGCTCTGCTGGCACTTGGACGTGAGTTCTGGACTCGAACCGAGTCCTATATTAGAGTTCTGATACAGATCTGTTATTAACGAAAGAGTTCTAGCTTCTAGCCTTTCTAAATAATTTAAAACAATATAAATAGTTTTTTTTTCATAATTTCCAACGTTTAGGTATGCTCTGCTGGCACTTGGACGTGAGTTCTGGACTCGAATCGAGTTCTATATTAGAGTTCTGGTACAGATCTATTATAAACGAAAGAGTTCTAGCTTCTAGCCTTTCTAAATAATTTAAAACAATAAAAATAGGTTTTTTTTTCATAATTTCCAACGTTTAGGTATGCTCTGCTGGCACTTGGACGTGAGTTCTGGACTCGAATCGAGTTCTATATTAGAGTTCTGGTACAGATCTATTATAAACGAAAGAGTTCTAGCTTCTAGCCTTTCTAAATAATTTAAAACAATAAAAATAGGTTTTTTTTTTCATAATTTCCAACGTTTAGGTATGCTCTGCTTGCACTTGGACTTGAGTTCTGGACTCGAATCGATTTTTATAGTAGAGTTTTGTTACAGATCTATTATAAACGAAAGAGTTCTAGCTTCTAGCCTTTCTAAATAATTTAAAACAATAAAAATAATTTTTTTTTTCATAATTTCCAACGTTTAGGTATGCTCTGCTGGCACTTGGACGTGAGTTCTGGACTCGAATCGAGTTCTATATTAGAGATCTGGTACAGATCTGTTATAAACGAAAGAGTTCTAACTTCTAGCCTTTCTAAATAATTTAAAACAATGAAAATTGTTTGTTTTTTCATATTTTCCAACCTTCAGGTATGCTCTGCTGGCACTTGGACGTGAGTTCTGGACTCGAATCGAGTTCTATATTAGAGTTCTGGTACAGATCTATTATAAACGAAAGAGTTCTAGCTTCTTGCCTTTCTAAATAATTTAAAACAATAAAAATAGGTTTTTTTTTTCATATTTTCCAACGTTCTGGTATGCTCTGCTGGCACTTGGACGTGAGTTCTGGACTCGAACCGAGTCCTATATTAGAGTTCTGATACAGATCTGTTATTAACGAAAGAGTTCTAGCTTCTAGCCTTTCTAAATAATTTAAAACAATAAAAATAGGTTTTTTTTTCATAATTTCCAACATTTAGGTAAGCTCTGCTGGCACTTGGACGTGAGTTCTGGACTCGAATCGAGTTCTATATTAGAGTTCTGGTACAGATCTATTATAAACGAAAGAGTTCTAGCTTCTAGCCTTTCTAAATAATTTAAAACAATAAAAATAGGTTTTTTTTTTCATATTTTCCAACGTTCTGGTATGCTCTGCTGGCACTTGGACGTGAGTTCTGGACTAGAACCGAGTTCTATATTAGAGTTCTGATACAGATCTGTTATTAACGAAAGAGTTCTAGCTTCTAGCCTTTCTAAATAATTTAAAACAATGAAAATAGTTTGTTTTTTCATATTTTCCAACCTTCAGGTATGCTCTGCTGGCACTTGGACGTGAGTTCTGGACTCGAATCGAGTTCTATATTAGAGTTCTGGTACAGATCTATTATAAACGAAAGAGTTCTAGCTTCTAGCCTTTCTAAATAATTTAAAACAATAAAAATAGGTTTTTTTTTTCATAATTTCCAACGTTTAGGTATGCTCTGCTTGCACTTGGACTTGAGTTCTGGACTCGAATCGATTTTTATAGTAGAGTTTTGTTACAGATCTATTATAAACGAAAGAGTTCTAGCTTCTAGCCTTTCTAAATAATTTAAAACAATAAAAATAATTTTTTTTTCATAATTTCCAACGTTTAGGTATGCTCTGCTGGCACTTGGACGTGAGTTCTGGACTCGAATCGAGTTCTATATTAGAGATCTGGTACAGATCTGTTATAAACGAAAGAGTTCTAACTTCTAGCCTTTCTAAATAATTTAAAACAATGAAAATTGTTTCTTTTTTCATATTTTCCAACCTTCAGGTATGCTCTGCTGGCACTTGGACGTGAGTTCTGGACTCGAATCGAGTTCTATATTAGAGTTCTGGTACAGATCTATTATAAACGAAAGAGTTCTAGCTTCTTGCCTTTCTAAATAATTTAAAACAATAAAAATAGGTTTTTTTTTTCATATTTTCCAACGTTCTGGTATGCTCTGCTGGCACTTGGACGTGAGTTCTGGACTCGAATCGAGTTCTATATTAGAGTTCTGGTACAGATCTATTATAAACGAAAGAGTTCTAGCTTCTAGCCTTTCTAAATAATTTAAAACAATAAAAATAGGTTTTTTTTTTTCATAATTTCCAACGTTTAGGTATGCTCTGCTGGCACTTGGACGTGAGTTCTGGACTCAAATCGAGTTCTATATTAGAGTTCTGGTACAGATCTATTATAAACGAAAGAGTTCTAGCTTCTTGCCTTTCTAAATAATTTAAAACAATAAAAATAGGTTTTTTTTCATAATTTCCAACGTTTAGGTATGCTCTGCTGGCACTTGGACGTGAGTTCTGGACTCGAATCGAGTTCTATATTAGAGTTCTGGTGCAGATCTATTATAAACGAAAGAGTTCTAGCTTCTAGCCTTTCTAAATAATTTAAAACAATGAAAATAGTTTTTTTTTCACATTTTCCAACGTTCTGGTATGCTCTGCTGGCACTTGGACGTGAGTTCTGGACTCGAATCGAGTTCTTTATTAGAGTTCTGGTACAGATCTATTATAAACGAAAGAGTTCTAGCTTCTAGCCTTTCTAAATAATTTAAAACAATAAAAATAGGTTTTTTTTTCATAATTTCCAACGTTTAGGTATGCTCTGCTGGCACTTGGACGTGAGTTCTGGACTCGAATCGAGTTCTATATTAGAGTTCTGGTACAGATCTATTATAAACGAAAGAGTTCTAGCTTCTAGCCTTTCTAAATAATTTAAAACAATAAAAATAGGTTTTTTTTTTCATATTTTCCAACGTTCTGGTATGCTCTGCTGGCACTTGGACGTGAGTTCTGGACTCGAATCGAGTTCTATATTAGAGTTCTGATACAGATCTGTTATTAACGAAAGAGTTCTAGCTTCTAGCCTTTCTAAATAATTTAAAACAATGAAAATAGTTTGTTTTTTCATATTTTCCAACCTTCAGGTATGCTCTGCTGGCACTTGGACGTGAGTTCTGGACTCGAATCGAGTTCTATATTAGAGTTCTGGTACAGATCTATTATAAACGAAAGAGTTCTAGCTTCTAGCCTTTCTAAATAATTTAAAACAATAAAAATAGGTTTTTTTTTCATAATTTCCAACGTTTAGGTATGCTCTGCTTGCACTTGGACTTGAGTTCTGGACTCGAATCGATTTTTATAGTAGAGTTTTGTTACAGATCTATTATAAACGAAAGAGTTCTAGCTTCTAGCCTTTCTAAATAATTTAAAACAATAAAAATAATTTTTTTTTTCATAATTTCCAACGTTTAGGTATGCTCTGCTGGCACTTGGACTTGAGTTCTGGACTCAAATCGAGTTCTTTATTAGAGTTCTGGTACAGATCTATTATAAACGAAAGAGTTCTAGCTTCTTGCCTTTCTAAATAATTTAAAACAATAAAAATAGGTTTTTTTCATAATTTCCAACGTTTAGGTATGCTCTGCTGGCACTTGGACGTGAGTTCTGGACTCGAATCGAGTTCTATATTAGAGTTCTGGTGCAGATCTATTATAAACGAAAGAGTTCTAGCTTCTAGCCTTTCTAAATAATTTAAAACAATGAAAATAGTTTTTTTTTCACATTTTCCAACGTTCTGGTATGCTCTGCTGGCACTTGGACGTGAGTTCTGGACTCGAATCGAGTTCTATATTAGAGTTCTGGTACAGATCTATTATAAACGAAAGAGTTCTAGCTTCTAGCCTTTCTAAATAATTTAAAACAATAAAAATAGGTTTTTTTTTCATAATTTCCAACGTTTAGGTATGCTCTGCTGGCACTTGGACGTGAGTTCTGGACTCGAATCGAGTTCTATATTAGAGTTCTGGTACAGATCTATTATAAACGAAAGAGTTCTAGCTTCTAGCCTTTCTAAATAATTTAAAACAATAAAAATAGGTTTTTTTTTCATAATTTCCAACGTTTAGGTATGCTCTGCTGGCACTTGGACGTGAGTTCTGGACTCAAATCGAGTTCTTTATTAGATTTCTGGTACAGATCTATTATAAACGAAAGAGTTCTAGCTTCTAGCCTTTCTAAATAATTTAAAACAATGAAAATAGTTTTTTTTTTCATATTTTCCAACGTTTAGGTATGCTCTGCTGGCACTTGGACGTGAGTTCTGGACTCGAATCGAGTTCTATATTAGAGTTCTGGTACAGATCTATTATAAACGAAAGAGTTCTAGCTTCTAGCCTTTCTAAATAATTTAAAACAATAAAAATAGGTTTTTTTTTCATAATTTCCAACGTTTAGGTATGCTCTGCTGGCACTTGGACGTGAGTTCTGGACTCGAATCGAGTTCTATATTAGAGTTCTGGTACAGATCTATTATAAACGAAAGAGTTCTAGCTTCTAGCCTTTCTAAATAATTTAAAACAATAAAATAGGTTTTTTTTTCATAATTTCCAACGTTTAGGTATGCTCTGCTGGCACTTGGACGTGAGTTCTGGACTCGAATCGAGTTCTATATTAGAGTTCTGGTACAGATCTGTTATAAACGAAAGAGTTCTAACTTCTAGCCTTTCTAAATAATTTAAAACAATGAAAATAGTTTGTTTTTTCATATTTTCCACCTTCAGGTATGCTCTGCTGGCACTTGGACGTGAGTTCTGGACTCGAATCGAGTTCTATATTAGAGTTCTGGTACAGATCTATTATAAACGAAAGAGTTCTAGCTTCTAGCCTTTCTAAATAATTTAAAACAATAAAAATAGGTTTTTTTTTTCATAATTTCCAACGTTTAGGTATGCTCTGCTGGCACTTGGACGTGAGTTCTGGACTCGAATCGAGTTCTATATTAGAGTTCTGGTACAGATCTGTTATAAACGAAAGAGTTCTAACTTCTAGCCTTTCTAAATAATTTAAAACAATGAAAATAGTTTGTTTTTTCATATTTTCCAACCTTCAGGTATGCTCTGCTGGCACTTGGACGTGAGTTCTGGACTCGAATCGAGTTCTATATTAGAGTTCTGGTACAGATCTGTTATAAACGAAAGAGTTCTAGCTTCTAGCCTTTCTAAATAATTTAAAACAATGAAAATAGTTTGTTTTTTTATATTTTCCAACCTTCAGGTATGCTCTGCTGGCACTTGGACGTGAGTTCTGGACTCGAATCGAGTTCTATATTAGAGTTCTGGTACAGATCTATTATAAACGAAAGAGTTCTAGCTTCTAGCCTTTCTAAATAATTTAAAACAATAAAAATAGGTTTTTTTTTTCATAATTTCCAACGTTTAGGTATGCTCTGCTTGCACTTGGACGTGAGTTCTGGACTCGAATCGAGTTCTATATTAGAGTTCTGGTACAGATCTATTATAAACGAAAGAGTTCTAGCTTCTAGCCTTTCTAAATAATTTAAAACAATAAAAATAATTTTTTTTTTCATAATTTCCAACGTTTAGGTATGCTCTGCTGGCACTTGGACGTGAGTTCTGGACTCGAATCGAGTTCTATATTAGAGTTCTGGTACAGATCTATTATAAACGAAAGAGTTCTAGCTTCTAGCCTTTCTAAATAATTTAAAACAATGAAAATAGGTTTTTTTTCATATTTTCCAACCTTCAGGTATGCTCTGCTGGCACTTGGACGTGAGTTCTGGACTCGAATCGAGTTCTATATTAGAGTTCTGGTACAGATCTATTATAAACGAAAGAGTTCTAGCTTCTAGCCTTTCTAAATAATTTAAAACAATAAAAATAGGTTTTTTTTTTCATATTTTCCAACGTTCTGGTATGCTCTGCTGGCACTTGGACGTGAGTTCTGGACTCGAATCGAGTTCTTTATTAGAGTTCTGGTACAGATCTATTATAAACGAAAGAGTTCTAGCTTCTAGCCTTTCTAAATAATTTAAAACAATAAAAATAGGTTTTTTTTTCATAATTTCCAACGTTTAGGTATGCTCTGCTGGCACTTGGACGTGAGTTCTGGACTCGAATCGAGTTCTATATTAGAGTTCTGGTACAGATCTATTATAAACGAAAGAGTTCTAGCTTCTAGCCTTTCTAAATAATTTAAAACAATAAAAATAGGTTTTTTTTCATATTTTCCAACGTTTAGGTATGCTCTGCTGGCACTTGGACGTGAGTTCTGGACTCGAATCGAGTTCTATATTAGAGTTCTGGTACAGATCTGTTATTAACGAAAGAGTTCTAGCTTCTAGCCTTTCTAAATAATTTAAAACAATCAAAATAGTTTTTTTTTTCATATTTTCCAACCTTCAGGTATGCTCTGCTGGCACTTGGACGTGAGTTCTGGACTCGAATCGAGTTCTATATTAGAGTTCTGGTACAGATCTATTATAAACGAAAGAGTTCTAGCTTCTAGCCTTTCTAAATAATTTAAAACAATAAAAATAGGTTTTTTTTTTCATAATTTCCAACGTTTAGGTATGCTCTGCTTGCACTTGGACTTGAGTTCTGGACTCGAATCGATTTTTATAGTAGAGTTTTGTTACAGATCTATTATAAACGAAAGAGTTCTAGCTTCTAGCCTTTCTAAATAATTTAAAACAATAAAAATAATTTTTTTTTCATAATTTCCAACGTTTAGGTATGCTCTGCTGGCACTTGGACTTGAGTTCTGGACTCAAATCGAGTTCTTTATTAGAGTTCTGGTACAGATCTATTATAAACGAAAGAGTTCTAGCTTCTTGCCTTTCTAAATAATTTAAAACAATAAAAATAGGTTTTTTTTCATAATTTCCAACGTTTAGGTATGCTCTGCTGGCACTTGGACGTGAGTTCTGGACTCGAATCGAGTTCTATATTAGAGTTCTGGTGCAGATCTATTATAAACGAAAGAGTTCTAGCTTCTAGCCTTTCTAAATAATTTAAAACAATGAAAATAGTTTTTTTTTCACATTTTCCAACGTTCTGGTATGCTCTGCTGGCACTTGGACGTGAGTTCTGGACTCGAATCGAGTTCTATATTAGAGTTCTGGTACAGATCTATTATAAACGAAAGAGTTCTAGCTTCTAGCCTTTCTAAATAATTTAAAACAATAAAAATAGGTTTTTTTTTCATAATTTCCAACGTTTAGGTATGCTCTGCTGGCACTTGGACGTGAGTTCTGGACTCGAATCGAGTTCTATATTAGAGTTCTGGTACAGATCTATTATAAACGAAAGAGTTCTAGCTTCTAGCCTTTCTAAATAATTTAAAACAATAAAAATAGGTTTTTTTTTCATAATTTCCAACGTTTAGGTATGCTCTGCTGGCACTTGGACGTGAGTTCTGGACTCAAATCGAGTTCTTTATTAGATTTCTGGTACAGATCTATTATAAACGAAAGAGTTCTAGCTTCTAGCCTTTCTAAATAATTTAAAACAATGAAAATAGTTTTTTTTTCACATTTTCCAACGTTCTGGTATGCTCTGCTGGCACTTGGACGTGAGTTCTGGACTCGAATCGAGTTCTATATTAGAGTTCTGGTACAGATCTATTATAAACGAAAGAGTTCTAGCTTCTAGCCTTTCTAAATAATTTAAAACAATAAAAATAGGTTTTTTTTTCATAATTTCCAACGTTTAGGTATGCTCTGCTGGCACTTGGACGTGAGTTCTGGACTCGAATCGAGTTCTATATTAGAGTTCTGGTACAGATCTATTATAAACGAAAGAGTTCTAGCTTCTAGCCTTTCTAAATAATTTAAAACAATAAAAATAGGTTTTTTTTTTCATAATTTCCAACGTTTAGGTATGCTCTGCTGGCACTTGGACGTGAGTTCTGGACTCGAATCGAGTTCTATATTAGAGTTCTGGTACAGATCTGTTATAAACGAAAGAGTTCTAACTTCTAGCCTTTCTAAATAATTTAAAACAATGAAAATAGTTTGTTTTTTCATATTTTCCATCCTTCAGGTATGCTCTGCTGGCACTTGGACGTGAGTTCTGGACTCGAATCGAGTTCTATATTAGAGTTCTGGTACAGATCTATTATAAACGAAAGAGTTCTAGCTTCTAGCCTTTCTAAATAATTTAAAACAATAAAAATAGGTTTTTTTTTTCATAATTTCCAACGTTTAGGTATGCTCTGCTGGCACTTGGACGTGAGTTCTGGACTCGAATCGAGTTCTATATTAGAGTTCTGGTACAGATCTGTTATAAACGAAAGAGTTCTAACTTCTAGCCTTTCTAAATAATTTAAAACAATGAAAATAGTTTGTTTTTTCATATTTTCCAACCTTCAGGTATGCTCTGCTGGCACTTGGACGTGAGTTCTGGACTCAAATCGAGTTCTTTATTAGAGTTCTGGTACAGATCTATTATAAACGAAAGAGTTCTAGCTTCTAGCCTTTCTAAATAATTTAAAACAATGAAAATAGTTTTTTTTCACATTTTCCAACGTTCTGGTATGCTCTGCTGGCACTTGGACGTGAGTTCTGGACTCGAATCGAGTTCTATATTAGAGTTCTGGTACAGATCTATTATAAACGAAAGAGTTCTAGCTTCTAGCCTTTCTAAATAATTTAAAACAATAAAAATAGGTTTTTTTTTCATAATTTCCAACGTTTAGGTATGCTCTGCTGGCACTTGGACGTGAGTTCTGGACTCGAATCGAGTTCTATATTAGAGTTCTGGTACAGATCTATTATAAACGAAAGAGTTCTAGCTTCTAGCCTTTCTAAATAATTTAAAACAATAAAAATAGGTTTTTTTTTTCATAATTTCCAACGTTTAGGTATGCTCTGCTGGCACTTGGACGTGAGTTCTGGACTCGAATCGAGTTCTATATTAGAGTTCTGGTACAGATCTGTTATAAACGAAAGAGTTCTAACTTCTAGCCTTTCTAAATAATTTAAAACAATGAAAATAGTTTGTTTTTTCATATTTTCCATCCTTCAGGTATGCTCTGCTGGCACTTGGACGTGAGTTCTGGACTCGAATCGAGTTCTATATTAGAGTTCTGGTACAGATCTATTATAAACGAAAGAGTTCTAGCTTCTAGCCTTTCTAAATAATTTAAAACAATAAAAATAGGTTTTTTTTTTCATAATTTCCAACGTTTAGGTATGCTCTGCTGGCACTTGGACGTGAGTTCTGGACTCGAATCGAGTTCTATATTAGAGTTCTGGTACAGATCTGTTATAAACGAAAGAGTTCTAACTTCTAGCCTTTCTAAATAATTTAAAACAATGAAAATAGTTTGTTTTTTCATATTTTCCAACCTTCAGGTATGCTCTGCTGGCACTTGGACGTGAGTTCTGGACTCGAATCGAGTTCTATATTAGAGTTCTGATACAGATCGGTGATAAGCGAAAGAGTTCTAGCCTTTTACAATAATTTGAAACAATAAAAATGGTATGTTCTGACTTTTCAAAAATTCGGATATGATCTGCTGGAACTTGGCTGAGAGTCCAGAACTATTCCTGAAAAGTATCAGGAACTGTAGAACTCAGCTCCTTGCGCGAAGAACTCACATTTGTTTTTGATTTTCTGCAAAATGATCTGCTACGGGAAGTTAGCAGATCATTTTGTCAATTGACTTTTTTTAAGGTAAAAACGCCAGAACTATTTCTAAAAAGTATCAGGAACTATAGAACTCTCGTGCATGCGAATAGAACTCACTTTTTTTTTTGATCTGCTGGACAATGATCTGCTAAGTTCACTGACATAAAGCTCTCTGCGTACATCTGTACATGAACTGTTGAAGATCATTGTACAGAGGTAAAGGGTGAATAACCAAAGTAATTACAGTTGAGATGTAACATCTTGAAGACTAAGTACAGCGTACTGTCCGTGCCCCTGACATTGCGATTATAGCCACTTATCTGAAGATGGCCACTGTCTACGATTGTATAAACACGTAGAGGGCTATGTTTTTATTTATACACAATTTTAAAAACATAACTACTACCTATCCTACTATTTTTAATTGTTTTTTTTTAATTTGTTTGAGAGAAAAAAACAAAAGTTTTCTTCATTTATTCTATTCATTAAAGCTTGCATTACATCTAAATTCTAAACGGATATTTGTTTGATTTCAGGAGATTTGTTATCTGACTAAAATTGCAACATTGTAATTAGCTGATCAAATAGGTACAATCTAAGCCAATATCCTCGTACAGTCACATAAAGCCAGGACCTGACCTTATAGGCTAAAAACTAAAGATTTTTATTGATTATTTTCTAATGTTTATACATTCAGCCCTTTTTTTAACGTCCCACTGCTGGACCTCCCTTCAACACGAGGGGAATCAGGTCATAGTCCACCACGCTGGCCAAGTGCGTGTTGGCGGACTTCACATGTCTTTCGAAAACTTGCTAGGTTCTCTCAGACATGCAGGTTTCCTCACGATGTTTTCCTTCACCGTAAGACAAGTGGTAATCATGTCGGAAAAGATTCGCACATGAAAATATCAGAGGTGCGAGACCCGGATTTGAACCCGCTTCGCTCGGTTTCCCATGCGAGCGCGTTACCACTGGGCTACCACTGTGGCATCTAATATTTACATATCTCTAAAAATTAAAAGTATACCTAAATAAATGTTCTTTAACGTAAGTAAAAACGTAAAATCTAAAATCATTAATGCCTTACCGTTCATTCTACCATGATAACACTATATCACTATTCACCCCAGTTACAATTAAGGGCGGACTACATCCCTCTCACTATTGCAGAAAATCATAAGTACTGTGTGTTATCATAACTACTGTGTGTTTCACGATACATAGCAGACGCACTAACGAGTAAGGCTGAGCGTGCACCCGCATTAAGTTCTAACGCTCGTTAGATCAGAATGCAATTGTTTAAAACATATTTTTACTTAAACAAAGAATATGTCTATATTTTACTTTTATATTTTTTAAAAAGCATATTGCGGTAGACTTTGTCAGTCATTAACATACAAGTGATAGCTTGATGACTGAATAAGTAATGCTAAAATCTTATAATAATAATTTCTTCTATGGTATAAACTTTCATGTAGTATTATACCTATTTATTCATTATTAAATAATGAATCCTTGACATATTATTTTGAATATTTTTTACGTTTGGACCATATACATAATTATATACTATTCTATTGCATAATATTGTATAGTATGTATTATGTATTTATTATATATTTATGTGATACGTATATGTATAAATATATACCTTTTCTACTGTCTATTTATTTATTATGTGCGCTTTCTTAGTACTATTTCCTAAACCTAAAGGTTGTCTGGAAGAAATAGCTCTTCTAGCGATAATGCCGCTTTTTGTACCTTCTTTTATATTTAAAATGTTCGGGTGTACAATAAAGAGTAATTCATTCATTTATATATCTACATATAACCTACCATATTTTAGTAATATCAGTAAGAACAAAGTTTTAAGTACATTCTTAATTTGATATGGCTTATACTCGTATATAATGGCTATTGTTCTAATTTACCTATCTATTAATAATAATCGCGACGTAAAAATCGTTTCTTTTTTAATATAAAATTTATAAATTATCTTTAATTTAATGAAGCCTGATAACTTTAAATTATTATAATTGAAACGTTAAATATTCCTTCTCGAACACAGGTAATAAATATGTTGGGACATCAACACACCGCACCATCTAGTTCCATGTTAGCTACAAGGTCTGTGTTATGGATACCAGATAGTTGATACACTACATATATAATATAACTTTAACATATCATAATGTACCTATCTGGCAAAGTTGAAGGTGACCGAACTAAAGAAACCTGCCAGTTTCCTTTGGAAAATACAGATTTACAAACACTAACCTAACCTCCTTTTACAGTGCAACTATTGTATAATTAATTAATTTACTATTAATTAAAAAATTTATTAGAATATATGAATGAGGTGAAAACAATAAAAGTAAGATATCTGGAAATAAAAAAATAATATTTAATTTAAATAATGGAAGGAAAAAATACTGTAAATTTAATTAAAATATTTTATGATTTTGATAAATTGATTGATGATAAATTTATATTTGACATTAACGACACAAATTAAGGCAAGCTACGATGAAGTTTATTTATGTCAAAATATTTATATTATGTGCTATTTTATTGTGACCTATTATTTTAAAAAAATACCTAAACCTTCTAGCGTTCCTTGATGTCGTTAAAGTGGAGGAATTGACTAACAAATTAAATACATAGTGATGGCAAACGGAACCCTGAGAAAGATAAAAAAATTTAGTTGGATATTTAAGTTAATAAAGTAATATATGAGTTATTCCTGTATTTTTTTTAACATGACTAAAGTAAATATTGATAAATAAATATTGTAGCTATGTATTAGTCAAGTAGAAGTCGAACTAACGCTCCGAGGGCTCTATACTACCACAACAATATTTATTATGAACATCAATTATGTAATATAATTTTACGTAATAATCTACAAGGAGATATTTAAAAAGAAAATTTTAGCGTAGGAATAATAATAGCGTTTTCACTGAACCCCTGAGTAGTGCATCCTAATCTTGAATTACATATCCTCATATAAGATTTTTATGCAATAAACCTAATATAGATAGGTATACAAAAGATATACTATGTATACATATTACATACATAGTGCTAAATGGCTAAATTTGGTCTTAGATAATTTATTTAATTGTTATATTTATCCTATACAAAATATTCTCGATGACGATACGAATATTTTTTGCAAGTGTTCGTGCCGGTTTGTATTTTACAACGAATTCTCTTACTTCTATGTATGATTTGGTCGATAAGTGTAATTGATCTGGGTTTGATCCTACCTAAACTAGCCATTGATTAGTTGTGAGGTTAATGCTGATGGAATGGCCTCTATTCTGTCGTAGAACGATTTGAACGTAGAGACCGGTTTGTGTAGGTCCTGAACATCAGGGACTCCCGGGAGGCTGCACATGACTGCTTTTGCTGGTGTTTGCGCATATATATATTTTTTTAATTGAGATTATACACACAGCTGAGAGCGGCTCTCGCTACGGTTTTGTCCCGAGGTGATAAGGCATACAGCGATTGTCGTTACGAAGACACCCGAATCTTCGATTACTCATATATATTTTTTATATTTGAGATCTTGTAGCAACTGAGAGCGGCTCTCGCTACGGTATTGCCCCGAGGTGATAACATACAAAGCGATTCTCATTACGAAAACACCCGAGTCTTCGATTACTTATATATATATTTTTTTATATTTGAGATCTTGTAGCAACTGAGAGCGGCTCTCGCTACGGTCTTGCCCCGAGGTGAAAGCATACCGAGCGATTCTCATTACGAAAACACCCGAGTCTTCGATTACTCATATATTTTTTTTATATTTGAGATCTTGTAGCAACTGAGAGCGGCTCTCGCTACGGTGTTGCCCCGAGGTGATAAGACACAAAGCGACTCTCGCTACGGAAACACCCGAATGTTGGATTACTTGTATATATTTTCTTATATTTAAGATCATAAATACATATATGTTTTAATTTATATATTAAATATATTATTTCTTAAAACTATTTACAATATTGATAATTACATTTTAGTCATCGCTAACACTTACAGTATATCCACTATTTACCCAGCTATCGATTTGGGTAGTGACGAAAAATTATATGTATGAACTGCAAAAATAACTTTGTAATCGCATATATCGCATATCTATTTGTATAGGATTACAAAATTACTTATGCAGTTGTATATCTCGAAAACAGGATTGAAATTGCGTGATGTTTGAGTTTTTCCTTCTGTTATAGGCTAAACACTAATTGTGTTCAAAATTTGAAGCTCCTATGTCTGCTAGAAGTACCTTAGAATTTTGATGATCGGTGAGTGAGTGAGTGAGTGACGATATTGACGAATTTTGATCTGCAACAGTTCATAAACTACAGGTTCAAATTGAATGTAATTTGGAAATATACCTAGTTATATGATGTTCTCTTAGTCACTCTAAATTCAGGCTTCTAGCTTTATCCATAACGAAGTTATGGGGGGGTGGAAAATGCTCTGAATCGCTTCGAGAAAAGGATGGTACTGCCGTGCCCTTTTTTTTGCTCGACATGGCGGGGGCACTGCCGTGCCCCCCGATTTCTGAGCCCTACTTGGATGTAAAATTCTAAAAGTATCAATTGAAGTCATAGTCATAGCCCGGAAAAGGACCTAAAAATTATAGAAACATACATAAAATGAAAAATTAAAACTAGTACCTAGATATTTCTAAATAATTACGTTTAGATCTGTCCAATTACGTAACATTTAAATTATTAAATATTTCCAAAATCGATAGTGCTTGCTAAGAACTTAGCGCAGTGAGGTGCTATAAGGCGGCACAAGTGTAATCCCTATTCGAGGCCGATGCCTATTGTCATATCGAAAGGGAACGAGTGGGTATAAAGAGCTTTACTCCTATTCACGAGGTTTTAATGATCTGACATTGAATATTGAATATTATATGCCAGTAATGTAACCCAGTATTGAATAGGTAGCAAATTTTGAGAGATTTAAAAATATTTTTCAGTTGAATCCAATATAAACAATAATGGGAATATAAATTGAATATTTTTTGCAACTCTTTACACCTATACATATAAAGATCTTAAAGATGAAAATGTGATAAATTCCATCTAAACACACGTAATTTTTATTTAGTTTAATGTTACATAATTTTTATAAGTGCCAGCTCAGGTCAGCACAAATTATTACATCAATGTGGTGTCGGAGAGTGAAGACATGATGGAGATTGAGTGGTGAAAATGAGATATTATACTATATGATGAAAGCGGATTCTAGGTTAACAAAAAACGTATAACAGTTACCTACAACTTCATCCAGAAGACGACAGAATGAAATGTTGCAGTGTTTTAGTATCTACATATTTCGTTTATTGCTTTTAAGCGTAGCATTTTAAAGCAATTTGCTACACTAATGCAGCATGAAGCAAACTTTCTGTTATAATATAATTTATGACAAATGAGATGAATCTGTCCCGGACAGCCAGATTTCTTAGCCAAAGAATTTGGATTCGATTCTCAAATGTGTTTTCGAGATTTTCGTCAAAGACTAAAATGCTATATTATGAAAGATGTAAGATTGCACCCACTAAAGCCCGTAAAAATCTAAAATTAAGCACGCGAACAAAAGTTTTTATATGAACTTTTGATCTACTTTTCAAACTATGGCTTTTGCATTGGCATATTTTCAGTAGGCATTCTTTTCTATTTTTTAAGCATTAATTCTCTTTCCCTTGAAAGCGATATTGCATACCTAATATTAGCTTATTATGTAATCCGTTAGTTATTTTTATTTATTAACATTAATTTACTTATTGCAATAATTAGTATTCTATTAATATTTTATATTTAAAATTAAATTAAACGAAAATATAAATTAAATTAAGTAACGCGACGGTTGTAAAACTCGCGAATAAGTGTAGAATAAGTATTCTTGAAGTGGTTTGAACATCTTTTTATGAAAGCTGGCAGTATTAACCCCCCGGCTCCATTTTGATTTTATTAATTTACAGAACACGATAAAGTTTAAAATGAGTAGATTTAACCTTTTATTAAAATTACACATATTAATTATTAATTACATTATTTCGTTTCGCTTTACTTACATAATTTTTTTAAACCTTTCTGGAATCTCTTTTATAATTTTATGTAAACTTCAGTAACAAATCGATACATATAATTCCATCTATTATCATTTATTTGAACTAATTTTTCTTTCTACTTGATGAGTTCCCATAATTTGTATATAACGTAATTAATTAACGTAATTAATTAACTTTTCTTAATGATATCGTACTTGTCATATATGTAAGTAGGTAGGAAATATGACACTAGATTTATCGGATCCTGCAATTTTGGGAAAAATAAAAATAGCGGCATTGGGTAATACCGCTTTCATTATTATAAAACTGCTTAGTGTAAAATAATGAGACTACATACATATTTGTCCATATTCCTTAACGTTCATATCTTTTATTTAAAAATAATAATAAAAATAAATAAAAATAAATAATTAAAAATAAATGTTGCATATGATTTTTCATAGCTTATATATCAATCCTTACTCAATAAGTACTGCAAACCTACAAGCGATAAAGGTTAATAAATAGAACTAAATTCTTTTAAGTCTCAAGTACCGACCTTTCAGTCTTCTCAAGGGGACTTTTTTACAAGGACCAGAGGAGGCATTACCATCTCATTCGTTACAAAGAGTTTAACAAAAGTTTTAGAGCATTATATAATTATAGCATTTACTGTGTAGAAGCAGTGGTAGCCCAGTAGTAACGCGCTCGCTTAGAAAACCGAATGAAGCGGGTTCATATTCTGAGTCTCGCAACTATGATATTTTCATGTGCGAATAATTTCCAACATGATTTCCACTTGTTTTATGGCGAAGGAAAACATCGTGAAGAAACCTGCATGTCTGAGAGAACTTAGTAAGACTTCAAAACAATCGGACATGTGAAGTCTGCCAACCCGTACTTGGCCAGCGTGATGGACTATAGCCTGATTTCCATCGTATTGAAGTAAGGCCAGAGCCCAGCAGTGGGACGTTAAAAAGGGCTGAATATTTACTGGATAAAATTATGTTCTGTAAAAAGAAATAGCGTTAAAGTAAAAAACTTCTACATATAAATAAGTATATAATAAATATTAATTATATATGGCCTGTCCAAATGACCAGAACAAACCACTTGACCTTACTGACCTTTATTTTGCCATCGTATTTCTGTATGATGTAGTGATATGTAAAAGGGCCTATGCACATGACGATTTATTAACGCGCTGTCGACACGCGTTTTACGCACAACTAACGTACTGTCGATGCGCGCTTAGGATGATAATGTTCTCCTGACCGATTCCGGCCACGGCGGCCAATCTCATTGAGACTAGCCAACTGCGCAGGAGATATTATAGTGCACAAGTGTACGCGCAGACACAACGTGCACTCTCTATTCCTGTCACTCTCATACTCCGGTGGGACGACCACTCGACACGACCAGTGAGAGTTAAGGCGCAGGACCGACGGCTTTACATGCTCTCCGAGGCACGGGGGTGAAACACCGCCAACTTCCCA
The DNA here is from genome assembly GCA_921882275.1 of Brenthis ino. Taxonomy (NCBI): domain Eukaryota; kingdom Metazoa; phylum Arthropoda; class Insecta; order Lepidoptera; family Nymphalidae; genus Brenthis; species Brenthis ino. The sequence goes on along the minus strand of OV170224.1, from coordinate 18,592,831 downwards.
ACTCCGGGCTGTTACTGAGGCTTACATTACAGAAAGACTCAATAACTAAACTTGGCCCGACCCGGGACTCGAATCCAGGACCTCCGGGTGTGCAGCCGTACATGCTAGCCACTACACCACCGAGGCAGTTGATTAGGATACGCTTGTGTCGACATACAATTCGCCGCGCGACTTCGACGCGTTTATTAAATCGACGCGTTTATTAAACGTAATGTTCAACAAGCTCTAAAGATGATCAGCGCAGAATTCATCGCGCGTTGTATGATTAAGGTAGATGATTCGGTTCAACAAATCCCATATATTAAAGTTATTTGAATATTTTAAAAAAATATAACTATTGCTTTCCATCAGTTTTCATATAAAGAAAACTAAATGCGAGATTCATAAATCGCATTTACACTTTGTTTTATTACAAAGTTCTACTTTTAGCAATAGAAATGTTTCATACTCTTGTAAAGTAATAACTTTAGAAAAGCGTACTTTCATCTTTGCTTAGTAAAGATAGAGCATTCATTATACGCTAGTTAGGAATAAAAGTAAACTTTAAATCGACTATGCGGATAAGTTACCAATTAGCCTACATCAATATCAATATAGATATATTAGTCATTTATTTATAAGTATGTGTAAGTACTATTATTATAAATGTGAAAGTGTGTTTCTTTGTTTGTTTGTCCTTCTTTCACGTCGAAACGGAGTGACGGATTGGCGTGAATTTTTGTGTGGAGATAGTTGGAGGGCTCGAGAGTGACATAGGGTACTTTTTACCGCGGGAGATTATCTAAATCCCGCGGGAAAACACGTTATAATACAATCCAAAAAAATATTTTTGATCAAAATTACTTGAAACTTGGTATTAATGCTCTTCAATAAAAGTAATTAAATACTTGTTTTAGCATTTTTCGAAATTCATCCTATATGGGAGTAAAATAGGGGATGAAAGTTTGTATGAAACCTACCTTTTTCGAGATTTTTATTTAGTTTTAGCGCGAGCGAAGCCGCGGGTTCTACTAGTTATTTAAAAATTGTCTTTATTAGAAACATTATAAATTAGTATTAATATAATGAATTTGATAATTAGAGCGAAATCTACCTTTAATTAAATTATAGTGAAAATTGGTACAAAACTCGTCGATTTCAGTCACGCCGGCCAAGTTCACTGAAAGTGGTGGTTGATGAATAAGCTTAATAATAACTAAATAACTTATTTTCCTAATAATCTCAAAGTCAGTACCACCATATTACATAGAGTCTTCAGCAATAATATGATAATCTGGATCTCACGCTGTTTCCTGAATTATCTGTGGAGTGTAGACTATCCAGCATAAATAAAATGTTATGTGATGAAAATAATAGTTATCATGAAAACTTATACTGTAACTTTAAAACTAATTTAAAGGTATAATTATTATTGGTATCACTTTAGAACGAAAACCGATATTTTGTATTCATTCTCATGTCTCGAATAAGCATAAATGCAAGTAAATATATGCTAATTACCATCAAGATATACAATAACAATTTATGTCGGCTTTATATTCCGACATGTTGGATGGCGATTAATTAATATTCTTTTAATATATTGTATATGCGTTCTTGTGATCTTTATTTGTAAATAGATATGATAATGAGTATAAATTAGAATACATTTTGGTCTATCTATAACAGTGTAGATATATTCTAATTTTGCATCTTTGATTTAATTAATATTCATTCAAAAAGTTTTTTTTTTCAGGAAACTATGACAATGACAAGTCAGTGCATTAGATCCTTAGCTCAAAATAAATAACGAAATAAAACGAAATAAAGAGTTTATAATAAGAATATATTATAAATTTTATGTACTGTAATTAAAGGTTAAATTCTCTCCCTTAATACTCAAGAACAGCTTATTCTTTTTAATTAATATAAATAAAAAATCTTATAAATTAAATGTTATAAAATTATATTTAAACCATGTCTAGTTACTTAATTAACTTTATATATTTCAGATATGTAACTATCGTTGATGTTATACTATTCCCATTACTGTTACATATTGTTACTCAATTTATAATAGATGTATACAGCCGATAAACTTTTCTAAACTTGCACAGTTACACCGTAGAGTCTATTCTTTGTACTTTACCGCCCTAGCTATTGCCGCCTGCGTAAGACTTCAACGCGTCACTAACACAACCCCTTCAATTTTCGCAGCTATATAAAGTTTTTCACATTCATTTAAGTAAAATATATAATTAACTCTCTATTAATTTTACTCTCGTATTTCTAACGCTTATATGATGTTTTAAATTATGAAATAATGCTAAAACTTATCGAGTGAACATTGTGACATTGTTTAGGTATGCCTGTTGTGCCGATAGTCATGAGAGTGATATAAGGTTTATAGACTACGTTTACTGCACGTTTTAACGGTTAGTATGAAATACAAATCTTTGCTTTTCTTGACTTTTCTGTGCTATAATATGCATGTATTATACATATAAACCTTCCTCTTGAATCACTCTATCTATTTAAAAAACCGCATCAAAATCCGTCGCGTAGTTTTAAAGATCTAAGCATACATAGTGACAGACAGACAGCGGGAAGCGACTTTGTTTTATACTGTGTAGTGAAGTTAATTTGACTAAAGACTGTGGGATGTACATATCACGTTTTATTTTATAAGAATTTATGTGTATATTTCTGAAGTTAGGTAATAGAAGTAAATAAATTACCAAGAAAGCTCATAGAAAAACAATATTGCAAAAATCTTTAGAAAATCTCTGACCATGGAGAATTATGTCACTTAATATAAAAGCTATATATACTGGATGTAACAATTAAATCACCTAAAGTAAATTTCCTTTTACGATTCAATAACCGTTCTTATTATCTTTAACTTTATCATAAATGAAAAGAAAACTACGTAGAAGGTCAATAGTATACGAATATAAGAATATTGCTTATAATTTATTATATTATAAGAAGATATACCCACGCATAAAAATGTATGTGAAATGCTAGTGTATAGTGTAGACATCTGTAAAGCCGAATTGCATGTATATTGTACAATAAATATAATGTTATTATGATAAATCGATTATTATCTTTCCAAAAAAAACTTTCAATATGATTTTTTGCTTCGTTTAAATGTAATTTAAATGAATGGCTTAATACTTTCGTAGATTTACGCGAATATTTAACATTTTAAATAAAACTATCTTATCGGATTTTTTCGCGAATTTATTTTGATTTTTGGTTCCCGACGTTTCGAATGCTTTACAGCATTCATGGTCACGGGAGAGACTAAAGTATTAGACGTCTCAAAGGCATTATATACTTGTTACAAACTGGCTTGATTAGATTATCCTAGTTTACATAAACGTGGAGTTTTAATAGAACACACATTTAATTTAATGTAAATCATATCTATCTATGGTCTTTAAATCTATGATTAATAAAAATAAATTAAGAAGCTACCCTCATTTCACTCAGGGCCAAACTAAACGCGCAATTATAGAAACCTGCACCGCGGTCTCGTATTCTACACGTTATTTTTAAAATGAAATTGCATTCCAAATAACGTATTTTCTTACAAAAATACGAACGACCAGATATAATTTGTAAAGATAAATCAACTTTTCTTAATTATTAATGAGATTGGCGTCAATAAATTATATTGAATAATATAAAGTAAAACGAAAACTAGTTGTACGATATAGTTTGTAAGCAGAACCTAATGGTTTAATGTATTTTTGAAACATTACAAAGCTTTTTACAAAAGATAATCGCATTAGTGATAACAAGCATGGTAAATGCAATTCGCGCAACTAGCGTTTCCGGAGAACCAAGGCGACTCTTACAATAGCTGGATGTGATATTTACTAATATTATAAATGTAGTGTTTTAGATTATTAAAATGGAGAAAGCAAATTTATATAATAAATGACAATTTTATACGCTCATTTATATGTGTATATCGTATATATATATTTTTGTCCTGACTGATGGATCAACGCACACCCTAAACCGCTAGTTGTATGAGTGTTATATGATTTAGGCATCCGATAAGAAAGGATTTTCCGAAATTCATTGCCTGAGGTGGTAAAATAGGGGATGAAAGATTGTATGAAACTCTGACAATCTTAATGTGAAATGCACGAAAAATAGTATGTAAATCTAGATCATTAAGGCATATAAAATAAGTTAATTATAATTATATATGTACCTATCAGTGGCAAAGCGTTCATACAAGACGTCTTACCTTAAAAATATTTCGCTATAATTTTACATACATTTATTTTTTTAAATGTATACATGTGCTTTTGGAAATATTATATATAATAATAGCTTTATTTCTTTCTGTATTAATACGTATATAAAAATTGTATATTTTTATACGCCTTACCTTTGCAAAATTTCACACTTCGCACTGGTATCTATGTACCTATTCTGAGAAATATATCTCACACAGTCATTTATTTAACAAGATATATAATAATACTTTCTTAGATTTACGCGAATGTTTGACATTTTTAAATAAAACTATCTTTTCGGATTATTTCGCGGATTTATTTTTATTTTTGGTAGTTGTTACAGACACACAGTTTTGTTAATTGTGGGTAGGCTGTCTGTAACAACTATACATTCAAGACATGTAACACCTCAGTCTCTCCCGTGACCATGGATGCTGTAAAGCATTCGAAACGTCGGGAACCAAAAATAAAAATAAATCCGCGAAATAATCCGAAAAGATAGTTTTATTTAATAAGATATATAATATGTAGAGCTACATCGTCAATTTCAGTTAAATATAATTTTCGGATTTTTTACAATAACTTTCTAATTGATCAGTGGCGTGATAGAAAATTGATTTCATATACATATTATTGCAATAATAAGACTTTAGGAAAAACGTTTTTGAATGTCATTAAAGTGATTCTTTTTAATGAATTAGTTATTCAAACTTTTGTAGCGTGTAGCATATACTGTATCCTAATTATGCGTCTAATGCCATTATTTAAATTAAGTCTTTATACAAAGACTTGTCAATCAATATTAATGGCTGACTATACTAGCATCACTAAATTTAAAATAAAAATTCTATTTCCATCAAATTGGATACTATTAAAACTATGATTTAACTGTTTAACTAAGAAAAATATTCGATTTAAGTAGAGACGTGGTTTTTTTAACTATACAGATGATATGTTTTATCAAATCATATAATCTAGCATCGAATATGCGAGATTTATTGGAAATTATTGGTATTCAATTAATGGAAAGCGCAACAAGTGTCAACTGCGCAGGACCTAAAATCTTATAAGTAATATAATAAGCTAAGACCGATAAATATTCAGCCTAATCATATATTTAAAAAATAATTAACAATTCTTATTTTATCTGTCTGTTACGCAAAAACACCAAAATAAGTAGGGCGTCACAAATTAACTTAACTATAACTCTATTTACTATAAAATAATATATAACTCACCGTTGCGAATAAAGAGCGGGAATCTATATAATCACTCGTATAAATTCACTGCATAACTGGAACACACGTGCTCACTCACAGAGCGCCGGGAGCCGACTGAGATGAGCCACTCCGTCTGGACATCCTCGGCACTCGGGGGAGGGGTGGGACGATTGATCTGCTTCCGGCGACGTTTCATGTCCTGAATGAAAACCCATGGTACGTCCTACGCGTGTGGTATTCGCACTTCATGCATCGAAATGAGTTATTTTTCACTTACATATACATATATGTATGTGTATGGAAAGGACTTGAAAATTCAATGGAACTTAACTTATTTTTTTATATTGCTTTACAAATTATTATTAAAATGTTCGACAATAAATAATATTAAATAATAAATTTAACTGCTACGTGATCAGATTAGACATTAAGTTTTATATTATATACAACGATTAACGAAAGTTCTTGTAAATCTATAGGTATATATTATGCATGTCTTAGACCAACACCGCCCCAGATGCAAGCTGGTTGCGAAAGCTTCCAGCTAGAGCTACAGAATAGATTCACCATGTTGGAAACCACTCAGGACATTGACGACACCACCAACAGTCTGATGCGTGTAATCCGTGAGGTGGGCCAAAAACATTTTCGACCGAGGAGAGATGGACAGAAGTCAAAGCTCTCAGGCGAGACTCTGGACGAAATGTCGAAGAGACGCGATATGATAAATACCACTCAGTCTAAGCGTCAGGTACTTGACAGGAAGGTAAAACATCTAATAAGGCGTGATTTAAGACAAGCGAATACCCGAAGTATTGAGGACGCTATAAATAAATAAAAATAAAAATCTTTATTTGGAACAAATTTACAAAATCAGAACATTGTACGATATGGACTACATTAGTTAAAAACTGTGTTGTAGTCAATAACGCCCACCTCCAAGACATTTAATTAATATTAATACTAGTTCCAATAGCTTACATAGTAGTAGTTATAAAAGATAGTATAGTTATATTTGCAGACATAGATTCTAGAATTAAATACAATAATATATATAGTATAATGCTGTGTGTGTGTGTGTGTGTGTGTGTGTGTGTGTGTGTGTGTGTGTGTATGAGAGTTGTGACTGCCACTTAAGTAAGGAGATTTTCAGTATCTTCATAGGTAAGATCCTGTAACCAAGCGATAGTTGCACTTTTGCAAGCATGTAGTGTCTTAGGAAATATATTGATAATTTTATTTATTCTATTATATATATTTGAAGAAAAATAATAATAGTGTCGTCGACACAAAGCCAATCGACTACGATGGGTTTCACAAACTATATCAGATCTACGTTTATTGTGAATTGTATAGTCCTTGTATGTGTTTGTGAATGTTTGCGTAGTATAGTATGTAGAATAAATAGTTTCCTAACCGATAATACCCGTGTGACTTTATATAACTCATCGGTAGGATACAGCATGGATTTAAATGTCATGGTTTTAAGAATTGTTCTTTGAGCCCTTTCAAGACGAAGTAATTTAGTTTTTCCAGTCCCTCCCCAAGCTGTAATACCATAAGATAATATTGATTGTGCAAGAGCATAATATACATTTTTTAACAACGGGAAATCAATTAAAGGTCTTAGTTTCTTAAACACGAAAATCAATTTACGAAGTTTTGTGTAAGTAGCCGCAATATGCTCTTTCCATGTCAGGGTGTCGTCAACCCATATGCCCAGATATTTAACATAAGTCACAGGAGTAATTTTTTTACAAGTACATTCGACATTTCTCTTACAATTTTGCTCATGAACATGGATGGAAATACGGTCAGACGGGAGAGAGTTTTTATGAGGAGCAAAAGTAATAAAATTAGTTTTTTCAAAATTTAACGTTAAAATATTTAAATTTAGCCAATTATAGACGGAAGATAGTGCACTTTCTGCACGTGTACTCACTTCTGGCCAGCTTTTACCATGAACGAGAAGTATCGTGTCATCAGCATATGAAATTATACTACAGTTTGGAATAGAGAGTTTAGACAATTCATTGACATAGACAAGGAATAGTGTTGGCCCAAGGACACTGCCCTGTGGTACTCCAAAACTTAAACCAACTTCATCACTCACGGTACCATTAATTACCACGCACTGAGATCGATCACTAAGATAACTTTTAAATAGATCATTCACTACTCCTCTTATACCAATGTCATTTAATTTTGTCAAAAGATTGGTAATTGAGACCGTGTCAAATGCCTTAGTTAGATCTAAAAATATTCCAATAACTTTGTTTTTACGGTTAAAATTTTGAACGATTGTATTGGTAACGCTGTCGGTTTCAAAACGCTTACGCTTTTGACGCAAGGTTACATTTGGCTGCTCAATATCCGTCTGGCTAGACAGGTTTGGCTCAGAGGTACAATGTGGAATCGAACTGGGAGTCGTCAACAGCTGTAGTTGTTGAGATGGTGGGGAGCGGTTAATAGGCATTTTTGAATAGTTCAAGTACCAGGCGCTTATGCGTAAGGAGGAAGTTTTATAGATAGCAGGTCAAAGTAAACTGGTGGGGAGCGGCGATTTCATACAACTTTGGTTTCCGTCTAGTGTAACTTGACCCCTCTAATGCGGACGCGCGTAAACTATAGCTTCACTGCACTACTTGATGTCCGTACTGTGATACCGAAAGAGACGGCGATGTAACTAACGTTTAGAGTATACACACACTGTAAATCACGGTTGACACTACTCCTTAACTACTATGCACTCCTATTATTTAAAAGAAATAAACGCATTTTAAACTGTTTTAAAATATGTGTGGAACGATGTTTAACACGTCCGACCACTTTCAAGGTCCGGAGGGAAGGGGAACTCAATAGGGGCTCGAAAGTCTTTGCTCAATCCCACACCTCCTGTTGTCACCTGACTAAGCTTAGAACTGCACAGGGTACAACCGTCACCTCGAAATCAGAGATTCTTGCCGAAGTCGAAAAATTTTATGGGGATCTTTACTCCTCACAAACATTTCCACCTGAGTCCCACCACGCGGATGATCCACGTGCCAGACTGGTACGCCACCATACAGACGAGCTTCCCGAAATCGACGTGGGCGAGATTAGGATAGCTCTTGGACAACTAGGAAACAACAAAGCTCTTTTGAAGAATTACCGACCCATATCACTCCTGAGCCATGTGTATAAGTTGTTTTCAAGGGTTATCACGAACCGTCTCGCCCAAAAATTCGATGACTTTCAACCCATCGAGCAGGCCGGGTTTCGAAAAGGCTTCAGTACCGTAGACCACATACACACACTAAGGCAAATAATTCAAAAGACCGAGGAATATAATCAGCCTCTATGCCTAGCGTTTGTGGACTACGAGAAAGCCTTCGACACCATCGAGACCTGGGCCGTTCTACAATCCATGCAGAGATGCCTTATTGACTATCGGTACATCCAAGTACTAAGGTTTGTACGAAGCCGCAACGATGACCATCCAAGTACAAGGTCAGAGCACAAGGCCAATCCAATTGCACCGCGGGGTAAGACAGGGGGATGTTATATCCCCAAAACTGTTTACCTGTGCATTGGAGGACGTCTTCAAGACGCTCGATTGGAACGGATGCGGTATAAATATCAACGGAAAATATATGACACACCTGCGATTCGCCGATGACATAGTCATCATGGCAGAGACTCTGCAGGATTTGGAAGAAATGCTAAACAGCCTAGGCGATTCTTCGAGGCGGGTGGGTCTCGGGATGAATCTCGACAAGACCAAGATCATGTCGAATTGTCATGTATCCCCGAGACCAGTGATCGTGAATGGCGCTGTTCTTGAAGTTGTGCAGGAATACATATATCTTGGCCAAACTTTACAACTCGGCCGGCACAACTTTGAGAAGGAGGCCAACAGAAGAATACGCTTGGGCTGGGCGGCTTTTGGGAAGCTTCGTCATATTCTAGAGTCATCTATCCCACAATCCCTTAAGACCAGGGTATTTAACCAGTGCGTCCTACCCGTAATGACATACGGAGCCGAAACGTGGACACTCACCGCAGGGCTGGTCCACAAATTCAAAGTCGCTCAGCGAGCAATGGAACGCGCGATGCTTGGAGTTTCTCTGGCAGACAGAATTCGAAATGAAGTCATTCGCCAGAGAACTAAAGTAACCGACATCGCGCACAGAATAAGCTCGCTGAAGTGGAAGTGGGCTGGTCATGTCTCCAGACGTACGGATGGCCGATGGAGCCGAAGCGTGCTAGAGTGGAGACCACGTTTAGGCCAGCGTAGTGTAGGACGCCCTGCAGCACGATGGACAGATGATCTAAGAAAGGTGGCTGGCAGTGGATGGATGCAGGCTGCCCAAGACCGGGATGGTTGGCGCTCTTTGGGGGAGGCCTTTGTTCAGCAGTGGACGGCGATAGGCTGATTGATTGATGCATGTTGGTTTGTTTTTTTTTTGTCATTCGTTTTATTAAAAAAGGAAGACTTTACATGCCACTAAAATTCACAATTTTCACATGCGCCCACGCTACTTATGGTATGGGTCATACGTATTTCTTTACCGTAGCGACTCTAGCAATTTTACTCCCTACATTTGAGTATTTTGTTGTGAGTTTCAAAAATTCTTCAAATATTCATATAATTTATTATCATATATTACTAATGTGAGAAAGTTTTATTCCAATTAATATGTAAGGTTCAGTTTTATAGCTCCTCACATATTTTTTTTATTTTATTTAATCATTTATTTCAGGCAATATTTACAAAAGGATCTTAAGTATGTAAACAGAGGCCCATAGCATAATATATACCTTAAAACTAACATATATATATGAATTATAAAACTAAAAACTATTACACGTAATGCAGATATGCGTAAGTCTCAATACACTTCGGTTACCATTCCTGCTCTGCTACAATTACCATCGTTACACCTTTTCTTAAAGTAAGCGCCAAAGCTACGTCGTAGACATTGTAGAGCCTTATGCTTTAGCATTTTTATATCTTTCTATTAACGAACAATTTTATCTTTTTCATAGAAGTATCTTTTATTATTTATACCGACTGCTTCAGAGATCATAAAATAGATAATAATTATTAATTATAATTTTTCAATATAGGATAAGGTGTTTTGTTTGTGTTATCAATTGGTATAAAGTTTTTTGTCTCAGCTGGATCTCCGCCAAGACCAAGCCGCCAAACTAATCTGGCTGAAATTATTATACTTTGTATTCCTATAATTACGTAGATAAATAATATTAAAAAACGTTTTTTTTTAATCCTACCCTTAAATGGTTGAAAGTGGGTAAAATAAAAGGAGTTGAAAGTGGGTAAAATAAAAAAAATATTTTTCAGTTGTCATATTAATGCAGCCTGGCGAACCTGAGGTAGCCTGAGTTCCCCCACGACGTGAGTTCGTATTGTTATGGTGGAGGGGGTCATTAGCGTTCAGCAATCCAGTTGGGCGTGAAGCCAAGCGACACACCAAGGGAGGTGGTCCACTTCAGTGAGTGGTGTACCATGCGTGTTTCTCCTTATACTTCATTGATAGCAGAGTAGACCGTGAGAGAAACCTAATGGTTGTTATGGCCTGCCTCGGCCGGCAGCCGTCATCGCTTCGTGGTATGTATACTTATGGTACGGTATACATTTCCCAGCATTAAAAAAGCCTGAGTTATATAAGTTAGTTATATAATAGCCTCGTACCAAATATCCATAACAAACTTGCTGAGCCCATACATCAAAATAATTAACACATAATGACTGCGACCTTTAATAATTGCGACATCCGACGCCATATATTAAATTGTCGGATCTAATTTAAATAATAAAACTGTATGTAAACTCTCGTTTGGTTATCTCAAATGTGAATTTTTTTGGAACACAAATATGTGTAATAAAAATTTTAAATACATAGGTACGGCAAATTCAAAATAAATAAGATATTCTAATCATTCACGAATTGCGTATTAAATAACTTGAATCTTTTTAGTAATATAAATAAGTTCAAGAAACGAAATTAAAATTAAATAAAACTACAAATACTCTATTTCTTTATCGTCTAAAAAATATTCAATTCTTTGTTTTATCATTTTCAAGCAAATATAAAGTTTAAATATTTATAATATTTTATGTTAAAAAGCAAAAAAATATATCAAAAATAATAATACAAAAAAATACACGAATGAATTTTTTTATCTGCACACACGTTTCTTTCAAGAATAATAAGCAAATTAAATATATACTACTTGCTTCATTCCCTGCATATCTACATATACACATTTCCGGGATAAAAAATATGTTATGAGTTATTCTGATGCTATAGCTATATTATTGTAAAGTTTCATTAAAATCCATTCCGTAGTTTTTACGTACACATCCTCACAAACTTTCGCATTTTAATTATTAAATTTAGTTTTCAGTCAAGGAGGGTTGACGTCAGGCAGGCGGCCGGTCGTAAAACTTTTGCCAAATCCTATCAGCAGTACAGAAGATGTACTGCGCCGACCTCAAGTGATTGGGAAATGGGCAGGGAGTATTCAGTCAAGAGGCAACTATTAACAATAACATACATACAATTAAAATTCACATGATGCTGCATTTAGTAAAATAGAAACTTTGATTATTTTGTTTTGTTACCCATGTTTACAATACGTTGAATCGAACTTACAAGTTACAACCTTACGTATAGGTTAACTATTAGGAACATTCTGTGAGTTCCTCCCCTGACAAAAAACAAAAATCTAAATATAATCGAAACTATTAATTATATATAATTTAATTATTTTAATTTCATTTTATTTAAATACATTACTTTCTAATATAGTCGCCGTGAAACTCTACAATTCTTTAACTTTATTAAAGTTTAACTACCTCAGTAGTCTAATGGCTAGCAGGTACAGCTGCATATCCGGAGATCCTGGGTTTGAGTACCGGGTCGGGCCAAGTTCAGTTATTAAGTTTTTCTGTTAAGAAATTTTTAAAAGCAATCCGGACTCCGGAGGTAGGAAGTTGGCGATATGTCTTCCCGTGCCTCGGAGAGCACGTAAAGCCGTCGATGCTGCGCCTGATCTCTTATCGATGTAGTCCCACCGGAGTTTGAAAGTGACAGAAATAGAAAGTGCACATTGTGTGTGGCGCACACTTGGTAAGGAACTTAATCACTTTTTCATAACAATTAAATCTTTGCAAATTCCTGTAACTTTAGAGTACTTTATAAGATTTTCAACGAAATATATAATTGTAGCTCCTGAAACACAGTTTTCTAGTTCAGGAGTTAGGGTTTTTTTTTTTTTTTTTTTTTTTTTTTTTTTTTTTTTTTTTTTTTTTTTTTATATATTTCGTTTTCGTATTTGATGTAAGGTAAGTTAATTAAGTTGCCGTACATCAAATATTATTTGCTTGTTCATTCGTACTTCATGCACTACCGTACCGCTCATCCGATTACGATGAAACTTAATCAACTTATTGCTTGCACTTTCGCTACGGTTCTATAACCCTAATATATACCTATGTATAGTAGAACTATCTTAGAGTAGGTGCCACATATGTCGTACAGGCAAATTTATTTGAAAGAGCATTGTCAATAAAAAATGTTTTTTATATAGGTAGGCACCTACTTACCTGGCTAACGCTGGCTAAATCTTAGGGATTACATATGAACATGAATACAATTTACAAGAAAATTGTAGATCTACAGAAAGTCCGTGATAATGTTTGTGTTTACTAAGGTACATTCAGAATAACTATTTTTATCTATTTAAAACCTACCTCGCACATGACTTGAGCAGTTTACTGCACTAAAAAAGTATAAATATATAATTCATACAGTAGGTACTGTCCGCTTTTGAACCCAAAATCCCACAAAATTTTCATGTTTTTGAATTTTTAAATTTATAGTGCCGTATATCATCATAAACTTTATAGTCGATTTTTGCCTCTTCGGCTTGTGCAAATCGGCAGATTATTGAATTGGACACTTTTCAGGATGTGACTAGCCTACCACACCTTAATCTGACGGTTTCAAGTATTTCTACCTTATCAAAACATTTTTTAAATATTTTAATCGACTTCCCTAGACGCGCCCCTTTATATAGAAGACTTATATTATGGTGAAAGTACTCAATAGAGTGCAAGGTAACCTCTTTTATGTTAATCTGCCGCGCTCGAGTAACTACAGAAAATCCCCTCTTAGGCTCCCCTACTATTATACTTTCTGAGCTTTAGGCCTATCTCTTGACTGTCATGTATTTTAGTACATATGACAGCCAGGAGCGCCTCACCGGGGTCTCATCTCGCATATCCCACATGTGACATGATTGACCTGTCTAGACGTCTTCGTTAAACGGTCATGTATGGATTAATACACTGTGATACTAGCTACTTACTTAACAGAAAAGGTGCAAATAGACGATGAGATTTTAATCGGGATAAGATTTGTCATTTATGTAGCGTACACACAAAGCTGACGAAATTCGACAGATGCGCGGACTGATTTGTGCTGGGCAGGAATCAGTATTGGCAGTTTTCCAATTACAATACTGAAGCGCATTATGCGGCATAATGCTCAACTTCGAATTTTTCAACTACAGCAACGCTCCGCACAATCGAGCACTTTGAAAAGTACTGCTTTGGCGTGATGTGCGCAACGGATACCAACTCAGTAGCAGAAATTATAAGAAGTATTTTTTCGCGTTGTTCGTGCTTGTGCGTAAAAGTGCGGCATTATGCTCTGTGATTGGAAAACAGGCAATCAAACCAAGTCAAATACTAAGTTCTTAGCAGCCTAATAACTTTATTGTCTGTGGATATGACTTGATCTATATTTTTTTAAACAAATAAAATCACTCACAAAATTAATAGTGAGTAGATAGATGTTGTTGTGTGAAACTGCGACCTATGACTGTTAGAGAATTTGCTCACTGTGAACACATATTTAAAAATATTGTAAAAGGATAGAATTGTGCATTTATTTTTTATTTATAAGTATAAAGTGTACTTTTATACATATTCTAATGGATAGTATTTCCATTTATAAACTTATTGGCCGGAAAACGTTGTCTCTATTGTGTCAGCTGTCAGATGCCAAAACTGAATGTCAAATGTCAATATTTCTCATTCTCATTCAGCGTTTTTGTTTTCAATTTTTCAGATAGAGATAAATCTAATATAAAAAAAATATTCTAAATATCAGTGGATTCCCTGTCTGCACAGTGAGATTATCCATATATTTAGAAAAATCTCAAGAGTTGTATAAACCGCTATGGCAAATAGGCAACTTTGGGGTGAATTTGAAGACGACGATAATGATGAGACAGTACTTCAAACTGTTAACTTTAATCCAATTATTGAGCTGGGTATGCAGAATATTCCCGAAATACCAATTACAGTGAAATCTTCACCAATCGAATTACCTAAAGCAAATTTAATCACGCATACTATACAACTACATGCTTATTCGAGACAATTGTCTGCTATTATTGATAGGACTGAAGCGGCTATATACGAAGGCGCGAGAATAGACACTTTGAGCTTACCGAATCCACCACCAGAACCAATTTTAAAAATAGAACATGTAGCAGTACCTCCTATAAACTTTCTTCCCAAAGAATATTGTGACTTCTCCTTAGGAAAGGGGCCTGTGATTTTACCTTTTACTCCAGAAAGTCATAAACGAGCTTTGCGACAGTGTGCAGCTATAGCCATAGGCCATGTTGGTTTTGCAGCATCTACAAATACTGCCTTGACTGCTGTAGCAGATTATTTAGATATTTATTTGTCAAATATGTGTAAACTAAT
The DNA here is from genome assembly GCA_921882275.1 of Brenthis ino. NCBI lineage: Eukaryota > Metazoa > Arthropoda > Insecta > Lepidoptera > Nymphalidae > Brenthis > Brenthis ino. The sequence goes on along the minus strand of OV170224.1, from coordinate 18,577,586 downwards.
GAGAACTGTAGTGGATAGAGAAGCTAGTGGACTCAATTCAGGTTTCCCGGATGTTATTTCTAAGGTTTTCACGGAACTAAATGTTGGTAACTTACACGATTTTTATGAGAATCGTGTCATCAAATACCATGAAAAGATAAAGAGTAAATGTGAAGAACAAAGAAATCACTGTGAAGCTTTAACAATTGGTGAAATTGCTCCACAACTAAAGCTTGAAGAAGTACCAGAATTACATTTTCCTGCTGCACTAGATGGTGCCTTTACACCATCTCTGGAGCCTGGTTTTCAAATGCTACACAGCTTGGAACAAGAACAGCTTCAAGGCCTAGAACTACTGGATGCTGTCCCAGATGATATAAAAGTAGAGTCCATGGAATTCTCACAATCAGAAACAACTAAGTTACCTACGCTATCCCCTACTGCTAAGAAAAAAAGAAAATAAAACTATGTAACATTATTATTAATGTTTCAATGTTCCTATCTAATTATAGCACAGTGAATAACTTAATGGGCCATGAATTACTGTAGAATATTTTGTCATGAATCCAAGTTCACAACAAAGACTGATCTATTACAAAGGGGCTTTAATGTCTCTCAAGCCCATAGTTTAAAATAAACACATTTAGAGAGTCTTCATAGAATAAAATACTAAACCTATCTAAATTTGTATATATTTAGACACTTTACACTTGTTCTCATCTCTTTAGTTTGCTTTATATGCAGTTGGCTTTTTTAATAAATATTTTTTTTATTCACAGCTTTCCGAAAAAGGTATACTTTTACTTTTTAAAGGTATACTTAAAAAGGTATACTTAAAGGTATAATATTTCGTTTTAGCCAGTTAGACATTTGAAATCTTATTGAACAATTTCTTATCCCAAATCACTTTAAAACTTATCAGTCTCAAAAACCTGTGTTTTGATACCCCTCGCTCGATTGATTTGGACGAAAATAAAATTTATTTTGAAAGACACAAATTGGCGCCTAGTATCCTCCATTTGGATTTTCAATTATATTTATATAGGCCATGACACTCGTCAAGGCCAATCATCGAATATATAAATCATCAAAATCGGTTGAGCTGTTTAGTAATCACGAGGGAACATAGGATTGGACATACATACAGCTCAAACACATAACCCTCCTTTGGGCTTCGCCGCAGTTGGGCCTAATAGGTTCCCAGTTCAGCTCAAATAGCTTTATTAATATAGTAAAGAGTTATTCTGTTGAGAAATTCTCAGTATCCGAATTGGGAATTTGATGCTCCATTCCTGTGCCTTGGATAAATGAAGGCCGCAGTAACCAGAATCAGTCGGGATAATATTCTTATTTGTTCAGTGGCTCCTTGTATTCTATTCAGCAATATTTAACGTCGCACAGCTGGGCAAGGGCCTCCTTTTAATACTAGGGGGATTAGGTCATAGTCCATCAACCACGCTACAGCCAAGTGTGGGTTGGCGGACCACACATATTGTTCGAAAACTTGCTAGATTCTATCAGACTTGCAGGTTTCCTCACGATGTTTCCTTCACCATAAAACAAGTAGTAATCGTATTGGAAAATGATTCACACATGAAAATATCAAAGGTGCGAGAGACCCGGGATTTGAACCCTTCACTCGGTTTCTTAAACGAGTGCATTACCACTGGGCTACCAATGCCTATGACCTATAAAAGGATTTTAAAAAAAACACATAATAACATAGCACCAAATAATTTATTTGTACCCAATTTCATTAAATTTACAAACATCAGATATGAATAAAGTGCTCATTACAGAAAGTTTCATTATTTACAATTACAACCAAATATTATAGCATTGATTTTACCGATTGGTCAGATATTCAAAAAATCTACAAATTAATGTAATATTTTGGCCTTTATTATCTTACATAGCTAATTTGGGACAAGATTTTTTTTTTTTACACATTAAAATGATTCTTAGAATGAAACTTACAAAATAGTGACTCAATAAGGTTGAATTAAGTGTTAATAGTAATGAAGATAATAATTACACACATAACAAACAAATATATATTGATTTATGGCAATTAACTGTGATATACATAAAATAGGAACCTTCAAACATGGTTATCGTCACAGCACTTACGGTGGAGTCAATAACAAAAAAACATCAAGAATTACTGTCACATATTAGAAAAATATACAAATATCAATTACTAAGTTTGAAAAGACATATACTTCAAATATTTAATGAACTTTTCATTATAAAATTTCTAATGTAAAATAATAAATGATGACAATAATTATAATCAAGTATTTAAGCATTTGTAGTCCAGACTTGGAACCAGTCCCTTTAAAGAATACATGTCAAAACGAAAATCAAATTTTAAAACATAATTACTTATGGAATATATCCAAAAATAAAATTATCATTAACATATTTCCTGAACAAGTACAATGGATAAATGGAATAAGTAGAAATATAATATGAAAGAAACATTTACTTTATGTTTCAAGTAATTTTCATATCAAATGAAAATTGTCAAAGGCTTATTACGAGGCAAACTAAACTAATTAAATCTAATCTCATCATCATGACAGCTGTACAATACACCGACATCACATCTTTCACTTCTCTATATCTTATTATTTGTCACTTACTTTGTGTAGTGGTCTTCTTTCGTCGGAACAGCAAAATGTGTGGTTCTGTAAGAAGTAAATGGTAAAGAAATAAACAACAATATAGTAGATTGTTAATTAACTTATTAAAAATATGCAAAATAAAATTATTTGATATAAATAATGTGATATTATTACTGTAATATGATTTTCTATTCAATTCTTTGTTCAATGGCTCCTAGAAGTACTTAAGATGGTATTTCTAAAATATATATTGAAACTTGACTGACTTTCATAAATAAGTTAGAAAATCTTCTGAATAATTGACAACAACATTGCAAAAAAGTTTGTTTTCAAACTTAAAAGACTAAATAAACAAATAGTCTGGAGGACGGAGGTTAAATGATATGGCATAATAAAACGTTCATTATAAGTACTTGCCGTTGTTTTCTGACACAACAGTACCTATTTAGAGACAAATAGTTTATCCATATTAGTTTAAAATATTATTTATCATTGTAATAATAAAAAATACAATCCAAGCCGAATTTTATAAAGATAATTAAGAACATTCTTGGTAAATAGCACAATACCTGGTTGGTGTGTCATGTAATGCACCCAACCCTGGCTTTGCTGGACTCCAATAGATCGCCATTCTTGTTCAGACATAAGATGATTCTTTGGAACTAATTTCACCATCTCTTTTGGCAGGACCACATGCCTGAAATAAATATTTTTCTTTATGTTCATTTCGCAACCCTATGTTCAAGTTCATGGTCAATAAGTATTATTAACAAAAGGAAATTGGTCATATTATGCATATATGTGATGAAAATTTAAATATATATAAACATTAGCTACAAATTACGCCATTAAGAAATTTAAAGGAAGACATTACCTATTTAACGAGTTTGTGAATCCCATAAAATCAAGCGTTCAATATTTTTCTATTATGGTCCAATAAATAATATGTTTGACAAAAAAAATAATGTAACATTGTAGGTAAAAATGTAATTGGAATACTGAACAAACTCACCTGTATTCATGTTCCTCATCATAATATTTTTCCGAGTAATAGATATCTCTCGACATATTTTTGGTTGAATATTCTAACTTTTTCAACAATTCACAAACCTGACTAGTCCTTAAAATTATAATACTTTTAACAATATATTGTTTAGAATTTTTTCAAAACGCCACAAAGAAGTTTAAACTTTCAAGCGACTCGACAAATCACAAATGTATTCGTTTAACGTATTTGAAAATTCGAATATTACCTTAATGTTGCCAGAATTAGATACATTATACTGCTCTACATTTTATTTATTTATCTACGACTCTAACCGTGAGATCGAACGTATAATTAATAATACATTTAAATTACAAAGTTTACATTTAAATATAAAAAAATTAAAAGTTTACATTTAAATTATAAAGTTTTCATTAAATACAATTTTTTTTTTAAATTGCATCATAATCTAATATAAATATATATTATGCTAGCTGAGTAAATATCAAGAATTAATTAAAAAACAATATACAATCAATGATTATTAATATCAGAAAAAAATTGAAAATAATATAGTCATACAGAATAATAAAATTAGTTCACAATCCGTTAAGATATCTTTTTTTAGATCTACTTTTTTGAGTTAACTTTTAATTCAATCAAAAACAAACCGATATGCCATCTGTTGAGAATTATTTTAACTAATTTTTCTTTATTCTTAATGAGACCATAAGAAGACAATAGACATTAACCAAGGAATATAATACCATAGGGTCTCATCACGAACAAAGAAAAATTAGTTCAAAATGTTTTTAATAGATGACGTTAAATAAATCGATTTGTTATAAAAGTTGTGTTAAGCAAATCATAAAAAATTATCCGAAAAAGGTATATTATTGTTTTTAAAAATATTCTATGTGAAGGGAAGAGAAATAATACACCCGTAAACCAAATTGGTCATTTTACTGATTATTGAAATATCAGCAATCAGATGATGAGTTTGTAGTGTGTGTTCACAGATGGCGCTTTTACTTTTTATGAATTGTTTATCACAGTTAAAAATTGTTAAAATTACATTTTTTTTATTCTAATGCAGGATGAATTTCATAATATTTACCATTCATTAGTTTGCACATATTTATAAAATAAAACAGTTTATCTATTATCTATTCAAGCAAACAAAAATAGCCCGAATTATCACTGTCCGATTTCTTTGTATGGGTTATAATACTCTCAGGAGACAATAACAGTATACCAAAGAGGAAAATAATATATTGGGCAGTACACTATAGATATGTACTTAAATATTGCAGTATAAACTATAAATCACCACAAGTTGTTCTGTGCTATCACTAATTACTACAATAATTATATCAAATATAAAATAAAAATTCAAATATAAAATAAATAAAAATTGGGATTCATTATAAAAATATTGTTTATTTATTTTCAACATATTTATGTATTTTTTCATGTTTTAAAAGTTCACCCTTGCGTACAAATTTTAGTGGGCACTCTGAGCATGTAAAGGTCTTTCCTTCATTATGAGAATATTTCATATGGCGTTTTAAATTTGATGCACGAGATAATCTCATACCACAAATGCAACATACATGTGGTTTGTCTCCAATATGTGTCAAGAGATGCTGTTTTAGGTCACTTCGTGTAATAAAGGCATGACTACATGTATCACATTCATAATTTTTTTCACCAGTGTGACATCTAAAAAGTGAAATAATAATTAAATGCAAATATTATTTCAAGCAAAAATTTAACACATTATGTACTTACTATTAATAAGAATTACCTAACCTGATATGATATTGTAAATGCCCTATAGTCCGGAAACTTCTTGGACATAATACACATTGATATGGTGTTTGACCTGTGTGTTTTCTTTTGTGCGCTGTTAATCCTGAGGATTGTGCAAATGTTTCTCCACATATAGTGCAGTTAAATGGTTTTTCACCCTGAGAAGCAATATTTTTAAATCAATCTTTGTACTAGTTAACATTAAAAACTGTAATTGTCACACAGAAGCCATTTAGTTTTTAATGTGATGGTTTACATTTATTTATAAAATGAGCATTAATGTTGATTTGGGTTCTTGATAAGAATTAATTCAATAATATTTTTTTAATATTACCGTATGTATTCTCATATGAACATTAAGGTTCTGTGCTATAGTAAATTTCTTGTTGCAATGTGGACATTCATAGGGTTTCTCCCCAGAATGGGTTGCTAGATGCGTTTTGAGACGAAATCTGAAAAGAATCAATAAGGAAGTGGACCAATTATAACTTTTTATATAAAATGTTCATATTTTTACTTTAAATAAAAAAAAATTAATAAGTATAAATAAATTTGAATATAGTCCACTAATACCTGGAAGACATAATTTTTCCACAAGTAAAGCATTGTTGTTTTTGAGATACCTTTTCAAGTAAATTTAAATTACTAAAATTATTTGAAATATTATCATTACAATTATTAGGTTTCATAATGTTATTTGTTTCGTTTTTCAGTTCTGTTTTATTCTTGTCTTCAATTAAACAAGATAAATTTGTACTGTCCTGACACACATGTAAATTCTTTTTTTTTACATCAGTCACAAGATTTTCATCTTTTATTATTGTTAATAAAGCATTTCTTAATACTTCATCGGATTTTTCACAAAGTTTGACAAATTCTAAGCATATTTCTAACGTTTTATTACAATTCATGCATATAAACGTAGGCAGACCATCATTTGGTTGTATCTATTAAAAGAAAAATCATTAATACATATTGAAAATAATTTTACACTTGATACTTTTTCCACAATACTTACTTGAACTTTAGCTAAAGATATTATTTTAGTATATATCTGACCTGAGCTGGTAGTTTTAAATATGTCCTGTGTTAAATTTATACTTGTTAAACATATCCTACATTTATTGGTATCCATAATTATTTAAAAAGTCATAAGAAATATAAATCATTAAGCAATTAATAGATATCAAAGAGAATGTAACCAATAAGTTTATAGTCTAATATAATATAAACAAAGTTGAAACTTGAAAGTGCTAATAAAAACAATAACATGTCAATGTCATGTTTCAATTCTCAGACATAATTCGTTGGCTCACTATTACAAGGTTCTATGTTAATTTTAATGAAGTTTAGTAATTTTTACATAGAACTTCGTTATTTTGTTATCGTAAAAAAAAACATAGAACTATGTAAAATTGAATATTTTGTAGTTATAGTGCCGCTATCTAGTGGTTTGTTTTTGCAAAACTGTAGCTAATGACACATAGGACCTTGTAGCATTAATAACTAAATAAGTACTAAAATTGTAACATAGAATCTTGTAATAGTGAGCCAACGAATTATGGTAATTGGTACATTCAATCTCATTATGTTCTTGGTTTGAAATATACTTAATTTTTTAAATTAAACAAAATTAATTAAACACTTTTTTGTTCTCTTTCTAATTGTAGTAGGAAAATTCATTTCATAAAAAAATAAAATGTTTTTCAAAGAAGATTTTACGTATTTATTTTTATTTAACCAATGTAGCGCGATAGTCGATACAGCCTGTAGGGGCCATCACTAATCACTTGAAGTGGGTCAGCGCAAAGAGTATAGTAATATACAAGAGTATAGTAATATACTGGGAAAAGAGTGCCCTCTTGAGGATTTTTTATGCAAATCAATTTGAAACGCCATCTGCGTTTCCTAACCAAAACTAATGCTATATATAGGTAGCTATATAGCTACCTATATCTATTTATTTTACCATTGATTTATTAAGTGCTCTATTAGTGTTCCAACAAAGAAAAAACCTCTCGGCTTAGTCCTTTGTTGGAACACGATATTAGTAAAAAAGCAAAGAAAGAAATAAAACAACAATAACTGCAAGAGTAATCATTTATTGAGTAATCATATCATTATTTTATTTATTACAGAATAATTTCTATTGAACAATAATTCTTATATGTAATAATTTCATCTCATTTTTTATACTTTCATAGATTTACGCGAATATTTGACATTTTAAATAAGACTATCTTTTCGGATTTTTCGCGGATTTATTTTGATTTTTGGTTCCCGCCTTTTTGAATGCTTTACTCTAAGATTTTAGACGTCTCAAAGATATACTTGTTACAGACAGTGCCTATCCACAAAATTACTGAATTCAAAAATATAAAAATGGCACCAAAGTACCTTACAATATTTGTTGAATTTATTTTACGTTTTCGAAAAGAGAATTTTATTTAAAGGGTCATTTTCTATTTTTATAATTCTTGAGCTTATTAAAATAATTTTGGGTTGCAATTTTGACCTCATCATCTTCATCTTTAACAGTTAATTTGCCGCTCAAAATACGATTGACACTTCTGCACCAACTATAAACCAAAACATTGATTGTCATATTTATAAAATATGTTTTTAATTTATTTTTATGTTCAACACACTTAAAAGGACAATCAGATAGCATGTCCAGAAACAAAACAATATTTTTCTTCAAACCTGTTTTGGGTACATTTTTTTTTAAAAAGTAGTGGTCATATTCTGGATTTCTTTGAAATACGATTCCACTTCTTTATTAGGATAGCACAGCCATTTTTTATTCATGTACTCTTTTGCATAGATATATGAATTATTGTCATTTGATATATCATTTTCAAACAATGTTTGTTTGCAATGATAACAACCTTTTTATTATAAATTTAAGGAATCTCTTTAAAACCCATCCGCAGACATAATTGCTTTGACCAGCATCAATTTCAATGGATTGGTCAAAGCAAATTTCACTGTTAAAATGAATAGTATCATTAGTATCAGGGATATCAGGAGTTATTATGTTCTTATCTTTAAGGAAGGAGTCCAAACTTTGAAGACACTCATTGTGATCTTCTTCACAATTTGCTCTACTTGAATGTGGCTCACTATAATTATTTATTATCAAAGCCTTGAAGGTCCCCTCAAATGAGACAGTATTTGGAGCAATGTTTCTAACACCATAACTCCTGATATTCCCGAAAAAGTTTTCTATAGGGTCTTGGTTGAAATATCTTGTCAACATTGCATCAATGCCATATTTTCTAGAGCCTTTCCTTAAAACATTGTACTTTTTTTCGCAAACAAGTCTTTCCTTAAAACATTGTACGTTTTAGTCACAAACAACATATCTTATTACGCATGATTTTCATCTCGTAATGAAGTGGTTTCATCTGCATGCATTGATAGTTAAGCGGCACAGCTGAAAAGTATAAAATTGTTAAGTCAATAAATAGGTAGTAACAAAACTTTTGTTTTACTAGTTATTGCCAGTGCCAGTGCCAGCCAGCCACAAGAAAATGTTCTCATGGGAGTAAAAGCTCTCTGGTAACTTCTGGTTTTAACTACAGATAAGAATAATCAAGTCTATCCCAGGCTGCATGAAAGCAGGACAAAGAAAAACAAACAAACAAATCAACAAATTTTTTGATATAAAAAATAGAATATTTTATTTAAGTTTGTAAAATTGTACATTTAGATGTAGCAGGTAGCTGCAACCAAGCTTAAAAACTTTACTTCTTTATAAATTTATAATATTAGATTTCTTTTAGTAAACAAATACCAACCTTTAGACTACATATTCCTACTGGTTCTGCTTATAGCACTGTGTTCTGATAATACAGCTGCTGTCGATGGTATGTGGTTTGGTTCACCTGAAATAATAAATATTGTTTTCTTATTTTGAAGACTTGTCAATCTTTGGGAAGTAATTGCTCGGGTTCGACCCCACGATGCAGAGAGAGATGAACAACTACATAAATTTTTAACTATGATACTACTAAGTTGTCCACTAGTGGGTAAGCAGTTGTGGCACAGTATGCCACTCTTGTGATATATAATAATGAAATACATAGCCGGGTAAAAAAAAATGTACTGAGGTAGCCTGCCTTGAGGTAGCAATGCCTTGTGAAGTGAGACCCCCCCCCTGCATTCTCTTCATCCTCTGCTGTCTGCCATCTGTTGTTACTCATGTTAGTGTATATTTGATATTTAGCATAAAAGTTACTTTTAAAATTCCTGTATTTGTATCATGAAGTGGAGGTATCACAGCTGGAATGGCAGGTTCAGAACCACTAATACCACTATTAGCTACTTTGGTGATTTTGTATTTTTATATTTATTTTATATTTTTGTCTTTACTTTTTATGATTAAAAGTGCCGGCAAGCAAACACCTTTTGAGTACCGCAGGCATGAATTCGTTATGAAATGAGTATATACTTACCACTGTTGGTGTTTTTACTTTATGTTGCTTTTTATAACTCACACACCACAGAAAAGCGTCCTTACGCGAAATATCACTAAACTAAGTACAAAGTATGTACGATAATTCGTCACTGTAGCAGACATAATAAAATTGTGTGTTTTGGTAGTAATCTTGGTATCAGGACGGAGGAGTAATCTCGACTCAAGGTCTGATGAATAAGAAATTAAGAAATCTGAAATGCTACAAAAACGAAAAATACACAAAAAATGGCCAAAAAATGTAATTGGAAATTTGAATTTTGTCGTTACCACTTACCAGTATTGCCATAATAGGAATATTAGGAATTGCTTGTAAAAATATTAAAATTGCCACTTGGAACAAGTATTGATAGTTTTTTTTTTATTTTATAAAACATTTTTGTATATAAAATAATAATCTTAAGTCTTTAATTATCTATTTAATTAATTTGGTATTAATTACAATTAGTACAGGATCGAATATTATTTAAGCGACATCTATCGGCAAGTAAATAAGACACTGAGCATTTTTACCAGTTAGGAAAAGTAGATGGCGCAACTTTCTTTAGAAAAATTAGCAATGACTTGAGTGTCCCCCATCTGGGTCAGCGTCAGCTGATTATGTCTTCCGAGGTCAATAACCCAAGTATAACTTTGATAGTCTAGATTCTAGAAAAATATTACTATTATAAAACAGTGACAAATATGTCTGGTATAAAGTTGTATCATTTTAATGTTAGCGCACCGTCCAGGGGTGCGTATATGGCGACAAAATTAATAGGAGTACCGGCAGAAATTGTAATCATAAATTTGATTAAAAAGGAGCAACTAAGTGAAAGTTTTATAAAAATAAATCCACAGCATTGTGTCCCAACACTTGATGATAATGGCTTCGTCTTATGGGAAAGTCGTGCAATTGCTTGTTATTTAGCTGATAAATATGGCAAAAATGACGACATCTATCCAAAAGATCTTCAGCAGCGTGCGGTCGTCAATTCAAGATTATACTTTGACAGCTCATTTTTGTATCCTAAGATAAGAGCTATTTGTGTATGTGTATTTTACTTATTTAGTTAGAAGTAACAAGTTACTATTATTATTTACTTGGTAAATGACTGTACCACATGCCATATAAAACCTTATGTAAAAGTTATCAAAGGACAAAAGTATGTATGTGAGGTGGTAGTAGCCAGGTTTCCACCAAACTGGCACTAATACATTTAAGTTTTAATACATAATACCCATTTGTGCATGAATCTTGCTCCAACACAGAAGCAAAACCTAGACATTCTCTTTATGCATACCTTATAGTATAAGTGGTCTGTGGACAGTAAGATGCATTTTTTTTTCTTGCAAAAGAAAAGATACAACAATTTTTATAACTTAACATTTTTTATTTAGTATCCAATTATATATGAAGGAGTGACAGAAATAAAGGAGAAGTTAAAAGATGATCTAAATACCACACTTGGATTCCTCAATCAATTCCTGAATGGTAACAAATGGGTTGCTGGCAATGACATGACTATTGCTGATACTGCTATTCTTGCATCAATGTCTTCAATTATTGTAAGCTTCATTTATAGAATAACTGTTTTTTTTAATTGTACTTGTTTAAATTAATCATTTGTATTCTTTTCACTTATTATTTTGTTTTACATATATCTCTATCTTGTAATATTAATGTTTATCACTTTACAGCAAGTTGGTTGGGACATGTCTCAATTCCCCAACATACAGAGGTGGTTCCAGGATTGTTCCATAATACCTGGTTATGAAGAAAACATACAGGGTGCAAAAGCTTTTAGTGAACTTGTCAAGAAAAATCTAAAATCAAGTTGAACAGAAATTTATTAACATTATCACAAATTATATATATAATGTACTTATTTTTATAAACAATAAAGTATTTTTCTATCTATAAAACTTTAATACTAATTGTTGCTCATTTTTAACTTGTCTCTGTATAACAGTCTCTGATTTATAACCATGTTCAGTCATGATTTGAATGACTTCAAGTGGAATGTTTTCTTTAATAAGTAGGAGATAAAAGGTACCATTGTTAGATAATATCTTTGGTATCATATCCAGAAGTCTGTCTGTGATTTCTCTACCTTTGACACCACCAGCCCAACTCGCTTCAATACCACAACTTCCACATTCATATGAATCTGTCACAACATATGGAGGATTAAAAATTATAACATCAAATTTATTATTAATAAAACAAGACCCCAAATCCATATTAATTACATTCAAAGGTACTTTATTTTGGATAGCTGTACTTTTTGACATTATGCAGGCTTTAAAATTTATGTCTGTACTGAAACAAACAGTTTGTGGAAATGCCGTACCAAACGCTGTAATAACAATGCCACTTCCTGAGCCAACTTCCAAACAAAAAGTGGGGTTTTTAGATTTTATATACTGTAGATCTTTTTCTAAGGCATCAAGGAGTAGAAAGCTGTCTTCAGCTGGTTCATAGACATAGTCAAAATCTGCTTTATCAATGTGACTTTGATATGGTGTTTCTATTTTAGTTGATACTGCCATGATCAGATAATACAGCACTACTAGTACTTTGTTCTGGTTCTTGAGGTATTTCTGCAACTGCAGGTCGAACACTTTTCTCTTTATTAATCATTCGCCTTATTTCATTAAGTCTATCCTAAAATTTAAAAACATATTATTTATTGAAAAATTATTGAACTTAAATAATATATTGTTAAAGTAAATAATAATCAAAACATACTTGAGATGCTTGTAATACATTAAGTACTACTGTAACTTTATGTTTACAAGCTATTAGTTTTTTAACATATGGGTCCAACTCAGGATGGTTATTGAGAGCTTCTCTCACTTTCAGCAATTCTTCATTTAATGACTCAATCTGCTGCTTTAACTCCAATTGTGAAATTCTGACAAATAAGGAAATTATATAAAATATAGTGATTTATTTTAAAAAAAATACAATTATTTTTTTGCAAGATAATTTTACAGAGGAAGAAGCTGCATAAACACGTTTTTCTTGTTCTTTTAAAAAGATTACCTAGTAGCCCTAACTCGATCGTCAAGTTGATCAACTGTAGGCTTTAGAAGACCTAAAAGACCCTCAGCTAGGGTATCCCTTGTTGGATTGTCGCACAAATTACCAGTATTTTCATCTGCAGATGTTGTTGTACTTTCTGTGTCATCCATATCGCTGTATTAAATAGATATAATCACATTCTCCGACTATAATGTATGAGAGTTCGCAATTTTAGAAAAATGAATAAATAATTATGCGTAAATATTGAATACCAAGTGCTTAGTCAATTTGGTCCAAAGATTTGGGGAGGCTTTGGCCAAGCATATGTCAAATAAAAATGACTTTAAAGCTTGACATTTGACATACCTATTACCTACCATAGATGAATTATAAAAATACCTAAATTTATTTGTATAAAAAATTAATGGGACATGAACAAAAGTACCTAAAATATTGAAGATATCAACATGCGTAGATAGCATCTTTTTATGGTTTGTGATATGACTTTTACTTGATATTAAACATTCTTTTATTTTTGTAAATAGGAATAACTGCACTTCAATTTTTTGTAGTTTACCTGAACTGGTAGCACAGATCTGCGAAATTTCTAAAACTCGTATTTGTTAAAATAATTTTTGCTTATAGTAAATTAAAATAGTTTTTGTATACACCACAATACTACCTTTAGCAGATACAGATGGTGTTGTGTTTAACTTTCAATTATTTTCAATAAAAATAAATGTAGAACCAAAAAATAAATAATACAATTCTAAATTATTCTTCAAAGTTTTAATTAGTGTATTGTATAAGCATCCAAATAGTCTGCCACCATTTTGGAGCTCATCAAACCTGGCACAAGATTTTTTTCTGATTTAAAGGTTCATTGTATATAAATATACTCTTTGGTTCATTGTCACATACCGTTTGTTCATCGTTTCTCCTTCATTGTTCGCCATAAATAATTGTTTGTTCGTTAATTGTTTATTTATAAATAATTAAACCAAAATATACCCTCAAAATAGCCCTCTAAATCGAAATTTAATTTTTTTTTGTTATTAGTAGTCTTTAAATAATCGTTAATGTTTGTTCGCTTATAAAATACATTTGCTCTATCGTCAAAGTGCTTATTTCTTGTTTGATTAACTATTTTCATCATTTTATATTTTTTGCATATTTTTTTTCAATGCAGCACGTGATAGCATTCAGCTTTAACCTCTTATCAAGCAGCTTATCCAGCGGTCGCTTGTGTGTTGTTACGTTGTGTCGTGAAGAGCTAGTATTGCTCCTCTGTTGGTAAGCATAGATTTTATCCATCTTAAACCGCTGTTGGGTCACATATTCACAGCCTATTTACACACAGAAAAGTAATGAGTTATTGTAAGCACCTTCAATATCAAGGAAGTGCTATTACATCGAGAGAGAATAAAAAAAGATTATTGGTCTGAAAGACTTTGACTAGTTATAACCTTTTTTACCAGCTTTAGGTATAAAAAATATCTTGACCGTATTCCCAGGTGAAACACGCTCTGAAGATTTTGACCAGATAAAGAATGAGGACCTCTTGTTGTAATAAGATTGGTAGTATCCCATCATCCACGCATACTTTATAATGTTTAAAGGAGTCAACGGCTCTAAAAGTGGTTGGTCTTATAATCTTAGCAACTCTGCACCAGGCCTCACTACGTGGTCTGTGATAAGCTCGCTACTGAACAGGTGGGTTCTTCCGTATAGATCCAGAAAAGTAAGCCGTGGTCAGCCACTCTAAGGTCCCCTTCCCACTAGTAAGTAAAGAAGCCATTATTCTTTTTGAGGAGTCCAATCTCATTAATTTTGTTTTTGGAGAGCAGTTTGTGGAATCTTGCTACTTGTTGCTCTCTCCTTCCTAATCACTTTGTAGTATTCTGTTAGTGCTTTTCTATAGATCTTCAAAAAGTGAGTCCATCCTGTATGTATTCAGCCCTTTGTGGCACGGGCCTCTCTTCAGTACGAGGGGAATCAGGCCATAGTCCACCACGCTGATGAAATGTGATTTGGCGGACTTTACATGTCTTTTGAAAACTTGCTAGGTTCTCTTAGACATGCAGGTTTCCTCACGATGTTTTCCTTTATCGTTAAGACAAGTGGTAATCTTGTTGGAAATGATTCGCACATGAAAATATCCTGTATACTTACCTACTTGTAAATGAAAACTAATGAAATTCAAATACCTAATTTTAATAAACTGGTTTATTTCTACATAATATAAATACAAACTTAAATCTAAATTAGTGATTTTACAAAATATTTTCTTTATTTATTGGTTCCTGCTTTATATTCTATTGAGCAACTAGGTATGTGAATTACGTATCAGTTCTAATGATGATTTATCACTGTGATTATTAAATTTGTATAATATTTATCTATTTAACAATAATTTAATATAAAATAAAAACAATTAGAGTTCTATACGATATTTTAGCTACAAAATGTCATATGCTCATACAATTATATATAGCCACGATAACTATACAAATTTTATGATTTGAGTCAATTGTGGTATGTTAAATTCAAAATGAATTTTACTTAATAACGAAAGTAAAGAATGTCACAAAGAGTCCATGAGCATACGCATTTGATCTTTAACATGGGAATCCATGTCTGCGAAATCTTTTAGCACATCTTCAATCATATCAACAAATATGGTAGGCCATTGGAGCTCGAGGGTGCGAAGACGTACAGCGGCTCCGCATGCCAATTCAATAGCGTGTGACAGTTGACCACCACCACGAACTCTCCAGTTCATATCCTCCTAAACATATGAAGTATATGAAAAAAAATATATTTTCTAACTTTAAAATTACAAAAATTATTTGACAAAATAAAATATCAATTATAAAAATAATAATACCTGCGAGACGTGTCCCTTTTTATATTGGAGTGCTTCTTTAGCGATAACATCTCTTAGAGCAGGATCGGCGGCTCTCAGCCAAGCCTTAGCACTGGCGGAACTATTCCCGTTTTTGCCTAGCCTAGAAAGTAGAGGTTGCAAAGGAGCGTCGGGTAACGCACGTAGTACTATATCACTTAAGCCATTATACGTTTGATTAGCAGATTTTATTTCTTCATCGGTTACCTACAAGGATAAAAAAACACATGAGTTTCGGATGACTATTAAAATATTTGTATATGTGTGTATGTTTTTTACTATTTCATGCTGAAATGCAATGAATTTTGATGAAACTTAGAAAGTCATAATATGTGGTTCTCGAGTAACAAGTAGTTCTGTTAGCCGCCCAGGGTAACACTCACGGGATGCAAAGTCACTGATCTATTTAATATTTTTTTAGACAGAGAGAGTTTCATGTAGTATTCAGCTATAAAGTAGTGACTTGCGTAAAATAAAGTATACTGATGGAGCTGAGCAGACTTTCCATGGGTAACTGTAAGTCGCTAACCTAGCATTGATGTTTATGAGTCTAGAATAGTCTGGTTTAGAGTAAAAGTATACAAATACATTAAAATAATTAAAACTATTACTGTTAGGTAGCTACTACGACTAGGGAATTCTAATTGGCATCAATAATATTATGTCATAATTTACCGGTTCATCGTTAATTTCCTTGAGTCCCCAATGAGCAAGTCTGTATATTGCGTACTCTCGCCAGGTTTTCATAAAGATAGGATTACCTTCTGGCATTATAGTTAAACCTGTTAATCCTCGTAGCTCAGCTAAAGCGTGTAGTTGCCCTAAGTGTTGAAGCCCAGTTGCACGAACCGACAGGTGGGTAACATTCGGAAATCTGGGTGATAAATTAAAGTAAATTGTATTATGGCAAAAGAAATATCACATTTAGGTAAAAGAAAACCGTAATATAAAAAAATACGAAGTGGGAAATGAAGAGTATTAAGCTTCAAGTCAAACATTTATTAAAAACGCATTAATATTATAAAAAAGGTTTGTGAAGTGATGAAATTTGAAATGAGGTATGATAGATATTCCCGTTTATATTAATGTATCTACTACGTGAGCGGTGCCACGGGTAAGACTTATAGTATATCTTTTTTACTTTATTTGATTTATCTTAACGTGTCATATTAAACTTACACTTACTTTGCTTTTAATTCTGGCAACGATTGAGCAACGGCATTAAAATGGACATAATGAAAGGCAGCTTTTGTTACAGTCCGGGCTCGCTCCCACTCCCATTCGCGTGCTAGACGACGCACTGCACCAGCACCCCACGCACTTACCAGTCCATCGCTTACTTCAACTAAATAGTCGACCCCTTGCTCTCTATCTTTTGACATCGGGATCGTTTTAGAAACTGGTTCTGATGATTTCAAATTTGCTAAATTAGTTTGCTTCGGCTTACTTCGAGCTGTTGACGCTCGATGTGCTGATGACGCTCTTTCACTTCTTCTTGTTATGGTAGCACTGCGTATGTTTCTATTACTTATTCTACTATTGAGAGAAGCTTGTCGTTTTAAAGTTTTACTGTTATTGTCACTACCCGACGTTGAAGACGTTGCAATAGAACCTTGGTTTGTATTACAAGAAATGTTACTAGCATTCTCACTGTTGTCACAATTTTTGATATTCGTTTTTATTCTTCTACTTTCCGGATCGCAAACAGATTTAGATCGCATTGTGCCAAAATTTTCTCTTCTTCTTAACACTGTAGGACACCTTCGGAATTGTCTTTTGTTTAATTCTTCTTCACTGTCACTAGTAGAAGAGGGTAAGGAACTAATTGATGAATCTCCTACTGGATCGACACTTGAAATACTCTCCCATCTTTTTAAAATAGGTTCTGAACTGTCGGATAGTTTAACGTTTTCCAGTGAGGATATTATTGGCAGTAAAATTGGTGGTAATCTTAGATCACTACTAGTAGACGTTGAATGAGATGCATCTGTTTCCTGCGAAGCACTTCGCTCAGAAAAGTTTACACGTCTTTCAGAAGGTTTTCGAGCAGTTGAACTTCTTTGCAACTTTCGTAGTGGCGGATTAGAGTTTAAGTTTTCAGTGGAAGTTTTACGGCTAGTATCACTATTATTTACTTTGGAATCTGAATCTTCGGCTTCCACATGTCTTGTAGATGCTATGAGATCAGGGATCACGGAAGTTGGAACAACTTGTGTGTCGTCAGTTTGAGTAACTGCTTCTGAAGATGTTTGAAGTTTAAGCTCTTTTTCAATGTCTACTTGTTTAAGTGGACTTGCAGTATTACCGAAGCATTTGTTTTCTGATCTGAAATATTACAACTAATACATAATTTTCAGATTTTCTTTAACTAAAACGCTAATATAAAACAGGAAGTATATTATATTTATAGTAAATTTATTTGTAAATATGAACGGTTGGACATTAATAAAACCTTAGTAATTCCCAATTAGTTCGTGCATTGTGTATTATTTGATCACGCCGAGCGGCTTGTTGAGCGGAACCACTGAGTGCACAATATGCTGCATGTGCTGCTTCTTTGTTACTTCGCCAAGCCATTGCAGCTCGACGAACCTGTAAGAAATTATGTCCCTCTTTTAGTCTAACGGGATTGTGATTATGGCGGCCAGCCTCATTGAGACTAGCTTATTAAATCAGATAATTAGATTAAGTCTCGGATGTTTTTAAGTTCAATTAATCTGGTATCTTCTTTAAGCCGATAAATCGCTGTACTACAAAAACCACATTATTTGCCACAATCAATTGAAATAAAAGAGGCTCGCGAAGGCTTTTACTCCACAGTTTTTTTTGCAGATTAAAGAATATATAATTATATTATATTATTACCTGATCGCTGACATGCATATTTGTAAGAGTTACAAGATTTGGGAGATAAGACACTAAAAATGGTGTGCAGTCACCGCCTAGAGCTACTGGATTTCCATCTAAAGATACTTCTGTTAATGTGGTGGCTTCCGCTACGGATGAAACATCTTCTATGCTAAAAGAATAGATTCTTAAATATGTACCCTATTTCTTTAAGACATAAGATACATATTTTATTTCTATCTTACAAAATTGACAATTGAAATTTTACCTTTGCAAATCATTATTTCCAAGATATAATTTTTGTAGTTTAATTGTATTTTGAAAGCCCAGCAACTTTCTCAATCTATTCCGCTTTAAATTTAATTCTCGTAAAGATACCAATCCTTGAAGATCCATTTGCCCAATGCATTTTATTTGATTACCGGCCAAATTAAGAACTTTGAGCTCGCTCTGATTAGATAAGCCTCCTACCTTTGTTATCCTGTTACCGTGTAAATCTAATACTTCTAATTTCAACAGATTTGATAAACCTTCTATTCTCTTTATTCTGTAAATAGATATAATTAAATAAAGAATATCCAATAAAATACTACCAAAATAGGATACAATATTGACTCACCTGTTTTTGCCCATTAATAATACTCTTAGACTGAAGACTCTTTCAAGCGATGATATTTTATCAATTTGATTGTCGTAAACATCGAGGAAAACTAATTTGCTTAAATCTAAAGGGCACAATCCAGACAGCGTGTTTATTAAATTATGCTGTAGTGATAGTAAGCGTAGCCCGGGTTCTCCTACGATATGTGGTATTGAAGAAAGTCCTCGTCTGAAAATTAAAAGATCAAAGACCGCTTTTTATCTATAGAAATAAGTAATTAGCATATGGAAAACGGATTTGAGTATTTAAACTTTTCCTTTTTGTATCTAGTAGATGTAAATGCGAAAATTCGCACGTTTATTATTTTACAATTGATCAATCAAACCAAAATCATGGCAATCATAGTAGGTATTATGATTATGTGTTGGAAGAAAAATAATGTAAAATATTTTGTACCTGTCGAGGCTTATCCTATCGGGTAAACGATCTTTTTCTTGTGGAGTCCTAGATAGTTGCACTTTACCTTCACCCACAGCTTGTAGATTAATGGCATCTTCTTTAACATCTTCCTTACATACATAACTATTTCTGAAAAATAAATAATTTATTGGAAAATACCTTATTGAACATAATTGAATATAATAAAAGAAACGAAAAAAATGTTTCCTCCTCCTTTCATTTATGGCAAATTGAGAATATAAGTAGTACCCAGAAAGTATTGTGTTAGAGCGTTGTAATGTGGCATTACGATGATCAGCCAAAGCAGGTCGTATTTGAAGAAATTGTCGACCATCTCCACCAGCATTTGTATCTACTCGCGGTGCGCTGACATCAAGAGACTGTGCTGACTTTCCTCTTGCTCGAAAAGCTAATTTTCTCACCTACAATATTTTATAATAAATAAAAACTTTCAACATTAATTAATAGCTATAAGCATCAACTGCGACATTACATTTCCACGACTATATGTAATAGGCATTAGTTTAACAGTAGATTAACAACTGTATAATTATTTATTGTTTAATTGGCCCCATTTCACATAAATTTCTTTTCATGAATATAAATTCGTAAAAAAGGCAGTTTTGGTCCATTTTATTAGGTTCATAACTGTTGCTTAGTAACCAAAATATTTCAATCGTCTAACGCAGTTTTCTAATAAAACTGGTTACATTTTTTTATTGTTTAAAAGCACACAGTATAAGATTTTTTTTAATTGATTGAACAATAATATTTTAATTTTTTAAGTATATATGATGTAAGCATAAAATAGTTAATTAAAGTTGCTAGTTTGGATTTGTCCTAAAAATGCAATGTTCCAAAATTTTGGTACGAGTTATCAATCAATTGACATAAATTGTTTTGAAAATATTTTTGAAAACAAAAGAGAAAATTAAATTATATCCCTTCAATAAAAAATAAATTTTAATGGATTAAATATTATTAATGAATAAAATTGTGCCGAAAGTGTTTTCGCTACACAATTTCCGTGCTTTTCTGTCTATACTTCCTTTCGAATTAAAGATGGTGAGATTTTTCCCAAATCCTTATGAGGATTACAAACCTGGAGCAGGAGTAGCGCTTAATAAAGATGAAATAATTGAACAAATAAATAGTCATATTAATAATATAACAAAGCGCCTGCAGCCATCTCATAAAAATGTTGATGGAGGGCTGTACGTTGGAGTAACCGGCGTATCGTATATGTTTTATTATTTATCTAGAAATACGTTGCTTTCGGAAAATAAAAGTACGTATATCGAAAAAGCTTTAGAATATCTCGCTCCAGCGTTAGAAGTTTCGGCTGGCGATAAAACCTCCTTCCTGCTTGGAGATGCTGGCACATACGCATTAGCGACTGTGCTAAAGAAAGAATTTGGTGATGAGCATTTTGCAGAAAATTTAAAAACGTACAAAGCTCTTTATAGCTATTATTTAAATCCGAAGTTCCTTAAATGTGGAGGAGACGAATTTTTTGTTGGTCGAGCTGGGTATCTTGCTGGTGCTTTATGGATGAGCCGAGAGCTTCAAGCTCGAATTTTTACAGATGATGAATTGTATAAAATCTGTGACATGATGGTTATATCTGGTCGAGAATATTCAAAAAAACACAAAAGTCCATGCCCATTAATGTATCATTATTATAATACTGAGTACTTAGGTGCAGCACATGGTGTAAGTTTCATTTTGCAAATGCTGTTATCTGTGCCTGGTTATTTAGATTATAATAAGTCAGCTGCCCATGATATTAAAGCTACAGTAGAATACATAGCTTCTATACAAACTGATGAAGGTAATTGGCCTTGTTGTATGGAAGAAATTGGTTTGTCTGATCATAAACTGGTCCACTGGTGTCATGGAGCACCTGGTGTGATTTATTTGATGGCAAAAGCCTATTTAATATTCAAAGACCAGAAATTCATCGATGCCTGTGTGAAAGCTGGTGAAGTTGTTTGGAATAAGGGGTTACTTCGTAAAGGTCCTGGGATATGCCATGGCATTGCTGGCAATGGATATGTGTTTTTACTTTTATATAGATTAACAGGAGTTGAGAAATATGTGCAAAGAGCTAAACTTTTTGCCGATTTTATGAATACTGATGAGTTCTTAAGAGATGCAAGGCTTCCCGATAACCCACAGAGTTTATATGAAGGGACAGCTGGGACCGTATGTTTCTTAGCTGACCTTTTAGTACCAGACAAGGCTGAATTTCCTTTCCAAGATGTATTCTCAACATATGATTATTAGTTGTTACGATTTTCCTTTGATTGTCACTTATTAATAGTATTAATTGAGAGGTACTGAGTGTAATACAATATATTCCCATTTATAATTGTTTTATTTCTAAGATAATGTAACAGAGAAATTATGAAAAACTAAATAAATGATTGATCAGATCTTGAAAACCCTCAATGGTAAAAACATTTTTTTACTCAGATTTAATGTGTGCAGTAAGCCTTAAAATATTCTATTATGAATAACTAGCAGAACATAGTTTTATTATATTCATATTTTCATCATAATAGCAGAGTTTTACCTACCATTAAAACTCATATTATGTCCGGAGCCTTATTCGAGGCCTAATAAACAATATTGAGATGATATCTTCCGTTTCCGGCCGCTTTTAGTCGTTGTAGTTCCCTTTAATTTAAGAAAATATGACAACTTCCGGCCGCCATGTTCACCAGGCCATTGGAGTTCCTCTTCATTGTGGTCTCAATTAGCTACTTATATCTAACTTAAATAACACCAGGCAGAATTTACTGTTAGGCCTCGAATAAGGCTCCGGACATAATATGAGTTTTAATGGTAGGTAAAACTCTGCTATTATGTCCTTCCGCCGTTATTCGAGGCCTAATAAACAATATTGAGACAGTGTTTGTTATCGCCTGGTGAACAAGACGCCAATGTGATTATAAGATAAATACCAACTACTATAATTACATTTAGTTTATACATCAATTTTAATTATATCCTTTCTTTCTTTTTTTTTTTTTTTTTTTTATATATATATATATATATATATATATAATATATATTTTTTTTTCCTTCATTATTACTTTGTCAAATAACATTTCAGTTAATCATTAGATAAATAATCACAAATCACTACGCAAAAAAAAAGTAGATTACTATCTTACAGGTTTAAACAACGCTCTTAGGGAGACGCTATCTGAAGTTACATTAGGCAATGGTCTTATTTCTTTTTTGTAGAACTTTGAGAAAGTTTTTACAGACTTCCAATTAGCTCTAGATAGGATTTTGTCCAATGGTTCACTATCTAACCAACCCCTGGACGCCACAGCTGATCTCACGCTACCTGGTGTTGCATCAACGCCCGCGTCAGACAAAACAGATTTTACCCAGCCTGCGATTACAGTACGAGAAGCAGCTTTAGCGGGTCCACGGGCTGTTACAAAGAGGTTATTTACTTTTCCTTCTCTACGTCTATCCTTTCCGAATTGTATTAGTTTTCTTACCCATAGTACAGGATCTATATTAGGGTTCCCATTATTCGAGTACAATTTCCAACCTGATTGAGTATAAGACACAGAATCAGTTTTAGAACCGAAAATGGGCCAAAATGTTAAACAGTTAGCTTCAGTGTCATCTATAAAGTTAGAGTCCGATATACTTAGCAGTGTTAGATCATGCACTCTACGCCCAGAACAAAGTAAAAGTAGAGTAGCACAACGTCGTGATATTTCCCACATATTTAGAATAGGCGGGTTTCTACTCGACAACCAAGATATGACAATATTTGTATCCCAAATGTTGGTTTCGACACGATTCTTAGCATAACTAGCCGCGATAGCTTTTAATACTTGTTTCACTAATATATTAGAGCTTAGTTTAGCATTATTCTCGGTAGTACACAAGGTAGCGACTACAGATTTATGAACTAAAATAGTTTTATAAGATAACCTATGTTTAAAATGAAGATCCGCCAAATATTGTGCTAAATCGGCACCTACTGGATTAATAGGGCTTATATCTGAGGATTGACACCATTTTACCCATCTCTCCCAAGCAGGTTTGTATGTATTAAGGGTGGATTTTAGCCATCCTGCCATCAATAAGGCCTTCTGTTGAGTAGACCATGATTCTACTGCTTCAGACCACCCCCACATTTCCAAACTTCGAGAGTCAGATCTTCTACTTTTGGCGGGGGACGGCCCGTCGACAGATCTATCAATTTCGACTCTAGTTGATAGATTTTGAATGGGGGTGCTATAGCTCGAGCTTTTAAATCCGCTCTCCATAACGCCTGCGGCCACCTCGGTGCTACTATTAGATATATGCCGACCGCTCGATTGAGATGCATAAGAACTCTTGGCATTAAGTTCGGAGGCGGAAATATCCACGCTAGTCTGAACTTCCATTCCCAAGCGAACGCATTGTGTCTCCACGCTGCTCGATCCGTTTGATCCAGACTGACATATTTTGGAACAACATGGGCACGACTGGACGCAAATAAATCCACATCCGGGACGCCCCATTTTTGAAATACTGCCTGTGTCAACACAGGAAGAAGGTGCCACTCTGGAATTATCGACTTCCGAGATAGGCGATCGGCAACACCGTTGAGCTTTCCGGGAATATGATGTGCAACTAGATGAATATTGAATCGATTTAGAATTTTGAAAATTTTGTAAGTCAGGCTCATTAGTGGCACCGATCGACTTCCTCCTTCTTTCCGTAGATACGCTACGACCGACTTGTTGTCGCACTGAAGTAACAACGATGAATGGCTTAGAAGAGGACCGAATTGGTGAAGACACTTCAATATGCTCAACATTTCTTTTTGATTCGAGTGAATTCTGGATTCCTCTCTCGACCATTCGCCCCGTATCTGTACCCCGTTTAATTCTGCTCCCCAGCCGGTCTCGGCAGCGTCTGTCGTTAAGAAGTGGAAGGTGAAGTAGAGACGACCTGTCGCAGTTCTGCCTCCACCACTTGAGTTCTTTCATTACCTGTATTGGTAGCGGAGTTTTCTCCTTGACATTGTTTTGAAGCATAGATATGCAATGTTTCAGGAGATAGCGGAAGTTTAATCGACCCTGTGGGACAGCCAGACGGGCAAAATTCATGGTCCCTACTAGACCTTGAACTTCCCGAAGCGTCGCTTGTTGTTGTGTGAGAAATCTTGCTATAGTGGTCTGTAGACCCAGAATTTTCTTCTGTGGCAGGCTTTTCTTGTTGTTCCAGGTATCCCATACTAGACCTAGGTACTCCAACGACCTCTGGGGGACTAGGATTGACTTGGATGTGTTGACGATCCATCCTAACTCTTTTAGAGTTTTGAGAACAACCTGGGTTTGCTCTACCAACTTTGACCTGTTCTGACACACAACTAAAAAATCGTCGAGAAAAACTACAATTCGAATCCCCTGCTCTCTTAGGATTTCTGCTGTCCAATTTGAGAGGCATGCGAATACTTTGGGAGCCGTTGCTAGACCAAATGGCAAAGAGGTCATCTGTAAGAGTTGACCTCTGTACAGCAGTCTTAGAAAACACCGATGAGACGGAGCTATCGGCACATGATAGTAGGCCTGCGTCAGATCGATTTTTATCATCCAGTCGTTCGGCTGTAAAAAGTCCGGAATGCGATGAACCGAGATAAGTCTGAACTTTGTCACTTTTACAAAATGATTTAGTCTCTTCAGATTGAAAATGAGGCGCAAAGTACCATCTTTTTTCGGTGTTAAAAAGAGGGTGGATAAAAAACTGGGAGTTACGGGTGCATATTCTAAAATTCTTTCTGTAATTAGATTGTTTATTGTTTGATCCATCCTGCAAGTTGGTACAGTCTGATACCGATTGTTGGTGAGGTGCGGTAAAACAAGCGGGGGCTGTGCTTTGAAAGGAATTTTGTAACCTGTTATAATGTGCAACAAGGGGGTCGGTGCGCCTAACCTTTTCCATATCTCCCGGAACATCCCTAATCTGCCCCCCCGAAACGTCTGTTTTTTGTCAAAAGTTCTTACCACCTCTCCCTCTTCTTTTGACGCTAATGTGTTGGCTGGATGCGCCGTGTTGATTAAATGATTTCCTAGGGTTACTCGGGGCTTGTGGACCCGCGGTAAATGATTGTGGCTTGTATTGAGGTCGAGAAAGCCGCTGATTTCCAGCATAAGCTGGAAAATTGTAATTAAATGCATAGGGTTGCATAGGAGCATACGACCTATACGGATATTGAGGGGCTCTACATTGTAATGCAAACGGTGCTGTGGGGCGACCGGTTCGATTGTAACTACTGGATCCAGGTTGCGCAGCCTGAGATGTACCAGTACTTCTCTTCTCTTGCGCAGAGAAGGAAGGTCTTGAAAATATTTTATTAATGCCCCCATTATTATTTAAAAAGTCTGAAAATTGCTCTTTACTGAATAAAAAATCACAGGATGGAGGTATCTTTTTTAAGGTAGTTTTTAGAAATTTATCTTTTACTAAATTCAAGAATGCTTCTCGTCTTTGTTCAATAATATCGGCTCGACGCCCACAAAGCAATTGTAAACAATCAAGAGATATCTTTTGAAATTCACCCGAAAATATATCTTTAATTTTCTTTACCAGATCGTCTTTAACAAAATTATCGGTATCTTGTACCCACTGCAGTAAATCAAATACTCCTGATTTTAAAGCATCGCTTTGCATAATTATGCCATGCGTAATTGCGCCTAAAGAATCGCCTAATTGTAACTAAATTATTTATTTTATCAAACTGTTTAATTTCATCGTTCACCTCAAGTTCAACAAAACCTGGTCTGGCATTATATAACTTTTGAATTTCGGAGTAACGAACGTTAGTCCAATTTTCAGAATTAAAATGTTGAAATGAATTTAATAATTGTAAATGATCGGAAGACGTACTCAATACTGTAGGTTCTTTTAAACTCGTTTTTAAATTAAAATCAAATTTAATGGCCGACTCGGCGGGTACCTCAACTAAATGTGCATCCTGTTTGGTTGGCACCAGATTTTCTACATGTGTTTCTAATGGGTGATGATACCCGGGGTCAGCGGGGTACCAACCCGACGGAGGATATGCATTGGAAGCCAAATAATTTTGAATTTGACTTACTTGTTCAGCAAGGTGTTCTAATACCTTACTCTTTTTCTGACATCCTACCTCCCTCCTAGACAACTTTCGTTTACGACGTTGCGGCGGATCCTCTTCGCCGCTGGTAGACGAGGACGACGTCAGCTCGCCCTCATGTACACTTTTATCACGCACATTTTCATCACTTTCCGACATTATTTCGTTTTTTATTAAGAAATACGCACTTTGAAAACAATTACGATAAACTGTAGGTAGTTTAACAAAACCTTTTAAACGATATTTACACTAAATCACAGAATTACAGAACAATTTATATTAACTAACTACAACGTAACATAATTTGAAAAATTCTAGAAAAATTATATTCCTCGAACGCTAACAGCGTTAAATAAACACTTTACGGCACGAAAATCAAGACGCCAATGAAGAGGAACTCCAATGGCCTGGTGAACATGGCGGCCGGAAGTTGTCATATTTTCTTAAATTAAAGGGAACTACAACGACTAAAAGCGGCCGGAAACGGAAGATGTCATCTCAATATTGTTTATTAGGCCTCGAATAACGGCGGAAGGACATAATTATATGTTTTATTAAATACATCATATCAACCACAAATCGTGTGATCGCGGAACCATGAACGAATTGTGGTTAATTCGTTCATGTGCGGAACATATGTTCTATGAATCCAACTCACACTTGGTAGATGTTAGGATATTGATAATTAATTAAGTAATAGGTACATACTACTTAAACTGATTTGTGTCATAGATTTCACAGAAGATAGTTAAATATAAATTTTTAATGAAATACGTAAAGGAAGAGGGAGAATGTTTATATCGGGATTCGGGGGTTTTTTTTAGAGAGAATAGAGTAAAGACAATGAAAACGCGGTTAATAGCTAGTATTATGTCTATTACCATGGGGTCTCATTACGTATAAAGAAAAATTAATTCAAATAAATGTCAATAGATGACATCACATGTATCGATTTGTTACTAAAGTTCGGTTAAGTTTACATAACATAAAAAATCTAAGTAAAAGGAAACAAAATAATATGCCCGTAAATCAAATTTGCGTAATTTTACTGAAATATCAGCAATCAGATTATGGGTTTGTAGTTTGTACACAACTGGCGTTTTTAATTTTTATTAATTTGTTAAAAAATTATAAAATCACATAAATTATTTGAATGCAGAATGAATTTTATGTTATTACCATAAGTTTGCGCATACATATTTATAAAATGAAACAGTTTAACAATTTGCGAATCGACGACATCTATTATCTATTCAAGCATACAAAAATAGGCCGAATTAGCGCTGTCTAATTTCTTTGTATTCGATGAAGCATCTGTGTACTAGTATATTATTATGTGATCTGTGTTATTACTAATTAATCGACTTAAAAAAAGAATAGAAATGTACTTCATGTGTGTATTTTATTGTTGTGTTTTATATACCTATTATTTTTAATGAATTAAAGGTAATAGTGGTAAAGAGTTGTCCCATATAAATTTAAGGAAAAGTTTTACCCATTTGAGAGGAATAATTTAATTTAAAGTGATTTTGACATCGATTTACTTTTTTAATTTAGATCATGGCAATAGAAATATATTCTTGAAACCGTTACTAATATAATAAAATAAATAGGTCTTTAAGAAATCAAAGTGTTTTTTTAGATAATAGCCCTACTCAGTACTCACATATACGTATTAAATTCATTTTTATGCTGACAGTAATAGCTGTTGTCATTAATTTTCTTGTCACTTGCAATCACAGAATTATATCAAGAATATCACTACCTATGCTATAAAATGCAATGTTATAAAAAATATTTTCTTTTATTTGCTTCATTTTCAACTCTGAGGGCTGTGGCTTTTGAAGGCAAAGATGAATATATTTGCAATCGTCTTTATATTAGACTTTGGTTCCGCTACCATTCTTCCTGTTTACTTGGAAATTTTAAAATCAAAAAATATAGAAAATGCAGTTTTATTTCATTGTAGTGCAAATAACCATATTCTTTTGAACCAGAAAATATTCAATGAAAATAATATAAGAGTCACATCGTTTAGAACAGAGAATTTTACGCATTTGCCAAATTTAGGTAACTTCAAACTTGCGTTTATGTTGGACACCCGATGTAGTTTCTGGGAGCTTATTTTGAGTACCGCCAATAAGAGATATTTCCGAGGATCATGTACATGGTTGATATACACTAACGACGTTCAAGGCACAGCAGTTGCTGTATCAAAATACCCTGTAGACATTAATTCAGATTTTATAGTTATTACAAAAGACGACTTAAAGAAAGTATATAATTTGTTCGAAGTTTTTAATAAAGGTTTTTACACCAACGGCTCGTTTGTAATTGCGGAGCTTGGTTACTTGGATACAGAATTGCATATGACACCCAGCAAAAGGGTAGATTTAATGGGGGTAGTTCTAAAAAGCGTGGTGGTAGTTATCGATCCCATTGCGAACGAAACGTTTGAACACTACTTGGATCATACAAAACCCGGTGTGCTAGTGGATTCTGTGCACAAGTTGAAATTTTATACGTTAATAAAGTATCTGAGGAATATATATAACTTCAGGTAAATGTGGTTTTTCTTGCAAATATATTAAAACGTGTCGAAGATTTTCTAAATTATATGGTTTTTCAAATTAAGCATCAAACTACGGAGGACCAACTCTTGGGGATATTTACGGAATGGAAGCTTTGACGGTCTTGTCGGGTCTCTGCAGGGACGTGAAGCAGATATAGGAGGGACTCCCATCTTTTTCAGGTCGGACAGATCAAGGTTTATCGACTACGCAACTCCTACTTGGCAATCCAGGTATCAAAGTTTGTTTTTTGTAGTACGGTAAAGAAATTTTATGAATTACTGGCGATTTACCCTCGCTTTGCTCGAGTGCGTTTTCAGGAATATTTTAATTTTTATTACGCTAATTCTTTTTCTAAAATAAAAGTAGCCTAAGTTACTCCTTAATATAACATCAGCTACCTGCAAGTGAAAGTCTCGTCAAAACCAGTGCAGCCATTTCTGATATACCTAAGCTGGAACAATCAGACAGACAAACAAAATTAAAAAAAAATGTGTTTCTTTTTTATAAGTATCGTATATGATTTCATATGCATTTAGTAAAAAGCTGCTATTCTGACATTACAAACAGACACTACCAATTTGATTTATCTGATGTTAAATAATTTTGGTTTTAATGAATTAGGTATATAGTATAAATATACATACCTACGGTTAAATAGATACATAAAGATAGGTACTACGAAAGGGTGATGAACGGAGAAGAGTTAGAAATTAGGCCCTGACTGAATGAACCCTTAGGTCTAGAACCTCATTATTTCTATCGTGGGTATCAACATAATCTTAAAATATATGAGTCATAAGCAGTGCCGGATTTAACCTCAGCGCGCCGCTCCTGGGTACTGTAAAAAATGCCGCCCTATTATCGAAATTTTGAATAAAATATTGAGAGTTTAAATATTTTTAATTTTTTTCTAAATGAAATTCAATAATTTATAAATGATATCAATTTTTCGAAAAATGTACCTACTAGTTAATGTTTTTTTATTTTTCATTTTTTTGGAGATAAAAAAAGCATCTTCGATAACGCGACGAAATATTTTTCCCGCCTTCCGAATTTTGCCGCCCTGGACACTAGCCACGAGTGCCCCTAGCGCTGGTTGAACTCTTATGATTTTTTTATTTTAAGGCCCTGCTTTATTCTGCGTCACCCTAAATACCCAGGAGGTTTTCATACAGTATTTACTCGACCTTTGACTAATGTTGTCTGGTATTGGATTATTTTCACACTAACTCTTGCTGGGTTGGTTGTATGCATCATGTTGAAGATTAGTATTATAAAAACAACTGGGGACGATCGAGACTCTTCCTCGTCTATGGCTTTCATATTTATATTTAGTGCGATAAGCCAACAAGGTAAAGTTAAAATCTTAGTTTATTTTCACTTTATAAAAAACTTAATAAATATTTATATATATAAAACAAAGTGGAGTTTGTTACAACACTTATAACTCGTGAACTGCAGGACCGAATTTCACGGTTTTTGATTTGTTGGATATGTCTCCGCCCCGAATAGCAGAATAACTATAAAAAAATCAGAAAAATTTACGAAAAAATATATTCAAATGATTGTATAGGGCTTACGCTGGCTAATAACTATTTATATCTATTTAAAGCGTAACTAGAGACGAACCCGAGCGAAGCGAGGGTGAACCGCTAGTTAAATATAAAAAACCATTTTTAAATCCGTATGCAAAGGGATAAAGGCTGCTATTGCTACAAATTTTTAAAAAGATGTTGCAGATAAAAACTAATCTGAAATACAGGTTGAAATCGTTAAAATCCTTAAAATCCTTAATCACGTTCAAATAATTACTGCGTTCGTTTAATGTAAAGGCATCTCTTAGGTACCTGTTAATTATTGATTATATTCATTTTCCAGGCACTACTCTCAATAGAGGCTCGATATCTATAAAGATCGTTATTTTCGTAACTTTAGTATTCACGCTGACATTGTACCAGTATTACAACGCTACAGTGGTATCAACTTTATTGCGAGAACCTCCCAAGAGCATTAGAAATCTCAAAGATTTGCTTAAAAGTAGCTTGAAGGCGGGGGTCGAGGATGTGCTTTACAACAAAGACTACTTTAGGGTTTGTACACATCTTTTTGTCGCTGTTTAACAATTGTCCTTCATCCATATATAAGTCATATAATGAGCTTAAATTTCTATATATGCAATTTTTTTTATATGAAACGCGTTCGAGTTAGGTAATAACCACATAATATTACAGGCTTAACTGCCTCGGTAGTGTAGTGGCTTGCAAGTACGGCTGCACATCAAGAGGTCCTGGGTTCGAGTCCCGGGTCGGGCCAAGTTTAGTTATTGAATCTTTCTGTGTAGTTAGTCTCAATAACAGCCCATAGATGGGAAGTTGGCTGTGTTCCACCCCCGTGCCTCGGAGATCACGTAAAGCCGTCGGTCCTGTGACTTAACTCTTACCGGTCGTGTCGAGCAGTCGTCCCACCGGAGTATGAGAGTGGCAGGAATAGAGAGTGCACCTGTGTCTGCGCGTAGACTTGTAAGCTATGATATCTTCTGCGCAGATGGCTAGTCTTAATAGTAGGGGAGCCCAAGAGGGGATTTTCTGTAGTTACTCGAGCGCGGCAGATTAACATAAAAGTCGACTATAAAGTTTATGATGATTTTTGCCTCTTAGGCTTGTGCAAATCGGCAGATTATTAAATTGGACACTTTTCAGGATGTGACTAGCCTACCACACCTTAATCTGACGGTTTCAAGTATTTCTACCTTATCAAAACATTTTTTAAATATTTTAATCGGCTTCCCTAGACGCGCCCCTTTATATAGAAGACTTATATTATGGTGAAAGTACTCAATGTAACCTCTTTTATGTTAATCTGCCGCGCTCGAGTAACTACAGAAAATCCCCTCTTGGGCTCCCCTACTATAATGAGACTGGCCGCCGTGGTCGAAGTCGGTGGGGAGATCATCATTATTATTATATTATTTATATATTATGAATAACGATTATATTATTTATATATTATGAATAACGATTGTGACCAAAGACAATAAAAAAATAAATAGGTAATAGTAAAAAAGTAAAAGATAAAATTGTATTATTAGTAGTTATTTACATCACTATATTTTATGCAATTCCAGCGTACAACAGATCCAGTAGCGCTAGAGCTCTATCGTAAGAAAATAGTAACAAATACTGAGTATAATTTCTTCAAACCTGATTATGGCATGCAACTAGTGAAGGCAGGCGGCTTCGCTTACCATGTTGATAGCGTTAGTGCTTATCGCATCATGAGGGAAACGTTCAGTGAACGCGAGATTTGTGACGTTCATGAGATATATTTGTACCCGCCGCAGGGTATGGCGGCTGCCCTGCAAAAGAATTCGCCGTACAGGGAACATGTTGTTATTGGGTGAGAAAGTGTTTTTCATTAAGATTAGGTTTGCAAGAAGTTCTTACTTTGATTTAGATTGTACTTCTTTTTTTAACGTCCTACTGCTGCCTCAGGCTTTCCTTGAATGCATGCAGCATGGGGATTAATCTATGGTCAACCATGCCATGTGCGACTTAGCGGATTTTAGATAACTTTCAAAAACTAGTTAGATTTCCTTCTCCGAAAAGCAAGTTAATTAATCAGCAAAAGCATCAAAAGCAAGTAGGTGAGTATTTTGAAAACGTTGTCGAGAGAATGTGAAATATGCGAAATCCAAGTTTGAACCCTTGAACCCTCTTCACTTAGTTGATGGTTGATTTGAATCACAAAATTGAGAACCCTTACTAATATTATAATTAAAGTGTTAGTTTAACGTTTTTTACGCAGCAATGAATCTACGTGTTTTACACGTATGTACTATTTAGGTAGCTAGTTTTTTTTATATGGCTTATAGTTGCGTTAGGTAGCTAGTTTATAGGCCGCCAAATACTATTTAACCTGTTGAGAATTAGCGATCTACTTCCGTTGCTCAGACTAATATATCGGAATAACAGGTATATATAGAAAGAGTGTGTAAAACTAAACATAAAACCAAACAATCATATTTTATTATAATTAAAAAAAATTAAGATTATACTTTTTATCTCTCTTTTAAGAAAAAAACAAACGAATGCTTAAAAATACAAAAGAATATAGTATTATTTTTATTTTCTTCACAAAAATTGTAAATTAACCGCTGTCAAAGCACGCGGAGCCACAGGTGGCTCGGTTAACAATTTCTTAGAATTTAACCGCGAGGACTAAAGAAAATAAACGATCTGTATGGCAAAATCGAGAATAGTAGCATAAACAGTAAATCACGCTACTATTTTTGTCTATGATATTTGCCGGAATCCGTCTATTTAATTCTTTAGTCTGAGTTCTATGTTATACCGTATACGTGCTGTTGTAATAAGTTATAAGTGTTAATATTGTTTCAGGATACGTAAAATATATGAATCGGGGTTAATGTATAGATTAAAGTCGGTATGGGATGAACCCAAGCCGCCCTGCGTCCATACACCAGACAGCAGTATCTTCTCAATCTCACTGCGAGAGTTCTCAAGCGCTCTGATTATACTAGCTTTAGGAATGTTAATATCCATTGTAATATTGCTTGGAGAAAACTTTGTGCATAGATTTAACACGAAGCCGTATGATTTTCGCCATTAAGACTTAAAATAATGTTAATTGAATGGTTTGTGGGTAGTGTGAGATAATTATATACTAGCAGAACCCGCGGCTTCGATCGCGCTAAAACTACGAAAAATCTTTAAAAAGGTAGTTTCGTACAAACTTTCATCCCCTATTTCACCCTCATAAAGGATGAATTTCGAAAAATTCGATCATACCTAATTTTTTTGGATTGTATTATAACGTGTTTTCCCGTGGAAATTAGATAATCACCCGCAGTAAAAAGTACCCTATGTCACTCTCGAGCCCTCCAACTATCTCTATCCACAATCCGTCACTCCGTTTCGACGTAAAAGAAAGACAAAAAAACAAACAATCACACTTTCACATTTATAGTATTAGTATGGATATATTGAATATTTTTAGTTTTATTGTTTGTAGAAAATTAGAAATCTTTAAAATTAACAAAATATTGTAAATACCTGAGGGTGTTGCCTATATAGCTTGAGAGCTATCGCATAAAAAAGATAGCAAATTAAATAAAATTTAGGAAAAAAAATTAAAGGCCATAATTCGTTCCGTCTGTTATTATATTTGAGTACAATTTCTTTAATACATTTACAATCGTGGTTTGGTGAAAAATTACAAAGGTCGAGATTTGTAGATTCTCTCCGTACATATAGCTTATTTATTTACATCCGATGCCTCGCTTACAATTGCTTATGAATAAATTAAAGCAAAAAAATCAATATTTATATATCGTTTAACTAAAAAATATTAAAAAAATTAAGCGCATTTCTCGGATTTTTATTTCTATATATATATTATGAATTTTACATTATTTTAAGTAAAAAGAATATAAGAAACACAATATTTTACTGTATAGAATAAAATAAGTGTTGCTCCAAAAAATATAGAAACATTGTAGCACTATGCTAACCGCCGCATTTTTAATTGTTCCTAGAGTCTAAACTTGTGGCGCAAAATAAAATTGGTAAAAATAACAATATGGAACCCTAAAGGTGCATTTCCAAGATATTTGAATATAAAGCGATGACAATATTTAAAAAGGAACTACTTGAATATGCGTTAGTTTGTATTTAAATGATAGATATAATATAGATTTTTACCTCAAAAATTTTAATCCTGACATTATGACAACATATTTCAGATATTATTTAATTCTTTATCTGTCCTCTATTCAAATATATGAGTTTCATAATGCGCCGATTTGATGAAAATGAAATAAAATTGAAAAAATATAATTTATTCGGTAAACTGAGCTGTCATCATTTTCACAGTTTCAATATTATTTTTTCAAATTTGTTGAACAAATTTAAATATAAAGATTGGACTCCTTGTCTATAGTCTTCATGATTAAAACCTAGCCAGGGTTGCCATAGCTAAAAAAATAACCAAGACATTTGATTTGATTTTTTTCTCACTAAATGTTAAGGCGGGTAAACGAACACCGCGAGGCAAGAGGTTAGCAGTCTCAAATTATGCGGTTATTTTTTTTAATATCTATAAAAATAAGGATTTTCAACATTGATTTATTATTACGATGAAATCAGATAGTTTTAGTAGTGTTAGTGTACAGTACGTAAGTTGCTGTCATCATGGGACGAGGCCTGAAAGATGTGAAAATATAACTATTGGGAGCAATATTTTAAATCGATATATAACTCGATTAATACAAAAATATTCACGCATACTGGCCTTACTAAAGTCGATAATAATAATTATAATATATAAAAATCGATTTACCAATCACATCTCGTCCAACGATGATAAATTATGGGATAAAACTACTTTAGAATTTATTAACAGAACGATGAAA
Source organism: Brenthis ino (assembly GCA_921882275.1). NCBI lineage: Eukaryota > Metazoa > Arthropoda > Insecta > Lepidoptera > Nymphalidae > Brenthis > Brenthis ino. The sequence goes on along the minus strand of OV170224.1, from coordinate 18,541,749 downwards.
TTTTATTATATTTTATTAAATCTTTTACAATTCACATACAGTACCATTTATACAAATATAAATGAATCAAACACGTCTGCAGTTAAGTTAAAAGAGCTCTTGAGGTAAACAATTCGACCGGGAATTGCGTACAAAGAAAAAATCTATTTGCGTTCCTTAGCTTTTGGGAAAACGACCGGAGCCGCGGGATCTCATATGTTTCACGTAGATATTGCTGTTAAAGAATGAACTATGTGATGAATATACGTGGAATGATATAATGCTAGTTAAAATCGATATTTAATCATTATATTATATATACATATTTATTCGAATTAAATAGCAATATAAAACCTACACGAGGCCCTGATCTACAATTATAAACGTATTGCAATATTTATATTTCTAAAATATATCACTAAATTATTTGACGAAACACGAAATTCTTAAAAGGACCGAACAATTAAATTACAATTATATATATATTTAAATTGGTATTACCAGTCGTCTAAAACCCATATTGGCATAGATAACCAAACAGCACAATATATGAAAACGTATAATGGCAGTATCATGGGCAGGTACAGACAAAAAAAAAAGATAAAAAAATTTCTACAATATTTAAATTTAAAATTGAAACTAAAATAAATACAGATATAATAAATCATAACATTTCGATACAAGTGATGGTTTGAAACGTGTCTCGTGAAACATATATCCTAGGCCCAGTGCTCGTCATTCACCGCTCCTCCAACATGACGGTCTCTTGCGGGTACAGTTTCAAAGCTTTTAACGTACTGCTGTGAGATTCCATTGTAAGCTGAAACAGATAATCACATTTTTCAGATATATCCATCGATCAAAAAAGTATACTAGATACTTAATCGAACAAAAAACGTCCTTATCGAATGAGCGCTCGTTTGAACATTTGAGCGCTTTTAATTTTTGTTTGTGTGAAAACAACTTTAGGCATTACATTTAAGGTTCAGTTTACATTGTTGTACATTTTTCGACTAGAATAATTACCTAAACATAATTGGTGAAAGTTTGAAGAGAACATTTGCATGGGATTGTGTATCTAGTACATTTTTGAACGATGGATAAATCCTTAAAATCTTTATTAAATATAGTTAGTTCTGCTTCTATACTTTGAAGATAATAATAATCGATCGAAACGGATTTTAGTTGTTTTTAGTTAAAATAGTAATATAAAACAAGCGTCTAAACATAATTAGGTTTGCAAAAAAAACAAACTTTTATAAATAATGTAAACTAAAAGGGAAATCAATTGCATTTTTATATGCGAAATATAAATGAAAAGTTAATTTTAGATTCAGCAATTGCGCGATATTCTCATACAATAATGTTTTTTACATGACTTTATCGTTATATTAACTTAATACTAAGTATCATAACACATTACAAAACTTAGAAAAATATAAAACTTACGTCTCTTCTAGGCCAGCTAGTGATGACCTTGTAGTTCTCTTGTGGGTAGCCTTTCGACGCGAGGAAATCTAATAAAGCCTGCGTAAATAGTAAAAGGTTAATTTACTGCTGTTACTCATATCATATTTTCTATTATAAATTCCAAACATGTTTTTCATTAAAGTCAACTATAAAATGTACATGGTAAAAGTTCTATCAGTCCTTAAGACGCAACTCGTCAATTCAAAATTTTTAATTACAGTTTGATTTGATTAATAAAATTATATCTAAAAGACGTATGTTTGTATGTATGTGCGAATACGCGTACATACGTATCCGCACTATGGCTTATGTGTTGTGTCTAGACCAGGGCTCGGAAACCAGTTCAATTTGTAAATCGGTTTTGGTAATTGACCGCAACTATCAAAACCGGTTACCGGTACCAAACCGAAACGCCTTTCGAATTAACGTTTAGGTTCGTTTTTTAAACCGGTTAAAATTCGGAAAACAGTTTTTGACGAATTAAGGTTACATGGTTAAAAATAGTTTTTGTGCGTTTATATTTGGCGAATTATAACTAATAAAATAATACATTAAGCTTTCTGTAATTAACCGGTTTATTTCGGTATCAAAATCTAAGCATAATTTTTCTCTAAGAAAAACTGTTAACTATTGTTATTTGGGTCTATTAAGCTGTTCGTTTTTATTAACCGGTTAATGATCGAGCAATTAATTAACCTTTATATTATTGAAATTAATTGCGCCTTGGTGTCATAATATTTATAGGGCATCGATCAAAGAAGTACTAGATACACAATCCCATGCAAATGTTCTCGTAAAACTGTCACCAATTGTGTTTATTTAATTATTCTAGTTGAAATAAATATACAATAATGTAAAATGAACCTTAACGATTCAACGGACGCGAACATGCCGACATGACAGTTAACAATTGATTTCCCGGACACTAACCATGGAGGCGTTAAAGTTGTTTTCACAAAAAAAAAAACATCAAATGAGCGTCCATTTAGTTAGGACATATTTTGTCTCTGATTGTGTATCTAGTACTTTTTTGATAGATGCTATAGGGTGTTTAGTGTGTGTACTCACAGCGAGCGTGTCGTCCGCGCGGAAGCGTCGCTCGATGCAGGAGTGGTGCGGCGGCGGCAGGCGCACGCGCACGCGCGATACCTCGCCCGCGCCCGCCGCCGGCTCCGCGGGCACGCGCGCCGCCGCGCCCGCGCGCAGCGCCTGCGCACATCGTACAAGATACACCGAGACCTTCACAGAGCTCATGATTCATATGTGCTACAGTAGAAGCACAACCCACTTATCTTTACGATCGTCTAATGAAAGCTGCTAAACAAGACAATCGTGCGAAAGAGACACTGGCTGTGCCTATCACATTCATATCAACTACTTTGGGGTTGACGGGTATAACAGTAACCTGGCACAAGATGGCGCTAGTGTTTTAACTCAAAACACTTCGCCATAAAAATTCGTATTTTTTACAACCTTTAAGTTCAATGAAAGCATTTCCATCAAAATCAATTGGCGATGACAAACAAATATCAATTATATATAAATTTATATCATTTGCTAAGAGTAAGCTGTAAAACTATTGAATAAATAACTCCTACAAATACAGTTGAGTTTTACAAAAAACTCGATTAATTATTTATAAATAATTTAAATTCACAAATATGTAGTTTAATTTAATCAAATATATAAAGAATTAAAGTAATTTAAATAAATACATATAATTTATATGCCATTGAAATATTTTCTATACATTACACATATTTATTGTTGTTACCTCTTTCTTAGCTTCTTCCATAAGTCTTTCTGATTCTGCTCTCTCCAATTCTTGATTTCTTTCTAATTCTTGCTGTTTCTTTATTTCTTCTTTCGCTCTGTCAGAATATTTTATATTAGTTTGTTTGTGTTACTTTTAAGTACAAAACACAGTTAATAAATCCAATAATATTATGACAGACATGAAGAAAAGCAAACAAACATATGCATATACTATACATGCTAGATGCTAGAGTAACAAGTCAAATGAGTATTTTTTTTATTTCAATAATTTTATTTTTGATAAACTACAAATTCTACCGCCAACCTAAGAAAAAAAAATCTTTTCGTTCCACCCTAACATACATGTAAGTATATAATATGTACATATAACCAAAACAAAGGTCACCTGTCAGCCTCGAGGCTCTGCTGGTAGGCCTCGTCCTGCTCTCGCTTGACCCGCTGGCGCGCGTCGCGCTCGCGCTCCACGCGCGCGTCCTCCTCGCGCTGCGACGCGAACCGCTCCAGCGCCTCCACCAGCCCGCCCACCAGCTCCGACACGCCCACGTTACCTGTACCACACACATTCATTTATATTTAAAACTTTTTTAAATATAATTATATTTATAATATGTATGTATTTAAAGTTGTATATGTGTAGTGTATCAACTATCTGGTATCCATAACACAAGCCTCGTAGCTTACCATGGAACTAGATGGCGCTGTGTGTTAATGTCCGAATATTTATTTATTTAACTAGCAGTACCCGAGGCTTCGCCCGCATTCAAACTACTAAAAAACAAACTCTTTGACTTTATGTTATAACTGATAATAATTTGATAGTTATAATGATTTTCAAATGTGTCAGTATAATTTTGTCTCGTGCATCGAGGGTTCCGTACCGCTGGGTATTGCGTTGTTTTACTAATATCTGTATTTTTTACACACTATAATATATTTATACATTTACACATTACATATGTACATACTTTATTACTTGCAAAAATAAACTTGTGTTTCTTAAATATAATATGCAAAACGAATTAAATTTTAGCGATCGTAACTTAAAATATACAGTATTTAAAAAAAATATTTATCATAAATTCTGTACATTAATTTTCTTTTAAAATAGTAAGCAAACTCTATTATCTCTTTTTTTGGCACATTTTTCTACTCCATCTTTCCAAAGTTACAGGAAGAGAGTAGAATGATATAACTCGGAGACAATGTTTATAACTTTAAAATCATGTAACTCGGCTAATATGGCCTTATTAACTAGCAGGCTAACATCTAGATTACTTTTAAAGACCCTATGTAAACACCTAAAATTTACAGCCTTCCGACTTTTTTAAGTTAAATCATCCATTACATAAAACCATGCCATTCTTATTTTTATAGCTTTCTGCCCGCGGCTTCACTCGTATGGAGTAAAAATTTGGTCAGTTTTCATTTCCATTGAATTTATATGTTGTCATATTGAAATTGTAATATTATGTGTACATTTATGTAATCACTCTAGATCAGCTATACTCAACCTGCGGCCCGCCGAGCTTTTGTTATTTGAATGTTTGCTTGTGTAATTTGAAGTTACATCTCAGAGTTGGCTCCCGTTTTAAATTGTATTTACTCAGAGTTGTTTGATGAGTTCATCGATTTTGAAAAAGATAAAAATCTAGAAGTTCTGTTTAAAGAAAAAAGGGAAAACAGACCATGACTAAAACGTGTTTGTGGCCCCTATAAAAAAAAGGTTGAGTATGGCTGCTCTAGATTCACTTAACTTTCCCCCCCAACGTGCGTTCACCTTGTCGTGGTGGGGGGGCTCAGTAGTGCCCGGCAACCCAACCGGGCGCGAAGCTAAGAAACGCACAGGGAGGTTGCCCACTTCGGTGGGCGGTGGGAGGTGGCCCTCTTTGGGGGGCGGTGTACCATGCGGGTTGCTCCTGGTACTTCTCTGATAGCAGAGTGGACTGTGGAGCAACCCCATGGTTGTGGTGGTCTGCTTCGGCAGACCTGCCGTCGGGGCGTCGTAGTTGAATGCGCAAGCGATCCTGCGACGCCCCATTAAGACGGGGGAAGGTTTTGTTGAGTTTTAGTGGGTAGTACTGGCTGTATTACGCCGGTGAGTCCCACACGTCGTGCGTAAATGCATTTCCCAACGTTAAAAAAAAAAAAGATTCACTTAACTTGCCGTCGTGGCGGATATCTATTGGGAGAACCTCATACATGGTGCACTGACCGTTAATAACAGAATATATCTCGGTGTTAGAGCGCACTCGCATGATGATGAGCAGCGCGGGCAGGCGCTCCACCGGGATGCTGCGGATGGTCATGCTCGCCACCGGGCCCAGCGCGCGCGTGATGGCCGACAGCAACCTGCTCACACGAAGGTATTATAAATTACTAGCGACTCTTCGTTCCTAGGTATGTTTTAATGATTAGTATGTAATAGATTTCATAATATTATAAATGTACATATGTATGATAAGTTGTTGTGGGTTGTATTATAACGTGTTTTCCCGTGGTAAAAGGTAGTCTATGTCACTCTCCAGTCCTACTGTCTCCACAAAAAAAAAATCACACCAATCCGTCACTCGGTTTCGTAGTGAAAGAAGAACAAACAAACACCCTTTCACATTTATAATATTAGAATGGATCTAACAATTTTAAAATTAGTACTGACATGTTATTATTATGCGGATGCGTGAGATCCCAACCGTAGAGCACGAAGTTGGCGGCGAGCGTCTGCAGCACGGTGTCGCAGCCCAGCAGCTGTGCGCAGAACACGTTGGACAGCACCGACTGCTCATGATGCAGGTACACACCCAGCAACTTTCTCTATAACACGAAACAATACTCATTTAATCATTATAATCTCTATTCTATCCAGCCCTTTTTAAAGTACCACTGCTGGGCACGAGCCTCTTTTCAATACAAGGGGGATCAGGTATAGTCCAACACGCTGGCAAAGTGCGGAGGGACAGTTTATGTCTTTCGAAAACTTGCTAGGTTCTCTCAGACATGCAGGTGTTCTCACGATGTTTTCCTTCACCGTAAGACAAGTGGTAATCATGTTGGAAATGATTCGCACATGAAAATAACAGAGGTGCAAGACTGGGAATTCGAACCCACTTCACTCGGTTTCCCAAGCGCTTTACTATGGGGCACCACAATTACCTTTTTTTTCAAATAACATTTTTTAAGTTCATGATAAGTTAGAAGTTATTTACATTTTTTATTTAAAAAAAAATACAGGATGTTTTCAATACCTGATAATTTCACAGGTTAAAAAATAAAAGAATATCTGATCAGTATCTAATTTGTAGTTTATTCTAACATGGTAAAATAAGGAGGTATTCAATTATTATCTTTTTGTATATATGTTTTGTATACATTTTACCGTTTTTGCCACATACTTCTCCTCCACCTCAAGGTTGCCTGGAAGAGATCACTTTTAGCGATAAGGCCGCCTACTGTACATTTATTTTCTGTATAATTTTCGATATATTTCTTTGTTTTATTAGGTGTACAATAAAGAATGTTATCTATCTTTTTGCCAATTGTGAACTAATTATTTGTATTCAAGCTTTTTTTCACTTCATTCATTCAACATTTGACACTTTTATGTTAAAAATAAAGTTAAAAATTTACAAACCTCTTTTGCAGGTTTCAAGCAGGACTCCTTTATTGCGTCTTGCAATGTACCTTCGAAGAAATTGGGTGTATTGGGTCCGTACCGAGTTCGAAATCGTTGAGCGAACTCTATACAACCCAACGCCTCATCTTCCACATTTTCTGACACTTGTGGACAAATATATTCCATTAGGTTTCGAACTAAGAGTACTGAGTTATATAAACGGAGTCCGCCAAAACGGCCGTCAAAGTCAAAAATAGTAGTGATTTGCAGTTTATGCTAATAGTACACAGGCAAAAACAAGTCCATACACTAAGACTAGATAAATAAAAACTCTAAATGCTTTCTTAGATTTACGAGAACATTTGACGTTTGAAATGATTCTATCTTTGTGGATATTTTCGCAGGTTTATTATGATTTTTGGTTCAAGACGTTGCGAACACTTTGCAGCAATCATATTCACGGCACAGACTGCTAATAAAAATCCATTCATTACGTACAAATGCAATAGATATGCAATAATTAAAATAAAAAAAAATGTGTTTTGGTTTTAACAGTAACAGTAAGTCACTAATTTAGTTTACGGAAAAAAATATCCTATGGCTTTCCCAGGGTCTCAAACTATCTTCTTACCAAATTTCGTCTAAATCGGTCTAGTAGTTTTTGAGTTTATTCGTTTCAAACAAACAAAAATACAAATCTTTCGTCTTTATAATATTAGTGTAGATATAAAACACAATTCAACCAAAAAAATAAAAAAATATATAAACGAAAAGTTAAACCATAATAGCAGGATAAACAAACAACTATACTTCAATGCAACTTATACTAAAATAAGTGAGTGTACTCACTGAGTGGTTGTAACCTCTCCGACGGGACATCAACAAATATGTCGTCCTCTGTGGGAAAGCTGTCGCCGTCCTCCACATCTTCAACAGAACTGTTTTCACTGTCTGAACTCTCCACTATTATCTAATAGTAAAAAAAAATAATTAATAATTAAATATAATATTATTACTTAAAAAAATCTTAACAGTTTTTTTGTCTGTTTCATATAGACTACCCTAGATAATGATATATGTAGTTAAATTACAATAAAAAATAAGGACTAATTTATTATTTACTTTTTCATCTTTAAATGAATGTTATAAAAATTGTTAATCGTTCATTCTTTCGTTGTGCCTTCAAGCATTATCAGAGCCTTTTCACCAATCGATTCTATATACATTTCTTCAGTATAAGCAAAATATCCTTCACTGAAGCACTGAGCTTCTGGCTCTCCATATATTTTCATAAACTTGACATACATAAGCAAAACTTTATGTAGCTAATATTAATTATAATTATATATAAGTAAATAAAAATCACGTTCCAAGCTAATTATACTAATATTAATATAAAAGATGATATAATAAACGCAGCAGAAAAAGCTGGATGCATAGTTTGTAGTGACCTTACTTACTGTGCCAGCGGTTGCGGGTTCGAGTCCCACTGGGGGCATTTGTGTGATGATCACGGACGTTTGTACTCAGTCATGAGTGTTTATATTTATAATGTGTATGTATTTAAAGTTATATATCTATAGTGTATCAACTATCTTGTATCCATTACACAAGCCTCGTAACTTACCATGGAACTACATGGTGCTGTGTGTTAATGTCCCAACATATTTATTTATTTAAATAGAGGCTTATTAAAACCATTGACTCACTCTCTTATATTCCCTCTGTTTGTTGGGCGCGCGCTTCACTGTGAGGTCGTGTTGGGGAAGGTCCAGCCCCACCATGGCTAACACTGTATCATCCAATCCTGTCACATTCGGCCACCCCGTCCATACCTGTTCAAACAATATTTATGAATATATTATTGGTCATTTAATTGCATGAAACTTTGCATGTGTGCATTTTTGTTACTTCACACTGAAATGGCTGGACAGATTTGAATGAACTTCATTACATAGATAGACGGAAAGAAAATTTAAATTAGTTGACAAACAAAAAAATAGTATATCCTCCTTTTCAGTAATTATCAGTATACCCTCATTTTAGTAGTCAGTCAAAAACTAAACATACAATCATGGTGCATAATAACTGGTAAGGTTAGGTTAGTTTTCAATTTTACACATAAAAACCGACAGCAAACGGTTTTACAAGCACTAACTAAAAACACAACAAAATCTAAATACATATTAGAATGTCACAAAACGCTGGAACACTTTTCCCATACTAACACAGTAAAGGTCTCCTGGGTAAAGGGTCACACAAATAACAAAGGCAACTCAACTGCCGATAACCTAGCCAAACAGGCCTCTAGACTGAAAGTTCAGGGGCCTACACCTCTATCTCCAATTCCATATTGTGAATACAAAACATGGTTACGAAACTTCACCGATAACACAGCTAACACATTATGGAAGGCTAACACAGATTGCCGTCAATCGAAAGAAGCCTTCCCCACACTAAACAAAAAATTAACAATGAAACTAACACGCTTAGATAGACCCAAACTAAAAACGGTGGTGGAACTGATAACAGGACACTGCCAACTCAATAAACATCTTTTTAACATAGGTCACACGGACAGCGCCCTATGCAGAGCGTGCCTCCAAGAAGATGAAACACCAGCACACATTCTAACTGAATGCAGTGCACTGGAACAATTACGCGAAGAAAAACTCGGCCCCTATAGATCGATCCCAGAAATCTTCCAGGACACCGGCAGCCTGCTAGACTACTGGGACGCTCTGGGGTGGAAAGAATAACACACACAGCAGCACAAGCTCACGCACAACGGGCAAGGATGCCTAAGTGCGGAAAAGGCCGCGTCAGAAGAAGAAGAAGAAGAACTGGTAAGGTCTAGTACATAACGGGTTCGGTTCTTGGAAAAGGTAAATTTTGTAATGTAATCTATAAAAAAATGTATATTGTGTTTTAATAAAATAATGTTACCTGATGTCGAACAGGTATGTCTGTTAGTGAGTAGAGATCGTTCTTCACTTCTTGCACTGTTTTAGTGCCAGGGTATTTCAGTGTATAGTCTCTTTCGTCGTGCTTCACTCGCAGCACATATGTTGTTGTTAACCTTTCTGCTACCCTGGTGATCCAAATATATTTAATTTAAACAGTGCAATATTACAAGCAATACTTATTGATACTAGCTACATAAGCTTTATACTTTTTATATAATAAAAAAATAATAAAACTCAAGTGAATCGCAATTGCAAAAGCTAACATTATGATATTTTTTTGTGGTTTAAAAAAATGTTTTGTTTAAAAGATTTTTTTAAAACTGGACACATAGTTTCTGAGATAAGCAAATTGACTGAGTTTGCACGGCCTAGTTTCAAGACTACGCTAGCGCACTATATGGCAGATAGTATATGATGCAGGCGTGTTCACGCTAACGGCTTCCTATTCGTTTAACTGTTATAGTCCGATGGGACGACAATTCTGGACGATTTCAGGATGACAACTTAATATGCACTGCTTTGGCATTAGGGTGTGTTATTGCCAACTTTCCAGGCCAACTATGCTTGGCCAAACCTGGGACATAATAACCACTAACTAGACTATCTAGACAGCTATAACAAATAACAAAATCATACTAAAAAGCTACTCATATATATAAAGAATCTTACTCATCATCCGCCATAACCCTGTCGGCGGCTTTAAGACGTAGCACCGTGTTGCGTGTCAAACCCAGGCTGGACAGCGCTGCACTGGAGGTAGCCCGCGACCCACCTAACCCCGATATCTGTTGTCTGCATATTGGTATACCACTTACTGATTCTAATTTTTTTTTGAGATCATCTGTATGTAAGAAAGTCATAATTAGCTATCTTATTTTTTATTCATTTATGAATCATAAAATAATATTAAGAGGTAAAGTTTGTGAGTTTGTGACGTTGTAGGGGGTAATCTCTAGATCTAGTGAAAAGATGTAGATAAAATTTGGTAAGATAGTTTGAGACCCTGGGAAGGAGTAGGATAGTTTTTATCCCGGAAATCATCCCTTAAGGGTGTTAAAATGGGGATGAAAGTTAGTATGGAAATCAAGCCAGGGACGAACCCGAGCAAAGCGAGGGTGAGTCTCTAGTGAATCATTAAACTTTAACATAGAAAATTAAAAGACAAAGGATAAGTTTTATCACTATATGAGATTTCTTCCAAAAATTTACACTATATAGTGCAAGAAGTGTGTAATATTTATATTATTGGTAAGTGTAATATCAATTTGGATATGAAGTTTGTATAAATATAAATACATTTTTAAGTTGACACTGTTATGAATCCCTTTTTATTTTTGTCACTTTATCAGTTTGTTCATCTGTATGTTCTTCTAAGGATGCCTAAGTGCGGAAAAGGCCGCGTCAGAAGAAGAAGAAGAAGAACTGGTAAGGTCTAGTACATAACGGGTTCGGTTCTTGGAAAATTATTGACACTGTTATGAATCCCTTTTTATTTTTGTCACTTTATCAGTTTGTTCATCTGTATGTTCTTCTAAGCCCTAAGGCATTGTTGATCATACATGGATGGAGAGATGCATGCAGTTTCTTCTCTTTGAGGATAATGAGTTCTTTTCCAAGATGATGTAAGGGATTTCAGACATACAAAGTACATATATTAGATTTCCATGTAACTAGCAGCTATTTGAAAGCAGATGTAAAATAGTATATTGATTTATTAGATTGGCCTCAATGAGAACTTCTCTCTAGTATGTAATTAGTTTCATGAACCCTTTGTCTTCTTTAATTAGAAAGAAATGAGATTATTATTTCTAGGTTTTCAAGTATCTGTTTTTTTATTTTTTATACATTGAAGGTCATTTGAATGTGTAATTTGATCAGAACTGAGAAGTAATTTAAATTCAATAAAATACTTACTGACAGTTGCAGAACCAGGCATTTTGATCTCGTGTATCTTATTATTACAATGAACTTGTAGTTCTACTAGATCAATTGAACTATTTCTAGGGGATGAGGTTGAAGCTTGATTACTATCCTCCCGATCTGTAATACAATTATATAAATGATAATTTGTAATGCTTATCCTATACTTATCATAATATATAGATATAATGTTTATGACATAATAAAATATATCTAAATGATTAATATAAATAATAGTGTATATCAATAGCATGCAGTAAGAATTAATTTACCTAAAATTACTTAATGTCATATAAGGTCATGAAGTTTTTCTAGATTAAATACATATATATAATAGTAACAACATATAGTTTTAAATGGCTAAACTCACCAGGTGGGTGTGTTTTTGGAGTTATCACAGATATATCATCATCTATCATCTCCACATCATGTGTGTCATTTGATTGAGATGTTGAACTGTTGCCATCTTGAGGCATAACCCTTTTAATGGCAGTCTGAAATAATTAAAAACATTTTCTTTATTTTAAAATTATAGACTATTATTTTCTTTAAATATAGAAGGAATTTCAAATACATTTAATAAAGCTAATTATGTACTTGACAGACTTATTCATTGTCTAAATTCATAGTATATTATTACTTCAAATTACAAAAGTTTCTTTTAAAATATAAAAATATGAATTTGACTTACTATTAAATCCCAATTTGATTCATCTAAATGAAATATAGCTTCTGCAACATCTTCAATATTTGTTATTCCCTGTAATTATAAGAATAGCTATTATTCTCTTATTTATAGACTAAACACAAATATAAGGACATAATTTCCTTCTAAGGCGATACAAGATTCACAAAGAAATGCTATTAACATTGTAAGATTTACCTTGGAGCTCTAAGACGTAAATTTCGAAACAGTACAAAGGACGAATGGTAATATTTAGATAAAATCATTCACATTATGAATAAGGTAATATAACTGAGACAGAAGTATAGAACTAATGAAAAACATAATATATAACACCAAAAATATTATTAATTTTCGTAATATACGTAGTACAAAGAGATAAAGCAGAATTAACAGTCACTGTTTTTGTATTTCACATAACCTTCACATTTTCGAAATAAGATAAAGTCTCTTAATATAATTATAGTTACAATTAAATTGGTGATATATACCTGGAAATTTGCAAGTATTTCTTCTCTGTTTTCAGCCATTCCGATAATATTGAGCTCAAAAATACTACTCTTCTAATAAATATGACATTTAGGATTGCAGACAAATCACACTCAAACATTAACTATAGACAAAACCAGAGACTAAATAGAGGTACAAGACAGAGTTCAGTACTGCCATTATTATGAACCATAGATGAATAATAAAAATATGAACAACAAAGTAGATATGTATCGAATTATAAATCCTTTTTTATACATTTATATTTTATATTTAAGATTTTAGACTAAAATCGTAAATGAATTGGCATAATAATTTTTTTACTCAAATATAGATTTCTAAAGTTTACTTCCACTCTGAAATGTTGTGCAGTTGTCGTGACATAGGGTTCTGTTTATGTATGTATGGCTCTTAATGGAGTTGTGCAGATTTCCTACCTCGTCCATAGGCTACTCGTAAATATAAATTCAACTTATTTTAAATGTAAAATTAAATAAATTAAAAAATCTTGAATTCATATTTAGACACATACCTATATTGTACAAGAATCTCTTATAAAACTGTTCCGTTGGTCAATGGCTAGCAAGTATAGCAGCATAACAGTGAGATCCGGCTCTTAGTCCAGATCTGGGTTCTTTTTTAATATATATAATTTATAAATATAAATAAATTTTCAGTATTACAAGTCGAAGTTGATAATTTGGCGGTATTACACCTCTGTGCCTCAGTGAGTATGGAAAGCTATCGACCCTGCGCCTGATGGATCGAAGTATCGTCCTAAGACTTAGAGAGTGAAAGGAAATTGTTGAATTTTGAATTTTGAACGGAGAGCGCGCTAGGGCGCTATAATATATCCCGCGCGGGCTGGTCCAAGGTTAATTTCGCCGTGGTCAGGACTTAGGAGGACTTTATTTAAGTATATAGGTAATGAAGAAGAGTTAGGTGAAGATTTTTGAAAATTCATCTTTTATAAAGAGTTTCAACGTGTGATGTTCCCTACAATTGTTGAAAATATATAGAAATTGATGTTTAATTTCTGTTTATATTGGCTACCCGCTATTATAAAAGTTTCCTTTACATTAAATATGTGTAGGTAGGTAAATCTTGTGGTTTACGTTGTAGACAGGCTAATAGCCATGATAAGTTTTAAATGTTTGGCTCAGTGTGGGCTACGTTGTTCGTAACGGATACGATTCTTATAAATATAGAATAATATTTGTTCGTTGTGCTTATAAGGTATTCGGACAAGGATCTAACGTAGGTATAACAAAAGCATAATATCATCACTTTTATACTTTTCTATTGATAGTTAATTTTTAAGTAAAAACAAGATTTTCGCAAAGCAAAATTATGAAAAAAAAAGATTTTCTAATATAAAGTTTTATATTAAGATTATTTGAAACTTTTAATACAAAGTTTTTACATATATGGATCATGTATACATATTGGTATAAATTAGGAATATTTCTAATATATACTTTTTGTGCTACTCTTGAATAAACATGTATTTATAAAAATAATAAATTACTCATTTATAATTTAGTCTACCAGAATTCATTCAGTCGAGTTTGCGCGTACGCACTCCGCGCACGCGCTCTCACCACGAAAAGCTCGATCGCTGGAACTTCGAGCAAGTCGCGAAAATAATACGAAATTCATTCGCTGATAGTTTAAGTTTAGAATTACGGATAGAGGTAATATTTCATTTTTAATTATCATTAATAATTATTTAGTTATCCTTAGTGAGCTATACTAATAAAAAAAATATCGCATAAAAATATAATAATTAATGAAATAAGTATATGCTACGATAAAGTTATTAAGAAAAAAAAGCTTTATCTTTTTTTTTACTTTAAAAATGGCGGGATTTTGTTGAATATTGCTTTATTTTTTATAATAGTAAGTATATATTTGTAAGAATGTATAATTTATACTTTTATTATTTTTAACGAATCAGTTCTATATTTTTGTCATAAAAGTAATCAGCCAGGTTATATGTGTTACATCGTACTTTTTAATATAGTAGTGGAGATTTATTTAAATATTTTTGTATAAAATTTATGCATTCATTAAAAATCAGATTAGCAAGATAAGAATCAAAGGTTAAAAAAATAATAAAAATACCTATAAAGTAAAGTATTAATGTAGAAAACTTTTTATATTACTTAAGTTAAGATAAATGATGTTAAAAACAATGTCTAGTGTAATCAAAAAAAAATAAATATTTGACGAGACAAAAATATTTCGCACCCTTATATTATTTATATGTTTTCGACAGGAAGCATGGCTTCGCAAGCCATATGGTTGCTGGTAATTCTCATTGCGGCATCCGCTACAAATTCGCTCACATTAGACGAAGGTTAGTGCACTTAATGACGTAGATGCAACATTGTATGTACATTGCAATTTCATATAAGTATAATTAGCCATTCATTTTTTGGGTTCCGTACCTCAAAAGGTAAGAAAAGGAACCTTTATAAGATCACTCTCTGATCCGTTTGTCTGTCCGTGTGTCACCACCGATTTTCTCAGGAACGGGTGGACCTAGCAAATTGAAATTTATACCAAATACTGAGGTCTATAGTCCCTATTAGGTGTATAAAAATCAAGATCCTGAGTTAACACGATAAAAAGATTGGGCAAATTTACATTTTCGCGAAAACTTGTAAGTACCAAAATTTACCTTAATTTTTAACTTTTTAATTTTCGGAATTTTCCCTTTACTTGTGCTGTAAGACCTTTCCTTTTAACCTTAAATTGACAATTAATTATAGGTCAACCGGAAGTACCCTGTAGGTCGAAAGCCTATATGGTAGTTCCCGTTGATTTCCTACAGTTTTGTACGGAACCCGCGGTAGGCGAGTCCGACTCGCACTTGTCCGGAATTTTTATTTTTTTGAATTTATAATGTTGAAATTTAATAAAATAATGTAATCTTTTAAAGTTACTCAAGTCTTAAATCTGAAGCTGATTACTATTGTATTCATAATAGTGACAAGAATGTTGTAATTCGTAAGAAAGTTGCTTAATGCGTAAATTTAGGACGTGTTTATTTAAAAATCGCGTCTAACAAGCCCTTAGGTCGGAACTATTTGCGTACTCATTAGTGCGGGAGACGGCGAGGAATAGAAAAGGAACAAAAATACGCAGTCGGATAATTAACGTAGCTAAAATACGGGAGATTTACCTAAATATATTTAAGAATAACGATAACTTTAGATTCTATAATCTTAAATATATTAAAATATTTAAGATGCATAGAGTTACTAGTCGAAAATGTATTCGCTGCAATTTCACTTTTGTCACACATTAAATATTTAATAAAAGTTATAATAGAACGATAAAGAAGACTTTACATTGTTTACGTTAAATGAGTTTAGATAGTAGCTACCCTTAACCTATAGGTACGGGGAGAGAAATAGGCAGAGGTAGAGATAAGATGTAAGTCTTATCTCTGCCTATTATTCTGCCTATTATGGTTACTCATTATATCAAGCTCTACCTATGGTGAATTTTTAAAACTATAAAGAATAAGTGAAAATTGCATATGATCACAAAAAAAAATACAAGAATACAAATCCATAAATATAACTTTGAACCACAGAATGGCGCCGATAAAAAACCAGGGATTCCAGTTTATTAATTTTAAAAAATAATTCTTTAATATACTATTCAATTTCTGATTTCTTTAATCTTTAACTTCCTGCATCGGGTAGGGATAAAAAAATATTTTAAAATAGAAACCGACTTCCAGGCACTAAAATGTAAAAAATAACTAAACGGAGGTTTTCATTTAGAATATATACCTAATCAGATATTTTCGAAGTCGGTGCCAGCCGATGCAAAGCAAATCTAATATATTTCGATTCGTAAAATATATATTTACCTATTAGATATTCATATCTTAAAATATTGTCAGCTGGCACTGACTTCGAAAATATCTGATTAGGTATCTATTCTAAATGAAAACCTCCGTTTAGTTATTTTTTACATTTTAGTGCCTGGAAGTCGGTTTCAATTATTTTTTTTAAGTTTTTATTTTTACATTTTTAGTGTAGACGTAATAAGCAGGTAATTTGTAAGAAGAAAGTTTTTTAATAACATACCTATTCGATTAAACAATTTATTAAAAAAATATATTTATTGTTGATTTTTTAAAAAACCGCTCGACCGATTTCGATAAAATTTATATGGGACCACCTGGAAAGTATACCCTTTGAAACAAAAAAAAATTCCAAATCGGTTCAGGCGTCTTCGAGTAATCGGTGAACATACATAAAAAAAAGATTCCGACGAATTGAGAACCTCCTTCTTTTTTTGGAAAGTCGGTTAAAAAGTAGACAAAATAAATGAACATGCCTTATATATCTTTTGATAACATATTTTATTATCAAATGTTTACTACGATACCTACTCGTTAATAGCGCGAAAGCTTTAATAATACAAGTACGCATGATAACAAATGGATGTCAGAATCAAGTTAACCTTGCTATAACCAACCGCACCTAATCTATTTGTTACACTCAGTTGGGACATATTCTTAAATAGGTTGATCTACGTCACTGGTATAGTGGTATCGTATGTAACGAAGTGTTAAACACTGGAATAAAATGACATAACGTTTGATCACTATTACAAGGTTCTATGTTACAATTTTAGTACTTATTTAGTTATTAATGCTCCAAGGTTCTATGTGTCATTAGCTACAGTTTTGCAAAAACAAACCACTAGATAGCGACACTTTAACTACAAAATATTCAATTTTACATAGTTCTATGTTGTTTTTTTTTACGATAACAAAATAACGAAGTTCTATGTAAAAATTACTAAACTTCATTAAAATTAACATAGAACCTTGTAAGCCAACGAATTATTTATTTATTTTTTATTTATTTATTATTAAGCACACTTACAATACACATGTTAAACAATTCAATACAATAATTAAAGTGAAAAAAAAGAATCAGACATGCATATCAATAACAAGTGTACATAGCATTTATAATATGAAATTATTATAGTAATTGATAAAAAATACAAAATTAACAAAAATTAGAAATAACATAATTTAAAATATAAAAAAAAGTAAAGATAAAAATAATAATAATTTAATTTTTGGTAATACTTTCTTAGATTTATTTTAGATTTTTTAGATTTATTAGTAATCAATAGTTTTATAAAAATTATTATATCTATATTTAAATCACAGTTTGGATAAATAATATTCTAATAGTTTGTACTTAAATTTATTGAAGGTATCGTGAAAAATATCTAATTCTAGTAAGGCCTTAGAAATAATTTTGTATTGCGAACACATACGGACGATGCGAGATTGAGAACCAAGGTTAGTTTTGACACAAGGGATATGGAAAGTATTGTATTTGCGGAGACTTTGGTGCTTATAGGAAACTAAGAAATTATATATATATATATATATATATATATATATATATATATATATATATATATATATATATATACAAGAATTGCTCGATTAAATATATTAGATATTATTTTGAAATAAAATAATATGGTCATTATGTTGTTATCAATACGATCTAAGTTCTGGGATTAGAACTGGGATTATAAAGTACATCTTGCACTACAGATGTTTTACTGCTTTTGGTTCACGAGTGTCACTTTTGGCGGTTCACAAACACACAAGACACGAAGTCGGTACATGCACAGTTCCGGTCTCGGTCCTTGAACAGTGAACACTATTTTCTACAACTAGTTATTTTTGTATTAAGACTACTCCAATTTTCCTCACTTTGTCGTATTTCTCTTAGCTGTAAAATTCAACTGAACTCTCGACACACTGCCGCTCTTTTTATATGCAAAAACAAAAAACATTCTAGTATTTGAATATTCGAATATTTTGTAGTAGATAATCTAAATTCCTTTCTTAATAATGATGAAATTATTCTTGACGTTAATTTTCTTTTTTCATCTGTCTTAACATCTTCTATACATATAATAAAATTTTAACTAAGTCGAATCTGTACATAAAATATTTTTTGGAAAATCTAATTGAAATAGACATTATTATCGATACAGAGTCCGAATCTATAGTTTTTAGAATTTTTGTCTGTCTGTCTGTCTGTTACCGCATGACGAGAAAACACTGGACAGATTTTGATGAAATTTGGTATGATGATAGCTGGTTATCTGAGTCAACATATAGGACTTTTTGCGGCGGGAAAATATCTCATTTCTGAGAAAAAATACAAAAACTGCATTGTAAGAGTATACTAATATGTAATACCTAAGAATTTGGTTTTTGGATCTGAAAGCGGGCGGAGCCGCGAGCAATGCTAATGTGTTATATTACTTTTATTTAAATAAAAAAAATACACTGCCCTTTTTCACTTATAATCGGTGAATTTCATCTATATTAGTTAACTGTTTGACGAATGACTGATTTTCAATGGTTTATGAGTGATGTCAGTGGGTCAGGGAACAGATGCGGTGGCCATATCAGGTGACTTGCGCAAGCGACTGAACTTGGGCTTTGTGAATCAGACATTTCGAAAAACGGCCGGAATAACGGCATTCCTTTATTTGAGGAAAACATTTATGGTTGATGTTATATGTAATTACTTTATTTATATTTATTACATTGTTCAAAAGTAACAAGTGTTCCTTTTATATAAATACTAGCGGCTCACCCTCGCTTGGTTCGTCCCTAGGTACGTTTTAACGGATAGTATGGTATAGATAGACTATACAATATATTATATATAGCCTATATATAGCCTTCCTCAATAAACGGGCTATCTAATGCAAAAAGAATTTTTCAAATCGTATTAGTAGTTGCGCGTTCAAACAAACGAACATACTCTGCCTTGTTAAAATATTAGTATAGATAAGAATCATATTAAAAAATTAAATACAATAATTATAGATATATCAATTAAAATAAACTCGTTATTCTGAATTTTACTCAAATCCATTGTGCCATTATAGTTTCAACACTTAACAGACATATTACTCTTATAACAGAGACTGTAATATGAACTCTAGGTCTCTACATCATAACGTTCTATCGCGGTGTTAAACAATCTTCAATGTTAAAATAATTATAATTATCTCATCCTAGTTTAGATGATTTATTTCGTTGATGGAGTTGAAGAAATTTACAGCTGTAAAATTATACTTTTTTAATGAACTTAACAGACTAGTACTTAGGTATTAATTCCCAAGAGATTTAGATTTGATTTAACCACCATGCTATGACTAATTTTGGTTTAAGACAAACTTTAATGAATGACATTATTAAATGTTTTTCAGTTTCAATATGATACCTATTTTCTACTTCAGTAATTATGATAGTAAAAAAAAACAAACTCTTTAGTATAATAATTTAGATGTTTTATAGACTTAGATAATTAGGAATATGTGTATCTATACGAAGTTATAAACATTCTGTCCATTTGAAGAAGAATTGTCCATTTTGAGTTTCATTTTCCTATTCCATAGCGAATTTTAGACTTAAAATCATAATGAATATAAACTTTCACACAAATAAAGTAAGAAATTATAAATTCAATATTGATATTTCAGAAATAAGTACACTTATTGTCTGTTAAAAACCGTACAAATAGTTGTTTTTTAAACTATCAATATGCAGAAGGAAAGAGCAATGCATACATGTCTATATTTATAACTTCTTATGGGCTTGATAACAACGTAAATGTATACATATAATAAAATTGTAATTAAGCCCAATCTGTACATTAAATATTTTTTTAGAAAATTTTATTGAATTAAACATTATTATCGATACAAAGGCCGAATTTATAGTTTTTAGAATTTTTGTCTGTCTGTTACCGCATCACAGAAAAACCGCTGGAGGGATTTTGATGAAATTTGGTATGGTGATAGCTGGTTATCCGGGTCAACATATAGGATACTTTTTACCACGGGAAAATGTCCCATTTCTGATAAAAATACAAAAACTGCAATCTACGAGTATACTAATATGTAAAACCTAAGATTTTGGTTTTTGGCCATCTGAACGCGGGCGGAGCTGCGGGCAATGCTAGTATAAAAATAAAATGCATCTACATATTGCTAAGGCCTAGAATCTAGATGCAAGTAGGTATAATGCAAGGCAGTGACATCAGCTCAATTTATTGTACACCCACGTCTGGAGCCGAGAATTGACTGCGAAAGTTATTAATGATATTGTATATTATATTCAAATAGTAAGTCACTATTATATTTCGTATTCGGAGAGGTTTTTAACTTTATTGACGCCATGATTTAAATTGATGTAAAAAATAATGGTCTAGTCGTGTACATTTAGCTTTAAAATGCATAATCTTTTATTATGAAATGAACAATTCTTATATAAATTTCGTGTGTCTCGGAAATCATTTGAATTTGGTATATAGATACGCTTTTTAGGTTTATTTTAAATATCGATGTCTTTTCTGAAAACGCTATTTATATATTTTCCCAAAAACGACAACCGAAACTCGGTTATCCAGGTACTAGTAGTTAAATTATAACACTATATACAACATATATTCTTGTTTTATCTCAAACAATCACGGGCTATAGGTATACTTT
Organism: Brenthis ino; assembly: GCA_921882275.1. Taxonomy (NCBI): domain Eukaryota; kingdom Metazoa; phylum Arthropoda; class Insecta; order Lepidoptera; family Nymphalidae; genus Brenthis; species Brenthis ino. The sequence goes on along the minus strand of OV170224.1, from coordinate 18,520,280 downwards.
TTACCTATCGCCACCTGGTTAAAATTTTGTAGGTATACACAATTTTTCAGTAAATCGTGTTATATAAAATACTAGCGACTCACCCTCGCTCCGCTAAGGTTCGTCCCTGGGGTGGGGTCTGGGAGGACCACCCTTATCCTTATCACTTAGGGGTATGGAAAATAGATAGTAGCCGATTCTCAGACCTACTGAATACGCATATAAAATTTGGTAAAAATCGGTAAAGCCGTTTCGGAGGAGTACGGTAACAAACATTGTGACATGGAAATTTTATATATAAGATAATATGAGGAGCGTCGGAACAAAAACCGATAAATCACATTTTGACATATTTGTGTTTTTTGTGGAAAAATGTAAAAATATGGCCAAGTTAACAGTTTTCAACCAATTGGCATCGTAAAAAAATATGTTAAAATGTGATTTATCGGTTTTTGTTCCGACGCTCCTCATATAGTCCCTATTTTCTTTATATTTTCCTATTCATTGTGAGTGTGAGTGAGAGAGAGATAGAGAGAAAAATTCTAAAAACTATAGATTCGACCTCTGTATCGATAATAATGACTATTTCAATACCTAAGGTTATTCAAAAATTATTGAATGTACAGATTCGACTCGGAATTTTATTATATGTATAGATAGGCAATTGAATAAATGATATGAACAGCTTATAGGTTCTCGTCCAGTGTAACTTATGTATGTTTATACATTTTTTATAAATCTTTCTTAGGATTTAGATTAATGGCAGTATTGGGAACCGCTATCCCACACATATTGACTTTTCAAGATAATATAGCGTAGAATGAAAAGACACGTCTCTCTGCTATAGGCAGTAATAGAAAAGTAAAAATGCATAGATTTAATTTGCTCTTTCTTTAACTTATATAATTGTACATAAGTTCTTAATTGCAGTTACAGGTTAAAACACTAGGTCAATGATAAATCACAGGTAGTCAGATCCGTGCTAATGTAATTTTTATTACTGGCGTTATTAGTTTCAAGCATTTTAATAGACCTCGTTATTTTATAGAGCGTCCTACAATGGATTTTTAAAGATGCAACTGAAAATGGAGAATATAGCGTTAAAACGCGGAGAAAAAATTGTCTTAGATCTTCTATTCTCTCTGCTCATTTCATATGTATGAATAATATGCATGCATATTATGTACACCTAAGAAAAAATTAAAAATGTTTGTTTGATTAAAACTTCATAATTTAAGGCAATGTAATATAGGTATAATAATGAATGGATTTTTGTTTCATTGTCTATCATGAAATCATAAGTGACATCAGAATGTATAAGAGCTTTGTATTTGCTAATTTTGGTTAATTTACGAGAGACTAACAAAGGCGCTTTTATTACTACGCGTTTCTATTTGCTTTTCATCCTTATATTCAGTGGTCTATATGTATATTCAAATTCATAATACTAGAAACACAAGGAACGTTTTTTACACCAAAAATATCTAAGCAGCGGTCTGCCATTTTACGCGGCTGCTTACGTTAATTTGACACTTTAGAAAATATGTTTCCCATGCAATTATTATTACTTTTTTGTTTATTTTATATATTATAATAAACTACATCTCTTTAGTTAACATTGAATTTCTATAAATAATTTTTATTGGCTTTCTATGTTTTTTTTAAAACAGGCTGACACTATCGTTTTGTTTTAATGTGGTTACACATAAAATTATCAGGCCATCATTAATATCCATATCCATACTAATATTATAAATGTGAAAGTTTGTTTGTTTGTTTGTTTGTTTGTTTGTCTGTACATCTTTCACGTCGAAACGGAGTGACGGATTGACCAATATAGACAGACAATATGATATAGGTAACTTTTTACCGGGGGAAATTATCTCATTCCCAAGGGAAAACACGTTTATAATACAACCCAAAAAATTATTAATGATCACAATTACTTGAAACTTGGTGTTAATGTTCTTCAATAAAATTAAATAAATACGAATTTAGCATTTTTCGAAATTAATCCCATAAGAGGGTAAAATAGGGGTGAAAGTTTGTATGAAACCAACCATTTTAAACATTTTTTTTTTGTAGTTTTAGCGCAAGTGAAGAAGCGGGTTCTGCTTCTTTTAATATATTTTATAATTTTGTTTATTAATTTTACTTAGATGGTTGTAAAAAATGAGGACTAAATATTACTTAAAAATATTATTGCTTCCAAACAAAGTATAGAGAATTATTGATTAGAAATAAGTACGTACATATGTAATTTACAAATATACTCGTACGTACGAAACGGTGTTTAATTCTCACATTTCTTTAAACATTTGCCCAATTATTTAGTATGCATTAGCGAAAATATAATACACTTTTATTTCTCATTTAATAAACATGACACCAAAAAAGCCTAAACCACAAAATGTTCTTGATCTTATTCACCACAGAGGCTCGTGTCTTTATAAGGCAGTGATGTGGGTATTATAATTTAGCACCCACGTCTTACTGTTGTGTTGTTTGAATATCTGTGAAGTACTGGTATGGATTATATGATACAATATTACCTTGAAATGGCTGAACCAATGTTCGTAATACACAGGATCCGTATTACGAACATTGTCCATATATACGTATATTATCTTAAATAAAAATATGAAATAAGCAAAAATGTACTATTTATAAAGATAGAGTATGAATTTACCAAAAATATGGTGTTTCTCGTTTCCTTTATTTTAATGTGGGTTAAGAGATAATGCTTAATGGACATCAAAAATAGCCATGTAGTACATCTATATTTATAAAGCTTGAAAGGTTGTTCGTTTTTTTTATTTGCTTAAACGTGCTACTCTTAGTTACTAAGTACTTACATTTAAAATAATCTTTTAGTAGTCTTAGTACGAGTATTTTCTGCTAATTTTTCTAAACTTCTATATTACACATGGGCTACTGTTAATACTAGAATTTGTCAAAATGTGGCGCTGTATATAGTACTAGCGACTCACCTTCGCTTCGCTCGGGTTCGTCCCTAGCTTACTTCCCAATACAAATTTTATCCAAATTTTCACCCCCTTAAGGGATGATTTTCGGGATAAAAAGTATCCTATGTCCTTCTCAGGGTCTCAAACTATCTTCTTCCTAAATTTCATCTAAATCAGTTCAGTAGATCCAGAAATTACCCCATACAACGTCACAAACTCACAAACTTTACCTCACAAAGGGACGCGTCCGAGCGAGATAAGGGTATCTAGTAGAGTTATAAAATTGAATATTACTTGAGTTTTCTAAATACAAATCCAGTCTATCAATCGATAAGTAGCCAAAATTTATTTAATTCTAGAGACTATCGTTATCCCACGAGAACCGTTCATTTTTTCTGAGGTAAAAGTAACCTATGTGCTATTCTAGACTATAATCTATCTCTGTGCCAAATCTCATCCAGATCCGTCCAGCCGTTCTGACGTGAATGAGTAACAAACATCCATCTAAACCGTCACATTTATTAATTTGATAATATTTATTTATTGTGGGATAAATACTTCAATAGCAGCTTTTCATTCATTTCAAGCTGTAGGTAAGTTCCTAACACACATCTCAGGCATTCGTAATCCTAGCTGTACCCGCTATTATCAGTATAGGGCAGGAGCAGGAAGGCCTTACACGGTGCACTTTTTGCAACTACCGTTATACTGTATCAATGATGCTGATTATTGCCGAGTTATGTGACTCGTCTTAAGTGTAAATAAAGATTGACCATGTCTAGATATACTTATCGCGAATATGAAACGCTTTGACTCGACGTCAGCCTACAAATATGGGAGGGTATTTTTTTTTTATTTTTCTATTAATAGAAAAATAAAAAATATAAGTGCTATATCTACGAATTAGGTCCATCAATAGATATAAGCTTCAGCTATGTTTTTTAAAGTTGCACAATATAAAAAAACCTGTTAAATTTGCCTGACCGTGTGATTAATGTTTAACAGTATTATCCATACTAATATTATAAATGTGAAAGTGTGTTTGTTTGTTTGTTTGTTTGTTTGTTTGTTTGTTTGTTTGTTTGTTTGTTTGTTTGTATTTTTTGTTTGTTTATTCTTCTTTCACGTCGAAACGGAACGACGTATTCAAGTGATTTTTTTGTGTGGAGGGCTGCAGAGTGACATAGGCATACTTTTTACTACGGGAGATTATCTAATTCCCACGAGGAAATACGTTCTAATTCAATCCAAAAAAAATATTTATGATTAGAATTACTTGAAACTTGGTATTAATGCTCTTTAATAAAATAAAATGTATACGTATTTTAGCATTTTTCGAAATTCATCCCATAAGGGGGTAAAATAGGGGATGAAAGTTTGTATGAAACTACCTTTTTAGAGTTTTATTTTAGTTTTAGCGCAAGCGAAGCCGCAGGTTCTGCTAGTATGGCTATATACGAAATTAGATTGCAATTATTATTACATATTCTTTCGCTTTCGCTACCATTATTATAACTCCATAGATTCCATAAATTTTATAAAAATACCCGATAGTTTTGTAATTTTTTCCTTATGTCACATGAAGCAGTGTGATAAGCAATAGTTTGCATCATCTACTTCGGAAGATGCTGCCATTATGTTTTTAGGGAACTCCTCGTCCTTCCTTTCCTCAGTCACATCACATCATTGTTACATCGACGTAAGTCACGAACACACTGTAAACGATCTTAGATTCTGTCTCTGACAAATTTGGTACACATTATAAAACAAGTACACACATACATACATATGAACATTTTAATTTTGTAGATTTTTCGGATAAAAAATTAAAGAAAAATCATTTTATAGATCTTCAATAAAACGGATTTGAAATATAACGAATAACTTTATATATTACTTTATTAAACTTACTCGTCTAAATTAAGTTAACACGCTGAACTCGAATGTAACAAGTCAAGAGCTGACTAACAACGTTCGTGTCATCCCGTTTAAGAATAACTTGTTACGTCACGTGCGACGTGTGTTTTGTTGCGAATTACACTTACTGATGTTTTAAGACGAAACTTATAAATACAACTAGCATTGCCCGCGGCTGCGCCCGCGTTCCAATGACCAAAAAACAAATTCTTATGTTTTACATATTAGTATACTCTTACATTACAGTTTTTGTATTTTTTCTTAGAAATGAGATATTTTTCCGCGGTAAAAAGTATCCTATATGTTGACCCAGATAACCAGCTATCACCATACCAAATTTCATCAAAGTCCCTCCAGTGGTTTTTCCGTGATGCGGTAACAGACAGACAAAAAAAAACCGACAGACAGACAGACAAAAATTCTAAAAACTATAGATTCGGCCTCTGTATCGATAATAATGTCTATTTCTATAAGTTTTTCCACAAAATATTTAATGTACAGAATCGGTTTTGTTAGAATGTTATTATATGTATAGATTAAAGTTCTTATTACTTAAGAATTTCAGTTTAAAGGATTATGTAGGGTGTGTTCAATTTAATTCAATTCTTTCGTTAATAGCTTCAAAGCGTGCTAGTTCAGTACCGATAACTTCGCGAATCGTTAGTCGGTAAAATAAGATTATTGAACTATATATTAATTATAAAGTATAAAAAACGAAGTAAACCCTTTACATTTACAACAAAAGTACGTTTTCGACGTTAATTTGGAAGGCATGAAATTTGCCAAAATCAGGGTATCAGGTATATATTGAATTGTTTAATATATTATATTTTATCTAATAAATATTCTTATAGGTAGGTACTTACTCACAGGCAGTTTCCTGTTCCTCAGATAAATGTAGAAGCGTCTCTTTAGCTTTTTAAACTATAGATATAATAAATATGATGTAATTATAATATAGCGAATAATTGCGGCGACATTCATGTTTTAAAATAGGTAATTCTCGATAAAATATGGCACTTAAATAATATAAATGAAACAAATGTACACTTAATAATAACTGTCAATCATGGACGAATTAGAGATTCGTTCATGCTGTCAATATTGATCTTAATTTTTAATATATATATATATATATAAAGTTAAATATAAAAAATGTATAAATTATAAATGGATATAATATGTTTTTGGCCCGAGTATAATGTATAATATGTATTATGTAGGTACTAAGTACTCCCAGGAACCTGTACTAGAACTAGTATTTATTAGTACTTATTTAATAACTTTTCCTATGGATTCATATGAATAAAAAATAATGAAATGAATTAAACTATTTGGTAAATGGCGAAATGAGTATATTTATATTTCAAACGTAGTTTGATATTAAATTAAATCATCATCTCCATGCCCACTTCCCAAGTTACTTGGGATCGGCGCATTAAGTCTTCCTCTTCCACTCTCCCCTATTACTCCTCATCTCATCATTCCCCCCTTTCTCTTTTGTCATCAAACAGCCTATTCATATTTTCTTCGGTCTTCCTCTAACTCCCTCCTCTTCAAATGTCCATGCCAATTCTGAAATTAAATTAAATGTACCGTAACAATAACTAAATAAAATTATATGCACTTTATAACATATTTTAATTCTATATTTTGCTATATCGATAGAAAATGTTTTAACACATCACCATTGTTTTATGTATGTAACTATTTTTTGGCCATATCTTTTAGATCACGTTTTTCACTTTTCTTTGATGCGTTATGTGCAGTTATATATTTTCGTCTTACACATCATTTCCCTTAGTTTGTGGTCGGCGCAATACATCCATACTGCTTATTGGTTTTGACAAAAAATTTCCGACCGGCCGCCTGCCTGACGTCAACCCTCTTTGGGAATGTTTCTGTTCGCCCACCATCGAGTCAAGGACTTAAGGTGCGATGTCCCTAGATCCTTTAGTCATCTTCTAAGACACCTACAGGAGGAGATGGGGTGGCACTATTCTAAGCCAGGCGCTACACGGACGGTTCGTCTTACACGAACTATCTAAAATCTCTGTTTTAAATAACTGGAATATTTTATTAAGACATTTTTATTAATATTGTGCTAACGTATGATTTTTAATGGGCTATATTTTGCTGCTCTCGCCTTATAATATATAGAAAACTTACTAATTTAAGATTTGAGCACTACAAGTGCACTTAGCGACTAGTGTGAACTTGTTTTAAGTAACTTCGTTGCAACCTCGAGTCAAGTGTTCTCAAACACTTCAAGTTAAGATTGTTAATATTAGTAACTTATGATGTTTTTGATAATTTAACACAAATATATTTTTAATTTAAAACATTTTCATCAAAAACTAACTGTTTTATCATGCATCTCAACAAACTCCAAAATTCTTAATCACGCAGTTAGATTTTTCATAATAATTCATAAACTTTAATTTTGAATTTGCTAAAAAAGTTAATGGGGTTTACATTTGCGTAGTAGCCTAGTATGTTTAAGATTGTATAAATTGTATCGTGTTTGCAGTTCAGTGGGTCGAAGTACGCTTATCTCGACCAATTCACGAATTCTATTCACTATCACGATGAACTGTGACATTCGGTATAATTTCTTTATAATATTTGCTCTTGGGCATTGCTTAAGTTCTTCTACAACATAGCATTATATGCTCATATTTAATCCTTTATCGCTATATTTTGATTAATACTAGCTTTATCCGTAGGTTCACATGTGTAAATATTCTTAATACTTAAATCCGTGTGTAGTAATTTTCATTGCAACTAAACAGACTACAAGTTGGTGCGCTGCAACGTCATCTAGTGACGAGTTACAGCAAAATCAATAACAACTATGTTGTCCATGAGATATTACACTAAATTGAAAATTTTAAAGCAATTGGTGAAGAATTTTCGAAAAAATGCAGCATTTAACAAACGCACACAAAAATTTTTATTTATATAGGTTTGTATACATATAAGTGCGTATAAGAAATAGCAGTCATTTTTTTTAAATGTTGAAAGATGTGAAGTATGACACAGACCAGAATAGAGAGGATTCCAAAAGGCCTATTTAGTTTGATCTGACTAGTCTGAATTAAAAACAAAACCACATAAGTTTTTAATCAGTTGGTTAGATTTAATTATAAATAATACGTTGAGCCCGGTCCGGTCCCGGTTCTATATTTCTACACGAAGCGGGGGACGCTTCATACATTAAAGAATAAGTGTAGGCAAAACATAAAATAGAAAAGTTAATCGATTATAATTTTCGATGAGTGTACATTATGCAATGATATTAAGTTACATTATGATATGGAAGCATCCAAATCATTAAATAACACATGTTAACACATTTTGATATACAAATTAACGGTTTTTTTAATTATTTTTTCAGAGGCAACCAACGATGTAGTAGCTACAGCTGCGGCAGCTGAAGAAGGTCAGATCGCTATCCTGGTGAGAGGACCATCGAGAGTAGACTCGGGTCGTGAAGAGCTGTTACATGCGAAAGGCTCTGATGATAATTCAATATCATTGTACTATAATAGCAAAACCAATAAAAGTAAGCAATAAAAATGTTTTACACCCATTAACCAAATTCTTCTTATCAAGGAAAAATAAAAACTTAATATACCTATATTTTTTTTCAGTCTATCTCGAAAGCTTAAATGGAGGTCATATAAAATCAGTATCATGGGGCTTAGGAGCTTATCCACGGGGCACAATACTTTTGGTGGTAAACCATTCAAGAGTTAAAATCGTGGTCGGCTGTAAGGCATTGCATTGGCACAATATGTCTAGTAGGCATGACGTGTTGAAATTGTTCGCTAGTCAAAAATTGAAAGTGGTAAGAATCTTTTCACATCTTATTAAATGATATCAAATATATATGTATACTAGCGGCTCACCCTCGCTTCGCTCGGGTTCACCTCTACAAAATCAAATACAAATCTATCTCTCGGGAACCGTACATTTTTCCGGGATAAAAAGTAGCCTATTATTATTCCAGACTATAATCTATCTCTGCGGCAAATTTCATCCAGATCTGTTCAGTCGTTCGGCCGTGAAAGAGTAAAAAGCATCCATACATACTCACAAACTTTCACATTTATAATATTTACATATTATTATATATTATACAGATTATATTGTTTTAATATTTTTTTAGTATCACGAGGAAAATGCACCAGTAGAAGTTTATACCAATGAAAGATCGGCATTAGATTCTATAAGTTGTAACCATCAAGAAGAACTAAAACCACCAACTCTAGTCACAGTAGATTCAGACGTAGATGAAGTAAAAGATTTCATAAAGAAAGAGGAAAGGATGAAGATGGAAGAAGAAATGCAAGGGGATTACCCTAATAATAATTACATTGATCCTAACATTTACCCTACGCTGCCACAGCCCACAGTTCCTCCAAGAGGGGATATCCCTGCAGCTGATATTGAATCTTGTGATGGTGAGCTAAAATCTATTAACGATACACTAATTTATGATTAATTTAATCGCTAGGTTAGTTAGCAAAATAGATTGTTTTTATTTAATTTATTACTCAGCTAATTTTATATTATTTATTATTTAGACAAAAAATATATAAAACGTAGAGTTTTGTTATAATCAGTGTGATACTCTTATGAAAATTTTACTTTTTTCATTTAGCATCTGGCACAGAAAATAAATTCAATTTACCTACTAATATATTTTTTTATAATTTCAGACGAAGTGATTCGACAGTTGACACTCCTTCGACAAACCATAGAATTGCTACGTAATGAATTGAGGGAGCAAAAGGGAAATATCGACACTCTTCGAAATCAAGTTCTTCTGTGTTGCAATAGAGCGCCATCACCTCCTCCCGTAGAGAGATGCTCTGGTTCATCATGTTACCCTGGTTACTGATATTTCTATTAATATTTATTGTTATTTCATTTTACTTTCAAACTGTATTACTAATTCTTACGTTCACTTTTGTTTCTTTTAACGTATTGTTAATCTAACTTAAGGGTCCATTAACATCTTTCTGATATTCTATAGGTCTAAAGAGCAAAATGCTGGCTAGATAATGGTTCTTTATATCTCTTGCATAGTTTCTATACTAAAATTATGACAACCTATTAGTTCTATAATATCGTCATTATCAGACTTTAACCAGAATAAGGGTGAAGTAGTGAGTCAAAGTTTGGAAAATGGAAATATTTTTTGTTTTCATTCGTTAGAACTGGTTAGTTTTAAAATAATAAGTTGATAATTATGATTGATTGCGCATATTATATGTTTATAATATATGGTGCCTCCTAGTTGTACAGTTTTGTATTAACGATGAAGTCTATTGTATTTTTGACACCAACTTAGCCAAGCCTTCAAGAATCAGAAAAACGTGAAGGAGTCTTGAAACTCATGTATTTCTCCTAACATTAGCTGTAGTTTTAAGGTAAATCAAGCAACATTATCAGTGTGGGTTTGATTAAATATTATAATAAACGATCGCGTTTTATTTCCAACATATCCCTTTGCTAAACGAACCTTTAGTAATTTATGACAGAGTTTCAAGTTTCGCCCACGTTATTTGGTACTAGTTGCTTGATTAGCCTTGGCAGAGCCTTTTAAGGTATCTTGAGTAAATTGATTCTAATCACACCTGGTATAGTTATAATTGAATTTATTATGTTTAATGTTATGTTTCGTGGGGTAATGACAAACTCTGTTCATGAATTGTTAATTAGTTACCTTCAATTAAGCCAGTCGACAGTTATTTATCTATATATAAATAATCTTAATTTGTAAAGTGTAATATGAAGATTTGTCTGTTCGTCTGTTTGTTTGCATCACCAAAACAGTTAATATTGAAAAATCTGTTAATAGCATATGATATTTTGCAATGTAGATAAAAATAGGGTTTGAAGATAACCTTATGCTTAGTCAAAATTAATACTTGGCAGTTAAATTTAAAATATTCAATGGGATGACACAATTTGTTTTACAGTTCAATGAAATACATTGAATTAAAATTAATTAGCGTAAAGCCATTAAATTCTTACATATATAATAAAACAATAGGTACTTGTTTACATTTGCATAATGTAAAATATGTAGTCATAAAGCTGTATATGATGAGAGTAGTATTAATATTTGTTGAAAATAATTTTGATTTTAAAATATATATAAGAAATAGTGAAAATGAGACGGATGAATAGCATCGGACAAACGGATGAATCTGATTTTGATAAATATTGTACAATGCTGTTGTTCAATCATTCAAGTTGTTTCTTTATCTGTTCTTCACTAAATGCAAGTTAAAAATGAATGGCTGGTCGAATTTCAAAGGGAAACAGGACTATGTCAATTCAATCGGTCACCTAATTCTAAGGCTGGCTACACACGCAGAATTTTCTGATTCGATTTTCGGCATTATTAATATGCGGTTAGCCTAAGATACAGCCTTATTTAAATACTTCTTTAAAAACTAGGGATCAAAGCTAGGTGTTGTGTATTCTATAAAAATACGCATCCAAGCGAAACCGTAGGATGTAACTTGTTACCTGTTGTGTTACCTTTATAGACTTTTTTCATTGCCAAGTGCATCACTCGAGAACGGCTGAACCGATTTGGTAGATTTTTTATGAAATCTCAATCGTAATAGTTAGTAAAGTTTTTAGGATAAAAAAAATTGAAACTGATTGTGAATTTTGCTATACAATTTTATGATCTTAAAGATCACAAATAAAATTGAAATTGGAACAGGACATCGTCTGTCGGGTCAACTAATAATATAGTAACAATAAATGGCATTCTCGATATATTTTGATTTGCAAGAAAATTATCAGGTGTGGAATGCCGGAACACTGCTAGTGGAGTGGAGTGCGGGTCTTGTCCGTCCGGCATGGAGGGAGACGGCCGCCGCTGCAGGCCTGTGACCTGTGACCGAAGACCTTGTTCACAAGGTACCTAAAATATTAAAATTTGACTTTTTAATTTGAATTTGATTTAAAAGTATTAATTATTATGAAATTGATGAAAAAAATATGCAAATATATTATATTACAAAAAATTATAAAGGTCTGTGTCGATCTATAATTTAAATTATTTTATTTTTTACAGCTGAGTTTTTGCCATTTGCTTGTACAGTATTGTCTAAATACTTAATATTACGTTTGTTCTATATATATATTTTGAATATAAACATAATTTCAATAAATGATTTTTGGAAATAAAGTATTACAAAAGAAATTTTATTTCAGTTGAATTCTGTACCGACACTGACAAAGGATATCGATGTGAGCGGTGTCCCGGCCGACAGACCAGCGACGGTCAGACGTGCCGGTCCGCCTGCGATCCTAACCCATGCTATGAAGGACGTACGTAGACAAATAAAAAAAAACATTATTTTGAAGTAAAACTTCTTTACGCACGCTTGATTTGGAGAGTAAGCTGGCAAATGCGTGACAGAGCGTTACGAAAAGTGTGATCGGGCGAGGCGAACGCTTGTTGCCATGGTAACCGTTATTATTGTCTGACAAATGATATATAATATTCTTTCTTAAATGATATTCTATAAATATATGATTGTAATATACCTAATATGCCTTATTTAATTTTTATTGATTTGCTAATTTAATTGCGATATTTGCCAAAGAAGTTTTACTTCAACTGAGCGTAAAGATTACACGCACCCATGTTTTTTTTCTAATTACATGAAATGCACTTCTCGATGTGAATTTATAAAATATATAATGATATCGTACTTTTGTCCATAAAATATTTTTATACCTGCAAGAATTTTAATATTGGGGAGAACATTTCAGTTCTTTTGACGTCCCGCTGCTGAGCATGTACCTTTAATTTGAAGTGGATCAAAGATATGGGACACCTTTTCCTACGGGAAAATCTTTAATTCCCACGGGAAAACACAATAACTGATTCTGTCGAGTCGTCCTTAAAAAATATATGGTCAACGCAAGCTAAACCAAGTGATATATCAAAACAATATATTAGAACACTGTAGGTGGAAAGGCCTACTGGAAGGCCGCAACAGCGTATGCCTATCTCCTAAGATACACTCGCAATAACAATTTTTATCTATTTAAAACGTACTTGGGAAGCCGCTAGTATTACTCTAAATTCTAAAATGAGATAATTAACAAAATGAGTGATACTTCAGGTGTCCAATGCCAAGACCAACCTGACGGCAGGTATCGTTGTGGGCCTTGCCCCGCCGGCTACACTGGCAACGGGCAGGAGTGCGTGCGGCTCGCGTGCCGCTCCAACAGTTGTTTTCCAGGTTTGTACGATAATAATATTACTTTAAAGCAAAAATGAAGCTATTTTCAAAATCTTTAATCCAAATAATAATTATTTTAAATAAATTTAATATAGCTAATTTTTAATATCTTTAATAAAATTATAAGATACTCTAAATTACAGGTCAGGTAACCTCGCGTCTTGCGTTTATTAACTCAACTTATTATTAAATAAACTAAAGGACTGTGAATCTCGGACAAATGTTTCTATCGACAATACAAGTATTTGCAATATCGAAGAGATTTTTGACAAAAAAAACACACTTTTATTAATATAACTAATTCTAATTTTCCAGGAGTAGAATGTGTAGAGACGTCTTCAGGTCCCCGCTGTGGGTCCTGTCCTAGCGGATACTTGGGGGACGGGCATCGATGCCAGACCCTCTGCGAGGCGAGGCGGCCGTGCGGCGACAGGCGCTGCACACCCATCTCTGATAGTCCTTACTATCAGTGTGAGGAATGCCCTAAGGGCTACGAGTGGAATGGTGAGTTACAAATACATGGTAATTGGTAGGTCAAATCCGCTAATCTTAGGTTTAAATAAGGTTCATGAAGTGAGATATAAATAATTTAATAAAGGTTTTTAAATTACTGAGTATTGAATGATTATAATCTTTACAGGAAATGTATAATAAATATTGTAAAAGTACGTAGCCCGCGGAAATTGCTTCGCTCTTGAAGATTATAGGGTGAATTTTATTCATTGAATAGACGATTAAATGCGAAAATATTATTTCAAATCGGACTACGGTAGTAGTCTGGAAGTATCCAGAGATTCGTCGCGAGTTCAAACAAAATGTTAATAAATGAACAAACTTTTTAGCATTATACAAATATTAATATAGATGAAACAACTGCCTCGTTGATCTAGTAGCAAATAGATAGACGGATAGGGTTCGAATCCTGAGCTGGGTAAAGTATTATTACTTTTTGTGATCCGTTAAGAAATTCTTGGTAACATCCGGCCGTAGCGAAGTTGGCTGTAAACACTAACACATCGAGTTGTACGCCTGATCTCTAACCAATCGTGTTAAGTTATCGTCCCAACCGAGTTTGAGAGTGATAGGAAAAAAAGAGTGCAATTGTGCAGGAAATTAAAGGTATATTTATAGTCTACATTGTTAGGTTTTAAGGTATATACATATATTATGGGCCTCTGTTTATGAAAAGTAAATAAATGATTCAATAAAAAAAAAATTTAAATAAGACAAATAAATGCAGGCTACAGCTGCGTAGACATGGACGAGTGTGACTTGGTGCGGCCGTGCGACGAGCTGGTGTCGTGTCGCAACACGGACGGCGGGTTCGAGTGCGGCGCGTGTCCCGCCGGGTACGCGGGCGCGGCGTGGGCCGGCGCCGGTCGCGCGCGCCGCCGGGACTGCCGGGACGTGGACGAGTGCGCGCAGGACGTGTGTCCGAGGGGGCGGCTGTGTGTCAACACGCCGGTGGGTATACTGATTTATGTTTTGTTTTTTTTTGGTTTCATGGGCAAAGGATGTTGATGTGTAAGGTCGAGTTTTTTTTAAAGGCAAAGGTTGTTGTGGTATTATGCTATATTGGGTTATTTAGATGATATTTATTAACATGAATGGAAAAGTTTAAGGGATGAGAAAAATGAGGAGGTAGGAATTAGAATGTTAGCTTTTAGTTATTTTTATTTGTATGCAAGGTTAAATTAAGTTGGTATCGAGTATAATTACATTTTATACGTAATTAGTACATTTTACAATTTTTCAGACAAATTGAAGATATCTAAGGATAATATAAGATAAGAATAATGTTCTTAATAGACTGATTTTTTTTATACAAAAATCTTTCAATTTTAACATGAATGATTTTGAATTAATGATCAATAAATTTTTAAGGTATTCAATTCAATTAAAATTGATTGGTTCGAGGTTTTGTATTTCCATGTAACACTAATCCAACCGTTGCCAGGGCTCGTACACGTGCGTGCCGTGCGGCGGCCACTACTACGTGAACACGTCGCGGCCGTGCGCGGAGGCGCTGCGCCGCTGCGAGCCCGCGCGCTGCCGCCGCTACAACGCCGTGTGCGGCTACGGCGCCGACTGTGTCTGCGCGGTCAGTATACTTTTATCATTGTTTTTTTTTATTTTTTTTTAGGATTACGTACCCGAAGAATGCCAACGGGATACAGAATACCCTATCACTAAGCCTCCGCTGTCCGTCTGTTTGTCAGTCCGCTGGCTGTATCTCATGTACCGGAATAGGTAGAGTTGAAATTTTCATTGAGTAATTTCTATTGTCGCTATAACAACAAATAATGAAAAACCGAAATGGCGAATTTCAAAATGGCCGCCATGCAAATAAAAAAAAATGATTATACTAGTATTTATTGGTCATGGTTATTTCGTCGCCGTATTTATTTTTAGCGTTGTTTTTTCTGAAATAAAGTACATCTAAACTTCATCCAATCAAAATATTTTCTTTTGCATTTATAATATTCTGATACTAAAAATCATCATACTTATTTTACACAGACCGGCTGGGCAGGTAACGGTACAGTATGCGGACCGGATAGCGACTTAGACGGCTATCCTGACCAGGAACTGCCCTGCTCCGAGCTACGTTGCAAAGCGGATAATTGTCCCCAAGTGTCTAACTCTGGACAAGAAGACGCGGATAAGGACGGACTTGGTGACTCTTGTGACCCTGATGCTGATGGGGATGGGATACCTAATATACCGGTGAGAGATACTTTATTAATATGCTTTATATTTTTTTCGGATTAGTTAAGTATAACATACATAATGTAATTTAAGGGTTTATCACTCTGATAAGACAATTTTGCTTAAATGGTGAAATTAAAAGCTTATTGGTAACCAAAATAATGTATGTATGTATGTATTCAACCCCAACCAAACCCCGGGTCCCTCTGATATTTTCATGTGTGAATCATGTTTAATATCCACTTGTTTTACGGCGAAGCAAAAACATCGTGAAGAAATGTTAAGTTACAGATAGTTTCCGAAAGATATGCTCAGTTCGCCAACTCGCACTTGGCCAGCATGGTGGACTGTGGCTTGTTTTCCTTTGTATTTTAGGGAAGCCCGTAGTCAGCAGTAGGGTATTAAAAAGGGCTAAATAAAAACAAAATGCTCTTCTCCTTGAGTTTGAATTTGAATTGAATCTTGACACCGCCATCTTCCGAACTTCGTGCTGCTACTGAGAATTTCTCGACAGAAATACTCAATGATCAAATTTGTCCTTGAACCTAGAACCTCTGGATCTGCGGCCGTATATGCTAGCAACTAGACCACCGAGATAGTTCACCATACATACATATAATGTTTCCAGGACAACTGCCCGCTGACGGCCAACCCCGACCAGCACGACCGCGACGAGGACCGCAGCGACAAGCGCGGCGACGCCTGCGACAACTGCCCGCGCCGCCACAACCCCGGCCAGGAGGACGCCGACGGCGACGGGCTCGGCGACGTCTGCGACCCCGACATGGATAATGATGGTTTGTTATATATTTACTTATAATATTCTAACAGAACTCTATTATTATAGACTTCGCTCGCGCTAAAACTACAAAAAAATATCTCTAAAACGGTAGGTTCCATACAAACTTTCATCCCCTATTTTATTACCTTTATGGGATGAATTTCGAAAAATGCTATTAAAGCTCGTTTTTATTTAATTGTATTGAAGAGCATTAATACCAAGTTTCATGTAATTCTCATTATAAGTTTTTGAGTTGTATTGTAACGTATTTTCCCGTGGGAATGAGATAATCTCCCGTGGTAAAAAGTAGCCTATGTCACTCTCCAGCCCTCCAACTATCTTTACACAAAAAATACGCCAATCCATCGATTCATTTCGACGTGAAAGAAGGACAAACAAACATAATTTCACATTGTTGTGTTTGTTATTCCTTCACGCTGAAATGGCTTGACAGATTTAGATGAAATTTGCTGACAAAAAGGCTGCTGAAATACTTACATAATAATTTATATAAATAAATATTCGATGTTTGTCCTCTATGTGTTCCCAAACCATTGATCTGAATGTGTTGAAATTTCTGGTGGGTTATTCTGTATACGCCTTAAAAAGTATCTGGCTCCAAAAAAAAAACTTTGAATATTTGTCTATTATGCGTTTCTAAAACATCGAGATTAAGTTGCTAGTTATTAATTTTACGAACAGATAAAATATATTTTTAGATCTTATCTTAAATTGTACAATCTGTAATTTTTCTCCTCTTAAGAGACGTTTAGACGTTTGACCGATTTAGATGATTTTGACTATTATGGAACCACCTGAATGGTTCTTAGATATTTTGAAACCTGATAGGTATCGCTGTTGTCAAAACCCGATGCTCATTTAATTTTCCGTCCAAACGAGATCTATAGCAGGACAACCATTAAATTCATAATATTGTTTGTTTGTTATGAATATCAATCACCAGGTATACTGAACGAGCGCGACAACTGCCCGCGCGTGTACAACCCGGCGCAAGAGGACACGGACGGCGACGGCGCGGGCGACGCGTGCGACAACTGCCCGCGCGTGCGCAACGCGGCGCAGGCCGACGCCGACAGCGACGGCGTGGGCGACGCCTGCGACAGCGACGTCGACCGCGACCAGTCAGTGCCGACCCTCTGCTCTCTACCTACTGCTATAAATTACGAAGATTAACGGCACGTTTGGCTCAGTTTGTAGTGACCCTACTTGCTGTGCCAGCGGTCGCGGGTTCGAGTCCCGCTGGGGGCATTCATTTGTGTGATGAGCACGAATGTTTATACTCCAATCATGGGTGTTTATATATATAATATATACATATGTATTTAAAATTATATATGTCTAGTGTATCAACTATCTTGTATCCATAACACAGGTCTCGTAGCTTACTATGGAACTAGGTGGTGCTGTGTGTTAATGTCCCAACATATTTATTTACTTGTATCCATTACTTTTTTGCTCTACACTTCGGTAAAGTTATAGTTCGATCTAGTCTAGTTACTATGGATATACGTATCTCCCTATATTAATTACCTCCACGGAAACGGAGACGGAGCGGGTGACGTCTGTGACAATAATGTTGCCCGCGACCAGTGACTGGTGTTATAAATATACTTGTATTCATTACTTTGTTGCTCCACACTTTGGTAAATAGTCAATCTAGACTAGTAACTATACAGATGTAGTAAGCGATACGTGGGATAATTGCCTGCGACAAAAACGGCTCGGCGACAACGACAGAGTGAGTGACACGCGCGACAGCGATGTTGACCGCGACCAGTGAGTGACTATTGCTTCAAAATACTTTATATGTTACTAGCACTGCCCGCGGCTCTGCCCGCGTTCAGATGACCAAAAACCATATTCTTAGGTGTTACATATTAGTATACTCTTATATTGCAGTTTTTGTATTTTTTCTCAAAAATGAGATATTTTCCCGCGGTAAAAAGATATGTTGACCCGGATAAAATTTGGTATTATGATAGCTTGGTTATTCAGGTCAACATATAGGATATTTTTTATTGCGGGAAAATATCTCATCTCTGAAAAATCTATAATAAACGTTAAAACGTAAATAAATAGGTACAAACCCGAGTGGAGCGAGAGTGGAATCGCTAGTATGTTATATATTTAATTCACACCAGAAATATTTTTCATAGAATTATATTATCTTTTTTTATTTATTTGTACATAGTTGTCTATCTTTTGATGTAAATCGAATTGCATTAAAAATAAATAGAAAGATAAAAATCCATTTAGCTTTAAATTACATGATTGGGTGGCTAGATTTGATCACCAAAACGGTAGTTATGCGACTAGAAAATCATTTACGCTCTAATTGAATTGTTTCTTCGAATTATGATGTCGCGATAGAACGTACACGGTCATAGAATATTTCAATGAAACAATGCGATGTGCATACGCTAACATAAGCAAAGCCATTTACCGAACATCCAATTATCATATCGTATACATTGTGAATCTATGAAAAAAATATACAATTTTAACTGTTTTTTGTATGATAACTACTTCTTGCGTTTTGGGGTCATTTTTATTTAGGGATTTCCAAATTCCAGAATGTGATGAGACAAATCATATATTTTTTTGCAATCTCTTCAATAAAATGGATACTCTGACTTAAAAGATTAATGTAAGTAAAAAAGCTACAGAGGTTTATTTCGAACTACCATAAAATCGTGTATAAGCCGTTATTTACATATGATGTAGTGTAGTAATTCAGCGGTTTGGTCACAAGCTAGTGTATCACACTTTCCACTTGCTTTAGGATTTAAATTAAAACGACAAAAAATCTATATAGCACATAGATTTATAGTATATTTATATTCAGTCCTTTTTAACGTCCCACTGCTGGGTACGGGCTCGTTCAATACGAGGGGGATCAGGTCTTAGTCCACCACGCTGGTCAAGTGCGGGGCGAACTTCACATGTCTTACGAGAACTTGCTAGGTTCTCTCAGAAACGCAGGTTATCAGAGGTGCGAGACCCGGGATTTGAACCCGCTTCCTGCCACTGTCCTATCTATACAGATAAATGATGAAGTGTCTGTTTGTAATGTCAAAATAACAGCGTTTTACTAAATGCACATGAAATTATATACGGTTCTTATAAGACAGAAACACAATATTTTAAATTTATGTCTATCTGTCTATTTGTTCCGGATAATCCTTGAAACGGTTGCACTGATTTTGACGGGACTTTCACTGGAAGATGGCTGATGTTACAGGGAGTAACATAGGCTACTTTTATTTTAGAAAAATAATTACGATTTAGGGTTCCACTCAAATAAATTAAAACATATCTAGGGACGAACCCGGGCGAAGCGAGCGTGAGTCGCTAGTAGCTAATATAATTGAAGTCCTCAAACACAAGACAACTTCCAGGGACGGCATCCAGGACGGGCTGGACAACTGCCCGAACCTCGCCAACAGCGACCAGCAGGACGTGGACGGCGACGGCAAGGGCGACGCCTGCGACCCGGACATCGACGGCGACGCCATCCCCAACCTGGAGGACAACTGCCCGCTTGTCTATAACCCGGATCAATCCGATGTTAATTGTAAGGATTACATTTTAATATCTTTAAATGTATAAAACACGCCCACGCTCTTTCATTGATGCCTTAAATGATATTATATTTAGTTGTTTTATAATACTATTCCTGTTAATGTGCCCGCAACTTATGCTATTAGAAGCAATTTATATAAAATAATAATAACAAACCCAATAAATGTATTGTAAATTTAAATGAATGCTTTTATAGAAAAAATGATAAAATAAAATATCTATCTATACATATAATAAAATTGTAACTAAGCCGAACCTGTACTTTAAATATTTTTTGGAAAATCTAATTGAAATAGACATAATTATCGATACAGAGTCCGAATCTATAGTTTTTAGAATTTTTGTCTGTCTGTCTGTTACCGCATCACGAGAAAACCACAGGACAGATTTTGATGAAACTTGGTATGATGATAGCTGGTTATCCGGGTCAACATAAAGGATACTTTTTACCGTGGGATAATAACTCATTTCTGAGAAAATATAGAAAAACTGCATTGTAAGAGTATACTAATATGTAAAACCTAAGAATTTAGTTTTTGGTCATATGAACGCGGGCGGAGCCGCGGGCAATGCTAGTATCTAAATATAAACACTTAATCAAAAACGTCAATAACGTCAATAAAGAACGACATCTTTTTAATATAAGATTAAATAATCTGAAACAATTTCTTAAAAAAACAGCATTAATATTAATAATAATATCAATTGAAATTTGTTTCCAGCGGATGGTATCGGGGACCTCTGCGACAACGACTTCGACGGAGACAACGTCACCAACGCGATGGACAACTGCCCCAATAATTCAAGAATTTATAGAACTGATTTTAGGTAAATACTGCATAAGTAAGGTTTTTGGTGTTCTATTTGTTTTTTATAGTGCAGAAGAAACATTTTCATTTTAAAATATATGGTAATTCGATGTTAGGAGTTATTAAAAAAAATTGAGCTATTATGGTTTTAAATGAATATTTAAGATTTTGAGAGCCTATTTAAGTACATTATAAAAAATACATTCTATCACAGATTATTATATAAAATGTTTTATTAGTAGCAGCTCCATCCTATACAAAAATTGGGCAGCCTTTTGTCTATACTAATATTATAAAGAGGTAAAGTTTGTGAGTTTGTGACGTTGAAGGGGGTAATCTCTGGATGTAATCTCTGGATCTACTGAACCGATTTAGATGAAATTTGGTAAGATGATAGTTTAGGGCCCGGAGAAGGACATAGGATACTTTTTATCCAGGAAATCATTCCTTAAGGGGTTGAAAATGGGGTTGGGTCTTATATAGACAATAGAACGCCATCGAATGACTTTTGAATGTTGATCTCATTTCTTTGATTCTGATGAGATCCCATAGTAACATAAAAAATCCACCAAGAAACTCTATAATTACAGGAACTACATGACAGTACGTCTGGACCCCGAAGGCACATCACAGTTAGATCCTAACTGGGCAATTGCCAACGAGGGGGCTGAAATACTCCAGACCCTGAACTCCGATCCTGGACTTGCTGTTGGGTTTGAGAGCTTTGGTGGTGTGGACTTTGAAGGAACTCTATTCGTTGATACTCCCATTGATGACGATTATGTTGGCTTTATATTTGGGTGAGTTGATCGTTTGTTTTTTATTGTTAGATAAAAAGATTTTATAAAAAGGGTTTATAGTAATATTTTTGAGAAATAAAATTGATCGTTCCAAGACTGTGTTTACTACAAAACAGGAATATCTGTGTGAAGAGATTTTGTCTAAAAAAAAGGTAATTTTTTTTAACTGACTTTCAAAAAGGAGGAGGTTCTCAACTCGTCGGAATCTTTCTTTTTTATGTATATTTACCGATTACTCGAAGATGTCTAAACCGATTTGGAAATATTTTTTTATTACTTCCCAAGTGGTCCTATATAAATTTTGTCGAAATCTGTCAAGCGGTTTTTTTAAATCAACATTTTTTTTAAAATAAATCGCTTAATCGAACATGTTATTCAACATTTTTCTTGTAACAAATAACCTGCTTATTGCGTCTACACTAAAAATTGACAAATAAAAACTTAAATAAAACCGAGTTCCAGTTACTAAAATGTAAAAAATAACTAAATGGGGGTTTTCATTTAGAATAGATACCTAATTAGATATTTTCGAAATCGGTGCCAGCCTACATTTTTTATTTAAAAACTTTTTTTACATTCGTTGACGGCGACTCCGTTGAATAAGACTAATAAAGGATAGATGTCAGAGAATGATGTAAAAAGTGAAATATGTGAGTATTCAAAGGATTTAGGAATAATATTTGAAGGATTTACATAAGAAAAAAAACACAAGTTGAATTTTTAAATTTATTTCTTTGATATTTACACCATTATTAGTCCATGCTTTTATTGGTATACATACTTGTTAGGCGTTATTTTAATTAAAACATCTATCGCGTATACTCTAAGCAATCCCGTGACGTATGAGAGATGAAAGCGTCATGGACATGACGGGTTCTCGTGATGATTTTTCATGACGCGGCTTTGAAATTTTACTCTGAAGTATCACTTGAAAAAGTCATTTCCCCAACAGTTACCAGAACAGCGCGCGATTCTACGTAGTGATGTGGAAGAAGAGCACCCAGACGTACTGGCAGACCACGCCCTTCCGCGCCGTGGCCGAGCCCGGCGTGCAGCTCAAGCTGGTGCACTCGCGCTCCGGCCCCGGCAAGCTGCTGCGCAACGCGCTCTGGAACACCAACTCCACCGCTGACCAGGTAACCGTACTTCCCGTCTTCCCAGCCGTAAGGCACCTCCCTACCCGGCTGGGAAGATAAAAATGCAGTACAATTGTACTACGTACATTATTATAAAAAGAAAAAGAAAAATGCCCTTATATTGTTCTTATTTTAAATAGATACATTATTCATCATAATATGTTTAGTATTTTCTTTTCGTCACATCATGTCGTGTCATGTCACGTCATGTTACGTCATGTCACATTAGACAATGTGGTTTGTATCATATGTGTTCGTTTCACTCATTTTCACTCAATACCACAACCTAATTACAGCGTAAACCTATTTTTTTTTATTTTACCAAAGATAAAGGTAAGTATGGTACAATATCAATTAAAGTCTAATTTTTAATTCCACGGAAATATGACAGGTATCATTCTTTGACAATCCAGATATCATAAACCTTTTCTGCTTTGTATTTTTTTAATATAAAATAACGAAAAATATGAAACAGAATTAGATCAAGTTAACTATATATGTACGACATTGTAAATAGTCTTTGTTTTGTGCAATCAATGAATGCTAACTATAATGTAAATTTTTAATCGTTATTGTAACTTCATAATATGTTAATAAAAAAAAATTACCATTAAACTCTAAAGAGTTATCAATAATTTTTCAAGTCTTAGTTTTTCTTTGATATCTAATTGAAACCTTAACTTCAAGAAAGGTATATTTTTTTATTTTGCTAAAATGCTTTCCGTTTTTAGTGACAATGTTTCAAAGTTGACCACACTTCTGAAATGTCACAATTCCGTGGAATTAAAAATCAGACTATAGGATTGTGTTGTTGTCGCTTTTTGTTATCTTTTTCTTTTCTAGGTTTTCTAGTTTAATTTTTTTATGTCACACAAAATATTGTTTTTCAATATGTTAAAATACATATTTTTTTAAGAACGTTCATAGACTTTTTTATCGGGAATGCTGTACAGTGTTGTCTTAATGTGACATTAATTTGTGTTTTTACTGTAAAATAAACAAATATATTTTACATTCAAAAGGCTTGAATTCACCCACAAAAAAATGTTCAGTTCTTCTCTCTCTATTCAATCTCACAACGTTCAGCAAAAAGGCCGGAAAGAATATCAAAAATCCCTGCCCTTTTATCCTTAAAGGAATATTTTATATTATTAGTTAAAAAAAACCCTACTAAACTCTTGCTAATTACTTGTCTGCAGAAATGTCTTACTCAATATCTGATAGTTATTAGTCTAACGTTTTATTCATTGAAACGGCATTGATCGCAGATACATCAATGTCCCTGTCTTAATCAAGAAACTTTACAGCCATTCTTATCCCTTTAAAATGCTAAGTTCGTTAATTTAATTAATTAATCTGTATAAAAGATGTCGATCGACTAAATTATACTTGATTGTGTTGAAAAGAAACAATTGAATTGTTTTTTAAATTAACTGACATTTTTAAAGTCAGACTAAGAATTCAGAATTTTTCTTTAGTCTGAGTTTTTAAACTAAGCAACTTTAATTAATTACTTATTACATCAGCGGCTTGCTCTTGTTACATTCCGATCCCCTAGGTACCTTTTGTATTTAGAGTATTATATACAGCGCAATATTTTGGCAAATTTTATTACTAACAGTTATATCCTATGGATAGGATATTTGCCAAATACGCCCTATATTTTAGCATGACGGAGTAACACACAAATACACATACAAACTTTCGTAATTGAAATTAAATAAAATAAATAATTTACATGATAAATGTACCGATCTTTAAAAGAGAACATTTAAATAAAATAGAAAACGTCTGTCAACATTTTAGCTGTTATTACGGATGGATGAAACAATCAAGACAATCGTTTTGTCTATTATATTTAAACGAGCAATTTTTGTATATTTATTTATGCCGACGATCTCGGAAACGACTCTAACAATTTCGCAGAAATTTGGTGCGAGTATGTGGGGGTTTTCGGGGGCTAAAAATCGATCTAGATTAGTTTTATGTATGGGAAAACGCGTGTTTTCGAGTTTTCATGCAGTTTTCTTTTGCATTATTCCACGCAAAATATGGTCGCTAATTCGCACGCTCGGGCATAAGCAAGCGGTCAAGCGACCAAGGCGCAAGTTTGACAACCAAAGGGTCCAGGTTCGTATCTCGGTCGGACACAAAGTTGTATTTAATTGTTACTTTGTTTTTTTTTTAATTGTACTTTTGGCCAAAAACTCCGAGCAAACCTCAGTCGCCCAGGTACTATATATTAATGTATTCTATAATTCATCTCAGGTGACCCTCCTATGGAAGGACCCGCGCAACGTGGGGTGGCGCGAGCGCACCGCCTACCGCTGGCGGCTGCTGCACCGCCCCAAGATAGGCCTCATACGGCTCAAGATATACGAGAACACGCGCCTCGTGGCCGACTCCGGCAACGTCTACGACTTCACGCTCAAGGGTGGCCGCCTTGGAGTATTCTGCTTCTCGCAGGAAATGATCATCTGGTCTAACCTCGTCTATAGATGTAATGGTAAGATCTTTTTTAAACTGAAACTTCTTTAAAATCGTTGTGATTTGAAACTCTATGAAATGAAAATGCGGTACTAAAAAGAGACCAACTAATAAAATATAGGATTAAGCCGGCGAGAGAATGAGATATAATACAATGTCATATTGCCGTGGTAACCGTTGTTATTGTCTGACCAATATAAAATAATACATTCTTTCCGTATATAATATTCTATAAATACGTGAGTATAAGCACAATTTATTAATTCATTATTTTTTCTTTTTATTTTAGATAAAATTCCAACCAATATTGTGTCAGAGCTGCCTCCGAGGCTACTCAAGAAACTGGATATAGATCACGATTTTGTATATCTTTAATTATAGTGCAAAATAAATGAATTTAAAAAAAATAAACGATTGGCTTAACATAAATTTGGTAAGAAGAATGGTAATAAAAATTATGCCGGATACAAACTAATAACAAACAAATTATATACTAATATATAAAATAATTGTTCAAATTTTCTAATAGGTTAAGTTTTAATGAATAAGGATTAAATGTAATAAATAATTTTTATATTTATATGTGTTTCAATTTCAGCCATCCCTAACCTTGTTATGTATATAAGTATAGGCGCATTTTTCGTACCGTAAATGTTTTTGAGCACACGTATTATGTTTAAAAA
Source organism: Brenthis ino (assembly GCA_921882275.1). Classification (NCBI taxonomy): domain Eukaryota; kingdom Metazoa; phylum Arthropoda; class Insecta; order Lepidoptera; family Nymphalidae; genus Brenthis; species Brenthis ino. The sequence continues at coordinate 18,494,125 of OV170224.1, read as the reverse complement.
CAGCTATAACACATCCGTCTGTACAAAGAGTTAAGACTGAAAGTTCTGGTATTATAAAGTTCTGTATAAATATTATACACAAATTATCGAAACGGGTTCAAATCCCGGGTCTCGCACCTCTGATATTTTCATGTGCGAATCATTTCCAACATCATTACCATTTGTCTTACTGTGAAGGAAACCTGCATGTCTGAGAGAACCGAGCAAGTGTTCGAAAGACATGTGAAGTCTGCCCCGCACTTGTCCAGCGTGGTGGACTATGGCCTGGTCCCCCTCGTACTCAAGGGGGGCAGTGTCTAGCAGTAGGACGTTTAAAAGGGCTGAATATAATATAGTATTTTTAAAGAAATGTCTTCTGTTTTATTCAAATCATGAGTTTTAGACCTTTTTAATAATTGACATTGCGAAAAAAAAAACTGAAAGAAAATGTCACATTTAAAAGCTGAGATTTTGAAGTTCGATTAGAATTTTGCATAGAGTATATTGCTACATATATAAAGAATTTTGAAAGCATTTACATATTTTTAGAAAATTCTTTAAGGAGAAAATGGACGCTTTTGATGATTATTTTTTTGATGCTGAGACAAATGAAACGAAGGAGTTGAGTCAAATAGATCAAAGCAATCAGGTTAATGATTCAGTGGGTGATGCAAAAGAAATTGTACCAAAACCAAGCCCCGTAGGAGATGCGCAAGCTAGCACCAGCAGAATTAAAAAAGGTAGAAAACGAAAATTTATACCAATCAGACCGATCATACCGAGAGATTCAAAAAGCAAAGCACTATATTTAATAAAAAAAATAACTAAAGGAACATTTATAACAAAAGGCGCATTACAATTTTTTTCACTTCGTTCAAATTTTAAAAGGAAGGCAGGCAGGTCGGACTCTCTACTGCGGAAACGCTTACGCAAAAGTGTACCGTCTCGGTCCATGCTGGAGCTTTGCCGCCAATGTGGACAATTCTGCTGCAAACAAAAAATTATTTGTCCTTAAATGTAATAAATAATTATTTGTATTTTGGAAATTATAAATTATAATTTATTATGGACTCGCTCTTGTTATTCTTATATCGCATCTATAAAGAAAAATGGTAAAATAAATTAGAAAATTACCTTAATTCACTGGGTTTGTACAGTTGTGACTTTTTATCGTCCACTTTAATTGTGGATCGCCATTTATTCTTAGAAATGAACTCGGAAGGTTTCATTTTTATAGTAGACCAGGAGTTACTTTATTTTTATTAATGTACATACATATTATGTACAATGTACCTACATAAATGTGGTGATCCACACTTTTGTAAGTTTTAGTCAGAATCAATATTTTAGTTATAATAATTGAAAAATAAAAATGTACCAGCTTCCTGATTCTTATAACTTAACTAGCATTGCCCGCGGCTCCGTCCGCGTTCAGATGATCAAAAACCGAATTCTTAGGTTTTACATATTAGTATTCTCTTACAATGCAGTTTTTGTATTTTTTCTCAGAAATGAGACATTTTCCCGCGGTAAAAAGTATCCTATATGTTGACCCGGATAACCAGCTACCATCATACCAAATTTCATCAAGATCTATCCAGTGGTTTTCCCGTGATGCGGTAACAGACAGACAGACAAAAATTCTAAAAACTATAGATTCGGCCTCTGTATCGATAATAATGTCTATTTCACTAAGATTTTCCAAAAAATATTTAATGTACAGATTCGGCTTAGTTGCAATTTTATTATATGTGTAGATGTCTCGACTGATTTTGTTGAATTTTAGTGTCTAAGGAATTTTTTGAATCTTGAGTTTTTTTAAATAAAATTAACCTCTAAATGGGTATAATGTTTATGGTATAAATATGGCTTTTTTAGAAAAGTTTATTATTAGTAGCAATATGAAAACTAGATTCATATTATATTTAATATTTCTATGCATAAACAGTTTTTTGTTTACGTAAACAATCTAAACCTTCATGAATTTTATATTGGCATCGCATTTGCGTTTGCAAATATTGTCATCGATTAAAGCTAGATTGGCTCTTAAACTACAGTGACAGTACAGTAATAAACGGAATGGCTGACCGTCGTCCGGTCAATTCGTAGTAAGTGCCTCCAGCTACGTGTTTATTCCTTTTGAAGACGGGCTTCTTCCTTGAACTCTTACACTATTTGATCACTGAAAGTGGTTACTAAAAGGCTATTACAATTTTGTTTAAATTTAAGTTTTTTTTTGGTATTTTTCTGTTATATACTTAATTCAATTTTTGCAGAAGTAGGTTTCAAACTGTGTAAAATATTTCATAGTCACAATTATTCAAGAACGTTTGTAATTTTATTCATGTAGATATATAAAGTTAAATTTTTATTTAAAATCTTATGTAAAATCAGTTCGTTCTAATAAAAGTAAAAAAAAAAAACAAGAAAATTGCTTTAATTGTCTATACCCGATTGGGTGAACTTAACAAATGCAAGTGAAGTATAATTAAAGATGGAATTATATTTAGATGAGTGATTTTGAAGGTAAAACCTATTTGCAATTATTCTATTGACCTAGATACGTGAGTTTTCAGATTTACAATGAAAAAAATGTATTATACATGTATGTAATGCAAAGAATAAATACTTATTATTTATTCGTAGATGTAATGTATATTACTAATAGTACATAGTAAATTACTATCTAATTCTATAGCCTAATTAGCGACTCTAAGGTGATCCTTAAAATTGAGATAACTTTTTTATTTATTACTCGATTAATTTTCGTTGAGTAAAGTTTACCACAATAGGTAAATGAAAACCGCACCCAAATCGATTACAATACGCGCAGACAAACAGGCAAAAATTCTAAAAATCATTGTTTTGAGTTCTACTGCGTTAATAAAAAAACCCCACAGTAGTTTTTCTCAAAGTCTATGTACAGATAGCGATCAGTTACATTTAAATTATATGTATAGATTTTGTAAATCCAAACTGAAAATGCATTTTTGATATAAACGTAAGATTTTTATTTCAAATAATTTAATTATGAATAAAAATGATCTCTCTTTTTCAATGGGAAAGGAACTAGTGCTTAAAAATACATAAGTAGGTATATCTAGAGACTTACCCTCCCTTCGCTCGGGTTCGTTCCTGGCTTGCTTCCCAATACAATCATTCATTCCCATTTTCAACATTTAAGGGATGATTTCCGGGATAAAAAGTATCCTATGTCCTTCCCAGGGTCTCAAACTATCTTCTTACCAAATTACATCTAAATCGGTTCAGTAGATCCAGAGATTATCTCCTACAACGTCACAAACTCACAAACTTTACCTCTTTATAATATTAGTATAGATTAATTTAACTATTAGGTACAAATATCGATTTTCCCTTATTCTTTAAAGAAAGTAAACGATCTGGTTGACGAAATCGAGAATAGTAGCACAAGCAGGAAATGACGCTACTATTTTTCACTTTGACGTTTATTTCGGTGGATTCCGTCTATATAATTCTTTAGTCTGAGTTTCAAAAGTATAGCCTTTATAGTTTCTGTAATAAGGGAGTTTTGTAACACCTGCTGGTATAGCTACAATGGACCAAAACTGGTCGACGTAGCTAGGGCCGACCTCGGCACCAAACCCAATACAATAATGAAAAAAACCTGCTGACTGTTAAATCTACTTTGTATTTGGAATAGAAATTTCGACTTCGGACCCGCGGTTACGTTGTTTTTTTACACTGGTGTAAAACAAAGTGAGGTTTGTTACATCACTTATAACTCGAGAACTGCTGGACTGATTTTTATGATTTTTATTTTGTTGGACATGTCTTCACCCCGAATAGCAGAATAACTATTAAAACATTGGAAAAATTATTGAAAATAAATTGAAAAAAAAAACCATACCAAGCGTCAAAACGTACCTAGGGACGAACCTGAGCAAAGCAAGGGTGAGTCTATACCATGTATTTTAAAGGCAAGCATTTATATAATTTTCTTTTATTTTAAAATATTTTGTTTAAATTAAACTAGGGATGTGGAATAACAAATAAAAATACAATATTATCACAAATATATTTATTTGTATCATCCATATAACACAAGGTACTTTCACTCAGAAAACTGTTATCAAGGAATCCCAATAAGGACAGACTGTAATAGCTTTTAGGAGTATAAACATTGTGCTAAAGCAAATTGATTCAATTACATCTATGATATATAGTAAGTTGTGCTTTTACTTAAGCGTTGGGTCACAATATTGGTGAAGTGATAACGGAACATTTTTCTTACATTTATTAGTTTATAACGTATGTCTATTTGTAAAAAAAAAAGAATGTTTCGCATAAAACAATATACAATGTTTTATTTAAAATTTAATCAATATAAGCAGCCCATAATACTTTCTTAGATTTACACGAATATTTGACATTTTAAATAAAACTATCTTTTCGGATTATTTCGCGGATTTACTGTTTGAGACGTCTATAACCTTAGTCTCTCCCGTAACCACGATTGCTGTAAAGCATTCGAAACGTCGGGAACCAAAAATCAAAATAAATCCGCGAAATCATATATCCGCGAATATAATCCAATTATATTCCATATAGAAGCATATGAGTAAAACATATTTAAGGTTAATATTTTTATCAATTTCTTAAAGAATGACCATAAAACCATTAAATTCTAATAAATAGTTATAAAATTGTTTTCAATTACATAAAAATAAATTATAGTTGTATATTAATAAAAAAAAACGTATCCGTTATCCTTTCACCGACAAACGCAAAAGGAAGGTAAGGTACACGAGACAGCGGTCAGCTCTCATCACAATCACTTCACACGGTATAAAACAACGCTTCATTCACATACCGTATATACATTTATCAAATCTACTATCATATTGGATATTTCATCGATCTAATTAAAATTCAAATAGAAATGTCGAATTCCTTTTTTTATTAAGACTAGTTTCAATTATTGCAACAAATTTTGAAACATCTCTTAAATGATTAGTTTTCACGTATATTACGTTATTCATATATTCAAAAATTCATTGCACGATATTGATATTTGTTTATTATTTAAAAAAAAACACACAAATTTTATTTATATTCAAGGTAATAACATATAACAAATTAAAAAAATATATTGGTCAGTGTTATAAAAATAATCGTTGGATGGAGCTTATTCTGTTCAATATATACATACATACATAGATGATAATCGTCTGTCTGTGGGTGACTTGAACTAAATATTTGGTATAATTGAACACATTGTGATGAACTTTGCTATTTGATCAAAAATAAATATGGTTTTTCTTCCTCCGCCATATTAAATCTAGCAAGAGGCTAATATTCTTAGAAAATTGATAAGCAAGGGATAGCAATTGGTCAAAGTTGGTTGAAATTTGGCCTAATATAATTTATATGGGAAATTATATGGAAAAAACTTGTAAGAGCTAGTGCAAAATTTAGTTCACTCTTATTTGGTTGGAAATTAGGTTATATACAGTTTTCTTTAGTAACCATTTTACAACCAGCTTTTGTACGTTTCGACGTCCTGTAAATAATATTCTATTTAAAATGAGTAAATATACATAATAAGTACATTTATATGTATTATAATTTTCTAAATAAAATACACCTTCCGACAGCTACAACATGATTATGTATAGAAAGAATTGCACTATATTTATAATCTGTACAGATTTTCCGATATGTAGAGTGTAAAGATTTAAGTACATATTACATTAAATACAGTATAAGATTTTAGAAAAAGTGCCAAGTTTTAAAAGCTTTAATAGACAATCTTAAGTCATAGATTAAAAAATTCAATTTCTTAAGGGTATTATTATATACAGGGTAAGGGACAGTGACAGATAAGATAGAATCCGTATATTTTCTAATTCGCCCCCTTGGACAATATGACTATCTACAATCGACATTACTAATAGAAAAATTAAAAAAAACATATATGAATGGCATAATTTGATCACGCCATAAACTAATTGAATAATGTCTTTTCTATAGAATTCTTTTTCTATTAGCGATGTCGATTATAGAATGTCAACTTTTCTAAAGTTGGCCATACACGCTAGAGTTTGTATATTATCTTGCTTGTACATTTGAACTTAATAGCCTGCAATAAGCCTGATAGAATAGTCGATGAAAGTGGTACGGATGACTGCTACAGACGCTCTGGTTCATCTGCACAGTTATCTGTACAAGCAAAACTGCACAGGTATACTCTGCAGTGGCGGAAGGTGGAATTTTAGCAGAGGTACAAAAAACGTTGATATACAATTTTTATATACGTATTAATGCAAAAAGAAATAAAGCTATTATATATCCAAAAGAACATTTATATACTTAAAAAATTCAATGTATGTAAAATTATAGTAAAACACGTTAGGGTAAGACGTTTTGTATGATGAACCCTTCGCCACTGATACTCTGTATATAGGGTATGCCTACTTTTAGACGGCAATTTCCGGTAGTTAAAGTACCTAGTATACCTGTAGAGTTAAACCTTAAGGTGTATAGCCATTAAGTAGGACTCATTCGCAAAGTCGCATGTTTCTTATCTACTTATTTTAACTTAATCTTTATCCATACGCTGATATTTACACCGTGAGCACTAAACGTTGTATTGTCATTGTCTAGATAATATACTATTCTGTACAAGAATTTGAAAAGCTTTTAATTAAATCAACGGCAATCTAGGAATTCAGTCCTATAATAATTTAATAAATTATAGAAAGTTTGGTAAAGTTTTTTTGATGTCAAACAAAATGTCAATACTCCTTAATTTAACAGCATAAAAGTTAAATAAAAATATTTAAATGAAATATTATCGAGTTTATTATAACACAAGGAAAGAAAATGACAATGAAATATACAGTCACGTGTAAAGTTCAATAGATAAAATTCGCTAATTATTCCTAACTCTTATGGCTATTTCCAAAAATCATAAATACAAACATAAATAAATACACAATCAATAAATATCACCATAAATATTATTCAACTCGGTTTTGAATCGACATGTTAAAATTTTAAAACAAATAACCCGTTTTTATCAATTACTGCATTGCTTTTGAATAACCAATAAGAATTTTAATATTTTGTCGTAAACATTCATTCGTTCATCAACATCCGGATCGAAAACGGGCAGAGATAATAATTCATATTTCGCTTGACATCAAACGCTTCTTTTATCTCCTTGACAGATTTATGTTTATGTTAGACTGAATAAAAAACAGATCACTCAGCTTTATTTCTACCATTCGTTGTACGTCCATATTATGTCAATATGATTTATTATTAAAAAAAACAATCTTCATTAAATAGTAAGTATTCGCTTTTATTTCATTATATTATGTACGTTCTTAAGTACTTAGATATCGGTAGATATGTGAATAAAATATTTAATTATTGATATTGATATATATTGCAAACGCCGACACAATTTGATAGTTTTTTTTTCTTTATAGACAAGCGGATTTGGCGCTTAATAAATGACAGCTGTCATGTTGACAGTTATCTGCCATTTTATCCGCCATTTCTGAGTTAACGCGTTTTCTAAATTGAATTTCCTTCCGTCACATTAACTACAGAGTCTAATAACATAGTTTCATCTTTTTTTATTATTTCACATTAAATAAATGGTATTTACTAATTATTTTGAATGATTATGAATTGTTTTATTGCTAAAGTTCGTTTTATATTTAACTAAATGTTTTTTTTGTGAATCTACTACAGTCTCGTAGAGATGCGTCATTTGGTAAAGGGGTTTCAAAATGGCCTTCTTAATAGGAGAAGTTGTTAGAGTCAATTCTCATTACGTAATTACGTACTGCCATAACAGTTACATGCTACCGATTACTTTATATAAAATTTACTTTTATTTGACAGTCAAATATCAATTGTTTCTAAAAACGAAATTAGTTTTTATATGTTATAATCGTTCACAATTAAATACTTATTGTAATATTTTTTGGTATCGTCATTTACAGGTTATTCAATTAATTTTCAGTTACGTAAAAGCATTATAGGTCATAAGTTACCACGCATCTCCTTATTTGAGTAATTATGTTGTTTCACTCACTCCATAGCGATGCGACGTATTAATCTGCAAATTAAAATGTATTTTTTATATATAAAACTAGACCAAATGTAAAATAAATAAGGCAACACATTAAATCACATTGTGTAGGGGATACATAGAGCTCGCGTAGAACTACACACACTATACTACTTATATGAACGTCAAATATAAATATTATTCGGGAGCGGGACTCGAACTTTCCACCTCCTTAGTAAAGACACAAAGGCAGATCCACGTGACTCCCGGTCACGAGAGACTAACCATGGTCACTTTGGTGATTGGTCATTGAGACCATTGTTATACAATTTTCACTGTTATTCCCCACTTACTGACTTCAATAACCTACATGATTTTCTACACACATTATGTCCAGCTATTATATTGTACCAATTGTTAGCACAGTCGTGGTTTCATGTTTCCTAAACCATATCATGTTTTATTACTTACATCGGATTTTTTTTATAGAAAAAAGGGACAAATGAGCAAACGATCCACCTGATGGTAAGTGGCTATCTGCAACACAAGAGGAGTATCGAATGCGTTGCCGGCCTTTAAGGGTTACTCTTGAAGAGCCCCATGTTATAGCGCTCAGGGAAAACCTCGGGAGGAAGATCATTCCACATCTTGCACGTGCGAGGTAAAAATGATCGACGCACGTACATTTGTAGGATGCCAGGCATCTCAAACGTGTGGATGACATCTAATCCTACAACGAAGGGTGCGATGATAGAAGCGCGACGGTGGTACCATATTAAAATGTTCATCAGGACTTACTCCTAGCACATGGTCTCGGGGCGCGCGGGCGGCGCGGGCGGCGGCGGTGGCTGCTCGGCCGAGCGCTGGCGCGGCAGCTGCGACGAGTCCAGCACGATGGACGGCCGCGGCGGGAGGTTCTCGCTCACCATGTGCGACAGGGAGAGCTCGCTCGACGCGTTTGTGTCGCCTGCTCGAACATATAGCCCGTGTAGAAACAATGGGATCATATGCAGCCTTGGATTTACACTAGGGGCACTCGGGGCTAGTGCCCAGGGCGGCAAAATTCGGAGGGTGGGAAAAAAAAATTCTTCGCGTTATCGAAAATTAGAAGATTAACTTGTAGATACATTTTTCGAAAAATTGCTATCATTTATAAATTATTATTTTTTTGCATTTTTCGAAACATTAATAATTAAAAAATGTAAGCTTTCAACAATTTATTCAAAATTTCGATAATAGGGCGGCATTTTTGGCAGTGCCCGGGAGTGGCGCTAAGGTTAAATCCGGCCCTGATCATATGTATAACTAGCGACTCACCCTAGATTCGCTCGGGTTCGTCTCTAGGAACATTTTAATTTTTTTTTGAGCGGAACCCTAATTCTTTTACTGAAATAAAAGTAGCCTAAGTTAAGTCAGTGTTTTTTTTTTTCAATTTAAACTAATACAAATCTATTCATTCAATCAACAATTCAAGAACAATGAGTATTTCATACTCGTAATATATAAAATCTCATTCAGTAAGACAACTGGAAAAATTCAATATTCCAACATCAATTTTTAGCATAACCTAAGTTTTAATAGAAAACCCAGATGCGCATTTGTATTTATACAAGCAGAAACAAGATATTTGCGGAACTCAAACTAAACCCGGACTAAAAAGTTTTCGTGTTAAAACTTTCGCACCCCTTACATTGTCGTCAACAGTTTCCCAAACGGCCACAGCAGAAAGAATAACTTACGAGTATGGTCAGCGATTGCCATCTTAACTGTATACATTCTATGAAGATATATAAAATTTGAAGTATCTGTTTGTAATATCAAAATAACAAGTTTTTACTAAATGCATACGAAATTATATACGGTACTTATAACAAAAAACGTGTGTGTGTACTTATTGTACGCTAAAGATTTCATCCCGTATGTCACAACTCCCTGTTTGTAAAAGGAATGCAGCTAACTTTATCATGTCGCTTTTTGGCTGTCGGTGTGCGCGCGCATCGTAAAAATTTTACTCTCATATTTTTTCCAAACGTGCCAAAAGAAGTTGGAATAACTTCAAAAACATAACTTTTAAAAATGTTGCCTATCTGTCTGTCTGTTTGTTCATGCTAATCTCCAAAACGGCTGGACTAATTTTGACGGGACTATCGCTGGCTAGTTAATGTTATAAGGAGTAACTTAGGCTATATTTATTTTAGACAAAGATTTAGGATTCCGCTCAAAAAAATAAAAACGGACCCAGGCACGCACCTGAGCGAAGCAAGAGTATGTCGCTAGTATACATATATAATCCATTTAGATTAATGTAGATCGAGATATTCTACTATGGAATATTATTTCAGATCAGCTCTAGCTCTTGTATTTTACTTAGATCCCAAGGAATCAAACTACAGGTATTTTGAGTTTGATTTCTCACTGAAAACATAATGATCTGAATAAAATAGCAGGTATCGCTAATAATTATTATAATGACGGATAATTGTTATTGATTATTATCACGATAATCTTATGTCATATTGAATAACAACTTTGGGGAAACAGTTCCGTATATAGGGATACCGTAATTCATGTTAAATAATAAATTCTTCGATGATTCTAATAAATTCTAGTTTCATAATGTTCATTTCCTGAATGGAATAAAATAAGTAAACAATTATTATAAGTATTCATTACAAGATATTTATTATAAATATTGTTTTTTTTAAAGTCTAAGGAAAAATGTGGCTTCATATGAGTGCAACCATTTTTAGTAGTTTCTAGATCAGTAGTTCCAGAAATATATTGAAATTAAGTAGTATGTTAGTTTAGTAAGTCTACATAACCTGTAAAAATATTATAAATGTGAAAGTTTGTATGTATGGATGTTTGTTACTCTTTCATGCCAGAACGTCTGAACGGATCAGGATGATAATTTGGCACAGAGATAGATTATAGTCTGGAATAACACACAGGTTACTTTTTATCCCGGAAAAATTCCCGAGGTATAGATTTATTTTTGTTTTTTCGCACCAGAGCAAAGCGAGCGCGAGCCGCTAGTTACTAAAATAAATTTCAATTTATTGTAGTAACTTTTGTTTATAAAAATTAATAATATTATTATATTCGGCGACACGTTTGGTTCAGTTTATAGTGATCCTACTGGCTGTGCCAGCGGTCGCGGGCTCGAGTCCCGCTTAGGACATTCATTTGTGTGATAGGCAGGAATATTTTTACTCCAGTCATGGTTGTGTATGTATTTAAAGTTATATATGTGTAGTGTATCAACTATCTGGTATTCATAACACAACTCTCGTAGCTTATCATGGAACTACTTGGTGCTGTGTTAAAATCCCGACATATTTATTTATTAAAATTAATAATATTATTAATATGCATTTAATAATATGCGAAATATACTAAGTAAATGAAAAGAAAACAGGGCTACGTGTATGAAACGTAATGTTCATTATGTTTTCATAAGATACTTATACTTTGATAATATTTTAAACAAGAAAAAAGTGGATGCACACGAAGACCGTAATATAAGTTAAGATTCTTCAACTAACAAGGTTTCTTGAGATTTAAATAAGAGTTACGAGGATGCATATTTTACGTAGAACAAGGTGCAGTTTGCAAGATATTTAATGCAGATTTAAATCATGCTACTAATGAATCACAGTACCGTTTGTTTTGAACTACCGCAGTATAATATCGAGTTGGTACCATTCTTAAAGCCGATACTCTTCATCATTTGTCTTTATCAGAAATAATTTTTTAATCCCTAATTATAAAAAAATTGAATTACACCTTTGTGATTTCAAAACATTAACGCCATTTAAAGCTCATGTTTGGGTTATTTAAGGTTATTTTTTGTGTCCGTCTGTTTGAATTAGCTCCACCTGTTTAAACCCCCAAATGTTGTTTTTTTTTTTAATTTAATTTAATTTTTAGTTAATGTTTTAAATTAATTTTTTTTACATTTATTACATTTGAGGTTTTCAAATAAATAAAACTATTTTAAGGAAATTTTCGTAGTTCCATTTTGATATTTTATTAGTCTTAGCCTCTCTCGTAACCATATTTGCTGTAAAGCGTTCGAGACGTCGGAATCAAAAAAATCTAAATAAAACCACAGAAAACAAAGTTAAAAATTGTTTTATATAAATTGAACCCTTTACTTTTAAGTGTGTAATTATTCATGATGAAGATAAATGATGAAAAGTAACTTCGTAATCACAAAAAATCGCGGGCAAAAAAATCGGTTGAATCTCGACGTAATAGGTATGAGATTTACAATTTTTTTTTAGAATTGACCTTCGAATCACACGCAAGGGCGAGTCCCTAAGGCCTACAAAGAAAATACGGTATAGGGGAAGGAAATGTTTCTTACTCGAATATAGTCTATTTACTGTATACTATTACGGTATCTATAGCATAAATGTTAATAATGTTGGATAAGACATATTGTATAATTAAATTTTTGAAAGCTTTCTCAGGAAATTCTGAAAAAAGGTCGAACGCATATTGAATATTTATAAACCTTTTTGTTGCTTACTCTTGCATCTCAATACTAAGTAGGTTATACATATGCTTAGTTTATCAAACTGGGCGGTGAGGATCTTTTTAACTTTGGTTTCTCAATGTGGTGTATATCAAAATAAATGATACACCAGTACAGAACAGTACCTGCTCGTCCAGTAGGTCATCATCCATTAGCGACAATGCAAGTACCACAGACATTTACGAAATGACGCTATGACATCGTCAGCATAAGAGCAGATAGAAATAGACTCTATTATAATAAATTATAAAAAAAGTTTTTTTTTTGTGAAAATCTTTAGATAACCTTAAAAAGCAAAACCTTATCTAAATACAAAATTTGATTCAAATCGTTAAAGCCGTTTCCGTTATAATACAAAAATTGCTCATTAAATATTATAAGATATGTGTTCCACTCACCAGAAGGCTGTCTCGGCACTGGGAGCAGTACTTCCCCGCACGCCTCATCCCCTAACAGCGGCTGTAGCGGCGAGGGCAGCTCGCGGGTGTCGATAGCCGACGATCTCCGTAGAGAGTGCCTTCGAGGAAAATCATATGAAAGAGTGGATTCAAAGAACAATATTAATAATTACATTACAGTATAAGATATAATGTGCCTTGAATTGGCAAGTGCATTATTCCGACTTTATTATATTCTTATTCAAAGAAGGTACCTTTGATGCGGCAGCCTCCTGTCACTGACAGTGAGCAGTTTGGTCTGCGGAGTATCCTCGGCGCTCGTGTTCACACACACGCTGATGCTGACTCCACTGATGCCTCCCTCTCCCTCCCCATCTCCCGCCTCCTCCTCCTCGTATCTGCCCAGGACAGACTCCATTTCTAGGCTACAGTTGAGAATTGCCCCATGTATTGTTGGTATTGTATGTCAGTGTGGATGTTATTGTTAATATATATTATGTATTATAATATATATAGAATATATAATATGTATAGACAGCAAAAAAGATGGCTTGATCATTTTGTTTGTTTAAACCATTTATTAAATATTTAGTAGATATTCTCTCGATATACACTACTTGAGAAATACAATATGTAATTGACAGTTAACCGACAGTTATGTCGGTTTTTTTTAAAGTGAAGTGCGTATAATATTTCAGGGAAAAGCCAAAGTTAGGCATTGATATGTAGGAAACAATACAAAATTCAAAGAAAAAGGGTTAGTAAAATGTAAAGATAGTTAAATATACATAATTGTGCTATTTAGAAGAAGAAAAAAGAATTGTCAGTCAAATTATTAGTTAGTTGAGAACATACAATGTTAAATATTTTGAATTATGATGACCTAACATATAAAATATAAGCCTGAAAGCTTAAATTCGTTAATAAACCTTTTTAACCGACTTCCCAAAAAAAAGGAAGGGGTTCTCAATTCGCCGGAATCTTTTTTTTAAGCTTATTCATTTTAATGTCATATAAGTTATTTGAAAAAAACCCTTGCCATAAGATACATAATATAATTTTCTGGTTTGCGTGGTCATTATAATTCTAAATATATATACATAATGTTGACGAGTGTGACAGTCGTGTTAGCTCAGTGATGGGTGCATTTCAACTGTACGGTTTCATGCTTCATTTGACGTTTACATTACGATAGTCAATTAGATACAACGCCATATATTGAAACACAACTTATGATATCTACCTATATCTATATAGTTATATAAATTGGATATTAATCAGTAAATTAGCCTAGGAAACTAGCTTAAGTAAACTAGCTTAGAAAGGTAGCCTATATCCGTCCCAGGCTACAATTTATGTCATTGAAATCTGTTCAGCGATTTAAGGTAACAGACAGAATTACTTTCATATATTTAATATTAAGTACATTGATATATAAAAACATAGATACATATTTCCTAGGCATATAATTCAAAAATCCAAAGTTCTAATTATCTAAACACAAATTCATACTTACACACACCACATAAAGTACTTTTTTAAGCAAAACAACGTGCGTTATAATTTTGTCGTTCCAAAAGCAATGAACAATTTATTTATTTATTTATTTATTTATATATTTATATATTTATTTATTTATTTACTTATTAACTTACTTACTCACTCACTCACTCACTCACTCACTCACTCATTCACTCATTCATTCATTCATTCATTCATTCATTCATTCATTCATTCATTATTTATTTATTTATTATAATATTTATTTATAATTACAACATGCTATTAAATTAGTACAACATTAACATCTTAAAGGACAATAAAAATATATACAATTACACACAGTTAATAAATTTTTGTGACAAATAAAATAGAACAATTAATTAAAAATTAAATATACTATTGATTAAATTGTGAATTTATTATATTACATATAGGGTGATACGATGAATGCGATTTATATGATTGAGGAATAAAGAAAGAGTATGAAAAATTCATTACATTCCATTCAATTAAGTATACTCAAAATTTTATTTTTAAAATCACCGGGGCTATCATGCAAGATGTCAATTCCCTTTTTTAACGATATATCATTGTATGTGTGTGCTAACCTATTTAGAGGCGTATTTTTTCCTAAGATGGTCCTATGCCTCTTAGTACGAAAGAGAGGGGCATGTTTCCTTGGAATCCTTACGGGTATGTTAAAGTCGATTAAAGCGAGCAACAGCGGGCAGTCATTTACATTATTTAAAACTTTATGTAAAAACGTCATATCCAGTACCTTACGTCGCGCTTGTAACGAGAGTAGACCCAAAGATTACAATTTGTTTTCTCAATTCTGTTTATATGAACACTGTAATGAGGTGACCAGACTACAGAGCAATACTCCAACTTACTTCTCACAAAGCAATTAAAGAGTGTTATAACAGTTGAGATTTTTTTAAACTCTCTTGCATTTCTAAGAACAAACCCCAATGATTTGAGCGCAGCACTCGCTATATGCTCAATGTGAGCAGCAAATTGTAATTTGGAATCCAAAAAGACACCCAGATCACGAATAACGTCAACTTTACAAATAGGAGCACCAGATATATTCGCTTTTTATCTTATGTTTTTTTCGTGTGAACTGAATATGATAGCACTTTTTCGCATTCAAATACATATTATTGTTATTGCACCAATTACATAGTTCGTCCAAATCTTTCTGCAGACACATGACGTCTGAGTACGTTTTAATCTTGCGTATCAATTTAAGATCATCTGCGTACATAAAGACTTTAGAATATTTAAATATAGACGCAATACTATTAATAAAAACGTTAAAAAAGACAGGACCCAGAATAAATCCCTGAGGAACTCCAGAATATGCAGTAAACGAGTTAGATTGGTGTCCATCAATTACGACACTGGATGATCTCAAAAGGAGATAAGACCTACACCAACTTAACAAATTACCAGTTATACCAAGGGACTCCAGTTGTTTGATTAATAATGTGTGGTTAACTTTAACAATTATAGAGATTTGAAAAAAGTGCATAATTTCGATTTATGTGCATCTTTTTGAGGACATATTTGAGACGCTAATTGTGTATGGATTTTATTCTCTGATAATCCCATAAATATAATAAATGTAAAAGTTTGGATGGATGGATGTTTGTTACTTAATCACGCTACAACAGCTGAACGGATCTGGATGAAATTTGGCACAGAGATAGATTGTAGTCTGGAATAGCACATAAGCCACTTATTATTCCAGAAAACTGTATCGTTCCCGTGGGATAAATTTGTTTTTATTTTCCACTAGGGACGAACCTCAGCTAAGTGAGGGTGAACCGCTAGTGTAGAAAAAAGAGACTGAACATTTCTATTTCATTCCATTAGACGGGTCATAATATGATTTTAACAAGATATCTAACTTTATAATTTATTCAGCGATTCCATTACGAAATCAATTCAACAGTTAAACTTTAGATTTACTCCCCAGTGAACTTTAATTAATAATAAATAAATGTGACTTTAATTAAATATCACAAGTATTTCCAATTAGATAGGGGAAATGCGACGGATTGATTAAAACCTCAACCGATTCATACAATATCGTGAATAAATGAGTCATTAAATGTAACATATAAAAGGATTAACATTGTTATTGCTACAAATCATATCAGTTTAATTGAAATACAATTGCTTTAACTATATATTTTTTTAAACTTTATTGAAATTTTTGAAACCTAAGTGTAAATAACACTTAAAACGTATCTGAACAACACTTATAATTGGGTCGGTTTGCTCTTATGTTAAAAACTAGCGATTCACCCTAGTTTCGCTCGGGTTCGTCCCTAGGTGATTCTTTAAACTGAGATAACTTTTTTTTATGAACCGATTGAAATAAAACAAATACTCAATGTTAACATTGAATTGAAGTGAAGCTTACCAAAATATATTAGTGAAAATTGCACCCAAATCAGATAAGCCGTTTCTGAGACTAACGCGCACAAACACATAGATAAACAGACAAAAAATTTTTAAACATTTTTATTTTGGGTTTTATTGCGTTAATAAAGACCCCAATAATAGTTTTTCTCAAATATCTTCCATGTACAGACAGAGATCAGTTACACTTTTATTATATGTATAGATTAACAATTAAAATGATTAAGGAAGCGCTAGGCATAATATTTATTCCTATTTAGCGGAGCGAGGATATATATTATATATTCATACATACAAAAGGACAAATAGACAAACAGAATTATTTGTAATATATACAAAACATTAGACTTACCGGCGTTGAATTAAATTTTCCATAATGATGTAGTCATCTTCCTCAGCTCCCCGCAAATGTTCTTTTTCCATGAAAAGCGCAAATTCAGGGTTGGACATTTCGCTCGCGTGCCGCCGCCGCGTGGAGGGCGAGGCCGCGCGGCCGGGGGACAGCAGGCGAGTGGCTATCGGCGTTCTATGAAACCAAACAAAGGAATGCTTGTAATTTATTTAGCGTTCTTATTACCTTTTCCAACGTATTACAAAGGAATGATGTCTACATCAAGAATTAAAAATTTAAGTGAATTTAAAACTTTATAATTCTTAACTGACTTCCAAAGAGGAGGTTCTCAATTCATCGGTTTTTTATGAATGTATGAATGTTCACCGATTACTCAAAGACGCCTGAACCGATGTGTAAATATTTTTTTTGTTTCGAAGGGTATACTTCCTAGGTGGTCCCCATTTAAATGTTATCGAAATCGGTCGAGCGGTTTTTTAAAAAATCAACAAATAAATGATTTTTTTTAAATAAATTGATTAAACGAATATTAATAGGTGTTAAAAACTTTCTTCTTACAAATTACCTGCTTATTACGTTTACACTAAAAATGAAAAAAAAAAAACCGACTTCCAGGCACTATTATGCAATAAATAACTAAACGGGGGTTTTAATTTAGAATATCAAATATTTTCGAAGTCGGTGCCAGCCGATGCAAAGCAAATGTAATATATTTCAATACTTAAAATCACAAATCATATTTACCTATTAGATATTCATATCTTAAAATATTGTCGCCCGGCACCGATTTCGAAAATATCTGATTAGGTACCTATTATAAATGAATTGGACGGATTGGCTTGATTTGTGTGGAGATTTTGTTAATTTTGTGTATTATCTCATTCCGATGGGAAAACACGTTATAATACAACCCAAAACACCTATGTACATATATATAGTCTACCTATTCCATACTAACTATTAAAACGTACCCAGGGTGTGTGGACAAACCGAGGGTTAGCCGCTAGTATAACAATAATTATCACATTTATTCTTAATGAAAATAATATATTTTTCTTTTTTTGCACTTAAAAAGCTTGACTGCATAATAAGAGATTAATGGTTTTTTTGTAATTACGATGTAAGCATTAAAGTTTTATGAAAGAGAATATTTCTAGTCTTCGCGAATGGCGAAATCTGTGACAATGTGGATTAGCGAAAAATCTTCAAAGGACTAAGTCGATTTTAATAGAAACTAAAACGAAATAAAATTTCAAAAAAATAATTTTCCTTAATCCGTCAACGACCGTGGATACGCCGGCGTTATAATTAACAATAGATTTCTTAGAAATTTAATTAATTTCTTAGAAATTTAATTAATTTCTTAGAAATTTACCTGGAGCTGTTAAACTTAATTTATTTTTTAATTTTACAATGCACCACTTGAAAATTACGCTTATAAGTATCAAATTCTGCATATTAATTACTGATATTCATACAGCAGACGAAAAGTGTTTATTTTAATTAAGCTTTTATTTTAAAATTATATAGATGCTAAAAATTTGGATATTGTGGAAATTTTTATGTGTGCATATTACATAATATATTACGTTAAAATGGTTTTTTGTATGAAAGTGGTAACATAAAAGTTATTATACAAGCAAGGAAAACATTTTAGCTTTTGTTCCTTTAAAGACCTTTTAAATATATTTTTTTTTATTTTCGTTATGCATGCCTGATAAGGTTTTAATTTTTTAACGAGCTAAAGTTCTGAAAAAGACAGAAAAAGTGTGTGGCTTTAAAGAGTTGCATGTACGAGTAATGTATGAAAATTAGAAACATTTTTTCAAGGAGTCAGATAAAAAGTATTTTTCTCTATTCTAGAAGTTTAAATAATTTAAGTTAGAAAGGCACGTGGTATCGCCATTCTCTCAAAAATAAAAATAAATATTACTCATAGCAATTATAAAAAAATAGAAATTCTTTGTACAAAAACATTATATTCTCGAATAAAAAATGTGTTTTGTTTTAATACTAACGTATATTTGTAGCAAGAATATGCCAAAGAGAAATAAGTAATAACTTATTTATATAACACTAGCATTGCCCGCGACTCCGCCCGCGTTCAGATAACCAAAAACCAAATTCTTAGGTTTTACATATTAGTATACTCTTACATTGCGGTTTTTGTATTTTTTCTCAAAAATGAGATATTTTTCCGCGCTAAAAAGTATCCTATATGTTGACCCGGATAACCAGCTATCAATCACCATACCGAATTTCATCAAAATCCCTCAAGTGGATTTTCTGTGATGCGGTAACAGACAGACAGACCGACAAAAATTCTAAAAACTATAGATTCGGCCTCTGTATCGATAATAATGTTTATTTCAATAAGATTATCCAAAAAATATCTAATGTACAGATTCGGCTTAGTTACAATTTTATTATATGTATAGATAAAAGTCTTGTAAAAGAAAACGTTATACTCGTATATAATTCAATCCAGTCGAAATAAACTCGTACTGCGAGTTTTTATGATTAACAAAATATATCCATACAGAAATCGGTGTTTACTTAAACGATCTCATATCATGAAAATATTAATTAAAAAATGGGCTTATAAAAGTGAATTTTGTAATATATTTTTAGTATAATATACTAGCTGTTTTACGTCGATTCTTTTTCATGGTCGTTTAAATGGTTTATGAAAATAAAAAAGCCGATGGGTGAGCCATAATCATAATAATTTAGATCATAGATTGTATAATATTATGACTTCTGACTGACTGATGGCGACGGCAGCCAATCTTTTATCTTACTCATTTATAGGCTAGCTACATGTTCAGGAGATATAGTGCATACATGTGCGCCACCAAAATTGTACTCTCTGTTCTTTTCAAAGTTCGATAAGCGATTCGACACTATTGGTAAGAGATAAAGCGTAGGACCGACAGCTTTACATGTTCTCCGAGGCATGGGGATGATGCTGTCAACTTTTCAACTCCGGGCTGCTACTGAATATCTTAACTAAAACAGTCAAAAACTAAAATTGGCCCGACCCGGGACTCTAATCTGGAATCTCCGAATCAGCAGCTGTACGTTTTAGCCACTAGACTAAATAACCACTCAATACAAAATATCAATACACTTGACCTAATACCCTATAGTCCGTAATATCGAACAAGGGCGAGTTACAATCGGTTAATTAAAGTATAGATATCTAAGTCAAGAAGAAAGCTATTGCTGTATGAATTTAAAATAACTTGGAACGTCGTTAATTAATTTTAATTAATATTTTTCAATCCTACTTAATGCTTCTCGGTTACAGCTTATTTGGGACGTACTCAGCACTAACTTGATTGTCACTTACAATTGATGTATAGAAAGAAATTATTTTATTGAAGTTATACTTCCTTTGGCACGTTTGGAAAAACAATATAAGAGTAAAATTTTTACGATGCGTGCGCACACCGACAGCCAAAAAGCGACATGATGAAGTTAGCTGCATTCCTTTTACAAACAGAGAGTTGTGACATACGGGATGAAATCTTTAGCTATTTTTGTTCTGTTACGCCAAAGAAGTATAACTTCTTACGTGCGTACATAAGTACACACACACGTTTTTTTTCAGTTGTTTTTGTTTATTGCTTCATCCTAATTTTAGACTGCATAGCCTTACAGTATGATAATATTGTGTATAGGTTTCTTTATATCTTAATACATCCAAAGTTCTGTACTATTAACATGTAGGTAAGTAGAAATCTATACTCGGACATATAATAAAATTGTAATAAGTCGACTCTGTACATTAAATATTTTTTGGAAAATCTAATTGAAATAGACATTATTATCGACACAGAGTCCGAATCTATAGTTTTTAGAATTTATGTCAGTCTTCGTCTGTTACCGCATCACGAGAAAAACAACTGGACTGATTTCGATGAAATTTGGTTTGATAATAGCTGGTTATCCGGGTACTTTTTACCACGGGAAAATATCTTATATCTGAGAAAAAAATCAAAAACTGCATTGTAAGAATATACTAATATGTAAAATCTTAGAATTTGGTTTTTGGTCATCTGAACGCGGGCGGAGCCGCGGGCTATGCTAGTAATATATGTCACACAAAAATAAACAATTATGTATATGAGGCTCAGCGAGCTTATTAACGTTAAAGGTATACTGACTTCAAAATTACCCCTTAGGTAGAAATTATAACCTTTTTCGTTAAATTTATACATATAATATGGCTTCACTATTGGGGATGAAATCGTGTAATATACGAAAAACTGCACACCCGAATTGAGTAGTTGTTTTGATTCTGTCTGTCAAAAAGAAATAAAATTAAATTTTGGATTTTTTCGCGAACTTATTTAGATTTTTGGTTTTTTTTTGACAGACTGAAACGACTGATAGTCTCTTGTGATCACGATTGCTGTTATTAAACATTTGAAACGAAAATATTCGAAAAAAAATAATTATTACATTAATTGTTAAATATTCGCTATCTATATCGTAAATTGCTCCGGTAGCCTAGTGCCTAGCATGTAGTAGGTTTTGGGTTCGAATTCCGGGTTGGACCAAATTCATTTACCGACTTTTTCTGTTAAGATATTCACAGTTGTAGCCCGAAGGTGTGTCACTCCCGTGCCTGGGAGAGCCGTCGGTCCTTTTAATTTATTAACAGCTTTAATTCTCACCGTCCCTGTCAAAGCATCGTCCCATCGGACTTTGAGAATAAAAGGAATAGAGAAGCGCGTACACTTGTGCACTATAATATCTCGTGAGCATCTGGCTAGTCTCAGTGAGATTGGCCGCCGTGGCTGGAATCGGTCAGGAAGTCATTATTATTACTCGCGTAAATCTAAGAAAGTATTACATCTAAAATAACATTACAACTAAAAAAACTTACCTAGGTGTATGAGGTGGAGAGAACAGACCATACACGGTCTCCAATTCATCAGTGATGCTGGTATACTCGTGCATGGCGAGCAGCAACGAGCGCGGGGCGCCGACGCGCGCGCGCCCCGACGACACGCCGGCCGCGCCACCCGTCGCCTCCCAACCTGATTGTCGTCCTGAGTATTTTTATCCAGATATTTTGATATACTTTTGGGATTATCGTCTTGTTAAATTAATTATTTAATATAAATCTTAAATACTTCTTATCTAATACTATGTATGTATTGTATGTATTGAGCTCTTTTTAACGTCCTACTGCTGGGCACGGTTCTCCCTTCAATACGAGGATGATCAGGTCATAGTCTACCACGCTGGCCAAGTGCGGATTGGATTAGTCGTATCTAATAATATCTAATAGTTCTTAAGTACAAGAATTTAGCTTCTTTATCTTCGATTTTTGGGCACGTTCCCTACAATGCGATGGAAAACAGGCTTTAGTCCGCCACGCTAGCAGTTTGCTGAATGGCGGACTCTACACATTTATAGAAAATGCTTTAGTGCCGGTGTTCGAATTCAGAGTTTTCAAATTTAATATTAAATAAAAATTTGGACCAGTTCAGGATAAGACAAAGTGCGTGTTTTGATGTTTTACAAGTAAGCAGCAGTATGTAGTCTACGTTCGTATATATTAGTATGTCTCCTTCATTGTGAAGCTTACTGGACTATAGTTGATTTACCTTACAGAATTAAAAAAAGCTGGCAATATTTATGTACCAGAAATTCAATCAGTCCTTCTCCAAAAATATACGTGTCAGGTGGCAGACAATCAGAAACCAAATTAGTTATTCGATTTATTAATATTGTTATGAAATTTAATAAAGATAAAATATGTGAATTAAAATTTGTTTATTACTTACGTCTTAATTATTGAATGCCTTCACTCGTATTAAATCTCTAACCAACACTTTTCAAATGAAATCGTTAAAGGGGCAATTCTTAGAAAATCATAAACTTTCCCGTCTATTGGTTTTTTCAAGACTTCTTTGTATTTTTTTAAACGGACGGTGTGGTTCATTAGAAACTTTTTAAATTATTTAGCATTTGAGTTCAGCTTTTTCCTACAGTTTAATGAAAAATACGCTTCACTTCAACGAAAATTTCAAGCTCCCGAGAAAATGGTCGAGTGTTGAGCACTGATAAGAGGAACATTTTGGGAATGTAATTTAAATAGATTAGGAATCAGTATTAAATTAAAAAGCATCAATCAAACAGTATAAATCTGTACAAATAATAAGAATTGAACTGTCCCGTTGCTTACTTTAATTTGTTATTTTTTTATTTTTTGACAATTCTTATATTTAAACGTTGATTGTCTTATAGCAAAATAGAAAAATGTACACATAAATTAATCCTATCTTTCTGTTCTTGAAAACATTTAAAATCAGTCCAGCTTTCCCTGATGAACTTAATATTATAAGTGAAGGGCAGTGGTAGTTGTGGTAACGCGCTCACTTGAGAAACCGAGTGAAACGGGTTCAAATCCCGGGTCTCGCATCTATGATATTTTCATTTGCGATTCCATACCATACCATTCCATTGATTTCCAACATGATTACCACTTGTCCTACAGTGAAGGAAAACATCGGTAAGAAACCTGGATGTTTGAGAAAACCTAGCAAGTTTTCGAAAGACATGTGAAGTACGCTAACCCGCACTTGGCCAGCGTGGTGGACTATGGCCTGATCCCCCTCGTATTGAAGAGCCCTTGCCCAGCTGCGGGACGTTAAAAAGGGGCTGAATATAAGTTAATAGAAACGAAATTACAGGCATAATATCTGATTAATTTTACCAAACAAAAGAATTCAATAACTAAAAAATATATATCAAAAATAAACAAAATTTGAGTATAACACAATCACTACTTATAATAAGTACTTAGTATACTTACCCGTAACAGAATTCTGTAGGGAACTGGCGTCAACTGCGGAGTTGTCTGGCTCAGAATGCGTTTGACTGTGCTGTCGCCGTGGAGCCAAGTGTTGCGCAGAGTGATGCCCACCCATACCACAATCGTTACCACCTTCGGATCTCCTGCGAATATATTACTTCTTGGTATCACAATATCATGGAATTGACTGCGCAAAAAAGAGTATCACTTGAATCATTTTCTAGTTCTATTTGTCTTGTATATTTGCGAATAAGAAACTGAGTGTTGTGTTTCCTTTTTTCCGCAGTCTTATTTTTGTTTACAACAAAAGCGGTAATATGCTTCGAGTGTCACGTGTCGTATTTGTTTATAGATTGATGCTGTAACTGTGTTTTTGTTTGTTTTATGTGAAGCCCTTATAGATATATATATCAGAATTTATTGGTTAAAAGTATAAAGATACTCACCAGGGACAAATATTACCATAATTTCAATAAAATGATTACCTTTAAGTAACTATCTTACCTTCAAAATCAAGAAAATATTCTACGAGCACAATTCATAATCAACTCTATTACTTATCAAAATGCATTACGAAATTGAGTTAATATAATTATATACCTACAAGTTAAAGACAAATATTAGACAGTTTATTTAGAAATAGAGTAATAAGTAACTATAGTGTAAATTGCATTCAAAAAGTTTTTATTAAAGGCTTCCTTTAATTCAATATTTATTTAGACGATTTTATTAAATAATAAGTACGAGTAGTAAAATACGACATATACGTGTTTAAGTCAACGAGATTAACAGATGTAGATGTGACACCAAACTTCAAAGACAATATTTGTGTGTTAGTGATAAAAAAGTGCGAGTTATTGTGGATATATAAATAAATGAGCGTGTGAACTAAAGCTAATATTTTAATAACATTTAGACCAAGGCTAGGCTAGAACTAAACTACATCGCTATTTAAAAGCTAAGCCATTCGCCAAATGACCATTTGACTTACTGTTTCCACAACCGTCTCCTAACCGATGCAAGAAAGTAACAAAAAATAAAATTATAACAATTATGGCGATGATAAATTTAGAACGAGATATATTGAATTTCCGAATACTATGAATGATCAAAAATAATTAGTTTTATCGAATACTAAACGTGAATTAACTGAAAATGCTAACATGCTAAATTAAATTGTACGAATGAATGGAGCTAATTCCTATAAAGCTGTCTGTTCAGAGCTGAGAGTCTACGGAAGTGTGACAATTTACGTACTAAATTAATGTCTTATTTCTCATTGGCTTGTAACAATATAATTCATTTGACTGGCGGTGTTGTTTCAAAGTTGAAGTTTCTCAAAATAAAGCTAACTTCTTCAACCAGCTTTGATTATACTCGTAGTTTACATCATTAAAAAGTTATATAGTCATAAATAAGTCTTAAAGTTTTCTTGAATTGAGCACTTGTTTTGAAAACTATTCATTAAATATTATTTTAATGTGTTTAATGTAAATAAAATTACCACGCTTACAAAATGACATAATTAAAATGGTAGAAGACCTAAAATAATTGATGAAAATTTCGGCATTTATCGATTATGATTTTCGATATTTAGTACTTATACTTTTTGAACATTCTCCATAGAGAATAATATGACCCGAGTTAAAGAATCGTTAAAAACTAATTTATAGCACATCTACCAAAAATAAATTATGTTTTTTTTTACTTACCGTCTCGTATTTGCTGTCCTTCTGGTGCCGGCTGATGTGGTGCGAGGACGTAGGGTTTGTAAATCTGACGGCATTTCACGCACTTCTGGCAAGAATGCATCGTCAACGCTCGATGGAACTATATTCACGGTTAATAATATAAATTTTTCATTTTGCTTTTAATTTTTCATTGATTATCTAATTGCTATTATAAATTTATATTACACTTAGAAAATATTACATTTTAGTATGTACTAGAATAGCCTAACTTGTGATAATTTTGATATAATTATAACTTACAGATAATATCAAAGAAAAAGTCTAAATAAACTCATATGTTCTTCATATGCCTAGAAAATGTAATATTTGTACTATAATAAAAATAAATATTTCTTTAATGCACACGAATTGATTGAGTCTAATATATCCTACAAAGCCTGGCAAAGTTAGGTCAACTAAGTACTAACAGTTGTTAATGCTGTAATTAAAATAATATCCTTAATTAAAAAAAAACATCAACAATGAATACCTTTCTTTTCATCACTAGGCTCAGTTCTGTTGCTATCAGACGACCTTTGTCGAGCGGGTGTGACGGGCGCAGTAGGTCTGACGACGGTAACGTCTGGTCCGGCTGCACTACCAGCTGAAGATGTTGATATCGAATCTGCCTCTGCTTCCTTTTCGACCACTTCTGGTCCCGAATGGGGTAATTCTTCCTAAATTCATCATATAGCTACTTAGTCGCCAAGCAAAATGGTAAGATACTAATATAAAAGTTCAATTTGTCATTTGTAGAGAAATGACGTTTACCTATACAGTAAAATAATTTAGCATATAATAGATATATTAAAGATTAATAATGTAGTAAAAAATTTGACTTGTGAAGGTTACATGCGATGGTGTTTTTTTTAAGGTAAAATAACATTTTTTTAAGTGTAAGTGGCAAAGGTGACATTTATTGTAATTAACGCAAATATACATAGAGCACAACATTCACATATATCGTGGACCAACAAGTGATATGAAGTCTTAAAACGCGTATGGGGTAGTGTTAGAATGCAAAAACAAGACATGAAAGATTCAGAAAGAAGCAAAATGTATTCATTAATAAAATAGAGGAAATAAATGTCAAAAACACAAATCGGTGCCGTCTCACGCGACACGAAGCGCTTTGATTCTCAGATAAGTATTTCAACCGATCTAATATTAATATTAATTAATTTTATTGCTAACCCAAATTTATTACGTGGTTTTACTGCCCTATATCGGAAATTGTACAAGTCACTTTTTTATGAAAACTACATCAAGAATTCTACGTGACACTAATCTGTGCTCAAATGGCACGCTTTAAAGTCATTAATAAGAAAATTAAATTGAATCAATAATAAAAAAATATCTGTTTTTTAACTAATAAAATTGAATTACATCGAATTTTAAGTAATATATGGCAATAAATCGCGTAACGTTAGGTTTGCGCTTACTTCGGAGGGCTGCGAGGCGTGCTCGTCCTCCTCCTGCACGGGGCGCACCACGAAGCGCGCCGCCCCCGTATCGCTGTCCGACAGCACCTGCCGCGCCACCACGTTAACGTCAGCAGCGCCGGATTTACACTATTTAAGTATAGGCCACTTTGCTTTCTACCGCCAATATCGACAACCAGTCGGTATTACCACAGTATAAAAATCCATACAGTAGTCCATCGCCTATAATTTTAAACGAAAATGCTGTCAAATACACGGGTTGGCAATATTTTCGTATTTATAGCACTCAATAGTGCCATATCCGTTTCCCAACTATTATATAAAAGTATGACAGTCCAGTGCGCTTAGCCCACATCTCACCTTGCATACTTCTCATGATTACTCTGTCTAGACGCCTTCGTTACACGCCTGTATGGATTAGTAGACTGTGGTATTGCTTTCACAATTACGCACACACGTGGCAGATTACCAACACTGCCTCTGCCTCAGGCTATGGCCTATACTATTTAAATGCAAGTCCAGGACTGCACATCAATGGTGGATTTACATTTTTTAAATTAAAATTTATATTTTATCCGGTACACTCAAAAATAAAAGTAAAGTATTTGATCTATTTACACGTATTTGTCATTTAATTTGTATAAAACCACTAGGGACTCACCCTCGCTCCGTCGAGTTCTGTCCTAGATAAGTTTTATACGGTTAGTATGGAATAAATAGGCTATATTTATATGATATGACAACCTATAGCCTTTCTCAATAAAAGGCTATCTAGGGCAAAAAGAATTTTTAAAATCGGATTAGTAATTCCTGAGATTAGCGCGTTCAAACAAACAAACAAACTTAGCTTCTTTATAATATTAGTATAGATTAGTAAAAAAATTTGATACGGACAGGTTTACAATTCCATAAATCCACCATTGCGCCACATCTAGTCATCTGTGATCCGTGTTCGAAGGTGAAAACAAGATTTTACATTTATATAATTTGTTTGATGGGAAAAGTTTACTTAAATTGATACGTTTGATTCAACAACTTCTTTGAGTTCTTCATCATTTTCTCAGAATTTGTTGTTTAAATTAGGTTGGGGATGATGCTATTTAGTATTTTTTTTATTTTATCTTGTATTTGACCTTATTTACCGTCTGACTCGAGTTCACAAATTATTATTTTAATAACTTCTTTCAGAAATCGTAAAAAGTATTTTATATTAAGTACAAAAATGTGCAACAGCTTAAAGATTTAGAAAGAAGAATCAAATTTACTGAGACTTAAAAGATTTTCCTCGGTAGATGTTAAAATATTTCTTTGTCTTCTAGACTGAAGTGAGGCTTAATGCGTACATTTACATTTTAATGAAGGCTCTATAGTCTATGGCATACTTTTGTGGCTTATTAAAAATTTAGGGCGCTGTTCCAAAGGAAAAGTAGCTTAGAACATGATATAAATAAAACGTCTTGACATAACATTTTGAAATTTTTCATGCTTAGATAAATTACTAGAAAAATGCACTATGCATGAATAATAATAATTAATTGTGAATTTAATCAGCAAATTTTTGTTTTGCTCAGAGAGTTGAATATGGAATAAGTTGGAGCCTCAATTATCGAAATCAGTTTTGAAGCTACCACATTTTATTCAAAGAACCTAAGCCAGCATATCTTAGAATAAATTTAATATTTTATTGTGAAAGGAGTTTAAATAAGCCTTCCTAAGAATTTGTAAGTTTAACAAGCGCTTTTAAGGCTTTCATATTTTATCTAGTTCTTGTATTATCTGCATTATTTGGAGGTAGTTATGCAAAATAGATCCAACCACAAAAACGTACTTTTGAGAAAATAGGAGTTTTAATAAAATTGGCACCTATATAAAAATAACAAGACCGTAGTTTTTTCAAATTCCTATTAAATATTGGGTAAATTATCAACTTTTTATATATAAGTTGATATGTAGGTGCCATTTATGACAGTAACTCAAAAACGGTTTTCGTGGGCTGGATCAATTTTGTATAACTACCTCCATTTATAACAAGGTATTAAAAACAATCCGAACAACAGATCACAAAACATCTAAAGCACACGGAATTCCAGAAGAAATATAAAAAAAAAATGCGTAAAAAAAAGAATTTATTCTGGAAATCCATCGACAAACAAAACGTGAGTAAAAGAAACACAAAACTGCAACAAACATATAATACTGAGAATGTTAATAATGAACATGCTCAAACAACACATTGATAAACTGTAACAATACTGTGATACGCTCGTCCATATATTGTAACAATTACGGAACAATTTAAATCTTAGCAAAAGTGAAATTGGATTTGTAGTTTATATCAAAATAATTTCACAAATGTGTAATATATGTACATATAAATGATTATTATTTAAAACAATAAACATATTCCTATAATACTTTCTTTATTTACGCGAATATTTGACATTTTAAATAAAACTATGCTTTATAACAATCATGGTCACGGGAGAGACTCAAGACTCAGAAGACGAGATTCTCTCCCGTGACAATTGCCGTAAAGCATTCGAAACGTCGGGACCAAAAAATCTAAATACATCCGCGAAAAAATCCGAAAAGATAATTTTATTTAAAACCTCTTCCTTTCATATTTAAAAAAAAAGTTAATCTGGCATTTATTTTACCTCACTAAATTATAACTTTACATATGAAGATTACAATTTGCTTACCTCAGATCTGTCACTAGCCGTTCTCAACCTCGGACCACCACTTTGGAAGGTCGGGGGTGGAGGGCCCAAGGTGTCTGTAGATCCACGATTGACCAAAGACGGATGGGTGGCCATAAACCGATGGATTACTGCGAGGTGATTCATGGTCTGTTCAGCTACATCCTCTAACTTACGTAGCCTGAATTCCACACTCTAGAAACGTTTATAAAGGTATTATGAGAAATTCTTCTACTTTTTAAAATTAGGTATATGAAATAATTTGTAAATAGATTTTAATATATTTGTATTTAAATATTTATTATAAGGAATAGCATTAAAATGCGAAAGTTTGTATGCTTGTAGCTTCTTTACTCAAAAACGACGGGACGGATTTGAATTATTGATAAATTATTATACTAGAACTACATACGAACACATATTATTATGTATGTTCTGTAAGAAAACACTAATAAAACTTAGAGATATTCCTTGCATATATTCTTATATTCAGTCTGGAAGCTACCACCGGCTCGGGAAGCAGTTCTGCTGAGAAGAATCGGCGAGTAACTCAACAATTACTCTTTTAAATAATAAGTTACATAACTTATAATAATAATTTACAGTATTACAAATAATTCATAACTAGTGACTACAAGATGGTACCGATATCTGTTCAAAAGCGCGGGAAAACCAATCAAAATCGGCGCCCTTTCTACTTTTTTTTAAATACATTCCCAGCGGCCAAGATCACATGAATAAACACTTTATACATAAATCATTACAAATTAATCAAATATATTATTTTTTCCATAAAACGCTCCTACATAAAAATGCAACCTTACATTATATATATAATATTATTTGAACATTTTATGTCTAAATCGTGCCTAATAAAAAATATACAAGAATAAATGTTATATTTATTAACGTACATACGAGTATATCGTACATTTATATCTTCAAATTATTAACTTAAAACTTAATAGCGTTATATTAGCGAAATATTTGCTTTATACGTTCTCTTTAAATTTAGGCACATCTGTCATGGACAGGCGTCGACATCGACCCGTTACCCGTTTTTTATTTCATACAGTGAAAGACGAGGAAGTGGAAAGTCATTACTAGCTCGATTAATTACATTTTTAAAAGCATACACTTTTCAGTGAGAAGCGAAAAATATGCGAATGGTTCTTTTTCGTAATAAAAGAGTAAAATATGTATAAGGATTTTTAATCTTGAAATTATCACTCTATTTTATACGATTACCACAAACGTTATTATGTATTATTATTGCTTCCTTTGATTATTATTCTACTTGTTGTTGAAATATTTTAATATGTTAAAAGCTGATATTTATTATTTAGAACTTAGATTATTATACTACCAGAAAAAAAACACTACTGTTTTTTTAATCAAACAACATTTAAACCCAAAAATAATATATGGTGTTATAAAATATAGCAACGGCGTTAAAAATGACAATTAGATAGTCATCCATTTCTCAGAATGCATAAAAATTGTGGAAATATCTAAATTGATAGAGGTGACTGAGAAATAAAACTATCGAGCTTGGCACATCTGTCGCGGGTCGCTTCAACCTGTTAAAGTTTGTAAGATGCGGAAGCCAATTTGCTACTGAGGCTCGGATTACATGCCTGTCTTTCAAGTTATATCATAAAAGTTCTAAATATTAAATTTTGTAAGGCCTTCTAAAGTAATAAACTTCTGAATGAAGCTACAGCCGGTCGAGTATATTTGTTTATTATTATGTTATTTAAAACTATGTCTTTATTACTAATTTTAATAAATAAAATTTCTACTGCCTCGGTGGTGTAGTGGCTAGAATATACTAATGTTAAAAAAGCAAATTAAGAAGATTCTCATTTGTAGAATAATAATGAACCTCATTATTACACAGACAATTTAGAAACGCTTCAAGCCGTGGCTTTTCAATTTTATCAGTTCAAATTCTTATCAAATATGAGAGCATTTGAAGCGTTGAGTTTAAAACTTAAAAAATTTTTTTTTTTGTAGTTATTTTCAGAACAAGGACCTTTCTTTCAATCTGCTAGTAAAGTTTTTGACAAATAAAACGTGTACTTCTGAAATACCAATATTAAATCAAATATTTAAATTAATATCTACTTATAGTACCTGCATCGATTGTATCTGGCAATTGGCTTTCTGATTCAAATCCTCCATCTTGGTCGTGATATGTTCCACTCGATCTGTTGTGTTCCTCACTCTCTCTTCTATTGAATTCGATAACTTGACTTCCTGCGAAATTACCAAAAATATACTAAAATGTTATATGTATGTACTCGTATGTACATATATCATATTATTGGGTATATACGCACAATGCACATGTCTAAATTTTTGACCATCTACAAAACGTCGGGTATACTTAATTGAACCATTTGAATCGATTTTTATAATTCTTTATTTAATAAATTTTGAATTTTTTTTATTAAACTTAATTATACTCCATTTATATTTTATAACTCCAGGAAATGTTATAAAGTATAATATCAATTTATTTTTAGTTTCAACCTTTAATACCAATATCATCAACATGTACCGAAACGATCATATTTTTATATGGCCACCAGTAGCCAATATTGTAAACATTCATATTTTCACATACCAATTTGCAATTCAAATATATTGCCGCTAAAAAATCTGCACAGTGTGAATGAAATTACACTATAACGCGACAACGTGCAATAAAATACAAACCACTGAATGAATAAAATTGGTATTTTATATTTGGTCCTTATTTTAATTACTATGATTGTTTTTAAATCGGTAGTTTCCATGAAAAATGTGTTTTTAAACGTAAAATAACTTTTAACCCCAAAATTTGCGTGAAAATTTACCGGAATTATTACTGAGGAAAGTTGCTTGTACTAAGTCAACACCAACATACACAAATATCAGTCTACCTAAGTATTAAATATCATTAAGTATAAAAATTATAAGTATACAATAATTATTAAGAGCTATAATGATACCGAGATTGATTTAAAAACAATTTAACCGTTTGTTTAAACTTAATATCTGAACTTACTTGTTCCCTAAAATATCCTTCGACGCATTCCTCTTCAAAATCATAGAGTCTTTCCATGTCCTCCTTCTCTAAGAACAACTTTAGTCCGTTGTCGTACTGAAATCGTTTGTGTGACACGTTCCTCGTCACCCACTTGCACGTTGCGTAGATGTGGCAAAATATTATTAATGGCGGCGGTAAAACTGGCTTCTGTTCATATTCCATCACCACAGTGAATCTTTGGAACATCCATACCTATGGATATGAGGTTCGATAATATATATGTATTATATAATAATATGACGATAATATTATATAAAAATATGACGTTTAATTCTGTTGAATATATAAAGAATACTGGTAGTAATTTCGATAAAATAGCCATTGTCTTGCTCAAATATAAAAGTTTACTCAAATCCGTCAAAGTATTATAGCAAGAAGAAATAACAAACACGCTCACCTATAGAGTGTTAGAGGTACTATTTTTAATCGATCCAATCTATTTAAAACCTCATGTTTTTGACCGATATTTCTTTCATATTTAATTATTTATATTGTATACTATTTATTACTATATTTAACATATTAAAAGAATGTTAATAAAAAGCTCTTTTCACAACATTGAAAGCTCGTTAAAATGCCAAAAGTGCTTCAGTCTAATACTGTACAGAGTATGCTTTTACGGTTAAATCTGTCACGTTTTATGGTTTCAGACAATGGGCTTCGAAGTCCGGCAAACGTATTATAATTTACATACAAATTGCTATAATAATAGTGATACAGTTCCTCATATACTCGCTTATTTTGGAAACAACGTTATTTGAATGCTATTTTCTTTTAGGATTTAATTAGGGTATGATTTATCTTACGTAAAATGTTTATTAAAATTGTTGCAGAAGTCATTATAATAGGCTATATTCAGCAATATTATTATAATATAGACTACTAGCATTGCCCGCGGCTCCGCCGCGTTCAGTTGACCGAAAACCAAATTCTTAGGTTTTACATATTAGTATATTCTTACATTGCAGTTTTTGTATTTCTTCTCAGAAATGAGATATTTTACCGCGATAAAAAGTATCCTATATGTTGACCCGGATAACTAGCTATCATCATACAAAATTTCATCAAAATCTGCCCAGTAGTTTTCTCGTGATGCGGTAACAGACAGACAGACAAACATTCTAAAAATTATAGATTCGGACTCTGTATCGATAATAATACCTATTTCAATTAGATTTTCCAAAAAATATTTCATGTACAGATTCGACTTAGTTACAATTTTATTATATGTATAGAAAAAGATAAAAATGTCAATGCAACTTTAAAGCAAACATAAGTAAGAATAAATATTACTTAACATTGGTGTCTGGTCTGTGCTCAAATGGCACATAATACTTTTTTGAAGCTATTAACAAGAGAATTGAATTGAAGACTTGAAAAATTACACAAATTACACGTTATGACGCTTAACCACTGTATGTAAATAAACGTGTTGAAAAAAAAATGATTAATCGATTTTAAGTAGTAATAACATCAATTACTAACTGTACTATTATAAACTACTTTAGTGATCATGCAAGTTTGTTTCAGAATTTAAAATGTACATAATATTAAAATAATTACAAAATAATAAAACTTTTTTATTCGTACGTACATAAATTCGCACCTTAACAATCTAACTGAAATAAAAAAAATCTGAAACAAACTCAACAAAACAAACCAATCAAAAAAAAAAAAAACAAAAAAGCAAAACCAAAAAAAAAAGGAAACCTGATGCGAGACTTCATTGACTTCATTAAATATGTTATTAAAGACCGCAATGAGAAGGTTTATGAGCAGTATATTTGCGACCAGGAGATACACCGTCATCGCTATGGGCGTTATCCACCGTCCGGTCACGCATTTCGGTTCGCCGATCTCTAAACCGCATGGTGGGTCGATCTCTGGAGCGAACACTTCACCATACAACATGAAGTACGGTTGGAAGAATATCTACAAACAATAGCATCTACTGATCTAAAATAATCAAATGGTAAATGGCACGACGGTTTGGTTTGGTTACTTTTGGTTGTTTCGGTTCAACGTTCTTGATTTGGCTCCAGTTAAAGGGGAAATACTACTGATAGTAGGTGGAAATTCAAATCATTTTTGCTTTTTATTGGAGCATTGGTGAAAATGTAAGTTGTATATTTCCCGACTTCAAAAAATGAGGAGGAATCCAATTCAGCTCTGTTTTTATTTAATGTATACGTTACATCGTAATAGCGATCCCGAAATTTGTAAAAAAAATTCCATCGTCATGGCTGGAATAATATTTTTTTATTAAATTTTTGAAGTCAGTGAACTTTTTTAATTTAAAACATGGATATTTTTATCAGTAACAATCTATTGTTGGCTTGACGCCAGAATCGATTTAAAATCTACCTTCAACCGTTTTAGTAATATAGTAACCGTCGTGAGTGAAAATGAAAAAATAAAATAAAATTTATGTACAAATAATTATTGGTAAGGACAAGCAAAAATATAATAAACGGGGCAGTTAAAATAAAAACCTAAATTACCTACGCAACAAAAAATACCAAAATAAACTGTAAAATAAAGAGTACAAAACTAGCTAAATAATGTAATACAAAACTACTTCAATTTACATGATACCCTCAACCAATCAACAGTGTAATCAAATCTCGCAACAGGCAACTAAAACATCGATAGATCAGGAAAAGTGGGTCGTATTGTGATTATTTTAACATTGCTTTGTTCTAACTTTTAGGAAAACTAATTTTACAGATGCTACATTTCTATTTGTATTTACTTTTAAAGTTATATTTAGCCTATATATTATTGAAAATTATAACAATATGTACTGTATGTATATATATATATATAATTAATTATGGCAAAATTATGGCTTGTAATTCCTATTACAAGTATAACCACAATACAACCCACGTAGCAAATAAAAACTAGGTAACAACGATTCCAATTCAATTTATCAAGAACCTGATGCGACACTCCGTTGACTTCAATGAAGATGTTATTAAATACTGCTATCAATAGGTTGACGAGCAGTATGTTAGCTATCAACAAATATATACTCATGACCACTGGGGGTACCCAGTGACCCACGCGACACTCCTCGAGGCCGGGCAGGCCGCAAGGCGGTGCCATTTGTTCAGCAAATACTTCACCGTACAGCATAAAGTACGGTTGGAAGAACACCTGAAATTGTTAGTTTGATGGATCTAGTGGTTGTGGGTTCGATTATTGTTAGGTTTTCATTATTCGATGTGTTTTTGTTCTTTTGACTGTAATAATGTAATTAATTGTTTGTTACATCGTCTCTTGTGTATAAGACCATATAAGCACAGTATTTTTCTCTTTAAAACTTGTGAATCGAGTATAGATGCTTTCATGCCAAAAATTTTGTAATGGGTTCACGAGTTCGATTAAATTTAAAAAAAAAGAAGCTATTGATTGATATATTAAATAAAAAAATCGATTTTCTTTCGCTAGTATTAATTGTTATTAATATACTTGGACAGAAAGCTATTTTAAAATAAGTTTTATTAAGTTATTTTCTACGGCTGAAGTAATTACAAAATATTAAACAGATTATAATGATGTGATATGTGTTTTATAGATATACTATAGGCATGTTTATTATTACTTCTATCAACCCCTGGATAATATTAAAAATAATTGTAGAAGATGCAAATGAAATCGTCAGAAAGAATATAACCGTGAAATTCATACGAATGATGCAAATGAATGCAAATCTCCATTGCACTTTTTAATTGCGAGCTGACTGCAAAATATGATTTACATTAATTATACTGAATTTAAAATAATGACTTTACTAGAAATAAATTATTCAACGAGATGACTTAAATTATTTTGCATATTGAACTGTTTCTTATGCTCCAATTTCAGTCGTGGCGTTACTTTAGTTTACTATTGAAGTATAGTTAGCGCGTTAATTATAATAATCATATCAATGACTAGCTTGATTCCCTATGCAAATTTTCATCCTCATTTTTACCCCCTTAAGGACTGATTTCCGGGTTAAAAAGTGTCCTATGTCCTTCCCAGGGCCTTAAACTGTCTTCTTACCAAATTCCATCTAAATCAGTTTAATAGATCCAGATATTACCCTCTACAACCTCACAAACTCCCAAACTTGACCTCTTTATTAATATAGATTTAACCACCTCGTTAGCGAGTAACGAGTTGCTGAAGTCATGAACAAAATTATACTATTGATGTTCTAATAAATTGAATTAAAGAATGAACTCTTACTTTTACTAAAACAGACTTATATAAATAAGTTTCTATCGACATCGACTTATTATAACATAGACGAGTCCATGGCTTTGTAACTATGAACTGTGAAGATGATTATTAATCCTAGCAATTGTAATTTCTATTTTAATGGAATATATCGTTTTCATACTCAATTAGAAGTGCTATGGTGGGACATTTTTACCATTTTGTTTTTAATACTGAATATTAAACCTGTGTCATGAGAACATATAATTTCAATTTGAATTTCAAATATAATATGTGATAACTTACCCCTCTAATTAAATACCAACTAGCTTCCTTATCCGGATACAATATCGCCTGTCTCGCGACACCGAACGACATGAGCACAACCAACAACAACACCACGAAGTATATCATATTCTTAACCATTTTACCCATCATTGTGACTAGAGGTCCTGAAAAAGGTATAAATTTGTCGAAAAATCTCGCATTGATGGCATTTCTTCATTAAAACCGAACAATAATCTACGTAGAGCTATATCTAAGTAACTATCATAATAAAAATACGGTTTCACTCTACATTTTTCTCTACTTTTTGTTTTACCAATATCTGAATAGCGTCAGTGCTGAACCAAACTTTAGCCTCCTTAAAACATGAACCTACATAAATACATATTATACCTAAATGTCTTATACTAACTTTTTTGCCGGAAATAAATTCTATTATGCTTATATAATATTAGCGACTCACCTCACTTCGCTCGGGTTCGTCCCTAACCTAATTCCCAATACAAACTGTTATCCCCATTTTCACGTCCTTAAGGGGTGATTTCCGGGATAAAAAGTATCCTATGTCCTTCACACGGTCTCAAACTATCTTCTTACCAAATTTAATTTAAATCGGTTCAGTAGATCTAGAGATTACCCCCTACGTCACAAACTCACAAACTTTATTTCTATATAATATTATAGTATAGATTTAGAAAGATTTAGTTAACATTGTTTTGTCCAAAATTATTTTTATTTTTTAATTTTTCCTAGAATAAAAGGTCACTTGTACTCTTCCACTAACTTTAATAACTACACTAACTAACTAATCACCAATTTGAAAAAAAAACTCAAACTTACCTAAATACTTATTAACACCCAATATATTAAGTATCCGTAGATACCAGTAGATGATATCTACGCAGTATATAACGCGGCCGACGTCCATCGAGCTGGCGCGCAGGCGCAGCGTGAGTCCCACCAGGAAGAATATTATGAAACCCGCGTCGTACGTGTTCCACATGTTCCATGCCCACACGCTGAACTTATGTCTGATGAAAAGATATTTGTTGAAATATTTTTGTTAATTTTTTTTATGTTGAGACATTAATACGCAGCACTATCTAGTTCCATGGTAAGCTACGAGGCTTGTGTTATGGATACCAGATATTTGATACACTACACATATATAACTTTATATACATACATATTATAAATATAAACACCCATGACTGGAGTACAAATATTCGTGCTTATCACACAAATGAATGCCCCAGCGGGACTCGAACCCGCGACCGCTGGCACAGCATGTAGGGTCACTACAAACTGAGCCAAAGGTGTCGTCAATTTATGCTTTACTAATAACTACAGATATTGAACTATTGACCCGACAAACTTTGTCTAGTCTTTTTTAATGCTCAAGAAAATTTGTGATCAATTAAGTCATGCTAAATTCAATAAATAAAACGCACTTTTAGTTTTTCCTGAATTTGTCAATTTTTTAGGATAATTTTTCCAATTCTTTTCTCTAAAAATCTTATTCGGACTATTTAGGATATTAAATATATAAAAAGATATCAAAGTTTGTGAGGATGCTCGTGATCTAACCACATGTAAACTGATGGATAGATTTTGATGAGACTTGGTGAATAAAAAACTAGGTTTATTCCTGGAGCAACAGAAGATTATTCCGAGTTTTTTCCCAATTAAACATTTGCTTAGGATAATAATAATACTACAATGTTATTTGTTAACACTAGTCTTGACTTCCACTTAAAGGGTGGCTCAACCCTAAAACATCATTGATGCATTTATTAGTGACCGGGTAACTTCTGTTCAAATTGACAGGCTTGGGTTATATGAACAAAATGTTTTGTTTATTTCAGATGATAACCAAATTACAAAAGTTTAAAATTTGGTCCAAAATAGTTCGAAGCTTTACTTTCAACAAACATTTTTTATAAATATTTTAAAAATAAAAACATACTCATATAAGTACTTTTAGATATAAGCTTTAAAAAAATCTAACATAACGTATCAAATAAACTTTCAATTAAGATATGCTGTTATGACATGTTAACTTAAATAAATACGCGAACCATTAATTATTGTCGTCTGAAAACGAGTTGTATGTAAATAACAAACTTGATTAAGTACACAGATGAGAGCTTTTGATTTTCTTATTAGCTTAAGTACTAAATTGTATTAATAAAAATTATGTCCTCCAGAGCTTTATAAAGAAATAAGCTTTTAAACAAGCGGATACTAAGAAAACAAACACTGGTACAGTTGAAATTAATAGCGTTGCGTTTAGGCTTAATCGACTCATTTACACTGAATTAGATGAAGAAACCGCCATGTGTTGCGAAGGAAAATATCTTACAATTAATTTTTAAAGCTTTGTGCTTTGTGTGGATAAGAAATGATATATATAATCAAAAGTTATATGTACATAAAATTTTTACGATTAAAGTTTTTGTAGCTTTTTTGTGCTTTAGAAAAATGTTCTATTAATCTAAATAAATATTATGTTTTTTGACGAAAAACAATAGAAGAAAGATCTTGTATGGCTTACAAAAACGAATCACGAAAAAATTATATGTAACAGATGCGTACTTTAAATATTTGATTCAAGCACATATCAACGACAGTTATTTACCGTTTTTATTATTGCATGTATAGAGTTTATATTATGTTAGAATAACTTAGTTTCTGTTAGATAATTTATAATTTTAAACTCACCTAATAGCCACAGGCTCGGACGTAATAATTTCTCTAATCTTCTCACATAAAAACGTTATTATATAACATATGGAGTATATCTCCGGCCAAGACGGCGTTAGGTCCATCTTGACTAATACTGTATAAGTGAACATCAGTAGGAACAATATGTAAGCGATCTGTAAACAAAATACTCTTGAGGGTTTTTGAATAAAAATTATCTAAAAAGAGAAAAAAAATATCATGTTTTTTCTTGTATAATTATAATATACTAGCGAATCACTTCGTCCCTTGGTACGTTTTGACGATAGATTTTTTCCAATTTTTTTTCTTGAATTTTTCCGATGTTTTAATACTTATTCTGCTATTCAGGATGAAGACAAATCCAACAAAACAAAAATCATAAAAATCGGTCCAGCAGTTCGAGTTATAAGTGTTTTAACAAACCCGACTTTGCTTTATATATATTACCAGCATTGCCCGCGGCTCCGCCCGCGTTCAGATGACCAAAACCAAATTCTTAGGTTTTACATATTACGTATACTCTTACAACGCAGTTTTTGTATTTTTTCTCAGAAATGAGATATTTTCCTGCGGTAAAAAGTATCCTATATGTTGACCCGGATAACCAGCTATCATCATACCAAATTTCATCAAAATCTGCCCAGTGGTTTTCTCGTGATGTGGTAACAGACAGACAGACAAAAATTCTAAAAACTATAGATTCGGACTCCTTATCGATAATAATGTCTATTTCAATTAGATATTCCAAAAAAAATTTAATGTACAGATTCGACTTAGTTACAATTTTATTATATGTATAGATTGAAAGGCTTTAATATATTATTGAAATATATTTTAAATCAAGATATTTCAAGTAACAATGAATCTTTCATGCCAGAGATAAAAGTTAATTAAAAAAATTCTAGAAATAAGTCTAAAGAACTCAATTATAAGTTAAAAGATCTGTACTTTCACTAGATAATTGAATTAATTAAATACTAAAACAGTATAATATAGTAAATTAAAATAAAGGTAAAAATTTTAATCTGCCATATTAATATTTTTGTCATATATATATATATTTTATTCGGATATTAAAGACGTTTAAGAAATATAAGAATAAAATTTTTGTTCATTACAGATAAAACAAATTAGAAAAGTTTAAAATCCAAAAAAGTCGTATTTTTACTATCAACAAAAAATAAAATAAAAAAATAAAAACATATATTTTAAATATAAGCTTTCAAAAAAGTTTCCAACACAACGTATGAAATCAACATTAAAATAAGACTAGCGACTCACCCTCACTTCACTCGGGTTCGTCCCTAGCTTGATTGCCAATACATACAAACTTTCATCCCCATTTGTACCCCCTTAAGGAATAATTTCCGAGATAAAAAGTATCCTAAGTATCCAAGGGTCAAAACTATCTTCTTACCAAATTTCATCTAAATCGGTTCAGTAGATCCAATGATTACCCCCTACAACGTCACAAACTCACAATCTCACAAACTTTACTCTTTATAATATTAGTATATAGGTATAGATAACTGTTACGACATATTAACTTAAATATTCGTAAACAATTGCCATCTAAAAACGAGTTGCAAATAACGAACTTGATTAAGTACACATAAACAACGTGAATATTTTAAATTGCCATATTCATATAAAACATTAACACTCATATTAACTCTTACATGAGATAGAAGAATTTATGACGCTAGGCATTCCCAAGAAGCTCTCAACGTATAAGGCCTAATATGGGTAATAACTTTGTATGGCTGTACCTGACTTAATTTAACTCATAAAATTGCTTAACTTAATGATTAAGTAAACTTGGTATACGATAAATATTTAACTCGAAGTACTTACGAGTACATACGAGTATTTAATAAAAATGTTTTTTTTATTTTAACCCCCGAGGCAAAAACGACGGGTTATTCCGAATTATATGTAAGTTTGACGTGTCCGTGTGTCTGTCTGTGACATCGTATTCGCATTTTGTCTAAAAGGTGAATTATTCGGGAGTGTTCATAGAGCTATGTTTGATGAAAATCGATCCAAGATGGCCGCCGCCACAAAATGGCGGATTACATATTTTTTTTACAACTCCCTCAATATGGGTATCACATTAAAGGGCTTGATTAGTAGAATACTATACACTATGATAAATTTCAAATCCAAGATGGCCGCCGCCGCAAAATGCCGAATTGCAAGTCGGGGTTTTTTTTTAATTTTAAATTAAATTTAATTATTAACTAATTAAGACGAAAGAAGAAAATTAAAAGTAGCTATTAGGGATATTTTTTTAAATTTTTATATTGGAACAGCAATAATACAAACAAAATTCAATGTATAGTGTGTGAAATATAAGGTAAATATTTTTATTTGTTAATTTCAAATCACAAGAATATCAAATGTAATTTTGTCCACGAGAGCGTTAAGTGAATTAAATTTTTTTTAAGGATATCGCAGTTGAGTTTAAAAAAAATTGTGATGTCATTCTCTTTCCGATTTTTAAATTTAATGTTGTTCGGTCAAATCTATGTCAGGAATCTGAGAGATTTTCGGCCACGCGTAAGTATGTATGTACGAGTATGTGTATGTACGGACGTATGTAACATTATGTATATATAATATTTTGCATTATAATAAAAGAAGCAATAATCTATATATATAATAAAACTGTAACTAAGCCGAATCTGTACATTCATTTTTTTTTGGAAAATCTTATTGAAATAGACATTATTATCGATACAGAGGCCGAATTTATAGTTTTTAGAGTTTTTGTGTCTATCTGTCTTTTACCGCATCACAGAAAAACTACTGGAGGGATTTTGATGAAATTTGGTATGGTGATAGCTGGTTATCCGGGTCAACATATAGGATTATTATTATTATATATTATTTTTACCGCGAGAAAATATCTTATTTCTGAGAAAAAATACAAAAAATGCAACCTAAGAGTACTAACATGTAAAACCTAAGAATTTGCTTTTTAGCCAT
Organism: Brenthis ino; assembly: GCA_921882275.1. Lineage (NCBI taxonomy): Eukaryota > Metazoa > Arthropoda > Insecta > Lepidoptera > Nymphalidae > Brenthis > Brenthis ino. The sequence goes on along the minus strand of OV170224.1, from coordinate 18,450,858 downwards.
ATGAGCGCGGGCGGAGCCGCGGGCAATGTTAGTTATTTAAATGGCAAACAATAACTCGTTATGTTGATCTAGTATAAATAATAAAAAAGCTAGAAGACAATTTACTAAGTTATTTTGGGTCAAAAATACAAACGATCGAGCGATTAAAGTGGGAACTGACGTTTATGATAAATTACCGTTTTTCTTCGAGTAAATATACCTAATGTATAAGCAAATGTGTTTGAGAATGATGATGATGAGTATAAGAATTGACTTAAAGTCAATTTATTAAATTCATGTGGATAAACAAAGAAATGGGCAATTAAAGCATGTTTCATGATAAATTACTGTTTTGGTTTAAGTATCTGTGTATAGCTAATGTTACCTACTATATTTAAATAGTACGTGAAGTTTCAAGCTTAAATAAATATATAAATGCTATTTTTAATATAATTAGGTATATAATATTTAAGAAAACAAAAAATCATCTATACAGATAAATAAAATTGAATTATCTGTTTGTAATGTCAAAATAACAGCTTTTTACTGAATGCATATGGAATTATATACGGTATTTATAAGAAAAACACAATTTTTAAAATTTTTGTCTGTCTGTTTGTTCCGGCTACTCTCCGAAACGGCTGGGCCGATTTGGACAGAACTTTCACTGGCAGTTACTTGATGTTATACGGAGTAACTTAGGCTACTTTTATTTCAGTAATCAGTAATTAGGGTTCGACTCAAAAAAATTAAAATGTACCTAGTATAAAACTTCAAATATAGTTACATACTAATTTGCATAAAGTAAAATTAAAATAATAAAACAACGTGTTATATTTACCGCACTAGTTTTCCATATTCTCCCACACTTATAAATTTAAGCCTTTTATAATGTCGTGTGTTAATTTTTTAGGTCACAGAAAATTATATTTTCCGTTTAATTATTCATAAACATTTTAAAATATGAATGCGGTAATATACTTGGCAGTCTTTTATTTTTGTAATCTTTGACAATAATTTATCGCCGTAAAACGGTAAAGCCATTTAATATTTTATGATAAATAAACGTATAAGTAAATTCGTTAAATTATAATGGAGACACGTAATCTTTTAGGGCTTTTTGACATTAAATTTAATTTGTTTGTTTTATCGAACGGCTAAACAGTACACATGCAAAAGAAATTATAGCAGTGGACTATTTTTACGAAAAGGGATTTTTAATACGACATATTAAGATTTATTTTTCAGGTTATTTCAGAATAAAGGTTTTATTAGTAATACTTTCTTAGATTTACGGGAATATTTGACATTTTAAATAAAACTATCTTTTCGTTTTTTTTTCGTGGATTTATTTTGGTTTTTGGTGTATTACTTTTGAGACGTCTAAAACCTTAGTCTCTCCCGTGACCATGATTGCTGTAATAGTGTAAAGCATTCGAAACGTCGGGATAAAACCAAAAAGATAAATTTATTTAAAAATATTACTAGTACGTAATGAAATCGGGCGACAGTATGGTATAATCTTTAGGTAGGACTAGGGACATATAATAACATTCTGAGTTGAATCTGTACATTAAATATTTTTTGGAAAATCTTATTGAAATATTCATAATTATATATTATCGATACAGAGGCCGAATCTATAGTTTTTAGATTTTTTGTCTGTCTGTCTGTCTGTCTGTCTGTGACCGCATCAAGGAAAAACCACTGGGCAGATTTTGATGAAATTTTGTATAATGATAGCTGGTTATCCGGGTCAACATATAGGATACTTTTTACAGCGAGAAAATATCTCACCTCTGAGAATCTATAAAACGTAACGTAACTCTTAAAACGTAAATACGTTCTTGTATATAAAATTAAACAATGAAGGAACATATTTCTGTTGACTCCTCATAAAATAGTTATCAGCATTTATCGTTATTTCAAAAATAAATGTTCAATTTTTTTTATTTAAACCCTGTCTCAGAATAGAATATTTTTTGAATGGAAACTTAAATAAATAATTTCAATAGAAACTCATTTTGCTTTTCGAATTCATTGTAGTTTTTGAAAACATTGTCGATTCAAAATTCCAATAGTGCCGCTCACTGTAAACAAATTTCATGGGAGTGATGTCATCGACAAAGGTGGATGTATTATTTTGCTTCGTCAGCGTTTTTGTTGTTCAACGCGACGGGGTAAAAGCTTTTTTGAATATTCATTTCACTTTTTTACTTCAAGTTACCCTTATGAAAAATAATATTTGTGCTTAATTTAATAATGCCCAACATAATAAACTCATTAAAATATACGTAAAACTGTATTTTATTATTTTATTAAAATGAAGTACTATATTAATAGATTTATTTTTTCTTTATAAATTGATTGGGTTATAATATGTTGTTTAGTTACTTATTTTTGTCATATTTTGTATTTTCCTAGTAAAAAACATATACATACATACCTATAAAAAAAAACAAGTAAAAAGTACCAACATTAGAAAAAAATTAAACAATATAATAATACAAAACAGATGAACTCACCGAGTCCGCCCAAAACTTGGTGATGGGCGCCGTGAAGAACTCATAGATCTTCTTCCTCAATCTCAACGGCCTCATCCTCTTATCCTCCGGCACGTGGTACTCTGGCAGGTCCCTGTACGTGGGGTCCCAACCAATTTTACCAACTTTCCCATTTTGATCGACCCGAGTTTCGCATTCCCCTGAGCCAATCAACGCCTGCTTGAGTATAGAAAAAACCACGTATAAAGGTTACCACGAAATGTCCAAGTTTACAAGTAAGTATAGTAACAGTATGAAGATTTTAGAGTGAGTCGAAGTCGAAAATAGCGACAGAAGCGGATATTATGTTTCTATTACTATATCTGAAAGAGCTACTATACGTATTTTAAATCAGGTACTGGACTTTTTATATTAACCGCCACCAAAAGGAAACATTTAATGGAAATTTTCCAATATTCATTTATCATTGTGATGGCCCCAATTGATAGCGGTATGTTATTACGTTTTGTTTTTATTATAGCAAAAGCTTATATTTACATGTATTGCAAACATCATAATAATTAAAACTAGCAAAAGGACGTGGATATTGAAAATACTGCATAAATATTTTTAAATTTGCGCCTCAAATTCAATCTTATAGAGAATAAAAGAGGAATACAGAATAAAAAGTGAATAATGTGATACGTTGCAAATGCACGAATGAACTTAAGTATATATATAACAAGCTAAAGTGACTTTGGAAAAAATACAGTAGTGTGTTAGTAAAATTTGATAAAATTATAGATAAAAGATCAAAGATGAAGATTAGAATGAAAACGTTTATTGGCTACCAATATAGTTTTTTAACGAGATTCTCTTTTGTAAAGGCTATCTACAGTGTATAATTTTCTAAGCTCCATACATTCGATCTTCATATCGCTTATTCAAGTTAACTTCTGAAGATATATTTTACACGCACCAAGCTATTATATCTAAAGTTTCATTACGTTTAGTTACATTAAGTATGTACATATACGAGTATATATGTAAAAGTGACCGGAAGTAAAAGTGCGTGAAGACAGAAATTTAAAACAAAAACAAAATATACGAGCTTTAGTTGCATTTGCCATCATTATCCTAACAATTAAATGAATATGAAATATCGTTTATCTATCGTGTATATTTTATTACGTATAAGCTTTGAAATAAAGGTAAAGTATCATCGCTTATGAATCTCAGGATAGAATCTTACTAATATTGTAAATGTTACTCAATCGCGCCAGAACAGTTGAACGTATCTGCACGTTTGGCACTGGAATAGTACATAGGCTACTTTTTATCCCGGAAAAATGTACGGTTCCCGTGGGATAGATTCGTTTTTGATTTTCTAGAGGAGTACTTGAGCGAAGCGAAGATGAGCCGCTAGTAAAATATATATGTAATATGTAGTATACATTTTCTGCGTTATTTTATACACAACTTTGAATAATTCATCGTATAATTTGTAAATCATAATAAGCATTTTGCCGAATACGCTCAAATGAATAGAATAGCTTTAGTTTTTGTTCAGAGGGACGCTATAATATAGAAAACTAATACATAAGAATAACGTGTCAAGACACGTATTCTGAAACTACTATTCCCATATATATTTTCTATTCTATTAGCGACAGGGAATGTAGAATTTAATTTTGTTAAAGCTCAATAAAACGAATAAATAAAATTTTCTCAAAGTGCAAAGCAAATAAAACGCAGTGTTCGCACAATCCTTAGTACCTGTGTGCCTTTGCACTGTTGTCCCGGTGGTATTATCTTCTTTATGGAAAGAGTACGCCGTTTCGCCACTCCAACCTATCGCGATATATTTTTACAGAGAAAATATTTTAAGCTTTTGTTCAAATTCTTAAATGTGAACAGCTGCAATTTGAGTATTACGTGTATATAGCATAATCTAATAAGTGCAGTGAGTGAGAGCTATCGATTCTGGTGGCACCAGTTAGCGCCACTGGCGAGTGAGGTCCTATCGCTGTCGTTGAAAAGTACTTGTCAGTGCGGCAGGGTCAATAAATTTAATACAATAATTATATTGCTAGTGCAAAAATAGTTCTATCAGAATTTTAAATAGTTAATCATAATCAAATAAATAAAAAATTGACTTTTTCTTAACTCTTCTTTTAATCCAATAAGATTTATTGTGCCGTACCGTGTCTATATATATGGTAAGTGGTAATGCAGTCGTAGATGGTAAGTCGCACTAATTCAGTAGCCACCTATTCACTCTTGCCTTGAAGACACCCATGTGTATTAGAATTATTACATATTACATAATCATGAATATTAGTGAGAATCCGCGATAAAAAGCTCGCAAACAGTAAACGTTCAGTACCATTTGACATTTCTAGAGACCTCACTCAACACTAGCGGCCTCTCGCGGCGCATTCAAGCGCAATAGCCCCCATTTTTATTAAACTCATTTATAAATATATCGTGTCTACATATTGTGTGCGTTAATATGGCTGTAATGCACTCTACTCATATTGTAATAAATGATTTTTCAAAAACATCCAAAAGTGTCAAAACATGAAAGTTCAATTGCCAGTTGCAAAAAATATTTATGTCGTTTATTTATTGTAATTATTATTTAGTGATTTTATTTTTTATACTAACTTGTTACCCCTTTTTACAGCTTTCGGGGTACATATTTCTATTCTATTATTAAGTTTCTTTAAATTTCCATTAAATACTTTTTAATGCATACTACTCTCTAAGATCTACCTGCCTCAGGTTTCTAGCATTTTTACTTACTAATATTTCGTGATTAATCAGTGAGTGATTTTTCCCTCTTGTATATATAAATAGATAGTAATTTATATTATATTATAAAAAAATGATTTCTGGTAAAATATTTCTCCGAAAACCAAAGGTATTTTCTGTGTAATTCTAAGACGTTTTTATTCACTTTCAAAGGTGCAAAGTAGTGAAGTACGCTATTTCTCGACAGATACCTGTATGATATTCTGCTGTGGGGGCACAATCTTCTTAATAGAAAGTGTGCACCGTTTCACTGCACCGACCTAAATATGCAAGATTTTTTTAAAATAGTAACCCTATCAGTAACCAAAATTTTATATATTCTACGTATATTATACCCTAGAAATATCACTTAAAATATAATTTTCGCTTTAACTAGCAAAGCATCGTAAGACTTTTATAGGATTGAATGAGATCAGCAGTTTAAAAAATGGCCAAAAAACACACACAGTTACGTACAAAAAAAATCCTCTTCTAAGAACATTAAAATTGATTCGTATAAAAATTTTGTAATAGCATTTTTTCCAAGAAACTTCAAGATTATCTTCAACTATAGCTTCTGATATTTTCTAATTGAAAGCGTTTATTTTGAATACTGAGTAATGTTTAATCAACGTTGCCTTTAACTTAGGATTAACGCGATTATTTACGGAGTAAAATCTCGCTGTATTATAATATAAAACTCTGCGAGGATAGCAATAAGGAATGAAACCCATGGGATTTCGAAAATATATACTCATTTAACATTTTTAATAATTCTAAGGAAATTTAAATTTAAAGGGGATACCTTCCAACGATCTTTCATAAATTTTCGCATTATTAGATAAGCAATTCTTGTGCTAGTTTTTATACTTCAAAACCTAACAATTGTTATGTGTTGATTTTCAGTTAGTAAGTTAGTTTAGTTAAATAGTGTTGCACAAAAATTACTGATATTCCTTAACCATTTATTCGATAAACGGTGAAAATATTAAAAGTTCTACAGAGCTCGCAATTTCATATTGCAAGTAGAGTAAAATTCATTTTTGTCCCACTTTTTGACGCTACGAATATCTTTAAGTGCTTTAATATGCAAAAACTTTTAGTGTAGTTTGCCTAAACTGCAGTCTGGTCTAGAAAGATAGGGGAGAAATGATATTTTGGAAGTACAAAGTTTATTTTAGTACTTATTATTATGTTGAATAAAAGCCCACACAAAATATTTAAAACCATCACCCGTCGTTATGAGATTATTTACAAGAATAATTATTTACATTAGTAAGTCCATTTCGCTGATTATTATTATCTGATTTATGATGGTTATTACATCAACGAAATTATGCATTTTATGCTTGCTGTAAATTATATCATTAATCTTTAAAATTCAAGACATGTTTAAATATCCCTATATAAAATACAATTTACAAATGTCTACTAAAACATAAAAACAATTTAGAAACCCACATTTCTACTAATTAAATTGATCTAATATCGAGAAAGTTAATGCCTACTTGAAAGAATATTTATTCAAATTTTACAAATTCACATACGACTGTGTGTAGCAAAATATCGAAGCAATGGAAGCAACCAAACACAAAAACGTACCTCAGCGTCGTTCGGGTCCCTGGTGCTCCTATCGTCTTCCATACTCTCATTCTCTAGATGCTCCTCCTCCGTCTGCGGCATCAGCTGTAGTTCCTCCTTGGACTTGAACTCCAGTTGCAGAATGTAGAGTGGACACAGCAGGCTCAGTATTACCTTAGACCACGATAAAGCCGATGTGGCAAACGAGGACGCTAACTATATTGACTTAAGCATCACATGCTAACTATTTGACGTCGATTATGCTGGAGTTGTTTCATTATAGCTGTTTATAATATTATCTGTCTGTGTTGTTTAAATAATAGTTGTGCAATATATTAGCAAATTCAAGTTAATAAAAATTATATTGGGTAACCATTTCCGGAGCATGTATCATATGCTGTATTTCAGACAAAAACGGTCAAGCGTGATTGAAAATTGGTGTCAAGCTTGCAACTTAAATATATACAGTTGAAAATATCCTCCATAAAACTGGTTCTATTTATATTAGACCTTTTTTCAACACTTAAATATGTACAGAAGCCAAAAAAACACATGAAACAACCCGCATAAGGTGATATTTCATAAATTAGGGGATAATCGGCGTCTGCATGCTCCGCAAGCGACTCATTGACACACAGACATCTATCTCGTAAACGTTTGTTACGATTGTTATTCTCTAGAACTACTACGTGCCAATACAAGTCTGTGCGTTAACAAGATGAAAGAAAGTTTCATGAGTACGGTATGTGTGGTCCATTACCTTGAGATTTGTGTTCTTTCGTGTCCTCAGTCCTCCCATCCAGAGGTCTGCGAGGATTATTTGTGAGCAGGGATGGGCGAGGAGGGCTCTATGATTAGCCGCTACTGCTAAACTCAAACATGTCTGTCCTGACCAGTTCTGGAGTTCGCACGTGAGCAGTTGTTGCGCTTGGTCGTCATCCTGACGGTAACAGTAGTCTAGCAGTTCCAATGCTGGAACAAAATATTTATGCCCATAAATTATTTATTTATTTATACACTTTATTGTGCACCATAATAATCGCATAAAGACAAAATATCTAAAAGAACGTGCACAAAAGGCGTTCTTATCGTTAATTGTTGAATATAATCGGTCTACCATTATTATAAATACGAAAGTTTGTTAATGTTTGTATAATATATATGTATGTTTGTTAATCTTTTACGCTGAAACAGCTGGACAGATTTAGATGAAATTCAATACCCACAATACACACAGACTATGACCTGGAGTATATGTATATACATAGGCTACTGTCAGACCCAATAAATAATGATATATACGATACATATCATGCTGTATTTAGGAGGGACGTTGGTATAATATGGGCATTATTTATTTCATATTTCTAACAATAACATACTACAAGTATTTTCTTAGATATTTACCTCGAACGAGAATCAAACCTACTACACACGAACGGATAAAAAACTGTATTGAATATAAAAACTAAAACAAGTTAAATAGATCATCTACATTCTAAAGTAGAAATAAATTGTAATTTACTTATAAATGAAATCCTATTCCTAGAATAATTAAATTAGTTTACATTAAATTAAGCATCGACGTCGGCGAGTTAGCGTATTGAGTACTGGCCGTAGCCGCACAATTCATGCGGTTTCAATCAGCCTGCAATCTGTTATAGTCAGGTATTGCATCTTGAAAAATAATAGCTATTCAGGTAGAAATTCTGAAGAGAGTATTCAGAATATTCTTATTAAAAATTGAAAGTTATGGCAGTTGCATTATTTAGTTACTAGCGATTTTTAGTGCTATATTTATTATATCTTGAAAAGTAAAAGTATTAAACATTAATATATATTTCTACTATTTGAATTTTACATACATTCTGGATTTTACATTATTATATATATATATATATATATATATATATATATATATAAGATTTAGTAATTAAACATTTTTGTGTTTTTTTCTCAAAAATGAGATATTTTCCCGCGGTAAAAAGTATCCTATATGTTGACCCGGATAACCAGCTATCATCATAGCAAATTTTATCAAAATCCCTCCAGTGGTTTTTCTGTGATGCGGCAACAGACAGACAGATAGACAGACAGACATACAGACAAACAGACAGACAGATTGACAAAAATTCTAAAAACTATAGATTCGGCCTCTGTATCGATAATAATTTTAATTTCAATAAAATTGTCAAAAAATATTTAATGTACAGATTCAGCTTAGTTACAATTTTATTATATGTATAGATTTAAAGGCTTATAAATAACCTTGTATACATAAAATGAAAAAAAATACCTATAAATACAATTTTATCACATTGAAAATATAAAATTTCTAATAATATTTAATAAAATTTAAAGCAACTACAGTATTCATTTTGTACAGGTTTGTAGAAGTCTCATAAGCACAATAACTTATCTTAATATTTAAATTGAAAGGAAAATTGAAATCCCATAGGAATTGCGTTATATTATAATGCTTCCAAAATTGATGTAGAGTCTTGCACGTTCCCCCCCAACGTGCGTTCACCTTGTCGTGGTGGGGGGCTCAGTAGTACCGAAGCTAAGAAACGCACAGGGAGGTTGCCCACTTCGGTGGGCGGTGGGAGGTGGCCCTCTTCGGGGGTTGGTGTACCTTGCGGGTTGCTCCTGGTACTTCTCTGATAGCAGAGTGGACCTTGGAGCAACCCCATGGTTGTGGTGGTCTGCTTCGGCAGACCTGCCGTCGGGGCGTCGTAGTTGAATGCGTAAGCGATCCTGCGACGCCCCATTAAGACGGGGGAAGGTTTTGTTGGGTTTTAGTGGGTAGTACTGGCTGTATTACGCCGGTGAGTCCCACACGTCGTGCGTAAATGCATTTCCCAACGTTAAAAAAAAAAAAGGGTCTTGCACGTTACATGTCACGTTAGTAAGTACTTGTGTATTAAGTGATTATGATCATAAATAAAGTAGTTAAGCAGACATGCGAGAAACCTATATTTTCCTTCGCCATATTACTAAGCGGTAATCATCTTGAAAATTATTGATGTTGCGAGACCCAAGTTTGAACCACTTCACTTGGCTCTTAAAGCGAATACGCTACCAATGTACCACCAAAACACCTTTGATTTGTAAGAAATCTCTAAAAATATTTGATTACCACTAAGCCCTCGCATCTAAGTAATACTGGTTGACATTAGGATCAAGACTAGTCTACCTCAGAGCCTACGAGTTGAGGTACCGCTCGGGGCAAATATTAGCTGTATATCGTAAGGGTATCTCGTGATTTGTATGTATGTACCCGAATTCTGTCGTATAACAGAATCCTTAAAATTAGACATTAATAAGAACTCTTATATTTATATATACTATATTAATTTTTTATGATGAGAAAATTTATTAATATCACATACCTACTAACAAATTACATGAAAATTGTATATAATAATTGATTTTCATTAATAAAATTGATCTTACCTTTTGTTTCAAATTCCTTCCCATAATGCCTCAATTCCTCATACACCTCCGTCTCCATATCGTCTTCAGCAGCTTCGTGTGCCATTGCCTTGTACAGTTTACACGCGACCAGGGACTTGGCGAGGGCTTCTTCCCCATGAGTCCACATAAGCAAAGCCATTTGATGCCGTTTCGTTAGTACCGCCCACATCTGTATGGAAAACGTATTAATTAAAATCTAATTATAATAGTATCCTCCTGATCGATTTCCACACTAACATCCAGACCAATCCCATTCCAGACTAATTTCCAGGCCAATCTCCAGACCAACTAACTGCGCAAGAGATAATATAGTGCACAAGTAAGCGCGCAAATACAAACCATTTTCAATTGACAGATGATGACAATGAGAGTTAAGGCGCAGAAGCGACAACTTTATGAGTTCTTCTAGGCAAGGAAGGGTAACACTACCAATTTTTAAGTCCGGGCTGCTATTGAGAATCTTAGCACAGAAACTTAATAAAACTGGCCCGAACCGGGAATCGAACCCAGGACCTAGTAATCTGTTGCCGTACCTACATGCTAGCATCAACAATATCGTGGCAGGTTAAAATTTAATTATACATATATAAAAAAGAAAGAAATTATTTAGTATTTTTGATTTTAAATATGATACTGAAGAAGTAGTCTGTCTATAGGTACATATAATAAAATTATAACTAAGCCGAATCTGTACATTAAATATTTTTTGGAAAATCTTATTGAAATAAACATTATTATCGATACAGAGGCCGAATCTATAGTTTTTAGAATTTTTGTCTGTCTGTCTGCCTGTTACCGCATCACAGAAAAACTACCGAAGCGATTCTGATGAAATTTGGTATGGTGATAGCTGGTTATCCGGGTCAACATATAGGATACTTTTTACCGCGGGAAAATTTCTCATTTCTGAGAAAAAACACAAAAACTGCTATGTAAGGGTATACTAATATGTAAAATCTAAAAACTTGGTTTTTGGTCATCTGAACGCGGGCGGAGCCACGGACAATGCTAGTTCTGTACATAAATGTAAAATAACATCATTTATATATTGAGAATACATAGTTATAGTTTTCGATCTCAGAACCATATCAATATTAAGGATAGATACCTAAGTGTAGATATCGTATTGCAAACAATACAAAAGCAAATTAAAAAGCTATAAATAAAGCTTTCCAAGCTTCACATTCACCAAAGTAGTTAATGTAATGGATGGTTAAATAGCGCGTATTTCAGTCGCAAGCCAGCACTGTCGTATACAGCAGAATACTCTCTTGCCACTTTATTTTATTACAATTGTTTGCTGACCTTTAACTTGTTTAATGAAAACAATAGACTTCAAATAAAAGCTTTCTACCAAAATAATTAAATTATTTATCAAGTATTTTATTTATTTTTAAATTTTTACTATAGTTTTTAGGGTTCCGTACCCGAATGGTGCCAGCGGAACCCTATTACTATGCCTCCGCTATCTGTCCGTCCATCCTTATATCAGAGGGCTGTATCTCATGAACCGTAATAGGTAGAGATTTAAATTTTTCACAATGTTACACAAATAATAAAAATGGATGAAAATAAAAAATAAAAATATTTTTTTAACATCATCGAAGTTAATATACTACATACATAGAGTAAAAGTCATATTAATAAAAAGTACATGGACGATGTTAGAGAACCCTTCGTGCGAATTCGACTCGCACTTGACCGATTTTTGTGTTTGTATATACCTATTGTTTTGTTCACTATATAATACAGAGTTTCATTATCATAGAAATACAATCGAAATTATCAAATTGACCTAAACACTTTATAGAGCATTATTTTGAACTAATTGTAGTTCTTGTAAGACCTCGTAAAAATAAAATTTCGACGCCAAATCAAATCGCTAATCGTAATGGCTAAGTTCAAGGAAAATGAAAACATTATTTTCTTAATATTTTACGCGTAAAAATAATTGTATATATACTGCCTATAATATCACTACTTCTAAATACTTTATTATTATTATTTTAATAAAGTATAATGAATGATAAATGACAAAATTACAAAATTTTACAATTTATATTAATGATTAGTGGAGCTATGCTAATATTTGCCAAGTTATTCACCAAGCACTCACTCTCTACCTCCAACATTTTCTCCCCAAATGTACCCACTAGTACTGAAAGGTACGATTTGTATGCCTTTTAAATAACCTCTAAAAAACTATTCTGGAAAAAAATTAAGCAAATCCCATACTTACAAGTAATTCATTAAAGGGGTAATCAAAGCGAGCCATCTCAGTTGTAACAGGCATGAAGCCGGTGATGAGAGACAAACCCCCAGCGTTGTGGCGAGTGAAGGAAGCGCTGTTACGGTGAACGTTCACACTCTTGTTCATCACCTTCGCGTATATCGGACGGAACTTGCGGCGGGTGTAATAGCATCTGCGATAAAAAAATCGTTAATATCACCTTTTTCTTTGATCTCGCTGCGGAATCCTAATAAATAAAACTGTATTTTCAGAGAGACTAATGCCCGATTTCACCAACGTCACCTAAGTTTAAGGGATCCCCTAAGCATGGTAAGGGGGCTTTTAGGGGACAGTTTCTGTTTCACCGACAGTTAGGGGTCACCTAAATATTAAAAGGCCCCCTAAATTTAGGTGCTCGAAATATGGGCTTAAAGACGATCGTAAAACGAAATTTAATTTAGGGACTAGTTTAGGGGACTTTTAAGCTAGGGATCCCATACGTAGGTGGTAGCTTATGCGTTGTTGGTGAAATCGGGCATAAGTCTCTTCTCGTGACCTTGACTTGCATCAGAACCGGGAACCAAAAATCAAAATAAATCCGCCAAAAAATCCGAAAGATAGTTTTATTTAAAATTAGTATAAGCGCTTAAAATACGATTATAAATAGTAATTTAATACATTAAAAATCCCACAAAGCTCATTAGCAAATTGGTGGTATGAATATAATTATTTTAAGTAGCGCAACGAGGCAAACTTTATCGGTTGTTTATTGTGTTGTGCATTAAGCTCCATATAATGTACTCGTATACGTTATAAAGCTCGTTTAACTAACTGACCTAGTATCCTATTTTTGTTATAATAATATTTATGCTACTCGTAGGTCAGTACAAGACATTTTTTTTTTTTTTTAACGTTGGGAAATGCATTTACGCACGAGGTGTGGGACTCACCGGCAAAGCCAGTACTACCCACTAAAACCCAACAAAACCTTCCCCGTCTTAATGGGGCGTCGCAGGATCGCTTACGCATTCAACTACGACGCCCCGACGGCAGGTCTGCCGAAGCAGACCACAACAACCACGGGGTTGCTCCACAGTCCACTCTGCTATCAGAGAAGTACCAGGAACAACCCGCATGGTACACTGCCCTCCTAAGAGGGCCACCTCCCACCGCCCACCGAAGTGGGTCACCTCCCTGTGCGTTTCTTGGCTTCGCGCCCGGTTGGGTTGCCGGGCACTACTGAGCCCCCCCACCACGACAAGGTGAACGCACGTTGGGGGGGAGGTCAGTACAAAACTAGCTGGACGTGTAATTTAAAAAAATAGTTTGATAAGCAAAACAATATTTCGTTTAATTTAATTTAAATTTTTAGGGTTCCGTAGACAAATGGCTCAAACCCTTATAATTGCGCTATATCCCTCTGGTCTGTTCATTTCACCGTCTATCAACATGTCACAGGTATTTTACAAGACTGTTGGAGCTACATTGCTGAGATTTGATAGACGTCTTACAATTAAAAACCGCTACACAATTCCGTATTTTAGTTACTGCTTGACACTTTGTTTTGATAGTCAACAACTTCTATTATTATAAACTAGCGACCCTAGCGGGTTCGTTAGCTTGATTCCCAATAAAAACATTCATCCTCATTTTCATCTCCATATGGGATGATTTCCGAGATAAAAAGTATCTTATGTCCATGCCAGGGTCTCAAACTATCTTCTTACCAAATTTCATCTAAATGGGTTCAGTAGATCCAGAGATTACCCCTTACAACGTCACAAACCCACAATCTTACAAACTACCTCTTTATAATATTAGTATAGAAGAGCTCATGAAACGAGAAGTTTAAGCTCATATGTTTGAGACTACTCAAGCTATTATGGTACAACGAAATTTTTTACTCAAGGGTAAGAAGTACTTCCGGCCACTAAGCGGGCGTTAACGAATTTTACCTTAATTTACCTTGTGTAAACATTTTCACTCCTTCATTTGACATTTTTAATCCATATATGTATATTTATAAAACAAAGTCAGGTTTGTTACAACACTTATATTTTGAGAAATGCTGGACCGGTTTTTATGATCTTTCTTTTGTTGGTTTTGTCTTCACGCCGAATAGCAGAGTAAATATTAAAAAATTGGAAAAAATAATGAAAAAAAAAAACAATTCCACACTAAGCATTAGAACGTACCTAGGGACAAACCTAAACGAAGCGAGGGTGAGTCGCTAGTTTTGTATAATTCTGTTATTTTTTCTATCAAGCAATTTAATATTTGCTTTGAACAAAACTCTACAATCTAAGGCAGAAGACATTTTTTGGTTTCTTCTTGTAAACTATAGCACTCAAAGTTAACGTAAGGTTTCGTTAGCTCGCATTATTGCTTGTAAAGTGAAAAATTGCCACCGTAACTCAAACCGTCGTTTTCAAATAGTTCGCGTTAAAACAGATATACAAAATTTCTAGAAACAGTTGATAAAACGGTTTCCATTATGTCAAAATTGACAGTTTTTTTATTTAAATGTAAACTTTCTTACACGAGTACTGCAAAAATATTCTCTTACTAAACTTAGACCTCGTACCTACATAATATGTGTACCAACCCACCGGAGTATGAGAGTGATAGGAATAGAGAGTGCACTTGTGTCTGCGCATACACTTGAGCACTATAATATCTTCTGCGCAGTTGGCTAATCTCAATGAGATTGGCCGCCGTGGCCGGAATCGGCTAGGAGAACATCATCACCAATTTCCATGGCGATCAGACTGTATAGAAAACGCATAGTGGCCAGGTAAAGTAAAATAGGGAACATGAAAATCTTCTATAGATAATAATATTTATATGCTATTAAAATATTAACGCTTAAGGAAGCGAAATTCGAAGACGAAGATTTCGTATAACCTTTTTGTAGTATCCATTTAAATTATATATAGTTCTTGAATTATGTGTATGTATCTATGTACGTATGAATGTATGTTTGTATATGTGTATATTTATATTATAATTGATGTTTGTAGTTTGTACCTACACCGCACCTCCTTATTATTTTTATATCTTCTCACGCTTGTGAGTTTCTGGTAGAGATCTCTTAAAGGGATAAGTCATCTTTTGTACACATGATATCTGTTTTCACTTCTATATTTTTTTTTTCTGGTACATAAATAAATAAATATTTTTTTTATTTATAAATATAGAAGATAGATATTGTGAAAAACCCTTCATATTATTAATACTAAGGTGATTCTGTTGATTTTTTTCAAAGGAATATAGCAACGGATAGATGGGACTTTTTACAAGCAGTTATTGGGCTTTAGAAGTGACTACTTTTTATCCCAATATATCGAATAGTTCTGCTATAAGATTGGTTCAATATATAATATATGGAAAATCAAACGAAGGTTGGCTATTAGAAAATTACAAAGGCATTCTTTATTATTAAATATTGGTAAAGACCTACTTTATAAGATATATTTCTTAGAATAGTTTATGTGGCGACAAGGGTGAAAAACAGCTAGCTGTACGATAAATCTACGGGATAAATTGAAATAGCGGCACATTTCCCTGTAGTCAAATTTTGCTCCTAGCTTATGCTGACGTCTGATTACTTTGCAGAACCTACTTTTATTATAAGACGGGTTCTACCACTGCCATTGTTCTTGTGGCGCGTTGAAATATTATATTTTTGGGGTAAAAGAGTAAAATGTTTTATAATGTGTCAAATAAGTTTAAGAATTCTCTACCTGTTTTCTATATTATATATGAAATCATAAATTTAAAAATAGTAGGTACATTTTAAAGTTTTTAACGCAATTTATTAGACATTCTTCATATCGTAGCACCAAAGAAAAGATGGAAAAAGTAACTAATTGGGATAAAATATGTGTATTTATGTAAAAAATTCCAAAAGTTTAGCCTAGAATTATCTCAATGAAAAGGCAATATTGTAAGCCAGAGGTACCGTGTTCGATTGCAAATTCGAGTAAAGCGGGTTCAAATCCGGGTCTTTCAACTCTTGAGATTTTTATATTCGAACCATTTTAACTTGATTATCACTTGCCCCACGGTTAAGGAAAACATCGCGAGGAAACCCGCATATCTGAGTGAACCTAATTAGTATACGATAGACTCGTTAAGTCCGCCAACCCGCATTTGGCCAATATGATAGACTTTGGCTTGATCTCCCTTGTATTGAGAAGAGGCCACTCTGCCTAGCAGTTAAAAAAAACCATATATATATATATATATATATATATACCTATTTATGCAATTGCATAATTCAAAGCTTAAACTTGGTTAAAACAAAAAAAAACATAAAAAGTCACATGACCAATTTAGTATGATTTGCATTTAATTCAAACCCAAATCGCGCCATTTGATTCACAAGTCACAATCTATATTTGAAGTTTTATTTAATCCCTTTTCGCGATTCGTTTCTTTGTAGCATTCACAAAGCGAGCTATCTATCACTGACAGTGCGAGTCGGCTCATGAAAATGCGATTCAAAGAAATAAAAAAAACCCGACTTCAAAACACGCGTTTGTGAGTCTGTTTGTGTCATCAGGCAAAAAATAATATGTATACCACGTAATAGAATTAAATATTTAACAAAGTGTCTTTGTAAATAATAACATTAATTTTACATTCATTTTAAAATTAATATAGGTGTTGTAATATTTCTATGTTGGTCCTAACAATATAGTGAGGGAAAAAGATATACCTAAATAATAAATAACATCAAGCGTGTAAATAACCATTTACGTTTTAATAGATCGAAATAAATTTTTACTAAGGCTACCTTCATCTTGTCTCAGTCTCTAGATTAGTTTTTTGTTTGTTGTTAACAAAATTATAAGTAGTAAATAAATTAAAAATAAATAATTACAATAATTGCATTAAGAATTTAACATCCTAAGACAAATGTAAATCGACATCAAGCAATATAAAACGAACAATATAAAATCGAGTCTGCGTCGCAAACCAAAGACAGCAAGAAAGGAGTGAAACAATGTTATAACTTTAGGAGCTTTATGCCCGATTTCACCAACGTCACCTAAGTTTAAGGTACCCCCTAAGCATGGTCACCGACAGTTAGGGATCACCTAAATATTAAAAGGCCCCCTAAATATAGGTGCTCGAAATATGAGTTTAAAGACGATCGTAAAACGAAATTTAATTTAGGGGCTAGTTTAGGGGACTTTTAAGCTAGGGGATCCCATACGTAGGTGGTACGAGTAACTTATAGGTTGTTGGTGAAATCGGGCATTAGATACTTTAAAGCTCGACAACGGTTAGCTTTAAAGTCACTAAGAAACATCTATCCGGATATACCCCACACGCATATTATGTGGACTTAACTTTTTTTACCCCTCAGTTACCTACTTGTATAGAGTGCTAAACCATTTGTTTATTGTTTTTACTTTAACTATGGAATAGCAGCTGTACACATGAGACCTATCAAATAAAACCTACCTATCAAACAGCAACTTATGTACGTATGTAGGACATGACGATATTATAAGGTATTTCCTTTTGGTTAAAGAACCCTATAAAACAATGTTACATAATTATGTTTGTATTTTTTTTTCATATCAATAATAATTTATTACTCATTTATATAAATATAATAATTGTATAATACTCATATTGCACTACCGTCAAATAGTACTTTAAGTTTTCCTCCAGAAAAATATATGTTGACTAATTTTATCTATTAAAATATCATCGTCAGAAATATATATTAATATATTTTACTCACCTATAGGCGCCACCCATTAATTTATTTATAACTAGGCCAATATCGTGCAGTGTGTAGACATAGCCTCTTGGCAGGTGCGGCCTGACGTCTCTCAAAATGTATCTTAAAGTGTTGCTTGGACCGCTCTTGGTGTTATATAGCTCTTCTAATCTTGGGATAGTAAGAAATTTTCTCATTGAGACGCCATTTTCTAGTAGTAGCTTGACGAAGTCTATTCTATCGTGTTCTAGCGCCTGCATCATTGCTTCATCAAGAGCACCTGGAAAAATATGTTGATTAATATGAAAGCTAAAATTACAGTAATAACCCATAAGTCCAAAACCCCCTTTGGAGTTGAAGTGTTAATAACTTCATAAGGACATAACACCAAGTCATATCGCTTCTACTAAGTGATAAGTCTCCCAAAGGATCTGCGCGTCAGCGTGTTAAAGTAGCTAACATTCTTGCCAAAACGTATCCTCCCAATAAATTTCGGCCACGGCGGCCATACTTAATGAGATTAGCAAACTGCACAGGAGATATTATAGTGTACAGTGTACGCAAAGACACAGCGTGCACTCTCTATTCCTGCTACCCTCATGTTCCGCTGGGACGACATCTCGACACGACAAGTGTTAAATAATTAATTAATATTTTTCATCGCGTATATATTACACATATTTGTATAAAAACGTTTTTATAATACGCCCGCGTTCAGTTGACCAAAAACCAAATTCTTAGGTTTTACATATTAGTATACTCTTACATTGCAGTTATTGTATTTTTTCTCAGAAATGAGACATTTTCCTGCGGTAAAAAGTATCCTATATGTTGACCCGGATAACCAGGTATACATACATACCTTTGATAAAAGTATAATATCTATACTAAACGAGTGAGAGACGAAAGAGATCTATACTAAACGTTAAAACGTAAGTAGTTTTATTTTTTAGTTTTATTGTAAACTTCATGTGGATAATAAAAACGATATATTTGATTGTTTGCAAATCTCTGTCTCGAAAACAAACCAGTCTGAATAATTTTAGAATATTTTCATTGTTATTCAGTAGACGAGATCAATAAACTGTAAAAGTGAGATTATTCATAAAAGGATGGAAGGCTGTGACACCTGCGGCTCGGCGTTATGATCCTTAACATAGCTAATAAAATTTATAAAGGAAGCCTAAGTCTAAAGAATAAAGAAGTAAAAACTTTAAGCTCAAGAGCACGTAAAATTTGTAGAGGCATATTTTCTGTTTATACTGTGGTTTTAAAACTATCTATTTCATAATTATAACATAATCGAAAATACTATACAGGTTACAGATGAGATAAGCTTTAACAAAGTCATAAAAGACGTAAATGAACGTTTTTTTATAGATAATAAAAGTTCAAACTGTAGATTAAAACGATAGAGAATATGTGTGATTTTTTTACATTAGCTAACTGTAAAAAAATATCCAACTCAATAAAATAATAAAATTTAGTGTAATTTTTTTCTTAAAAATTATCATACTGATACAAACGGATACTTCAAACGCCCGCTATTTCGCGTGCTTGGCGTGACGTCACAGTATGATATACACAGAAAAATGACAACTGAATTTGTAGCAATAAAATCGCTAATTACTCTGTTATGATAATACTTTGACGTCATATTCGGTCTGACCAATGGCGTGCGTTTCAACTAGATACTTTGAATTTTCCACCTATATTTGCACTTTTTGATAATTGTTTTCTTAATCAAAAAGAAATCACATCAAAAATATAGGCTTAATTCAAAATCAAAAAAGATTATTAAAAAAAATACTTTACCTTTATTTAAATCACATGCATATTCCCTAGTCAGCATCACATAAATTTCTAAGCAGACAGCAGAAAGGTCGACGTAGTTATAAAATTATACTAGTTTTAAAAGCTTTCTTAGAGATTTTTTGCAGTTTCTTACGAGAACCATTTTATATACCAGGATAAAAAGCATTTTATGGCGTTTTCCGTCTCATAAACTACCTTGATGCAAAAAACGGTCCATCTATACACATATATATAAAAAGATAAGCGGCTAATCAAAGCACAAATTTATTACAACTTTCATCGTTATACATACGAGTATATACTACATATATGTAAATGTAATAGACTTGTAGATCTATATAATAAAATTGTAACTAAGCCGAATCTGTACATTAAATATTTTTTAGAAAATCTTATTGAAATAAACGTTATTATCGATACTGAGGCCGAATCTATAGTTTTTAGAAATTTTGTCTGTCTGTCTGTCTGTTACCGCATCACAGAAAAACCGCTGGAGGGATTTTGATGAAGTAGTAAAAACAAACAAAAACAATCGAACCCCCTACTAACTATACTGTGATAGTCGTTCAGTTATTTGTTGTCTCGACAAATATATATATTAATTAATATTAAATAAAATAATTAATCAATGAATGACTCTTTAACAAAAATCTTTTAAAAAAATTACAAAAGGCTACAACCAGGTGCTTTGTATATACTATTCATTATTTGAGATGTAAGAAATATTTCCACTTTGTATCAATGTTATTTCGCAAAGTTTTCATTGTCTTATGGTTTGCTAGAAGATGTCAGAAAACTTTCGTAATTAAATTTCAAAATGAATACCTCTTTCTTTGTGAATCTTATGTACCTCAAAGTAATTAGACAACTATTTTAAAACGCTTAAGGAAATATTTTAGATTATCAGTAGAAAATTTCTTTTTTATATCTACTAGCGATTAACTCTCGTTTCGCTCGGGTTCGTCCCTATGTACGTTGTAACTAATGGTTAGTATGGAATAGATATTATATGATATACAGCCTTCCTCAATAAACGGGCCATCTAATGCAATATTTTTTTTAAATTGGATTGGTAGTTTTAAAGGTTAACGTGTTCAAACAAACAAACAAACAAACAAACTGCCCCTTTTTTATAATATTATGGTATAAATATAATATGGCAGCCTCAGAGATCTTTACTACAATGAAATGCTTACGCCAATCTCCCAGGATTCCTTTGAACTAAAAGTCCTAAGTATGATAATACTTTCTTAGATTTACGCGAATGTTTGACATTATTAAATAAAACTATCTTTTCGGATTATTTCGCGGATTTACTTTGATTTTTGGTTCCCGACGTTTCGAATGCTTTACAGCATCCATGGTCACGGGAGAGACTGAGGTGTTACATGTCTTAAAGATATAGTTGTTACAGACAGCCTACCCACAATCAACAAAATGAAAATTGCACCAATTACATTACAATATTTTAACTTTAAACATTTTTATAATTTTAATTATAATTGAATATGGAAAATTATTTATTAAATTTTTGCTATTATTTTTATAATTATTACAATTTTAAAAATATTAATTATTAATCTATATTTAGTGTTGCCATTATTATATTTATAACCATAAAGAAAAATATAAATATATATATTTTTTCTTATTTAATAATCCTAAGTATGATCTTATGACTAGTTCCTAGAAAGTAGTATCTCATATACCTACATATATTTTTTATTGCATATTAACAGAGTAACACAGATAATACAGAGACCAATGTGGGCAAAAGTGAACTTATCTCTAGAAGAGATCTCTTCCAGCAAACCTATGGAAGTGAGAAATAGTGTTATTCGACGGGCCTAAAAGAGTGCAATTGCTTTAAGATAAAATTATAAATAATTATATACTTGAATAAGATAAAAAATAAATAAATAAAACACACACATAATGATAAATACACAATAACTTACATGTTATACATACTATATATGTACATATTATACATACTATACACATATATACATACATATATGGCTCATTTCACTCGCTTTATAATAATAACGTTGGATGATTAAACTATATTTAATCTATCCGGTAATATGGCAAAATAACATAATATATTCATAAATAGCATATACATCCGAAATTACACATAATTGATTTTGAAACATCCATAACAAATATAATTTTCGTTTATCTTTTCAAACATTTTACCTGAAATGGGCTAGGTATATTTAAATAGACTTTTTTTTTAATTTTACTATAGTATTTATCGTTTGAACAATATGAATTAAA
The DNA here is from genome assembly GCA_921882275.1 of Brenthis ino. Taxonomy (NCBI): domain Eukaryota; kingdom Metazoa; phylum Arthropoda; class Insecta; order Lepidoptera; family Nymphalidae; genus Brenthis; species Brenthis ino. The sequence continues at coordinate 18,428,480 of OV170224.1, read as the reverse complement.
AACAAAGCAGTGCTTCATTTATTCTACTTCAGTCTAGATAAAGTTTCTGATACTAGCTCTCAACCTCGGGGATGTTATAGTACACAAATATATTTGTAATTATAGTTGCGTTTTCATATGGCAGTAAGGGTTGTGAACGGTAAAAGTTTAGACGGCTTTAGGTATTCTGTAAATAGCTGCCCAAGAACAAAAGTGGCATTTTTGTTTTAGAAAAAGAATTAGGGCTCCGCTCATAAAAATAATAAATACCTAGGGAGGCACCCGAGAAAAGCGAAGGTTAATTCGCTAGTATACGACGATACGTTTGGCTCAGTTTGTAGTGACCCTACCTGCTGTACCAGAGGTCGCGGGTACGAGTCCCTTTGGGGGCATTCATTTGTGGATGAGCACGAAAGTTTGTACTCCAGTCATGGGTATTTATATTTATAATATGTATATTGTATGTATCTAAAGTTACATATGTGTAGTGTATCAACTATCTGGTATCAATAACACAAGCCTCGTATCTTACAATGGAACTAGATGCTGCTGCGTGTTAATGTCCCAACGTATTTATTCATTTATATAGTAAATATTAATCAAAGGTCAAACCTGGGTCTGAGTCAATAAACTAATTCATTTTACTTCGATAAGATCTGACCCTAGCAAATATTCTATTCTATTATTAGTCACTTATTTCATTTAGTATGGGATAGGCTAGTCTCCAACTTTCTTAACATACATATAACCTTTGATTGGTAATCACATTATTATCCCATCCATACTTAATATTATATATGTGAAAGTGTGTTTGTTTGTTTGTCCTTCTTTCACATCGAAACGGTGTGACGGATTGGCGTGATCTTTTGTGTGGAGATAGTTGGAGGGCTGGAGACTGACATAGGCTATTTTTACCGCGGGAGTTTACCTAATTCCCACGAGAAAACACTTTATAATACAATCCAAAAAAATGTTTTTGATCAGAAACTTGAAACTTGGTATTAATGCTCTTCAATAAAATTAAATAAGTACGTGTTTTAGCATTTTTCGAAATTCATCCTATAAGGGGGTAAAATACAGGATGAAAGTTTGTATGAGAAACTACCTTTTTGGAGTTTTTTTATAGTTTTAGCGCGAGCGAAGCGCGGGTTCTACTAGTTAATATTATAAATGCGAAAGTTTGGATGGATGTTCGTTACTCAATCACGCTAGAATAGCTGAATGGATCAAGATGAAATTTGGCACACAGATAGATTATAGTCTGGAATAGAACATATGTTATTTTTTATCCTAGAAAAAATGTACGATTCCCGTGGAATATATAGATTTGTTTTTGTTTTTCATAGAGCAAGGGATCGACTGTCTTTTCCATACTAACCGTTTAAACGTACCTAGGAACAAACCCAAGCGAAGCAAGGGTGACTCGCTACTCGCTAGTTTCAAATAATTCCTAGAATACCTACTGTCGAGGTCATATTGGTTAATTATTATTGTAGAACATAATATATTATTAAAGTGTCGCTAATTAATTATTGAAATTATAAATTGTAAATAGAATTTTAACCGATTTTAAAATAAGATGGGGTATTTAATGTGGTTTTATATTTCTAATGTATTTTCGCCGATTGCTAATAAATTTACATAATTCTATTAAATTAGAATATAGAAATAAGTTATGCTTCAATGCAGGCCTCTAATTGAATTTAAAAAATTCTTGCACTGAGGGTGGAATATTTAAAGTTATTTTTAAGTTACTTTAAAGATGGTATGTTTTTAGGGTTCCGTACCTCAAAAGGTGAATAAAAGGAACCCTTATAAGATAACTAATCCCTTATAATATACTAAATATAAATATAATAGGTACATATTAATTGTTTAAATTAGTTATTATTGATTTTTTTGTTTTAAAATTCTATATTTTTTAATTTGTAATTTTAATGAATTGTTATTTTTTTAAATTAAATTGGAATTATTATTATACTATTAATTAATACTAATGTGATAGCCTGTTAAAGTTAGCAAGTTGTAACTACCTATAATTAAAAGTGCAATTATCATGATAAATTATATGTAACCTAAGTTTAAGTATTATAATATTGTAACTTTTGTTGGTAGTTCAATAAATAAATAAATAAATAAATAAATAAATAAATAAATAAATAAATAACTCTCTTGTCCATCTGACCCATCTGTCCGTCTGTCTGTTTGTCAGTCCGTGTATCACCAAAGATTTTCTCAGGAACGGGTGTACCTTAAAAGTTGAAATTTATACTAGATACTGAGGTCTACCCTGAGTCAACACAATAAAAAGATATGGGCAAGTTTAGATTTTCGCGAAAACTTTTAAGTACCAAAAATTACCTTAATTTCCATCCTCTTTTATTTTTCTAAAGAAAAAGACTAGAAGACTAAAAGACTTTGCTTCTAACCAAAATTGACAATTCTAGTTCAACCGGAAGTACCCTATAGGTTTCAGGTCAAAAACCTATATGGTAGTTCCCGTTGACCTAGAATAGAAATTTGGCAAAAAGCAAAGTTTCACAGCACAAATAAAGGAAAAATTCCAAAAAAGAAAAAAAATTGAAAATTAAAGTTAAACAGATTTCCTACAAATTTGTATGGAACCCTCGGTGGGCGAGTCCGACTCGAAATTGTCCGTAATTTTTTTTTGTAGTATAAAATATTTTCAAGTAACAATCTATGGATACTTAGAAATAGAATTAGTGGTCCAGGGTCCTTCCTGTGATTTTATATCCAAGTTAATATTTGCACGATGCGAAAGCCGAAACAATCGTAAAAAATAATAGCTAATAGAGCTTAACTCCGGAATGCCAGAATTTATTTTCATGGGAGTTTTACTTATGGATAGAGAATTAGGCAAGAATATAGGTAATATATAGATCTTTTAAGTCGAATCTGTACAATAAATATTTTTTAGAAAATCTTATTGAAATAAACATTATTATCGATACAGAGGCCGAATCTATAGTTTTTAGAATTTTTGTCAGCCTGTCTGTCTGTCTGTTACCGCATCACAAAAAAACCACTAGAGGGATTTTGATGAAATTTGGTATGGTGATAGCTGGTTATCCGGGTCAACACATAGGATAATCTCTCGCGGGAAAATATCTCATTTGTGAGAAAAAATACAAAAACTGCATTGTAAGAGTATACCAATATGTAAAACCTAAGAGTTTAGTTATTGGTCACCTGAACGCGGACGGAGCCGCGGGGAGTGCTAGTTTTAAATAAAAATAAAACAATATGTAATTATATAAACGTCATTAAAGCACTAACTTTTCCAACTGAAAATGACTAAGAGAATGCAGAGAGAATTCATTCACAGGTTTATTCACGTTAGAATAATCTTAATCCTAATAAGTATAAAATATTAAGGATTCAAACTGAAGCAGCTGTCTAGAACTTCGTATCTCACTGCAGTGTCGGGTATTTGAATATGTTTACAACTTTGAACGCTAGAACAATGAATTTTAAGGTAAGCAAAACTAAATCTTGGTAAGAATAGTGAATCCATATTAAATCTATTTGAATGTCTTTCTGAATATTTTGAAATCTAACAGCGACTTGTGCTCTTAAAGAGCTAGCTAGTATGATTTGGATAAAATTATACGGTACCTACTTATAAGAAAAACACATTTTTTTAATTTTATGTCGGTCTTTATGTTTGTTATGTTTGTTCCGGTTAATCTCCGAAAAGGCGATTAGTATATTATACTCGTTTGTATTAATATAAAAAAAATTTAAATTAATATAAATTTTTTAAAGTAAAATACGAGCAATAAAAATACTAATTTATTCTTTTGTATTTTTTAAGCATTAAAGATGACCAAAAACCACATTCTTAGTATACTCTTATATTGGAATTTTTGTATTTTTTCTCAAAAATGAGATATTTTCCCGCGGTAAAAAGTATCCTATATGTTGACCCGGATATCCAGCTATCACCATACCAAATTTTATCAAAATCCCTCCAGTGATTTTTCCGTGATGCGGTAACAGACAAACAGACAGACGAAAATTCTAAAAATTATAGATTCGGCCTCTGTATCGATAATAAGATTTCCCAAAAAATATTTAATGTACAGATTCGGTTTAGTTACAATTTTATTCTATGTATCGATTAATATGTATTGTTTAACCGTTTTCATTTAATGTTACAAATGTTCACTTTAAAATATCACCAATATCTTTTGAAAGTATTGGCTTTAAAATACACTTGTCTTAAATATTAGCACAGCTTAAGCTTAGAAGCTGAAGGCTATCTAAAACATCGTTTAGTCTAGCCGAGTTATTTATTATTTTCATTTACCCCAGGCAAGTTGAAACTTAATTAGGTGGTAAACTCTTTGTAGCTCGCTTTTCCCGCAATCTTTACTAATATTTTAAATATAAAACAAAGGTTTATCGTATTTTAAATAAAGAAAGTATTACAGTTACAGTACGATTTACCCTCGCTTCGCTCGGGTTCGTCCCTAGATTGATTCCCCATTTTCACCCTCTTAAAGGATGACTTCCGGGATAAAATCTATCCTGTATCGTTTCCAGGATCTCAAACTATCTTCTTACCAAATTTCTTCTAAATCCGTCCGGTAGTTTTTGAGTTCATTCTTACAAACATGCAAAAATACAAATCTTTCCTCTTTAAAATAGTAGTGTAGAAAGTGTAGATGTAAAATTAATATTGTATACAATAACATACTAAGCTAAACAACGAAGCCATTAACGGGCATTTAAAATGGGAATGGGACGACAATAAGTAGTTAATTATCTCATCATTTAATTTAATAATAGACAAGAGGATTTTACAGTAAGTGTTTGAATTAAAGGCAAATTAAATGTCAATTAACTTGTTACGTTTAAGCTCGAAATTAAAAATTCGGTAGTTATTCTTTATATAAAAAAGCCCGGGCTGTTTGTAATATTACTCCTAAACGTCTGAACCGATTTGGATTCTTTTTTTGTTTAGGTACTTATATTGTCACATGAATTCCTTTTTCCATAGTTGACGCTTGGAGAGTGATATTTTATATCATACCTCAACAAAAATGGTTGCGGCTAAAAAACAGAAAAAGACCATCGAGTTTATCAACTCTCGAGTGGCTCTAGTAATGAAATCTGGCAAATACTGTCTGGGATACAAGCAAACATTAAAAACATTACGTCAAGGAAAAGCTAAGCTGGTCATCATTGCTAAGAAAGCACCACCATTGAGGAAATCTGAGATTAAATGCTATGCTCTGTTGGCCGAAACTGGAGTGCACCACTACAGTGGCAACAACATTGAATTAGGTATAGCCTGTGGAAAGTACTACAGGGTGTGCACATTAGCCATCACCGACCCAGGAGATTCTGACATCATCACTATCCTCCCTGAGGCAACAGCTTAGATAATAAAAATAATATAAATGATTCTAACTACATATGAACATGATAGATGGCGCCGTTGTCGAGGTCAAAGTTGTTTTTTTACAACCAAACAACACACTTTTTTAAAAAAAGAGGATGATTCTTTTTTAGAAAGAGGATAATTAGAAATTATTAATTTTCTTTAAAAGATTAATCAACTCTAGTCACGAATAAAAGGTATTTAATAAGTACTATTACTACTTTATTATTATGAAAAAAATATCTTACCTGGTGGCCATTCCTGTCCATACACAAAGATCTCAGATCGAGCGATATCCACTCTGTTCCAAGTCAGAGCCAAACTTAACTGCTCGCTTGGCGACAAATGCTGAGCACGAAATAATGCTGTCAGGATGACCTGGTCTAGCTCCTGAATTTCACCACCTTCCGCTCGCTCTTGGATTCTGAAGACTGTTATCTAAGAAAAAATAAATAAATGATAAATACTAAATATATAAGTCTATATAAAAATTAAATAATGGTGCTTGGTTTTTAGTAGGTTCTTATATTGAGATGTCCATGGCTACTTGTATCACTTCATATTCGCTGTAGTCTCTTCGCTTGAGTGCGCCCTTTAATGCCTTTTTTTTTAACGTTGGGAAATGCATTTACGCACGAGTTGTGGGACTCACCGGCGAAGCCAGTACTACCCACTAAAACCCAACAAAACCTTCCCCCGTCTTAATGGGGCGTCGCAGGATCGCTTACGCATTCAACTACGATGCCCCGACGGCAGGTCTGCCGAAGCAGACCACCACAACCATGGGGTTGCTCCAAGGTCCACTCTGCTATCAGAGAAGTACCAGGAGCAACCCGCATGGTACACCGCCCTCTGAAGAGGGCCACCTCCCACCGCCCACCGAAGTGGGCCACCTCCCTGTGCGTTTCTTGGCTTCGCGCCCGGTTGGGTTGCCGGGCACTACTGAGACCCCCCCCCCCCACCACGACAAGGTGAACGCACGTTGGGGGGGCGCCCTTTAATGCCTAGTCTATCTCTATATTAAAATTCATCCAACTCCGTCCAGTTGTTTCAACATGGAGGACTAACAAACAAACATTACGCACATATGTATAAACTTCTGTATTTATAACAGCTGTAAGCACGATAAAAAAGCTCACACATTTTTAAAAAAATATTAGTAGTTTTTCTATTCTTACGTATCCAACACTGGATTTTGAGATATGGTCCAAAATGATACTCTATATTTCCTGGGCTTTCGTAGAGATAAATAGGATAGATATAAATATAGATAATATTATATTTAGTACCTGTTGTAAAATTTTAAGTAATGAAATAAGACATCTAATTTTCATTTCAAAGAGATTATAATAGTGATTATGATCTTCGCTTTGATGATGTGTTATATAGTGACGGCACAGTACTATGTCTCATCTTCAAACGAAAGTCAGTCTAGACGGATATCTTTAACATTAATATTTAATGTAAATATTAACAACTAGAATTTTTCCGATGTTTTAATAGTTATTCTACTATTTGGGGTGAAAACAAATCCAACAAAATAAAGATCATAAAAATCGGTAAAGCAGTTCTCGAGCTATGAGTGTTGTAACAAACCCGATTTTGTTCTATATTTTAATTTTGTCAAGAGATATGCCACTACCCTGTCACATTTTCACAAAATGTTTAAATGAAACGAAATTTAAATACGCACTGTATTCAATAGGTATACTGATATACGTATAAATGGAAAATATTAATTATAATTTATATGATGTAAATACCCTGTTAAACACATATCCAACAAAAATTAAATGTCATATTAAAGCGACATATATAATTTGTGATCAAAGTAAAATTAAAATGGCTTGTATATTTATTTAAAAGCAATATAATAAAAGATTAATTTTCATAATATGTCTGATATTGTTTCTCTTTTTATTTTATAATTAAACTAGCAAAACCCGCGGTTTGGCCTCGTTCAAAGTACAAAAAAACAAACTCTTCTTTCCCTGAAAATAATGTATGACCGTTTGCCTGATTTGTTCACATTTATGACTACTGCATCGCTCCCTTGGGATAATGATATATAGCCTATAGCCTTCCTCAATAAAGGGGCTATCTAAAGTAAAAAGATTTTTTTAAATCGGATTAGTAGTTCCAGAGTAATCTCTTTATTTGTTTGTTTGAACGCGCTAATGCGCGTTCAAACAAACAAATAAAAAAAACTCTGCCTCTTTATAATATTAGTATAGATATATTTCGAAATACTACGTATTTCTCACATATACTGTCTTTAACAAAGTTAGTTTTGATTTCCCATATACCATTTACACCTTCACTGACCCAAACATGCTAAAGGATGATGAAAAAACATTATTTCATTATATAAATATTGAATGTCCTGACCTAAAGTGAAGTGAAATATTGTAAAGAAAGGTTTCGAATGTATAATGCAATCTACTACACAGGGTCATTTTTAATTTACTGAAAACCTTTTGGGAATATACTATTTACATCATAACAACAACATCTGTAACAAGAAAAAATTATATTTCTTAAATTTTTATTTTCATACAAAAATAAAAATATTTTTATTGCACCTTCTAAACGATAAAGTTCTAGCATCTGGCCAAGTCTAAATGAGTAAGGGCCACTTCCTACACCCCTCCACCCCTCCCCCTCCACCCCTCCCCCTCCACCGGTCATGCGCTTTCTTTTGCTAATTGCTGGACGATTACCGTTTAGAAGGTGCAATAAAAATATTTTTAGTTTTGTAAAATTTTTAGTTTTGTAAAAGGTTTTCAGTAAATTAAAAATGACCCTGTATAAATATCTCGTGTCACGGTGTTTGTGGTCGCACTCCTCCGAAACGGCTCGAACGATTTTAATGATATACTTTTTTGTATACCTATTTGGTAGGTATACGAATAAGTCGTAAAGAATTTTTCACCCTCCAACCCCCATCCCTCATTTTTTAATTGCGATTTTAGTATTTTTGTTTCTAACGTTAGATTTCTTTGATAATTAATATGTCAGAACAATATTTGCCGGGTCAGCTAGTTCTATTATAAAAATAACGGCTGAGCTATTGCGAGACAAAGTATGACAATTTGTTCGAGCATATATGGTGCAGTGGTAGCCCAGAGGTAACGTGTCCAGAGACAACCAAGTTAAGCGGGTTCAAACCCCGGTTTTCGCACTTCTGATTTATTATACACGAATTATCTTCAACAAACATATACCTGCCTAACGGGGAAAGCAAACATCATGAGGAAACTTGCATGTCTGAGAGAATCTAATAGATTCAAAAAGACATGTGAACCAACCCGCATTGTGGATCATGTAGATTGACATCGAAAAGACCCGTGTAAAGGAATGGGACGTTAATTTTTGTTCGATTGATTAAATAATAAAAAAGATATGTTATGTCATAAATCACAACGAAATTAGAGAAATTTAAAAGTGTATACATAATAAATAAATAAAAAATAAAAATAGCCTTTATTCTCTGACCAATTCACAAATACTAAAAACTTATTCATCTAACTTAATAACTATTGAGTATTTTAACACCTATTATAAGCTACTTTTTTTTATACGTAACCGATACTTAAAAATAAAAGAATTTCTCAAATTAAGGTGCTTTTAAACTGATTAAATAGTCTCGGTAATCCGTACGTACCTATGTTTCAAGATTATCTTGGACAATTTTTCATCGTTTTGTTCAAACGTTTCACAACAAGGAGATAATAGCGGAATAGAGATAAGAAAGCCGTCTTGTGATGTAAGTACTCGAGAAACTCGGTGTAAGTATTGTATCGTCGTTATATCGAAGAATCATAAGAAAAATTTAATGGCGATACTTGAAAAAATATCCTGCCCATATTCCTACATCGACTACTACTCCTCAAATAAAAGGATAATCTATACTAATATAATAAAGAGGTAAAGTTTGTGGATTGTGAGTTTGTGAGTTTGTGACGTTGTAGGGGGTAATCTCTGGATCTACTGAACCGATTTAGATGAAACTTGGTAAGAGGATAGTTTGAGACCCTGGAAAGGACATAGGATACTTTTTATCCTGGAAATCATCCCTTAAGGAGGTAAAATGGGGATGAAAGTTTTTATGGGGGATCAACCTAGGGACGAAAACGAGCGAAGCGAGGGTGAGTCGCTAATTAATTATATAAATAAACTTCTGAATCCGATAAATCCGGTTTAATGAAATCGAGTTGAAAACTTTTAAATGTGCCAAAAAATCTTTCAAGGGTAACCTTATAATAATGAAAAATAACAACACTAAATTGTGTACTAAATAGCTAAAAATTTAGTTACCGCTCTCAAAACCCAATTTAATTAAATAATACATACATATCTCTTCATCATCATCTCTTTAGACAAAATATCTAAATGTTCTATATAGTAATTAGTTACAAAATATACAGTAAACAAATAACACATGCAACGAACCTCTCTGTTTATTAAATACTTCAATTTCTTCGATTGACTAATGCCCGATTTCACCAACAACCCATAAGCTACCACCTACGTATGGGATCCCTAGCTTAAAAGTCCCCTAAACTAGCCCCTAAATTAAATTTCGTTTTACGATTGTCTTTAAGCCCATATTTCGAGCACCTAAACTTAGGGGGCCTTTTAATATTTAGGTAACCCCGAACTGTCGGTGAGACAGAAACTGTCCCCTAACAGCCCCCCAACCATGCTTACGGGATCCCTTAAACTTAGGTGACTTTGGTGAAATCGGGCATGAGTCTCCGTAATAACATATCGAAAGAAAATAACAAATTTCTTTATGTTAAAACGGACTGTTCATTTCAAGCAATACTTTTCTAAATATTTATAAGAAGACTGAAGTTTAAAAATAATTCTAACAGTGAGTAAAGTTTATTTATCTCCATCAAGCTTTATTCTATTCGATACAAAGAGAGTCTCCGCTTTCTGTTCGAAATATATAATACATCGACAGAATGCACCTTAGATTTTATTTAAGCCGCACTAATCAGACCACACTAAGATCAGTACTTTAAATTGTAAAGCTAGTGTATATGTATATTTGCGCACTATGAAGCAACCTGCATGTCTGAAAAAACCTAACAGCTTTTTGAAAGAAATGTCCTCCAAATGCTTCTGCGTAGCGTGATACCCGTCGTATTGCGGGGATGGATGGCCCGTGTCCAATACAGAATTAAAAAAAAATACTCGTACTAATGCAAAGTGCATACAGATATAGAAGTTCAGATCCTTATTCGTAAGAGTAAATCCAATGTGTCCCTGCAAAATTTATTCCAAGATAAATTGTAGGAGTCGCTTTAACGGTCACTTTAAAGTGATACAAATACTAAGCAATCTTTACTAATATTATAAAGAGGCAAAATTTGTGAGTTCTTTTGTAGGAAGTAATCTCTGGAAGTACTAAACCGATTTAGATGAAATTTATTAAGAAGACAGTTTGAGACCTTGGGAAGGACAATAGTTTTTATCCCGAAAATCATCCCTTAAGGGGATAAAAATGGGGATGATTGTTTGTATGGGGAATCAACCTAGTTTGTTATAAAATTTCTCGTCTTAAAGTTAATAATGAAAGTACTGTAAAAATATAGATAATATAAGAATTCAGAAACTTATAAAAACCATTATGTTTACGAAACCACCGAAAAATCCTTTAAGATTAGTATCTGTTCTTTAAAGGGAGTTAATAAGCATGAAAATCGAAATTGTATACTATCTGAGTACGCCTGGCGTCTTTGTACATTAAAAGACATTCATTTTATTTGATGTGGCTGTAATTTACTTTCGGCAAATGAAATTTATATGCAACGATGAGCTTGATTTAACCAAGTGTCCCGGAAAATTGATCATTTTATTATATAACTAAGAGATTCTAAGATTCAGAAGCGAGGGAAAGACATTAAGATGTGATTAATATTATTGTCTGGTATTTATGAATAACTCTCTCTTTCAACGGACGACGCTGAGACGAAATCGTTTGTCGAATTCCAAATGCTTTGCTACAAATATATTTTATAACTAGCATTTCCCACGGCTACGCCCGTGTTCACATAACCAAAAACCAAATTCTTAGGTTTTATATATTAGTATACTCGTAAATTGCATTTTTTGAATTTTTTCTCAGAAATAAGATATTTTCCTGCAGTAAAAAGTATCCTATATGTTGACCTGGATAACCATACCAAATTTCATCAAAATCCCTCCAGTGGTTTTTCTGTGATACGGTAACAGACAGACAGACAGACAGACAGACAAAAATTCTAAAAACTATAGATTCGGCCTCTGTATCGATAATAATGTGTATTTCAATAAGATTTGCCAAAAAATATTTAATGTACAGATTCGGATTAGTTACAATTTTATTATAATATGTATAGACTTTAAAATAAAACTATGAAAAATCGACTATTTGTTTTATACAATTCCATTAAAAAATCGATGAAATAAGTTATATTGTAATATTCATATTTATATAAGAAACAATAAAATTCATTAATAGGAGAATCCTATTATTAAGCGATAGCCTATCAATATATTTGAGGCTAAATTGAATTCATCTAAGAGTTGAGTATACTAGAAGTGGCACCTCTATTTTATGAACATGTACGTACATATATTATCTACATAGATAAATAAAATTGAAGTGTCTGTTTGTAATGTCAAAATAACAGCTTTTTACTAAATGCATATGAAATTATATACGGTACTTATAAGAAAAACACAATTTTTAAAAATGTTGTCTGTCTTTTTGTTCCGTATAATATCCGAAACGGCTGGACTGATTTTGACGGGACAATTTTATTTATCTGTATAGATCTCTAAAGATGTTTAAAATGATACGTACGTACGTAAGTCATAAATAGAGAAAAAAGATTTAAATGATATTTCAGATCCTATTCTGTATTTAAACTTTTAAATAAATACGCAAAGATAGTTTTATTTAAAAAGCCTAAAAAAAGTGTTATTTAAACTTTTCTCATATTCTATGATACTGCACATGGAGTGAAGGTACAGACATGGCTTTATTAAAAGCCATGTCTGGTTCATCAGGTTAGCGTTGATTGATCATAGCAGCCATCGTTTCACGTTCTACTTGAAATGAAAACTTGTTAGCTATAAAATATACTCATATATTGGCGACTAAAAGTATAGGTATTAAATAATTTAATATACTCATCTATTATTTTATTCACGTCCCACACATTCATTTCAACTTTGCGTTTCTGCTACATGTCATTTTGTATTACATTAAATATTTCATTGATGTTTTATTTGTATTCTGATGTTGTAATTTACGAGATATATTGAAAAATCTCGCTCAGCAAGTGCCCCGTAGCATGAAAAATTTAGTTTATTATAGAAAACTTTTTCTTTTGTAACTTTCATATAATAAAATTATTGTAACTAAGCCGAATCTGTACATTAGATATTTTTTGGAAAATCTTATTGAAATAGACATTATTATCGATACATATATTTTAGATTTTTTGTCTGTCTGTCTGTTACCGCATCACAGAAAAACTACTGGAAGGATTTTTGATGAAATTGTCAACGGGAAGTACCATATAGGTTTTATTTCGCTTCCGAGTGTCAAAATTACACAGCTCCAAGGGATTGCAGACCTGAGTATTTGATATTAATTTCAACAATACCTACACTCGTTTCTGAGAAAACGGATTTTGACCGAACCCAAGTAGACAGACTGACAACGAAGTGATTCTATAGGTAAGGGTTCCTTTTTCTTTTTTAGGTACGGTAATTTAATGTTTCTTTGAAATATCTAGAACAGTCCAAAGTACTCACCAAATTCTTTTTTCTCGTGCATTGCAAAAGTTCGCCGTACAAACACTCAGCTTGCTGCAGTCCAACTTCAAAGGTCTTTTGAATGGTGCCGATTAGATAATCTCGCATCGACTCTAAAACCGTCTGCTCTCCACTTTCCGTTGCGTACCTGTTTGATGAAAAAGATAAACAATTGGATATTATTTCATCCGTATTAATATTATAAATGTGAAAGTTTGTGAGTATGTATGGATGTTTGTTACTCTTTCACGCCAGAACGGCTGAACGGATCTGGATGAAATTCGGCACAGAGATAGATTATAGTTTGGAATAACACATAGGCTACTATTTATCCCGAAAAATTTACGGTTCCCGTGGGATGGGTATGTTTTTGTTTTCATAGAGGTGAACCCGAGCGAAAGGAGGGTGACCCGCTAGTATATAAATAACGTTACCCTTTTAACGGCCTAGTTAGTTTGTCTTGTTTCAGAGACTCGTGAAACATGTTTATGTGAATACGTACATCTACACTTACACATATATCTATCCGGATAATCGCGAATCCGTATAACTGAGGGCCGGATAATCGAGTCTCTACTGTAATACATTTTTTAAAACTCAACGAAACTAACGCCTTAGGCTAGAAAAACTCCGGGAAAGAAACAAAGTACGTCAGGCTTACTGACGATTTTAATTTGCGTTTTGTACTTTTAAGAACATAACTAAATAATATTTGTTTTTCAGATCCCCAACTACATATAATTTTCTTGAATACGGTAAGTTATGTTAGTATAGGTACGTAAACACTTTTAGTAAGAAATATGAAGAGATTTATCTCTTGAGAAATGTCAATAGTTTGAAAGTTTAACTTCCTCTATAAACTTTAAAGTATATCGCACAAAGAGAAACTTTCACAAGAGATTATCTTGAGTTTGTATAATAAAATGTGTGAGGAGGCTTTTTTTAATTAAGTTTTGGATTCATCACTCTTAC